>JAWZYV010007695.1:0-1291662 GCA_038373885.1 Cheiracanthium punctorium
CTAGTGTCGGCATATGTCCTGAATTTAGATGAAAAAATCAGGTCATATGGCAACACCAGATCTCTACCATAGGTGAGAAAAGCAGGAGTGGTTTGAATAGTTTCTTTTTGATAGGATAAATATATTTTTTCTTTATGCTGCAGCAAAGCCTTTTAACTTAAATTTTGGCTCCCAATCGAGCTACGTTCTGTCATGGAATATTTTTTTTTAAGCATTACCCTTTTTTTTTTTTTTACTTTTCCTTTACCAAGGGCTATTAATGGGAAACTTAAGCACTCTAAGATCATTTTTTTTTGTGCATTTCTACTACGTGCTGTAATACCCCTGCGCAGTGATTTACTTAATTTTATTTCTTGATATACTAATGTTGTGAGACAGCTAGATGTTTATCCCTTTATTGTTGAATAAAATTTGTATTTTGGTGATCTAATGCAATGTCTCTGTATTTATTTTACCACATCTCCTACACGCACATCAGGCAAGGCTGAGAACTGTGGGTTATTTAACTAATTTTGGCTGTCACAACGCATGTACTAATCTTAATTTTGCTTAACTTGTAATCTAAATTTTAACTTTGCTAAACTATTTTTCACGGCAGTCGTAGCCAAATACCACAGCATAAAAGAGAAGGTCTAGATATAGTAAAGTTGTCATGCGCTACACACACACACACACACACACACACACACACAAAAAAAAAAAAAAAAAAAAAAAGGAAAAAAAAAAAAAAAAAGGAAAAAAAAAAAAAAATGCTTACAGTTCCACCTGATGGCTAAATTTGGAGTTAGCATTCTTATCTCAAAAACCATATGAGATACGGGAACAAAGTCAGTTAAAGTTGTTCAGCATCATCGATTCAGTAATAACTGATACCTCATGAACATTAATGTTAAAAATAGAAAACACTAAATGCAAGGGACGAAATAAAAAATTTGCTTACCCTAAAAAACCTTTAGTAACTAATTTAAATTCCTAAATAAAAGAAAAACTGTAGGGAAAAATATTTATGAGATAAAATATAATTTTATTACATTCTAAGGAAATAGCTTTTACAAATATTATAAGAAATACAGGAAAAAACAAGTTTTTTATAGGTTTTATAATAAAAACCAGGTCTAAAAGATCCAAAAAACAAATTTTAATTAATCTCAGTCCCAAAAAGGGATGGATTGCTGAATTAGATTAATTTAGCCCTAACACTAATTTTATATTTAACTTAATCACACACCACTAATTTAACACTTAAGATTTCCCTCATAAAAGATACATGGTTATGAAAGTAAAGATAGTCATTAACTATTAAAAGGGCAACTATGTCCAAAACATCTCAATTGAGGAACAACATAAGTTAAATTAAAAAAACCCCAACTATCTCCCACGCTTTACAGCATAGAGCATAGATGAGAAGTGGCAAGGAGTACCACAAAATTTCAGCTTAAATACAATCTATAAATGGAATTTGCATTTGGAAACTAAACGTCAACAAATCTCATTCGAAAGTGAACACATTCAAATGAGATTACAAAAACCACCCTATCGTATTTGTATATTTAGATTCAGAAAATAACTTTCTTAAAATGCTTTAGCTATTCAGGTTTTTACTTGGAAAGCAAGCTTACCCAAATGGGTAGTTGAATCATCTCTGCCGTGCCGAGGAAAAAAATTACTCAACTCCATAACTTTTAGAATGTTTATACTTTTGCCAATGTGCGGCGTATTGAATAAAACGTTTGTAAAACAGATAGTGGAGATGAATGGGTTTTATTTATCAGCTATTATGATTTTAAATCTTAAATATCTGAAAGGTTTAGCTTTTATATTAAGAATTGGAATTTAATATTTAATTTTTAGAACTAAAACACAACACAATGTGCAGCTGGAATTGTAGACTAGAGTCCAGATGTGTATTTTGCTGATGGGAAAACACTTTGAGCATGAAAGATATATGAACCTAATGTCAGGCAAATGCAGTTTTGGAAAACTTGACCATAAATATGTGCATTTCATGCCTTCTATTTGTAACATTATTGTGCCCATTATTGTACACATTGGCATGTGCAAGGTATCTTTTCTTACTAAATCAATGATCATGAACAAATTTGAAAATGATTTTCCCCCTCATATTTCATACCATTTCTGATAATAGAGTGCTAACTCCGAATTTGGTTGCCAGGTTTCACTGTAAGCAGTTTTCTTGCATAGCACAAGCTAAATTTGCTATACCTGGACCCCATTTTTATAACTACAGCTCTTGCCACTCAGAAATTATATGGGTCACAACAGACTTAGCAAGCACACTGTATATTATAGTTAATAGTTCATATTAACAGGTATAACCTATATAATATATTATATTCCACATTAAACTCTGGTTATGATATGTTGACAATATTTTTGCTGTCCTTGAAATCAATAGCACAGATTTCCTTCTTAATGAAATTAATCTTTTAGACACTAATATAAAATTCACTTTTGAAAAAGAAAACAATATTTTAAATTTACTTAATGTTAAAATTATAAGAATGCAGCAAAATAATTTTCATACCACCATTTACCAGAAACCTATGAGCAATAAAAAATTATCATAAACTGTAAATCAAAAACTACCCTCTCCTACAAATTTGTTACCATTTGTTCCTATTTCAAGGAGCCTTAAATATTTGTTCCAATAACCAATTACTCGAATAAGAAATTAAAATTATTTTTGGACAATGTTACAATGCAGGACATCCTTATCATATTATTCAGAAAACATTAAATAAGCATGTTAAGAAATAAAACAATATAAACAATGGATAAAAGAATAATTTTAGTTTTACCACTGCTATCCCCTATAGCCAAAATATCACAAATAAAATAGTTAATGTGGCTTCTAATAAAACCCAACAATAACATTTTTAAACACATACGTTCTGATTTAGTTGATCTGCAAGAACCTCCCCATATTTATGAAATTAAATAATTTTTTGAAGATACTAATGAAAACGGAAGTTATAAAGGCATGACAAAACGAAAAATAAAAGAGAAGAAACATGAACATTTAAACAATATTGAATTAGGGAAGCTTAGCACTGCCTTTTCCTGTTTGGCCTAGATATCTATAATTAAAATCAACATTAATAAAGAAGCTTTCAAATGATTAAAATAGGACATATGAATTTTTTAAAGAATCTTTGGATATATTGACAGATGGCACCATCCATGACATGACACACACAGTCTTTAATGACATATAAAGCACCCTCATCCAGATCAGAAGTGGCGAGATGCCAAGTATCAGCAGTTGCAGTAACTCTAGATGGCAATGTTTGCTTGGCCGTAATATATGGATTTTAGACAGCCCTTTTAATGGTAATTTAAAAATATTTTTACCGTATTAGCCTGAACATAACATAATGTCTTTAGACCAACCATTTCCTGTAAAAAACCCGGCTCGTGCTAAATTCAAGGTCTAAATATAGGACTTTTCTAATTAACTTGATGAAAAATTTCAGGGTTGCATTATATTTGGGGCTGCATTATATTTGGACTAATACGGTAATTAACAACAGTATTAAGAATAAATAATGGCAAGCAAGGCAGTATCCAGATACCTATTCATTTTATCATCGGATTATGAATACTTTTTTTTGCTCAGTATCAATTTTTATTTAATTAAGTGGATGAAAGTCTATCAACCTTCTAAAGAATAAAATGATTTTTAATTTAATAAATCCCACCAGTAACAATGGGAAAAATTTAAAACAACATTCAGACATGAGTTTAATTCAGTCTTGTCAGAATAATCTATCTTTTTTAAAAATGAATTTCATTATAGTCTTAAAGGAAAAAAAAATTATATTAAAGAAATATTTTAACATTGATTTTAAGCATTTAGTCAAAGATTATGAATTTATTTTTTTACATAGGTATTTTGTCTAAAGTTTGTAGCTGTGATATTTGACTGTTTATAGGTTATTTGTTTAAAGATGTATGTGAAATTAATTATATATTTAATTACTTTAAGAAAACAGCTAAAACAACACACTGACTGTTTTTCTTCAGAATCTATAAAATTTAGCATTGCTGGGCAAACTTTTAAACAATTATTTAGAAATAAATAGATAAAATAATAGACTTTACTTGTTTATATTTTCTTCCACAAGATATTGCTGAGACTTTTCACAAGAAATTGAAGCTGCTTTGCTGAAACAATCTTGTGCATATTTCACATCACCAAGCTAATAGATTACAAACCACAATTAATACATTTATTACAGTATTTAAAACATACATCTACAGACAATTCTGATAAATCAAACCACATCAAAACACAATCATTCTTGTCATCATAACCTGCTGGTTTGATTGCACGAATAAGTCACAAGATAGGAGATGTTCCCTGGCAGATCCTGAGGGGAAGGGGAACATAAACCCTGCACAAATTAGTTTGCCTAGTAAAAAAATTGACCTTTTTTCTTCAAATTCCATTTCTAAAAGAAAGAGACAAAAAAAAAAAAAAAAAAAAAGTCCCGCCCCACTTTCCCCCTTTTTTTTAGATCAAGCTTACGTTATGTTATTCTATTTACCAAATTAAAATAGCATTATGGCCATATTTATATTATTACACATGTCTAGCGAACATTCACACGATAACTATTGTTAGCTACGAACTTTATTGTAGAATAAATTGAAAACAATTTACACAATCCTCAGAATCAAAACAATATAAAAAAGTTCTTGCAAATTGAAGTCAACATTTTATGAACTTATCCAATGTAATGTAACACCTTCTATTTTAACAACTGAATGTACTGCAATGACATTTGTGTAATGCAGATGTTTTGCTTAATGTCCACTCTACGCAGACAGCTAATGGCTACTTTTTCCTACTTGCTCTTATATTCAATGGTCCAATCAAGCAGAATTTTGGTCTAAATAAGCAAATTATACTAAAATCGTATAATAGGAATTTGTTTTGGTTCTTTAAGAATCACTTCAAATAAGTTGCTGATCGAATAACTGGAATCACCAAATATTGCATTTATCTAGTAAGAAAAAATTGATATTTCAGTATTGAAACAAAACAGGATATCAGCTGTACATGAAACAAAAACAGCAAACATTTTCTGTAAAAAACTTTCTACTAATAAGAAAACTTATATTTTGTATGCGCAAGAGGGGTGCTAGATATCTGCATCCACAGATGTTCAAAGGAAAAAATAAATAAAAGATTTGTATCCATCTGATCAAAAAAACACTATCTGGATCCAGATCTCTCAGAGTAAAACAAAATTATCCATATCTGCTTATTTTTGGCAGATCTTTGATGGATCTTAATGGCTTTTAAGGATAAGTGAAAGAAATTAAAAGTCCAATTATTTTATGATTAATTAATTATCTTTATAATAAACAAATTTTATTATTTAAAATTTAATAACTATTTAATTTTAAGTGAATTTTCTTACTTGGCATAAGCATGCTCAGGGTTCATCCTAGGCATTTTTCGAAGGGTGCCGTGCCCTGCCCACCTTTTTAAGCAAAAATCCCATCCTGCTTGCCCTTTAAAATAAAATGGCCGTCCTTTTTGCCCCTTAAAAACAGCAAGGTTGTGCCCTGCACAGGGTTCGAAATTAGCAGCCGTTAGTCGTATTTTGCAACTTTAAATTTCGTTTTGACGACCAAGATTACAGAGCCAGTAATCATTTTTGATGCTTTACTCATTTCCCACTATTGCACCACTAGCCACTCAACAAAGCACAGTACAGCAACTGGCGGCCCTTTTAATGCTTTTAGCGACCGGTGGACTTTTCCCCCTTCTTCCCACGATTTATTGTTTGACATTTTTATTCTTATTTGTCAAGAATTACCATTTTTTTTCACTTACAAGGATAAATGCAATCCAGTTTGATCTGTTTTGTGGCTCATCACAAAACTAAAACTGATCAAAATGAGCCCCTTCAGAAAAAAAAAAAAAACGATCGATTTTAAGAGACTCCCTTCATATAAATGTGATAAAATAAAATGGCCTTTTAATAAAACAAAGTGAAAAAAAATCAAAGCTTTCAAATAAATGTAGCTGATTAAAATGCCTTTTTACAAATATTTTATCTTTATTATTTTGTCTGTTTACTTTTGTTCACGTGAACTGAGTTGACCTTATAAAATTCAGAGATGTTTTTAGCCTGATAAGCTCAGTGGAACACATTCGTTTAGATGACGTCATATGCTGACAAAAATACTCCTTTTGCGTGACAAGCAATGCAAGGAGTTTTATTTAATATTTAAGTTCTTCGGGGACAGTCCCCAATTTATGTGCTTTTTTTTGCGATTTGTCCCCACAATGTAAAAAAGCAATTGGGGACAAACTTTAATTATGACACAGTTTTTTAATTAGATTACCGTTAATTATTTCATTAATTAGAAAATGTCCCTAATTTTGTTTCAAATTTGGGGACATGTCCTCAATTTTATGTTCAAAAATATGGTCACCTTAATTTAACTGAAAAATTTGATAGATTTTGGGCAAATTTATTGAGAAAGTGTAAAATTTTGTTTGAAAAACACCTAAACACCTATTTGTAGGAATTCTTTTTTAGAAATTGGTAACACTCTTTGAGATGAGAAAAACATTTTTGTTGTTGTTTGTGGAAGAGATTTTTTTTTTTTTCATTGCTCTCAGCCGAGTGTTTTTAAATGTTAACGACATGACATTTGTGAAATCCTATTTTAAAAGTGTTTGAGTGTTTTAGATTGTTTTGGTGACAGCGTTTGCTTAATTTTGAATTCGTTTAAACAGATGCATTTTGATTTCAATGTTGTTGGATTGTAACTTTTATTTCGATCGTTTTGGGACATTTGTTTTATTTTTGTCATAAATCCATAAACGTTTGTTTAATTTTTAAGTGTTTAATTGAGTGTTTCAGATTGGTTAGATTAGAGTGTTTTAGATTGTTAGAGTGGTGACATATGTTTTTGTCATAAGCGTTTGTTTAATTTTGAATTTGTATAACAGGAAGGATTTTGATTTCAATGTTGTTGGATTTCATTTAAGTTAATTTGGTGTCATTTATTTTGTTTTTGTCCCGGACGACCCGCAGGTTGCAAATTTCGGTTGTGAAGAGGACCGTGTGCCGTAGGTAGCACAAGCCAGTCGCGAAGCGGCTAGTGTGTTCTAGTTTGCACATTTTGGCCGCGTAGCTGCCATCAACAGCCAGAACTGGTCACAGAAGGCTACACATAATACTTAAATATGTAGTAAGAAATATGTTTTTATTTAGGTAAATAACTTAATTTATTTACAAAGGTGTCAAAGATTAAAGTTGAATAAATGTTGTGAAGACTTTTTAAACAATTAGTGTACTCAAATAAATAGAGCATCATTCTTTTTTAGATAACACTGTTTTGTTTTACTATCCTTAAAGCATTCAGCAGAATATCGTGTACTATTCACCATACTGAATATTCGGTGAATGAGCCAAATAGGCTGAATTGCGGTCAAATATTCATTCTAGCTCTACAAGAACCAAAGTTTAGCTAAGAATAAATCATATCCCTCAGTATATATTACAAACTGATACAAATGATCTCGATTTATTGGTTCAGCCAATCCAAAACATCAATTCTTCGCATGCAATTTAAGTTTTTTTAAAAAATCCAGATCTACTGATATATAAAACCAGAACTGGCAGACGAGTGAATAAGCTTAAAAAATACAGACTAGATTGAAAAGGTGTAAGTGTATTGCTTATATATATAAGATTATGTACTGTAGATGTACTGACATAACAGCCAATCATTATCATTGTCTGAGAGTAATGTCATGTATACGTACTTGATCTGTTCAATAAACTTCATTCTATTGGCTGACTTCAAAGAGACCACTTGTCATATACACTACAATAAAACATTACTTGTCGAATAAAAGGTCATTAAATAGTAGGATATTTACCTGAAGATAAATTCTTCCTAAGGCTGAAAGAAGTTGGGGTGCACTCTCTTTACACTTCTCTAGTAGAATATTTACAATAGAAACAGCTAAAATATAGTCCTGTGTAGGAGAAAGAGAAAATTAATAGGAATGAATGTAGACACACATACATACATGCGCAAATGATCATAGTTAGAAAATTAATGTGAATGAATAAGTAAAATCTATTTGTATTCTTCAGAATTTAAAATTAAAATACCAGTAATTACTTTTATCATTTATCAATCAAATTTTGAAAATAATTTGGTTTCACCAAGGGTATTTACACAATTTTTGAACTATACTGAGAAAGAATTTGAGAAAAAACTTTTAATGTAATATACTGCTAATCCGCTGCTCCTTAAATGTGATAAAAAATTATAAAAAAAATTGTAAAAATTGAGGGGGCAGTTACATGGGATTTAAAGGGGAAATAAGTTCAAAATCCTATTAATGTGCCCCTCCCCATCTCAAACACAGTCAAAAGTCATAAAAAAAAAATTGGAGAGAAGCATTTACTCTGTAATAAAAGGGGACAATACCTAATGTGCTTGAGAGGTATGTAAATTGATGGTTGTTTCAAAATTTGCATTTTTGTGTAAATTGGGAAAATATGGAAACATGTACTTAGTACTAATAAATATTAAAAGGAAAGAGACATCAGTTGGCAATGAAGTTACGCTACAGCCATTTAGAGTGTGGGACATGGACCCCCCACTTCTCATGGCACTCCATGTTTTTTTACAGTGGTTTACATTCCCTTTGGCACACTTTTTAAAAGCTGGTTGCTTCCACTACAACATACATCAATATACACACATACATTGTCAATCTTAATAAATTGTACGAAACCCACCTAAAGATTCATCATTAATTTCATCATCTGAAAATAATGTTGAGATTCCTGTGCAGAAGAGGGTTATTTGTGTGTGTGTGTGTGTGTGGGGGGGTAATCACTCGGGATTTTTCAAAATTCTAATTCCTATAAAAAGTGCAGGGTATATTCAATTGGGAGGGGGTGGATTAACGGTATTTTAAGGTAATAAAAATTTTAGGCAATAGTTTATTATTTGAAATGAGAAATATTGTCTGCTGCTTTTAAATTTATTTGTCTTTTAAAATGTTGCATGTAAGCAAGACGTAGTTTGAGGGATTGTTTTTTTACGTTTATATGTAATTTCAAATTTATCCCCCCCCTCAAAAAAAAAGTAACATGTTAAAATTTCTATTTTATGAAATTAAATTATGAGATATGTTAGAGAAATGTGTAACTAAATTTCTCAGCATAACACATTTTTAGTCCTGCTTTACACAAAGTCCTGGTTAACAAGTTAGCTCTGCTAACTTACTGCTTGCAAGTTTGATACACACTGTTAATGCTACTAGGTAGAATTATTCACTACTTTTAATACATATATAGTACCATTAAAATTTTATTCAAAGTAACAAAATATTTCTAAATATATCAAATTGAAATATAGTTGAATTTTGATTGCATGAATATAAATTTATTTAACCAAGTATGATATTTAACAATTTAGAATATATCAGGGATGTGCCAGCTGAAATTAAGTTTTGGAACAATTTGTGGAGCAAGAAAAAAAGACATTTTTGGAGCGATTTGGAGCAAGAAAAACAGAGTAGTGGAGCAATTCGGAGCAAGAAAAAGTCATTAAAGAATGCCAATCAAAAAAATGAAAATTAAGGAGGTTCTTAAAAACTCTTAGCTTATAACAAAAACCAGTTTTTTTTTGGGGGGGGGGGAGGTCAGGAACTTATGAAATAAATAAAAAATTCAGTTATTTTATACATTGCTATACAAGATATCTATTTTAAATCAAAAATACAATATTTACTAAACTATACAAACCAATTTATGCCTAGGATCCCTTTTTTTGGGACGGCATTTTCGCTATCAGTCGAAAGTGTTATTTATTTTTCCTAGCCTTTATTCATGAGTATAGAACCTCAACTCCACATAATATTTTAACATGACCCAGTAGGATGTAGACATTTTAATTTTTATACATAATGATTTTAAAAGAAATCATCCCTTACTCAAGAAGTTGACATCAGAAATTTATCTATTATTGCTGGTATTAGCAAAAATCGAAGAAAGTCTCAAAAATGTCTGGGCACAAATGGGTTAACTACCATCAGTGGCTAATAAAAAATTTGGTAACAAAAAATAACAAATTTATATATAAAATTAAATTTAAAACAGAGGTCAATTTTTACTTTTAAGGCATTGGAGGTTTAAACAAAGGGATGCCAATTAAAAAATATGCATTTTTAAGATTACTAGAGAAAGATTAAAATTAGAATGCTTAGAATGTGTGATGACTTTTGTAAAAATTCGGGAGATTTACAAACATTTAAACATATATGGAAAAATTAAAAATGTAGCAGTTTTGCTGAATTTGGAGCAAAAATGTCCAAAAACGATCTTTTTGTAGCAGATTGGCGCATCGGGATTGATTTGGCACAATTTGGAGCAATTGGTGCAGCTGGCACATCCCTGATATATATATATATATATATATATATATATATATACAGGGTGTCCAGCCTTAATGTGGCCCAATAGCTAATTCCCGAACCGTTCGGTTTAGATATGCACTTCCAATTTGAAAAATGTTTTAAAAAAGGTAAAGAATGTTTTTACGTGCTTTTCGGACCAAAAAACCCATTTAGAAAAAATTACAAAAATTAAATTTTTATACGGTCCCCAGGTCCTATCACTTATATTTAGGAAAAGATGCAGTACACAAAAACAAAGTATGCACAAAAAGTTTCATTTTATTACGATAAAAACTGACAGAGTTATGGAACTTTCAATATCATACATTTCATCCATTTTCTCGGCCATTTTTAAGAAGCTAGTAAGGGACCGTCTTGAAAATGGCCGAAAAAATGGATGGAATGTATGATATTGAAAGTTCCATAACTCGGTCAGTTTTTATCGTAATAAAATGAAACTATTTGTGCATACTTTGTTTTTGTGTACTGCATCTTTTCCTAAATATAAGTGATAGGACCTGGGGACCGTATAAAAATTTAATTTTTATAATTTTTTTCTAAATGGGTTTTTTAGTTCAAAAAGCACGTAAAAACATTCTTTACCTTTTTAAAAACATTTTTCAAATTGGAAGTGCATACCTAATCAGAACGGTTCAAGAATTAGCTATTGGGTCACATTAAGGCTGGACACCCTATATTTATATATATATATATATATATATATATACATTAAACCCTTTCTTTGCACTAAAAAAAGAAAAAAAAAAGGGGGGGGGGATTACAACACTGTAAATCATAATTTATTTATTATATTTGAGCAGAGCAGTTACTTTAAAATAGCTTCATGCTAAATTTTCTTTTAGCGCATGTGGATAACTGATCTCCATTTCTCAGCATATTTCATGATATGACTAATGATACAAGTTTATATTAATGATAATGATAGTCTGACAGTTGGTATTAACATTCAAATCTTTTCAGTGGAGCTAAATAGATTTTAGACACCTCAAAATTCTTAGGAAACAGTAACTATAACTAATAATTTATAACATTGAAAAATATATCATAATACTTACTTTTTGAGATAAAACACAATTTAAAATTGAATACAAGACCCGCTGTTCTCTTTTCCTCCATATTTCCAACGATGCTGAAAATGAATGAAATGCCACAAAATTATTTAAAAACTTATAGGGTTTCAACAAATATCCAAATTTTTATTTCTCTGACTTTCCATCCTACTTTTCCCTGACATTTTATTGAGCACTTTGTCAATCTCCTTTCCCTTTTTCCTATTATGAATAACTGCCTCATTTTTAGAAAATTCTTATATTCCAAAATTTTTGTTTATGGCAATCTTATTGGTAACTGCCAGCAAAATTTACTGACAGTATTATTATACACTTAAAAATTACTGTAAAAACCTCAAAACAGATATATTTATGCATTACCTAAAATATGAAGAAGATACACTACATTTCTCTTTAACCTTTGATTGTTCTAAGTGAAAACTCATCAGGCAATTTAAGTATAATTTTTTTTTTCAAATTTATATTCCCACAAACAGTTTTTTTGAAAAAAAAATTAGTGGTACAAGATAGCACTCTAAAAAATATAATATTGCAAATTCTATTTCATTAAAATCATTAGTAAAAAAATAATGTTCAAAATGCTTAACTATAATTAACACTTATGCATCACTTTTCCAATTTTACTTTTTGAATTTTATAGGTTTTAATTTTATAGCATTGTAAGTGCCCTTAATGAATGATTTATTTAAATAATTTAAAAAAAACTTCAAACAATTTTTGTTGAAAGAAAAAGTTTTTAATCTAAAACAATAGTTCCTAAACTTCTATGTAGTCTAACCTACTTTTTAGAAATCAAATCACTAGAAACCCACTTCATCCTCAGCATATTAGATATACATTTTAGTTTTAGATTATAAGAGTATACAAGAAATACTTTCCAAGTTTTGTCAAAACCCACCAGAAAAATTTGTGTTGTGGCCAATAGTTAAGGAAATGCTGAGCTAGAATATACTACACGGTTTTCTCTATTTGTTATTCTGACACTTAATTAAGCCACTAATGGTAGCTGATCTGCTGTATTCTTTAAAATTGTACAATTTTTTGAATTGCATTTAGTTATGATTTTAGGTGATATCCTGCACTACAAGTAAAGTTGAGTAAATAATCAATTTTTTGCAAAAGTTGTTAAAATACTATAAAACATTGATTTGAGTCCTGAGAGTGCAGTTTTCAAGGCATCACAGGCATGTATACAGGGCAAGAAGTTGTACCACAGTAGTTTCTTCTTACTGATGGCATGCTACAATAGTAAAACATGTAGCAGTAAAACATGTTAAACAGCAGTAAAACATGTTCCTTTTTTTCGCAGCAGTAAAACATGTTCAACAGCAGTAAAATATGTTCCATTTTTTGGGGGGGTGGGGTGGGGGATGTAGCATACTCTTTAAGAAGGGAATGCAATTCTAAACTGTTTTTTTTGTTTTGCGGGATTCTATCTATTGTTGCATCCCTATCTATTGTTGGTCCTAACTATCTATTGTTGCACAACCATTCCCCCCCCCCCCCCCAAATAAAATATTTTTCATGTATAGAATTAGATGGAGTAGATGCATGTCTTCCAAATACCTAGGGAATGCAATCCCACACTGTTTTTTGTTTTTCAGGGTTTCGAGATTGCAATTTGTTAATCCAGTGGGATCCCGCAAGATCATTCAAATAAAAATTAATTTTAATAGAGAAAAGTAGGAAAAACTGAGAATGTAAGCACAAGTTTAATACTTTATCTTACTTGATAATTAATACAATACCTTACATAAATATGAAAATTATGGTCATGAAAAAGTCTTCCCGCGGAATCGGAATTGCATTCCCTATTTTTAAGACTATACATATAATCAATATATTTAAAATCATATTTATCAATACATCCCTAGAGTAATCCGATTAACAATAAAGTACTTCAAGCTTTTTACCATTTTTTCTAGATTCAGAAAGTTCTATCATGCTCCCATCTTCTGCACAACCACTTTGTACATTTTTAATTATCTGTGCAAAGGAAAAAAAAAATACTGAATTCAATTTAAGAAAAACCAGTAAACAGATTTAAAAGTAAGGTTTAGAAAAAATCTGTCAGAATAGAAATTATTGCTATAATCATTGATCAATAGACTCATTAACAGTATGAGAGCTCAATGTGACACTTGTAAGGCTGTGTGAAATGGATACATCTCTTATTAGATGAAGCAATTAAGAGTTATGACATATACTATTTTGACTAATGTTGCTCTTATTTGTACATCAGCCTACATTAAATTCCTGTGTAAATATTTTTGTTACCATTTCCTGCCTTACATTTAGTATTAGTATACCCAATTCCCACACATTAAACCCATTTTTGTTGAAAATTCTTCTCTCTTTTTTTTAATCTTTGTAATTTTAATTGTGGACACCAGTGACCATTCTGTAGTAGTTTCTTGCTAGTAACACTTTTATTTCGAAATATTTAAGGCAGCGTTTCCCAACTAGTGGGGTGCATATCATTTTTAGAGGAGGCGCGAGTAAACTCGACAAATAGCAAGTGCAGGGTTATTAACTCTACCATTCGATTTGGGAGCACCCCGGGAGCAGAAAAATTTTTATTTGGGAGCACCTCGGGAGCAGAAAAATTCCATTTGGGAGCAGAAAAATTCTATTTAGGAGCAGAAAAATTCCATTTGGGAGCACAAGAAATTTAGCTTCCGTGAGGAAAACTAAGTTTGGGATCAGAATTAACATGATTTTGGAGCATAAAATTGCAGATTTCACTGTGTTGACTCTAGAAAAAAGGGCCGCCTGGGGGGAAATTTCAAAAAGGGCACTTTGGGGTTCCACGAGAATGTTTTTTTTTTTTTTTTTTTTTCCAGTGCAGCAGGCAATTACAGACATCATCCTTACGCCATACAGAGATCAGAGAAACAAAACAAACTAAGAATATTTAAAACATTAAAAGCACTAAAAATGCAAAATCAGGCAACTAAACTGTTCAAAGAATCTCTAGCCTCCCAGTATCGGGAATAGATACAGCTCTTAGTTAGAGCAGAGCAAACGGGTATATGATCGGCATCCATTGTCGCACCACTGCGGCAGAGGGGGCAGGCAAGACTATCCACCAAGTTGAAGCGTTAAAGATGGGCATATAAACAGTCATGTCCAGATGCCAGTCGAAAGGCAGTCACTGCATTACCTCTTGGACAGTAGGGGAGATTGAGGATGGCATTTCTCCACGATTTTTCTTTCGTTTGATTTTTTAGTAATGCCATATGTATTGTCTTATTTGATTAATTCTTGATGAGACTGACTTATAGCTAACCTCCACGAGAATGTATAGGTAGATAACATATCTAGAAACTGGTTTGAAACTATCTGATCCCCGAAAATTTAACATGTAGAGCTGTAATATGTGTTCTGACCTACAATGCATAGTTAGATTTTTTCCAGTTTGTCTTTAATTTGTCCCCTCCTTTTGGAGAAAATATCCTGTAGAAGTAAGTGTAAGCGAAATAGGAAAAATGATTTGTTGGTAATATTTTGCTCTAAACATGACATAAATATGTGAATTAAATCTGTACATAACTAGAAGTTTTTGATTAAAAAAAAAAGACTTTTTAATCTAAGTAATTTTGAATTTTCTGCTTAATTTTTTTTTCTCAAAATTACGTGATGTAGATGTTTATTATTTATAAGAATAGTACATTTATTGAATTTCAGAAATTTTTAGCCAGACATAATTTGTTAGGCAGTAGGGAAAGGCAGAGGGACTGTTAATTTTTGTTCCTCAATTTTATCACACTATCACTACTGGACCACAATTACTGGATCACATTCATATATGATATTTCACCTATATTGGAACAAACTTTTAAACAGAAAAGGACTGTCAGTGCAAGTGGATTAGGATAGATGTGTTTAGCATGTAATAAAAATAATAAAATTTCTGCAGTGCAGGATGTATAAAATTTAATAATATAAATCATAATTTTATTTAAATTCTTTTGTTCGCAATAATTATTGAATGATTACCAAGTAAACATTTTTAAAGTTACTGAATATATAACTTTATTACTATTAGACATTATGTGGAATTGCATCAAACAATTAAACTCATCCATCAATTGATAACTATAGAAATTGGGAAAATTGAATTCAGGACACAGAAGATTGCTAGAATAAATGACATAGTCATGCAAATTTTGTATTACACCCAATGGTTGGAATGTACAACACCATATCAAATCACTGAAATATATTTGTTCTTCCTCTTTCACTTCTAATTTAATGTTTGCTCATTCATGAAAAGTGAATATAAGATTTATAAAAAGCACTATTCTTTAAAATAAATAAAAATAATTACTACAAGTAAGTTTTTTAGCAGGTATAAAATAAATATTTTTTTTAACTCACAATATTGACCAAAGGTATGGAATACAGTTTAAAATATTTTAAATAATTTATTTTTCATAAAGCTTTATTTAAAATTTTTTTTTAACATACTTAAAAGGGCCGCTTTAAAAATTTTCTTTCTTAAACCTTGCTTTAATCTTTTGAAAAAAAAAAAAAAAAAAGCATTAATATTTTATTTTAACTATCAAACGTTTTTAATCAGCTTAAAATAATTTAAATAATAAAAATAATTAACATCCTTTTGCCAGAAATACTCAAACAAATTATATATTAAAAAACCTTCCAGAATTATTTCGTTTTTTTTTTTTTTTTTTTTTTTTTTTTTTTTTTTTTTTAAACGGAAAATAAGCTTAAATTGATGACAGTTTGTTTTATGAATAACCTAGCTGTTAACTTACGACACAGTTTGCTTTAAGACATCCTTTCCCAGAACTAGTTATCTTGCTTTTAATATTTTTTCTTCATTCATTAAAATGTTGAGAATTAAAAAAGAAAAAAAACCCAGAAAATATATAATATGAATATTTAGAATACCAAATCTTGCCAATAGTCTGATTTACTAAATTCTGCAGTTACTCTAATTTTATATAATTAAAACTGTGGCATAATAAGAGGGGGGGTGGGGTGCCCAGGTGGCAAGATATATATAAAAAAAAAAAAAGATGGTGGTCGGCAGGACACTTAAAAGTAATATGGTGGAAAACTTAAGGACCGAAATGGGGGCAGAATGCTGAAACTTAGAATGAATGGGGTGGCAAACTGAAGGACCGCACCGGCACCAATAACCCTAGCGCTACACTGATAAATCAAAAGATCATTAACCCTTTGAGGCGCAACACTTTCCCAATGCTGGAAAAAGGGCAGCCCTTGCCATCGCTCGACTTAACTACCAGCAAGATGGCGGACGATCGAAACGTTCATTGCGTGCCACAGATCTAGAGACCCTTTTTTGACGACAGCTGGCTGTGCCGCGTCAAAAAAAGGGTCTCTAGATCTGTGGCATGCGATGAACGTTTTGATCGTCTGCCATCTAGCTGGTAGTTAAGTCGAGCGATGGCAACGGCTGCCCTTTTTTCTCATTGGGCAATCTATCCAGCTGTTCTCGCATTCTTCCATTTTTCATTAGATGTCAGTGCTGTTAAAAATAATCGCAACAATATTTTTACGGGAAATGACGCACTAAAAAGTAAAGGATTCTCGTGGAGCTATGTCACCTGCAACTATTTTTATAGAAATCGAATCTATTCTTCGTGACTGGCAACAGTCAAAACATCAGAGTTTGGTGTTCCCAGAGCGGGAACACTGTGCATTAAAGGGTTAATATGCTCCTTTTTTGGCAAAAGTATAATGTCTTTCAATTGCTTTATTCGCAAAACGTCGCAAATCGCACGTTTTTTAATTCGATTTGAGTGGATAAAGCCACTGAACATAGTAGACGCCGGAAGTGTTGAAGTGCTGCCGCACGACTGTTGGTCTGGAGTTTTTGTCGGTTTCATCAAATGTAACGTCAATACACGTTAGAACTCTTTAAAAAGTCATCCAACCAAGGCACCCCCCTTAGGAGATATCCCTTGTCTAGGCTTATCATAACAAACAAGCAAATCCCGCAAAATTTTCGAATCACAAAACCTCGTTTTGCTATGGCATACTTTCTGCATCATCCTTAATTATGTATGGTTAGTAAATAGCTGTTATACATTAAGAATAATATGTACTAAGAAAGCCGATTAAAAAGAGGAAATCATTTAGGGGGAAATTAAAAAAAAAACTTGCTAGTGCGCAAAACTATTAAAAACATAAAGAGCAATAACTATATACAGCTGGCGACAAACTCTGGAATAATGATTGTTTGATAATTCGCAATTACTTATTTATCAAACGTAGCTACCGATATTTGAGGATTGATAGATGGAATCACAAATTTTTAGATAACTTAAGAAAATTTTGATTTTCCCAACCGTATTTTCTTCCTCCAACTCTTTTAAGAGAAATGCCCAGGTAGTTCTGCCTTGCCGATCGGGCTTCTCATTGAGTCAGCAAAAACAAGACATACTAAAGAGGCCCCTTTTCGGGTTACTCGGCTCGCGCAAATGCAAAGACAATGAAAAAGGCAGTAACAGTATTTCGATCTGAAAGAATAGATTATTTGAAAAAGACATTTGTGGGAAAGATCTGATTTCATAGACGTTTTCGTGAAAGGGCCGCTTCAATGAAAGCGGCCGCTTTCAATTTTTATGATAGAGTTATTGTACTCAATCGTATGTCTGTGAAGGAGCTGTTTTAATTAACGCATTTTCGTGATGGGCCGCAAATGGTATGTAAGGCGCTAAAAAGACGATAAAAGGGCCACTGGGTGCTGCGCCTTGCAAAATCAATCTAAAGTCAACACTTAGAATAAATGCAGATAAGAAAAGCAAAGTTTGCAAGCGTGGCAAAAAAATTAACAAAGAATCAAAATGCCGTATTCGGCGCAGCTGGGCGCAAAAATCGGCTAAAAGCGCATTTCGGCACAAGATTTGCGTTTTGGAGCAGCTCGGCACAGAATTAACAACCCTGCAAGTGATAATGCATGTTTTAAAAAATCATCTTATTAATTATTATTTTTACTCAAAAACATATCCATTTTCGCTTAAAATGTTTATTCAAACTTTACAGATAACATTATTTTAAAAAACAGGTGACTAAATGTCCATTGTTGAAGAATAAAAAGCAATGTATGCTGGAAAATGTGGGGGGGCTGCCAGCCAGCGTAAGTTAGCCTTTGTTGAGTTCGTGGGAGGGGGTGCAACGTTAAAAGGTTGGGAACTGCTGTTTTAAGGTAATTCTTACTGTTAGATGCATGATAAAAACAGATCTGCCAACATTTGGCAAATATTATACAGACGTGCATATATATTCATGGTATTTTTTTGTTTTAAGTACTAACCTAATAAATTATTTCCAGCTTTTTTATGTTTTTGCAGTAATATCAAAAACAAATTTAAGAATTAAACTTTACTTAATTATATTTCTTCCCAAGAGACTCTATAAATACTTGGAAAAATAAATAAATAAAAGCCACAAATAGGTGAATTGAAAATTGGTACTTATGTATTATCCCAGCAGTCTGCCAAAACAAGCAATTTTTTCCCAAGATAAATGCTGGACACATGAAATTATTGATAGTTCTGACTGTTTTAGCAACAGTTTGCCAGCACATTTGGCAAAAAAAAAAAAAAAAAAAAAATAGTTTGGTGGGAATGACCACCGTTGTAATACAAGTACCTGAAAGTTTTATTTAGTTGACTGGATGTATGACTTTTAATGATAAACCAGGAAATAGTAAAATTATTTACAGCTAATATTCTAAACAGAGTAAGATACTGAAATTCTGTTGAGATATACTGAGGTGTACAATGACTAAAAGTCTGAAAATTTATTTTTATGATTTACCAAGTCCCCTTAAACTATGAGGGATGCTCCAAAAGTGAGTGTAATTTTTTTTTTTCAAAAGTTTTTTTCACAGAAACCATTGTAAAAATAAAATACATCATGTACTATATACATTGCACTATTTTTGTTACAGTCATAATTAACACTGAGACATTTGTTGTAGCATGCAATTAGTTTGAAGGCATCACTGTGGTAACACTCTATGCCTGTAATTCAAGGAAGTGGCACACAGCCTGCCCCACCTCAACATTGATTTGGAGTCCTGAGAGTGCAGTTTTCAAGGCACCACAGGCATGTATACAGGGCAAGAAGTTGTACCACAGTGGTTTCTTCTAACTAATGGCATGCTACAACAAGTGTTTCAATGTTGGCGGTGACTATAGTGAAATATAGTGCAAGGTGTATAGTTCATGATGGCATGGCATATTTTTCTTTCTTTTGACAATAAAGTTTCTGAATGGGGAAAAAAGAATGACAAAGCGTACTTTTGGAACAACCATTGTATATAAATAAATAATTTTATGAATTCATGCACATATTGACAAAGTGACACTATAACAGGAAAAAAAAAAAAAAAAAAAAAAAGGATGGTAGTTATTTTTGGGGAAAAAAAGTGGTAAAGATAGTTATATGACTTTTATTTTTTACAATCTTGGATGGCAAATTTATGATTACTGAAATAAAAAATCAAATCAATGATTAAAAATTTATTTTAACACACTTTTAATAAAAATGAATCCAATATTGAAGTACATAGACTATTACATTTTAGTTTACAAAATTTCTTAATAAATAAGCATGCAAAAACAATCATTTTAGACATGTGTAAAAAATGTTAGGATTTATTTTTTTAAGTGCTGATACTAAAAACATATAATTTTTTGTACTTCATCCATTTTATATATTTCCCATTATTTATATTTCTTTATTATATTTATTATAATGGAGATACTGGAAAGCTTAAACGACTGAATTAAAAAACTTATGCGTACCTTCTGAATTACATTGAGAATATTATACATATTATCAAGTGCAACTTGATGGTTTCCTTGATATTGTGGCAACTCAGCTAAAAGTAGTCGAAAAGAAAATGGGACCATTGTACCTAAAAATAATAATTTGAATTAAAATTAATCAAAACAGTGTAATCTTCAACTATTATTAAAAAAAGATGTGTGATTACAGACAAAGATTTATTAATTTTTGTACAAGCAATATTCTAAACACAAAGTCTGGCATCTCAATAGCAATTTTTAGAAAATTTCATTTAGAAAATTTATTTAATATTTTATGGATTTTTGACTAATTTTTTTGCAGATAACCAACAATAGTAGCAGAATTAATAACTGCAAAACAATTATTGTCCCGTTTTCTTGTTCTGAATACATAACATAATTTACTAATTGTTGTGATTTTTTCAAAGAAGCTACTTTTATCAAGGATTTTCAAAAATTAATTTTTAATAGTTGCATCCTTAAATCTATCTGTTTTTGTGATTTTGCAAAAATGTAGCACAAATAGATTTCATTTCCCCCTCTTTTCAGGCTAAATGCAAAAGAAATACCAATTTGGCAATTTTATATGAAGTCTAAATTAACACAACATTTTAAGAAGTTTTGAGCAATTGCAGGGAATTTTTAACTAAGTAACTCAGTAGTTCAGCTTTGCATTGTGTAGGCAATGATAGCACAGAATAAAAATAGCATGTAATCGGATAGTTTTGCATTTTTTGAGATTCCTATCATATATTTTTTAAAAATAACTGCTTTTTCTCAAGTAAAGAATGGACATGCATCAAGTGAAAGAATGAGACTACTACAGAATTTTGTGTGTATACTTACACTAGATAAAAATAAAAGCAAAAGCTAACACATTAATAATGATAAATTTAAGTTTAAAACTATCGAGCATTTGCAAATAGCACTTTAAAACACTTACACTACACAGTACTTTTTTTTTCTTCATTGTCTCATATGAGAACCACTATGCAAATTAAGAATTGATATCAATATTTTTAATTTGTACTCAAAGTAAAAGTTAGAATTTAATTAATTTAACTAGCTAATAATGCATCTATTTTCAAACATTACTTCCCTCTAAAACAAGTAAAATAAAATGAAAAGAGAGAGAGAAAAACTATTACACATTAAAATATACTCACTCACCCCTTTTCCCTTTATAAATATCCGGATAAAACTCATAGTACAAATCAGGTTTTTCAAAGTCACCAAATGCAGCACTTTCGACTTCAGCAAGTGAAAACTTTTTAAGCTTCACTAAAATGGCTAATCGAGTGTACCAAAGCTGCAAAAGAAACTTAAAATTACTCATTTGAAAATACTTGCATCAAAGACACTAATTTAATAGTTCATGTTGCTACTGCTATTAATTATACCTGAAAAAGGAAAATACTCTTTATTAAAATATTTAAAATGAAATACGGAGATTTTCCCTAGTTAAAAAATGAGGAATACCTCTTTCCCCCAAAATATATTTTGGCCGCTGGCTGTGGCCATCATCAGTCAGTTGTTCCCGAATTGCAGTGATCTTTGCTTCCTCTCTCCTCCATGTTGAAACTGCCACTTGGTTATCTCATCCCAGATTCCATTTATTTCAGTATGCATCATATTGTTGATGCTGCTCTCTGTTGTGGAAATTTCAAACGATTCTCTCAGATATGCTCAGATAAGATTTACCAATGCCAGTTCTCTCGAAGTCTATGTAATGGGTTCATTTAGTGGCAAACGGGATAAAGTTGTGCTCAGTTCATTAAATTTAATATCATTAATGTGTTTGTTTTTACATTCATTTATTTTTCATTTGGTCACACCAATATAGAAGCCTTTAGTTTAGGATTCATCAAAAGTTACCATATATTTCCGAATATAAGCCATCTGCGTATAAGCGGATTAAGTAATAAAGACTGGTGACATTTGTAAAAAGGTTCTATTTTTTGCGCCTGATGAATGAAAAATTACATAAGTTTTACGTGTTAGGAACAAATTATTTACGGTATTCTATTATTTTTTGTGAATGCATAAGATACATAAATTATACTAATAAAAAGTACTATATTTGGCGATGTTTAGCGATTTATCCCCAGTACCAATATATAGCAATTTGCACCCGGTGAACGAATAATTATTTACGCTTTTTGCACAATTAACAGATCTATATACATTAGGGTGGAGTGAAATGAGGCAAAAAAATTTTTTTTTTACTATTTATTAATGCCTATATTTACAATAGCTGCCTATTGGGTAGATAAACATTTTTGTAAAATTTTGTCTTGTTTAAACATTATCTTCAGGTGGCGCAAGAGTCTTCAATTTCGAAGAAAAGTCTTTTAATGAGATAGATATAAAACAAAGTTTTTTTTTCTTTTCTTGTTGTGGACTATAGTTGAAATGATGGCCTGCTGGTAAAAAAACTTGTTCTGAGACGTTAACATTTTTCTAAGAATCCTCATCAGGAGTCGTGGAAGCGCCACATTAAAAAAAAAAAATGTCTTTTTGACTCAAATTGGGGCATATCGCAACGAGATTTAAGAAGACTTCGAATAAATCCTTCAAATAAATCGCTTTTTCACCAGAAACACTCACTGAGGCTCAGAGGCGCTGACTTTACAAAATTTCTGTTGGTGCCCTTAAAGTCCAGTCCATGCGGGGGGGGGGGGGGGGGGGTGTTAATAAAATGGTGAAAGTCGCACAAGGTTTGTAATTTTTGATAAAGGATCGCTAAGTTAGGTGCCAAAACGCAACAATTTATTTCAAAGGGGGAGTATAACTGGAATGTACTTGGCTAAGATTGTAAAATAGCTTTAGTAGGTGAATTTAAGAAAGATTTCGATTCCGATGATGGGTTTTTATGGAACAAGGAAGAAAAATACAGCACACTCATTAATAACGATACACTTTCCAACTTTATAGAATCTTTTCCAACTACCCTTCAATCTTTACCTATTATTATTTTCTTCCTTGCTCGTAACTACTCAATCATTTGACTTTTCGTGCACATTTTTACCAGTGGGAAAAGGGTAATACAAATAATCATTTTAGCTCCACATAAAATATCCAATATCTGAGGGTATAGATTGAAGAAACGATATCTGCCTCACGGTTTTGGTACACAAATTAAAATAAACTAACTGCACCAAGGATTCGAAAATATTCAGGATGATTCTTTACAAGCTGCACTACGCACTGCAATAAATTAGGAAACTTTCAGAAAAAAATCTTAAACGTGGAGCTGCACAGCAAAATATTTCTAAGAGTGGCCATTCTGCAAAATTTTTCGTTTATTCCGGTGTCTAGTACAGCTTGTGAACATATATCCTAAAAATTGCGAAGTGCTTGAGATAATTAGTTTTCTTTTTTGTATTTATATACCAAAATTGCGTGTTTTTTTCCCCAGTGCTGAAGGTGACATTCAAAGTTAATTTAAGTGAATAGTGTGAATTTTGGCATCCGATTATCTGTACTACGGGGAAGAACGCTGGGCATAGAATGGAAGTCTCCACCATTGTGTCTTAGTAATGTTAACAGCAAACCAGTTAAAATCAAGATTCTTTTTAAAGAAATTAAGTATTTCTGATGAAATGCCCTTCTTTTAGAAAAATCTGCTTGTGCTGGAGTCACCTTAAATTTATTTGCCTTACGCAAATTCTCTGTCAAAATTCGAGGATTCCTGGGAGCACACCTCCTTTGTCCTTGTAATAAATCAGACCTGAAAAAGGTGTATTACACTATTTCACTTTTTTTTTAAACTTTTAGCGATAGAATTTTTATTGGTTTTAACTAATCATTATAAATTTCAAAGCAAAAGAAAAGTGTATTACTACGTTTATTGATGAAAAAAAAAAAAAAACCATGCAACAATAATATCACAATCGGTCAAATTTCTTGTCATGTAAATGGAAATTTTGTATAAAAAGTGATTCAGTTTTCGAATGTAACAATTTATGATCAATTTTATTCTTGTTTAATCTATCTCATCCCTGTCTGAAATCCTCAAGTTTTCAAAAAATGTTATTCATTTCTCAGCTCATTCATTTCCTGTTTTTTTTTTTTTACATTTTTGTACCCGTATAAACAGCTGCAGCCAAGCCTTGCCTATTTTCTTTTCTTTATTTTTTTTCAAAAAATTACAAAAATTATACCTTTAAAATAAAACTAGATTCCTCAGAATGAATTAATGCAACGTTTTCTATGTTGAAATGTGTGTAGGACCACATAAAAAAGATTGGTAACTATTTAAATGCAAACAGAAAAATAAAAGCAGAACAAAGAAAGTTGCTTATCTTAAGAGTTAATAGTTATTCAAAAAATATTTTGAATTGTTGGCCATATAACCTCCAGGCATGATTTTGAGCATCCTCATGAAGTAGAGATATTTTACCCTCTACCATTAAGTGGTCAAATTGGCAAAATTACGAGAGACATACATTTCAGTAATGTGTGTTCATGCGCCCATGATTTCAGTATAATTTTAAAAAACAGCATTGGGCTAGATCAAAGCAAATAGTACCTAATTCCGCCTTGTCAAACAAGAACAAAAATTGAACAAAATATTCGTAGAAAATGAAACAGAAGGCATCTCGAAATGTTAGTGTGGACCACAGTCTGTTCCATCCTTTTCAATAAATAACTGAGCACTAAAATCATTCAAAAATAAGAAAAAGAAGACTTTAGAAGAAAGTGACACAAACCTTTATACCTTAGAAGCATTGCCTCAGTCTCATTCAATTAACACCAAAGCGCCGACACTTTTTGATGAATGGGCATCTTTTTTTGTTCCAGAGACATACAAAGTGTTGTATATTAGGTGCTTGTAAGCAGACAGACCTTGATGTTCTCTATTTACAATAAAAACAATTAAACCTACTCACTTCGGAATCCTGCAGTAATATTATTAGAACTATCTCAAAACATTCCCATAATGGGAATGAGTCTTTCACCTAACTCCTGTGTTATCTTTCCCGCGTGAACATTCTTCTGATTGTAGCCAGCGGCTTTGTCTCAAATTCTCCATTTTCCGGTACTCTTGGGCTAACACAGTCTTATTGTATTCATACATTTTCCAATGGAGGACGAGGATTCTGAGATGAGGTCTGTGGGTCAGAAAGGAGGGGGCACTTAGGACTTCGGCTGCAGTGGGCAGAGGCCATTGCCTGTGGGGCTGTAGGGAGTCGCACATCCCATTGTGAAAAAGCTTTGAATTTTAGAAAGACATTGTTTCCATGGGCGCCAGATAGGAAGGCAATTGGTAGTGGGGGATTGAGATTTGAGCCCGCATAGTATAGTAAACATTTTTACAGCATATTGAACTTCTAAGTATTATTTTCATGCTAAAAGTTAAGATGATCCCCCCCCATACACCTCTAAATTAGTACTCATGAGAAACTACTATAATTATTATTATTATTATTTTAAGTAGGCAAAAATATTACCTGTTTGAATTTTTTTTTTTTCATGCACTTTTTAAAATTTTAGAGTATGTGCTAAGTTACTAGTTATTGGAATTTTTATAATTATTCCAGTTCCGAGGCACATAAGGGTGTATGCCGAAGAAACAAAATCTGCATAATGGTCTTAGTACACAAATTAAAGTAAACTATCGCACCAAGGATTCGAAAAAATTTAGGATGATTCTTTATAAGCTGCACTACATACCGAAATAAAGAATAACACGTTCTTTAAAATTTTCGATTTAAGAATTTTTTCTAAAAGTTTCTTAAATGATACAGGTTTATTGTTTATTTCAGTGTATAACGCAGTTTCTAAAACATACAACCTAAAAATTTGAACTTGACATAATTAATTTTTTTGTATTTGTGTACCAAAATTTCATGTTTTTTTTTTTTTTTTTTCCCGAACTACAGCAATAAGCTGAAAGTAGCTGTCATTCATTCACTTGCCTTTAAACAGGATTTAATTTCTTTCCAAAAAAGTGCAAGAGCCCTATTTTTTTGTATTGCAATTTACAAAATTAATTACCTAATTTAAGGTATTATTAAGTGAATTTTTGTTACCTCTGTATTAGTTTGCAATGTAATAAAATTAATATCAACAGAAACAATTACGATGGTAATTAAAATTTTAAATTAAGTGTAAAATTTCACCAAGAAGTAGTGGAGCTCAGCTCCCATACAAATTAAGCACTTCCTTTAAATACATGCAAGTATTTAGTATCCACGAAAATTTTTCTATGGGTGCTTGAGATCTGACATACTACATAAAAAAAAAACCGTCCCTCACTAAAATTTTATTTTCGAATTATGCAGTTGCAAAACACTCGTCGTCATCAGTGGCGTGACTATACCATTAGGGCCCGTAATGAATTCATTGGAAAGGGTCCTTCCTCATTGTACAGAATCTCAACCAACATGTTGCAGTTCACTTTTTTTAGCTTTCTATTTGGGAAAGGCTCCCTCTCCGGCCGGGGGACCGTGGCTTTTGCCCGTTCTACTGCCTTATAGTTACGCCAGTGATTGTCTCATCGAAGTTCCTCATGCGCATCTGAATTATAAAGAACAACAAGCGGATGGCGATAGAAACTCTTCTTAATGCAATCGGAGTTAGAGAAAATTGGACGGGGAATTTCTACGCGAAGGGAGGGGAAAAGAGAATACAGCCTTTCAGAATATCATTTTTTCTTTCCAAAGAAACACTCCACCAGTGTTACAGGTTTGGCGGTCTAAGCTTTCCCCCTTATCTAGAGGGTGGTGGTTTGGCGGCCTAGTTGACCTTGGGTTTTATGGGTGTTATGGTGCACATTTTAAGGGGAGTGGATTTTTTTCATGTTTTTGTATTTATTTATTATTTTGTACTCATTTATTATATTTATTAAATGTATAGACATTACAGAAGATTTCTGGATAATTTTTTTGAGCCCAAGCGATAGCCGCTTTTCTAATCCAAGAAAGAGCGAATCCGAGTGATATTATTTTATAGTTGGATCAAGTGCTAAAAATTTAAGATGATGAAAGGGAAAAAATGCTTATTTCATCCGAAATGTATTGTTTGTATTAAAGCAAACCTGCTCGAGGGGTATCTGACTAGGATGTGGGGGGAGGCCTTGGGCAAAGGACTTTCTAAGGGGTTCTAACCTATTCAGGCTATATCTGGAGAAAACCGACCAAAACTCCAGACGGCAGCGTGATGGGCCTAAACCCGGAACCTTCACACTTCAACCGTCTACCATTTTCAGTGCCTTAACCACTCGGCCGTGTTGGGACTCATCCAAGATGAAGAATCATTTTTTAAAATCTATGAAAGTATCAAAATAAAAGAGAAATTTCCAGTGAATAGCACGGCGTGCACAAAGGTGTCCAGTTTGAACAACTTCCGCCATTATTACTGATGAATCTAAGAGTAATAGTCCAAGTATTATGTAGTAAACAACTACTATTGTATTATATTATATACTAAATTTAAAAAATAGTATCTCTAAATCGATTATTAAAATTTAATTATTTCAATGTCCACATAAGTAGCAACGATTGTTCATTTACTTAGTTTTAACTACTTTCAGAAGGAATATTAATTGTTACTTGAACATTTTATAAGTAATTTTATTTATAAATTTGTATGCATGTAATTATAAAAGGATTTTTTAAAAACCTGGTTTAAACAAAACAAAACAAACAAGAAACTGCTTTAAACAACAACTACAAAAAAACGTTTTTTTTTAACAATACGTTTTTTCTTCAAACCTGATAATAAATATTTTAACCCTCTCGTCACCGAATTATGAAAAATCAGAGAAAAAAAAAATCTGTCTAGCATTTAATGCATCTGAAATACTATTATAAATCATGCAAAATTTTTTTTTTCTAATGTCGATTAATATTAGATTTTTCTAATATTAATTTCTGCATTTTCGAAGCATTTTGTTATGCTAAAATTAATTTAAAAAGGTGCACCTATTAGGTAAAGTTTGAGGAATAAGAAAAAGAACTATACTTACCTTAAAAAAAAAAAAAACGGTAAAAAAGCAGCATCAATATTTTCTTAATTTTTCTCCTGAAACAATGAAGCGAAAACTGTAAAAAATGATCTAAATGGACTAGTACTGCAATCTAGACACGATTTATGCATCTAGTTAAGAGCCTCATATATTTCCTATTTGAATTAATGATATTGATATCACTGAAAGAAAAAAATACTAAATTCAATTGTTTTCTCTCTAAATATTGCTATTTGAAGTAGGAGCCTCATATGAGGTTCAGGGTGACGAGAGGGTTAATGTGATCTAATTACTGAACCTTCTATTTTGGCGTGTGGAACAATTGCCCCTCTTTTTACCCCCGACTTTGTCGCAATTACATTTTTTAATGGATATTTTTGTCAAGTCTTATGAAAAATATAATGTTCTTGTGAAATAACCTTTTCCTAATGCGAATTTTAAAAAAATTCCTTATTAAAAATGAAAGAATTATTTTAATTTCTATACAATCTTATTGCTAATTCATATTAAAGGTACAAGAGAAAGTGAATCGTGTTTAAATGATTTTGAATTTTCTGCTGAAACTGAGAAGAAATTGTAAAATATGTATTTTACAATTTTTCAAAAGTAAATATATTTACTTATGTAGGCTGTGATAGATTCTGGTATAATTAGATGTGTTTCGAATTTCCATTAAATGTAGTTCCATGAAAACTATATAAAAATTAGGCTATAAAGGATCATATTTTACCTAAAAAAAACACAGGTTTTTACCTGTGTACCGAACCCTATACGTTTGCGCCTAGGGTAGCTGCCCTTCTTTCTAAGTTGAACTTTGCACAATTATTCTTTTTTTAATTAATGCACATTTCTGTCAAGCTGTTTCCAAATAATAATAATAATAATGCGTTCGTGAAAAATAATCTCTTCTTAGTGTAATTTTTTTTAAAAAGCTTTATTAGCAAGAATTGTTTATATATTATTTTTTTAGCAATAAATTTTGTATTTACCTTATTTTATACTAAAATTACTCATGAAAACATGCAAATTGTGTTTAAATAATTTCTATTTCTTAGTAGGAATGCAAAAGAAATCGTAAAAAGCATATACAATCTTTTAAAATTAATTATTTAGAATGTGATGAAAACTTATGTCGAAATTTTCAAAGTTGTAAACGAAAGTTACCATCTCCTGCTTATCTTAAACGCAAAAAAAAAAAAAAAAAAAAAAAAAAAAAAAAAAATGTTCTAAAATAATTTTTAAAGCAAGCACTATCCATAAATAGATGCAATACAACGGAAATCCATTGCGTAAAAATAACTTTATTTACTCCAGATAGAACTAAGATCGGAACTAAGTTGTGCTAGCAATAATAATAGGGAGGAAATAATTAAAAAACAAGCTATCAGAAGAGCGAGCACTTGCCAAAACTATCTCTACTCCAAAGAAACGAGCAACCACGCTGCAGGGAAACAAGAAGGAATTTTCCCTATTTACATTAGTCTGAAAATTCGACCAAGTCCGATAGTATAAGCAATGTTTCTATCGCCATCCGCTTGTTAAAGAACATGGGTGCTCAAATAGGGCTCATATGGACGTCCATGCCGAAGCACCCACATACATTTGGCCTCATTAAAGATTTTCTTTTAAACTTTTAAAATATCACACAACTAATAAGCAAATAAAGCATTTTAGCACTGAAATAATGCAAAAAGTTCAGTATGCTTTACAAATATTCATATTATGTAATGCAGGGGCGGATCCAGAGAAACCATCTGGGGGGTGGCCTCCGTTTTTCATTAGGATGATACATTGGTTTCACAATACTTTTTCTCCCAATGTATAATTAGGCATGGTATATCACAACTAAATAAGTATGTTGTCTGCTGCAAGAACCGTCGAAAAAAAACTCTGAAGGGGGGGGGGGGGCAGCAGAGCTATCGTGTGCCCTATACCGATCAAGTTAAGACCGATGCTCATAAACCACATGTTTTATGCTTTCAATGGACGACGGGACTGATACGTGAAAAAAAATGTTCCGTTGCTCTCTCCATTGTGTGGGGGGGACAGGGTTTTCAGTTTAACACATTAATCTTTTGTTGGTAGATCCCGACTGGTCATTAAAAGTCGTAAATTTTGCCAGAAAAATGTAGCCTTAACCCATGTAGTGACGACAAGACGTGGCTAATCAGCAATGACTTTTATTCATGTTGTTGTTCGCGGGCCCTAACCATTAACATTTTAGTGTGTACAGAGTATAATTGTTGAATGCATTATTGAACCCATTTCACAGCCACCGTGCAATATACAGTGCTCACAGCATACGTTTTCGCATTTTAGGATAGCAGTTTTCCAGATTTTTCCAGATTATTCAAGAGATTTTTCCAGATTTTCCAGAGATAGAAGTTTTCCAGATTAAGTAATTCCCAACCTTTTCTCTGAGGACTGTAGTAAACCAACCTCAATTGCTATTTACTACTATTATCACTATTGCCTGCTATTTACAGAGCTTTCGTTTTTAAAATCAGACCAGCTGTACATTGTCAGGTACTCGCTTTGTCTGATATCTTAGAATATGTTTTACTTTTATAATGAGGATTTGACCCATACGTCTCAGTGGTGTGGACAACTTATGAGAGCAGTTGAAAGAATGAAAGCTGTAGAAATTGCGGAGGGTTGGCTTGTGCATCTATGCTTCAGTATCACTTAAGGCCGATGCTGATTGCCGCTGCTTCTAACGTGACTGTAGTGGGTAAGAGGGCATTCTCGTCGCGAATTTTACGACTTTTTTGTGGCAATTCGGGATTTACCAATAAAAGATTTTTGCACTAAACCGCAAACTCTCTCTCCTATAAAATGGAGAGAGCAACAGAAGATATTTTCCCCCGTATCAGTGTGCAGTCGTCCATTCAAATACGGTAAAACCTGCTAAAGTGAACAACTTGGTAAAGAGATCGTCTGTCTATAGGGATAACTTTAATGTAATTTCGCTTTACAACCATCACATTTTACCACCTTCGTAAGGTGACCGTCTTTATAAGGTGACCAGTTTTGTTCTTCCCAAGGGTAGTCCCATTAGACAGGTTCCACTGTACAAATAAAACTGGGAACTGTGCGACAGCCACTGTGGCGATAGCGAGTCAATAAAATTTGCACCTCCTTCTGTTTAAAAATAAAAGCTCTATCATTTTTGTAAATGGAGAAATTTTGTTTAGTCCACAAGGATTCAATAAGTATTGCTGTAAATATGTAAATATTCTTGATATATATATATATATATATATATATAATAGTAAAAAGGCTAATCTTACGAATCAAGGAATCATTCTACAGCAGTTTTCATAGTATATATATATATATATATATATATATATATATATATATATATATATATATATATATATGTAACATTACAAGTCAAAAGCCTATGAAAATCCCATATTTCTGGAACTATGCAATTTAATTCAGTTGGAACAAAGACATCCGCGTTCCAAAACTGCAATTAATACACAGTCCCTTGCAATTCCTTTGTAACTTTGTAGATGGTCCCGGCAGCCAGCCACATAGGCGACTTAAAAGTCATAACAAACCCTGGGAAAACCGCTGCCCAGTTTTAGCTTTTGGCCAATGGTTGCAACGCGTTCGAGGTCATGTGACATGACGTCCAAAGCTTTTATAAGGACCTGCAACAGATCAGGAGCAGATTTTTGTGTGACTGCAACTGCCTAACAAAGATGTATGGAATCATCAAATAAAATCATGTAATCGCAGTTGGAGTTTGATTTATTTCTTCCACACTTGGCCGGACTACGAGTACAAACAGCAGGTGGCCGGGGTCGGTTCAAAGCCTGACTGCAAGTTCTGCATCGAAAGCAGTTCTGCATCGAAATTTAATTTTCGTGTTTCGAATATATTTATTTCCAGAAGTTGCTGTTTTTCTCTTGCTTTCATAATGTGCTTTAGTGATGGTTCGCAAATATGTTTCCTTTCGTCTTGCAGCATAGCAAGCAAAGCATTTTCGGTATGAGCGAAAAAGGCATATCTCTGAATCATCTTACCCACAATCCCTTTCAGATGTTCAGGTAAGTAATCTGATTTTTTTTATCATCCCAAGCAAGTGTGTTGGAGCATATTGCACCAATGGACGTGTTCTGACTTCAAACCAAGTAAGTGCATAGACTTTCATAACGAAATCTGCTAGAATTTTTAACTCTTCCGATGGATTTTTAGTGCATACATAAAGCCGTAGTATCCGATTAGCTGTAGTTAGCCACCTTGAGTGCGATATTTTACCTGGTTGTCTATATTTATAGCTGTTTCAATTTTGAATACAGTCTCACAGGGAATGTCTGACAGTTTAAAAGCATGCTCAGACACTCGCCCTCTACCCGCTTTTCTGAAAAATGAAACAATCAATACAGCAAGGATTTGTAACTTACAAATGCTCGAGGACGGCAATCAAATACACCTGTCCAGTAGTGGGCCACAACCTAATCAGGTTCTTACATAAGATATTTCAGGGGTTCAGGAGATTTAAGAGATTGATCTGAATTGGCTAATTTCAAATTATGAAAAGAAAAACATGTACATTGTATTAAATTACGATTCAAAGAAAAAGGGTGTAGTTTTATAATTTATCATCTATGAAGGAACGGACGAATTAACAATCAAGCCCATAACCACAGAGAGTGGTGTGCGAACCACCATATGAAACAGCAAAACAAGTAAAGTTTAAATGGAAACTTTAAAATTACAGAAGGGGAAACAACGAAAAAGCCCACAAACTGTACAGTGAGAATTAGGGTCTGTCTGCTGCAATTCTTAAAGAAGGGATGTTTACATCAAGCTCTGTCACTGAGAGCAGGGGCGAATCCAGAGGAATCCCTCTGAAATCTGATCCTTTACTTAGGTTACAATTGAAACTTAGCTAACAATTTGATAGAAAGCTCTTTCCGAAATAAAATCGTGGCTACACTACAGGTTGAGAGTCTCAGGAGATGGACTAAAAAAAAAAAAATCTGAGAGGTGGCTCCTATTCATGAGTTAAGCAAGTTTACAGATATGTAAAGAGAAGGAAGGTGTGTAATAGAAAAGTGAACGCACTAAATTACATGGAAATCGAGGAAAATCAAATTTATTAGCAAATGAATAGTGTTTGAAACTGACATTCAGGTCGTCTATCGTCGGCGGCTGGAAAAATGAATTGCCTTATGCAAAAGTAAAATTGTATATTTGAGTATTGGCTGCAATTTTACCCTCCCCCTTCCCACACACACATTCACGATGTCTAATTCCTAAAGCTTTCTCTTGGGGATGGGAACATCAATCATTATTGGTATAGCAGTTTAAAAAATTGGTGTCTAAAAAGTTCCATAACTCGAACAACTAAAACAATTGCTAATCCAGAAAATATTCCAGTTACTAAGGCTTAAGTCCCTTACTTCTACGACAATGTCACATGATTCCTTCCCCAGCAGGTGAATTCAATACAACCCCTTTTGAAAATCGTATGGATGCCCTTTTTTTTTCAAATCCTAATCATATGGATATGTTAAGCCATGGTCATAGAATTTTTTTTTTTGTTTTGTTATTATTATGAATTATTTGACTTTTCAGCTCCAGTTTATTAACAACTCCACACAAAAAAAAAAAAAAAAGTTTTCTTTAAAAAGCATTTAACTATAACAAATGCGAAGTTATTTACTAACAGGTATAACAATGTAAAATTGATAAAAAATTAACTTAACAAAAAATTCATAATTATACTTCTCAACAACTTTTTCTCAGCATTGAAAATACTCCGCAAGAGTTTTTCCCACACAGTTGTTAATGATTGAGTTGCCAGTACGTGAATCAGCAAAAATTTTCTGCTCATGCAAAACAATGAATGCAGCAATTTAGCTAAGAAATGAGCTAAAATTTGAATTTTATAAAATTAATGTAACAATAAGATCAAACAAATCAATTAAATATAACAGCCTAAAAAATTCTGTATATTCTGATTTGGATATACAAGGATAAAAATGTTACACATTCACTAGGGTTTATTACTTTAAGAAAGAAAATAAATGATTATAAAATCATCATAAATCAATTACTTTGAACCGCCAGTGACCAAAGCAAAAATTAAATGAATTTTTAAAAAAGTGAAACTTCTGTGGAGCGACTCCTCTCTGTTGCATGAAAAATCAGTCGTTAAGGGAAGTGCTCATCGAAGAAGTATAAATATTTGATAGCCAAGTAAAAAAATGCTGAAAGGTACTGCTTGTTTTGCTATTAATGAAATTGAATTCTAATACATAAGTAATTATAAAAATATTTTTTTTAAATTTAAATTTTAATAAAATATTTAGAAATTTCAGGTTGCTTTATTCTTTTTTCTGCCTCAGTACTACTCTCTCTATTTTATTTTTACATATGACAAAAGAGCATTTATCCTGATATTCTACATGCATTCTGAATTTGCCATTATAAAATCTATTTGCCTTGAAATTAGCTTTTTGAGTTTTCCCCATCCAAAAGTAACCACCAATTTCCTCTCTGAATCCTTTTTAGTGTGAGTTGATCAAATCAATACACTGATCCACAGTATGGTAAAATCACTCGCTTCTTAGGCATCACTTCTCTAACCTAAAATATTTGTATGTTACATGTACTTGCATCTGCTGTTGATTTAAAGTAGAGTGATTGGTTTGGAATGCAGTTATTATTTATTTTACTTATGGAAAAATGCTAGAAACTTTTCGAACAGGGAACCAGGTATGGTCACTTATATAGGGTTGCGTGGTCTCTTCTAGAGGATTTTTTAACATTAAGTAGATTGGGTAAAAAATCAGTGCTTTAAAAAAATGGTCATTGGAGGAGGAGAGTTGCTCAATAGAGGTAGTTGCTCATAGAAGTTTCACTGTATCTGGATTTTTATTCTAAATAATTCTATCATATTAGGTACGTATGTAGGGTCAAATTTTCTGAAATTTCAAAGTTGTTTAAATATTTGTTTTATTTTTGTTATTTGAAGTTTTTTCACTACACCAACACTGGCAGGGAAAGCTGTTGTGAAGTATAGTCATTTTTTCTTGAAAAAGAAAAACTTTTTATTATTTTCACTTTCTATTTTATTCTATTAGTAAAATATATATTATTTTTTCTTTTTCTGTTTTTTAATATATGCAACAAAATACAAAATATACTATACCCTTAGTAACAAAGGTGAAAGTTTTGTTTTAGCTTCATCACCAGAATTGAAGTTACAAGATTTAATTAGTCTTTTTGTAAGATTTATAGCAGCATGGTAGCATTCAGCTTCCTAAAAGAAACAGAGGGAGAAAAAGAATATTCAATAATTTTTGTTGAAAAAACTTAACTTACAGTAATTAGTCAAGAGGAGGGAGGATACTTCACTTATAGTAAAAGCATCTTCAAACATTTTTAATTTAAAAAATTTGATTTACCTAGTACTAATTTATTTCTGTATTTCAACAGATTTTATGACCTTTTTAAGAAGTTTTTACATTTCTGAAGCCTATTATTGAAGTTGTTTCCAACATTTTCAGATTTTTTGGTATATTCTTGAATACAAAATATCCCTATAAAAATGCATGACATGAATTTTACACATTTAATGAACATATCATTAATCACACAGTCGCATTTAGAAATCACTAATCAATCGCAATTGCAATGCCAGTACTGCAACAACAAAACAGTAACTCCATTTTCAAGAAATAACCAATCCCCTTCAGAGGTATTCAAATAAACTGCAGTATAAATATACAATATTAGAGGAAGACAGATGCAGATAGGCAGTTCAGCCATGGTTAACCACCTGCTTTTGGCTGCAACAAGTAGCATCTTGTCTCAGTCAAAATTTAGTTGTCTTTACTGAGATTTGAATTACTTTTAACTAATAAAGTTGTTTGTTGTCAAGAATGCTGTGTTCATTTATAATCAGTAACAATTATTTCCCTTTATATGCCATACCCTTTTGAAGTCTACAGTATGAAAGCAGTATTGAATCACCTTTAGTGCATTAGGGAGTAAAATCCAAACAAATGAAGCGCAAAAGAATCTCTTCATGCCCATGTTTAGATTCAGTGTTTTTTCATTCATTATTTTATTGTTCTGTTGTCACTACTTTAAAGTATTAAAGTAATTTATTACACTTTCATTACATTTCATAGGCATTTAAGTTTGGTACTTGTGGTTTACACTGGCAACTGAAATGTGATTACCAAGTGACCCAGATATATTGTCAAGATAGTGGTGGGAAAATTTCATGAAAACATTCGCAATCCTAAAGCATAGCTACAATCTTAGCATAATCCAAATGTCAGCCAGGAAATTTACATGGCACTATAACCCACAAGTATAGTTCTAATAATTTTTTTTAATAATAAGAGAGAGAGAATACTATCATCAAATGTTTCTTGCAAATTTTCAGTTACTCAGACAACTATTTTACCGAGAAGAAGCCAAGGGCGGATCCAGTGAGGAGGTCCATGGCCCCCTCCAAAACATAGTTTTACAATTTTAAATTCACATACTTCATGATTTCACTGGTTCAATTTGCATTTTGAACAATTTATACACCTGTGTAGAAAGTTCAAGGGCTCCCTCCAAGAACACAGTCTGGAGCCGTCCTTGGAAGAAGCTGAATTAAGAGTAAAAACTGGATAATAGTGAAGCAAGTATACAACAGTAAAATTTTATTAGTTGAAATCTTTAAAAAAAAAATCTCTCTCTTTTTTTTTAATTGGAGAACTGATTGATGTAAGTTATGGAGAAACAAAAAAGAAATAAATTATTCCCATCTAGAAATTAAATACAAGCTTTTTTTAAAAAAGGTAAATAACTTACTATTAACTTCTGCAATCCATTTTCATCTTCTGACACATCATTTGCAGTCAAAACTTTTCTTTGTTGTGCTTGAGGAGAATTGCACTCAATTAATAGAGCTTTCACTGGATCATCCTAATTTAATTCAGAAAACAAATGATTTATCATCAAATTAAAAAACTGAACTCCATAACAATTTGGAATATACACACACACACAAAAAGGAGTAAATTGTAAACAAGTACAGTTTATTTAAGAAAGCAAAAATTTAATAATTTCGCAAAACTAAGTAGAACAATGCCCGACTTCTTTTTATAATAAAAATCCCTGATTTGGCCTTGAAATTGATAAAATAATTTACTTTTTCATACATTGTGTAAGATTATTAATTTACTAGCCGCCTCCGGCGACCAGTTGCTTCACCATCTTAATAAATCTTGTTTGGAGAGAATCCTGTTCCTCACCGGCTTCCTTAGCACTGAAATCTCTCAGATTCTGAATGGAATTTAAAATTAAGATGGTTACAAACAGCAGCGGCCCTACGGTAAGTGTCGCCCCCTGCTAATATAAAAAAGATGCCCCCTTTTATGCTCTACTTAGTTTTTGTGTTCGAAATGATGCCCCTTCGAAGCCGGCGCCCAGATGCGATGCTTACTGTGTCGGGCCGCCCTGGTTATAAAAATAAGATGGTTAAATGATAAAAACCTACAAAAAGGAACAAATTATTTTCGTCCTATATAATTCTGAAGAGCTTCTGGATATATTGGCCTTTATCAAAAAAACGGAAAGGAAAAAGAAAAGTAAGAAAATCTGAAACACTTTCAGATTTTAAATACACACAAAAGTGCTATATATTAAAAGCGTATTATAATCCATGGGTCTTCCCTATTATCGTTCCTTATTTCATTAAGTTGGAAAGTATATCATTATTCATGAGTGTGATTAAACAAAATTAAAATTGGTATTTCTAACATTCTTTTTCTGGATATAACACATTAGAAAAACCTCGGTTGTTCGAGCCTCGTCAGGGGGAGACACCCCCCCCCCCCTGAACCCCCTAATTTTTTAGTTTCATTATTGCCATATTAAAACGATATTAATTGACTGTGTCATTTTATCTGGCATCTTTCGAGTATTTCGCCTGGTAACTCTATGTTGAAATTTTTATCATTGTAACCTATTTATAGAAAAATATTGGTGATGCGTATTCTACAGCTTACGAAATATTGTAACAATAGATTACAGCTGTTGTGAACTAACAGTATTTAAATATATGTAAGAAATACATGTGAAGCATATTCTACAGCTTACGAAATATTGTAACAATAGATTAAAGCTGTGTGAACTAATAGTATTTAAGTATATCTAAAATTATGTGGCATACTTTTAAATCGCATTTTTGGGACACATTTTTCATACAATTTTCAATAAAGGGGGTGAGAGATAAAATGACATAGTCATTAATAGATGGAGAAAAGCTGCACAGAAAAATGCACAATTTCAAGTGAATGAAAATTTCAAAAACTTATTCTCAGGTGTAATCAGCAGACGATAAATTATGATAAATTGTGCCAAGCATTAGAATCATTTCCTCAAAATCACATATCAGCCATTTAATTTTTCACCAAATTAAAAAGTTGCACATTTTAGTCTCAGAAAATTTCTAAATAATATTTTTCTTTTGAGTATAAAACATTTTATTCCTGCTCTGACTTCCCACGCACACAATACTTTAATTTAAAAAAAACCTTACAAATAATCTAGAATTAAAAAAAAAATCGTTATTCTTTTATTTTTACTTCAAGAGTCTGAATCATTTAATAAACTTGCCGAATGTGGCAACTTAGATAAGCTTAATTGCCGCTTTTCCACTGTGGGGTTACAATTACGAAATGGCGGAAAGCAAAAATTAGCCTTTTGCGAAACGTTTTTTATTGATATCTCCTAAAATAATTCAAATTTTGAAAAAATTGCTTCGAGGTGTGTCGGGACCTGTCATGGAGAATTTCCGTAAAAATTTGGTAGGTCTACGATCACCCATCTGCGAGCTACGCGAGACACAGACAAACTAACGGACAGTTTACACATTGCTTTATTTATATAGATAGTTGGAGTGTTATTATTCTAAAAGTGGCACTGATGTTTTATTGGCCTTAACCAGGAATCTGAATGGCTTCAATCAATTTTTTTCTCCCTTACAAAGCTGGTTCAGCTTGGTTTAAACCATAGGTTCCCAACCTTTTTTGAACTGGTGCCCCCTTTTCTAGTGAATATTTCCATACTGCCCCCCTCCCACTCCAGAGAAATAAGAGCGTACATACTGCATGGTGGAAACAAGAATTAAATAAAACAAAAATTACTAATAGATAGAATATTGTTGGAATTGAAACTCTACTGAATTTCTTCTTCATTTAAAAAAGAGGAATAAAAGTTTTAGAGAGGTATCTCTTTCTCCCAACAGCGAAGTATCATATCGAAATATGTGAATTTTCGCACACATGATAGAAATGAATTATCAGAGTGATTTTTAAGTCTTTTTCATGTTTTTATAGTCATTCGACTATATTTGGTTAATCTCCCACGCCCCTCCGTGCCATATCAATGACTCCTAATTTTCTCTGGGTCTTTTACCGCCCCCCTTAAAGCCTCAAATGCCCACAGGGGGGCGTTATCGCCCATGTTGGGAACCTATGGTTTAAACCAAGTGGTTAAAAAACAACAACAACAACAACATTGGTTTAAACCATTTTTGATTCCTACTTTTTTAAACCTAGTTTTTAATGTTTTTATGTATAATGCAATTTACTTGATTCCCCCCTCCACACACACACAATCAAAAATCTTCTGATATTCATAAGATTTTATTAGGTTGATAATTTTTAATACTTTCCTTTGTTTGCAAAATAAGTAATTAAAACACTCAGTTTTACAGCAAGTTACATAAATTTTTAAAAATTTGTGGCTATATGTAAAATGCAATTTCTAATAACTTTTATTTATTTTGTATATTCACATTCTTGTGTATTTCAGACAAGTTCACATATTAAGTTAATTTCCTATGATTTAAAATATTTTTTGAAATGCAAAATTAAATAAGCTGGAAAAAGATAAGAAATGAAAAAATGAAAAAAAAAAAAAGAATTTCCTACTTAAGTTTATTATAAAATTAAGTAAAAATCAATTTTTAAAAGTAGAAGCTTTTTATTGTGGAGCCCTAAATGGCATGAAATTAAAATGTTTTCTTGCAAAAATATGCTATAAACAAATGAAAGTTTCCAAAATAAGAAAACTTTAGAGAAAAATATAGATATTTCATTTTTGCAAGAGATGACAGTTTTCAAATGTTCAAAATATTTGTAAAAGTATTCAAGAGCTTTGAAATACAAATATTAATGACTGAATCAATGCCTTACAAGCAAATACAGCTTAAGTAGATTATTGGTCTCAAAAATGCTTTTTAAAAATATTTTGAACATTAAAAAATTTTTTTCTCTTGCAAAAGTGAAATATCTGCTATATTTTTCTCAAAAGTTTTTTAGTTTTGAAACTTTCATTCATTTATAGCATATCTTTGCAAGAATAAATTTTTATTTTATGCCGAGAATAATAGTTAAGTGGGGGCAGGTTCAGTTGGCGACTTTTTTTTGTGTGTCGCTAAACATAACATAAACATAAGTAGTTACATAAGAAAAAATAAACCCAAAACTACAATACACTTATCTAAACACCTTATTAAAACATTTGTAGACATACTTAAATGCAATTACAAACAAAATGAATATAAACAAAGCACTAGTTCTGGGCTATGGGTACATTAAAAAATAAATAAAACAAAACCTTCAAAAGAGGCAAAATACTAAAATATGTTTCTGCAGAAAAATATAAAACAAAATTTCCCTTAAAATGTTAAAATCACAGTTTAAAATTAATAGAAAAACACTCAAATAAACCAACTACCTCCCCCCCCCCTCCTGCGATTCATTCAATATCTTCAAAACACACAAAATTTACACTACTAAAAACAGAATAATATCAAAACTCACCACAAACAACCCAAAAATCCTTATACATTGATTCATATTAAAGCTAAGTATTGTACCTGATTTCTGTAAATCCGAGTAAGTAAACCCATTTATCGAATAAAATTTTCCATCTTTCTTAAAACACTAAAAATCTCCATTTTTCATCACAAATCATTATTCAGCAAATCACATAAAATTAAAACAACATAACATATGATAACCTTAATATAAATATGGTACAATAGAAAACATTAATATTAAAATCTCATCCGTAAACCAATACAGTAAATTATACAATGAATATTTAAATGAACAAAAGCACATACCTCAAATCTTCTATTTAATTATTTATTAAATCGCCTTGATGCACCAAAAGCACCCAAATATTCAGGTTCGGTTATAGATAAATTCTTTCAACCAATCACATAATTCCTTCAAACTTAACTGTATTCCCAGTTAATTTCTTTGACCAATCACATAATTTCTAATGACATCACGAAACAACAACACAACTCTGGAAAAAGGTTGCTAAATACCTCATCTTGGTTGGCAATGCTGATAAGTGTGTTTACTTATAAGCTTTGGCGACGGTTCTGACTTGGCGACCTGCCCCCGCTTACGGTATTATTCCCTTAAACTTGACCATTATACCATGGAACTCCTCTTCCTTCGCTGGGAATCGAACCTGGGTCCCCTGTGTGAGAGCCATTATCCTAACTACTAGACTGTAATTTACCATCTTCAATACTTTTAACTGGTATAAAGTGGAGGTGCCTTGTGTTTAAGCGTGACATCATGATGGGAAAAAAAAAAAAAATACAACTTCATTAAAAAGCTTCTAAAAATGTATTACCTTATTCAACATAACATAATTAAAATATTTTGACATTTTAAATGGTCAAGCACATTTTCTATATACTTCATTTACGTAGTTTTTTATTAGCAAATATTCAAAATAGTAACATTCAGAAAGCAAATTTAAAGAAAGAGTTGAGATGCCTTGTTATCCATTATGTCTAGTATGATTCCATTGCCACATAGCTTGAATACTACTGGCCTAACTGATACATGTTAGAGATCAGACAGGCACAACTTGGGCTGGAACTAGGCTCAAATTTTGTATTCCACTCTTGTTTTCAAATTCGGGATCATGAGAAATTTTTCTTTTGTATCTTTTAAATACATTTAGAAAATGATGCATCATTTTCGGATGAATTAGAGTACTTATTTCATAACATATTAGCTGTGTAGCCCATGTGTATTAGTTGTTATGCATAGCTATGCCCGTGCCTATTAGTTGTCACAACATTGCCTAAAAAAATTGTCTGCTAGTCTAGTCAGGATATCAGCTAGTTCTGTTAATGGGAATGATGCTTTGCAACAACGAATGCATAAAATAAATATATATTTTCAAAACATTAGTATGCAAATATGTACAAGTCTTGTGTGTTGTAGTTACTGGATGGTATTTAACATTCATTGCAATGCTCTAGAATAAACTGTGTTAGAATAAACTTTTGACTGCCAATCTAGTACCATTGCAAAGACAAAGTGGGTCAATGTTTCTAAGAAGAATTATAGGAACACCAACTTTCAGATGAATGATGTGAGGTGGCAGTACAGATAAATCAAGTGAATTTAAAAATTTGGTAGGATAATTTATTGCTTCGTCTTGATCTATAACAGTGTCTACGGGTTTGTAAGTAGATGTTTCTCCTGGTATCGTATGTTGGATGCTAATATTGATGAAATTTACATCAACATTTTTTTGCAGCTAATACTGCACGTTTACTTAACCACTGATGAGCTTTATAGTTTTGTTTGATATTTTAAATACACATTGAACTAATTTTTCTTGCAAGTGAGCAAGTGTGTAAAAATCATTTGGTAATTTTATGCAGCCTGTTGTTTTTTCTATTGCAATTTTTCCATTTTTAATTTCCAATAACTGTTTCGCAAAATACTCAGCAGAAGGATCATTTTGCATTTTCACATGTATGTTTCTTGTCAATGAAAATTTTTTGACATATCTCCAAAAATGTGATGCTTTTAAACATGCATTTAGTTCATCAGCTGGTGTTGAATGTGTAATAACAGGCAATGTCTGGCAAAAATCACCTGCCAATAATATTAGTGCACCACCAAATGGCTGTTCATGTCCGCGTAAATCTTGCAATGTTCGATCTAATGCTTCCAACGATTTTTTATGAGCCATTGTGCATTCATCCCATATAATTATCTTGCATTGGTGAAGTACTTTACAAATCTCACATGTTTTCGAAATGTTGCACGTTGGAGTTTCAATGTTTTGGAAATTCAGTGGCAATTTAAGTGCCGAATGCGCTGTTTGAAAACCATCCAAAGGAGTTGCCGCAATTCCGGATGATGCAACTGCCAATGTAGTATTATTTTGTGGATGTAACATTGCCAAAATAATTAAAATTAGAAATGTCTTCCCTGTCCCATCTGGTGCATCCAAGAAGTGCATTCCACCGCTCTCATCATTTGCTAGTTGCCTTACCACATCGTAAACATGTTTTTGTTCTGGAAGCAATTTTGGAATATTTGATTGTACAAATATTCATTAATGTTGTAGTTTTCTTCTAGCTATAATTCAGCGGGAAAAATGTTGTTCCCAGTTCTGACAATGTTTTATTAATGATTGACAAACAATTATCTTCAATCAAAACCAATGCTTCGTTATACACTTCTGGTGTAAACTGCATGTCTTCGTTTGAATATCTAATACGAAGTCGATGCAGAATGTCTTCCATCATAGAATCTTTAAATTTTTCCCATAATTCATTTGGATTTGATGGTGAACATGTTGATAATATGATCGCAAATAAAGTGCATATTTGTTTTGAATGAGCAGAAATTGTTACATCAGTTAGTGAATTTTCCCATTGTGCATCATTTTCAAGTAAATTGAGTTTTTGACATGTTGCTCTGTATGTTTCACACAAATGACCATCAACTGTTCTAAAATTTTGGAATGATGTTGGTCCACGAACATTCACCAATAACAAACACAAATAATAACATTCAGCCTGATTTGGATGAAAGGTATATAATCGTCCCAAAGCATCAGTTGAAAACAAATTTTTTTGTCCCTCAACTTTCTGTCCCTGTTTGCGTCATTGGAATTATTTTTTGATGCATTCCAAGTGAAATATGTAGGTATATCGGAATAAAGTAATGTTTTGGCAAATGTATTAGTTCGATATAATGAAAAAAATGCAGTCAGTGTTGTTGCTGGTGGTGTTTCTGCTCTTTTACATACATTTTCTGTTGTGAAATAGACTCGCAGCCCATTTTCAAGATGAACTGCCAAATGAACAACTGTTGGATGTCTGTGATGAATTCCAAATGAGAAAATACACCACACTGCTTCATTGCTACTAATATATCGCCAAAGTTGATACTGTGTAACTTCATCAAGAGATCTATTCTCACTCAACACTCCAAAAACAGCCATATCACTACCCTTGTTGACATACTTCCAAATGTACTTAATTGATTTTAGAGAATTACAATATTCAACATCTATGTGTGCTCTGAATGTTTTAGATAATAATGGCGAATATGGGACAACCCAACGATTATCAAGTTCAACATCTTGATTTTTCACTTTTATAATTATTGATTTACCATTTTCATTTGTTGATCGACAACGATATTGAGGATAACCATCATTGCCAATAATAGTTTCTGCAAGCAATGGTCTTAGATAACATTTTAGACATTTTCCGTCAGCCATACATGGTGAGTTCATGTTGTGAATACCACATGGATCATGAATCATGTATTTTGTTACGATCTCAAATAAATTAGGACCGAGAGTTGAATCAGGAATTTCTGTTGAAATCAGTTCATCAATTTCACTGGGTGTAGTTTTAGTGATCAACCAAATCAAAACATGGGAATGTGGCAAACCTCCTTTTTGCCACTCAATGGAATACATCCAGGAACGTGTTTTTCCGAACACATAATATTTAACGATGAAGTCTATTAATGATTTCAATTTCTGCTTGAATACCTGTGCAATAATGTCATGATGATCTTGTGGAGATTGACCAGGTAAAAGATGTTCTTTGATTTCAGTCCATGTCGGATTACATGTGAATGTTACAAAAAAATCTGGATGACCATATGACATCACATCTTGAGCATACTGATGCATGTGTCGTGGACTGCTTGTGTATGTTGCTGGTAATATAGTAATTTTTCCAATATCATTTATATTGCCGTGGTTGTTTATTGCATCCTGTAAATGTATGTACTCTTCGGAACGCAATTTTTTCTGATTAAGGCGAATATATATCAAACGTTCAGTTTCAATCTTTGTGTGCATGTCAACAGTGTACTGATGAAACAATTGGCGGCATTTTAATATGTGATTTTGTTCATTTTCATGAATCATTAATCTATATGAATAGTAATTCATAGCATTGACCTTTTTGTTTGTTTCTGCATTTCCCGGATCGATCAGTTTTATGTTAAAATGGTATCCATCCTCTCCTTGCCAGAACAAAATAGAATACTGTAATGCATCATAGGAGCGGTGAGTTTCTGCAACACGAAGAAGGTAATTTCAATGATGAAGTACAATGTCACATGATTCAAATTGTTCTCCAACAATGACTATTGCCACTTCATCGATAGTTGGAGCATTAAATATTCCAGCATGTTCTCTAACAGGTGCTTTGTCAGCTCGAATCACAATTTTATGGTTATCAGATGGCATTAGTCCAATGGCTGTTTTGAACAACTTAATCAACTGGTTGTGTTCATGAAACAATTTCTGTAATGATTCAACTAGTTCTCTTTTATTAGCATTATTAATTTCACAACACTGATTTACTTGATCACTGGAATTCCCATGAAGTATATTTGCAAAAATTTGTGGTCAGCATCCACAAATGGTAACAAAGAGCCTGCTTTATGGTATATTTGTCCTTAAATTTTAAATGTTGGCATATAATTCTCAGTTATTATGTTTGTTGCACCAAATAAAGTCATTTGAAAACATGTGTTATAATTTCGTATATTCTTCAAAAAATGCTTCGATTGTGTCGTATTACCAGCAACCAATGAGAACAATGGCTCAGGTGGTACATTCAATAGCGGTAATTTAACTTTACCCTTCGAACAATACATCCCAGCTGCTTCATTCTAGAATTTTAAGGCATTGCAATGTCTGCAAACTTTATCCATACTTCCAATAACCACAACTGCATGCAAGCTGTATTGAATTTCCAAATTATACTGAAATGCAATACGTTCAAGTTTTAATTGATTCATTTTTATAGGCAATAGACTATTCTCACTTCATTCATTTTGATCACTGGGCAAAGACAGTCTTAACTCTGCAATATTTACTCACTTTGTTGTAGCACATAATCTATTTCTTTCAAGCCGTTGTGATGTTTCTTTTTCTGTTTCATTTTGTCTTTCCTCATGTTTTCTTTTGGCTGCATTTGTACCACAACCAATATTTTGTTGTCTTGGCATTTTTACAGGGTGTCTACCAAATTTCTGAAAGTCAATTTCCGGACTTTTTCCTGACTTTTGGGAGGTCCCGGGAAAAAAATTCCTGCCCACTGCATTTTACTTTGAGAAATTGCACAATGCCCCCTCCCTTGTCTTTATATTTGCATATTTTGTACAACTTCTTGAAATCAATTTTAACTGAAGTATACAGGATTAAGCTTTCATCTATTGAGAAACAGAAGTAGTTGCACTTTCTGATAGAATTAACTAACTGTTCTTGGAAATACGGTCCTAAACCATAAGTTACAAAGTAAGCTATTTTGTCTTTTACCCTTTCGTCAAGATTGATGCGTCCCCATTTTTCCCTCATACAAACACATCACTTGCTTGTTGCTTTTGTGGTCCAAAAAATGCGTTGCAGTTGCTTTTGGTTTCGAGTCTGACAATTAGAGAGAAAGGGTAAAAAAAAAAAGGCACACGGAAAAAAAAAAAAAGATTCTTTTGATGAATTTTCCGGACCCACTATCCGATTTCCCAGTTTTTTCCGGACTTTCCGGACCCATTTTCCAATTTCCCGGCTTTTTCCAGACTTTCCGGAGCGGTAGACACCCTGTTTTAACAACAGCAAAATGCAGATCTATAATATTAGAGTCAGTCAGAAAGTAAAATCAAATGTAAATAACGTAATAAATGTACAAACGTAAATTCAAAAACCCTTCATCATATAACTCTTGACAACAAAACACAATTAAATGTTTATAAAACAGCAAAAAACCGAATATCTTTTTTGTTGCTATTCCAACACATTGCTTTTTTGTTGCTAGAAAAAACAATAACAATAAATAAATAAATATTAACTTTCATCCTAAAGTTTCAGTAGATTCAGTTGAGCTCCTCTTGTATTTTTTCTGTAGTTTGATTTTCTACTCATTCCAACAGTCAAGTAGCATCATCTACAGGTCCAGTTATATATATATTTAAAATTAAGTTCAATATTTAAATTTCTATTTGCATATGAAATATTTTAAATGCCTTAAACCTTCTCCGTAAAACGCGGATCATTTTGCAAAAAGTGACATGTAAATCAGTCAAATAGTTCTTTAGATTTTTGTGGACATCCACAATAAACATTTATTTTTATTAATATAAGATTGGCAGAACAAAAGAACTTAGCAGGTACTGAACCACTTCAGATACTTCAGAACAACATGGTCATAAGATCAAACACCTGTCTATATTAAATAAAACATCATTCCTGTTGGCAAAACTTGTGATTTTCTAGCAAAAAAGTAATTGTCTTTCATTAAAGAATTAGCTTAAATTTTAGGCTTGGGTTCCAATTTAGCATCTTCTGGGCTTGCGTGGACTCAGATTGCAAGTCATCAAGCCTTGCTTTAAAAAACAAACCCAGTCATCTCTACTCATACATTGGTTTAAAAATAAACACAAATTTGTGGATTTCAGATACTTTACGAAGAATAATTTTTCTGCAGATACCAGCCTCCTCTTCCTTCTAGCTATATTTCTTATACTTTTTTTCATCCAACACTTGAGTAAATGGTTTCCTAATTCAAATTAAGACATATGTAACAGACCTAATTGATTATAAATTTAAATCAGTAACTTCAGATATTAAAGTTTAAACAGCTATCTAATATTTTGATTTTAATATAATTTTTTGAAATAGCAAAATGTTAAATTTAGTGGGGGGGTTTTCAATGGACTGATTAATATCATCATTTAAATCTGATTAGATTTCATTGACATCATTAAAGTAAAAAAAAAATCATGTAAAAATTTAATTATTTTCAATAATTATCTCTCTATTCTATAAAAAAGTAAAGGCCGCTGGCACTGTCAAAGCTTGTTGGCCTATCGCCTCCTAAACCATGGGGATTTGAGTTTCGATTAAGGTGCCCACAGATTCAAAAAATTCTGAGGAACCTGCTAAGCTGACTTAAATTTTGAAAATCGAATTATTTTAGAAGATATTAATAAAAAACTGAAAAATTAAACATAATGGTTGCCAGATTTGGCATAAAATCATTCATTCATAGGTTGTGAGCATGTGTAAATTGCCAAATAATGAAAAGTCACCATTGGTGGTAAGCCATCCTATCTGTTCCGTAGCTTTTATTAACTTTACATGTACGCAAGTCACCAAATAATGAAAAATCGCCATGGGTGGCAAATTTGCAAGGTGTCCGATAGGTTTTACATTATTAAAAGTACAGCTGAAACAGATGTTCTGTTTTTATTATGCTTTAGCTCCTAATTAATATATTTTTTGAATGGTAACATTAAATATCATTGCGTTTCTGAGGAGTGCAAATAATTTTAACAGCGAATATAAATGGAGTCTGCACTCCAGGTGGAGTATAGCTCAGGACCTGTACAACACGGATTCCCATAACAAAATATCTTCCGTGTTATGAGGAGGAGGGGGTCTACTGTAATGTGAAGTTTAAATTTTTATGTACCAATGAACATGCAAGAACCAAGCAATGTGTAGCTCAGTAACATTCCATCTGATCCAATCTTCGGGTTTTGTCTGTTGAAATTATGTCTTTTACGAATAAGCCTTATTAGGGGCCGAATGCCTCATACGAAAAGCAAGCGTAGCGAGTCTGGGAGCCTTGGCCCCTAGTTTAATATATTTACAAACTGCATAAAAAATAAAAATCTGGTTTAAAAAAAAAATGTGTTTAACAATGTTCTTAGAAAGTAAATTTTAGTAAAAACATTTGACTAAATCTTATGGTAAAATTAATATAAAAACATCATAAATAACATACATAAAAAATGATACTTGGCAAAACTGTTGTTTTGAGTGGTACAAAGGTCAACCCTTTTTCAATTGCAAAAATGCTCCACCACCCACACAGGCAGAAAGGTTAGTTTATTTTTTTTTTTTTTAAAGTTGAAACAGATTACATAATTTAATATGTTTCCATGATTACTAGAATAAAAAAAAATTAGTTAATCCACAATGGATGCTAATATCTTAGTTTGGTAAGGCATGGTATGCATCAATTGAAAAGCTAAACAAAATCCTTTTGCATTACAGTTATAATCAAAGGTCACTTTTTATTAGCTTTATAATACTAAGAAGAACAAGAAGAAAATAATCACACTACAATAATGACAAAAAGAAAAAGAGAGTATACCATTTCATCTTCTACAACAATTTCAGGATAAGTTAGATTAGATTTGTCAGGCACATAAGTATTTGATGTAATCACAGATACTAAAATCTGACGTGTTTTTTCAGATGGTATCCATGCTTCTTCAATTTCACCATCTAATGCAGAGGAAATTATGGAATGACCTGAAACAGATGCCTCTGAAAGAACTGGCTGATTCAATTCCAAAACATTAGATTCAGCAGAACTAACGGCAGCAATTTTATCAAAAAAGGCTTTCCCATCTCTATCTTTTCCAATCTTTTCCTCAGTAAAAAATTTCAACAATGGAGGTTGATTAGATGCTCCAGTCACTGAAATATAAATTCGAACATATTATGCACTTTTTATAAACAATGCTGTTAATCTTTCATTATTACTACTAATAAAGAATTTATTGAATGAATACAAAGAAAGTTTTATAACTTGATAATCAAGATCATTCAATATTAATGTTTCCTATAGCTGGAAAAAGATATTGCTAGGATCCCCCCCCCCCCCCCAAGGAATGAAAATTCTTTACTTCTTTCAGAGTGAATTCAGAATTATAAAAAAAGATAATAACAAGTATTAGAATTACTAGTGACAAGAGACCTAAAATGGCTTTAAAAAAGTACTACATTACTGCATCGCTTATTGCAATGTTGTCTATATTTTATAAACATTGAATGATTCTAAAATAAGAAAGAAAAAAAGAAAAGAAAAATATATTGCACTTTCAATTTAGCTTTGTATCTATTTGAACAACCTTTCCACTTTGTTAATGAGGAAAGCACATTTTCTCAGAGCAACTTTTTGTTTTCCAGAAGAGATTACAAGAAACCTACTTAAATTGAAAATATTTCTAACTAATTTAACAGTTAGATAGAAATAAATAAATTCCTTAAACACTAATTACTTAAATGATTTTTTGTACCTATCCCACTGAAATTTTAAAAAGTTGATGCTTATAATCAACATACAAAAGAAAAAAATATTATTTTTCCTTTTAATGAATTAAAATTTAAAATAATATGATATTTCATTACCATCCGCATTATGTGATGGAGCAGACTGATTAAAAGCAGGTTCTCTATATGCATTTGTTTCTGCTTTATCAGCATCTTTCTTAGTTTTAGCAGGTGATTTAAGATCAGCGTTATCCAATTCTAAGGCTTTAGTAGTAGTTTGTGTGTTTTCAGCAAGAGCATCAAAAAACTGAATGCCTTCAGAATCCAAAGAAGCCTTTTCAGCTGGAAGGCTGAAATATTTACTCAGAGATGTTGGCTCAACTTCTGCATTGGTCTGAAAAATATATATTCATTCCAAATGTTAAAACATAATCACTAATTAACATTCAATATTCAAAATACATTTCCATTAAGAGGACAACAGTGCAATGTAACAAGTGAGAAATTTCATGTCTTTTACAGGGTGTCTACCATATAAAGTAAGCTTGATTTCTTGACCTTTTCTTGACTTTTTCTTGACCTTTTCTTGACCATAAAAAATACGAAACACTAATATCAAAAATACGTTCTTGCCAGGGATGCAGAATATGTACTATCCGGCAATCTAGGATAGGGGGAAATTTTGCAGAAAATATACAACTGATTCGATTTTAACAATGAATTAAAAAATTCTTCGAGTTATTCTTTCCCATTCCTATTTTTAAAGCGATTTTTTTTTCAAATTTTTCACCGATCAGCAGTTTGCTTTCTCTTAACTTGGACCAATTGCTATTTAGTAAACATGTATGTCGCTTGTACACTGCAAATATTTTTACACTTATGGTAATACAGAACTTATGCAAGTCAATAAACATATCATATAATTTTGGGGAAATTTGCATATGGATTGAGGGAAATGTTGAGAGTAAAAACAGTTTCTGCACTCCTGCATCATACTTATAGAATGAAGAAAAATTATACTTTTAAATTTAACACTATTAATATACAGGGTGATCAGCGAATAAGCCCCGATTTCAAAATTAAATATCTCTACAACAAAGATCAATAGAATTATGCAGTATACTGTACGTTTATTAGCAAAACTGTAAAAATGGTGCACAAAAGTTTAGAAAATTTAGTTACGAAAATCGTCAACTAAGAATTTCAATGAAATGGAAAAAGAGAGTTGAGTCGCTAATCGTGACCTAGTGCTTCATTTCTTGACCTTTTCTTGACTTTCGTGACCTTTTTTCCAATTCTTGACTTTTCCGTGACTTTCGTGACCTTTGCATGATGGTAGACACCCTGTTTTATTAGTGTTTACATTTATCAGTGACATTGGCAAGTCTCTTAGCTTTTCCACAGCTGGCACCAATATTTTAGCTTGATGGCAGCTTGTGGAAATATTTTAGCTTAGCAACAATCGGTGCCCTGTTAAAAGAAATATATCAAGTTCAGTTATTTGTACAGTTTATGTTTATACAACCAGTGTACAGGAATAAAAAAACAAACACTAATAGCATACAATCCTGAGTTCCAACAGATCATTACAAGATTACTGCATAAGAGAGGAATTTCGGCAGTGACATCTTAGCTTTGATGATAACAAACAGGCTAAACCTGGTACCAGAGAATGAAGGGGTTAACCTCATGATCCCCCTTGTATGTACCAGTGCTATGAGCATTCTCCATACGAAAATTTAATGTTCACATTGTAATCATTTTCATCAACATTAAAACAAACAGATACTTACTTGGGTTGGTTGCAAGGAGCTTTGATCTTCAAGAATGTTACTATCCAAACTTACTGGACGATTTAACATCAGGGGGTTTTCACATACTTCAGTAGCAGATTCCAAAGCAGAATCAGATTGGACAGTATCATGGGAAGATATATCCAATGATATTGTTTCCATTACACCAAATTTTGAATCTGAGTCCACTCTTTTTATGCTGGATTCATTTTTAATTTCATAATGCAAGTCTCCAGTAGTTCTAGATGTTACAATGCTATGTTTTCTGGTGACAGTTTCTAAGCTTGCATCAAGTGGATGATTTGGTTTAACATCTGATACAGGATTAGAATTTCGGCGAACATTTTCTGTTTCAACTGGTAGTTCAGGAGCTTTGTCAGTAGATTCCTCCATGATACCTAAAAATGAATATATTTACTTAATGATTAATAACTGGTCAGTGACTATACTATTACAAACATCATTGAGCCTCCTTCTGGATATCAAGCTTTGATTATTGAAATGGAAGAAGGGTACATGCTCCAGGTCCCAATTTTGAAGGGCTTCTAAATTTTTACAGAATGTGAATTTAGTTTAACCCTTTCATAGGCAAATTTATGTACTGTGAGTCAAAAGTGCTTGGTAATATTTAAAAAAAAATAAATAGCCTAATTCTTTTTAAGTTATGAATTTACAAGTTACAAACAATAATTTTTTTTCTAATTCTACTTCTTCAAGGAAAAAAATCACAACACATCAGCAATTTCTGCGAAAAAAACGATAATTACTGTGGTTGTTGGATTTTTTAATGACTGAAAACCAAACATTTTTTGAGGATTTTTGAGTGGCTTACCCAATGACAATAGAGCACACATAAATGCGAATTCATCATTTTCTCTAATATTATGAAAAAGTCAAAGTTTTAGTTGCACTTTTTAAGTTTTCATTTTTAATAGTTTTTTTTTTAAGTTTATATCACACATTGCATAGAAAATGCTTATGCACATTTTCATTTATCTAGTATTATATTTTATGTTAGCCACATTTAATCATCCGATAGATTTGTATGAGAACAGAGGGAAAAATACAGAAAAAACATTGTCAGAAATGGTAAGGAAACAAAATGTAGGCGGGGTCTTCATTTGAATTTCTGGCCTGGCCTCAGTTTGTCAAGATCATGGAATGCAGCTATGCATTCTACAAGCTGTTGAAATTGGGCAAAAAATATTAGCCTTCTCTTACACAAAGATAGCTCTAAATTCCCTCAAGCGAAAACTAGTTGCCCGTTCTCTTCAGTAAGTATAATTAAATATCGTCAGTCAAAAAATGAAGAACACGAAAATAAGTTTAAACAGATAGGAAAGAAATAAGAAATTTCTTTCAATTCTCTGCTACTTATTCTTTCGTTCCTAACTGAGCAGGAAAGAAAATATTTTGAGAAAGGTCTGCACAATGCTGAAATGAATAAATACTTGTTCACATACCAGTAAGCAGGGAAAAAACATTTGCTTATATTCCAAATTCAGTATGGATGTTTCATAAATACTGGATAACGATTAGTCATTCTTTGAACCAAAATTTGTCCTTTTTTTTTTTTTTTCTTTCTTTCTTTCTTTCTTTCTTTCTTTTTTTTTTTTTTTTTAATAGGCTTTATGCATTTTATGATTATTTTCATTTCACCATTTTACAGTTCTTACAAAGCTTTTTGCACCAAAACAAGCATTTGTGCAGTAAAAAATTACTGAAACAAATTTGTACTGAAACTGCTTCATTTTCAAACTGAATTGGGATGTGCCCTTGACATATATAAGCCATAAATAGCATAAAGTAAAAGCAAGTGTTGGTCACCCAGTGATGCAGAAAAGGGGAACACTGCCTCCCCTTTACTTCATCATTTTAGCTTATACATTCCCCCAACCTTTTATTTTTAGGGAAAATGCTTTTTTTTTTTTTTTTCAAAATTCTCATTTTGTGTCCATTAAAAATTTCGGCACTTATTACTTGCAAAATGAAAGTTAGTGATTTTGATGATCAAAGCTCTTACACTTGGCAAGATTATTAAAGGTAATGGATTAAAAAAAAAATCTGGAGTGACTCCACTCGACGTTCCAAACATTTGATATTTAACAAGCATAGAAATAAATTTCATTCAACTGAATCGGATCTAGTGTTCAGGCACTAGTGCACTTAAAATGATTTGAGTGTATAGACTATAATATATAAAAATACTTTTTTGTAGCACTATAAAAAACTGCACAGCGTACACTCGCTATAATTTATGCAGTATGTAAGACAGTGACCTATAATATGTGTAGGTAAATTGATGTCGACTGAGTGCACCATTTAGACACTAACTCACTTAAAATGGTTTGTGTCCTTATCCGTAATACAGATGTGCCGAGTTTTCAAAATCAAAAAGCCTGAGATCTGCTTTTTAATGTCAAAAAGCCTAAGATTACTTATGAGTATATTTTCATCATAAATGAATGCATATAATTAATATTTTCCTTAAGTGTCATGTGTGTCCATATATACTTCGTATCCAGTTACTTAAGTTGCATTATATAAATAAATTGCAGGGTTTTCATTACAGGAAAATAATGGGTGAGGTTTTCTCACTCATTCAAAATTTTTGAGTGAGATTTCTGAAAGTTGAGTGAGAACACAAATAAGTTTTTCAAACATGGTTTTATTTTTTTACTATGTACAACTGTAAAAACAGTGATTTTAGCATTCATATTTTCCTTAAAAATATTATTAACTAGCTGCGTGCCTGTTCTTTACAAGGTAGGAAACAAATACTTTCCTAAAATAACTATCTGTGATAAAACAAAACCTTAAAAAAAAAAAAAAAGAAAGAAATAAAGAAAAAAAAAAAAAAAAAAATCTGGTACACTTTCAGATTTTAAATACGCAAAAAAGTGCTGTAGATTAAAAGCATATCATAAACCATGTCTCGTCCCTATTCTCTTCTCCTTTCCATATTATGTTGAAAAGTGTATTATTGTTCACGAGTGTGCTGTATTTTTTCTCCATTGTTCCAAACACATCTTTGAAATTGAAATCTATCTTGAAATTGCCTACTAAAGCTGTTTTACAATTTCCACCAAGCATATTCCAAATGTACTTCACCGTTTTAAATACTATTTGGAAAGTGCATCGCAATCCTTGAGTGTGCTGTGTTTGACTTTCACGGCTTAATTTCTAATTTAACACAACGACTCCCGCCAAGGTGGAGATAATTAAGCATACGCAGTTACCAGGATGATGTTTTGTATTTATGTGGCAACCTTAATTTAGAATTAAAATGGCGATTTGGAACAGCATGTAAGTACAACATTAAAAGTTTATTATTTTGTTTGTGGTGTAACATTTTGCCAAAGTTTGGTAATCTAACTAGGATTTCTATGCATTTTTTAACTTGTGACATGAAAATGACATTGATTTAATTTATGATATACCACTTTCTTTACAGTTATGTGTATCTGCAGCATATAGATGGTATGTCACACGATCACTGTTTTTACACAATATTAAAATTATAATGCATTTTGAAACTTGTGATATCAAAATGAAGTCATTTCATTTATAATATGCTAGGTTTTTTTACGGTTATGTCCATCGCCAGCATATAGATGGTATAAAATAAATAAAAACTTTGTATAAAAACACACATACAATGATACTTATAGAAATACAGTTCCTACTGTTTTGTGAGGCAAAGTGCTTTGACTAAGGAAGACTGAATAAATTTTCAGTTGAAGCGATGGACTATATTCCGTATCCGATGCTGTTTACATATCGATGTTTGTTTACATGTTTCTTTTGGTGATACTTCTGGCGCCATTGTGGGGGATGCACATCGGAAGTGAAGTACCCTGCTGGTGGTAGCTGTGACTGGCAACCATAAAGAATGCGTGTATCTTCAGTTTGGGAATTTGAAATTGTTTCATGTTATTGATGGAAGGGAATGAAATAAGTTATGTTAATGTATGAAAAGAATTTGTGTATGTTTGTTAGAAATATGGTGTGAATATAAAGCTAAATTTAAAAAAAGCATGCTGGTGTTACGTTATAAACTGGTGGGTGTTAGTGACATTTCTGAGCGGTTATTTAAAAAAAAATAAAGGTAGGTAAGTGCTCTTTTTTAACAAATCTTTGCAATGTTTAAGGTTTTTAATGTGAATTTTAAATTGATATTTGATGTGCTTATGTTTTCATAAGTGCTATTCTAATCAAACTGACTTTATATGCGGTGTACAACTAGGTTGTTTAATCCACCGATGTTTTTTTTGAGTTGAAAACAGGCCAGTATTTGCCCAGTTTACATTAGCTGTACAACTAGGTTGCTAAATTTACTGTTGTTTTTTTTTAGTTAAAAACGGTCCACTGGTTGCCTAGTTTACATAGCTGTACAACTAGGTTGCTTAATCCACTGAAGTTTTTTTAGTTAAAAATGGTCCACTGGTTGCCTAGTTTACATAGCTGTACAACTAGGTTGCTTAATCCACTGTAGTTTTTTTTAGTTAAAAACGGTCCACTGTTTGCTCATTTTAAATTGCCTGTTACTAAATTTGCAGACGTTCTTTCGGTTAAATATGGATGTTGTATTTTGTTTTAATGTTTTTGTTAGTGGAATATAAATGTGCAATTTTAATGTGTTAAAATACTTTGACTTTGCTGATTATGCAAAATGGTAGGTGACAGTCGCTGGGGCTTGGCAACAGCCAAGCTCCAGTGACTATCGCCGTGTTTACATGGGGTGCACACTGGCTTGTATGATTTTATCCTCATTTTAAATGATTTGTGTCCATAGGCCATAATGTAAAGAATTCTTTTTTGCAATCCCGTGAACAATCTATTAACTCTACACATCCCAAAATCTATGCTGATCATGTGACCAACATTTTATATATATGCTCGATTTGTGCTCAATCGAATGCACCATTTAGACACTAGTGCACTTTCAAGAATTTCTGTCCATTGGCTATAATGTAAAATTCTTTTTTGTAACTCTCTAAAAAAACTGTAAATCATATGCATACAGAAATTAATACCAGTCTTGTGATAGTGGTCTATAACATATACACAAAAATTATCCTACGTACACTAAAATCGACACCGGTCTTGCGCCGGGGTTTATAACATATATGACAAATTTAAGGTCAATTGAATGCACCATTTAGAAACTATCGTGTTCACTCAGATACACACAAGCACACACATACATACATGTCATAAAAAAAGCATTCAATGAATTCAGAAGACCTCAAAATATGTAAATACACCAAAATCTCGAAGTTGAATTTTTTCATGATTACAATAGTTTCTTTAGATGGTACATGTTTGGAAAGAAAAAATGACTGTTTAGGTATCGATGGCAGCAAAATTTGGGACCGCTTCACTAAATTGAAATTGATCAAAATGCCACTTCACAAAATTACAATTGATTAACACAAACCTTTATTGGCATTTTACTGTATATTTTAAATTGTTTCGTCAATTATTTTTAAAAAAGAGTCTTTTACAAAAATTGATATAAAAATTCATAAAAATAGGACCTTGTAAAAAATTCCTGGATCGATCCCTGCTATTTATCATAATGAAATAGGGGTTAATAACACAAGTAATAGGAAATTGTAAGATTTTTTCAGCTATTGGTGCTATATCACACAATCATTAATATTAATATATATAATATTGGCAAAAATGGTCAATGGTATAATACATAAAAACCAAATTTTCCCTATCATTTAGTACCAGAAATTGTGAATTATTGGATTGTGAATGAAGGATACTGTTTACAGAAAACTAGACAGGTGACTGGTGGAAGATGATATCAGGTCATTCCATGTCAAATCAACACACTGATTCAGACTTGATGTCTCAGATTTTCCAGATTTTTGGTATTCAGTAATATATCATTGAGTTATGAAAAAATACCAAATTTGAGTTCTGTAGCACAATTATTTTTGAAGTTATTAATTTTTAAAGATTTCAATTTTTATGAAAAAAAATCATATTTTGGCACCTTCAGATGCCTATAGGCTGGCAACCAGTGATGGTATAAAGCTGAGAGTGGTCTCATTTTAAAGCTGTTGAATGGGGCTTTAATATGATATGCCACAAGATAGGGGTTACAATTTTTAAAAATTAAAAATTTTAAATTTAAATTTTAAAATTTAAATTTCTCAAAAAGTGACAATTTTAAAAATTCCAAAATATTATCAAATATAGTTTGTAATGTCTTAATACATACCGCAAAATTCTATCATGGGATCAGGAGATACTGGGCTTCAGAAATACACATGTTGTGTTTTGCTTGTTACATTGAAATGTGTTGCTTGTTTCATTCAATGAAATATTCAAAATTTTCTGAACGATACTAATTCTGGTATTTTTCACAACACGTGTATTTCTGAAGCACAGTATCTCCTGATCCCATTGAGATCCCATGATAGAATTTTGCGGTATGTATTAAGACATTACAAACTATATTTGATAATATTTTAGAATTTTTAAAATTGTCACTTTTTGAAAAATTTAAATTTAAAATTTTCAATTTTTTAAAATTGTAACCCCTATCTTGTGGCATATCATATTAAAGCCCCATTCAACAGCTTTAAAATGAGACCACTCTCAGCTTTATACCATCACTGGTTGCCAGCCTATAGGCATCTGAAGGTGCCAAAATATGATTTTTTTTCATAAAAATTGAAATCTTTAAAAATTAATAACTTCAAAAATAATTGTGCTACAGAACTCAAATTTGGTACTTTTTCATAACTCAATGATATATTACTGTATACCAAAAAAAACATGAAAATCTGAGACATCAATTCCGAAAACCTCCCATAATTGTGTTGATTTGACATGGAATGACCCTATCATCATATTGAGAGAAGTAGGAAGGGGACAATGGGGATTGAAATTCGTTTATGGATTTTTCTGGCCAGAATTTTGTAAATGGACTGTCCTTGTTTTTTAACAAATAACTGTCATGTGACAAAACCGATAATTTTAACAACAAAGCAACCAATCATTGGTTTACTATTGTTCTTGAAACAAATCTTACTTTAGCTTGGAAATTACTTCATGAAAACTCTTATTTTAGATACATAAAAGTTTAGTTTCATACAGGCGTACAATTGCATCAGATCAGTAAGCAATCTGACTGGCAAGACTATACTTTTAAGCAGTGGCATCGCAACCTGCAAATTATTGGGGATCACCAATAAAAAAAATACATTATTTCAGTGACATAGGCATCAAAGTCTGTATTTTTTACCTTTCAGTGAGTCAAATATTATTCTACACCCTTTCAAACTTCACTTTTAAAATTTTCCATACAGAATATTTTTAATATTTTTGCCAAGAGAAATACCGGGCATATGAAATTATTAATGGTTTTGAGTACGATTGGCAACTCATTTGACGAAAAAATATTTTGGCTGGAATGGCTGCCGGGATAATACGCAAGTACTAAAAAAACTAAATGAACTAAATATCCGTCCAAATCGCAGTGCTTTCTTATGAACTGAGATAAAAGGAATTTCCAGAGAAAATCCCTTTTATTGAGCAGTCCTTAAAAGAGCATTGAGCAGAGAATCCATGGGAGGCACAGATAGAGATCATGGGAGGTTCTCTAATTGGGAATATTTGCTCTGTGGACTCCACAAATACTACTATCGGGCAGTCATAAAAGTTTTGTTTGTGTTCTACCATCTTTAATGTAGAGGGGAAATGTGCTGTGCGATGTAATCTCGGCTTTCTGTCTCTATCGTTCTTTTTAGTTGTTAGAACTATTTTAGTGAAATTTTTTTAGAGCATTTCTCCGTTCCCACTGCACCCCACCCCGGCCAAACAGAAATAATGAGGGAGGGGGGGGGGCATCCCCCAGTCCCATTGCTTGCGGCACTCATGCTTTTACACATAAATGAGTGCACTACTCAATACTTAGAATTGTACCAACCTAGTAGCATATATATTCAAAAACACCTTCACCTTTTTTTCTCCAAACAAAAAATAAAATTCTTCCGAAATTTTTAAATAATTGTCAAGACTGAAACAAGTAACATATTTTTATTCAAAGTCATGTTCATTCGTGAGATGCATCCATAATATTTTAATGCTTGTAAATTTATAATACATAATATTCTAAAGTTTATAAATTTTATACTAGTAAAATTAAAAATAACTACACTACACTTTTACATAAAAAAAAAAAAAACCTGTCATTTCCGTTTACCTCTTTTAACTACCAGGTGATATGAAAATAACTGAGCTAACAATATCAACAGAATAGACAGTAAATTTGAGCACACACTACAGGAAGATTTTATTAAAATAGCCTCACATGACATCATTACATTAATTCTTGGAAATGCCAATTTTAAACGTTTTCATATAATAAATAATATATAAATAATAATATTAGACACGAACTAGAGTTCAGAAACTCACCCTACGATTAATTTATATAGCTATCTTTTCAGTTTCCTTTCTTTTTTTAAACATGCATTTGCAGCAAAATTGTTTTGTTTACATTTTAGGCATTAGGGGGAAAAAAATTCAGGCAGGGGGCAGGAGCTATTTTGCAAATGCGATTACGCAATCCCATAGCGCAAAGTTTCGGAAGCTGCATTCTACATTACACACACTACACACACCCCTATAACTCCCTGACACACACACACACAAAAAAAAAAGCATATGACAAATTAATGAAAAACTTATTTAATCGATCCATTATTATTCCATTTCACGCCAGTTAAAAATAATGCTGTGAATTAAGATCTTTCTCCATTTCAATCCAAATGAACGAGCACTTTAACTGTGTGTATAACTGTTAACAGTTTTGTTTTTGTTTTGTTGTGGTTTTGTTTTATATCAAAATTCAATTGCAGTGCTACTAGTAGCGTCAGATTGGTTTATCGAGTTTAATAGTGAGCTAACATTTCAAGTGGGAATTTGATGATAAGAACGGAACTTCAGATTTCATTAAAGTATTTTCCAATGTTATGAGGTGTGTATGGTTTCGAAAAATATTTTCATTCACTATACTTTTTTAAGCCTATAGCAACGTCAAACCCCATACTTAGTTGTACTAGAAATTTATTACAAACATATCTGTTGAAAAAATTCAAATTGTGGAATATACTTATTCAGCAAGAGTGTAGTGTATATCGAAATGTGACATGAAATTTAAATATTGTATATCTGTGTTAATAATGTCTTAAAATCTTTGTAAAAACGTATAATTTGTATTTATAGCACATTCAAATCAAGGTTCAAACTTAAATTAAAAATTTTTATAAAACGATCAACATTTGAACATGCCCGGTTCTTTTTCTATTTAATAATGATTGTGTTTTATTTTTAATTATGCGATTTAAAAATTAACTTATTAAATATACAACTTAATCTTCACTGTAACTAAATTTGTTCGGCTTTGTTATTTTCTCAAGGGTGCACTTGCATTTCTGTTATTAGACTCATTTATATCTACTTTTTAAAAATGGATTTTCTGAATGTCCTATATTTACGAATATCAGTGATTGCACAGAAAACGAGTGGTGCTATGAAACTGCAAAAGAGTAAAATTTCTAATGATGGAGGAGGGAGGGGGACTATGATAAGTCCTTCCTGACAGAGACGCAGAGAGCCAAGTCGGGGCCCCGGGATAAAATGTTTGGGAGCCCCTTTGCTATACAGAAATCCTTTTAATATTGTATTAGATCAATCATTTATTCCTTATTAAAATTATTAATCATTCAAAGAAACTTTAAATTAATAGTAATTGAAAGATAATTAATAGAATTAAAATTATTTATTTAAAAGAGTATTATACTTTAATGAACATCCATGCTCTAAAAAATAGCAACATTTTGTACGTAAAGTTTCGTCACCTCCACAGAGAAACAGTATGAAACATTAACATTTTTGCATGGCATGTTTCTTCAGTATTGAAAAAATTGATATTTTTATTCATACTTCCATGCAAGGAGGGAGCCAAAAAAGTTTCAGAAGGCCAAAAAAGGGGAATTTTCAAGTCTTGATCTTTAACATTTTGGTAAGGAAAATTCAAAATTTCGGATGTTGGGTGGGCCCATAGTCCGGCTATACCTTTTCTTCCACTATTTAACAATACGTCTCGGGGGGGGGGGGGGGGGGGGGAAGATTTCTTGTTAAATGAATCTTTTCTACTTTTAGTCATGGCAAACTGTTGAATAACACCGTCTATGCCTACTTTTCTTGCAAAAGACGACTCAATCAGAAACACTCCTTGTTTTTGTCAAGTTGGTGGTTTATGCTCTTGACAACACACAATAAGTATCATATAAGCAGCAAATGCGGGGCTCCTTCACAAGCTGAGGCCCTGGGGATTTTTCCCCAGCTCCCCTCCCTCTCTGCGCCACTGCTTCCTGATAGCTTATAGTTAAATTTATAAACGGAGGAAACAATTCATTAGTAATTCATTTTGTACAAGCTTTGCTACTTAAAGAGATGCACTATTCTTTATTAGTTTTTACTTAACTAATAATTGCGTAGTATATAATAAAAAATGGAAGTTTAAGAAAGTTAGCACTTTTCTGGATCATTTTGCCATCAGCCATAGACGGAAGGAAAATTAATTTTATTATTTTTGCATTTTAGTCTATTGTTTTTTCATTTTTGGAAAAGCAGGGCATCTAAAATACCTTTAAGGCTTATAGTACCCACTTTAGTGGATATTAGCAGCTGAGTCATAGCTAGGGTCATGGGCACCGGCAGCATAGGGCAAGGGGGGGCAATCACCCCCCCCCCCCTGGATTTTTGTATGCAGTGTTTTCCCATGCTTTTTTTCTCTTTCCAACATGGCAACCATACGTTGAGGTAGTCTTTGTCCCCCCCCCAGGAAATATTCTGCCGGCACCCATGGCTAGGGTAGTTTCTTAGAAGAAATTATGAGGGTACTTTTCTGTTAAAAGTATTCTACCTGAAGAGCCATAATTGTCATAGGACTTTTAAACAGCTTAAAAACCAATCAATGATATTAAACTCTCAAAATAATAATAATATTAATGCTTCTTTACCCAAAGCAGTATGGACTGACACTGCAGTATGGAGCATTTTTTCTTGGGAGTTTTCTAACTCCTATCTATAGGTCCATTGTTTGTTTCAGTTCATAGTTCAACTTGTAAAGTGACATTCAAGGGTCTCTAGGGCAATTCAATTTTTTTTTTAAACTGTTCAAAAGTTGCATGATTTTCAAGTGGTGCAACCTTAATAGGACAGCGTAATACAATCGCAAAGAATTTTGGTACTGTGATTTTGATAGAAAATAGATTTTGATCATTTCTAAATTTACTTCGGCAAGTTTCTGTGTGAAGTCTTAATGTATGTATGTGTGCATCTATGATCCATTTTGACTAGTTTGGCATTGACTTGTTTACTTATGATCACATGTATGCATGTGCATTACCAGCAGAGTCGTAGTTAGGGTCATGAGTGCCCCAGGCCATATTTAAATTTTGCACCCCTAAGACTTCTCATTACTATTATGTAGGAAAAGTCTACAAAGTGCATCCTTCTGAGGTTTGTAGCCCTTGCAGATGCCCACCTGCAGAGCTCCTAGCTACTTCACTGATTACCAGAATGGATCATAGACTGTCGGCTGCCCATGTGCAAATTAAAATTGGCAGCCGTTTCTTTACAATCCTATGCTTTTTTTTCTACAGTTACTCTTAAATTTGGCAACCCATGTGCTGTGCACCATCATGTCCCCCTTCTCTACCCTCTGTGTAACTCACATAAACTCAAAAATAATTAGCCATAGAATGTTGCAGTTCTCTGTTTAGGACTCATGTAAAGTGTGAGTTATTCACCTCCCTTTTGATTGCAATCCACTTAGTAGTAGTTTATTTATAGGGTCATCTAAAAGGCTTTCAATATATTAAAGGTCTGTAGTCATCTTTAGTACATGTCCAATCTATTGCCAAGTTTGGCGATTTTTGCAGAAATATTCCCAGATTTTACCAATCTATTGCCAAGTTTGGCGATTTTTGCAGAAATATTCCCAGATTTGGCATCCCATCCCATGTAAGCATTCAAAATGGAATCCAGCCTGGTGATATCTTTTATATTTGGCGAGAAATTGCCAAACCTTAATTTTATTTGAAATAGCATATCTCAATTTTAAATTAAATAAGTTTGAATGAAGTGCATCAAAAGTTTATATAATTTAAGGTGCACAAGGAAGTCATGGGGTGTCCACAACAGATTTTTTAAAATTGTTTATATACAGATTATTGCATAAAGTATACAATTGACTATGTAAAAAAAAAAAAAAAAAACTGATGTCAAACAAACATCTGTTTCAATACATTCATAGATAAAATATGAATTTTTTAACAAACATCAATGTCACACCCTACTAGTTCTGATACACGTGGTTTCGCATTGCATCTAGTGCTCCTTTTTATATTTTTACCTTTATTCTGGATGCATTCTATTGTGTATTTCCTCTCCCAAGTATGTTTATGTCTATCATCAACCAAACGAAACAACGATAAATAGATAAAATAATTTGCAATAACATAGAATGTGTGAAAAACTACCAAAAACTTGAGAAAACATAAAAAAAATAAACTAAAAATCAGATCCCCCCCCCAGAAATAATTTTCTTTTGTACTATTTAGTCAGTGTGCTAAATTTATTAAGATCCAATGAAAACTGTTTTATGAATATAGATTAAGAGGTAACTGTAGGCAGAAAAAATAAACTTTTTGCCAAGTTTGCAACACATAGATTATTTTTTGAATTGGCGGTTTTCTTTCTGAACCATTTTAATTTCTTAAACTAATGCCTCATTTCTTTTACATAAATATACACTGAAATCTAAACTTCAAAGGGGTTTTAATTTATTTAATAAAATTGAAAAAAATTGGTATACTGTGAAACACCACAAAAGCCCCCCCCCCCCTCTCCTCCCCAACCTGCTTTTAACAAGAATTTCATGTTTCAAAAATACGAATAAATGGCCCTCCTTATCTTTCACCGTTTTCTTCAGCATTTGGACGCACTTTTCAATGCGCTTTCAAACTAACAACTCTCGCTCGTATTACGTAATCAGCTTCAGCTTCCGGCCAAAGAGAGAGACCACAGTCAGGCCGGAGCCGCCATTGGCACTCTTAAGTGGCAGCATATAGGTTCAGAATTAGAATATCAGAATAGGATGAGTTTTTTACGCGTTATTTATTTTCTTTAATAAGATTCGACTTTGTAATTATGAACATTAATTTGATTTGTATTAAATCGGCCACTGTGATTATTTGAAAATGAAAACTGAAAAGATAAATGTCTGGAACGAGTTATGGAAAGAAAGGTGTGACAAGGCCGTAACCAGAGGGGGGGCTATGGGGGCTGAGCTCTACCTAGCAGGCTTTCAGCCCCCCTAAGATTTTCAAAACATTTGTAAATTTATAGATATACTAGCGGCTACCCGCGACTTCGTCTGCGTCGGCTTTAGAATTAGGCCCCGAGAGAAACGAAGCATGTGTGAATAACAAATATGTTTGCGACTAAAGAAACTGCATTTAAATATTATGTGTTTTTTACTTATTTTAAATGAAGTATAATGCATTTAAAATAACATAGTATACTTCATTTAAAATAACAGAGTATGTAAAATTACTAAATTTAGATTTTTTTCAGGCATCTGGCGGATAGAGACAGTTACGACAGTATTTGCGAACTGTTTTGAGTGTTCTTGTAAAAGAAATATTTATGCTATATGCATGAATTTTAGCCTATGTTAATCAGGAATAGTGCAGCTTTCTATTAGCGAAAAAGTTTTAGAATCAGTTCTATAGTTACAGAGATACCCATAGAGCGTAATTTATTAGAATTATTTTGAGTGTTCCTGCAAAGGAACTATTTGCGCTACATGCATTAATTTTAGCCTATAATACTCAAGAATAGTGTAGCTTACTATCAGTGAAAAAAGTTTTGGAATAGGTTCTTTACTTACAGAGATACACATAGAGCGTAATGTAATTCTTATCAGTATCCCTGTAAAAGAACTATTTGTGATATATGCATAAAAAGTAGCCTATAACACTCAGGGTCCCCCCCCCCCCCCCCCAGTGTCTAAGAGGGTCTGCTCTCAAACCTGGAAGGCGGGAGGTGCCAGGTTCAAACACCGGTCGCGCCTGTCGGCCTAGCCGCTCGCAGTTTTCCGTGTTTTTTTCAAAAACCTCGCGGAAATACGGGCTAGGATCCCTTAGAAAATTCCACACAGAGGAATTCTCCATATACTCCTAGGACTCTATAGGCCTAGGACCATATAGGCCTAGGACTTTCAGTGAAGAAAGTTTTAAAATCGGTTTAGTTGCTACAAAATTTCCATAGAGCGCAATGCATTAGCATTATTTTGAGTGTCTTTGTAAAAGAATTATTTATGCTATATGCTTGAAAGGTTGCCTGTATGTTAATCCAGGGCATAAGCTATCTTCATTACAAATTTTTCCAACCATTTTTGTGTGATTCTGTCAAAAACATCCAAACACATAAACGTACACATTTATATTATTTGTAGGATTTGGAAATTTACGAATTTTAAGAAACACATCTGGACTTTTCTTGGTACTTACCTATTATCCCGGCGGTCATTCCCGCCAAACTGTTTTTTCGTCAAATGAGTTGCCAAACTGTTGCCAATCGTATTCAAAACCATTAATAATTTCATGTGCCCGGCATTTATCTCGGCAAAAAATCGCTCGTCTTGGCAGACCGCCGGGATAATACGTAAGTACACTTTTCTTTATTTATGCTTTTTAATTTGGCGTAAAATCAACATAATTTCCATACTTATTTATGTTTTTCAAATGCATGTGATTTTGCAAATAGAATTTCTGCTTTATTTCAAAAGCATAAATCATTTTGTGCGGGCGATAAAACGGTTTTTAATTAATAGTTAGAAAAGTAATTAAAATTTCCGAGCCTCAGGTACACTTTACCGAAGTCATGGGTCCAGGCATGCTCAAATTTTCAAAGCTCTGCTTTCTGTAGATTTGTCTGGAGAACATTCATTTTTATTATTATCACAATTGCTAGACTTCTATATATATACCGTTAATTATTTTGCTGCTCTTGGTTGCGCGTAGCATCGGATCTTGGATTTTTCCGAGAACATAAAACTGCCACGCAAAGCTTTCGAGGGGGAGAAAAAACTTAAAAATTGCAACGTGTTCATGTTTGCATTCAAAATGGCGGCGAGCATTTTCAACATTTGCTGTGAAGACTGATACTGTAAAAAATTGGAATTCAACTATGTTTTTCAAAAACAAAATGATCACAGGATTAAGTAACGTGTCTCCATGTCTGTTTTACCTCACACATTAAGTTGTAACAGTCCCCAACAGTGCTCGAAATCTTATAGTTGCCACATTCGTCAGATTTAAAGGTAATAAGAAAAACAAACGGGGACTCTTTTAAACTGATCGCTCTGTATAATACTTATATTTTGCTTTATCATACATATTTAAAATGAAACATAAATAAAATGGATTTTTCAGTAAATTTTCATTTGAATATTTTTCATGCAATCTCAATGAAAAATTTATTAACATAATGAATGTTAAATATTTTTAAAATACGGCGTTTTGTGAAACAAATATTCTTAAAAAAAAATGTACAAATTTAAAAACAGTCTCTTCCCTCGCCCCTCGATTACTAATACTTATATTCGGTCAGCCCCCCTAACTAGATTCAAAGCCCTACCTAACATTTCATCCTGGTTACGGCCCTGAGGTGTGAGAATCCTTTTTTTTTTTTTTTTTTTTTTTTTTTTTTTGGGGGGGGGGGGGGTTAGTTGATGCCTGTTAACCAAGAGTTTACTTGTATTTATTTTTTTCATTGCGACTTATAAATATGTAGTATGTGTTTGTTTTAAAGTCATTTTCATGCCACTTAATTTTAGCAGTAAAATACTGGTTAGTTTCTATGCTTTAGCTGACTTTTACCATTCATCCGCCCCCTCCCCAAATAAGTCCTGATTTTTCTTGAAGATTGAAGGGGTGGTATTTTACGGTATATTTAATGACATATTTAGAAACATGGGTTTAGTATGTCGTCTGCTACATTAAATTTTTCTTTTAAATGAGTTAGGTTCATTTCATTGCTTGGTTACGTTCTGTTATAAAATAGTATTTTTTACAAATAAAAAAGGAACCATTCACCTAGTACAGTTTTCTGTTTAGTTGTGTCATAATTAATTGAAACCTGCGAATGTCATGCCCGCAACGTGCACAATACTGTGAAATCATCACCGTCTATAAGCATATTAAAAATTAATAAATAGTAATTAAATTTCCATATCTTATTCATATTTTTGTAGTGATATAAGTAGTAATAATTATAAAGTAATGGAAAAATGTTTAAAGTTTTTGTTTTAGTATTTTTCTACTGAAAGAACAAACTAACCTTCAGTATAAAAACACTGAAAAAAATCATAAAAATATTAAAGGCCGCGAAAAACTCTTGGCAAGGCTCAGCAAACGGGGGTAACTTGTAAAATTTTAAAATTTAATACCATTTCATAAATATTTTAAATAATCAGTGACTGTACGGAAGAATTATTTTGGATGTAGCGTAAGCACGGAAGGGGAGGGGGAGTGGTCAATTATTTTTATTGCTTTGGGAATTCGCGATTGCTAACTTTCATTCAGAAGATGCTTAACTTTTGATGTTGTCTCAGTGAATAATATGTAACCTGGTGCTAATGTAAGCAGAGCTGTCAGAGAACTCACTCACTAATTATGCAACTACTGAATCAATTTATGTCGGGGGAAAAAAAAAAAGTTTGAAGTATAATGTTTCATGATCAACTTGTTTTTCAGCTCACCATGACACCACCAGCTAGAGCAATTTGCTCTGGTTTATTTCATTCTCTTTGAATCAAAGCTTGGTGCATCTAAACTATTCATTGGCTTCAATGCCATTTCGCTGAGTTTCGGGGCACTTTTTAAAATACTGCAGTAACGTTATTTTATATTATTATTTTTTTTTTAAATTTCCAATATCAGTTATCAATATCATTATCATTTTAACTTTCCAATAATCAATTTTCCAATATCCGACAGTTAACATTCTTCCTCGAATGCATTTTTAAATTGATTCAAAGACAACTTAAAACATCGTGTTACTCAACCAAATGAAATGGGAAATCTGTAACAAAGAAAACTAACTTAACATTGTGCTGAGTATAATCGGGTGAACTCTATAGCGACTTATTGAAGGTTGCGTTGGGCCCAGGCCCAGATTAACGGACACTTGGGGCTCGTGCAATGGGCGCACATGCAGAAATAAGCTAAAAAATTGTTATTAAAAACTATAGGTAGCGGCATTAAAGTTAAGCCACCTATATATAAGGGCACAAGAATTCGGAAAGTGCCCTAGACACAACAATGTTATAGTCAGGTTCTGGGAGCACGAGTCCTCACCCACGGGCATAGCCAGAGGGGGGCTGCAGCCCCCCCCCCCGAAATAAAATCCTGGCTACGTTACTGATGGTACCCACTTAGGATCACTCTTCTCGGGTTTAATGTACTGTAGTACTAATAAACAAACATGTTCAATATATTATTAAAAGGTTCACAGCACTTACGGCTAGGAGGTGGGTGGGTTCGAGTCCTTTCCTCTGTTAGGTCTTTCGTGGCTCCTGCGAGAAAAATGTGCAGTTTTAAAAATTCTTTTTTTTCATCAAAATTTATTATTCCGTTGAAATTAAATTAGTGTGTAAATTCTACAGTTTTTATAAGTATTATCCAATGATGGTGTTAGTGAAATTTCACATTTTTTATGTGGAAAGGAAGGAAATACATATATAATTTGTTATTCTCCCCCTGTGTTTGTTAAGTATTGCATTTTTGTTGAACGTTAAAATTTTCATACAATTTGAACAATTTGTCTAGTGAACAACGTTAATGTAGTTAACATTTTGTTAAATAGCCTGCTTTTTAGTTCTATGTTTAACATCCCAAGCAAAATTATACTTTATGTACGCAATTGTAATCGTAGTCAAACATAGCACAGATTTCCATGATTAAATTTTTGTCCAGATTTGCCAGTACAGCAATGAAGCTGTAGAAATTGTACTTGCGAATTTTATTTAAATGTGTGTTTTAGATGTGTATTTTATCTAAATGATTAAAATTTAATATTTTAAAAATTTCATTTATCTCTAGTACAGTTTTGAAAATTTTTCATAGTGAGTAGTTCGACAGCTTAGAAATATTTACGATTACTTGAATTTCTATTGAAGTTGTTTTTTAAGCACACTTTGATATTTTCTAAATGCGACGCTCCTGTGTGCAACTAGACCTGCACAATATCACTATTACGGAGGGTTGCTTTAATGAAGTAAAAAAAAAAAAAAAATAACACACTTTACCGTGTATGTGTATTATTACGCTTTGAAGGCAATTATACTCTATTTCACAATGGGTACAGCATTTTACAGTGACTGTTTAGTCGTTTTATGGTAGACTGATTGTTCTGACATCATTTGTAGTCTTGACTCTTGATATACGAATAGAATAGCGTAGTTTGGAATTTTAAGTGTGGGGAAAAGAGACATCTGGAAAATGTAGGAAATTTTGTTTCAGAAATTGAATAACAACCGCTATTTCACGGCAGCTCCTTGAGTACAAGGTGTGTCTTCATGCAAATATGTTCTCTGTTCCTCCGCCCGTCTTCACTATGTTGTTGATGGTATATCAAATTTATTTAAAAAATCTGGAGTGACTCCACTCGACTTTCCGAACACTTATGATTAAGATCATTACCAAGCATTTAAATAAATTTTAATCAATGAATAATTCAAACATATATACCAAGCTGAAGCTCAATCGAATGCGTCGTTTAAACGCTAGCGCACTTTCAATAATTTCTCCCCATATGCCATAATGTAAAAGAAATCTTTGTCGTAGCCCTGTAGAAAAACTATAAGTTCTATACACATGAAAATCAATAACGGTCTTACGATGGTGGTTTATAACGTATACCGAATTTGAGCTCAATCCAATGCACCGTTTAAACGCTAGCGCACTTTCAAGAATTTCCTCCCATAGGCCATAAAAAGACCATGTAAAAGAAATCTTTGTCGTAGCCCTGTAGAAAAACTATAAGTCCTATACACACCAAAATCAATCCGATCTTGCGACGATGGTTTATAACATATATACCGAATTTGAGCTCAATCGAATCCCCCGTTTAGGAGCTATCATGTTCACTCACATACGCACACACACATACATACATACATACATCTCATAAAAATAGCATAAATGAATTCAGAAGACCTCAAAACATGTAAATACACCAAAATCTCGAAGTCGAATTTTTTCATGATTACAATACTTTCCTTACATGGTACATGTTCGGAAAGTAAAAATAAAATCAGAGCAGAAAATGTGCTAACTAAAAATATATATTTGTATAACATTTGAGTTAATGAATAAAATATTTATGTATGTGTTTTATTTTTGATTGACAGCCGGTCCGTAGGCGCAAAAATTTGTGAAACGCTCTGCAGCTGTCCCCTCCTTTTTCGTCAGCAGGATTTATTTTTCTTGCTTCAATTCAAAGATTTTTTTTTTTCTCTCCCCCTGGTTTCAGGCATTTTGCATACATTACTTTGCTTTTGCTAAGGCTTACTTAGTTCAAGCGCCTTCTCTAATCCTTGGACCTTTGTTCGATGCACAACTATACGGAACTCCTCTCTTGTTTACTGATTTGATGTTTTCTTTTTCTTACTATGCCAGTATTTCTGGCAACAAAAAGCTCTGCTATGCAGACTGACCGAAAATCTTCTGAGGTTAATCGAGAAACAAAGGGATGGGAGGAGAAGAAAAAAAAAAAGGCTAGCTCAGTAAACTTAGACCAGTTCGTGTCAGGTAGTTAAGTCTATTAACGCGAAACCTGAAACTGTGATGATATCCCATCTCTTTTTGAACACCATCGCACACCCACGGAATACCAATAAGAATGATTCACTTGATTTCTTTTTCTCGTTTTTTTTTTTTTTTTTTTTTTTTTTTTCCCCGGCATGGGGTCGTTATTTTTTACAGAACGTTCTGGACCAACTTACTTCTAGAGTGTGATTCCTTTTTTGGAGTATGTCGCTGTTACCTTCTAACAAGACGAGATTTTTAAAAAGAGATTTTTTTTTTTTTTTATAGTATTAAATCGCGACGTCTGTCCGTCCCAGGCGCTATCATTTTACTTCGTCTTACCATGATTGTGTAAGACAGGAAACTGTGATCTGAGAAAAATTTGATTGCAAGGTTTTAGTTAATGAGAAATGCATCGTTTAAAAGTTGAAGCGGGGATTCACTTTTTCAAAATAGACGAAATTGACAGTCGGTGTTAATTCATGTGAGTAGGGTCAAGTAACGTAAACATCACGTGCAGGGGCATAGCCAGAAATTTTTCATGGGGGGGGGGAGGGGTTACGACTACTACAACTCATATATATGTATACGTGTGTGTGATAATGCAGTGAAGAATATTTCCTCATGGGGGGGGTTATGACCCCCTAACCCCCCCCCCCCCTTGGCTACGCCTCTGATCACGTGCAAATCTGAACTGCGTGGGTACCCTTTGTTTGCGCAACTGTTTATAACGTTGATCAAATGACGGTGATCATTATGCATACTCCCCCAAATGATTACATTTACCGTAACATAAACACATCACTAGTGAACTGATCCCGGCAGCGATGAAACGGCGTTCATAGCATTTCGTAAAGATTTCAGCATTTGGCCAACTTTAATACGTGATAAACCTTTGCTAACAAAAAGTTTCGCCCCATCATTGGCATAGCGCATTATGCGCTGGGCTGGGAGACAGAAGATGCCTGTTTCAAAAACAGGTCGCGTCCGCCGACCTAACCGTTCGGAGTTTTCCGTGGTTTTCTCCGAAACTTAGCGTAAATGCGGGTTAGGACCGCTTGGGAAGACACTCACGAAGGGCACACCACCCCTCGGTCTAGAGCCCACGTGTAGCTAATTGGCTTCAATCCCACAACACAACAAAAAGTTTCAGAGAAAATTGTATTTCCCGTAGATTGATAGATGTACGCCGTATGCGGAGATATATTCACTCAGAATTCCAAGGTCCTTGAAGATAGTTTTGCGGGGATTCCGAGGATTTATGAAGGTTTTCTTTTCTTTTCTTTTGTTCTTTTTTTTTTCCCCCAGAAGATTGAAAGTTACCTAGAAGAAATATTTTTAAGTCGCTATTAAGCTGGTTACATATACGTGCTTGTATACATATACACGTGTTCATATCATATGCGCATTGCAGATTCTGGTATCGCATTCTATTATGCGTGTTGCAGATATAGTTTTGGATTATGTGCTCAGTAATTTATTTATTAATTTAATCTTACAATGGGCTGTACCCTTTATTCGAGCCTTGTGGTTCTATGCTAAATCTTAATTTTTTTTTTTTTTTTTTTTAAACAACTGTCTAAATACTTTAATTAAGACCAGTGGCGGCTTGTGTTCCGTTTCAGTGGTGGGGCCCGAAAAAAAAAATAGTGCCAATTAAAATCGCGAAAATATATATACATATAGAACAATCTATCCACACGTGCACACAGCGTAAGTATTTAAAATTTCTCAAATGACAAATAATTATCGAATTTACTATACAACTTTTGCTATTTTGTACCTAGTTATGCTAAATTGAAAAGTTTACTTTATTACTAAACAAAAAGCCACATTTAAATATTTAATATTTATGTTCTTTATAGTTGCCTGTTCATAATTTTTTAGATGATTTATTTATTTTGAAATATATATCAACATATATAAAAAGTACATTTATACATCGCTTTTCGTAAATCAAGAAAACAAAACAGAAAAATATCTGACTGCACTGCAAAAATACGATCACGCAAATAAAAAATGATTTCCTCCTAAGCGGAAAATTTCGCCAATAGCTACCCTACTAGCAATTTTGCTCGGGCCATCATCGGCTGGCTACGTGGCCGGTGGTCGCCCGAGCAAAATTGCTAGTAGGGTACCGATTGCCGAAATTTCCCCGTACGGTCGTGTAGATCACCATGCCAGGGCCCGAAGATCTGGGCCCAGAAGGCAACGCCAAATAAGCCGTTTGGATGCCAAGTTAATTCCGTGTCAGTATGGCTTTTGTGCTCAATGCCAAATATGTCAACCCGGTGAACGGAGAAGAGACGCCCAATTCAGGGCAAGCCAGCCCGTGGCCCATGCATGGTTTAGATAGGGGGAATAACTATCGCTTTTTTAAGCGCGTTTTTTAATGGATAATATTAAAATAGAGTAAAACACGTGTATTTTTTTAATGAAGGTAAATTATTGAAAGAACTGCCTTACATAATAGGAAGATACTTTGATTTAGACGGTGCTTAGTCGGTGGGGCCAGGCCCCTCTGGCCCTTAATGACGAGCCGCCACTGATTAAGACCGTGCCTTCCCTACTATCTCCAACATCAAGTTAACATCATCTTTACATAAAGTGACCATTTTTTCTGAACCGAAAATCAGGACAGTTCTAAACCACAGAGTTGGGAGGGGGGGGGGGGGTAAAAATCAATCCCGACCCCCCCCCCCCCCTTGAAAGATTTTTTTTTCTCCTACACATAATCTGATTTTCTACTTTTATGAGAAAAATGAGTTGAAGTATAGCAAATACGCTAATAAAATAGACCTATTATAAAAAACTTAGTTTTTAAATAAGTTAATTTTCGGATAACTTTCCAAAATGGTTTTGCTTTCTAACATTAACTGTAGAGTCACTATCCATTGATTATAGGTATGTATTAATATATATTATAAAACAATGATTTTCATAAGTAAAAAAACGTGCTAAACACAAGAAACAAAAAACGTTTTGAATAGCACAATCATTTTCATGTCAATTCTATTCCCATTTTATTTTTAGGAAAGGAAGTATTGCGATCGCCTACATAAGACAAGTTTTTGCTTGACGTCTTGGCATACGTTCGTATTTATGTACGTTATGTTTGCAAGTACATTGATTGACCGATCGTGAATCCATGTTGATGACGAGTTTTGTGACGTATCTACTTAATGTATTAACTCGCCTATCTCAACAATGATTAACCGTAAAATGAAAAACGAAGTCGTAGACTTTCACATGAAAAACTTCCCAGAAAGAAATTATGCAGTTGAAAACATAAAATCTATATAAATAAAATTAGACTTTTGTCTTTACATTTCTTGGAATTCAAAAATTTTGCGATTTCTATCGGTTTCAAGCACCCGGGAATCCGATGCGACCCTCAAAAAAAAAGTTTGTCTGTCTGTCATTCTGTCCGTGACGCTTTTTTTGTTTAAGCATCACGTAAAAACGACTGAAGCGAATGATATGAAATTTGGTGTCATGATAGGTGGTCACTCAACTTAAAACATAGGCGTCCAATTTTTAAAAAATCTTGATTGGATTTTGAGATTTTGCGAAAATCCTTTCAAACTGCGTAAATTTGTGTTCAAGCATCACGTAAAACCGACTGAAGCGAATGATATGAAATTGAGTGACATGATAGGTGGTCACTCAACTTAAAACATAGGCGTCCAATTTTTAAAAAATTCTGATTGGATTTTGAGATTCTGCGAAAATCCTTTCAAACTGCGTAAATTTGTGTTCAAGCATCACCTAAAAACGACTGAAGCGAATGATATGAAATTGAGTGACATGATAAGTGGTCACTCAACTTAAAACATAGGCGTCGAATTTTAAAAAGATCTTGATTGGATTTTGAGATTTTGTGAAAATCGTTTCAAACTGCGTAAATTTGTGTTCAAGCATCACGCAAAAACGACTTAAGCGAATGATATGAAATTGGGTGTCATGATAGGTGGTCACTCAACTTAAAACATAGGCGTCCAATTTTTAAAAAATTCTGATTGGATTTTGAGATTCTGCGAAAATCCTTTCAAACTGCGTAAATTTGTGTTCAAGCATCACCTAAAAACGACTGAAGCGAATGATATGAAATTGAGTGACATGATAAGTGGTCACTCAACTTAAAACATAGGCGTCGAATTAAAAAAAAAATCTTGATTAGATTTTGAAATTTTGCGAAAATCATTTCAAACTGCGTAAATTTGTGTTCGCACATCACGTAATAACTGCAAAGGTGAAAAAATGATATTTGGTGAATGATAGGTGGTCACTCACCTTAAACTATAAGCATCTAATTAAAACAAATCCATCAGATTTCGAGATTTTGTGAAAATCGTTTAAAACTGAGTGAATCTTTGTTCCCGTATTACGTAATAACGACTAAAGCGAATGATGTGAAATTTGGTCACACGATAGATGGTTGCTCAACATAAACTATAGGAGTCCAATTTTTTAAACATTTTTATTAGATTTTGAGATTTTGTGAAAATTCTGTCAAAATACGTTTATATTTCTTCATACATCACGTAATAACGACTAATACGAAATTGAGTGATATGATAGGTAGTTTCTAATCTTAATTTATAGGCGTTGAATTTTAAAAATATTTTGCTTACATTTTGAGATTTTTCGAAAATTGTTTTAAAATGCTGAAAATTTGTTCCAGCATCACAAAATAAAGACTGCAGGGAATGAAACGAATTTGGGTGACGTGATAGGTTGTCACTCAACTTAAATTCTGGGCTTCAAATTTTTCAAAAATGTTGATTAAATTTTGAGATTTTGCGAAAATTATTTCAATATGCGTAAATATTCGTTCGCGCATCACATAATTACGACTAAAGCGAATCAAATGATATTACTTAGTTACTCTCTAACTTGTAATATTTTAACAATACATGAAAATTATAACTTCGCTTTCTTTACTTTGGCAACATACTACATCCATTCTGTGTACTCCTACAATGCTGACGAAAGTTCTTGCTTTTTGGAAATTTTCATTCACTAACCCGTCGAGGACGGTTACTTCAGCTAGTGAAACTATAAATTAGAAAAGTCAGGTAATTCCATTGTTCCCTTATCATTAATAATGACAGTTTTACTATATCAAAATTATTTTTTTTCTTTCTAATGTCAGGGTCAGCGGCCTAATGTTGGCTTGACAGCTAGGAAGGCCGTAGATATTAGTGATCTTATTATGGGGCGCCTGTTAGGCAGACCAACGTTACCCGCTGTGAGTGGTTTGCTAATTTTGAACCAATTCCGATGAGAGACTTAACACCTGGATTGGCAACCCTAAAGGTAGAGTTTGAACATGGAGGACATTAGACCCATGACAGATTTTACGTGCACCAGTTCCCTTTAGCGTACACGGTTCCACAGCAGTCCAGCCGAAAGAGGTTTTCACCCTACTTCTCTTTCCGTGTTCTTATGGCAAAGGAATTTAGCAACTAGGCCTCTGCGGGACTGTAAGATTATTTGTCAATATATTTTATACAGATTTCAAATTACTTAGTTCACATAGAAATTTAAAAATTCAATTACAAGTTACTAAAAAATGTAACTTCATGTAATCAATATATTTCGGCATTAAATAGGGACTAGGCAGGATTGACATTAAATTTGGAACCAAAACCCCGTTATTGGTAGCGGCAGCCCTGTTTCTGCTCATTCATAAATTCTTCTAATACCGTTCAGCGTATGCTGAACATCTTGAGTAATTCCAATGGTTGCCGTCTGTTGTACCAGGATTTTTTTTTTTTTTTTTTTTAGCTCTGATGGCAGATAGTACTGTTTAAAATAAAAACTTAACGGTTTAACACTTCACTGGATCTTTCTTGCTCAAATTCTTTTCTTTCCTTTTTTTCTTAAATCGCCGACCATCAAAGGCGCCAGCTTCTTATCATCACTCTGTCTTCTCTGGCTTATCTTCGTCAAATAGTAACCTCAGCCCAGATTTGCTTTTATATTTTATTACATTTTGAGAAGCTTCGTACACCTCTTACTGACGTGATTTATGTCTCAGTTTGTCCTAGATCTTTTTTATTTGTTTGTTTATTTAATTTTGCGATAATCTGCATTGCGCAATATTCACTGTGTGTTAATGAAAAAAGCTGTTAGCATTGTTGCTTTCCATTAGAGATTTCTGTTTTCACACACACACAAAAAGGTAGTGGGACAGTAAGGGTTGAACTTATTTTTAACCACACCGCTACAAAAGTATACAAATATATGCTTTACAACTTTATATATATATATATATACATATATATATATATATATATATATATATATATATATATATATATAATGAAGCACGCACCCTCCCAAAAATTGCATATTGAGACATAGAAAGATTTTTCTTTTTATAGAACTATTTTCGCTGATAAAATGCTGGTAGTATAAACAAATAAAATAATTTATCATGAACACCCATGAGAGCAATATGTTTTATACATAGTTAATGTATATATCAGAGTTCCCAAAAAGGGGTAACGTGCTTTAGTTCTTTATCTATGAGAGATAAGTAGGCTATGTGAATTGAAGAAAATGTTCAATATAAGATCGGAAATAAGATTTCCTTAAGAAAAATTTCTCGTTCATGTGCAAAAGTTGAACTTTTTAAATTTATATGCGACCCCCGGTACGAAAACAAATCGCAGTGGATAAAATGTGCCCCATACACTAATGAGGTGATGAACAAAATTTGAGAACTATATACTAATAACTGTCAAAGGTATGAAGATAAATATATGACTTAAACCACTTTTCAATGGCTCTCGAAGGGAAAAAATATAACAAAGGGAACATCGATGATCGCATTTCAGTGGTTGTACAGAGATTACGAAAGAAAATATTTTTTCCACTCTAGCAATAAACGTTTACATTCAAACTCATGTACAGAATGGCCATAATTAAACTGCACGTGTTCAAGGGGTGCTGGAGAGAAAACTACTGGGAATATTCCAGTGAAATTTGGTATCTACACGTTTCAGAACATGCGCAAGTCAAATATGAAAATCGCCATTTTTGCCCGATAGATGGCGCTGTATCGTATTTCAACGCTTATCGGCGGCATATATGCAAATTTTAAGCTCATCGAACAGTACAAGAACAAGACGACATTGAGTAATGGTCAATCACGACTCTGAATAAGAAGGAACGTGCATTGTTAGTGAAGATATTCTATCAGAATGGTAGCAGTTATTCAGCTACTCTGAAAGAATACCGGCGTATGAAACCATTAAGAAGAGGTCCAATGAGTGTCAATTGTCAATGAGAATAAATAATGGTTTAATTGTTTTCCAAAGCGTCTTTATGGATTGTTTAATTTGTGATCTTAAATTACGTTAATTTTTGATTACATGATAGTGTAAAAATTTAATTACTGAAGCGAATTGTATTGAATTTTGATAAACTGTAAATAATGCTTATTGTTTATATGCATCTTAAAATGTCATTATGCTCTGTCTATTGGTTTTGGAAGTTGATATGCCACCGGGGAGCGTTGAAATACGATACAGCGCCATCTATCGGTCGAAAATGGCGATTTTTTTTTTCATATTTGACTTGCGCATGTTCTGAAACGTGTAGATACCAAATTTCACGGGAATATTCCCAGTAGTTTTCTCTCCAGCACTCCTTGAACACGTGCAGTTTAATTATGGCCACCCTGTATATAGTCCCCTCCCGGATCATCTTTTTTAAAGATATATCTCTGAGACTTTTTATGATGATAGGCTGAAATTTAGTACATCACCTCATGAGTATATGGTTCACATTTTAGTAATTGGGAATTTTTTTGTGCGGGGTCGTGTTAAAATTTAAAAAGCGTAACGTTTGAAAATTAACGAGAGGAATTTTTTTTCTTAACGGAGTCATGTCCGACCTCATTTTGATTATTTTTTTCAATTTACATTGCCCACTCATCTCTATTAGATAAAGAATTAAAGCCAGTTACCACCTTTTTGGGATACCCGCTATATATTTTAATAGTATTTTGTGCGTAATTTAATACTTTTATTTTATTTTTTGACTTCACATTTGAAAATGGTATGATAGAGTTCTGTATTTTTTTCTTATTTTTACTCTCATGTATTTCTCTGCCTGATTTCGCGTGGCCTCATTATCATATCACTAATGCGAAAAAGTGAGCCAATGCCGAAACGTAACCTCAACTTTCACTATTCTTATACAGCAGGGTTTCTCAAACTGTGCTCTTAGCAAGTACTCCGCAAAAAAATATCTGTATCATTAATCCTAATTCATTAGATTCAGAGACCCTCACAGCGTTCCAACAATGACAAAACTTAAGAAACAGAGCAGTTTGACGAGCCTAGCAATCGTCAGATTTTTTCTTCTGCGTAACAAAGAAACAGTTCTCTTGTTTCAATAGAGGAAATCCGAATTTGAAACGCTACTAAATGCAATTTGTTGGAGGATTGTAATGAATTGAATTTGATAAGCAAATCTTCGACTTTGATTTTTGTAACTGATGTATAATTATGTTTTGAAGTGATTAAAGATAGTTAAAATTGATGTGTTTAACACTCTTTTTCTGGGTTCAATAAAATGTCACTTAGTTTTACTCAAATCACGAGAAGCGTCACGTCGAAATGTTCTGTATGTGTTCAAAAAGTTCTATTGATTTGATTTTACATACCGGTTTTGTGAATGTCCCTTCGTTTTTTATTCTATAACAGTATCTTGTTAATCTTCATACGTGCAATTCTGTGCAATTTGTAGCTTCAGAAAACGTTAAATTCAAAATTATTTTATTGCAAGCGTTTTGAGTGAAATTTTAATTTATTAAATTACACGAATTGCCTCTTAATACCATGTGTGGTTGCATTACGAACGCTAGTAACATGAAAACACCATAAAACTGAAAATCTTATACCATACATTTTAGGTCAGTGGTCAAACTTTTAAATATTGCAACCCACATTTTAGAAACAATCTTTAGCGACCTTTTATTAGGTACTTGATGAGTAAATTGTGGAAAGGTACATTTAGATATATATATATATATATATATATATATATATATATATATGTACACATTCGAAGTCTCGTCACAAGAGACCAAGAATTGACTCGAGATCTATAGTTTGAGAATTCCTGGTCTAAGTCAAAATTCTTCTACTTAAAGTTTTGAGAAAAAACAGTTTTTCTCCGTTTTTAAATTTTCACTGATGGATGTCCCTTCCCTCCCCCAACCTCTTTCAAGGTCTGAAAGGCTTGATGGATAGAGAAGAGACAATGTCAAGTAGTACTCTTAGAATTTCTCGGCGTTTTTGTGAAGTATTTGGCATTCCTCTCTCTCAAATGCCAATCATTTCTTCCATCAGGTTTGTTTATTTTGCCGCTGATTGAGCGCTCTTCCAAGCATCATTGTTTCTCCGCAGCAGCTATCCGTCTTGTCCGTTTTCCAGATTTCTGCACTGCATTTGATGCTTTCCAGATCGCTTGAATGGATCATTGTCTGCCCCATTATTTCTTTCAGCGGTGTTTGCGTGGAGGGAACAGTTGCACCTTACCCCGTAAACCTATTTTTAAATCTACCTTCAGCCTTCTTATTTTTAGGCCTATACTTCACTTATCTGATAAATTGCTCGGTATTCGCAGAGCTCTTGGGAAAATGTTACCAAAACACTGAAGAAGGAAGTAAAATTTGGGCCTGGTAATAGAGTGAGTATTATATTTCACAGTTGGTAACAAATTTGAGATTATGGAATGTTAAGAGGGCAAAGTGTTGAGCAACTAAAAAAAAATATGGACTAAAATTTGGTATACAGTATTGACTCTTGAAACACAATAACCATATATTTGAGATGTAACGAAAGTCTTGTACAGAGGACGCAATTCGCTCATTTTTATCAATATACCGCGATAATTCACCACTGAACCTAATCTTGATTAATCTTGACCAGTGCCGTATTTGCCTATAGGCGGCCACCCCCCCCCTCCTAATTTGTAGATAAAGGCTACCTCAGTTAGTTCATGATTGCTACAGTATAGGCAAGCAAGTTTAAACATTTACAATTGTATATTTCTTGATATATCACTCTTAAATCTAGTCAGTAATTCAGTTTCATCTAGATGAAACTGAATTTTTTTTTTTTTGTATATTGCTTACGATTTGCAAAAGGGTACTCGAAATGAAAAAGAAAAGATTCTTCACTTGACAGACTCCCCAGCGAAACATGAATTATTCAAGTGTTATATTAGTACAGACGTATTACGAATGTCTTAAGAAGTTAAGAAAATATATTGTAGGAAATTTTATTAAGGTTTTAATAAAGTCTATTAAATTGTTTTAAGATTCATGTGCATATGATATTTAAAGTGTGTTATTTCGAGATAGGGACTATACATTACCATGAATTATAATGTTGGAAATTAACGTTACGGAAAATCTTGATCGTTTAACATTCAGGGGGAGGAATGGGAGCTCAAATCGAAAAAGCGCCTCAAAGGTCATTAATACGGCCCTAATAATGGTGTATGCAAGGAGGGAATTGTGAGGCTGTTCCTTAAAAAACCTGAACTTGGAAGAGCTTTAAAAACAAACCAGTGATGTTAAACACTCAGAAAAAAAAAAATAAATTAATAACGATTCTTTACCAAATGCACTAAACGCTTATATTAGCAGTAAACTTATATGTGTCATGCAACTTCCCTTAAAAAATTCTTTAAAAATGGCTTAAAAATCAACCAAACTTAAAGATAAATGAGAAAATACGCATGATAAACTTCTTAGTTTTTTTTTATATGTGAAATACACGTTTGTTGATCTTTTAAAATATATGCATTACACGTGAAGAAGCGGGAAGGAGGGGGGATGTACAAGCTTACAGTGCTTAGAAGTGGAAAAGAAAGTGCCCATTAAAGGACGTAGCGTTAACACACACACACATGCACAAAAAAGGTAACTTCCTGTTGGTAAGATGCCAGCTCATAGCTCTCCCTAATTTTTTCTCTTACATACAACTCTTATTTTTGGGTTATACAAGATAGATGGTTTCTTAGTAAAGGTCTTTAATGACGCTGAACGGCGATTTCGCCGTTGATTTGACTTTACTTTTTTGAGCTTTTGTATTTTACTTTTGAAATTGTATTTTCTTAATTCATCTGCGTGCTAGTTGACGCTTCTAATGACATCCAGGCAAAAATGTAAGTACCGTATTGGCCTCGAATATAACGCAACCTCGGAAGTTTCCATCAAGATAATTAGAAAAATCCTATATTTAGGCCTCGATTTCAGAGCGAGTCAGGTTTTTTACGGGCAATGATCAGTCAAAAAACACGGCGTTATATTCTGGCCAATTCGGTAATGTCGAAGAAAAGCAATTCAATCGCCTTTTTCCATGTTTAGTCCACTGTAAAACTGGTTTCACCGTTGTACATCCCATTTTGGCAGGTCGTCGTAGGAAGAAATAGACGGCCGCGCCATTTTCCCTTTGTTCTGGAAAAAAATCGTTTTTTACGTGTTTCCTATTTACTTTTTGCTACAGGGCCTCAGCTAATTGAACGGCGGTCGGTACCAGTTTTAATGCCGAGCCCCGTTACAGGCAGATTCACATGTGACACTTACGTCCGAAATCGGGCGTAACTTTAAGTCACTGTCTTAAATTCCGAATGTTTGGGCGTGAATCGTATTCAGACGCGCGAGCCGGTGGAAGATTTACGCCAGCTCGGGAGCTGGCTTAAATCAACTTATGCCGTCCTAAATATGGCGCCGAGCGTTGTTTTTAACGTTTTGTAAGCTCTGTGAAAGTATTTGGACAGTCAAACTTTGCATTTTGAATAAATATCTTATAAACGATCTAGAAAACAAGTAACTTTTCATCATTAATAATATCTGCGCACATTATTTTACTAAAATGTATTATTTACTTCGTTAAATACATGCTAAAATCAGTGTAAATTTCATATTATACTCTTGTTTACATATTCATATTCTAATTAAAATCAAGTTCTGATACTTAATTCTGTCTAAATATGTGTATGTTTTCATAAATAATTTGTACTTGTTAGTAATCTACATATTTATTTCGTAAATGTAAAGAATAGATTGTTTTGGGTTTTCTGGATGAAAGTATTTAAACCTGGTGTACAGTGTATGACCGACATATTTATGCAGCTTAAAGGGTATTCTGGAACCGATCTTAACACACTGAGCATTCCACCTCCCCCTATACTTATTGAGTTGCTACGCTCCTGGATTTTTGAAAGATAAAGTTGGATTATAAAAATTCTTGAAGGATTCATTCAAACACTGGATGCATTAAATACATGCTTGGCAACTCAATATTTTAAATCCGGGCAGAAATAAGTTGTGACAAGTGCATATTAATTTAGTGTTCTTATTTTTATTTATTTATTATTATTATTTTTTTTTTACTTCTGCTTTAAATATTTGGTTCATGCTTAATTTTGTCTAAATATGTAAACATGTTTATTAAGTAATTTCAAAATTTGATTTTCAATTCATAAATGTATTTATTTTATAAATTTATTTCTTATTGTACTTCTAAAAACAACATAACCTTATCTATTTTGTAGCTTTAATTATTGCTGTGCAGAATTCAATATCAATTTTTGTATTGTATTAAGTTAAGGTGACCACACATAATCCTTTAAAGATTTCTGTACTTCTGTACTTTTCTTTTGTAAGCAATTCAATCGCCTTTTTCCATGTTTCGTTCACTGTAAAACTGGTTTCACTGTTGTACATCCCACTTTGACAGGCCGTCGTAAGAAGAATTCGACGGCCGCGCCATTTTCCCTTTGTTCTGGAAAAAAAAAAAACGTTTTTTACGTGTTCATTATTTACTTTTTGCTACCAAGGCCGGCCCAAGGGGGGTGCGAATGTAGGCGATCGCCTAAGGCCCCGCGCTTATAGAGGCCCCGCTCCTGGGCCATTTTATTGCTATCGCATAAGACATGATAGAGAAGAGGCCTCTCGGGCCCTCTGTTGCTACAGGGCCTCAGCTACCTGAACGGCGGTCGGTACCAGTTTTAATGCCGGGCCCCTTTAGCCCGTATTTTCATGCCGCCGTGACCTTCTCACTATATCATAATAATACTAAATAAGTATTTTCAGATTGCTTAAATATGTGATGTTATAATTTTTAGCAGCTTATAATTGAATATTTAAATTTCAGTGTAAACTTACTTAGCAATTTGAAGTTTGCATAAAAATGTATTTACAAATAATCTTAATTCAGTAAAAGCTAGGTAATTCGCACGTCTGGGACCAAAGAGATTTCATAAAGAGACAAAGGGGGGGAAAATCTAATTTCGGCATAACAAGCTCCATATTTAAAATTCTAATTGAACAATAGACCGACACTCATAATATGTACTTATATATACTACGTATCAGGGGCGTAGCCAGAAATTTTTCATGGGGGGTTACGACTACTACAACTCATATATGTATACGTGGGTGTGATAATGTAGTGAAGAATATACGTTCTGTATGGCAAAAAATTCCTCATGTGGAGGGGGGGGTTATGAACCTCATACCCCCCCCCCTTGGCTACGCCCCTGCTACGTATAAGTGGAAATATCATCTGCATTGCTGCAGCATAGAACTTTTTGGGGAGAAGGGTTCAACCCTTTCATAAACCCATTGAAGGATGGAATTCTCCAAGAAAATTTTCGGTGACATCAATTTTTTTCGTCTTGGGAGGAGGAGGGGTCAGCTTCAACGGGTTGACGGGCTCCGCAAAATTCCGGTCCCCAGTACTGTGCGATCGGTACCCACCCCAAAGGACGGTCCTGACTTTGGATGTCTGAAATTTTTCAGATCAGTATGTGTATATATTATTATTATTATTTTCATAGCTTTGCACTTGGCTTAGTTTATTATACTTTGAAAAGTTAGCATCTTGCTACTTCTAACAATGCAAGTACGTTTCATTCGACTAGATTCTGCTTGCCATTTTTTGTGCCAAATGATTTTTTGCCCTCTTCATAAGATGAAGTTCGAACTCTTAATATTCATAATTATATTTTAATTAAATGTTCGGAATTCGATATCGAACATTTAATTAAAATATAATTATTTTAATTAAATGTTCGATTATATGGCATAACAAGCTCCATATTTAAAATTCTAATTGAACAATAGACCGACACTCATAATATGTACTTATATATACTACGTATCAGGGGCGTAGCCAGAAATTTTTCATGGGGGGTTACGACTACTACAACTCATGTATGTATACGTGGGTGTGATAATGTAGTGAAGAATATACGTTCTGTATGGCAAAAAATTCCTCATGTGGAGGGGGGGGTTATGAACCTCATACCCCCCCCCTTGGCTACGCCCCTGCTACGTATAAGTGGAAATATCATCTGCATTGCTGCAGCATAGAACTTTTTGGGGAGAAGGGTTCAACCCTTTCATAAACCCATTGAAGGATGGAATTCTCCAAGAAAATTTTCGGTGACATCAATTTTTTTCGTCTTGGGAGGAGGAGGGGTCAGCTTCAACGGGTTGACGGGCTCCGCAAAATTCCGGTCCCCAGTACTGTGCGATCGGTACCCACCCCAAAGGACGGTCCTGACTTTGGATGTCTGAAATTTTTCAGATCAGTATGTGTATATATTATTATTATTATTTTCATAGCTTTGCACTTGGCTTAGTTTATTATACTTTGAAAAGTTAGCATCTTGCTACTTCTAACAATGCAAGTACGTTTCATTCGACTAGATTCTGCTTGCCATTTTTTGTGCCAAATGATTTTTTGCCCTCTTCATAAGATGAAGTTCGAACTCTTAATATTCATAATTATATTTTAATTAAATGTTCGGAATTCGATATCGAACATTTAATTAAAATATAATTATTTTAATTAAATGTTCGATTATATGGCATAACAAGCTCCATATTTAAAATTCTAATTGAACAATAGACCGACACTCATAATATGTACTTATATATACTACGTATCAGGGGCGTAGCCAGAAATTTTTCATGGGGGGGTTACGACTACTACAACTCATATATGTATACGTGGGTGTAATAATGTAGTGAAGAATATACGTTCTGTATGGCAAAAAATTCCTCATGTGGAGGGGGGGGTTATGAACCTCATACCCCCCCCCCCCTTGGCTACGCCCCTGCTACGTATAAGTGGAAATATCATCTGCATTGCTGCAGCATAGAACTTTTTGGGGAGAAGGGTTCAACCCTTTCATAAACCCATTGAAGGATGGAATTCTCCAAGAAAATTTTCGGTGACATCAATTTTTTTCGTCTTGGGAGGAGGAGGGGTCAGCTTCAACGGGTTGACGGGCTCCGCAAAATTCCGGTCCCCAGTACTGTGCGATCGGTACCCACCCCAAAGGACGGTCCTGACTTTGGATGTCTGAAATTTTTCAGATCAGTATGTGTATATATTATTATTATTATTTTCATAGCTTTGCACTTGGCTTAGTTTATTATACTTTGAAAAGTTAGCATCTTGCTACTTCTAACAATGCAAGTACGTTTCATTCGACTAGATTCTGCTTGCCATTTTTTGTGCCAAATGATTTTTTGCCCTCTTCATAAGATGAAGTTCGAACTCTTAATATTCATAATTATATTTTAATTAAATGTTCGGAATTCGATATCGAACATTTAATTAAAATATAATTATTTTAATTAAATGTTCGATTATATGGCATAACAAGCTCCATATTTAAAATTCTAATTGAACAATAGACCGACACTCATAATATGTACTTATATATACTACGTATCAGGGGCGTAGCCAGAAATTTTTCATGGGGGGGTTACGACTACTACAACTCATATATGTGGATAATAATTAGTTCTGCTGTGGCAACACCACTGAACGAACTATAACTTCAACTCCCGCCAGTTGTTCCCCCGCCAAAGAACACTCTAGACGGAGAACGAGACTGGGCAGACGTGCGATGTTAAAAGAGCAGAATAGCTCTCTTGATGTTATTTTTATTTTTATTTCTACCTCTCAATGTTTTTAAATGTTAGTGTCGTCGTTGTATTAAAGTTTCGTCTCATTAAATGTTTAAAAAGATTAACGTCTATTTAATTTGGAGCGCTAGCTCCATCCTACATGGGTGCTCGCCGTTCGAATCCGCACATCCCCTAGATACAGTACCGGAACTAAAAAAGTTAATACTTTTCTTGTAATATTTATTGTTCTTGTGATTTATATGTCAGCGAAATTAAAAGTGATGTGCTACAGAGGATAATATTTTCATGGAATGCCGAAACAAGAACAGAAACACAAACTGTAAGTACATTCTAATCATATTCTAATTATTTGATGCATACGTTGATGCTTGTTCAAGAAAATGTCGATGATTAATGAAATGCTCATCTCATTCAAGATATAAGAAAACTGAGGAAATATTTCAACGTTATTTTGATGCAAGAATTTTTTAATTGATGCGAAATTCTTTTTTTGATGCGACTTTCACGTTGACTTTATTACTTCTGTTTTCTTGGCTTTCTACTTTGATGAATTTATTTGATGATTTCGAGGAATAATTTGATGATTTGATGAATATTTTGATGCGTAATTTGAAAGATTGGTAATTAGAAGTTTGATTGAATTATATACCTTCGTTTTCTTGAACAGCAACATTTGAAGAACACGTATTTCGTATATATTTTGATTTGTTGTGAATTGAATACAGTTTTGAAACATATTATATTGTTATTCTGATGCATATTTTTGAGAACAGTCTCTATATTCTTTTAATGAGATTTAAATGCCTTAATGTGAAGAAAATGTTTGATACTGAAATTCTATTTTAAATTCCGAAGTGTTTGAGTTTTGATCTTGGTTTTGCATATCTGTGTACAGTAACTATTTGAATATATATAATCATGTCTACTCTCAGCGATTACCCCAATATCGCAAAATCGTTAAAAATTGGTAGTACGAGTCAAATAAAGGTTTTACATCGCTTAATTTTTGGTACAGACGGCGATAGACAAAATCGCGCGAGATTACGCAAATTTACAGGTTTCCCACAGCCATTCGAGTTAGAAGAAACGAAACAAAAAGTACTTAAAGAGTTTTCACTTAAAGACCTAATTTCTATTTGCAATTTACTTCATTTAGAATTCTCAACTGACCCAGATAAGTGTGCTAACACCATTCTTACGAGTCTTAATGATTTATCGTTATTAAAAGCAGATTATTCCGATCTTTCGGAAAGCGAAGTCAATGATTCACATCCGGTTGACAGTTCATCTCAAACAAATAACGTCGTGGGTGAAAATAGTACTCCCTCCCCACCCACCCCTGACGCAAAAGAATTTTCGGATAAGCAACAGACACAGATTCCTTTTAGTGAATCAGCTCAGAATTTATTGCCTTCAGTCGAAACTACGAGTTCCTCTTTCCAATTATTTAGTCTCAAAGACGTTGTTGATTTAATAAAACCTTTTTCGTCTCGCGATAATTATAGCATTGAGAATTTCATATCCGACGTTGAAGAAATTTTTTATTTGTACCAAATAAACAATCCAATTCACCAAATTACTTTTGTTAGAAAATGTTTGACTGGTCCCGCTCAAACTTTAATTAGGTCTATTCGTGGAATCACAAATTGGGAACAATTGAAGCACCATTTGCTAGAGGAATTTTCTGACAAAATTAACAGCATTCAGTTACATCAATTAATGGAATCTCGACGTATGAAACCGTTTGAAACCCTACAAGAATATTTCTTAGCTATGAGAGATTTGGCACACAAAGGATCTCTTGATGATCCCTCCCTGATTGAATATGTTATAAATGGAATTCCAGATTCATCACACAATAAAATTTTCCTTTACGGTTGTAAATCCATCCCAGAATTCAAGGAAAAATTAAAGATTTATGAAAAAATCTTTAACAGTTCTCAACATTTCAGACAAAATAATCAGAAAAAATTCGATGATACCAACCTTAATGTGAAACTCGACAATAAACGTAACCCAAATACACAACCAGTATGTTATTCTTGTGGCTTGAAGGGTCATAAAAGCAACCAATGTTTGAATAAGTCACATGGTAAACAATGCTATGGATGTAAAAATTTTGGTCATGTTCATGCTAATTGTCCCAAAAGTTCTCGAAATTCGAAACCAAAACCTGAATCTCAAAAACCTACTCCTGATAAAACTGTAAATGTGCTATCTCCTCAAACTTCATCGAAAAATTCCATGCATGTTGACATTCAACTTGCAGGAATTCAATTGACAGCACTCTGTGACACTGGGTCACAAGCAACCCTTATTAATGAGAAAACACATCGAAGAATCGGTTCGCCACCATTGCATTCCAACACCATTCCCTTTTCAGGAATTGGCCGAAACGAAGTTCATAGCCTCGGGTTTTTCCAGGATTCCATCGAAATTCAAAAGATTACTTTACCTGCTAAAATACATGTTCTAAAAGATGACTTGATTCCTTTTGATGTGATTATCGGAAGCGACTTTTTGCAGCAAACCCAATTTACATTTGATAAAGACGGTATTCATTTATGCGGTACCCTTGATGATAACATTTTCGTTAATATTGCTAATATTTCTAATGACCAAACTTTTCCATTTGATCTTTCACACATTTTGAATTCTGAAATTCGTGAGGAAGTTCAAAATATCGTTACTTCCTACAAACCCCATAAAGTTAAAGACACTGAAATTCAGATGACTATTTTATTACAAGATGAAATACCCGTAGCACAACGCTCTCGAAGACTCCCTTTTGCTGAACAGAAAATTGTGGAAAAACAAATTCAAGATTGGTTAAATGATGGAATTATTAAACAAAGTTGCTCTGATTATGCCGCCCCGATTGTTCTATGTAAGAAAAAAACTGGAGATTACAGACTTTGTGTTGATTACCGCAGGCTTAATAGAAAAATGATAAAAGATAAATTTCCCTTACCACTCATAGAAGAAGCCTTAGATAAACTTGGAACATCTCGGGTTTTCACTACACTTGACCTTAAAAATGGTTTCTTTCATGTACCTATGGACCCTAACAGCACTAAATATACTTCTTTCGTAACTCATGAAGGCCAGTACGAATTTTTACGAGTTCCATTTGGATTATCCAACAGCCCTAGTGTTTTTCAACGATATGTTTTATACAGTTTTTAGAGATCTCATTCGCGATAACATTCTTATTGTTTACATGGACGATCTTCTCATACCATCTAATGACGAGGTCGAAGGCCTACAAAAATTGCGCCTAGTTCTCCAAACAGCTGCAGATTATGGCCTCGAATTGAACTTAAAAAAGTGCCAATTTTTACAACGAAAGATAGAATTCCTTGGTTATATTATCGAAAACGGAGTAGTTAAACCGTCACTTACCAAGACACAGGCAGTTCAAAAATTCCCCACAACCTCAAAACCCTAAACAAGTTCAAAGTTTTCTTGGACTAACAAGTTACTTTAGAAAGTTTATTCCAAATTATGCGCTGATTGCTAGACCATTAAGTGACCTCCTTCGGGATAATGTAGAATTTAATTTTGGCCCTGAACAAATAGCAGCTTTTCAACACCTGAAAAAACATTCTTTCACAAAACCCAGTTCTTCATGTTTTTCAACAAGGATACCCATTAGAACTCCACACTGATGCAAGCTCCTTAGGTTTTGGCGCTGTGCTCTTACAAAAATCAGATGATGGACAGTTTCATCCTATTCATTATTTTAGCCGTAAAACTACAGTTCAACAAGAAAAATATCACAGTTACGAACTGGAAGTTCTCGCCGTCGTTGAGGCGCTAAAGAAATTTCGCACCTACTTGCTAGGTACAAAATTTAAAATTATCACAGATTGCGATGCTTTCCAAAAAAACGATGCACAAAAAAGATCTACCAGCTAAAATTGCTCGATGGGCATTGATGTTAGAGGACTTTGATTATGAAGTTTGTCATCGATCCTGGTAGACAGATGAAACATGTTGACGCTTTAAGTCGTAACCCCATTCTTGTTATTACCACAAATGATATCACGTCAAAAGGTGAAAAATGCCCAAGATCAAGATGAATTTATAACTCAAATTAAATCTATGCTCGAATCTGCACCTTCTGATGAATATTTGGTTAAAAACGGCATTCTTTATAAACTTCATAAGGATACCGAACTTTTAGTAGTTCCACAAATGATGCAGAAAGAAATAGTGCTAAACGCCCATTCACAAGGTCATTTTGCCTCACAAAAAACCGAATCAATTGTTTCTCGTGAATTTTACATCCCTCAACTTAAGAAATTGGTTCAAGAAATTATTTCAAATTGTATTCCTTGCATTCTCTCCTCGCGAAAATCTGGAAAACAAGAAGGATTGCTTCACCCAATTCCAAAAGGTGATGCACCTCTTGAATGTTACCATTGCGACTTTTTAGGACCTTTACCATCGACAAAAAAAATGTTATAAATATATTTTTACAGTAATTGATGCCTTTTCGAAATTTATATGGATCTATCCCGTGAAGTCAACCTCTACGAAAGATGCCTTGGACAAACTATCCTTGCAACAAACTACATTTGGCAACCCTTCAAAAATCATCACAGACAAAGGTAGCGCATTCACATCTTCAGAATTTCAAAGCTACTGCCAGGAACAGTATATTGAACACATTTCAATTACGACAGGTGTACCACGTGGAAACGGTCAGGTTGAACGCATTCATGGCACAATTATCCCCGTTTTAACTAAGTTAGCTATAGATGAACCTGACAAATGGTTTAAATACGTCCCGCGATTGCAACGTATCTTAAATAGTACCACCACACGCAGTACAAAATTCACACCTTTCGAACTTTTAATTGGTGTTCAAATGAAACAACAGGAGGACCTACAGATTAAACAACTTCTTGACGAGGAACACCAGCAAAGAATTATTGATGACAAAGAAGCGTTACGTATCGAAGCTAAACGAAATATCCTCCGTTTACAGGAAGAAAATATACGACAGTATAACAAACGACGTAAACCAGCCTGTAAATACAAGATCGGTGACAAAGTGGCAATACAACGAACTCAGTTTGGAACTGGACTAAAGCTGCGACCCAAGTTCTTCGGACCCTATGAGATCACAAAAATCAACCCCAACGATCGTTACGAAGTTCGGAAGTTAGGACATCATGAAGGTCCCACCATAACGTCAACTGCGGCAGATAAAATGAAACAGTGGTGCAACAACTGAACACCCAATCTTATTATGCTTTGTTTTTCAACTTTTTTTTTTTCTCCCTTTTTCTGCTTGTTTTTCTTTTCTTTTCAGATTTTTTGCTTTTTCAACCCAGCCGCGGACGTCTGTAACCTCAGGACGGCCGTGTGGATAATAATTAGTTCTGCTGTGGCAACACCACTGAACGAACTATAACTTCAACTCCCGCCAGTTGTTCCCCCGCCAAAGAACACTCTAGACGGAGAACGAGACTGGGCAGACGTGCGATGTTAAAAGAGCAGAATAGCTCTCTTGATGTTATTTTTATTTTTATTTCTACCTCTCAATGTTTTTAAATGTTAGTGTCGTCGTTGTATTAAAGTTTCGTCTCATTAAATGTTTAAAAAGATTAACGTCTATTTAATTTGGAGCGCTAGCTCCATCCTACATATATGTATACGTGGGTGTGATAATGTAGTGAAGAATATACGTTCTGTATGGCAAAAAATTCCTCATGTGGAGGGGGGGGGTTATGAACCTCATACCCCCCCCCCCTTGGCTACGCCCCTGCTACGTATAAGTGGAAATATCATCTGCATTGCTGCAGCATAGAACTTTTTGGGGAGAAGGGTTCAACCCTTTCATAAACCCATTGAAGGATGGAATTCTCCAAGAAAATTTTCGGTGACATCAATTTTTTTCGTCTTGGGAGGAGGAGGGGTCAGCTTCAACGGGTTGACGGGCTCCGCAAAATTCCGGTCCCCAGTACTGTGCGATCGGTACCCACCCCAAAGGACGGTCCTGACTTTGGATGTCTGAAATTTTTCAGATCAGTATGTGTATATATTATTATTATTATTTTCATAGCTTTGCACTTGGCTTAGTTTATTATACTTTGAAAAGTTAGCATCTTGCTACTTCTAACAATGCAAGTACGTTTCATTCGACTAGATTCTGCTTGCCATTTTTTGTGCCAAATGATTTTTTGCCCTCTTCATAAGATGAAGTTCGAACTCTTAATATTCATAATTATATTTTAATTAAATGTTCGGAATTCGATATCGAACATTTAATTAAAATATAATTATTTTAATTAAATGTTCGATTATATGGCATAACAAGCTCCATATTTAAAATTCTAATTGAACAATAGACCGACACTCATAATATGTACTTATATATACTACGTATCAGGGGCGTAGCCAGAAATTTTTCATGGGGGGGTTACGACTACTACAACTCATATATGTATACGTGGGTGTGATAATGTAGTGAAGAATATACGTTCTGTATGGCAAAAAATTCCTCATGTGGAGGGGGGGGTTATGAACCTCATACCCCCCCCCCTTGGCTACGCCCCTGCTACGTATAAGTGGAAATATCATCTGCATTGCTGCAGCATAGAACTTTTTGGGGAGAAGGGTTCAACCCTTTCATAAACCCATTGAAGGATGGAATTCTCCAAGAAAATTTTCGGTGACATCAATTTTTTTCGTCTTGGGAGGAGGAGGGGTCAGCTTCAACGGGTTGACGGGCTCCGCAAAATTCCGGTCCCCAGTACTGTGCGATCGGTACCCACCCCAAAGGACGGTCCTGACTTTGGATGTCTGAAATTTTTCAGATCAGTATGTGTATATATTATTATTATTATTTTCATAGCTTTGCACTTGGCTTAGTTTATTATACTTTGAAAAGTTAGCATCTTGCTACTTCTAACAATGCAAGTACGTTTCATTCGACTAGATTCTGCTTGCCATTTTTTGTGCCAAATGATTTTTTGCCCTCTTCATAAGATGAAGTTCGAACTCTTAATATTCATAATTATATTTTAATTAAATGTTCGGAATTCGATATCGAACATTTAATTAAAATATAATTATTTTAATTAAATGTTCGATTATATGGCATAACAAGCTCCATATTTAAAATTCTAATTGAACAATAGACCGACACTCATAATATGTACTTATATATACTACGTATCAGGGGCGTAGCCAGAAATTTTTCATGGGGGGGTTACGACTACTACAACTCATATATGTATACGTGGGTGTGATAATGTAGTGAAGAATATACGTTCTGTATGGCAAAAAATTCCTCATGTGGAGGGGGGGGTTATGAACCTCATACCCCCCCCCCTTGGCTACGCCCCTGCTACGTATAAGTGGAAATATCATCTGCATTGCTGCAGCATAGAACTTTTTGGGGAGAAGGGTTCAACCCTTTCATAAACCCATTGAAGGATGGAATTCTCCAAGAAAATTTTCGGTGACATCAATTTTTTTCGTCTTGGGAGGAGGAGGGGTCAGCTTCAACGGGTTGACGGGCTCCGCAAAATTCCGGTCCCCAGTACTGTGCGATCGGTACCCACCCCAAAGGACGGTCCTGACTTTGGATGTCTGAAATTTTTCAGATCAGTATGTGTATATATTATTATTATTATTTTCATAGCTTTGCACTTGGCTTAGTTTATTATACTTTGAAAAGTTAGCATCTTGCTACTTCTAACAATGCAAGTACGTTTCATTCGACTAGATTCTGCTTGCCATTTTTTGTGCCAAATGATTTTTTTGCCCTCTTCATAAGATGAAGTTCGAACTCTTAATATTCATAATTATATTTTAATTAAATGTTCGGAATTCGATATCGAACATTTAATTAAAATATAATTATTTTAATTAAATGTTCGATTATATGGCATAACAAGCTCCATATTTAAAATTCTAATTGAACAATAGACCGACACTCATAATATGTACTTATATATACTACGTATCAGGGGCGTAGCCAGAAATTTTTCATGGGGGGGTTACGACTACTACAACTCATATATGTATACGTGGGTGTGATAATGTAGTGAAGAATATACGTTCTGTATGGCAAAAAATTCCTCATGTGGAGGGGGGGGTTATGAACCTCATACCCCCCCCCCTTGGCTACGCCCCTGCTACGTATAAGTGGAAATATCATCTGCATTGCTGCAGCATAGAACTTTTTGGGGAGAAGGGTTCAACCCTTTCATAAACCCATTGAAGGATGGAATTCTCCAAGAAAATTTTCGGTGACATCAATTTTTTTCGTCTTGGGAGGAGGAGGGGTCAGCTTCAACGGGTTGACGGGCTCCGCAAAATTCCGGTCCCCAGTACTGTGCGATCGGTACCCACCCCAAAGGACGGTCCTGACTTTGGATGTCTGAAATTTTTCAGATCAGTATGTGTATATATTATTATTATTATTTTCATAGCTTTGCACTTGGCTTAGTTTATTATACTTTGAAAAGTTAGCATCTTGCTACTTCTAACAATGCAAGTACGTTTCATTCGACTAGATTCTGCTTGCCATTTTTTGTGCCAAATGATTTTTTGCCCTCTTCATAAGATGAAGTTCGAACTCTTAATATTCATAATTATATTTTAATTAAATGTTCGGAATTCGATATCGAACATTTAATTAAAATATAATTATTTTAATTAAATGTTCGATTATATGGCATAACAAGCTCCATATTTAAAATTCTAATTGAACAATAGACCGACACTCATAATATGTACTTATATATACTACGTATCAGGGGCGTAGCCAGAAATTTTTCATGGGGGGGTTACGACTACTACAACTCATATATGTATACGTGGGTGTGATAATGTAGTGAAGAATATACGTTCGGTATGGCAAAAAATTCCTCATGTGGAGGGGGGGGGTTATGAACCTCATACCCCCCCCTTGGCTACGCCCCTGCTACGTATAAGTGGAAATATCATCTGCATTGCTGCAGCATAGAACTTTTTGGGGAGAAGGGTTCAACCCTTTCATAAACCCATTGAAGGATGGAATTCTCCAAGAAAATTTTCGGTGACATCAATTTTTTTCGTCTTGGGAGGAGGAGGGGTCAGCTTCAACGGGTTGACGGGCTCCGCAAAATTCCGGTCCCCAGTACTGTGCGATCGGTACCCACCCCAAAGGACGGTCCTGACTTTGGATGTCTGAAATTTTTCAGATCAGTATGTGTATATATTATTATTATTATTTTCATAGCTTTGCACTTGGCTTAGTTTATTATACTTTGAAAAGTTAGCATCTTGCTACTTCTAACAATGCAAGTACGTTTCATTCGACTAGATTCTGCTTGCCATTTTTTGTGCCAAATGATTTTTTGCCCTCTTCATAAGATGAAGTTCGAACTCTTAATATTCATAATTATATTTTAATTAAATGTTCGGAATTCGATATCGAACATTTAATTAAAATATAATTATTTTAATTAAATGTTCGATTATATGGCATAACAAGCTCCATATTTAAAATTCTAATTGAACAATAGACCGACACTCATAATATGTACTTATATATACTACGTATCAGGGGCGTAGCCAGAAATTTTTCATGGGGGGGTTACGACTACTACAACTCATGTATGTATACGTGGGTGTGATAATGTAGTGAAGAATATACGTTCTGTATGGCAAAAAATTCCTCATGTGGAGGGGGGGGTTATGAACCTCATACCCCCCCCTTGGCTACGCCCCTGCTACGTATAAGTGGAAATATCATCTGCATTGCTGCAGCATAGAACTTTTTGGGGAGAAGGGTTCAACCCTTTCATAAACCCATTGAAGGATGGAATTCTCCAAGAAAATTTTCGGTGACATCAATTTTTTTCGTCTTGGGAGGAGGAGGGGTCAGCTTCAACGGGTTGACGGGCTCCGCAAAATTCCGGTCCCCAGTACTGTGCGATCGGTACCCACCCCAAAGGACGGTCCTGACTTTGGATGTCTGAAATTTTTCAGATCAGTATGTGTATATATTATTATTATTATTTTCATAGCTTTGCACTTGGCTTAGTTTATTATACTTTGAAAAGTTAGCATCTTGCTACTTCTAACAATGCAAGTACGTTTCATTCGACTAGATTCTGCTTGCCATTTTTTGTGCCAAATGATTTTTTGCCCTCTTCATAAGATGAAGTTCGAACTCTTAATATTCATAATTATATTTTAATTAAATGTTCGGAATTCGATATCGAACATTTAATTAAAATATAATTATTTTAATTAAATGTTCGATTATATGGCATAACAAGCTCCATATTTAAAATTCTAATTGAACAATAGACCGACACTCATAATATGTACTTATATATACTACGTATCAGGGGCGTAGCCAGAAATTTTTCATGGGGGGGTTACGACTACTACAACTCATATATGTATACGTGGGTGTAATAATGTAGTGAAGAATATACGTTCTGTATGGCAAAAAATTCCTCATGTGGAGGGGGGGGTTATGAACCTCATACCCCCCCCCCCCTTGGCTACGCCCCTGCTACGTATAAGTGGAAATATCATCTGCATTGCTGCAGCATAGAACTTTTTGGGGAGAAGGGTTCAACCCTTTCATAAACCCATTGAAGGATGGAATTCTCCAAGAAAATTTTCGGTGACATCAATTTTTTTCGTCTTGGGAGGAGGAGGGGTCAGCTTCAACGGGTTGACGGGCTCCGCAAAATTCCGGTCCCCAGTACTGTGCGATCGGTACCCACCCCAAAGGACGGTCCTGACTTTGGATGTCTGAAATTTTTCAGATCAGTATGTGTATATATTATTATTATTATTTTCATAGCTTTGCACTTGGCTTAGTTTATTATACTTTGAAAAGTTAGCATCTTGCTACTTCTAACAATGCAAGTACGTTTCATTCGACTAGATTCTGCTTGCCATTTTTTGTGCCAAATGATTTTTTGCCCTCTTCATAAGATGAAGTTCGAACTCTTAATATTCATAATTATATTTTAATTAAATGTTCGGAATTCGATATCGAACATTTAATTAAAATATAATTATTTTAATTAAATGTTCGATTATATGGCATAACAAGCTCCATATTTAAAATTCTAATTGAACAATAGACCGACACTCATAATATGTACTTATATATACTACGTATCAGGGGCGTAGCCAGAAATTTTTCATGGGGGGGTTACGACTACTACAACTCATATATGTATACGTGGGTGTGATAATGTAGTGAAGAATATACGTTCTGTATGGCAAAAAATTCCTCATGTGGAGGGGGGGGTTATGAACCTCATACCCCCCCCCTTGGCTACGCCCCTGCTACGTATAAGTGGAAATATCATCTGCATTGCTGCAGCATAGAACTTTTTGGGGAGAAGGGTTCAACCCTTTCATAAACCCATTGAAGGATGGAATTCTCCAAGAAAATTTTCGGTGACATCAATTTTTTTCGTCTTGGGAGGAGGAGGGGTCAGCTTCAACGGGTTGACGGGCTCCGCAAAATTCCGGTCCCCAGTACTGTGCGATCGGTACCCACCCCAAAGGACGGTCCTGACTTTGGATGTCTGAAATTTTTCAGATCAGTATGTGTATATATTATTATTATTATTTTCATAGCTTTGCACTTGGCTTAGTTTATTATACTTTGAAAAGTTAGCATCTTGCTACTTCTAACAATGCAAGTACGTTTCATTCGACTAGATTCTGCTTGCCATTTTTTGTGCCAAATGATTTTTTGCCCTCTTCATAAGATGAAGTTCGAACTCTTAATATTCATAATTATATTTTAATTAAATGTTCGGAATTCGATATCGAACATTTAATTAAAATATAATTATTTTAATTAAATGTTCGATTATATGGCATAACAAGCTCCATATTTAAAATTCTAATTGAACAATAGACCGACACTCATAATATGTACTTATATATACTACGTATCAGGGGCGTAGCCAGAAATTTTTCATGGGGGGGTTACGACTACTACAACTCATATATGTATACGTGGGTGTGATAATGTAGTGAAGAATATACGTTCTGTATGGCAAAAAATTCCTCATGTGGAGGGGGGGGTTATGAACCTCATACCCCCCCCCTTGGCTACGCCCCTGCTACGTATAAGTGGAAATATCATCTGCATTGCTGCAGCATAGAACTTTTTGGGGAGAAGGGTTCAACCCTTTCATAAACCCATTGAAGGATGGAATTCTCCAAGAAAATTTTCGGTGACATCAATTTTTTTCGTCTTGGGAGGAGGAGGGGTCAGCTTCAACGGGTTGACGGGCTCCGCAAAATTCCGGTCCCCAGTACTGTGCGATCGGTACCCACCCCAAAGGACGGTCCTGACTTTGGATGTCTGAAATTTTTCAGATCAGTATGTGTATATATTATTATTATTATTTTCATAGCTTTGCACTTGGCTTAGTTTATTATACTTTGAAAAGTTAGCATCTTGCTACTTCTAACAATGCAAGTACGTTTCATTCGACTAGATTCTGCTTGCCATTTTTTGTGCCAAATGATTTTTTGCCCTCTTCATAAGATGAAGTTCGAACTCTTAATATTCATAATTATATTTTAATTAAATGTTCGGAATTCGATATCGAACATTTAATTAAAATATAATTATTTTAATTAAATGTTCGATTATATGGCATAACAAGCTCCATATTTAAAATTCTAATTGAACAATAGACCGACACTCATAATATGTACTTATATATACTACGTATCAGGGGCGTAGCCAGAAATTTTTCATGGGGGGGTTACGACTACTACAACTCATGTATGTATACGTGGGTGTGATAATGTAGTGAAGAATATACGTTCTGTATGGCAAAAAATTCCTCATGTGGAGGGGGGGGTTATGAACCTCATACCCCCCCCTTGGCTACGCCCCTGCTACGTATAAGTGGAAATATCATCTGCATTGCTGCAGCATAGAACTTTTTGGGGAGAAGGGTTCAACCCTTTCATAAACCCATTGAAGGATGGAATTCTCCAAGAAAATTTTCGGTGACATCAATTTTTTTCGTCTTGGGAGGAGGAGGGGTCAGCTTCAACGGGTTGACGGGCTCCGCAAAATTCCGGTCCCCAGTACTGTGCGATCGGTACCCACCCCAAAGGACGGTCCTGACTTTGGATGTCTGAAATTTTTCAGATCAGTATGTGTATATATTATTATTATTATTTTCATAGCTTTGCACTTGGCTTAGTTTATTATACTTTGAAAAGTTAGCATCTTGCTACTTCTAACAATGCAAGTACGTTTCATTCGACTAGATTCTGCTTGCCATTTTTTGTGCCAAATGATTTTTTGCCCTCTTCATAAGATGAAGTTCGAACTCTTAATATTCATAATTATATTTTAATTAAATGTTCGGAATTCGATATCGAACATTTAATTAAAATATAATTATTTTAATTAAATGTTCGATTATATGGCATAACAAGCTCCATATTTAAAATTCTAATTGAACAATAGACCGACACTCATAATATGTACTTATATATACTACGTATCAGGGGCGTAGCCAGAAATTTTTCATGGGGGGGTTACGACTACTACAACTCATATATGTATACGTGGGTGTGATAATGTAGTGAAGAATATACGTTCTGTATGGCAAAAAATTCCTCATGTGGAGGGGGGGGTTATGAACCTCATACCCCCCCCCCCTTGGCTACGCCCCTGCTACGTATAAGTGGAAATATCATCTGCATTGCTGCAGCATAGAACTTTTTGGGGAGAAGGGTTCAACCCTTTCATAAACCCATTGAAGGATGGAATTCTCCAAGAAAATTTTCGGTGACATCAATTTTTTTCGTCTTGGGAGGAGGAGGGGTCAGCTTCAACGGGTTGACGGGCTCCGCAAAATTCCGGTCCCCAGTACTGTGCGATCGGTACCCACCCCAAAGGACGGTCCTGACTTTGGATGTCTGAAATTTTTCAGATCAGTATGTGTATATATTATTATTATTATTTTCATAGCTTTGCACTTGGCTTAGTTTATTATACTTTGAAAAGTTAGCATCTTGCTACTTCTAACAATGCAAGTACGTTTCATTCGACTAGATTCTGCTTGCCATTTTTTGTGCCAAATGATTTTTTGCCCTCTTCATAAGATGAAGTTCGAACTCTTAATATTCATAATTATATTTTAATTAAATGTTCGGAATTCGATATCGAACATTTAATTAAAATATAATTATTTTAATTAAATGTTCGATTATATGGCATAACAAGCTCCATATTTAAAATTCTAATTGAACAATAGACCGACACTCATAATATGTACTTATATATACTACGTATCAGGGGCGTAGCCAGAAATTTTTCATGGGGGGTTACGACTACTACAACTCATATATGTATACGTGGGTGTGATAATGTAGTGAAGAATATACGTTCTGTATGGCAAAAAATTCCTCATGTGGAGGGGGGGGTTATGAACCTCATACCCCCCCCCTTGGCTACGCCCCTGCTACGTATAAGTGGAAATATCATCTGCATTGCTGCAGCATAGAACTTTTTTGGGGGAAGGGTTCAACCCTTTCATAAACCCATTGAAGGATGGAATTCTCCAAGAAAATTTTCGGTGACATCAATTTTTTTCGTCTTGGGAGAAGGAGGGGTCAGCTTCAATGGGTTGACGGGCTCCGCAAAATTCCGGTCCCCAGTACTGTGCGATCGGTACCCACCCCAAAGGACGGTCCTGACTTTGGATGTCTGAAATTTTTCAGATCAGTATGTGTATATATTATTATTATTATTTTCATAGCTTTGCACTTGGCTTAGTTTATTATACTTTGAAAAGTTAGCATCTTGCTACTTCTAACAATGCAAGTACGTTTCATTCGACTAGATTCTGCTTGCCATTTTTTGTGCCAAATGATTTTTTGCCCTCTTCATAAGATGAAGTTCGAACTCTTAATATTCATAATTATATTTTAATTAAATGTTCGGAATTCGATATCGCTTTGGCTTTTGGTCATTTCTATGTATCACCTGGCCTTGCATTTGGGAATCGCAATATTCATCTTATTACAAGTGCATTTTTAGTTTTTGTATGCATTACCTTCTTTTTAGTTAAAATCAAAACCAGTGAAGTAACAAAAATTTTTTCTTCTCATCTGAAGATTCCTGTAATCTCTTTAGAGATACTGCATTCAAATCTTCACCAATGCGAGGTCTGAGAAGGTTGAAACTTCTGGAGCTGTAGCCAGTGTTCCTACAAAATCCTAAATTTGTTAAAAATTGCGAAATTTTGAAACGTTTTCCGAAAATATCCTACTGATCGAGTGATTGAGAGAGAAATTCTTTCCTTAATTTAGGGAAAGGCCAATTTTTAAAATATCAGAACGTTTTTGCGTAATTTCTTGGAACTTCGGAATTTTAGTGAATTGAGGACTTGTATGAACCCTGTGTACTAGTGATTATCCCAGATCCTCACATCAAAGGCCAGAATCTTTTCTGACGCTAGAGGCTCATTTGTTTTTCAGTTTTCTAGTTGTATGTTGCAAAAGATCCTCTCGTTTGATAGGGTGTTTTAAGCTCTTCAGAATGTAATTAAAAAAAGAAGAATTATAGCTCCGACTTGTAAGTGAACAAGGACCATTAAGTATTAGCGAAATAATTAAAAAAAGCATCATTGATAGATATTAGCTGAACTCATTGATATTCTAGATTTAAATTCGACTATTCCTCGACTTGTATGAGATTGATGTCTTACTTGGAATAGAAAATTGTTCTTAGGATAATTATAAAATGTATTTTATTTGAATTCAATTTGTTTTATGCTGTGTAATTCATTTTATTCGTACATGTTTTACTAAATCTCTCTTCTGTGCTAAATATTTATTTATCCTGTTTAAAGTTTACAAAGTTGTTTATGTTACTTGCCGTTTAAAATAACTCCAAGAAAATGTCTCTTCTATTCAAGATTAATAGCGAATTGTGGAATCTATGTTGTTTTCCAACCTAAATAAATTCTTTTAAAAGTCGCTTTGTCTCACAAAGGGGATGGAAACACAAGAAAATAAAATACTACTTTATCTGCTTATTTTGAAAAGAATGTAAGACCCAGATGTCTCAAGAATTATCTGCAGTAGCGCAAAATCGGGACTAGAAACAAAATTAGTATTGGAAGCTTTGTTTTGAATCGATCTATTTTGTTTCTAGTTTGACTTTTCTTTGATGAAAAAGTATTCCTCTTTTTAGCTGTGGGAATTTTATTTCCCATTTCATTTTTAGTAATGTCAGGAAGATTATTTTTGGTTTGTTAATAAAAATGGTAACATGTGGAATCTTTGAATGGCTGTTATTGAAATATTAAATTATTATTAAGAGCAGAGTTTTTGGTACTTATTTTGTAAAGTTAAATAGATATTTTCAAATGTATTATCAATCTAAAAAGCTTGTTCTTTTTTTTAACAACTTTAGTATTCGGTTTTACATGGGAATAATCATTCAGACAAGATACTTGTTATAAGAATACCATTAGGTGAGTACCAATAAAACTGAAATCTAAAAATTGTAAAAAATAAAATAAAATAAATCGTTTTTTTTCCCAGTAAATTTTGAGGCATTTTATGGGAATTGAATGCCTGATGAGCAATGAATCTTAAGGAATATTCTTACTAAATATAATTCCGTTGTAGAGCTTTTAATGGTAAAAATATTACTGAATCTGTTATTAATAACAATTTGTTCTGGAGGTACTTTCTGTGTTTATATACTGATGTTACTGTGAAGGGCTCTGCTTTTGAAAATGATCATTTATCATCCAATAAATTCTTGCATCTTAAAATAATAATATAAAGCTTTGCAATCTTGAATTGTTATTATAATATTTCTCTTAAGAGTTGTTGGTGGAATTAAAGTAACAGCTTTTGATAGTTTTCAAAACGATTGAACTTAAACAAACACGGAAAGTTGTTGCTCGAACTGCTTTTAAATATAAGTGTTGTTTATGGTTAATTAATGATGCTTTTATTTTAAAAATATTAGAAAACATGGCAGTTATGAAATTGAAATCTGATCGTGCTTTTGTGCAAACTATAGATTGTGTTGGAATGTGCTTTTTATGATCGATGCATTCGTCATGACTTAAATTTCTTGTTTCGAATGAAAGTAATTTGGCATTGGATGGAAAGCTCTACTTCGTTATTTTCAAATACGTACTATTAGCTCGTTAAGCAGAGCAAGCAAGCTTAATAACCAGGCAAGCAACCGTATGAAAGTTAAGTAAATTACTCCTTCAAGTATAAATCAGTCAGGGGTGCCATGATTTCCCAATAATTGGATATCCTGGGGCCTAAGTCTGAGTCAGCTATTCGTTTCTTGGAGGGCTTTACTAAAAAGATTTATGAAATTGGAAACAAATAACTGAAGGAGTTGTGTACTCTGTCTTCTGATTTAAAATTGGAAAGAATAATGATGCTTTCGAGTTATAAAATCAGTGTTAGCTCCGTATCTGTTAGGGTATTTTTCAAAGATAACTTTTCCATGCAGTTATTGTCCGCGATCTTTTGCTATGAAGTTATTGTTTTTATTTTATTTTGGTTTGTAACAATTTGTAGCGGGCCACAGGTTGTTTAGTTCATTAAAGAACATTTTTCATCAGACCAAGTTTTCCTGACTTGGATGAACAATTATAAGCTGTGTAAAATGCATTGATTATCTCATGTTAAGTACCCTGCTTTTATATCACTGCTACTGCAATAACTGCCACTTGCCAAATTCAAAGTTACCGATAATATTTATAGGAGTTGTTTCAGAAATCATGAAATGGAATCTGCAAAAGATTTTCCCAACCATATATTAACTCTGTGGCGGAACAAAAGGAAAGAGGCAAGAGAATTTTATCTCACCCCCCCCCCCACACACACACACACAAATATATATATATATATATATATATATATATATATATATATATATATATATATATATATGGCATATATATGTCTGTAACATTTTGCTTTATTGTACATTTTGGTTCGTTCAAATAAGCTCTTTTTTTAAATTAGCACCTCCCCCAAATTTTTTTTTGCTACGTTTTACGTTATTTACATTCTGTTTAGATCAATTAATCTTTTTTTAGATAAAGCCCTGTTTCCGTCATTGCATTAGCAGTTGAAAAAAATAATAATAAAGTAAGAAAACAATCTGAGTGATGCTGCAATAATAGTATATAACATATAATTGTAGCCAATTCTGATAAAATGTAACTTTTGCATTGTTCATTGGTTAAAATGTAATTAAATGTATGACGTTATTACACTCTACTTAAATGCTTTGTGCCAGTGCGTTTCTTTTTTCCTAGTATTTATCACTTTCCGAAAGCATGTTTCTTGGTGAATGAATAGGGTATTTTAGTTTTTCATTGTACATGCCGGTACATTTTCATATTATCAGTATCTCATTGCATTTGTTTCCCTTAACAAGTAGAAGGAGAATAGAGTTACCTTATCTAAAACTGATTAAAGTTTGTGGAGGTCATTATTTGGCTATTCTATACTGTTCCCCGTCATAAATGATCGCTTTGGAAAATTTTGGAGTCATAGTTTCATATCGCGAAATAGTATTTCAAACATCATTTCCTGCTACTCTGGTTATCTCTTTCTGTCAGAAATGATAACAATCTGAAACTGTTGTAAAAAAAGTCGCTTCACTTCTCACTGTTGCACCCTCAGCGTATTCATTGGGAATAGAGATGGGCGGTTCGACTCATTTTACTGATTCGAATCTCGACTCACTCACTACTTCGACGATTCGAATCAGTGATTCGAATCTTGAATCAATAAAACAACTAAAGAAATTTTCCCTCTCTCTGCGCCGAAAGCCGTACTATTTAAACACCCTTCACCCATTCATCGGGTTTCTCCGCTGAGTTCTCGGGCAGTTAGCATCTCTATCTCCTTGCTCCAGTAAAACTAGTGTTTAAACTGCCCGAAATGAAAATACAGGGGAGCTTCGTATGACCCCCTGGGCCTGTAAGATTAAAAGGTTAAGTTTGGTGTCAAAGTATTCGAAATTTTATGTATCGATGGGGGTCCCAGAGGGGGGGTCGAGAATCAATAAAAACGCGCTCCGATGGATAGTTTCCGAGATATACGTTAATTAATTATGGTAATTAGACTAATTAACCATGATTGAGGCTTAAAAGGACTGCAAACATGTAGAAATTGGCTCTGGGATGGTTTCCAGACTTTGGAGTTGCCGCCGGAGGAGGCTAGTGTTTAAAATGCCCAAATTGAAAATATAGGGGAGCTTCATATGACCCCCTGGGCCTGTAAGATTAAAAGGTTAAGTTTGGTGTCAAAGCATTCGAAATTTTAAGTATCGGTGGGGTGTTGAGTCTAGGGGGGGTCGAGAATCAATAAAAACGCGCTCCGGTGGATAGGTTCCGAGATATACGTTAATTAATTATGGTAATTAGACTAATAAACCATGGAGCTGTTTTTTCTGCGATGAGAGAAGAAGAAGCTTTCCGAGAGAAAGCAGTAGCAAAAGCATCACAAGCTGGTATTGATCTCAGGATTTTCTTATCGCCGGCCTCAGAGGCGTAGCCAAGGGGGGGGGGTTAGGGGGGTCATAACCCCCCATGAGGAATTTTTTGCCATACAAAATGTATATTCTTCACTACATTATCATACACACGTATACATATATATGAGTTGCAGTAGTCATAACCCCCCCCCATAAAAAAATTCTGGCTACGCCCCTGGCCGGCCTGTATTTTTGCCCTTTATCGAATTCGAGATTTCACTGAAATGAAAATGGGAATATCGGATATTTGATGTTGAAATAAAACCGATATGTCGATTTTTGGCCCAGTCCTACTGAGGGGCTGCTGCCCCCCCCCCAAAAAAAAATGGGACCCTTTACTTAGCTTACAATTGAACTTTATCTTTAAATTTGATACCCAGCCCACCCCGAAATAAAATCCTGGCTACGCCACTGTCAATAACACTAACTACGCCACTGCTTTAGGCCCTATTTTGTATTTCTCTGAATTACGAAAGAAAATAAAATCTTTCCCCTTAAACGAAAAACAAGGTAAAAAAAAAAAAACGAAATCTGCTGCAATAAAGCGAAATGTTATTTTGCTTACTACAAAGTCCTTTTGTGAGAGCGCTTAATACCGCCCCTGTATCCTTCATTAAAAGTGACAAGCACAATCCTAACTTTATTTCATTCTATTTCCCTTCACATGAAAATCCGCCACCATGTAAACTTAACGTTCCGTTTTTTTTTTTTTTTTTTTTTTTTTTTTTTTTTTTTTTTTTTTTTGAGGGTGGGGGCAGGGGGACATATATTGAAGTTAAAAGTAGAAAAGGGATGTTTCATTAAATTTTAAACAAATATTAAATCAGTCAGACAAGTTGGATGGAGGGATTTTCTTAATTTTTTTTTCGGGGGGGAGATTGACCCCTCTTGCCCTTAGGAAGTAACGCCTATGCCACCCGCCAAAAGCAAACGATGTTCGACCCACTCCACACCCACAGACAGATAAAACTTTAAAATCCGACCACCAACCAAGAAATGAAACACCAAAGATTCGAAAAAAAAACTTCAATTAAATGAAACATCCTTTCAACTCTTTTCGACTCCTTTCGACTCTGAGTCGATAGAAGATTCGAAAAAAACCCCTCCAATTAAATGAAACATCCTTTCAACTCTTTTCGGCTCCTTTCGACTCTGAGTCGATAGAAGATTCGAAAAACTAACGAATCTCAACGATAGTATACAATCACCGAAACAGAGCGAAACACTGAATCAGTAAAGATTCGTTGCTGCACCAACTCAGTGACCAACTCACCCACACCCACTCATTTACTGTTTCAAATCATCTATCGACTCAGAGTCGTAAAGAGTCGAAAGGAGCCGAAAGGAGTCGTAAAGAGTCGAAAAGAGTTGAAAGAGTAAGGGAAAATCCCTGGGAACGGCAAAGGGAAAATAAGTTTTTTCTTCCCTTCGCACTTGGAATGTATTTCCCTTGAGGGCTTGAGATTCGAATCAGTAGAGAGTGAGTGTAAAGACTGAGCCACTCAGTACCAAGATTCGAATCACTGATTCGACTCATCGAATCATTGGCCATCTCTAATTGGGAATGGTTTTTTTTTTCTTTTTTTTCGTCTTAATTTCTCAAGTGTTTTGGGCTCTAGATATAAAAGAATAAAGCTATCTCTGTTCGATCATACAAGTGGAAGAAAAGTGGGTGCTTTCATGGGGGTTTTATCATTCTACGTTGAAGGAAATCATAAAAGCTTCTTTTCGTCAGTCCTTTATTTACCCCTTCCAGAAGTAAATAAACAGTACAGAACCGCTCTTTAAAAGTGTACGACATACGTTTGGTTGTAACTTCGAAGAGTCTTATTGTATTAAAAAGAATTCCAGATGTAAATATATGTATGTTTTTTTAATTATCTGAAAGTGATCGTTAAACGGTTTTGTAAATTGGCATTATGCTATAGTCCGTTTTTTTCCCCCTCCTCTAAGCAGCTATTGTGTATTCTTACTGTTTCATTTCCAATTAGTTTTCTATTATAGACTACTTGTGTAGAACTACAAGCTGATTTCTTGTGAAGGAGTCAATAAATATAAAATCAGTAAAAGTCAATAAATATAAATCAATAAATATAAAATACAGTAAAAATAAAGCATTTGTGGGTCATTCTACAAAAAAACGCGCTATTTGCAGTTTGTGGTTGGTAGTTTTAGAAATAATTATTTTTAAAATATTTTTGTAGGATATTTTAAATATTATGACAGATTTTTAAATATAATTAATAAAAACATGATGTTGTTATTTTTCTATTTGCTTTTTTCAATGAACGGGCGTGTTACTTGTTTCCGTTGCATGTAACAACATATTTTCCTCCATTTACTTTTTCACTTATTTGTTAAATACAAAAAGTGATATAGGTTTTAATATAGTAATTTCAGTCACTAGACTTTTTTTTCACAGTTTCAGTGAATTCTGCTACAAAAGAAAAAAAAAATGCATTGATTATCCTTTAAGTGACAGTCAGTCTTTCTTGTATCCTCCGCTCAAAATGCAATTAGGTACAAGAATTGCCCGTAAATAGCTGTCCTGTCACCTCATTACTGGGATTAGAATCACAGGTAGTCGTTTTCAATATCTGTTCGTCACAGGGAAGTTAAACAACTTAATTTGTAAGAATTTGAGCATTTTTTCTCTCTGAAGTCAAATAGGTCTTTGTGTATCCTCCGTTCTTGATTTTTAAAAGTAAGAATTGTTTATTCTTTTTAATTATTTTTTTGGTTAATAATAAAGAAATTTTTTCGTAAAATCTAAATTAAAATGATGTGTTGACTTAAATCAATATGATATAGAAAACAAAAATGACATTTTGTATCCTCCGTTACAATATAAATGTAATGGAGAAACAACTTTTTTTAAAAATCAATTATGAGACTAATATATGATTTGTAATTAGTCTAAATTTTGTTTTTAATATAACATACAAGTTTATTAAAATAAAAAGTTTTTTAAATATCATTACAAAAATAAATTTAACAAATCACTTTATTTTTAAGATTGGGACTTTTAAATTATCATTTTTTCCTGTAAATATCCAAAACAATAGTTTTTAAAACAAAAATTAAAGTTAATTTCACATCTGTATTGAATTCTATTATAAGATACCGTGCATTCATTATTTCTTTCATAAAAGTGTATTCTTTGTTACAAGTGTGTATCCTTCGTTCATGTCCAAAATTTCAGTTACAAAGAATAAAAAAAGTTAAAAAATAATCAAAAAGAATGTGACCAACTATATGGGGTAAACCGAAGTATACAAAGAACAGTATAAATTAATTTTTTAAAAATTGAAGATTTTTTTAATTTTTTTTTTATATAAAAGTAAATTTTTAAGTTTGAAAAACCTACGTTTTCTGTAGAATGACCCTTGTAGTTAATACTGCGAAATCTCATATCTCACAATGATCAAATTGGATAATGAAAAAGGAATGTCGAAAAAAGTAGCAAAAAGGAAATGTTGAAAAATCAAGATGCTTTAGCCACTTAATTGGACAACGTTGTAAGTATGAGTAAATCTATTAATAGTGAATTAAATCAAGTCGTTCTGATATGCGTTATTCTATATACATTATTCTAAGGCTGTCGTAACAAAAAAAAAAGGGGGGGGATGTTTGTTTTAACGGGGCAAACTTTTCTTGTGCTTTAAACATTTTTTTTTTTTTTTTTAAGACATGAGTTAATGTTTGCATTCCCAGTCATCACAGCAAACTTGCAGCAAGCTTGATTTATCAAGTCAATAAACTTGAATTAAGCTTGAAAATTTCAAACGTGTAAGCTTAATGCAAGCTTGAATCAAGTGTTCAAGTTTACACTTGCCCAACTTGCATTAAGCTTGACATTTCAAGCTTAAAAATTTTTCAAAAAAAAAAAAAAAAAATTCCTAAATGCACAGGGCGCCCGTCGGCAAACTTGCCCCACATATTTTATTTTTCCACGCATTTACCCCTCTATGCTGAAATTTCAAGTTATTTTAATCTGTTTCCATCCAGCGTCCGCGGCTGGGATCGAACTCGGGACCTAAGGTTTAGAAGGCCAGCGTCCTAACCATTCACTATTGACTCGCTGGCATGACTAGAGTTTGAAGTGACTGTTATGGTTGTCACGCCGTTTTCTGGCGAGATTGATCAGTGGACGATGCCCTGTTTCATTTATTTTTCCATGGGTTAAATCAAAATTAAAATAATGTTATGTGTGATTTATAGACTCTACTAATAGGAAAATAAGCATAATATAAACTTAAAAGCAGCACATGTTTAAAAACTTTCAATATCGCGACACTCATGCTGGGCAATATTGGCCAAAATCGAGACAAACAACTGATTTTGAAATCAATTTCGTAATATAATTGCATTTTATTTTGAAGAATTTCCATATTTGGAAATATAGAATCTTTTTTTTTTTTTTTTTTTCTTTTTTAAATTCTATGGTCAAGTACATTTATGACTGATGATAAATTATTTGTTATGTGGATGTGGCTTTCCAAATCAAGCAGTAATCAAGTTGTATTCAAGCTTGACAGTTCAAATGACTTCTCTAAGCTTGCTGCAAGCTTGAAATGAATTGAACTGTTAAGCTTGTATTAATGCGTCAAATTCAAAGAAATGTCAAGCTTGATTTAAGCTTATGTGCTGTCTGGGTTATTCAGAAACAAAATTTCAACACCTTGTTCACATCAGCAATACCACATCCAGTACTTGCAAAGACGATATTTTATAACACCAATTAGGAATAGAGTCAAAAAAAGTCAATTCACATTGAGAATTAGGATTTTTTTTTAAATGAAAAGAAAAACTGGAAATTACACCAGTGGTCTTGAATGCTTTAAAGCACTACAAAATTGTGAATTGGGACCCTCTTAGTAATGTGATAACTTGGCTAGTACCACTTTGTCAGAAATTGCTTGGACTGTAATTTAAAAGTAATCCGTAACCAAGTTTAACAATTCCAACAAGGTTGATCATAATACACAAATTATCTCATTATATGTTAAATATAAAGATTATACTAATTGATTTATTATTAAGAATGACGATAAGTCAACTGCAAGTTAGAAAGAAAATATTTTTTGCTAAAATTTCTAGCAATTTTGGTTGTTGAAACACCATTTACTTGTCCCATTTCTTTCTGTAGTTGCTTATCAATTTTTCGTGGCAATTTCATTTTAGCCATTTTTCTGAGCTCTTATGTTATAAAGTCCCCGTATAATTTATGTTTATGAGACATGAACATTGATTTCTGTGTCAAATCAATAAGTGATACAAGGGAGTAGCATGTGTTGTATATTTTGTGATGAAGTGCCCGACCTAATAAAAACGAAAAGGTTTTTTTTTTTTTTTTTTTTTTTTTTTTTTTCCTCCTCATTTGCAGAAGGAATAAATTGTATCTCATGTGATTGCATCTTAGTAAACTGCATGTCTAGTAAATTAATAATACTCTAGGAATAGCGCAAGCACAAAGAAGAAAATTACATTTATGCGAGAAGTGCATTGGGCCAAGTTTCTTGTAAAAATATTTGCTGAGAAAACCTGACTTTTTATTATCAGAAGAGGAAGTTCATATTTTTTTTTAAAGGAAAATGTTATCTTCTTTCTTTGCCGTTATCTTTATTTGTATGCGTAAGATATTTTAATATACCAATATCTATATTTAGTATAAAAGTTTTTCTTTTAAAAAAAAAAAGTGGGCAAGCGGGCAATTCTTTTCCCGAACAATCTCCCCCGAAAGAAACTTCATCTGGCGTTTTCTTCAGTAATAAATAAAATTATGTTTAAATTGGGTCAGGCGCGTAGCCAGGAAAATTTTTCGGGGGGGGGGGGATATGAACTTATATGTGTACACATAGACGGAATTTCATCACTAATCCAGAAATTTCGGGGGGGGGGGGATGGCTACGCCCCTGGATTGGGTGATCGGCTTTCATAAAAAGGCACCGACACCTATAAATCACTTTCCCCTTAAAGTGGTGAGCATGAAAAAGTTTTATATTTAAAAGTTGTGATAGTTACTTAAAAGTGTTCAGCTTTCTCTTATGAAAAGAGTGGTACATTCATCTGCCGAATATTTCGGCGTGATTGCTAGCATTTTGAAAGATTTTAGTTTTTTTATAACCTTTTTCTAACTAACAGGCAAACTATAAAAACACTTTCCAATATTGTTTCATTAATAACATTTCCAATATTCTTCTCAGCCACATTAACAGTAATTTGCCCTTTAAAGAATTTTTACAGTTTTATCTAGTAACGACGCGAATAGACAAGTCAGTACAAATTTTTGGGCAGCATTATTTAACCTCCTTGCAATTTATTTATCTTGCCTGTTTGCTTCATACCTGTCACTGTCACAAAATTTTTGTGTACGTGCTTGATTTATTCGTCCTTTGCCAGTTTAAGTAAGTCTAAGCGAATAAATAAATTCCAGTAAATTAAATAAATTTACGCTCTTTGATATCTATTCGCAAATATTCCCTAGTTATTTCGTCTATTTTTGGTATTTATTAGTTTATAAGCCATTGGGAATAAAGAATAGTCTGGTAGATATCAATTTTTGTTCAGTTTAGTGTTTTCTGACGTGGTTATTAAACTAAACCGTACATGATTGACATAATTCATAATAAATTTTACGGACATCCATTTAAATTTATGCGGTCAAAAAGCGTGAAATCAACAAATCTGTTATCGCGAAACATTTCTGGGACGCTAATCACATTTTGTATTTCAGTTCAACCAAACTTACGTACTTAAACACCGTTCTCTTAATATGAATTGGATTTTTTAAATGTCCACAAAACATAAATAGCCTGATGATGATAACTGTCATACTTACTGATCCGATCTGCGGCATTTATCACTTATTGATGCGTACTTTGTTTCTGTGCTAATGGTTTTGCTTCAAATTATTAATTTTATGCAATATCCATTTAATTAAGTCGTTAAATGATGGTCAAAAATTGTTGTTTTACTAAAATTGAGAAATAATTAATTCCCGAAGTATATATAATCAAAAAGTACTGCAAGTAAAGTCAAGGATACAAGGCATAGAATGACTCGTTCACATTCAACGTTTTTTTTTTTTTTCCCTTCTCTTGTACAAAATCATAGTAACAATGCAGTCATCTGAAAATTACCATTTCTGTCTATATGCCGAGTAAAAACTTATCGGAAAGTATCTGTAGAAAGTATATCAATCTAGGCAAACTGAACAGAATGATTGATCAAGGATGGGCAAAGTATTCTTTCAAATTAACTTAATTATATATGTGTATAATTAAATAGAAAAAAATTTTAAATACAAAAAGAAAAAAAAAACTTCACACAAAATAACACATTGCATATTATATGCTTCAAACCAGCCAGTAACCACAAAAAAAAAAAAAAAAAAAAAAATTAGCAATCGCCTAAACTGTAGAAAAATTAGAAATGAATGTTATTGTTGAGTCTACAGAGAAAAATTCTATTCTATCACATTATGATCATTTTTGCAAGGTGATCACTTTCGGAAGCAGCTTCTAGTTACATTTTAAGGAGTTATCTTGTTTTCTAAATGTATCTATAAAACAAGCAGTGTTTCCTACATACTTTCTCCTACATACAGTTGTCTATTAAACAGAGGACTAAAAGTCCATTGTTGATGTGAAATGAAGTTTTAAGACTTAAAAATGAAGTTTTAAGAGTTATTTTAAATGTATAAATGAAAATGAGTTAAATTAAAATTTAAATAATATATCGTTGTTATTCTTTTTGAAACATTTTTAGATAAAATTATTTTTAAAGGTATTATTTTAAGTTCAAATATGGCAGGAACTTTGCCACGGGTCGGGGTTCTGGGTGCCTCATAAAATTTATGTGTTTGTTGATTGTATGTCAATAATCTAGCTTTCCTACGGCCATTTCCATTCTATTCACGTATGGGATCTCCCCGAAACTTTTTTTTGTGTGTTGTTGTCTACGTGCCTACGTCAAATATGGTATCGTCTAAATCTAAATAGTACAACGGAGGCAAAGTATGCTACTACTATCTGATGTTGAATAATACCAACATTAAAAGGAAGGGAAACCCTCCTCAGAAGTTACTGACACTTAAGAAAATGCTTCCTCGACCTTTAAAGCGTATGCAAACACATACACACCCTTATGTCTTTTAGTTGGAGAGAAAGAGGTCATCCACTTCCCATTTGCATTAAGTAAATATGCGTTCATCTTATTCTGCTTCAATAAGAAAATTTAATTGAATCCCAGTGTTGAAAAGAAAAGAACCAGAAATTCATTGCAATTATCAAGGAAGAAAATTTATGACCTAATATAATGGTTGACCGTAATGGGTTGCTATTTTCCCGTTTGTAAATCTGTAGGAAATTTACCCTTATGTTTGCCTCATAATTTACGCATGCTATTATTGTTTCTACTTTGGGAGTTAAATCATTTTAGCTGAGTATGCGTTTGAATTGTTCCATTCTATATTGATGAGATTTGAAATGGAACATTTTGTGGCAATTTAAACTCTGGAATTTGAAGAAAAAAAAACCTTATGCAACATATAAATTAAATGGCACGTTTTTATTTGTAAGCGGATATTTGGTTTATGTGAGTAATGTTATATTTATTTGGGAATTTGTCAAAAAGATCAAATAAATCCTACGTCTCTGATTTTTTAGACCTTTGCTGTGATAAACCAATTTATTTAATATTCTCAGAAAAATCCGAGTTTTTTCTTAATGTAATAAACTAATCTGTGTCAGTACTGATCAGATCTTTTGCTCTAGCTGCACTATCTAAAGTAGTGAATATAATCTGTAGTCCAATGTCTTGGGTTATGCAAGTCGATCCGGTTACTCAAATTTCTCAGTATAAACAGTATACGAAATCTTTTTTTTTCGTATGTTTGCATAAATACCTATAAAGCTGTTTTAATGCTATATTGAAATGTAATACTTGTATTTATTGCCGGTGTCCCTATAATATAAGGGCAGGAAGTGGAAGTCTGGAGCTTCTTTGCCGCCGGTATAGTGAATATGGTAAATATCTTTGCTTTTTTTTAGCAGCAAAGTTTATACCTGAGATGATCTCCCTCCCTGCCGAACCGAGGGAGGCGGAACTAGACCAGGGGTCGATCCAGGAATTTTTTCCTGGGTCCCATTTTTCTGAAAATTGCTTATTTTTGTGAATTTCAATTTCAATACTTAATTTTGTGAATTTTCATACTAACTTTCAAGAAAAGCCAGTTATTATTTTTTTTTTTTTTTTTTTTTTGTTAAAATAATTGATAAAACCCTTAAAAATGTAGGGTAAAATGCCAATGAAGGGCCGTTTTAATCGATTGTAGTTTTGTGAAGGGGCCGCAAAATGGACCCAATTTTCATCTGCATCGACGCCTGTAGCGAGGCAGCAAACGTTTTTTTAGTCCTACCTGCAGGCGAATGCCACTTTAACCAGAAATGCCCGTTTGGAATATAGTACAGCATTGACATTTGGCACATTGACCGCATAACAACTATTGACTAATTCCACAACAAGTTTAGTGGCTTAAGTAGTGGGGGGGGGGGGGGCGACGGTAAAAAAATTTTGTTTTAAAAGAGCGCCATTAAAATCCTTCACGCAGAGTGCTAAATTTTCTCAGTCTGAGTAACAGTAAAATGAGTGTAATGCATTGTTTAAACATGTATATTTATGTAATTACGATCCATTTTGACCGACTGTGAATCCATTTTGCCTGTTTCTGTGGTGACGTCTGTGCATACGCGTGATGTACGTTTGTAATTTCCATACCTCAAAAATAGCCATTAAATGTTGAAATTTTGTATTTAGGACTGTTTTATTATCTACTTGCACACCTCTTGTTTTGATTGCAATCAACTGTGTAGTTTATTTTAAGAGTCACTGAAAAGAGTTTCACTACATTAAGGCTTATTGTGACATCTTCAAAACATTAAAAGTTTATGGTCAATCATCACTTCGGCCATGCCCAAAAGCCAGGGCCTTATTATCGCACGGGAAAATCGGGACTTTGCCCAGGGCTCCCGGCTCGAAAGGGCCCCCAATTTCAAATATTGTTCTGAAATATATTTTTTATATCAAAATTTTATAAAAAAAATAAAACAAATTTCATTGATGGGACCCCCCCTCCCCCAAATTCATCAATGCCCGGGGTCCCCGTTGGTCATAATCAGGCTCTGCCAAAAGCTTACCAACTATCAGCAAGCGTGGTGACTTTTGGCAAAATATCGCCATAATTGGTACCAAAAATAAATTTTCAAAACTGAACTCAGCTTAATGATATCTCTTACATTTGATGAAAATTTGCTAAACTTTAATTTTATTAACATACTTTACCGCAATTTCAAAGTGAATAATCTTAAATGAAGTGCATCAAAAATTTATCTAATTAAATAGATGCAGATGTCCTGTGGTGCCTACAGAAGTTTTTTGGATTAGATTTATACGCTGAATTACTGTTGAGGCATTGCTAATATTGCTTTTCATTCTAGCAGCCCCTGTCTTTTGTATGGATACTGGTCATTACATTGACAACATGAGCTATGGATCAGTCTCCCAGGGACCAAGTGCTGACTACTGTCATCTTATGGCAGAACTTAGTAAGTTAATGGTTTTTTGTAACAAGAGTAACATTTATCTATTCTTTATTAATTCATTATACAATTCACTTTTAATTCATAGTTTATTTATTACTTGTTCTTTCTTTCTGGAGCTGTGTATGACATTGTGTTTTGTACAATTTTAAGCAGTATCTCAATACAAACAAGATTTTACATATTCTTACTACAGGGTATCTACTGGCAACTAAAAAGGTGACTTTTGCTACTAATTTAAAGATAGGGCGACTTGATTAACTTTTTTGAATAAAAAACATAATTTCCACTCTTTCAAGTTTTTGGCTACTTGTACCTTACTCTAGGCAACAAATTTGAAGATGAGACTTGTTTTCCTCAACTCCCATTTCTTTTCCAAGTTTCAATTGGTTCTGTATTATAAAAAAGTGTACTATATGCTCTGTTATATAATGCACAGTTTTTTAATTTATCATTTTATTCATTCTTTCTTCAATGAAGCTAAATGCCATGTTTATTATTAACTACAAAATCATGCAAAAATGTATGATTTTGGCAACTAAAATTAAGAAAATGGCTACTAAACTGGCTTCTTCTTCTTCTTTTTTTTTTTTTTTTTTGTCGGTGAGGCTACTAATGATACTAATTTTTCCTCCTGACATTGATGGGCACCCTGTTACTGCAATCTGCCATATATATGTATAAAGTCATCCTCAGTCAGAATATTCTTTCAAAAATGTTTCCAAAAATTGGAAAAAAGTGTATTCCAGGAAAAGATAGATTGAGCCAGTTTTGGAACTACAGGCCTTAATTATGTGTAATATTTTTGCATTTAAAACTGATATATCTATAAAATACTCTGTATAATACATAACAAAAATTAAGTGAAATGCTTAACGTTATTAGTAACAGAAAACATCCTATAAGTTAAAAAATACATGTTTCCATAGGCATTTTAAACTTAACTTAACCTAGTCACTGGAATTTGGTGTTATGTTGGTCATATCTCTTAAATAATGAAAAGCTACTAAAATTTTATTAAAAAATTCAACAAACTAATGTTTTTTTTTAAATTATGAATACTGTGATGGCTACTATAAAATTACTCTTTCCTCTGATAATTTTATTTTATTTAGATTACATGACATGTAAAAATTTTCTCCTCCTATTTATGTTATAAACTAACCATCATTTACTGTTTTAATGTAATTTATTTAGAACATTTTATTGCTTATTTTACAGAGGCTCAAAATTTTGATGTTATGAAATTTTCATCTTATCGTACAGCATGCAAACTCAGGTTCATTCAAAAAAGAATAAGTTGTAAGTAATTTCTACCCCCCTCCCTTTTTTTTTCAATGTTATTTTCTTGTTTTTTATGTTAAGATGATAGAAAATATACGTCATTGAATTACTATATTGCAAAAGCAGCAAGGTAGAAAGGAAATTCCAAAATTCTAAAGGAAAGCACCACTAATTGCTTTATAATTTGTGTAGAATATAATTGTTCTTTTTAAATAATATAGTTCTTAATTTAGGTAAACTGTCTTGGAGCTTGCATTTGGTTATTTGCCTCTTCATAAAGCTATCTAAAGTTTTGCATAATTTTGAAATTGTTATGTAATTTTGGTCTTGAATGAAAAAGAGAAAATACAACTATTATTTTTTTTTTTGTTGTTGTTGGGTTTCTGTAGAAATGAATCATTAATTTTTTGTGCTGTGTTTTAAAAGAAGTAACTTGAATGTGCAGATGTTAGTAATGTATTGTAGAATATAGTGGTAGTGATAGAACACAATAAATAAGTAATATATTGTATTCTATCACTAAAGTTTAGAATATTGGCGTAAAAGGTTTGCAGCAAAAAATAGGAGAGGTAAACTCTTCTTGAAAAATTGAAAGTTTTGTACAAGAAAAGTAGAGGATGCAAAGTGAAGAGAGCAGAAGAGTGTTCCCAGATCATCAAGGAAAAGTTTTCTAAATTCAACTGAAAAAATTGCTGAATTGCTATAAGAATTGCTCTTTTTTTAACTAAACAAAAAATAGATTCCATTATTAAATACCTAAAATTGTATTTAAATAAAGTTGAAAGATGAAATGGTCTAACAACATCGATTATGATATGTTCATTCCTTATGCATCCTTACTACCTACAAATCTCTGATTAATTGGTGTGAATTCTTAACTAATTCATTTATGTTCAGTGTCTTAAGAAACTCAATTCTTAACATTTTTGCTTCTGGTCACAAAAAATCATAAGCATCATTCAATTTTCTTATCTTTCATTTGCAAGTAGTATTAAATCTTATTTCCCCAAATAGTTTAATGTTAAAAAATTGTAAATTCAAAATTTATATATTTTATATATTTGTGTATGTGTTACTACTAAAACTCGAAAGTCATTAATGTTCTCATTACTTAGCTAATCTGCAGATTAACTGGTTTCCTCTGTTAAAGGACAAAATTAAGAGTTGCCACATTTTACCAGAAAATATGCATATTAAAGACTTTATTTTTAAGGTTCAAAAGTTTCTTAAGTGATAAGTGTTATAAGTTAACATAACTTTATTATATGTTGTGAAAATTAATTTCCTTTATTGTAATAATATTTTAAACCATTTGGTCCTCTGTTTTACATTATTTGGCTTATTAATTCTTTTACTAATTTGTTGATTATTTGATTGTATTAACTTAATTCTTTAGATATTGAAAAATAAATAAATAACATAATGCTAATTTTCTTAATTGTAAGGATATCTTGTACCAGTATATTTTAAGAGTAATATTATAAACAGCAAAGACCTTTTTTCACTTTAACAAGTGTCTAGTAAGTAATGTGGTGCAGATTATCTACGTCAGATATGAGCAACCTTTGGAAAGTTGTGGGCCAAACTTCAGGATATTAGCTAAGTGGCGGGCCTTATAATTGGGATTCATATAAGATTTTGAATTTTTTATATGGAGTTTTAATATGTTCTGCAGTCCCATGCTGCCGCAGGGGAGGGCCACATCCGGCATGCGGGCCAGAGGTTGCCTGTATGTGATATAGGTAATATGTGAAATTAAGCCATTTTCTGTCCTAATTACATAAAGAAATCATATATTGTAAGAGCCTAATTATATTTGGATTAGCAAGATAATCCACAGAATAACTGGTTTCTGCACTATACTGGAACATAAATACTTTTTTTTTAAAGAAAATATTGCAATTGTTTATACAATGACAATTGACTGACTCTTAAGTTTATTCATGCAGTTTCTCAACAAAAATTCTGCCCAGAAGTAGGTCAGTAGTAATTTATAATTAATTTGGTGTGCCTAATAGGTGTTTGTTTCTTTCAAAATTCTTCCTTTGTGCCCCTAGATAAAAAAACAAACAAAGTGCATACCATTGTTCTGTTTGGGAAAAATTTGATGTGATGCATAATGAATTGGCCAACAGAATCTGTAAACAATGTTTTAAAAATGCTTAAGTTGATGTGCAGTTGCATTAATTTTATACTATCCTTTCTTTCCACCATTACTTTATATTAACTTAGATTTGAAATTTATTAAGTACTTTCATATGTGGGATTTATAAGTAGATAGTAGTTATTTAATTTAATTGAGGTTTCCATATTTTTTCCACATGTGATTTAAAAATCAGTTTTTTAATGCATTAATTTAGAGTTTAAAATAAATTAATTATCTCAATATAACATGTAAAGTGTATTATTGATTTTAAAATAGCAAGTTCGTTATTTTTTAATTTTGTATTTTTAAAATGAATAAGATAGTGTGCTGAGTGAGAAACCGCATCTTTATGCATGAATTTAAAATTGGTGAATATTTAAGGATTAATTTGAAATAAATAATGAAATAGCTCTAAAAATAACTACAAGTCTATGGATATATTTATCCAAAAACATATTTATATATCAGGGCTCAAAATTATCAGTGCTGCACTAGTCTGAGACTACTAAAATATGTAATAGACCAGTTGAATAGGAAATTTGTTGGGCTGTCGGACCAGTAACATTTTATTTAAATTTTTCTCTAGCAAACTTTCCTCATTTAGTTCCACAGTACATGTAATCTAATTTTACCAATACATGTCATATAATTGGATCTGTTTAATATTTTTATAGTAAGTATTTACATTTTTTAACTCTGCTATTAATGGAAATCAATTTACATTGTTCATATATTTTTTGTTTTTTAAATTTTATAAAATCACGTATTGAACCAGGAAAATCATGGAGTCACTGCACCTTTGAACTACTGATTAAATATTCTAATTCAGAACCAAATCATTTTAAATGAATACTAAAACCCCACTTAATAAAATCAAAAATTGAAACCTGTAAACCTGCGATCTAAAAAAATATGGAGGATGATGGGGGGGGGGGGGGGGGAGTTAGAGACCTGCGTGGGTCGGGTATGGGTACGGGAATAATAAATCTGTTGTCAACGGGTCGGGCCAGACTCGTGTCTAGTTTTTTTTTTTTTTTCCCTACCCTTCCTGAAATCAGCAAACTGATGTGGGAAAGTATTCAAATTTTATTGCACTTAGAAAAAGATGTCATAACCGTCTGTTTTCCTTTTGTATACCATTAGTGGCATATATGATGGCGCCAGACCTTGCTGATACAGCTATGTTCCGATTCCAGGTCGACCAGAGATTGCCACTTTATTCTACTTTATGAATTAACATCTAATTAAAAATATTCCAGTTTTCAGAATATATATGCATATAAATGGTGGTTATTTTAATATTAGTATTAATTTAATGTAGTAGTTAACATTAATAACTTTACTTAAAATAAAATGCCTGAAAAATATTTATTTATCGATCTATTTGCTCGTCTTTATATTTTTTAAAATTTCTGGAATTTTCGAATTTTTGTTCCTCAATTATAGGCCCATACGGGCCGGGCCGTGATGTTTGTTTCAAATGTGTTACGGGCCCGGGCCGGGCCTACAAATTCAAGAATCTTAGGGCTCGGGCCATGCCGGGACTCAATTTTCAGGCCCATGCAGGTCTCCAGAGGGAATACACTTCACTCTGAGCTCTATTGTTCATTTGCTAGTTAGTCCTTTCCATAACTGGACAGAAACTTTTTTTTGCCTGAAGCAAAAAAACTGGCCTGAGCATGTGTACTACTATTGTCAGTCAAATGATGTTTAATTGCTCCATTGAAACAATGCAATATTGATAATTTTTTTGAAAGCCTATTTTGTAATATATTAATAAATTCATTTTATAGTAGCATATGTTTATATTATAAATTTTGAAGGAATAATTAACCAATTATCAGGAAAAGAGTCAAGTAAGTAAAAGAGGTGGCAATAGGTGACATATAATTGTAGATTTTGAATAATGTTCACTGCATGAAAAAATCAGCTGCTAATAAGCAGCTGATTTCTTTGATAAATTGATTCTAATAAGAATCAGTTTGATCAGTTTGAGTCAATCTAAGAATGAATGTAATTTTACTAAGCAGCAGGTACTGTTTTAAGTGATTCTTGTTATATAGCATTCAGTAAACTTAAACTGTTATAACCAATAATGAGTTCAAATTCTTATGTTCTTTTTCAGTACACTTAGTAGATATATGGAATGTCATTGAAGCTTTTCGAGAGAATGGCTTGAATTCATTGGAACCAAGAATGGAAATAAACATTCCTCGTCTAGAAACTTTAGTATCCTCAATTTACTTTCAATTAAATAAGCGCCTTCCTTCAACTCAACAAATTGACTTAGATCAGTGTACTTCTTTATTGCTCAACTGGCTTATGTCTGCTTATGATCAGTAAGTATTTGTGTGATAATGTTTAATGTATCTTGCAAATAACAAAAGTTATGTTTAAGAAATCTGTAGAACTGATGATGACTAAGGGTTTTGTTAAAATATCAATTTGTTATAAATTTTATGTCTGCCTTAATAAATTTGAACAAGTATTAATTCAAATGTGTAAAATGTTGAAATATTTAAAATTAACTTTTTAAAAATATGTCTACATTTTTTACTGTGTCTTTTAAGAACTCAGCTGATGCATTTAACATGGGTACTTACAATGTTGACATGGTCTCACCATGGCTGAGTAGGTAAGACACTGAACATGGTAGACGGCTAAAGTGTGGTCCATGTTCAGACCTACTGTGCAGTATGGTTTTCTCCAGATGTAATGTGAATACACATTAAAACCCCTTAAAAAGTCCTTCACCAAATCCTCCCTCTCCCCCATAAGCAGATGCCCCACATGTATACTTGACATAGCATCAAACATTTAAACAGTTACAATGTTGACCTTCTAATTAAAAAATAAAAGTCAATTTTTATCAATTCTTATTTTTGATTTACTTTTTGTTTAATCATATAATTTTAAATTGATAAAAAATTGAATAGTTTAATAATTAGTTAGTTTTGTTAGTTCTTGAATATTTAGAATTTTAAAAAGCAAACACTATTAAAATATGCAAGTAAACAAAATCACAGTAGAGCAACGATTATTCAGACCAGTTGGGATCAAGTCTGATCTAGTTAATGAAAATTTTGAATAATTGGACAACTTTAAGAAACAAACTGTGGCCGTGTTCTTTGGATGATTTCCTTTTGCACTTTTTCCAGGCTTAGGACTGCCAAATATTGTGGTGGGTATTTTAACATACTACAAATACATTTTACTTAGCATAATATAAATACTCTTTAGATGGGAAAGCGGAAGCTTCTTAAGTCAATTTAACTGTGATTTAAGCCTCAGTCAATGATCAGTTTTTCACGCATTTGTTTTACAGTGAGTAGGCAAAAAGAGTGGCAAACCGGCATGTTCTCTTGAAGTTCCAGTTATTAAAGTAAAAGGAATTTATCTTATTCTACTTTTTCTGGAATATTTCTAGATTCAGAAGCTCTGGGATTTACTCCCCTGATGGCTTGTCCTGTTGCAGTTCTCAGAAACCTTACAAACCGGTAAATAGCTGACATCATAATGACTGACTTAGTTAACAAAAATCCCTTATATTTTATGTGACATCATTAAATAAATTTGGCCTTATTTATCATTAAGTTTGGCTTAGTTTGATAAATTCAATCTGGAAACCCTGACACCAAAGGATGAAAGAAGCAATTTTTGGACCCCCTTCAGAGACTATGAAGATAAATAACAATTTTTGTGCAGAGATAGATTTACAAATTTGTCGCCTATAAGCTGAACAAAAGTGGCACTTATAGCTGGACCAAAGCACTGGCTATTCTACTGCCTTGAAAAATTTGCCACCATAGGCTGTGCTTAGCTAGCCTATTAAAAATTCCTCCATTGTTTTTTGTTTTTTTTTTTGGGGGGGGGCGAAGTTAGGGAGAGCATCATTCTTGACCAATCTAATTAATCAAGAGTTTGGATAATTGGCACTTAACTATATGTTTACATTGTGGTATATTTTTGAACAGTGGATGCAGTGTTTTAAGTTATAAAATGTTTACAATTGTTGTTATTCATTGTATTTGAGTCTTTACTTGTTAAATAATCTAAACACTTACAGCATTGCCTACTTGTTTTAATATTTAATTTCATTATTTGTAAAAAAATTTAATTTCACTAATTTATATGAATTGTCAATGCCCTTAAAAAAGATTAAATCTTTTTTCCCCACTAGTTTTTAAAGTTACTTATGTTTCAAAATTTATTTAAATATTCTGTTTAGGATATTTAATTGTTAGAGCATTAAAATTTAAATGATCATATAAATTTTGTTTATTATTGCAAGTTACCAGATTGCTACTTTGTATATATGATTTCTAAAGAAAACTTTTACAACCTGAATTAATGCTTTGTGTTTCTAGTGGCATGTTTATTATCTAATTATAGCATGTTCAGCCTATCTCAGATTTGAAAAATGTAATTTTGCCTTTTTGTCTTTCAAGTCTAAATATTTCGCAGTACTTTGTTTAAACAGATAAAAAATAATTATAGTAATGTTCATGTTTCATTTAATTCTTTTGTTATAGAGAAGAAACTGGTAAGGTTAGAGTATTTTCTATAAAAATTGCCTTAGCCACAATGTGCTCTGGGAAATTGATGGACAAATTAAGGTGTAAGTGTTAAAGTTATATTAATGCTACCTTTTTTATCAATTTGCTTTTTTGGTGTTATCTTCTCTTGTGTAATATATCATCACAATAAAGTTTACTGTATTGTTAAAAGAAAACAGAAAAGATCACTTTATTTTCAGAATTTTATTTTGTAGAAAGTATGCTGTGTGAGAGATAAAATGTTTGCAGATATTTGTAACCATTACTGTTTTTTATTAGTTCAACTATTAGACACCCATGTTGATAACACAATTTGTTTTATAGATCCTATTTTTTAAATTTGTTGTTTCATGCACATATCTTTTCTAAATTATTCATGCAAGTAATAAAGTCTTAAAGAATAGAAATATAAGATGTAATATATAATGTTCTGGAATATTTATATTTATTTTGGCATAAAATATATTTAAATATTTTGGAATTTAAAATTTTTTATAATGAATCACATTACACAATTATTATTATTTTAATTTTGGATATAATTGCTTCCAGTGTAGTTTTTGGCAACCAATTTTTGTGAGAATGTAAAAGTATTTAAAAATAAAAAGGTGCATAAGAGTACTGCTCTTCCATTTATATCTTTTTTCAAGAAAGGTATTTTGAAATCATACCAAGGATGGAGTTAGAAACCAGTTTTCTGTAATAGAAATAGTAAATGGAATTTCAAATTTTTCTCTTATAGAATAATAAAACTAAAAAGGTGTTATAACTTAATAATATTTTTACGGAATAGTAAGCACAATGCTTTAATTGAAACAGTACAATTTAAAAGATTTATATCATTATACATATTAAAAAAACCCCATACATTTATAGTTTTATGATTAAATACTTTACTTGGATTGACCTTTCAGTTAAAACATTAATGATAGTTTTTAAAAAATATGTTGCTATACTGATGTTTCCATGTTATTTTATTTATTTCTTCAATGTACAGTAAAATCTTGGCATGAAGAAGTTCAAGCTCAAATATTTAGTTCTGAAACATTTATTAAAGTGGAATTTGTACTATATGATTTGCTTTTAATAGGAATATTTTATCTAATCTTAAATATAGATATTTGTAAAAGTGAAGATTGCTGTAATATGAGATTTTACTGTACAGGGGTCAATGCAGACGAAAATTGAGTCTGTCTTGTGGTCCCTTCATAAAATTGCAATCAATTTAAATGACCCCTTCACAAAAATACAATCGATTAAAATGTCCCCTTCACAAAAATACAATCGATTAAACGGCTGTTGACTAGCATTTTACCCTACAATTTAATATGTTTTATCAATTATTTTAACAAAAAAGGTGACTTTCATTAAAAATTGGTATGAAAATTCACAAAAGTAACTGTTAAAATTAACAAAATTAAGTGTTGAAATTCACAAAAATAAGCCATTTTCTCAAAAATGGGAACCTGGAAAAAATTAATGGATCAACCCCTTGCTGTAATCCATTTTTTAAATTCATTTTATGCTATTGAACTTTTTGAAAATGCTGTCCCTCCTATGTTCTGTTGTACAGATATTTTTCTTTTTATTGTCCAAATTATAAAAATAAATGTCTGATTATTATAAACTATCTCTGTGACATTGTTAATTAGTACAATATTTTACTTGATACTACAGTTTAATTAAATGTTTCATAACATTTTAAAAATAGTATATTTATTCTTCAATTGTGGTTAGTTACTTGTTACACAAGTTAAAATAAGGATATTTATCATTCTTTCTCCACAGATATTTTTTCACTTATTTGTGATAATAGTGGTCTTTTGGTGCAAAGTAAATTTGCAGATTTCCTTAGAGAAATTCTTCAAGTTCCTTGCTCAGTTCATGAATCTCCTACCTTTGGTTATCGTGATAATCTTCCATCAAGTATTATTGATGGGGTATGTTCAGTGTAATTATTATCCTCGTAGTTATTTTGTGTTTTTGAAAATATATTTTATGCAATTAGCTCATAGTAATTGTATTGATAGTTTAAAGTTTTATCATAATCCCTGGAAAATAGCCCACTCCCCCTCTTTACAAATAAAAATTGCATTATATATTTTGAGCTAGTGTTTAGCCACATTATAATTTTCACCAGTATTTTAAGTGTTTAAATATTGGAATGGTGTTGTAATGTTCAAAAACTGGAGTGTTTAAATATTTTAGATACTTTTTCATTCAGTGGAGGCTGGAATTATTTTAATTATCAATCTTCTTTAGTGCCTTACTTATTGCTTAAATTTGACAAAGTTCAAAACTCGCAATTTTTTAAATGGTTTTTGATGTTTATAAAATTTTAAGTGTATTGATTAATATATTGAAAATGCTGCATTTTCTTTAAATTTAACAGTTTATTAAAGCTTTAAAATTACTGTCTTCAAATTTTGATTCTTCATAATTGAAAGCATGTGAAAAAAAAAACGAAATTCTTTTCCAATTTTTAAAAACTTTTTAAATCTTTTATTTGCTTGAACTACTTGTTTTACTGAAATTGAGTATCAAAAAATAGTAAGCAACAATAGAAATTAAATTGCATCTGTTAAAGCATTTTCTAATAGAAAAATTTCCTAAAGTGGAAATAAACCCCTTTGATCACTTTTCTGTGGAATATCTGTCACATGTCATTTTGAGCAAATTCATTATTATCTTGCAAATAACCATAGGAAAATTAGTTAATACTTTTTGCAGTCAGCACTATAAACATTACAAATATGTGGCTAGAATGTGTAGCCATTTCACATGAAAGGGTTAAAAAATTTGATGATTGAAAATTTGATGATTGATTAAAGTTCCACAGGATACATGTGATCTTTGTACCATACCTTTTTTTTTTTTTTTTTAAGAAGCTTTTATTTAACTTTTCTGATCTCTGTTGGTCTGTTTCTCACATTTCCGGATCTTGTGATCAATTTTTTACCACTTTCAACTGAACTGCGGCCTTGAAATTTATTGTAGTGGTGGGTTTTCAATAGCAATACAAGACAATGTATACCAGTAACGATTAAAAAATAGATTCTATATTTATCTTAAACCTAATAAAATTTCATTAAAATTTTATTTTTGTGCAATACGTACACACATTGGCATAAATTGACATGTAACATTTGGGGAGAAGGGGGGGGGGCAACAAAATGTTTCTTATTGTAGAAAATATTTTCTAACGGGTGATATTTGAATTCCTTGAACATTTTTTTTTTTTTTGGGGGGGGGGGGTGGAATACTCCTGTTTTCCTCTAGTAAGTAGTGCCTGTGCATACAGAATATATAATATGTTCATTTTGCTGGTGTATCAGGATGGTTGAGTAGTCTTAAGATGTACAATTTAACTTCTGGTTCTTTTAGGACGCATAAGTTTAAATACAGTCTTGACAGTGCCACTAATTTTTTACCTTTAATTGCATTTTTACAAAATTTTTAATAACAGCTTTTACCTTAAAAAAATTTAAACATAACTTATTGCCATCATTACATAAGCTCTAAATAACTAGTGTGCAGCAGAAAAAGCAAGAAATTAATAAAATAGAAGCAAAGAAAAAAATCTGTATGCATTAGTGAAAATAAAATCATGCATTGTTTGAAGAGCTCCATGAGATAAATGAGTGAAATATGATAAATCCATATAATTTTCTTAATGGTTAGTTAGAGAAATCGAATTCTCTATATTAAAATGTGTGTTTCATTGTTGCAACATATTTATTGATAAATAAATATATTAGTTTTAATTGTATTTTCAAGTTAATGTTAATTTTTTCTTTCAGCAAAGCAAAGTCACTGTAAATGATTTTTTAGACATCATTATGTCTGACCCAGCACCTCCATGCATTGTATGGTTACCTTTATTACATAGACTAGCAAGTGTGGAAAATGGTAATTCAATTATTCATTTGTGTATAAATAGTTGTATATTTTATGTCCTTTAAAATGTCCACCAGGGTCAAATGGATAAAGTGCAGAAAATGGTAGATGGCTATAAAGGTCCAGGGTTCTGGTCTATTGTGCAGCTTAAAGTTAAGACAAAAAAGAACAATTAAAAAGTTAGAAAATAAAATAATTTTGGACATGTTGATGACATATTCGCAATAATAGAAAATGAAACAGACACAGATCAAATCATAGAAGAATTAAATGAAATGGATAAATAATATTAAATTTACAGTAGATGTGGAAAAGAGCAATACTATTAGTTACCAAATGTTAAAATCAGTAACAATAAAGATAAAAGCTTAAGTACCACAGTATATAGTAAACCTAATAGTAGTAATGAAATAATCAAAACAAATTGTAAAACCCCATTTAATTATAAATTAGCTGCATTAAGAGGACATATAATCTGGGCAATCGAAATATGTTCATGCCCAGATGATACCTTACTTAAATAAGAAATAAAGGAAATAAAAGGAATAGCTAAAAATAATGGATATAGTGAAAAATACTTATCAACAAATTATATGAAAATAGAATTAAAATGCTAGAAAAAATTGAATCAGGGTAAAAAAAACTAATAAACAGTATACTTTCTCAATTCTGTACTGTAAAGTAACAAGCAATATATTAAAAAAGTAACCTAACAAATATAACATTAATATGCCTATCAGACCTAATAGAAACATGTATCAAAGAACAAAAGTAGATAAAGTCATATAATAGACCTAACAGAAACCCCATGTATCTACCTTATTAATTATGAAAATAAACAACAAATAAAGCGCTGCTATATAAGGGTCACCAAGAGGAAAATAGCCCAAAGTGTAAAAGAACACAAACCAGACATAAGATTAAATAGAACAAACAGGTACTCCAATAGCATAAGAAGAAATAGTTATTGATTTTAAAAATACCAAGAAAGGGACCAACTACATTAATTCAAAATAAGGCTTTTTAAGAGAAACAGTAGAAATCCTAACTAAATCATCTGCATGCAACACTATGAAACATGCAATATTAGACAACAGGTTGATCGAGATGCTGAGATGAGAAAGGGGCGTACATAATTGAGCAAGGAGAGAGGAGTGGAAAAACTCAAGCCAAAAAAAAAAAAAAAAAAAACCAACCGAAATTGGCCCTGAAGATGAAGTGGATATTTCAACCTTGAAAGGTCTTGGCCAGTACAGTACAAGAAAAGGAAAATGCAAATATTCTGCTAATGCATGGTTTACATTTATGCAAATTTTTGTGCAATTTATGCAAATTTTGTGGACTCTGGCTCAAAAATTACACACTTAATGGGTTTTGTGTATACAAAAACTTTTTATTTTCCAAGTTAATGGATCTTTGTGACTCACTTTTATCAAACTTCAAAGGGATTCCTGTAATAGTGCACTGAGTAAGCAAGTAATACATGGGTTACAATGTTAGAGTATATACTCCGAAAGTTAGGATAGCAGTTCCTGAAGCTTTTGTAGAAATTGCAGTAAACATTGGAAACATTTATGACATCATCATCTTTTATGAAAAATGAAGAGAACTGTGCACTTAGTTGCTGAAAAAGAGAAAAGATATGATAGTAAAACCAATTCATGCAGTGAACAGTTTGGATCCTTAATTTAATGATGCCTGTCTAAACAAAGAACAAATAAGTGAATTAGAATTTATTAACAAAATAGCTTCAACTACAGAAGATGTACTAGTGGAAGAAAATTTATCAGAACTAGCAGAATATCATGCACAGGAGGGCTTTTTTGAAGATGTTATGCTATAGAGTCTGCCAAAAATACATTGTTTAACAATTGCTAAGGAACACTTACGTTTTTCGGAATAATCAAAAATAGACAATGATTGAAGAAATGAAACTAAGTACATATTTAGTAGGGACAATGTGCATTTGTTATAGTGCAAAATGGTACAGGTGTCGCCACATTGAAGAATTAAAAACTTAAAATAAAAAAGATGCTCCTTGGATGATTTCCAAGCAGCCCCAAAAAATTGATCTTCAGGTCAGAATGATGCAGACACAAGTACCTTATTAAAATGTGTGTTGACCACAGACACTAATGCACATTTTGCATCGATTCTCCATGCTCTTCACTAAACTATTGAGGAGTCCTTGGGAAATTTTGTCCCACTCCTCTCTCAAAGCAGTTTTGAGCTCTTGCACTGTTCGGGGAGGGGTGGTTCTTTTGTGAAACACGTCTGCCAAGAGCATCCCAGGCATGTTCAATAGGATTTAGGTCAGGTGAGTAAGCAGGAAGCAGGCCATTTCATATGGAGAATTTTCACTTTGCAGTATGCCTGATACCTCAATACTTCTGTGTGGCTGCGCATTATTGTCCGTAAACAGAAAGTCGGAACCTACAGCACTCCTAAAAAGATAAACATAATCCAGAATAATCTCTCTACAATACCGTTACGATGTAATGCTTCCTTGCTCAAAGATGTGAAGCAGTGTTCTGCCATTGCGCATGATGCCTGCCCACACCATCACACCTGGGCCATACCGATCATGTTCACACGCAAACTGTTGTGCATAACGTGTTCCACTCTCTCTCCACAGTAATTTGTGGACAGAATCACTTATCACACTGAAACAAGATTCGCCAGAGAACATTACTCTAGACCAATTTTGGTGATCCCAACCAACATGTTTCTTACACCAGTATAATCTCTCTCGATGATGGAGTGGTTGAAGTGGGATGCAAGGAACAGGCTTCTGTGCATACAAACCAACTTGATTTAATCGCCATGAGATGGTTCTTGATGAAACATGGGTACTGGTAGCAGTTGCAAGATTTTCAGCTATCTGAACAAGAGTGTAATTTCTGTTCCTTTATGGCACAAGGGCTACATAGCGATCCTCTAAAAGGTGTGGTGTTCCTAGCACAAACCCCGGTATGCTTTCGCAAAGGATTTCCACCTTCAGCAGCCATCTTTAATCATGAGATGGCACTCTTTGATACAAATATTGCAGCAGCTACAGTGGTGACACTTACACCTGCTTCCAGTCGTCCAACTGCTTGTCCACGATCGTAGTCACTCAAATGATGTCTTGTTGACATTTTGCTCTTAATTATTGCAAGAACCAAGCAGAATTTCAGAGGCAAAGACTTTTATAACATCCAGCACTATTTTCATCAAATATCAAACAGCATGAATTTTTGTATCAATCATGAGCTTGTATGTACTGTCTTTTATACAAGTAACGAGTCCTGGTCTACCACGCCCTCTGAACTTGAATTTACTATTATTGGTCAGCGTTTGAGATGCAATTTTGCATAAATCTCTTGTCCCTTAGCAATTATCAAGCAGTGTATTATTACTGTGCTATTGTGTTATGAATGGTGGTATTGGTGTGAATTTATAAAAAACTGCATCAAAAACACTGAGCATGCCTGCCAAATAGAAAGAATATTTAGTACTTATGCATATAGTACCTGGCTGCCGAGACATGCTCAGAATCTGAAAATTCCATAAGTGTAAAATAATGGGTCCGTAAATGCATTGACACATATCAATATTCTTCATGATTACCAAAGATTTACATCACTGTCAGATTACACATTCATTATCAGGGAAGCTTTGATTGGCATTCAATGTTTCAATGGCATATATTATGTTTTGAAGAGGGATGCTAAATATTCGATGGTCGGTGCCATCAGAGTTGAGGAAAAAGTAGTTTAATGTAAGGTGCCTCCTTTCCTTTTGTTGCAGAGAGTGTATCAGCAAAGATCTTGGCTGATACAATGGGGATTGTTCATGCATTCACTAACAGCGTCTTGATTACCTCAGAAATATATCTGTCCATATTGAGGACGTTCAAATTCAGCATCAGGAATTTGAGTTGGTTGAAATGTCAAATAAATGAGTTATAAAAATAATTCATCATTATAGACTGTTCGCAATGTGGCTGTACACACCGCAATCATAAATAGTTTCACTCCTATTATACTGTGAACAAGCCATTGCAAAGTATGCATTCAAATTTTGAATTCGTTTATGAAATTCTTTGAATTGTGGATGGCATCAAAGGAATGACCGCACCAATTCATTAGGAAATTTGGAATGTCCTACATCAATCTTACAGTCCCCAAAATGATTTCTGTTAATTTGAGTTTTTAGTCTTTCTTCAGGAAAATGCAAAGTTTCAGGGTGAATGCAAGCCATGTTAAAATGTTGTAAACTATGATAGTAAGTATCCACATTTGTGGCAGCTTTGTAGGTACACAGATTGTTTAACCAAAGTACTTATTAAGGATTAGCTGTTCTATGTCATTCTCTTTCCAAATACTGATCATCTGTTTCATCTGCTTGTGTTTGAGCTGCACGTTCACTCATTTAGACCAAGCCCTGCTGCCAGTGATCAAATATGTTTACATAACTACTTTTTGAACTACACTTTCATGAATTTATGTCTTTGTAATACATCTATGATAATTCTTTACTGTTGAAATTGTAAATTTCTCTATAGTGCTTCAATTTAAACATAAAATACTTATCTTTTCTTATTCAAAGAAAATACATCTTACATAAATAAATTCTGTAAAAGTAAATTTAATCTTGAAAAAATATAGATACTTTAAAGTATAATTTTACATAAATATGCTTTCAACACAATTTTCATTCATAAACTCATGCTTAAGAAAAGGAAAAGTGTAACGCAATTTAAATTATTAGTACAAAAGCACACTTCAAAATCATGAAATCGAAAACAGAATAGATGAAAAATATTTTTACGATAACTTTATAATAACTGTAGGAACTACTTAAACGTTGACAATAACAGAACAAACAGATAGACTGAAAAAATGAAATTCTAACCTTGAATAACTCAAAAATACATCATAACTTACTATATAGTTACAGTGATCCCTGATTCTGTCACAATTCCAGTTCAACCACTCAACAAACAGACTTTTATTATCATTAATCCAAGCAGATTAAAAAGTTATTGTCTAATAACATAAAATTCACACTGTTCATTGGTGTGATCGATCTGAAATTTTTCATAATTATATTTAAAAAAATATATGTATAGAAAAATATCTGAAAATCTACCCTTTCCCTAATTTTAAAGTGATTTTTAGTTCCATTTCATTTCTGAGAATAAAAAAAGCTTATCATTTGCATATCAAAATTATGTATTGCAAGTGACATTGATGTCATATTGAAGTCACAGTTATCAGGCTTTGAAGGGAAAAATATGATTTCCAATTAAGATAGTTTTTCTAAATTACTACCCACTTTAACTTTTTTTTTCAAAAATAAAATGGTTTTCTATGCATTAAGCATTGATATAGGAGAAGATATTCATACCAAACAAAATGTTTCAAATACAAAAAGTTTCTGAAGATTATGCAATTCCAATTTCGATATATAATAAAAATTGAATATGAAGTTAGTTTATTTTCAGTGGGCAAATATTAAATATTCTGAGTGTAGACATTCTATAGCCCATTGTAATTGTCTCTACAAAGGGCTTTATCCTTTAGTTAAATAATAGTACACAACACGAAACAACGCTTTAATCTACGGCTAAATAAGAACTGAAAATTTATTAGAAGAAATCTTAGTAACCAGATTTCAAATGATAAAATAAATGAGTTGAAATCATCAGCTGCAGTGAATCAAAACTATGGGAAACAAAACTGATGACTGATTATTACCTGCAAAATTAATTTGAATTTCGGTTGCGAGGCCAATTTCGGAATCGATCATATTATTATAAATTTTTTCATTGGAGTTTCAAAGATTGTTTCATTATAAGTGGCTGTCACAAAAAAAAATTCATCAGGTTAATTACATTTGAATATTTAGCTTCAACTTCGTGGAATAAGGCAGTTAACCCATTAAGCGCCAAAGCTCCCGTTACAGGAACATCTATTATATATATTTTTTCTTAAAATATTTTAACGTAATTTACAAAATACACATTTTATATAAACATTTACACTATGTAACACACCCTATAGTGTAAATGTTTATGTAAAATGTGTATTTCGTAAATTGCGTTAAAATATTTTAAGAAAAATAATATATAATAGATGTTCCCGTAACGGGAGCTTTGGCGCTTAATGGGTTAAAGTAGAATGCCGTAATAAAAAACTTGGAATTTTCATGTTAATCACAGGATCTTTTTTCTTTCTGTGTATCACTGCAAAGGGTGTCATTTTCATTTAAATTATTCAGTTGAGCTAAAACTTTCATGTATTTTTGAAATTCGCATCACATGGTTCAATAAAATACATGAAAAATATTTGCAGTGTCTATAGTTTTAGTATCTACATGGGAATGTATTTAGTTTAATTTTAATTACAAAAGGGTGAAGTAATAAATGCAGGCAATTTTTGACAGAAGATTTACAAATAGTTTTATATTAATAACTATGAATTAAGAATAATTAAATTGTTTATGTGTGTTCTATCAAGGTGCTTGTGGAATGGCAACCAGGATTGGTTTTCTCTTTTTCTTTCTCTGGTTGCCAGGACGAGTTTTAAATAAAAATAACTTTCTTATTTTAAAAAACTTATGTAGCTGAAAGGTGTAATATATAATTATTAAAATATTTATTTGTCTGTGCACTGGATATCACTTCCATTTATTTTGTTTCTTTGCAAAATTAATATTTACTATTATATATTGATGACGTCTTATTTTTTAATCCGTCCCAAACTTATTTGAGCATTCCTTTTACAAATATCGCATCAACTGTGTTTCCCAAATGATCAATAGATCGAAAACAAACCGTCGAAAACAAAATTTTACATTTTGAGCAGTTCAGAGTGTTTTTTCAGTCACCTGACCTAGGGCAATCATTTCCTGGACCCAAAAAACATCCAGGTACAAAGTTTTAAAAAAATCCTAGAAAATTTGAAACATACAGGGAAAATACAATGGGGGCAAGTATCTACAGTAAATTGGAATCCAATATCCAAAACGCTTTTGCAATGAGTGCAAAGTACCATGCAAAAGAAAGTCTGCCCTCTCTGATTCTGCAGAATATTTTTAGATTCTAATGTGTAAAGAATAGGAGATGTCAACTCATGCTGATATGATGAATTATTTAGTATTTTAAAAGAAGTATTTTTCACTCTGAAATAATTCCAGTTGTTCAGCAGAACTTAATTCACTTAGATTGTCGATAAAATAAGCTATGAATTAAGAATATATATATATATACACACTGCTTAGGAGAATAACCATCGAGGGATTTTGCTGAAGCATAGGAAGAATAACAATCTTTCAAATAAAAGTAAATAAACAACTCTGAGGAATTATTTCAGTAATTCATGCATTATTTTGAATTAGCATGTTTTTTAACTAGATTCCTTTTATAAAACTATACATTGTGTGTGTGTGTGTGTGTGTGTGAGAGAGAGAAAGAGAATGTTTGTTGACCAACATAAGTTGAACAAGAAAACTTTAGAACATCACATAAATGAAAATAATTTCTTAAATTTAACTGTAACATAAATGAAGAATAAAACTTATGCCGCAAATCTGAAAACTGGCCATTCATATGAACATGAATTAAGTTAGTTCAGAAATTCCCTGATAAAGGATCTTATCTTATAAGGCATTTAATTGTGTATCAAAATAACTAACAAGGGGAGGCTCAGACGTTGGGGTCGCCGATTTTAATGAAATGTTGGTGGGTTATAGGGGACCCATAGTTAAGTAAAATGCTAAAATATTAGCCGCCAACGCTCGCTTATTTTCGAGAAAATTCCAGTTAAACATTTGACACACTGTTAAATACTAATTATTTGGGAAATCATTCGTGTTCTTCGTGGCGCCGTGGTTCCGTACGGAGGCGGAGATCTAAAGGTCCCCGGATTAAATCCAGCTCGGTGCTCTTGATTTTCCGTTTTTTTTTTCTTTCTCCCTTAAAAATTCATATAATACAGTTTAAAATGATTAGAAAATTGACGTGATTTATTGTAATAACACTATTTCTATGAAATAGAATTGAATAGCCGCAAATGAAAGTGACGAAAATGAGAAACGTTATTTATGAATTCCATTTCGAAAAATATTTTCCTACTTTTACAGATGAGTACATGAGGAAGGGTGATATTTATCCTGAAAACATGCAAAACAAATTGTCTGGACATTTGCTGCAACATATGAAATAAATATTTTTGTATTCACATGGTATTTTTATTTCTGCTTGTGGGGGGAAAAAATTATTTCAGCTTCCATTAGAAAATTTTGTTGATGTCAGAAAATGATGGTGGTGATAGCAGAAAATACATGACTTAAATGAATTTTTTTTGCATTTTCTCAGGTTCCTATTTCCCGTTCATTTAGCATATCAATATGGAGAATTGTGTAGCTTTTAATTAATTTATTTTTGATGTTGTTTTGAGGGTGGGGTCAGTGAAATTACCAAGGGTTGACAAAGTGATGTACATTTAGGTGGAATTACTTTTAGAGGCAAGGTGAATTACTTTCATCGTCATACAAATATTTTGTTAAGAATTTCTGTATTATTATTATTAATTTCGCTATCTACTTCTAGCGAAGTTTTATAAATTTAAAATTAAATGCATTTTACATTCTACATCAAATCATAAATTTTTTAATCATACAAAAAATTTCACAAATCGTTTAAATCGAATATTGGATCTCTAATTTTAATTACATGTGTGTAATACGTTTCAGCTGAATGAAAAACTTAAAACAATAATTGCATCATTCAAAACGAAAAAAGAAACAAATCCTTATCATTCCTCGCATCCTAAAATTATTCGTAAATTATCAACTATATACACAAAAAACAATGTTATAGCTGCAGTTTTACAAAATAATTCTCAATATATATAATAATTTTGAACTTTTCACGAGAAAAATATCCAGAGCACCTAGCAGGATTTGATCCGGGGACCTTTGGATCTCCGTCTCCGTACGGAACCACGGCGCCACGGAGAACACAAACAATTTACCAAATAAATAGTATTTAACACTGTGTCACATGTTTAACTGGAATTTTCTCTAAAATAAGCGAGCGTTGGCGGCTAATATTTTAGCATTTTACTTAACTATGGGTCCCCTATAACCCACCAACATTTCATTAAAATCGGTGACCCCAACGTCTAAGCCTCCCCTTGTAAGCTAGTCTACCTTCAATATGTTAAACTAGATGGTAAAAATAAAAGAATGTGTAATTTAAAAAATTGGAGGGAGGGGTTGAGAACCAGCAGAAAAGAAAGAGGGTTGTACTTGATCACAAAAAGCCTGATGCATAATTTTTCAGGGAAGAGAAACTGTTAGAGTCTAAAGTATCATAAATAATTAGAATTAATTCAAAGAAAAGTGAAACAATATATTGAACAACATACAACATATTGGGACAATAGTCATTTTCAAAATTATCATAATGAAATCTAATTAAAAATTTCTAGTTTAACTCTTTTTTTTATGTTATTCTGATTGATTTTTTTTTCAGTGTTACATCCAGTGCAATGTGATGGTTGCAATAGAGAAGCTTTCCTTGGTTTTAGGTACCGTTGTCAAAAATGTTACAACTACCAGCTGTGTCAAGATTGTTTCTGGAGAGGCAGGGTGTCTGGAAATCATACTAGTCAGCATGAAATGAAAGAATATACTTATTATGTGAGCCATTATTTTGTTAACATAGTTTTTATTTTTAGCTCAAGTGTATTATTATTTTCGCTGATTTAAGACTTAAGGTCTTATTATACAAAAATTTTGGGTGATTTAGTTTTGCTGCATGCAGAAACTTCTTTCCTGGAAATTTCCCTCCGTTACGTAGGGAACAAACAGTAAGCACTAACTTTTTCATTCAGAGACGAATATATTGCAGGTTGCTGGAATGCTAGCCAATCACAGTGCTTCCTATCTTTTCGTCATAAGATGGCGGAAGACTCAGTGATACCTATCGTAGTGATGAGAGCAATATAGAAGTAGATTGATCTGTACCTAGCAGTCTCCCAGCAACTTCCCTCCCTTAGATTTTCTGAGATTTTTTTTTTTAATTTACTGATCGATATCTAAGTTTAGTGGGATTACAAAGTTGGACAAAACTTAAAACTGCCTCTTTTCATTGAAGTTTCTTACAGCTTAATTTGCTACCCAGGGCAGGGATTCTGTGGGGAGAGATGAAAACTGAAAGCTGTCTTCACACTTATCCCCTGTTTCTTACACTTGCAGGGTGTCCACTGGTGACTAAAAAGGAGACTTCTGCTACTAATTTAAAGGCGACTTGGGTGACTTTTTTAATAAAAATGCCATTTTCATACTATTTTAAAGTCTTTGGCTACTTATACCATACTCCTGGTGACTAATTTAAACATAACATTTTATCTTTCCTCAACTCCCTTTCCTTTTCAAAGTTGTGACTAGTCGTTCATCAAACATTCTAATCTATTTTTTCTTTTATTGTATTGTAGAAAAAATGTTCTATATGCTCTGTTATATAACTCATGAAGTTTTTTAATTCATCATTTTATCCGTTCTTTCTTAAATGAAGCTAAATGATGTATGCTTATTTCGTAAATACAAAAATGCTACTATTTTGGAAACTAAAATTAAGGAAATGACTACTGAACTGGCAACTTTTTTAAGTCGGTGAGGCTACTAATGATACTATTTTTTCCTCCTGACCTTGGTGGACACTCTGCACTTGAATTTGCCATTAAATCTCAATGAAAAATTTATTAATGGATGAATGGTAAAAATTTTTACAATACAGAATTTTGTGAGGCAAGCACTCTAGGAAAAGATGTTCAAATAAAAAAAAAAAAAAAAAAAAAAACCTGTTCCCCTCCCCTAACTAGTAATACTTATATTTAGTCAGCCCATCTGAATTAGTTTCAAAGACCTACCTAGCTTGTTTACTCGAGAGTATGCCATTTCTAAATTACACTGACTTTTTTAAGTTTTGGATTATTTGCAATTTTCTTTTCTTTCCCTGGGAGATTGAGTGAAAGAAAACTGCTGTAAAAATTTCTTCTTTTAGTCTTGAATTTTGTTCATATGTTATTGACATTACATTAAAAAATCTTTCAAACATCTACTCAAGAATTAAGTAAGCTTCATGTCAAAGCTGTGCTGTAATAAATTTCATTAATTTATTAACAAATTAGAAGATTCAAGTTACTCATTTGCTCACCATTTGTAGAACAAATTGAAAAGCTTGAAAGCAACTCTTGAGCAACAAATCAGGAGATTTGGATCTAAATGCTAATAACACTATCTGAAAAAACTTTCTTTGCACATGAAATTTAAATACAACAAACGAAGCTTATTTTCACATTGTTAAATTATTTTGCCCATCTGTTGCAGCGAGTATGACCACCTTAAATTATATTACTCAAAAGCTTTTCAAAAATTCCTTTCTTTAGAGCATTTCCTTAAAATGAGCTCATTGATGGGTATACCCACTTTCATTGGCTACTGTTACAATCAACAATCAGGAGGAGATCCCAGTGTTAAGAACATATTGAGAGCTAATTAATGCTTTTTGTTGAACCATTGCTGTAGCAGCTTTACAGAATATTTGTAGCCCAACTAAAGACTCAGAACACTTCTTTAGTAATTATAATGTCTTTGTTACGGACACAAGAAAGACTCTAACATAATCAAATGTTGAAATAACAACAGTGTAGTTTTTTAATTACCATTGGATATAAATTTTAAGTACATAAAATGCCTTAGAAGTAGTTTACGTGAATTTTAGCAAAATTTCAAATTTTACATTTTTTCTGTGAGGAATTTCTGCTTTTTATTTTCAAAAATTCTGTACTTCTAATTATTATACTGTATTTTGAATAAAAAATCGAATTTCCTCTTAGTTCATATGTAAAACGTCTTTGCAATTTTTAATGTATAACTGAAATTTTAGTTAGTTCCTAAATATATATATATATATATTATTAAGTTGGACACTTTTTTCTCTCTCACTAGAAATCTCCTAGTAAACAGTTAGGACATTCTCTGAAGAAATCCTTCCGTTGTGTTCCAGAAAAACAAGTTAGCTCAATTCCTAGGTTTCCAGAAGAACCAGAGAAAACATTAAACTTACAACATATTGTGTATGTTTTTATTTTTGCTTCTTCAAATTTTTTGCACAGAAAAATATTTAATATGCATTGCTAATTATTTATGGCTCATTTGAAACTTTTACTTAACTAATTTTTAGTTAAATATCATTTACATCTTCTGATTTTCTCATAAAAATAATTTAAAAATCCCTTTTTTCAGGCTTTTTGATTTTTTTTTTTTTTCAGTAGTGTTGATTTTGCATTTAAGCAAAATGAATGCACTTTTAATCTTTGCAAGAATGCTTTATTTTCCAAAGATATGGCTAAAAATAAGATTAAGTTAGAGAAATTCTTAATATTATGGTGAAAAATACCACTGAAACTGATAAGCTTTTTTAAAACAGTATCTTTTCTGATATCAAGGCATTAAAATGGCAGAACAATTCTTAAAAAAGTCATCAAATAAAATTATTTGATACTTGTCCCTTTTTTAAAAATGAAGTAAAGGAATGTTGGGACACTATATTTCCTAATGATATCTAGATACTGTTATAACTTTAAATTAGCTCTTACAGGTAAATTCCTTGCTTGAAATTATCATTGTTGATCCCAATGTATTTTTGCAGAAAACTCTGCTTAATTTCTGGGTTTGTTGTTCTAAAGTCCAGTGTAGGTAGAATGTTCTTGTAAAAAGTCCATTAGTCAGGATGAAACAAAAACTTAATTGCTTCTAGAACTTTGTCCAACAATCAACTGTACAAAATTCACAGGCACTAATGGCCAGTAACGTGCTTATAACAGTCTGCTCAGTACAGAAGTTTTCACAGATGCTGTATTTCTCACGCAGAATAAAACACTTCCACAGACAAAAATTCAGTGGAAACTTACGAGGGATATTTTAAACAGTCCCTCAAGACTCAGCAATGAAGAATTTACACACAGCACACAAAAACAAGCTTCTAGAAACAAGCAAAATATAGCTTCCTATAGCACAATTCACAGCGTAATGCAAAGAACTCACTCAGCGAATGTTCGGTGAAAACTAACTGTTCGGTCTATACTTCCCTATATTTATAGATGTTGCATAAGCTAGGGAAAATTTCTTGAAGGATCCCCATAAAGTGCAAACTTTGATTATGTCATAGAAATGCAGTTGAATCACTAGGCTATTACGCAATATTAAGGCATTGAAATAAACATTACAGGCCCCATTGATAAAATTACACCAAAAGTCCAAAATGTCACAAAGCTTGGCAACTTTTTAGCAAAATATTGCCTAAAGTGAGGTCAACTTAGCCCTAGCATCAGTGTTTCTCGAGATTTCTAGAAAACCCTATGTTAACCAACGGGGAAACCCATACCTCCTGTTCTTTTTGACTGATTTTGATGCAACAAAATGCAAAATTTAATTATTTGATTCATAGAATACAAGTTTTAAACTGTTTTTAGCTGTTAAAGGACAGAAAGACCCAGAAATTTGTAACAGTTTTATATTTGAGAGAAAAATAAATTAATACTTGTTTAATGAATATTTGAGAAACTGTTTATTCCATTATGTAAGCTAAAAATACATTTTAAATTTACAATAAAATCATGAGTTCAGTTGCAAATAGAATCTCCAAAGATATTACCTGATTAAAATTTGCGTTAGGTGTTATTTTTCATGGCAATCAAAATAAGTGACAAATAATATTTATCTAATGGCCTTCAAATATTATTTGCTATTTTATTTATAAAGTTTTTATTTTAAAGATTAATCTAATGTCTTTTACAAAGATTTTTGCACTTTTATTGTCATTAATAATTCTAATTTAATACTTTTTGTGAAATAATATCTCCTTTTACACTTAACAATATGGTTTTATTGTGTACCATTCTCCAGGCCTCCTTCCCCAATCCCTAGCCATAATGGTTTTAGTGATATTGCTAACAATTCATTTGATATGTCTTCATTAGATGGAAGATCTACAACAAGAAGGTAAAAATTTAAGATTTTCATTTTATGAATTTATACTAGCATTTATATTTTTTAAAAATTGTTTTAAAATTTCCAGTAAAAAAAATTACTCCCTCCAAGTTGATTAAAGTTATTTTCAACAGTAAAAACACTGTTTTTCAAAAAGTGCTCTTTTGGAAAATGCAGATTCATATATTTTCATTCTGTAAATGAAACTGGTTAATTATCTGAGGAGAAAAAAATCAACTTCTGATTTTCTTTTGCATGATAAAAAACCATGGTTGCTTATTACTGTGGTGATCCCCCCCACCCCCTGTTCTCATCGAAAATGTCTAAATTTCTATTTTAAAGATTGTTTGAAGGTTTTTTTTTTTTTTTTTTAAATGCTGCTTTGTCTTTAAGTTTTATTTTCTGTTATTTTAAATTTGCCATTTTTACTCCACCTTTTAATTAATGTGATAAATTTTTAATTATGTTTAAAATTTTAATTTACATAATATTTTTGTAACATTGTTTAATAATAGTAAGACACTTTTTTAAAAATAAACTAAAAAGAATAAAATAATTTTCTTTTGAGATATCCAGGAACATTAAAATTATTTATGACTGAAAAAAAAATTTCTGGGTGTTTATAGCATATTTATATCTATAATATATAGGTGCTCTACACTTTTGAGTTTTAAATAATATCAATATTTCCAGATATCCCCCCCCTTAAAAAAAAGGGAATTATTTTCTGTTTAATTTGTTAAGTATAAAAGTATTTTTTTTTCTCTTTTACAGATTCAAGGCATGTTATTTTAATGATTCTTTTATTAGTCTTATAGCTTTTTTACAAAATTCTGAAGAATTCTCTGAAAAAATTCATAAATTTTAATTTAATTGTGTTGTTTATTTATATTCTTGATCAGGAAATATATTTTTGTAGAATTAGGTTAAAAGTTCTGCAATGAGAAAAAAATCACTACCTTCCTTTATTTATTTAAAAAAAAAATGGAATGGGAACAGGCTTTGTTGCATAAAAACCAAGAATACTAACCAATTAACCACATAGCACTCTCAAACTAGTGAGCATGTTTCATATATAAAATGTTATGTGATCTGTATGAATTGTTTCAAAAATTAAATTTTTTTATGATTTATTATGCAACCAACTAAGGTACATTAGTAAGCAAAATTTATGCTCAGTTGGAGATCACAAAACATACATTCTAAACAATTTAACATAGTTGCTTTTTGTCTGAGAGAGAGAGATAGTGGACTATATCCTTAAAAGTGCTCATTGAGTTGAATATCTGCTTACTTGATGGTGCTTCTAAACAATGTGAAATGTTTATTTTATAAATAGAAATACTTCTTTCTTTTATACTAATATTAATAAATATAAAATGTCTCTCTAATTTTTATTTTTAATAATTTTTTTATAGCTTAGAATCTAACCGTGGTGATGATGAACACAGATTGATTGCTAGGTATGCTGCTCGTCTTGCTGATACAAGAAGCACTGTAAGTTTTACACTTAGTTTTTTTTAACTCTTTAGTTCCCAACATCACAAAAATCTCATATCGGTCAATTCCCAGCAAAACGGCCAAAAAATGCCTTTTCCCCATTGTAGGAAAGCGGGTACTTTTATCACTGATTTGTGACAATTTGGAACCTCCCTACTTGAGTAGCTTAACGAGCTAGATGCTTCCTATTGTGCTAATCCAAAGACGATCTATTGTAACTGCTTTTGACAACCCATTGTACACTGATGCATTGTGCACACAATGAATACACGGATTATCTGTTTCCCCCTCTTCCTTAAGTTCTCAAGCCTCAAGGGATGTAAAACTGTCAATAAATTTTGTATCAGGTGGGAAAGAACTCGCTCTTTGGCGGCCAAGCCATTTTGGGGACACATACCAGCCGGCCGTCTCAGCCATTATGGGGACTAAAGAGTTAAAGACAGCCGATCTTTTGAAAATTCTTATTATAATTGCTTTAATACACCTTCTTTACCAACGCATGTTAATTTTATTCTTATTATTATAATATATGGTGAGGTGGCTGAAGGTTGACAAAGGAAGAATTAAAAAAAAACTTTTAACTGCGCTAAATACAAATGAATTTTATTCACAGCCATTTTTTTATCTCAACAAAAAGAACTTATTTAACAGAACACACAATTTTTATGCCGTTGCCACAGTCATTTTGTTAATTTAAAAGTATGCTTTTCTTTTACGCAATCTAATTACTTTTACAGCAGTTTCCGAACATTGTTGTTTACTCTCCGAATTTGTGATGTTGTTTTCTTCTAATATATAAGCTGATTTAACTCAGTCTATAGAAACCGTTTCTTTATGATCATTGCACTCTATTGTCAGGGTTTTAGCCGATCGTAAAAGAACCTTGTGAGAGCCTGTATATGGTTGACACAGTGGAGCATGCACCCGATCCACTCTCAAAAAGACATTAGAGCAAATCTTTAAATCATGGTGTACATAGCATTTGTCGAATGAAAGGCGAGATGTTGCTATTGGGTTTAACGGACTCATCTTATTTCGAAGCTCTGTAACAAAGTCGTTACTACATGGTTGGATTGGGATAACATCTATCATATCGCAAGGAAGGCGAAAATTTGTTCCATATACTAATTCAGAACAAGACGTATTCAAGTCTTCTTTAGCAGCTGTTCTGATTCCTAATAGAACTATCGGGAGTATATCAGTCCATCGGTTTCCATGTTCATGGACTTTGATAGATGCTTTTAGGTGGTGATGGAAACATTCGATGATTCCATTGGCAATTGGGTGGTAAGCAATCATTCGAATGCATTGTGTGCCAAGCATATTTGAAAATTCAGCAAACATTGATGACCGCATTTGTGAACCTTGGTCTGTAGTAATCGTAGATGGACAACCAAAACGCGTAATCCAAACATTAAAAATTGCACTGCAGATGGTTTTCGTCTGTATGTCAGGAATGGGAATAGCTTCAGGCCATCTCGTAAAACGATCTATTAAGGTTAAAATATACCTGTAACCATCAGATGGAGGTAGTGGACCCACGATATCCATATGAATTTGCGAGAATCGTGTCAGGTGTAGAAAATGTGGTGCTTTTGTATGTCTTTGAATCTTGGAGCTTTGACATTGCTGGCACGATCTAACCCATTTCTTTATTTGTTGCTTCATGTTTGGCCAAACATAACGTGAACAAATGAGTTTCACGGTTGCTGTTATCCCGGGATGAGAAAGATTGTGGAGATGTTCAAAAATGATCCTACGGAATGAACTCGGTACGAATGGTCGAGGAAATCCAGTTGATACATCACACAACAGGTGGCAGTCGGATATATGGCTAGGTTGCCGTTCTAGATTTAGAGATGTTTTTTTACTGTTTAGGCAAGCCTTTACCTCTGGATTGTTGTATTGTACTTCTTCAAACTCTTTGAAATTTAACATACGTGATTTTGTGACAGAATGAATTTCAATACTCAAAAGAGTGTCTGCAACAACGTTTTTAGAACCTTGCACATGATGAATGTCTGTAGAATACTGAGATATGAAATCTAGATGACGTAGCTGCCTCGGTGAGCATTTATGTGGATTTTGCTTAAAAGCATATATCAATGGCTTTTGATCCGTGTATATTTGAAAAATTCTTCCTTCTAACATATGTTTGAATTTTTTTATAGTACTATAAATGGAGAATAGTTCTTGATCGAAATGTTGACGATTTCTGTTGACTTTTAGTCGGTTTCATGGAGAAAAAGGCTAGGGGTTCCCAGGGTTCTCCGGAAAGTTGCATTAGTGCTCCTCCAACAGCTACATCTGAAGCATCTCCCCATATGCTTAGTTGTGCACCAGGAATCGGATGTCTCAATAAAGTAGCTTTAGCAATTGCGTCTTTCTCATCCATAAAGGCTTTCTCCACATCCGCATTCCATTGAAGTTGTTCACTCGAAGTGTAAACAGGAGAATGAGATTTATGTTTTTTCTTATTTTTGTGGCATTCTAAAAACTGTATCAAAGAAGCAAGCATATGAGTGGCATTGGGTATAAAACAGCGATAAAAATTGAACATGCCTAAAAATCGACGAAGTTGGGTTAAAGTTATTGGTCGTGGAAAATCAACGATGCACTTTATCAGGAAGAGGTTGGATTCCTTTTTCAGATACATTAAAACCTAAAAACTCAATTTCAGGTTTGCCAAATGTGCATTTTGCAACATTGATGCACAGACCATATTGTTGCAATCTAGAGAAAAGTGCTTTTAAATGTTGATTATGCTCTTCATTGTCCTTTGAAGCTATTAGTATAATCATCTATGAAGGCATAGATGCCTTTTAAATTGCGAGTCACTTCGTTGATGAAAGGTTGTGGCAGCATTGCACAATCCAAACTGTATGCGTGTGCTCTTGAACAAGCCAAATTGAGTACAGATGGCTGTTTTATGTATATCATCGGGGTGAATAGGTATCTGATGATAAGCCTTAACAAGATCTATTCGACTAAAAGTTTTGGCACCATGTATTTCAGCAGTAAAATCAGCTATGCATGGAATGGGTTATTTATCTTTGATAGTTTGTGCATTTAAGGCGCAATAGTCACCAACGGATCTCCATTCCAATGCTCCCTTTTTTGGTACCATGTGAAGAGGTGATGCGTAACTGCTGTCGGAAGGTCCCATAAACCCCAATTGTAACATATTTTCAAACTCTGCTTTTGCAATTTTCAAACGATCAGGTGCTAACCGACGGTTTTGCTACTACAGGTGGACCTTTCATTTGAATATAATGAACCGTGGTATATTTGACAGGCTGATTGGGATCAGGTAATGCTGTTATGGAAGGGAACTGTTTTAAAAGATCATGATATAGATTCTCATGAGAAACAGTTTTCACAGAATGTAGTTTAGCATTTTGAATTTGGCATGGTGTTTGAAAATTGTCTTTCAAATCTCCAATGAGACGTTTGCCTCGTAGGTCAGGTACCAATTCAAAATAATGGAGAAAATCTGCTCCGATTATAGGTGAACTGATGTTAGCCTCTAAAAAAGGCCATGTTAGCTTTCTTCTTAAATTAAAATCTACAGAAAATGTTTTTTGACCATACACAAATATTTTTGATGAATTGGCTGCATAAAGTGTTTGCTGGGAGGGCTTCTTTTTTGTTGATTACTCGCTAGAATTATTGACACGTCACTACCGGTATCGACCAAAAACGAGATATTTATTTTACGGTCTTTAATGAACAGACGACATGACACTTTCAGCAAAGAATAAGTCGCCTCTACTCTTTGCTCTTCTCGTTTCCCCACCAAGAGCAAGGTTTTACACATTTATCTTCTCTACATTTACTTCCGAAACTCCAATGATACCAGCACACAGAATGATCACGATTTGAAGACCTGTTTTTACTGCAAGATCGATTTCAGTTCCCTCTAAAAGGTGAACGATTTCTCTGAATAGAAAGATTATCAATTATTTTATTTAATTTTTCAATTTCACGAAATAATTTATCTTCTGCGCTCTGTTCAACTGAGTGGGAAACTACAAATGATTCAGTTGGTGACGGATTTATTTCCAAAATGCAATCGGAAATTTCTGCCGCTTTGCTTAGAGATCAGGAAATGCAGCAAGAATTGATTGAACTCTGACTGGTAACTGTTCTAAAAACAATTCCATCATCAGGGTATCTGGTACATTGAGAGTTTCAGCACAGCGTTTCATATTGCGTAGCAGTTCTGTTGGCTTACGTGAACCTAATTCCTCGCCTGACAACAAATGCCGAATTTCTTGCTGAAAGCTTTCTCCTGAACGATTTATGATCTCTGTTTTCAGTTGTGTGTGTGGGTCGCTGTCATGTTGTTTCATCAAGATAGCTCGAACTAAAGATGCAATATCTGGTGGTAGATGCGAGACTGCATGGTTATATTTCGTAATTGATTGAGTAATTGGCTGTGGTTTTGCCAATGCAAAAGTGCTTTCATGCATAATAAGCCACAGGGCAGGATCTGACTGATTAAAATCGAGTATTTGAATCGCATTTATCTCTGTCATTTTGACCATATTGATTATTTTTCTCAATATAAAAATAAATCTCTCCAAAGAAATATCACATAAAATTAGCACAGTACCTTTAAATTATGTCCCTGTCCGGGTCACCATTGAGGTGGCTGAAGGTTGACAATGAAAGAATTTTAAAAAGACTTTTAACTGTGCTAAATACAAATGGATTTTATTCACAGCCATTTTTTTTATCTCAACAAAAAGAACCACTTATTTAACGGAACACACAATTTTTATGCCGTTGCCACAGACACTTTGTTAATTTTAAAGTATGTTTCTCTTTTGCACCCTCTATGGTAGGAATGCTTTTAATACATGGTTGCCACAATGGCATTACAATACTAAGTTTTGAATTTAAATTGTGAGCTTGTTTAGTAGATTTTTCACTGTTATTCAAATAATTCTGAGTATAGATCCTAGATTACTTAAACAATATTTGAACAACTGATAATTCACTATCATCTTGATATGATTCAGTGATATAAGCAGTATGTACAGGGTATATGTACGTATATTATTCTAATGATTCTATATTTTTCAGAGACAATAATACCAGAAAAATTTGGTTGAGCTGTACTGTATTCATGTGATTTTGACCTTTGTTTATATAACTTTGGGACAAATCATTAAATATACTTTCATTTTGCAGATGAGAAGTCCATCAGATTTAAGTTTAAATATGGACACATCAAGACAACGAGAACTCATTGGTCAGTTAGAAGCAAAAAATAGGTTAGTTTTATTTTTAAATACATAACAAATTATTTCATTGAAAAGATAAGGACAATATACAATGTTCATTTATGTCTGATATTTATTTTTCATAAAGAAAAAGAAAAAGTTTGGTAAAATTTGCTATGTTTTCAAAGTGTAAGTTTTCTTTAAATCCACGGGCGCCGACTTGTAAAAATTATTGGGGGGGCTCGTATCCTTACGGAGGTGGACGGGGGGACACAAAATCCTTCTCTCCGTCAGTATAATAAAGGGGTTCAGAAATTTTAGACTTGAGATTTCAAAATGTGCTTTTTTAACATAACACTTTCATGAAAATAAAAGGAATTCCATTTAATAAATTTTTCAAAAATTTTTTGAACTCATTTTTTAAATTAAGTATTTGAACTCAAGATCTCGAATGAGTCTTCAGTACACATATGGAGAAAGCAAATCTCCCTTCTGAAAGAATAACTGAATTTTAATTAAGTTAATAACAGCAAAACAAGTAAAATCTTTTTAGAAATGTATTTAATGATAATTTCATAGGAAAGAAAATGCATGCAGTCAAATGTGGAAAACTGTTCTGCAAAACATTACTCCAGCTAATATTTCAAAATATCCTAGAAGTACAAACGAGACGAAATACTAAAATCCGGATTATTTTATTTACTTTCAAACATTCATCAGAGATAATTTTTACTAATATAAAATAGTATTTTTTATTTTACTACATGATGAAATACCCATAAATTAAATCGACTTTAATTAAATGTCGCACTACTTTAAGGCAGAAAAACTGATCTCATTTGAATTACATTTCTTTGACAACTTTTTACAGATTACATTTAAAATTATTTAAAAAAACATAAGCAAAGAAGTAATAAATACCTCCTTTCCATGTATTAAAACAAATCAAACACATATACAAACCATCATACAAAGTTACAAGTCCTCTCTTCGACACATACATATTAAACGGATTTCCGTGATTTGAATTGTAAAAACAAAAACAAATAAATAAATAAAATATACTTTTAAATTCATTCTCATAGTATTTTCACGGCAGGAAAAAAATTAATTTTTCAATAATATCATCCTTAAATGATTTAACAAAGAAATCCAAGTGCGAGAATATGTCAAAATTCAGAGTCTACACTATTTTAGGTCTTCATAAACATTTTAATACTGAAAACTTTCATTTTACATTAAACTAAGAATACTCATATAATCTTTCAATAACATTAAAAATGAAAAGAAATGTTGAAATGTGTTATGGCCAACTATCTGCGCGAGGGATCTAGGCCGGGGGGGGGGCTTCGTGTGGAACTTGGCATAGAAAACTCGACATATAAAATCTACATTGCACTTTAAATCACACTTCTTTTTGAAAAACCGTTCCAGATTACCTTAACAATTATGAAAACAAATTAAATTAGCACACAAGCAATTGGTAAGTCAGTGACGCTTTGGCTAAATGTATACATAGTATTCATTTTATAAACTAAAACCATAACGAATTATGTTATTTGAAATTTATTCTGATGATATTTGTGCAACAATATACGAAAATTAATTTTTATTCAGAACAGAAAAAAGTTGTATAAAATATGATTGTGATGACTGGGGTACGAAGGATATTTTGTTTATAAGCCTTCTTATGATTACCATAGCCCGTTCGTTGTAAACATAGTGCTAAAAGTTCTCCTTATTGAATTTGCAAAATATACATCCATCTAATGCAAGGTATCACTGAAATGTGCACATAAAAATTCAAGCTAAATAGTCAGCTTCAAACTTTCTAGCACATATTCATTCAAATTTCAATTAAGAAGTGTACAGTGCCAAAAAGTGTTTCTTGTGTACGAAGTCAATAATGAATCAGAATTATTTTCTCAGAGTTACATATACATATTCTGTATAAATATTAACAATAAAATAGCTTTAATAATGTTTGATTATATTTTTTTCCTTCTAAATTTTAACGCAGGCCTCTAAAATGGTAGGAGCCCACAGGTGAAAGCCTACTCAGCCTGATGGGTAATCCGGCCCTGTTTAGGTATAGTCCCTCTTTCCCCATGACAGCCCCCTCCTTCCTCCTCTATAATTTTTATGGTTTTGTAGCAGTTACGCTAGTTTGATATTCCATAAATAATAATTTACAAACATAGGTGCTTCATAGATTGCTTTTACAGAAGAGGGAGGCTATTTGCAAGTGTGGGTCGAATACGAGTATATGTATCACACGCCCAATTCACACATTTTTCTAAAACCATTTTTTGATTTTGATCGTTTTCTTTCATTGTGGGTTCGAGGCAACTACCCCATCCACCCTTACCTTAATCATGCTCGCTGTGACTCCCCTTTCCTTTGCCCTCTATGTATGGATGAATATGGATGAATGCAGATATTTACAAAACGGCTGCATATTTTTCTGCCAAGGAACAACGACTGAGCACATAGTCAGAATATTGTGTGCATACTTTAGTGTTGTTATAAAATAAAGTAAATTAATCAGAGACTAATGGTTTTCTAAAGAGGAATTCTCTTTCAGCAACTCAATATGATATGTATGCACATGATCAAGGCCTCTCTGAATTTTGGGCCTTGTCCAAACTCGGCTTGGGCCCTCGTTTTTTTTCTTCCTTCTTTCTTGGCGAGATGGTTAATCTAGGCCCAGGGGGGTCATGACCACTGTGACCCCCTCTGGAACCGCCACTGGCACCACATGCAGCCAAAAGTAGCAAAATAATGAACCGAACAGAAATCTTGCAATTATGAAGCGAAATTCGCCTAAAACAACGAGTCTTCTTAAAGATTTCATGGTTTTCAAATGTTCGTTTCTAAATTTTCGTATTTATGTGTAAACTAACAAAAATTTTTGAAAATCGTAGGGGGGCTGGGAGACAGCTAAGTAGTGCTCAGCCCGCGTAGCCCGCCCCGCCCCCCCCCCACCTCTGATTACGCCCTTGATGGGGGATAGAGTTTTATATGTAAAGAAAGAAGATAAGAGCAAGCAATTATAAAATATAATCCAGAAGTTGTGCTGCTCGAAGATTTTTATGAAATCATTTTTTATTTAGCTCTTAACTGTAGCTAAATCAGAAACGTTAAGCGTTCGATATTAGTAAAGTTTTGATAAAGCGTATAAAGAAATGAATACTGTCTATATCCGAAACTGTATTAAACATCAATTTTTCATCCATCTCACAAGGTTCTTCATGATTTAAAATCTTCAAACTTGAATTTGACTATCAATTTTCTGCCTTGAATTGTTTTTAAGTCACATTTAAACGGTTTATTTTCAGCATCGAAACTTAATACTGCTGGGAAATGGGAATGTCACAATCGTTTGCAGTTTTGCACAATGGGAAAATCTCCCTTATGGTCAGACGTCTACAGAAGAGTCTGTATCTCACAATAGAACAAAAGTGAAAGGTTTTGCGTACTGATTTAAAAAAGAAAGATTACATTACATGAGAACGACCCTCCTAAAAAAAAGCGCAGTCTTCTCCCTACTAGAAAGCAATTCCATCATCAATTGTGTCACGGTGTAAAATCTGAAGGGTTCTTGTGGGGGAAAACACCCGTTTCTTTTTGCCTAGCTATATGATGGTCATTTGTTTGTGCCTGCGCTCTTGATAAAGAAGGTTGACATCAGTGCCTTACGGCATTACAGGCGCCCAACGTAATTCCTGAATCCGTGTGAAAGAAAAAGCGGAGTGGGAGACAGAAGAAGCTAGCGATACATTCTCTATTTTTAGGATTCTTAAGTTTAACCGATTTGGAGGAAGAAATATGATTTGACACAAAAAAGTTGGAGTGAAATTTTTGAAGGGGCTCAGCCCCCTGAATAAAAATATTGGGGGGGCTGAAGCCCCTTCAAGCCCCATGAAGTCGGCGCCTATGTTTAAATCACCTGAATTTTTTAAAATTCTTGTAATTTTATAATACTGGTTAGAAAGCAAAACCCAGTTTTCAATTTTAATTAACTTAAGTTCTCACTTTTTTTATTGGCTTGTTGATTTCTTTGTGTTTCCTTTATGCTGAATTTTTTAGTTTATACTTATAAAATCTACCATACTTTTTAAAATAAGTTAATATGTATTTTTTAAAAAAGATTACATTAGAATTAGGTCCTCCCCCCTTTTTAAATTAATAGTGCAGAAGCTATATCATTGTCAATATAAATGCAAAAGTCATTATAGTGTGTGTCTCTACTTAACTTTATTGTACTACATTTTGCTAAAAAATAAATACATTTATCTCCTTTTTTGAAGGTTGGGCAGAGAATGAATTATTAGTAGTTTTATCTGTTTTTGATATAATCATACAAAGTTAATTAGAAAAGATAAAGATGTATATGTATTTTAAAATATTGCTGTTTAAAAACATATCCACAAGTCTAAAACTTTTTTATATATTTTATAGTCTTTAAAACTTATTTGATTTATATTATTATGTATTTACATTACATCTTTATAATTTTCCACAGAAATTTTTTTTATTGATATGTATAAGATTTTTTATCCTATTACAGAGAAATAATGCGAGAAATTGTAAGGCTAAGAAAGCAACAGGAGCAAGAAGATGCATTGCAAAATGAACAGAATCCTACTCTGTTGGCTGAATTACGAGCATTGAGACAGAGGAAAGAAGAGTTAGAAAGCCATTTATCTACTCTTCAAGAAAGCAGAAGGGAATTGATGGTTCAGTTAGAAGCTCTTATGAAAATGCTGAAGGTATTTATATATGTTTAGCTCATTATTTGCTTGTATTATATGTTTGTTTAGCTCGGTATTTGCTATTTTTTTAATTAATATTCAACAAAATCACTTTAAAACTATGTTTTAGGAAATTCTATTAGTGTTATTTAAACAAAAGATGAATTATGCTTTTATTTTCTTGCACATTGAAAATCCTTCAGTTACTGCTTATTCAGCACAGCCTGTGAGATTTAGTTTATGGGTCCTTGTAAAAGAGCTATAAATGCACATAATTTTTTATTTAGAAATTTTGTATTAATGTTAGTAACATTAAATCATATTCTGAACAGATATATTTAAATTAAAACAACAAACATACAGATAGACAAACTGGAGTACAATTTATTTTCAACTTGTTAGAAAGTTCTAATTAAGTACAATGATATATTTTTATTTGCAATAAATTGTATAATTTTTTTATATTAATGAAAGTACAGTCAATTATTCCACCTAACAAGGCCTTGAGAAATTCCACTTAAAAAGGCATGCTCTCTCTCCTCTTCCCCACTGATATTAGAAAATAGTAGTTCACGGAGTATTTAAACAACATCAATTTTATGAATTTTTTTGCAACAATAAAATAATTAATTGTGAAACCTAAACTTTTTGTAGTGGAGAGTGTAAAGTGTGAAATAATAGCTAGCAGAAATGCATAGCTATTTTAGTACTTTATGGATAGTATAAGATTTCAGACAGACAGACTTTTCAAGAAAATTCAGTTTTAGATTTTTTAGTGAGTTGATTGCTTTTGTTTGCCTGAAACTTACAATTATGAAATGCTAAATAGTTCTGAGATTTTGTCAGTTAGGACATCAAAATTTATGTTAGTATTTAAAATTCATCTGAACTTCTTCAATCTTCTCTGAAGCATAACTATGGATTAAAAAAATGTAAATAACAAGCTCACTGGCATTCAGCAGGATAGTTTTACTTTAACAAACAAACAATTAAAATAAAGGCTGTGTTTGTGCTGCAAATACTGTTTCTTTTCTAGAAATGCTGTTGAGATGATGTAAGAAAAATTCACTCAATCAGATAAATCCTTTTTTTCTTCTTCTTCTTTTATTGTTTCATGTAATAGCGTGCATATTTTGAATTTTTGATATTTTATTTGATTTAAGAGTTTTGCATTTTTACTAATGAAAATTTTGATTTATAAAAATTTAGCTTTTGACAAGCTTTTAATGATACGATAATGCTTATATGAGAATGTATGCATTTCATATATTATTTACAGAACCATCAAACGTCACCACGATCTACTCCCAACAGTTCGCCACGTTCTGCTACCTCAAAGTCCCCTCCTCTTTCTACACCTTACCCACTGTCTTCATCTCGTAGTGCCCCTACCACTCCTGGAAGCAATCCACCCACATCTGAAAGCTCTGCAGGTGTTCCAAATACTAATGCTATGATAGTGTATGACCAATCTGGCAGCACAAGGAGCTTGAGGAATGATCTTCTGGTGGCTGCCGATTCGGTTACTAATGCTATGTCTTCTCTTGTGAGAGAACTAAATTCAGGTACTGAAGTAATATTTATATAACTTGCTTTGCGCCTTAAATTTCGATAAGCAAAGGGAAACCTCTTATGATGATCACTCTAATTTCTGTGGTGTAGTCCTAAAGAAAAATATGGAAAGGCACTTATTTTTGAAGAAGTTTCATTTAGATGTGCATAATTAGATTAATTAATTATTCCTAAAAATAATTAACTCATTCACCTTTTTCAATTATTTATTAATTGTTTAATGTTAATTACTTTTCAGTATAATTAATCAGTTGATTGTAAAAATAAAATCATTTTCATCAAAGGCGGCTTTAGAAAAACTCTTTTTCTAATCTGCTGTTGTCAAAAATCTAATGTTAAATTGGTGTAATTTTCTTTTGAATTTGAACTGCACCCTCGCTACCCCAGATTTCCCACCTTTTTTAATTCTTCATAAATATAAGTAGAATATATATATATATTCAAAAATAATAAATGCTTAAAATTTTTGAATACTTTTAGAGGTTGCAGTTTTTTAAAATCTGTTCATGTACATGGATTTTTTGTTCTTTTTAGAACTTTTTCTATGAGCTTGATAAATCTTTATATTATTTTCATCTAGTTTTTTAAATGTTATTTATTTATTGTGAAGGTTATGAATAGTATATTAATTTTTTAGGTTCCGAAGATGAAGATGGAGCTGGTGATAGTAAAGTATTGAGCAGTAGTCGAGGTAAGGATTTTTTTCCCCTAACTTATTCTTCATTAGATTTTGGCAGTACATTCTGAGTTATGGTAAGTATTTACTCAACAGCAGTTTTGTGTGCATGTGTGGATGGATTATTTTAAAATTTTTCATACATATTTAAAGAAGCATCAGCTTTATGTTGGTTATTTTTACATTTTTTTAAGGGGAGGAGAGGGGGGGGGGAGCAAAGCAAATGAAAACTAAGATTTTTTGAAATTATTATTGTTATTATTATTAATAGGGCCTTGTACCAGAAAAATTCATTTCGTAAATATAACCTATATTGAAGTACTTCAAACCAGACATAGTCATAGCAGATAAAAACATTATCGAATTTGTAATGCTTTAATTATTTAATGTGAGTTTTCTCTGAAAACTAAAGTTTTTTTAATAGTTTACTTCTTGTCTACTTTCATCCTTAGATCTATGTATAAATGATTTTTTAACTGTTATGCAAAATACAACATTCTACAAATCTTAAAAATCAAATTATTAATATGATAATTGAATGGAAAAAAACATTAATTGATACTTAGTATATAAGTATAAATGTCAATTTTTGTTATTTTACTTGCTTTGAAATAATTGGAAACAGTATTTTAGTAATACAGTACCTGCCACTTAATAAAATCATTGGTTAAGAAAATCAGCCGCTTAATCTGATCAAATCATCAAGAACGGAATCAAATCAACATAAATGTGTGCCATGATCTGCCTCTTAATAAAATAAAAAATTTGGTGTGACACCATTCGACTTTCCGAATACTTACGATTAAGATCATTACCAAGCATTTAAATAAATTTTAATCTATGAATAATTCAAACATATATACCAAATTGAAACTCAATCGAATGCGCCGTTTAAAAGCTAGCGAACTTTCAAGAATTTCCCCCTTAGGCCATAATGTAAAAGAAATCTTTGCCGTAGCCCTGTAGGAAAACTATAAGTCCTATGCACACCAAAATCAATACCAGCCTTGCAGCGGTGGTTTATAACATATATACCCAATTTGAGCTCAATTGAATGCCCCGTTTAGGAGCTATCGTGTTCACTCACATACACGCGTACATAGATACATTTCTTAAAAATAGCATAAATGAATTCAGAAGACCTCAAAACGTGTAAATACACCAAAATTTCAAAGTCATATTTTTCACAATTACAATAATTTCCTTACATTCTACATGTTCAGAAAGTAAAAATTGAAACCTGTAAACCGGTAAAAATAAAAATTCTATGGAAGATGGAAAAGAATTTAAAAAATACACACAGCAACCCTTTAGCTTGCTCTGCTGAAACTCTTAACATTTTAGTATTGCAAGTATGGTTGCAACAAGCACACGTGCATCCATCATTTGTCGTAGCAACTTGATTAATTAGCAATGCTACCTCTAAAAAGAAAATCGACATTCTAAGCTTTATTGTTCATCTGCTAATTAGTCCTATTCATCTCTATAAGGTAGCTGAGTGGCTAAAACCTTTTTTTTTTTTTTTTTCCCCAAAAAATTGGCTGAGAATGTGCATTATTATCAGTTGCATGATATTGACCAGTGACCATGAGGGATGATTTTTCTCTCTCTATCTGTAATTTCTGAGAGACCATTTAGTTCTGTTTGAAAGCACTTACAAACAACATGTCTAAAAACATAAGTTGAAGAATTTAACTGAAAATGTACTCTGAATATTACTCCCTTGTTAGAAACATTGAATATTTAATTGCTATGTTTAATCAATGCAACACTGACAGTTTTTTGGAAAGTTTATTATGTAATATTAAGTAAATTTATTTTATATGTTGTATGTGTTTATAAGTTTATATTATAAATTTTGAATGAATATTTAGCTGATAACCATTTGTAAATTAAATAATTTTATTTTATAATTTGTCTTCAAGTTTCATCGGTGGCAATAAGTGACATATCCTTTTTGGGTTGGAATAATGTTTGCCTCTTATAAAAGTCACCTGTTTATTAAAATCAAATTAGCTTGGAACCAGGGACCGATTTGCAGAAATGGGGGACCAGGGCAAAGGCTTCATTGGGGAAGGGCCCTTCCTACAAAAACTTTCTTATACTCTACAAAGCAACTTCGTATCACACTATACAAAGAAGGATATTATAAGAGCATAAAAATGATTATTTAATCGTGATGCAAAGTGAAATGTAATAGTTCAATAGTGATTATATTATTTAATTTTCAATCATTAATTTAATTGTGTATTTTTTGAGTAACATGTTCCACAATATTTTTGTATTGATTTTCCTAGTGTTTATATTAGAATTCACAGTGAGAGAGATCTTCACTTCACTCTACTTAGGAAGCTACTTCTTTTTGCCTGTTCCAACTAAAAATCAACTCTATGGTTTCCTTGCAATGAGCATACATCACTACATAGGCCATGCCTAAATGATGTTTGCACTGAATGACTGCCTGAGACTACTGTTCAGCTTAAAAAAAAAAAAAAAAAGACATGGGTACAATGCTAGTGCTATGAAATTAATATTATAGAGCTATTATTATTACTGTTATTTTTCATATAATTATAGAGCTATTATTATTATTACTGTTATTTTTCATAAAATTAGTTTCTCTTATTTTAAATTAAAACCAAAATTTACGAATTTTTAAATTTAAAGAGATAATTTGGGGGCCTGGCCGCTTGCCCTGAATGCCCTGCTGGAAATCAGTCCCTGCTTTAAATGAATATGTTATTAAGTGGTGGGTACTGTATTAACAAATTAATAATTTAGTAAATGTTTTTTGTAAGTTAGACATTACTTTTTTAATTCAGTAGTTCCAAGATCTGCATATCTTATGTATGCAAAAATATTTTGTAGAAATTATTAAAAAAAAAGTATATGATACATTAACTTTTTTAAATTCAAGATTTTGAAACAGAAGATACTGAAAGTGCTGTTGAAAGTCTTGAAGGTGGTGGAACTTTATGGCGAGAAGAAAGGCAAAGAGCTCAAGAAAACCATTTTTTGCAAGAAATTCAAGCTCGCAACAGTTGTTCATTAACTGGGAATCTTGATCGAAAAACAATTGAAGAAGAAGATGATCAAGAACTGTATGATAATGATCCCAGGGTAAGAAAAATAACTTTGCATAAATTAAGAATGTTAGGAGTAGTTGGGTGAATTTTTCTTTGTATGCTCCAAAATATTTTTTAATTAATTTATGTTTATCTTAACATTGTTTATCTTGACTTCAGAAATTTTTAAAATTCTCTTCTACCCTGCCCTCCTCCCCTACAATAACATTGCACATGATTTTATGCGTTTCATTTTAAATTATCATTCAAAATAAATTTGGTTGCAAGACCACTTTCTAGCTAAATCCTTTTCATTCTTTTAAAACAGTATATATAATGGCATAGGATAATATATTTAAAATTGAATTAATACAAAATCCTGACTTAATTCAATGACTGAAATTAACTATTTGAAAATGTTGAGAGAGATACATCATAAGTAAAAGATTGCAACATTACAATCTTTTGAACAGCTGATAAACATCTTTCCATTCTCATAACAGGCAGTTTTTACTATAACATGCCTACAATTTATATCTATAAGAGAACATGTATACATTATAAAATATTATTTAAAGATTAACTAAAAGTGTTTTTTAAACTTCATTATCCTTTTTTACTGTTAAAACAGCATGAAACATTTATGCTGTGGAAACATATTTTCATTATTGTCTTTTTTTTTTTTCTAAAAACAGTCAATTCTGGTAATGGTGAACCGCTGGGAACTGGCAAAACTTGTTCACTATATCCGAAGTTCATTAATGTCCCTATGTTGAACAATTAAACTTCGTGCATAACTAAAAAATAGCATTTTATGCCCATACTGAATATTTATTAAGTAAATCAAATATAAGTAATTGCATTTATGGTGATCAAAAATATTTAACTTCAGCAAATGGAACCTATTTTTCTATTTCATCATCTTCTGCCTTTTGAAAAGTACCCTGCTTTGCTTTTGTTAGCCAGTGATTCTTAAAAAGTATTTAAAGTGTGTTAATCCTTCAATGAAGTAATTTTAAACCCTGTCCCCCTTCCCTCTGTTGCAGTGGACAGGAGTCTTGCTTATTCCTTTGTTCACTTTTCTTCCCTTCTTCAATTCCTTTTATTAAAATAGCCACTGGCAGTTCACCCGTATTCTGGAACAGGTGCTTGATAATCTCTTTCTCTCTTCTCAAACACAAAAGAGACATATATATATGTCGTGCGTGAGTGGTTTAGGAACAGCACAAACAGCAACGTCCATCTGGATTATTTTATTGAGGCATATTTACAAATTATATACAGAGGAGTTTGGAAATCTCTCGAAGTCAGGAAGAGCTGCTCTGCGGTAGATGTCTCCTGGTTTTGTTAGTAAAGTTCACAGAGTGTCCTCTAGGCGGCAGCTCTGTCTGTCCATCATCTAGTTGGTCTACAAAACCATAACAAAATCCTCATTTGTTAAATTAGCAGACATGGGAGGCGCCTGCTGGCGAGACACCTTTATGATTGACAGGTTCAACCCTCCTAGGCAACGAGTATTGCACCATGTTTTGAAATTGCAATTTATAGTCCAGATGCCCCCAAAGTGAAAGATATTTTTAATTAAATGATCGCTTGTATGACATATCCCCCCTTTTTAAGCTTGTATGACATATATATATATATATATATATATATATATTTTGTGGGTAAACTCAAACAACATCACCTCTGCCATTTCTGAAATTTTCAAAGTTCACTATAACCAATATCATGCTTCAGAAAAACTAAAAAATTCTGTGCACATTTCTAATGTCTGTGAACCAGGAATAATGATTGCCTTCACTATAGCTGAAAAGTCACTATATCCAGACTTTTACTGTACATAGAAGGTTAATGAAAATCAGAACTGTGTGTGTGTTAAATCCAAAATAAAATTTTTACTTTAAGTTGTTCATTTCTTCTTTTTGTAAATGATAAAGATGATCATCAACAAGATTATATTACAATAGTGTTAGTAAGTAGATTTTTTTTATATATCATGTTGTAATTATTGATAAAATGTAACAATAAAAGGATATTTTATTTGTAATTTTTGTAAATACTCATACATTGGTTTAAAAACATGTTCAGGTATGAGAGTTTGTGAAAAAATTGTGTTGCAACATCCTTTAACCTTTAGGAAAGCATTAAATTTTTTTCTTAATCCGAAGTATTGGGAAAGGAGCATAATTTTCTGGTCAAACATGTTTATATTTGTAAATAATCTTTAATAATCAAATACATAGTTTTATATAAGTATAAATACTAAGCACACAAATAATAAGGTAAATTGCTTTTTTTCATAGTGTAAGAATAAATATGAAGGTCCACATACAGATATGTACCAAATATTAATTTTTAAAATGAAAACTGTGGTTCGAAATCGTAATTGATAAATAAATTTAAAGTAACCTGCATTTTGACATTTCTTTTTGCCCACGTTTACGTGGGCTTTTGTTGGAATTAAAGTGCAGAGGTTTTTTTTTTGGGGGGGGGGGGAAATTAACTGAATGCGAATTTATTTGTCTAAGTAGAACTGCGTTTAAAAAGTTTATCTTTGTTTAAAACACTTATTCATAATTGATCCAGAAAATTGTTGAACTTATATAAGATTGTTTATTTAATTTTATTTAACACTAAAGGGATCCTACTTGTAGAGTATGTATAAATATAACATTTAATTTTAGTATCACAAATTGGAGTACAATTCATCTCTGTTGTCTGTTCTATAATAAATTTTAAAAATAAATAAATGTGATTTTAAAGGAAGTATGCTAATCTAGTTACTACTTTAAGATTTAATGCCTTATTTCTTAGTTTTATGCTAATAATTAGCATTTGGTTCTCCCTTTTTTCAGTGATTTGCAACTTGCAATTTATTTTACTTTTTGCACATTTTCTTTTGCATGTTCATGCGTAATTTAGCATGTACACTTTATTTTTCTGATTTTTAATGCTATTAATCAGTTGTCTACAAGCTAGTTTAAATGAATGTATTATACACTGTTAAATGTATTATACATTTATGTATTATACATAAATGTATTATACTGAATGCATTATACACTTATTATACACTGTTAAATCATTGATAATCGTGAAGCAAATGTTTTTGAAGCATAAAATAAAAAAATATATTAATAAAAAACTTCATATTTTCCTGAAAACCTGGTATTAAAATGGTGACTTTTATAGCAGTTTCAAAAATTCCTTTTTTCATGCCTTTTAAAAGGGTAGTTTTTCAGTTATGCATATTCAAAAATTGTTCACTTATAAATAGAAAAATGTCTTCTTCTTTTCAAAAATTACCCCTCATCTCTCTCTCTCTCTCAAAAAAAAAAAAAACTAAAAAAGAAAACTAGTTTATTTTGTTATTTTTTAAAATTACAAAAGAATAATCAGAATCAAATTATTATGGAATTTCTTTATAAAGTATGAACATTTGTTCCTTTTTTCAAGTGCTGAGATGTGTAACACAGATCTTTCCGATATTAAAAATACAGAGGAAATATGTATAAATTAAGAAACCAAAATTGTATTACCAAGAAAAGTATGTTATTGTTGATTTTAGAGTTAAATGTGCATTGCTTGGAGGATAGTTTTAAAGATGTATTCTTAATATGCGTGTGTGCAAAGGGAGAGGGACTATTTCTAAGAACTAAAGTTTACATAACTATTTTACAGCATTCCAATAAACTGGGCTTAGCAACACTGATTTAAGCATTTTATTTCTTTTTCTTTTCTTTTCTTTTCTTTTTTTGCACTTATTTTATTTTCACATTTCCTTTTGTTTCCCCATTTCCTGCACTTCAATAGAAACCAACATTAGCCTTTGCATAACATCTGTTGAAGTGGCTGTTCCAGTTTTCCATAAATTCCTATTGTAGGACTTGGACCTTTTTCAACATCATGCATCCTTTACTACAGATGACGAAAGCTATGTTCGCACAGATGATGATGATGATGGCAACAATACAGACTGGGAAGAAACTGTTAGAAGATGGGTGAATCGTTAACATGGGACAAAATGTACTTTTGTATAATCTGAAGTCATATCATGTCAGACAAGGCAGCTAGTATTATCATCAGAGGTCCAATATGTGCCATATGGCATTTTTTGGCCCTGTGAAGAGGTTTAATGTGTGTCTGTAGCAGTGACAATATGGATTTAGTTTAATTTAAATTTGTAAGAAGCCTTTTGGTTAGTGTTTTAATAAGGCGTAACACTCTTCTACACTGGTACACTAATAAGCTATATGATTTACTCAAAAGTTTTACAAACCAGTAAATCTTTTTAATGTTTTAATTATGGAAAGGTGAATAGGTACATATCATGTATCGTACATGTAAATAACACATACATTGGTAGAGTTTATTTTACCATTTTGCTGAATCATTTATTTATTCTGTTTAATCATATACACTTTTCAAGTTTAAACATGAAGTAAATATTTTAGATGTAGATAAGATTTGTTCATTATTTTCAATTTATGCATTTTAAAAATTTAGATTATATTATGATTTTGTTTGAAAATTAAATAGTTTTATTGTTGTTGTTGTTTTTAAGATTATATTATGTTGAAATGTCTGTAATGCCTTATAATTCTTTAAATCACTCTCGCGCATATATGCAATTTTTCTGGTCTTATTTGTTATTTACTTGTGAATAAAAACAAAATAAATGTCACCAAACACTGTACTTGGTTATTTTTAATCAAAATTTTAACATTCAAAAAGAAACATCCTATAATTTATAGATAATAGTGTTGATACAGAGGCAATATGAGAAAAGTAAAGAAAAAAAAAAAAAAAACTTTTATCATCAAACCCTTGCTATGATAGTGATTCTGAGACTCATCACACCTCATTGCACTTGTAATGAAAGAATAGCTTTTAATGTCTTTTAATGATTTAGAAGCATGAAAACTTTAGATTTACTGTGGCCTGTGTGAAAAAAAAAGTATCATCACAGAATCTTCTGCAGATGAACTCATTATACGTATGTTTGCTGTAGTAGCCATTGGCAGAAGGTAGGTGAGTGGAAATGAGGGCGCATGCACCCCCCCCCCCTCCAGACAAAGTAAGTTTAAAGTATTGAAGATTGACTTCTTTTGTAAATTCAAATTAATTTACAAGAAGACGTTAAAAAAAAGTGTGCCCTCTCCAGAATTTTTTTCTGGATCTACCACCAGTTGTAGCTCTAAGTAACTCTTGTTACTTGAGAAAAATGTTATTTATGTAAGGAAGTCTCTTCGGTAAAGAAATAATAACTAGACATCTGCAAAAAGCAATATGGTTACTTGATAACTTTGCCATTAAAACAAAATGGACTCATAAAAACTAAAATAACTAATTCATACTCAGTCATCTGGTTCACTAAAACTTTGGTTTTGAAATAGGCTATGGACTGAAGGTTTTTGTAAATTATTGAGAATCAAGAGTATTACTTTGTAAATTGCATTAATCTCTTGATGAGAGATATAATCTCTCTTAAGATGAGATGTTTAAACCTAAAGCATCAACATTTAAAAATTGTTGTGTAGACAAGCTTTCAGAAAAAAAACACTTCATGCTTTGTTAGAAGCTTCGTTTCTTGATTAAACTTTTTTAAAGTAAAAACACACTTTAAAATATTTGAACGAGGATAAAAATGTTTTTAAAAAAAATTAACACTATTAACAACTCCAGTGAAACTATAATCAGCACCTTTAAAAGGTTGGATTTATTTTTTTCTTCATTTTAAAAGATTCTGGTACTTAAACCATCATAAATGATAAATTGCACACTTCAAAAATAAATGAAATGAATAGCAATACTGGACCACTGTTATGAAACATCTGTTTAATTAAATTTTAATGCATAGCAATTAAATTGTTTCAACCTGATAGCAAATCTTTAAATTATTTATACTTATATTGAAATTATTATTTGCAGCTGATATTTTACACTTGCTTGTTTAATGATAGAACTTATGTTTTATGTGATTATTTAAAGTTACTTGTTTTTTTTTTAAATTTCAGTTTTTGTCTCACTCATTACCAATCTTGACTATATTTAGTTAAAAACATTTTAAAGCCATTAAAATTCCGTTAAAAATATTAAAAACATAACACACCAAGTGTTTAGTTAGCGCTTTCGACTGCACGGCCTGCAGTCGTCTTCAGAACTGACAAGAGTCTTCTTCGCTCCAGCACATCATGCCAAGCTCCATCGATCTGCGCGTATGTCATGTCGTTGACGGCGTAAGGATTCCTCTTGCGTAAGGATTTCTATTGCTTCACGTTTCAGACTATAGCTATGATTATTGTAGTTGGTTATTATTTTAATGCTATTGAAATCTATTTCTATATTTTTCTTTAAGGCTAGATGAGAAAGGGCAAGACTATGTCTATTAAATTTAATATCATTAATGTGTTCTTTTATACGATCTTTTATTTTTCTTTTTGTTACACCAATGTAGTGGCTGGAAAGGTTTGAATCTTTATAAGTAAAATTAATTTTATATACACCAGCAGTTTCTAAAGGATTTATTTTTTCTTTATCAGAGCAGATTCTTTTAAAAATGTTACTATTAGATATGTTATTAATGGAATTTTAATGGCTTTTAAATGTTTTTGACTAAATACACAATACTTCTGTGTATGACTCCTATCTTAAACAATCTTGACTATTTCATCTTGTTTTAGGTTTTTTTTTTTTTTTTTTACAACTGATGATTATTAAAAACTGACATTTACTAAAAGGCTTCTTCTAAATTTTCAGTTTCATTCAGTTTTTAATACTGTGATAAAAAATATGGTGGTGTTATTTACAACGAAAGTTTGTTTACACTGTTTCAAAAATCCGTTTATTTTTTATATGTTACTTGGTCTCACTGTAAATTTAATTGTGTACTGTTATCTGTTATAAGTCTATGCATTAATACGTATCTAAACAAATTAATATTTAAATATTGTGCTTATAATTGGCTCAGTTTCTCTAAAGTGTAGATATTATATATATGCAAAATCAAGAATTATTAAGTAGCATTTCTAATTTGAAAACATTTAATATAATGATTTCAGCTTAATGTATTCATTCAGTTCATAATTTTTACCTTTTTGTTCTTTACTATGTATATTGTGAGGTGTAATACTTCACTTATGACGTAATTTTCTTACTTCAAATATTTTGAAATCTTTCATTAAAAATAATTTGTTGATTTAATAAAATAAACAGTGTGATAGACAGTCGACTCCAGTTATAATGAACCTCTGGGGCAGCAAATTTTGTACACCATATCCGAAGTTCAATAAAACTGGTGTTTCCCCATGTTGAACAAGTTACCTTATACAAAACTTGAAAATAGTATTTTATACAAATTCTAAATGTTTATTCAGTAAATCAAACATAATTGATTATGTTTATGGTTCTAGAACTATTTGTTAAGTAAAATAAGCAGAATTAATTACATTTATGGAAATGATGTACTTTCTTTTCAATTGGCAAAATCTGCTGTCTCTTTTAACCTGTGATATTGCTTTGAGAATGAAATCGGAAAGAATTGAGAATGAAATGCTCGAAAAATGAAATCAAAAGCAAAATTTTGGCTTTTGGTTCACTTTCAAAAGTACCCTGCTTTTGTTAATGGATACTTTTAAAGACTAGAATGCCTTACAGCAATGAAAAAAATTATACTTACCCCTTTCCACTTGTTTAGTATGAGTATATTAGCCTAGACACTGACATTTCACTTGAATTTCGGAACAGGGGTGTTTGATAGTCTTTTTGTCTTCTCGAACACAAAAGAGACACTCTTAGTAGGAGTCGAGCACCACCTCTGCCATCCAGAAATTTTTAAATTCACTATAGCCATGGTTTACTAAAACCGAAAAATGCTATGTACAGCTGCGGAAAAAAAATGTCCCACTTGCTCTTTATTTCGCCGTCATTCGTCATACAGGAAAGTTATATATACCATTCATTTGCAAATAACACATACTTTAATTTGCATAGACCGAATCCTATTTAATTCTGCATCAACTTAGTTTTTTTCAATTGCAACACTGTATTTTGACTTTATTAAACGAAAGAAAACCTTCAAATTACCCTGATTTTGAAAATCTTTCTAATTTTGAAATTGTTATTGAGTATTTCCCTTGATGATTCTCTTAGACAAGTGAAATGTTGGCAAGAATGAGAGACTGCTCTCTACTCTTCTGACTAGAAGCGTGAATGTTACTCAGCTATGGTCAAACTTGAAGAATGGTTTCATGATTGAAAATTTATTTGTTTGAATTCCATGTAAAAACGCAATTACCTTTTTGCCGACCCAATATTATCACTGTGTTTGTTATTTCACTTTCTTCATTTAATATTATCGACTGCAAAGGGTATCATCTTCTTATAAGACTTTTGGCAGAATTTTAATGTATATTTAGATGAAAATTTAGACAGAAATATGTGATTTTGAATGTTTGATAAAGTATGGGGAAGTTCAAACACGTAATGTTCCCAATATTAAAAAAGGTCAAATTCATGCCTTGAATATTGAGGATGTTAGTTTTTCAGAAATAGAACATTGTATTAGAAGACATACATCTACTGCATCTAATTCTATACCTGGAAAATATTTTATTTGTGGTTACCTGAAAAATATTTTATTTGGTAGCAGACGCAACAATTGACGCTTTATAGAATCACCATCAAACTGTAAAAACCTCTAATTTATTTGCTTCAAAATTTGATAATTTTTAATACCGCTATCTTTTACTGTGTTTTTTCACAAAAGAAATCTAATTTACTTTTATTTTAAGCAATTTTCAAAATATTGTCACTTAATAAATTTATATATGGTCCCTTAACTCATGAAAATAACAAACTTTATTTAATATAAATTAAACTACCGAACGTAAAAATTTGAAATTTTGCACAGCCATGTAAATCACTTTTTGCATCTATTTCCATCAAAATTTGGCTATGTTCCTATTCATAATTTTTTTGAATATTAATTTAATAATTCATAATTCATATTAATATTTTATTTAAAATCATAATAACATTAAATTATGTTTGGGTCGTTTAGTTCTAATAGTACAAAAAAAAAAAAAAAAAAAAAAAAAAAAAAAAAAAATCAGCTTCTTATTATCAATATTATGAGATATGATTTAAAGTATGAAAAAATATTTTAACATATGGGGAGGGGGATTTTGGGTGCTCATAACACACCCATTTTCAGTTCATATTTATTGAAAATGGGTATTCGGGGTTAAAATGAGCTAAATTTTTTAAATATTAAGTGAAATCTAGGGCTTGCTATTGGGGAAAAAAAGTTGGTGTGAATTTTAATATGTAGACTAGCTGCTTGCCCGTTCTCCGCACGGTGGGAAACGTAAATTTTCCTTACACATATATAATTCGAATTAAACCCAGTAATGAGGAATCTCAAAACGTGAAAAAATACTGGAATCGTGACTAAAAGTTGACGTCATGAGTGCAAATTTTAAACGATTGAACATGACACAAAAACTACGTCATGTGACTGGCGATCAGGAAAGAAAGAACTTTATGGTATGCAGACAAAACTTTTCTCTTTCGAAAAATGCCTGATTTCTACATCAAATAATTCATTTTGTGAGGTTTAGTATATACCACATTGAGGTTTAGTATATATAGTATATACCACAGAAATAACATTACATGATGTTGACAACAATTTTATCTTGCATTTTTCAAAGCGTGGACAATGCATTAGGGCAGTTATGTTACACATGACTTTATTAAATTTTACCTAAATTAAAAAACCTACATGAAACAATGGATGTATCATTTACATTTAAAAGCCAAAAATGTACCCTGCTCCGGTGAAAATAATGTCGCTTTTGTAAATTAAAACGCTCGTGATGTAACTTCTGAGAATACTACCCTTCTGAGAATTCTATTACTACCCTTATTGAATTCTTAATGCAGTATCACACTTGTTACATAAAAGTGACAAGTGACGTTTATCTCACTGTCAATTCGCACTAAATAAATAACTAATTTCATTTTTCATTTTTTACAGATTACAGTTGACCCCTTTATAACATGGGTCTACAACACGAATTCTTAAACACGACGAAAACATTACGATCGTTTTCGTGTAACATGTTAAAAGAGACTCGTACAGCACGATGAAATGAGACATATGTTCTGATATTATGACGCCTTAGCTCCTGTAATTAACATTCCTTTTGAATGGCAACACCAAACATCATTGCATTTTTACGGAGCGCAAATAAGTTTTGCCGCGATTATACCGCGCAGTCCGCACTCCAGGTGGAGTATAGTGCAGGACCTGTACAACACGGACTCCTATAACACGGAACGTATCTACCGTGTTATAGGAAATCTACTGTAGTTGCATAGTGTCAAATTCAATAGTTAAGAAAATTCTGGGTTGCCGTATTTAGTAATATTTCATCTTACCTTGATGGCCAAAATGTATTAAAACCAAATATTCGAACTGTATCAAAAGTAAAATTTACTAAAAGCAAAATTTTAAATTTTGTATAACCCTCAGAACAACTTCGGGGTTTGCCATCTACGACGGTTTTTCATGACGTGACAACTGATGCTTGCGTACAGTGGCGCAGCCAAGGAGGAGATAGGGGTCACAACCCCCCATGTGGAGTTTTTTGCCATACAAAATGTATATTCTTAACTCTAACATTCCCATGAAAAATTTTTGGCTACTCCTGCTTGCATATAATTGATCTTTTTTTTTCATTTATCAGTGATCAATATACTTCAGGATTGGAATCTCCGCGGTAAAAAATGGTCTAAAAAATCTGATTAACACAGTGGGGTTACACAAATACGCGCCGGACATACGCTCTTGCTTATGTCCGGAGGAGCAAATACATTAGAGGTTATGTGCTGCTCCGGATAATCTGCCAGCAAAAATGACGTAAAAAATGACATCCACACGCGAAGGAAATAAAATTAAAGATATGTAGAATTGCATGAAAACTTCGATTATTTTTAAAGTGCAAGTCTGTTACAATTAGTTCTATTTATTTCACGTTTGATGCGCTTTCACTTTTTCGAGTCTTAAAAGCTGTAGAAATGAGTGGTTTCACTTAATTGTTAAATTTAACAACTTAAGTGGCAATAATGGATTCCGTTGCTACGGAAATTATAGCAATGTTAAAAATAGAACATGAAATGAGTTATTCATGTTTACTTTGCTAGAACTGCCATATTGGCGAAATTAACGCTGCCAGTTGATGGCCAATAGTTCAAACCACAAATTAAACTTGACACTAAAGTTAATAAGCAATACTTTGTTTGGCAGAATAAAAAAAAAAAATACCTATGTATATGCTAGTGACATCGGCTCATCTCAATTGTGGAATGGAATTAATAATACGTACAGAGCTGCACTACATTAGAATATTTTCCGCCAACTTTTCTAAGAAATGTACTAAAGTAGGAATCAACATACATTTCAATTCGTAAAACAAAAAATATATTAGACAGTATTAATTACGCCTTTCTAACAGCTTTTAGTAAAAGAAACTTCCATAGCGCTGCTTTAACAAATAAGAATCAATTATTTATTACACAGTACTTCCATCACCAAATGCCAACATACATCATTTTGCAAGATTTTTTTGTTTTCAGGCAATCATTCGAAGCATTGATTTATCAGCAATCAAAATGGGAAATAGTTATCTATCATTTATATGGTTCCATCGCCAAAATTTAATGCAGGCATATTATTGATAAGTAGCAGTTATTTAAATTATTATTAACTATGACCATGGGCGCCCATAGGGGGGGGCAAGGTAGGGCACTTGCCCCCCCCCCCCTAGAGATTTAGGTTACTGTCTCATGATGTAAACAAATCGCAAAAACAGTACTAAATTTGTTAAAAGTTTGAAATTTGCCCCCCCCCCCCCCCCAGAAAAATTCCTATGGGCGCCCATGACTATAACGGGTTTTAATCACCGTTAACTACCATGTACAAAATGTGAGAATTTCAATTTTCTGAAATTTGGCGGAATTCCTCTAACTTAAATCAGTTTACATAATTTCGTGAAAATTATATAGATCGTTTAAAATCGCCTTAATAACTGCATTATTTCTATATGAAAAATCGAAGCATAGCGCCGTAAAACTTATACTTGTTATTAAAAATACGATTTCGTTACGCTCTCAGTAATTTGCGCCAAGCCCAAAACTGTACAAATCAGTAAAACCTACTACTTTCTCAAAATCGCCAAATGAGCCATTTTTTTTTTGGCCAAACTAAAAAACATACATATTAGTCTCGGAAATCTCTCAATCCCTTATTCTTTCACACATAAAACACATTGAATTCCAGCTCTGATTTAACATGAACGCAATATTTTAATTAAAAAATAACTTTGTAAATAATCTAAACAGAAAAAAAATCATTATTCTTTTATTTTTACTGCAGGAGTCTAAATAATTTAATAAAATAGCCAAACATGGCAACCTCGATGCTTATTTCTCACTTTTTTGACTACGGGGGTTACAATCACGGAATTGCGGAGAGTAAAAATTAGCATTTTTGATGGGTTTTTTTTATCAATATCTCCTAAACTAATTCGAATTTCAAAATTTAAATTAGCGGAGGTTCTTTCTCGAAATTTTCCGAATTTGCGGATACCTCGTTCAAAACTCAACTCCCAGCCATTTAGCAGGAGTTGATGTTACAGACACACAGACAGACGCGCACAGATTTTAATAGTATAGATGGCCCCTTATGCAATTTTTATGCATAGCAAATTAAAGTGTACGTGCATCGAAAACGATTGGTATCTGTAACTTTGCTGTACGACGATCGACGCCCGAAAAAAGTACAAGTGGGACTTTTTTTTCCGCAGCTGTACATTTCTAATGTATCTGAATGGGGATGCATTCACTATAGCTGAAAGTTCTCTATATCCGGAGTTGACTGTATTAAGAAAAGTTTGTCTTGGTAAATAAAAATATGTATTGTAATAGTTCAAAAACCACTTACAAATATTGTAATAATAACAATAATGATTATTCTGCAGGCTAGTTGGTTGTGTAATACTGGTAAATCCTTAAAGATTATATAATTTTAAAAAAATTTAATGACTTTTATTCACAAAGATTTCAATTTTTAATACTTAGGCTATATTTATACAGTTAAAGTATAAAACTTGATACTAAGACTAAATTAAAAGAACTGGCATTTCCTTTATTTAAAAATATTTAAGAAGCATTAAAAGAAAAAAATGGTGGTTTATAGTAAATTACAAATAGTATCATATCTTTATACTATCTTTAATTTGAATAAATACATTTATTACAGAATTTTCAATACTTAATTGACTTATCCAAGTTTTTTATTGTAAGTTTGTTTATTTATTTTAAAATTAATAATGTAGAATTAATAATTTTTGGTCAAAACAATGGTATCGCTTTATAAGTAACATTTTATGTGTGTTTTTTTCAAAGTTTTTATTTATTTTAATGTAGAATTTTGCCTCTGCCCCTTCTCAAAATATTTTAACACTGCTTTCCAATTTTGTATTTTAATAATTTCTAAAACAATGAATGTGTTGAATGAAATTACTTTTTACATTATTAGAAACATCTAATTTTCTTCAAGGATAAATTTTTAATGTTTTTGTCATTGATTGTGAATGGTGTGATTAAAAAGTCAAGAGTACATAATGGTAGAATTGGTTAAGTTTACATATGCATCAGAATATTGCTTCCTTTGGGAAAAATCATTTGATGATTTAAAAATTTGTAATTCATTATTTTTATAATTTAAATAATAACATTATTGTAGTTAATAATTTATGAAAGTTAAAACATTTAAACAGAATCATCATACAATTTTATATATTTGTGTACTGTTTGCAGTTCAATGTATAACAAGTGTTTTTTTTTTTTTCAAGTACAAATGTATATAAATTTTTGAAAGTTAGTGTAAATGTAGCATAAAACAAATTTTATGTAATAAAACTTGGATCGAATCAAAAGATTTAGGTGTTTGTCTGATGCTTATGTCTGCATCAGATCTACTAAGTTGCATTTTTTTTTTTTAAATTACTATGTTTTAGACTAGAAATAACAATGAAATCAGATTTATCAGCTGACATGGTGCTCTGACAGCTTTGTGTTTGAATCTGTTAATTGCCATTTAGACCAAATATTTGATTATTTTAAGTTATGCAACAATGGACCTTACTCATGAGGACCCATAACTGAAATTATTTTTAGATCTACAACAACTCCCGGACATTTTCACTGTACCCAATTATTCCAGAAAATGTATTTAATTTACTCTGTTATTATAAAACAAAATATAAATATTATTCACTAAAATGTTATTTAAGAATTTTATGAATGAGATGTCGTAAAAGGATTTTGTTCATATTTTTACCTCCTGATTTATGCATTCATTCTCATTATGTTCTGTGTATACTTACTTAGTATAGAGCTGATACAAATGGTTAAATCATTATAAATCATTATTAATATTATTAAGATGTTGTTTTCAGTATTTGTTAGATGTATATTTTCACACAGTTCCAAACACCTCACTGTACAAAATTTTAAAGCACAAATAAATTTAACTTTATATTTAAGGAATGTAACACATATTTAATTAGATTATTAGAATTGATCAAAGGAAGATACTATTAGTTCTTCTATAGAATTTCTTTTTCCTGAATTATTAAATGTACAGATTACACAAATGGGATACAATGTGAAAATAGTATATGACTTTGATTATTTTTACAATCAAATTTTTACTGTGCTGGATTAAGCCCATTGAAATTCATTACAAAATAAAGTAATTCATATAGACCTCTTTTTATACAGTTTATTTCAATTTCAAAATTAAAACATGTTTAAATCTTCACATTTATTTATATAAAAAAAAGGGGGGGAATAAAATTTTGTTGCAGTTCTTAACTAATGTATTGTTTTAGAGCATTATGCTTTTGGAAGTTTTAAACGCCAGTTAAAATTCCAATCAATGGATGAACTTTTATTTCTGAGAATGAAAATTTGCATTATTTTCCTGTATTTAAGCCAAATGATGAGAGGGTATTCTGGGTGGTAAATCGAGAGAAATATACTGAGTCTAGAATTATTTTATAACATTACCAAGGGATTAATGAATTTTTATTCATCTTAAATTACATTACTAAGCTTTCATAATCATACATAATGCAACAGCCTAGAATTCACCTAGATATTTTTAAAGTGTACTTTGTGAGACATCTGCCTCTCTGGCCAGCTTTTTTTCTTTAATCATTAAGCAATATTCCTGGATATTGTCTCCCTATTTTCCCTAGTGTTTGGGTTTCCCCCCCATTCTTCTGGTAGATGATTTGTGCCGAAAAGAAAATAATGTATTCATGACTGGTGTATTATTTGTTAAAATTAATTTGTGACAGTTGTTGATGCTACTGGGAGACCTGACTGACTATTTTCTTAATCCAGCACTTATCTGAAAATCTAAAATCTGCCAAAAACATAATGGGTGCATTAGTTACAAAAGGGAAACTTTTATGCATGCTGTTGTACTGACATTGTTGTAAAGTTAATAACAAAACCTGCTGTAACAGGATTATTCCTATAGTGCTTTCTACAATTTTTTACTGTTAAATTTTTAAACCTGTTTTTTAACTTTATACTACAGTATACATTAATCATAAACCATGTAGCAAAGTACATCAGCATATAAAACAAAGGTGACTGCATTCTTTCTTCTTTGTTCTTAATTAGTGTATTTTTTTGTTTGTTTAGTGATTCCTAGTTAGGAGTTTTTTTTTTTTTTTTTTTCAAAATTGCATAAATTGTATATACATATAAGTACATAAGCAGCACGAAACATGTGGATTTTGATGTTTTTATCATATCATGTACATGATTTTGTGATGTAATTATTAGGATTTCTGTATATTCAATTGTACAAATAGTTATGTGTTTGAGTATAAATGCACGTATCCTGTAGTTTTATTGTAAATTTCAAATTGTGTAATTATAACTTTTTTTTTTATCTGAATGCAAGAAAATTTGTGTAATGTAAATTTAGATGTTTCATTTTATGTTATGAAAGTGTATTTAATGGAGAAATCATTTTATTGGTCTTTTGTTTAATCTAGACTTTTTAGTTTTCTTAAAGTATAATTGAGAATGATTAATATAGGTTTGTTATTCATAAATACCAAAAATATTTTTGAAATAAATTTAAAATTTTTAACTAATACTTTTTAATAGTTTGATTTATTAACATTAAATTGTTTATCATTTTAATATAAATTTATCATTTTAATATAAAAATTATACTTTTCATATGTTTTGAAAAGAAAATGTACTTGCGAAAATTGCTGTGTCATTAATTCTTTAGAGCAATTAAAATACTTTTCTAGTGTATAAAAATATTGTAATTTTTTTTTTTTTTTTTTGTGATGTAATAAACAGAAATTTTTTTGAATAGTAAGCTGAATATTTTATTTTTATATATTTTCATTTTGCTGGGAAGTTTTTCAGTCCACAAAATATACTGATTTAGTGTTCCTTTTTTAATTAGCATCATATATTTTTCTGCTTGTTAATGTGAGGGCTTGGCTATTGCAAATGGAAAACTTTTAGCATTTCATAACCTATATTAAGCTAATACTACTTGCATTCAGATTAATTTATGTCTTAATTAATAATTTAAAACATACGGATGCAAACCTTAATTTCAAATAAAAAACAAGCATGCAAGTAGATTTATGTGTTCTTCAGATTTTAATATATTTTTTTTTAATTATTAAAATCCATATACTTTTTAAGTTGTAAAGTTTTATTTGTCAGTATATTTTTGTGATTATTTTGTATTGAAATTTGTCATTTAGAGCATTTTCTTCCTCCTTCTTTGTTTCATTGTCATGCCATTTATTTAATAGCATTGCACATAGTACAACAGTCACCATAGCTAATGACCAAGCACATTGACTATTTTTACATTCCTTAAAAGCTTGTGCAGATTTATATGACTACCAAGTAAACATTTGTTACCACTATCTGTACATATTTAGTGGAAGAAGTTGTAGAGGATTGGATTCTTTCATTGAACACTTCACATCATATTAGTTATAGTATTAGAGTCTTTTTAAACCACACCCAGTTATTAATTTACTAGTGTGTAATTTGTTGCAGGCAGTCCCTCCTCATTGTTCTCTGTGTGTATGTTAGTCATGTAACTTCCATGCATTTTTACTGAGTAAATCTACCTTATTTTAAGTCTGTATAATCAGCATTTATGTAAAATTCATAACTAGACATACTGTCCGTTTTCTTTGATCAAAACCTGTACATTTATGCGTGCATCAGATCTGACTTGATTTTATCAAAATTAGTGTAAAAGGAGGTTCGGTTATACTCTGATCTTTCCCAATGAAAAATAATGATTTTTGTAAAAATACTCTGCCAACATCTTTTGTTAAAAATTGAATCAAAATTAAATATAAAAAGATTGAAATTGGAAATGGACAGCTTTATGAAAGGCAGAGTATATAAAATAGAACTCCTGTAAGTACCCATCTCAGTGTATCACCCTTTTTCAGAGTAGTATCATCTTGTGTATAGTAGTTTTGCCTTTGGGAAATAGACAGTAGCAAAATGTTGTCCTTAATTAATGGTACATGTACATAAACTGGGTGCTATCACAATTCATCACTTGAAATGCAAATGTTTAGGAATTGTATGATTAATTTTATGTATGTGGGTTCCACATCTTTCAGCATTCAGATACTATTTAATTATGACCTTTCAGTTGTACCTAAATTCATATCATTTATCAATCATTTAACTTGGATTGTTTGATGTATGTTAAAACAGCAGTGTTCATTAAACACTTATCAACCATTCAATTGTTTACCAAATTTGAAAAAATAAAATAAAGCAACTATTAAGAATTTCAGAGTGCTCAAATTAGCATTTGATGGATTCTAAGTGATTTACAGGTTACAATCATTTTTCTTTTTTTCTTTCATTCTTTTCTTTCAATATGTTATCTTCTTTTTTTAAAAAATATGCTACATAGACTAATCAATATTAACAAATTTTTTGGATAAAAAAATATTGTTAGGATAAAATTCTGTTAATCTGTGATGATTTCATAAATTTTTATTGCATTGATATATTTTCCCCAAAAAACATGTTGGTATTTGTATAGTAGAAAAGTAAACGCTTTCATCTGTTAAAAGGCACTTTTTTCCTCCTTAGTACTGTGATAGAACTGCCTGTAACAAATTGAATCTATTAAAATATTGAGACTGATTAAAACTTTTGCTATTTATTATTGTTACCTTGCACATTTCCAAAGTCAAAGTTGTAACTGTGTATACCCATACACACGTGAATGTAGCTTACACAGGTTTTGTACATAATTTTTCTTAGGTGGGGTTAATTTTTTTCTTTCTTTTCAATTTAGTATCATTAATGCACCTTTTTTTTTCATTCTTTCTCAAACTATTTTCTTAGCTAATTTTTGATTTGTTTTGTATTGTCTTTGTGTGCAGAGATAATTTTATTTGTTTGTCTATCTGATTGTTCTTATTTATAACTACAGGATTTATTGGTAGAGAATGTGAGGTATAATCTTTATTCAATGTACAGTTTCATTTAGATTTTGTAGATTTTATCTTTTTTTTTTAAATGTGAATGATATATAATGATTACAATGAAATAAATGAATTAGTCTTTGAAGTGTTGTTGATATATTAGTTAATTATTGTTTTATTGAGGAATAAATATTAAAAATATTTTCACACATTTTTAGGGTCGTAAAACATTTTTATCACGTTGAATATAATTATCAGTATTGCTGAAAGAAGTATCTGGAATGTTGTTTCTTGATAATACAACTCCAGTACAATCTTACCTATATAGTAAAAAAATTCTTTCTCTTCTATCTCTGGAGGTTTTAAGACTTCAACAAACATGTCTGTACATGTGATTAAAATATAAAATAGAATATTTGATGTAAATGGCTTTTTATTTTTGTTTATTTTTTAAATTTATTCACTCCTAAATAATTTTCATAATTAAGTCATGGGTTAATTTTTATTCAACAATATCTCCTACAAAGCAGTATCTTAGTTAAAAGAAAATAGTTTTCTTCTCACCTTCAGCCTTTTATGTTTATGAATATTTTTCTTTTCAAACCATTGTAGTTCATTGGGGGAAGAGTTTAAACTTCTCTTCAGCCATATCTAGCTCAATCATGTTTGAAGAGTGTAAACTGAAGTCTTTTAACTAAAAGATATAAGGTATAGTATTATTAAAATAATCTAAACTACTTTCACTACAAAAATGCACCAGAGCTCAAATTTTTTGGCTATTTTCTAGAATTTATTTAGCACTATGCTAAGAAAGAACTGTGAAACTATTAAAAATCTCAAGGCTATGCAGTTATACTTTTGGAGATTTCAATTGGGATTTTAATAGTTTATTGTTTATTCCAAAGATGGCTTTATCTGCTCATAATTTTACTTTTATAATGTTTCTAAGAATTCCCAACTAATTGCAAGATCTAATAAAACTGAGTGACTTCTAGTATTAGAATGATTTATTATAGTCTGAAAATTTTTAGTTAAAAATTATATGCTTTTGGGGAAAAAAAAATTCCGATTTCAACTCTACTATAAATAATTACTGATTTTGGTGTTTTTTTAAGTAAAAGAAGACCATAGTGATCATTTAAAAAAAAATTAGATAAAATTCCCCTTTGGTTTCTTGCTGTACAAAAAAGACAACATTTTTGGAAAACACTAAATTGTACTTGAAGCAATGAAGTATTTTCAGGGGGGGGGGGGGGGTTGGATATAACCCTGTTTGTAAAATATGCAATAGCATGAAAGAATGATGCACTTCCTGAAAATGCAAATTGTACTGTGTAAAGCAAATAATCAAAATTTCAAAGCCACTACCCATGTGCGGGTTGAGCAGCAATATTTGTACTGCTGCTGGGCTGTAGTGGCATGTTTAAAATAGTCTGTGTTTATCTACATCAGAGAAGTCTTGGAGCCGAAGTCATTCCTTTCCTTCAAGGCATTCCGGGAGCTATCTTTCAGCAGGATAATGCCCACCCACATGTGGCAAGGAATATGCAAGACTTCTTTTCAGCAGAAAACATACAGCTTCTTTCGTGACCTGCTTATTCATCGAATATGTTACCTATTGAACATATATGGGATTTCATTGGTCAGTGTCACACTCGTGATTCCCGTGCTACATCTTCAACTGATGAACTTTGGCCACGCCTATAAGAAATATGGAATGCTCTTTCCCAAGCATACATGCAAAATCTGTTTGCCTCTATGCTACGTCTTGTAACAGCACTTATTGCAGTGCATGGTGGCCACACCAAATACTGATTTTGGACACTTAATATTCTTTCTTTTTTTTTTTTTTTTTTTTTTTTTTTTTTGCTTTGAAAATTTAATTATTTATTTGTACTAATATAAGTCGTTTGTGGGCTCAATTTCATTTGATTTTGAGGATTCCTTTATGGTGTTGGTGTTTTTTACTAACAGGAGTTTATATATATTCTACACTAGCTGAATGCTTTCTTCTTCTATCAGAGAGGATAGCCCACTTATTTAAAAACATAAAAAAATACTTTTATAAGTCAATAAGTAAAATTGAAACTCTCTTACCCCTTCTGACTACTAATACTTAGGTTTGGTCAGCTACCCGAACTAGATTCATAACCCTACCTAGCCTTTCAGCTTAGTTACTGCCCTATCTTGTATGGATACTCAATGCAAATCATCTCTTCTAGTTTTATTTTGTTGGTGCCGTGGGAATGAGACTTGTATAATGCTGCCATCTAATAGTGGAAAATATCTTCTCGAAATATCAAGAAACAGATTGTTTTCGTTGGTGTTTTACTAAAACTACCTGGCAAAGATTACACTGGGGAACATTTTCCCCCTAATCTTGAGATTTTTTAATAGATCTTAGACACTTTCGCATCGTTGATTTCAAGTCTGCTGCCAGTTTGTCTCTACAAGCTACAGTTTTTATGCAATTTAATAAAGCAAAAGTTTTGAATATTTATTTGAGTGACTACTAAATTTTGCCTCTTCTCTGGTACTTAGGGCATATCCTCAAGAAGAAGGCGATAATACTTTTCAGTTTATGATGCGAGAAGGTAAGTTCATGCTTTTTTTTCCCCCTTCCCCCTATTCTTTTAAATATTATTTTTAAAGGAGCAAGTAAGTGCGTTTTGTAGACGCTGGTTCACGTCTGTTCGATGGCTTCTTTAAGTAGAAGTACATTTTTAGAAAACTGATTGATATTGTTTCATATGTGGTTATTAAACATTTGCTCGTCAAAGGCACAATATTTCGTCAGTTTAGTCACCTTGATCGATTTCCCGAGAATCTTGAGTTGTCAGTGGTCACGTACGTCACAGTGTCAGTGGTCGCTCACAGTGTCAGTGGTCACGTACAGTTCATCACTTACACCTTCGAGTTGTAAGTGATGAACTGGGAGAGCGCTGTCATCAAGATATCAAAAACGTTGTAAGAGCTCTACCAAGGGCTCTGGGGCAAACATGATGCCACACTACTGTTGGAACATCAAATGAGATTGCCCTCGCCGAGTCCGCAAATACAAAAGTTGCTCTAGCAAATTCTTGCCCGAATAGGGTCATTAACTCAAGACATTGTGAGCTTTTGCTTATTTCATGATTGTATCCTATTTGTAATATCGATTTATGCACTTATACAATGAGCTTTAGCCTGTGCTATAAGTGGTCAGCACAGTCATTTTATATGTATAAATATAATGTTCTTTATAACCTTCTACATTCATGCAAAAGTGAGCTAAACTAAATTGAAAATGCTATTTTGAAAAAAATCTGTACCTTTTATAACAGAACTAATTTCAGATTTGAACTCACCACTTCCGTATTAGGTAAGATCAAGTACTTGTATCAATGCAGCGAAAATTTTATTCCCCAATTATCAATGTACAAGCAAGATTTTTTCTTCTTTAATGATCACTCCTAATCAATGTAAAATTAAAAAAAAACAATACGATTCGTAAGCTAACGGTAATTTTTATTTCTTGTTTATATGATGCATTCGGTTTAGAATATACACACAGTAACTCTCGTATGGAAACAGCCTGTTAGAAATTGTCGGCTGAAAAACGTTGAATTAGTTCAGAAACATTTATTTTATGATGCGCTTAGTGTTCAAAAGATTAGAAATTGGCGTAATATTCCCCGCTTCCACGGAACAGGTTCGATCTTTTAATAATAATTCAATACATAATTGTTAAATAATGCGAATACCTAGATCTGATCAAAATTTAAAAAGAATAAAAGAAGCAAATTTCTCTCTGCCAAAAGTACTTTACTGCATTGTGACTCTTAAGGCAGAGAAAGTAGTTTCACAGGCTAGGGAAAAATTGTGGCTTATGCAATTCATATATCTTCAATGGATATGAATGCAATCAGTATTTCTGCCTGCTTGCTCGTTACATTAAATTTCTTTAAGATACAGTTGCACCAGATTTATAAACAGATTTGATAAAGAAAAGTTTCCTTTTTTTAAGGAAAGCTGACTAAACTATGGAGCAGCTTGAATATTTGTCACCGGTATCCGTAACGTTTGATGTTAAAGTAACAAAGTAGGATCAATTTTGTGCTGGATTTAGATTACTGATCTTTGGGCTTTGACGACCTTGCGCATTTGAAAGCGAGTCCGGATGATACTAATGTTAAAAAAGGCATTGTTTATAGTTCCCTGCATTGTAAGTCTTTATGCAAATTATAACTAAGAAAAGCTACTATTCTTTAAACAACTTTAAGTGACATGATAGTAAGCAAAACTTCCAGTTTGGTTTTTGATTATATTGTTATTCTTATTGAATAGCACTAAAAAATCTTGTTTAGTGCTATCACCAACACAACCAACAACAACAACAGCGACTTAACATGATATTAAGCAAAACTTCCAGTTTGGTTGTTGATTATATTGTTATTTATATTGAATAGCACTAAAAAATCTTGGCAAAATGGCAATACAAGAGGCAAAATTTTCGTTTGGCAGAGCAAACAAAAATATGCTCGATCATATCATTTATGCAAGTACAGACACTTTTTACATTTCACCTCGTTTTAATTCTTTTGAAGTGAGGAAAAGCTGTTCATGAATGTATATATACATCTTCCAAAAGAAATAATTACAATCCCTTCACGTCAGATAACTGATTTGAAAACGATTTATTTGATTTATTAATAAGTAATGTAACTAGCAAGGGGACTGCACGACATCGGAAATTCATTTCGGGACGATACTCCGTATAATAATAGTACTCCATTAGGATTTTAGCCCCTTAAAATAATATCATCCAATGTGGAGTCCATTCGGAGAAAAAAGCCTTTGAAAATTCATACTTAACTTATAGACTGATAATCACCCGTGCTGAAGTTGCGCAGTTTGTAGGCCCCACCAGTGGCATAGTGCATTGCGCATTGAACTCGAAGACGGAAGGTGCCTCGTTCGAAACCAGGTCGCGTCCGCCGACCTAACCGTTCTGAGTTTTCCGTGGTTTTCTCCGAAACATAGTGTAAATACAGGTTAGGACCCCTTAGAAAGACGGCTGCAGAGGGCACCCCACCCACAGGCCTAGATCCCTCGTGTAGATAATTGGCCTTAATCCCACATCAAAAACAACAGCGCAATTGGTAGAGCACTCATCTAAACATCTTGGGTTCGAAACGCGAGCTTGGACTTTTTTTTCTGAATTCGTTCAATTAATTATTTTTATAATTAAATAAACTATTATTCACAATCGTAAATTATTTCATTTTTGTATTCTTTATAACGGTTTATTAAATGTTAAATGATATTTTAATTATATTAACTGTATTACTTTTTAAAATATACAAAATAACTAATAATTATGATAAAAATGCTTGTAGTTATTATAATAAAGTGTAAACTTGTGTTGTTATTTAATATTATTTTTCATGCATTAATTTCTGATTACAAACAAGAACCTGAATGGTAAATGTCATAAAAACATTTAAAACAATAATTGTTTTTTACATCAGTAAAAGGGGCGTTATTGAAAGAACAATGTACTTTAAGAAGTTCAGTTGGGAAAACAAACATCATTCGCATTCATGAAGATTTCTTTATTATCAGAAAGTTTAATAGCCTATCAAATATAGCTTGATATTCTGTTGATAATTGGCGATGACAGTTGAAGATGAGCAGTTGATTAAATTAGGCTGATTAATTTTTTACCGACTATGCGAAAAATTCTAGAGCTGGGGATCGAAACCAGCACTGCCGCTTAAGGTGCGAATACTCTACCACTGAGCTATCTGATACGATTCCCAGATGAAATTTCTCGCATTAGAACCGTTGGCATTTAATATCTTTTTTAATTCCTTGGCAGCATTCTTTGTTTTCAGTAGAAAAACAGCTGCTCTCTAACAATAACATGAATATTGGGTTATCAGAAATGATGTAGAATCCGAAAGCCAGTACTATGACTATTTTAAACTGGAATTAGATTTTGTTGTTTATAATTATTAGCACCAGAGTGCTATTAATTTTAATCTTGCTTTTTGTGTAGACACGATTTTGGTACAATTTTCGCGTCGAGTCACTTTTCAAATGTGTTGTTTTAAGGGCTTGTGTGGGGTTTTTTTTTTAGTTTCCAATCTATATTCTTGAGGTTTTTTCCTCCTTTTGCGTCATTTTTTACCCTATTTTGTACATATGTTTTTTTTTTTTTTTTTTTTTTTTTTTTTTTTTTTTTGTGTGTGTGTGTGTGTGTGTGTAGACACGAGCGCGTCGTATCACTTTTCAAATGTGTTGTTTTTTTAAGAACTTATGTAGGTTTTTCAGTTTGAAATCTATGTTCTTGCGTTTTATGTGATTTTTTTTACCCTACTTCATTTTTCTTTCTACATAGCATCGTGTCACTTTTCAAGGGTAGGGTGCCCCCCATAGGGTCTTTCCAAGGTGCTAACCACTGTGTCTTGGTGAGACATACCATCGGATAATTACCAAATCCCAGGTTTCAACCTAGTAGAAAAAATAGACAGTGATTAGACTAAAAAAAACCATAAAACACCAAATATCAATTTAAAATTCATTCTTTTAACCTTAAAAAACATAAAGATTCATTAAAAAACAGTACTTATCTTCATATTTTTAATTAACCGTCCAGAAATGTTTCTTCACCCATCGCCATATCGTAAAACGTAAACATCGCCAAACGCGCTTTCTTTTATTTAGTTTTATATTCACACCACATTTTTAACAAACACACATACTTCCTTTCATGCAATAACATATTTCATTCCTTTCCATCCATAACATGGAAATATTTAAAATTCCAACCTTCTACGGAACTGACAATAAACTACGATATTCATGTGAGGTGCCTTCATGGTTACCAGTCAAAATATCCACCGGCAGCGTATTTCAAAGGCGCCAGCCATCGTCCGAGAATTGCGCCAGAATCAACAGCAAACGAAAACATAAGCAAAGCAATCAAAACATAAAAAGCACCAGCTTCTCCATACAGTCCTCATTGGTATCATAATTATTGATAATTTTTTTTAAAGTAAATTAGTTACTATTATTAAAATATCATTCAATATTTAATAAGCCTTAAAATAATAAAATAAAATAATGGATGATAGTGACTAATAAATTCATCTAATTGTAAAAATTATTAATCAAACGAATTGAGGGGGGAAAAGGGTCGAGATCGCGTCTCGAACCCAACACTTTTAGGTAAAAGATGATTACTCTACCAACTGGTCGACTTCAGAGATTATCAAGCTTATTAATATATAAGTTGTGTATGAATTGTCATGGTGCAAATAGTGTCACTCTCCTATAGAAACTGTGGCAGTGGAAATTTTTTGAACACCCTCCTTACTCACCTGAAATGAGTCCTTGTGACTTCGATCTGTTTCCGAAGTTAAAGGAACCCCTGTGAGGCCTCCGATTACATGACGTTGCAGCTGTACTCCGTGCAGTAGGGCGCTCCGTCACTGACATCGACAATCCACACCTTGCCAGTAGAGATGAGTTCGGGCTCATTTTTTGAAGCCCGAGCTCGAGGACTTTTAATCGGAGCCCGCCCGAGCCCGAAATTTCAGTTAAAGACTAAAAAAAAAAATCCAATTACTTCATTGATAGAATACAATGAATTTTGCAGTTTGTGCAAATTAAAGAGAAATAGAGTTGCAAACTCTCAATGCACTTTCTAATTCTTTATTTATCCATATGTTTATCCAATAATGTCGGATCTCATGACTCACTCATGAATATAAGCCGCCGCTCTCAAATATCCAAAGAGCTTAACGCACCTTCTAAGCGCCAGTGCCGCTATTTTTTTATAAGTACAGCCAACTCCCGTTATAGTGAACCAGGATATAGTCAACCATCGGATATAGTGAACACAAACCATGAGTCCCAATTCAAACACAGTATCTCTATCCATCATGAAGACACTTGGGTTTTAGTGAACTTCGGATATACTGCACGAAATTGGAGGGTCCCCAGAGGCTCACTATAACGGGAGTTGACTGTACTTTTATTTTCCTCATGAATCACTTTTCAATATCTGTTTCAAGGAGTATATTCAATAAAGGAGAAATTTTTCACGAGCCCGATCCCGAACGCAATTGTGAATTACAGAGCCCGTCTCATCTCTACTTGCCAGTGGTCTCCAACGCCTTCCCGACATTTGGCAAAAATTTATAAACTTTGCTGGTGATAACATAGAAGGAATGTAATGCAATTGTACTAGTAGGTTCATGGAAATTTGATTTGTACCTATGTTGACATTATTTAATTTACAGCCCTCGTACCATACCAAAATTAAAAAAAAAAACACTAAAATTGTAATTTTCAATAGAATATTATTTTCAATACAAAAAGGTCGTTTTACAATCTAAAATAATTACTAAGCAACATTTTTAAAGGATACACGAATGTAACCAGAACATACAGCCTGGTTAGTGTTTATAAAATACTTTTTATTCCTAGATTTTAGATTTGTGGATTTTAACTATTTTATTCCTATTAGTTTTATGCGCTAAAAATAAGTCTCTAAAAACGTTTAGATCTAATCAAAATGCGAAACAATGTGCAATAAGTATTATTTCCTACAGCAAACTCAAAAAGGCAATCCATCTATGTATCATTTGGTATTCCAATAAACATTGGATTACACTTCTCTGTACTCTAACTCTTTAGGCAGTAAAAGTAGTTTTACAGGCAGAGAAAAACTCCCATTTAGCAGCATTTTTAAAGACTATGAAAAAAAAATTATATATATCTATATAAATAAAATTAGACTTTTGTCTGTACATTTCTTGGAATTCAAAAATTTTGCGATTTCTATCCGTTTCAAGCACCCGGGAATCCGATGCGACCCTCAAAAAAAAGTTTGTCTGTCATTCTGTCATTCTGTCCGTGACGCTTTTTTTGTTCAAGCATCACGTAAAAACGACGGAAGCGAATTATATGAAATTGGGTGTCATGATAGGTGGTCACTCAACTTAAAACATAGGCGTCGAATTTTTAAAAAATCTTGATTAGATTTTCAGATTTTGCGAAAATCGTTTCAAACTGCGTAAATTGTGTTCAAGCATCACGCAAAAACGACTGAAGCGAATGATATGAAATTGGGCGTCATGATAGGTGGTCACTCAACTTAAAACATAGGCGTCCAATTTTAAGAAAATCTTGATTGGATTTTGAGATTTTGCGAAAATACTTTTAAACTGCGTAAATTTGTGTTCAAGCATGAGGTAAAAACGACTGAAGCGAATGATACGAAATTGGGTGTCATGATAGGTGGTCACTCAACTTAAAACACAGGCGTCCAATTTTTAAAAAATTCTGATTGGATTTTGAGATTTTGCGAAAATCCTTTCAAACTGCGTAAATTTGTGTTCGCACATCACGTAATAACTGCAAAGGTGAAAAAATGATATTTGGTGAAATGATAGGTGGTCACTCACCTTAAACTATAAGCATCTAATTAAAAAAAATCCATCAGATTTCGAGATTTTGTAAAAATCGTTTAAAACTGAGTGAATCTTTGTTCCCGCATTACGTAATAACGACTCAAGCGAATGATATGAAATTGGGTCACACGATAGATGGTTGCTTAACATAAACTATAAGAGTCCAATTTTTTAAACATTTTTATTAGATTTTGAGAATTTGTGAAAATTCTCTCAAAATACGTTTATATTTCTTCAAATATCACGTAATAACGACTAATACGAATGATACGAAATTTAGTGATAGGATAGGTAGTTGCTAATCTTAATTTATAGGCGTTGAATTTTTAAAATAGTTTGATTACATTTTGAGATTTTGCGAAAATCGTTTTAAAATGCGGAAAATTTGTTCCAGCATCACGAAATAAAGACTGCAGGGAATGAAACGAATTTGGGTGGCATGATAGGTTGTCACTCAACTTAAATTCTAGGCTTCCAATTTTTCAAAAATGTTGATTAAATTTTGAGATTTTGCGAAAATTATTTCAATATGCGTAAATATTCGTTCGCGCATCAGATAATTACGACTAAAGCGAATGAAATGATATTACTTAGTGACTCTCTAACCTGTAATATTTTAATAATACATAAAAATTATAACTTCGCTTTCTTTACTTTGGCAACATACTACATCCATTCTGTGTACTCCTACAATGCTGACGAAAGTTCTTGCTTTTTGGAAATTTGCATTCACTAACCCGTCGAGGACGGGTACTTCAGCTAGTATATATATATATATATATACACGCTAAAAATCAAGTATCTACAAACATTTCGAACTAACAAAATGCAAAATTATGTGCAAAAGGCAAAAGCTTTGTTTCCGACACCCATCTGAAAAAAGGCAATCTGTGTATCATTTGGTATTTCAACATGTACTGGGTTGTATTTCTCTGCACTCTAACTCTTTAGGCAGTAAAAGGGGTTTTACAGGTAAAGAAAATCATCATGAAACACTTTCAATGATGTTATATAATCACATTGTATAATCGTTTTTTATTCAGTATTCTTGTCAAAATTTCATTGTCTATTTAGTGAATATAGAGATTTGTCTATTAAGAGGAAAGGAAAATGTTAAAACGTATAGATCTGACTAAAATTTAAGGCGATGATAGACTTTGAAATTATCAAAAATTGACCAAAAGTTCGAAAATTCTTTTTTAGTATTAATTTTATAAGTTTTACTGACTATGTCGGGGAGGGAAAATCGCATGTATCTAAGTTAATTAGCAAAAAAACTATACATGTCGGTATGAAAGAGGATGTGAGTAGTTGTAAAATATATATATAAGTATTTTTTTTTCCAGTGTTTAATGTTGTTATACTTCAAAGAATAATATGCAAACACTCCTATCTTTTAGTCAAGCATTAAAAAAATTACAACATTCACGTCCCCTTAAAAGGCAGTGCGAACTTTGGCCTTTCAGATAACAGAAGGAGCAAATGATTTATGTGGCATACACCGTTAAAAGAAGTATGTAGTTCAACGTTTCACCATACAATGGAGCTAAATTAGTTGCATCCTTTCTATGGAGATACCTTTTACCATGATTTCGTCCTATTGATCAGTTTAAGCAGCAAATCATGGTTCAACGTTTCTCCATAGAAAGGCTGCTGCTAATTTAGCACCATTTTATGGGTGAAACATTAACTTCTTTTATTAACAGTGTATGTAACATTGTCTGTTCCAAAAGTAATGAAATTAAATTGCTATTTCTTTTTAATTGAAGATATTTTAGTAAACATTCAAAATTCTTCAAAGCACTCCTCTTGTGCAGTCTCACACTTTTGCCAGCGACTTGTCCATGCAAGGTGCGCTTGTTTAGAGCCTTCGTCGCGGTAGTTTGGGTATTTTTAATGGTACAAAATTAGGTTCCTTCAGGCCGATATTGATCCTAGAAAGCAAAAAATGTCTGACGGAGTCAGATCAAAACTTTACGGGTGAAGGGAATTTTAAACCTCTGCGCTTGGCCTCAAACTACCAGAAGAATAGAGAAGTGTGACGAGTTTTACAGTTTACTCCATTGTACGCTGCAACGCAATGTTATCATGCGGTTAGCAAAAACAACGAGCTCAGAGAAGAATGACCTACGAAGTCACTGTAGTTAAAGCCAAGACGTACCACTATTTAATTCAAATTTTTGCATTCTCCCCCATCTGCCTGAGCTGGTAGTGGTACAGTAACAATAGCATTACTTTTGGTACACACTTTGGAAACAGTATTTAATATGACTGCATTATAACTCTAGACAATAATGGGTTTTATTTTATTTATTTATTTTTTCCTTCAAAGGGAAGTTGTTCGTGAAATTATTTTTTTAAAGGTTATAAGTGTAATTTTAACTTCATATCTGATTATAAGATTAGTGTTATTCGTGGGACTAAAAGTAAATATCAGTAAACGTCTAGATCTTGCAAAAATACAAAATAGCTTTTTTTTTTTTTTTTTTTTTTTTTTTTGTGGGAGCATTAAATATTTTCGGTATCAGTTGAAAGTAAAAAGGCAGCTTTTTCACTTTATACTGCTTAAATCCATTCGCATCGTATGAAAAGCAGTACTCGTAGCAGGTTAATCGTCATTGAAATTAGATACTGCCTATGTCAACTTAGTTTAGCTTGCTCGGTTTGGCAACAAAGACAAGCGGTGTTGCATTTCCTCTTTCTGTGTTTCTTTAAATTATTTCCTCTTCAGAACTAATTTACTTTCAGTTCCGTTACTGAAATGAAGCAATGCAGAGTATAAAATCTTATTAAAATTTGATTGTAACATTGCTGATATTAAATAATTAATCCAGAAAAAGATATTAAATTGTCCAACCTTGTAAATATATAAATAAATCTATGAATATATTGAAGTGGGCAGTGAAATAAATAAGACAAGTCAGTGCCGCATGATTAATGATTAAGAATTCACCACACCTCCTGCCTTGACTGCGTAGCTTCTCTTTTTCAACAGAACAAAAACGAAACTTTTTAATGAAAAAATGGCTTATAAGAAAGCATTGAAATAAATATATTTTTTTTTCTACGTATCTTTTCTTAATGTAGGATTATGCTCATACATAACGGTCCTATGTAACGAATTTTTTTTTCAACGTCGTCGTCTAAGTTTCAATATACAGTTTAAAAATTGATTGTGTGAAATAACCAAGTGAACTGACTCAACTACACGGGATTTTTTTTACGGCAGTAAAACATGTGGCGCCATGAATAAAAAACTGCATAAGATTTATAAGCCGCCTCCGGCGACCAGTTGGTTCGCCATCTTAATAAATCCTGTGTTTCTCACCGGCTTCCTTGGCACTGAAATAGCTCAGATTCTGAATGGAATTTAAAATTAAGATGGTTACAAACAGGGTCGGCTCAGGGTAAGTGGCGCCCCTGCTAACGTAAAAAAGACACCCCCTTTTATGCTCTACTTAGTTTTTGAGTTCGACATGACGCCCTTTCGAAGCCGGCGCCCTGATGCGCTGATTACCTTGCTTACCTTGTCGGGCCGCTCCTGGTTACAAAAATAAGATGGTTTAATGATAAAAACCTACAAAAAGGTACCAATTATTTTCGTTCTATATTAAATCTCAAGAGCTTCAAGATATATCGGCCGTTATCAGAAAACGGAAAGGATAAAAACAAGTAAGAAAATCTGAAACAGATTTTAAATACGCACTAAAGCGCTGTATATTAAAAGCGTATCATATCCATGCGTCTTCCTTATTTGCTTCCCTTATTAAATTGGAAAGTGTATCATTATTCATGAGTGTGATTAAACAAAATTAAAATTGATATTTCTAACATCCTTTTCTGGATGTAATACATTAGAAATAGAAGGGGAAAAAGACGCGCAGAAAAATGCATAATTCGAACTGAACGAAAGTTTCAAAAACTTATTTTTTTGTTTGTTTGTTTGTGTAACATGTATCTCGGATTTGTGTGCTTGGCCCGTAGCCCGTTTATAAATCCACTTCCGAAGGGAAAAACCTATTCAAGTGACTTTATTAAAAACTGCGTATTCTATAAGTTTGCGCCATCTGTCGACGGCTTTGTAAAAAAAAGCTCAATTGTATTTTTTTTATATAAAATATAGTTTTTTCGTGTATTATAGGAACAGAGTTTTTTTTTTTTTTTTTTTTCGAGTGATAAAAAGTAGCCTGTTTGTTAATCCAGGACTTTAACTGTCTTTATTCCATATTTCATCCAAACCGTTTTAGCGTGAAAGAGTAACAAACATACATACAAACATTGACATTTATATAATATTAGTAGGATTGCACAAACTTTACGTCACATTCGCAGTTTGCCCGATTCTTAATAGCTCCTCGAGATGACATAGTTTAATATTTCTCACAAGATGGAAACATAGAGAATTTAAATTGAGCATTTAAGAGTAGAAAACGTATATGGATAATATTACAATAAGTACGAGTTAGTATTAGTAAATTTGATACGATAATATGGATTAATGCACACTATATCGTGTTAAAAAAATTCTTGAAGTTGAAATTGTTATATTTATTATTTTTCAATGAGCGCCTTTAGTTTAAGTAACTGAACAATAAACAAGCCTACGTCAATATACCCCGCCGTAGTTTCAAGAGAAAAGACTACGCATTTTTTTTTAAATGTAAATTAACTTAATTTTTTTAGATTGGATATGTTAAGAGTTGATAGTTCAATAATTTGTCGCCGTGTTTTTACTACGAGGGCGAAAGCTTAAAATTAAATTATATACCAAATGGCAGAAACAAAGTAAGCTTAAAGCGAAAGAGTAATAATAATAATAATTATTATTATTATTGTTGTTGTTGTTATTTTGAATGCGGAAGCTCTTGTTCATGAAATTTTATCACTCAAAAGATATAAGTGAAATCAAAATTTTGAGCTTGATCATTAATTTATAAAAACTCTTGTTATTGACCGGCACTGAAAGTAAATATCTGAAAACATATAGATCTGATTTAAAGTCAAAAGTCTATAAAAACAACAAAATCCTTATTTGAAACGGGAAATTTAAAAAGAGTTTCGGATGTGATTTATTGCGAAAAGAGGCATTGTACATAACTTGCTTCTTTATAAATCGCTGGGCACGAAAAGTATTTTTAAAGGTAAAGAAAACTGTTCATTAAACAATACAAAAATATATTAATACTAGCTGAAGTACCCGTCCTCGACGGGTTAGTGAATGAAAATTTCCAAAAAGCAAGAACTTTCGTCAGCATTGTAGGAGTACACAGAATGGATGTAGTATGTTGCCAAAGTAAAGAAAGCGAAGTTATAATTTTCATGTATTGTTAAAATATTACAGGTTAGAGAGTAACTAAGTAATATCATTTCATTCGCTTTAGTCGTAATTATGGGATGCGCGAACGAATATTTACGCATATTGAAATAATTTTCGCAAAATCTCAAAATTTAATCAACATTTTTGAAAAATTTGAAGCCTAGAATTTAAGTTGAGTGACAACCTATCATGTCACTCAAATTCGTTTCATTCCCTGCAGTCTTTATTTCGTGATGCTGGAACAAATTTTCAGCATTTTAAAACGATTTTCGAAAAATCTCAAAATGTAAGCAAAATATCTTTAAAATTCAACGCCTATAAATTAAGATTAGCAACTACCTATCATATCACTCAATTTCGTATCATTCGTATTAGTCGTTATTACGTGATGTTTGAAGAAATATAAACGTATTTTGAGAGAATTTTCACAAAATCTCAAAATTTAATAAAAATGTTTAAAAAATTGGACTCCTATAGTTTATGTTGAGCAACCATCTATCGTGTGACCAAATTTCATATCATTCGCTTTAGTCGTTATTACGTAATACGGGAACAAAGATTCACTCAGCTTTAAACGATTTTCACAAAATCTCGAAATCTGATGGATTTTTTTTAATTAGATGCTTATAGTTTAAGGTGAGTGACCACCTATCATTTCACCAAATATCATTTTTTCACCTTTGCAGTTATTACGTGATGTGCGAGCACAAATTTACGCAGTTTGAAATGATTTTCGCAAAATTTCAATATCTAATCAAGATTTTTTTTAATTCGACGTCTATGTTTTAAGTTGAGTGATCACCTATCATGTCACTCAATTTCATATTATTCGCTTCAGTCGTTTTTACGTGATGCTTGAACACAAATATACGCAGTTTGAAAGGATTTTCTCAAAATCCAATCTAGATTTTTTTAAAGTTCGACGCCTATGTTTTAAGTTGAGTGACCACCTATCATCTCACTCAATTTCATATCATTCGCTTCAGTCGTTTTTACGTGATGCTTGAACACAAATTTACGCAGTTTGAAAGGATTTTCGCAAAATCTCAAAATCCAATCAGAATTTTTTAAAAATTGGACGCCTATGTTTTAAGTTGAGTGACCACCTATCATGACACCCAATTTCATATCATTCGCTTCAGTCGTTTTTACGTGATGCTTGAACACAAATTTACGCAGTTTGAAAGGATTTTCGCAAAATCTCAAAATCCAATCAAGATTTTTTAAAAATTGGACGCCTATGTTTTAAGTTGAGTGACCACCTATCATGACACCAAATTTCATATCATTCGTTTCAGTCGTTTTTACGTGATGCTTAAACAAAAAAAGCGTCACGGACAGAATGACAGACAGACAAACTTTTTTTTGAGGGTCGCATCGGATTCCCGGGTGCTTGAAACGGATAGAAATCGCAAAATTTTTGAATTCGAAGAAATGTACAGACAAAAGTCTAATTTTATTTATATAGATTTTCAGAACTGAGAGTCTGTCGACTGATTACAAATTATAGTTATCCATTAGAATAAAAGCAAATATTTATAAACATACGGATCTAATGTATTTAGAATAAAAGTCTAAAGACAGTAGAAATAGCCAAATAATTGTTTATGGTAGGAAATTTAAGGAAGGCAAATAGTGAACTAAGTCCTTCGTGAAACAGCGGGCTATATTCATACTTCACTGCATTAAAACTATTTACGCAGAAAAAGTAGTTTCACAGGCAAGGCAGACTTAAAGGATAGTTTAATCACTTTATCAGATAATTATTAATAGAAAATTATCATAAATTGGGATTAAAAGTAAATGAAATAGGGGTACAATGAAACAATGATTTACTTTCTTTTTTATCAGTTCACAAATTTGCATGTAAAAAATTGAAATTAATGGTCACTTTTAACCCACTCTTTTCCCCATCTAAATAAATTTTTATGAGTTTTTGTAAATAGATTTTTCAAATTAAAAAATTACAAAAGGTAAATTCTGTAAGTGTTTCATTGTACCCCATTTACCGGGGTACAATGGAACATTTAATAACACTTCCCAAACACTTAAATAATATGCTGAAATTCAAATTTCAGCATAATGTTTTATGTACAGTTATAATAAACATTAGTGAGACATACATTTAAATTTAAAAAACAAATTTAATTAAACTGTTATATCTTACGATAAAAATATAATACTTTTATTATAGGTTAACCTATAGTTTTACATTTTGTATTAAATTCACTTAAATCAAATTCAAAAATTAGCAATTTTGCTTTCCTTTCTGTACCTCTGAAGGAACAGGAGATGGTAGTTTTGATACAATTTAAGTTTTTTCAAAAATGCATGTTTCCAAAGAACGCACAAATTTGAAGCTTGGACTCAGTCGTTTGGGGTACAGAACTTCGCATTCCGTTTGATTTAAGTTTATTATATACTCAACACAGTGCATTGCTTTACATTTAAGTTCACCTTCCTTGATTAAAACATAATCATTTAGAGCAATACTGCTTGTGTCATACATGTTATGTGAAAATAGTTCATATTCTGTACTGTTTGGATTGTTAGTTGAAAGACAACCTGGATTGCCATCATCATCAGAGTCTAAAAAAGATAGAGTACGATTTAAAAACAATTCCTTGTTAATTTTGTGAGCTCCGTGGATATCTCAATCTAAATATTTAATAGTAACATCGTTATTTTAAATTAATGCATTCACCCGGGGTTCAATGAAACATGTTTCATTGTACCCTAAATTGAGGCTACAGACTAAATAAATTTTTACTAATTCCTAATATTTTGTTTTTAATTTTGGCTTTTTAAGTATGAAGTCCACACCATAGTGATCACAATATTTAAAATTAAATAAATAATGATACATATGAAAACAACGAGATAAAACAAAATTACTTTTAGTAACGAAATTTACTTTCAATGGTGAAAATTCGATAATTTTTTATATCTCTTGTAAAAATGCAATTTTCTCCAAATCATATCATTACCTATATATATATATTTGCATAATGTGTGTGAGTTTCGATTTTCTGTGACAAATCTTATTGATTTTAGATAGCATGTTTCACTGTAACCTCCCCCCCCCCCTAATTAAAACTCTATAAAATAACACGCATAAAAGGTACTTACCAAAACGTACTGTATGTGGACTTCAATTGAAGAAGAACGAAAAGTTTTCGCCCGAAACCCCACGTCCAGAGTGATAACCAGTTTTTACGTGTATTATCTTACAATGTCTTAATTATTTCATCTTTTTAACAACAGTTTCTTTTGAGTTTTTTATTAAAAGTAAATGTTTATAAAGGTCTAAATCTCTCCAAAACTCAAAAAGTAGTATAAAAAACAAAATTCTTGTTTGCGACAGGAGACTTAAATGGTTGGTTGATAACATTTTATAGAAAAGGTGATTCTACTGATTTTACATTTCACTGCATTATTTTTGTTATTTATGCTGATAATAAATTTCACTGACCAGGGAAAGCCCTAGCTCAGGAAATATCTTCAAGGGATATAAATGTAACCTAAACTTCAAGTGTGGAAAAGCATTTCAAAACTATTGTTTTTTATTTCGGATTGCAAATATCTATAATAGAAGTGCACTCACATTTAACTTAAGTGCCTTATGCTTATTAAATTGCCTCAAGAGTTTGAAGAATATCTCTGTGTAGTGAGAGCAGATACATTACATCATGTGATGACTTAGATTAGTTCGGGCAAACTTTATGAAAATCTGCAGTCTTTCACAAGACTCTTTTCCACGTAAACTTATTTAATCTGCGTATATGTGTATATATATATATATATAGTATCTCCCTTCTTTCCCAATATATGCCGGATATTTTGTCGTCCTCAAGAGAGAATACCACAGCTTCAGGTGTTTCCTTATACTTAAGTCTACAACTTCTCTTCATCAACGCTAACCTTCTTTCAATGTGTAACTCAAATCAAGGTATTTGATTGGTCATATACCCATATGACAGGATGTGTTTTAAAAACAAGAGAATCAGTTTTTTGTCCATTGAATGCACGCGTATAGACTAGATAAGTCGTAATTTCGTGCAAATTAAAAAAAAAAAAAGAAAAAAAAAAAAGAGGGAGAATTTGAAACAAAGAAAGGCGGTTTCTATGAAAATGGTCGAATGAATGTTTGATTATTTTAACACCAGAAAAACAGTTCGCTAAAAAAAAGTTGAGATGATAAGCGGGGGGAAAAAAGCGGGCAGGAGCAATACTATGCCACATCGCCAAAGAGCAACTGTTCTGTAAAAGTAATCTTTACCGGAGCTTATTTGCAACGAAGCAAGCTAACAGGTTCACGATTCATCGTACTCAAATAAGACTATGTTGGAGAGTGTTTTATAATCCATGCATTATTTTCTCTGGGTTTCTTTTTTTTTTTTATAGTTGGCTGAGAGAAATGAAAGTGCTCCTATTGAATTGTCTGTAAGTATAGGCTGAGCTACAACGGGACATTCAAAGGCCCATGTCGGGATATTAGATGTACAAGCTGGCACAATCTGACTGACATTCTTGTGCTCAGGTGTTGCCAGTTGAACCCATTTAGTAGAGACGATGGTGTACAAAGTATGCAATTTTACTGTTAAAATACAGTCTTTAATAAACACAACTTAAAATCTGTATTTTCTCAATATCAAACTTCTTTAATCACTCCCGAAATACTCAGAAAATATTCAAATTTGATGCAGGTACTGCTAAATTGCAAAGAACCGCGAACTGTGGTGACATTTAAAAAATTTGTCAAATATGTGGGGTTTTTTTAAGATAAGAGTCAAATACTTAAGTTTTAAGAAGATCACCTTATTTTTGCATTTTCATTTTTCTAGTTATTATAAAAACAAATGGAATATCTTCTAGAGTAAAAAAAGGAATTTTCTATTTGAAAACATCTTTGAAGCTACTTTTCTTGGAAAAGCACAAAATGAGCACTAAGTGCGCCAAAGTACGGTGTTGGCAAACTCTCCATGTACCTAAAAATAAAGACTACCTGTAGTTTTAGGGGCGCTAATGTCGAGAAGAAATTATGGGCACAAAAAGGGAGTCTTTGCTATTATACTTTTGTAACAAATGAACCATTCATTATGCAGTCTGGTAGGAAATGATGTGTAGTCGATGTTTTCGACATGATTCATTCTTCTTTTTCTGTTCCACTTACGGTCGGCTCAGAGAACCAAAATGTGTTTCTATCCTACTGTCTGCTAGAATATAAATCTTACTTTCCTTCCTAGATCGATAGAATCGTGTTTTGCTGCGGTTCTGAAAGCGAAAGAGAGAGAGAGAAATAAAATAAAGCAATACTCGTTAACTTTTATTATCGTCTTCGAATAGAACTAAAGGCTGTGTTCTGTACCGTAATACTATGTACGACTGCCGTCTGCGTGCACATTTATTACCCAAGTACTTCTGAGTTGTAGATGAGCAATGGAAATAAGTGTGTGCAAAAGGCGTGGTTGCTTTAGCCCGAGTGCTGATAGTATTACGCTCTTGTTACTTTTTATGGAACGAAGTAAGTTAATGAATGGTTCCGCGTAAATGAGCACGAATTAAATTTTATAGGACGTTATTCCTCGTGCATGTTATTACGCAGAAAGATGGATTATTACGTCTGTGAGGGGTTTGTAATGGAGAACTGATTTTACTAATTTATTATGGATAAAGAACATTGTTGCAGATGGCATCAGCTAACAAATCGAAATGGCTAAAATAGGATTCATTAGTAAACCTTCTTTTAAGCAGATTTCTTTTTCTTTAGATTTCGGGTGAAATAAATAAGCCATCTTTTTTTCATTGTTCAAAATTTCAGGCCTTATTTTTTGTGTCTAACTTGCAAAGAAATTGCTTGTATTTCGGAAAGATGCACATTGAACAGTTATTTGTTTTATTTTTAACACGCAGCACGATGTACAAGTCGATAACTTGTACATCGTGCTTGGTATTAATGTATTTGCCGATGTATTTACTTTAGAAAAATATGTTTGTTATGATAGTAATACAGGGTGTCCATCAAATAACTTTCTTTGTTGTAAGGCATCTAGGTACTGTACGTATAAATGTACGGTATGAAACCAAATTTTGTATACAGGTTGGGGAAGACATGGGGAGATGATTCCCTTAAAAAAGGTAGAAAAAGTCCTCGATCGGGCAAAGTCGTACCAAGGGGAGTTGTCAAAGATTTTAGATTACCCTTTCTCTCTCTCAAAAAACCTCTGTATTTTTGTTAACAAAATGATACTCATTTTGGAAAATATTCTGCAACCTCCAGCGTTTAACTCTTCCCGAAAGATTTTTCTGGATACGTACCCCCGGAAGCAGGGGGTGGGGATTAATGGCAATAAAGGATGGATTTTGAAAAGAAAAATGAGAACGTCACAAATTTTTAATTTCACTACCTTAATAACTGTATTTTTTAGTCCGTTGCCGAAAATTTTCAAAATTTACACTTAAAAACAGTCTATTAAAGCGATGAGTATAATCTGTACATCTATATCTCCAGTGGCGGTCCCCCTAAAAAATATTGGTAGAAGAACAAAATATTTTTGTCTTTTTTTTTTTTAGAATAAATTCATTTGATTTTACAAAATAAGTCAACCTTCTATAGTAGAGAATTAGTTCTTCTGGGGGAATACTTGCCCCTTTGCCTCCCCTTTCTGGATCCCCCATTGTATATCTCTATAGATCATGAACTATAAAAAATAATGTAAACTCGATCTGAGAAAAGTTATAAAGATTTGATTAAAAATACTTTCTTCAGTTATAAGTCTGAAACAGTTGTTCCACTTCTGATTTAAAAATGGTCTTACCGAGTCTAGCAAAGGCACCACTAAAATACACGAATATAAAACTTATTATATAATTTTCTTGATTGTTTTGAATACCGAAACATCAAAGAAGCTTCCTTTTTAAGCCAGTTATCACAAGAAATCTAATTTTCAAAACTAAGTCCTAGAATTATTAAACAAATGACACTTGTAGAAGAGATTTAAAAAAAAACTGCCATATTTGTCTAAATGGAAACATTTTGAATCAACTGCACTTCCCTTTAACATTCACGTAAAATAAATATCGATTGACTAACGACATTATTACGAGCATTTCGGCTTGAAATTTATCAAATGCGACAAAGGAGTACACCCTCTTGGTCATAAATATTGCTAAGTGGTTCAAAAATTCATATCGATTTATAGCTAAAATAGATATCCTAAAATGGAGATGTATGTATTATTCCTAACAAATTGAACGTCACACTCTTCGAGGACTATATTTTCATTTTTACGATGAATTTCTTCTTCACATCTACTTTACACGGGGGTATTTATTCTGTTATTAAAAGAAAAAAAAGAGACTGTATTTGTGATGTTTAATTTATGGAAGGATGTACTAATAACAATAACATCAGTTTACTGAGAAAAAATGCGGGGATTTTCATCTATAATTAAAAAAGAGTGAACAACTTAAAAATGATCTTTTAGATATCAGTTAATAATAATTACATTATAATATAATAATTATGTAACAGTTATGTTATTAAGGTATCTTGTTTATAGAAAACGCTTAAAAAATGCTTTTTTTTCTAATCGCTTGGCAGCGGCACATCAAGCTTTTGCCAGAGGTTCGTCAAACGTGATGGTTTTTGAGAAAGGTCACCCAATAAGCGGCGATCATTATCCCTGACAGGCCATTTTTAACACCCAAGCTGGAAATGGAACCCAGACCCAAGAAGTGGTAGGATAGTACGCTAGCCTCTACACAACTCGACTGTTTTGAAATAAATAAGTGAATAAAAATGTTTATAAATAAATTGAAGATTTTGAATTTAAATTAAGGGTGAAAAGATTGCGGATATCATCTGTCAGCTTTACAACAAATAAAACTCAATGCAAATGCAAAGCTTTACTGCGGTATCTAAGTAAAAGTATGTTCTGGTAACAGCACTATAAATGCTACATGCGTCATTTTCAGTCGAAAACATGGAATATTTTATACCAGTATCATATACAGTACAGTTGTAGGACAAAATAATAAAAACAACCATTTCGATTGTCCAGTACAGCTTCGCCACGTGTTGCAGCAGCCTGCAACCTATTGGCGGCTAGAGTAAAGATGTCAGTCAAGCATTTGCCTGTGTGAGAGTTTGACAAAATTCTGTTCCCAGCAAAGCGCCATTGTGCCGACCGCTGTTCAGCGTAAGAAGAAGTGTGATTGTTGGAGCTCTGCTCGCTGGAGCACCAGTGTTCAAAATAGCCAACCTTATGAATGGTTCAAAGACCAATGTGTCAGTGGTTCAGACAGTGTTACATAAAACTTGTCAAGGAGTCCTCTGTGAAGAAGAACAGTGGGCGAATGTTGAAGTTGACCAGCCGTTACGGACGAGTTTTGAAGGGGTTAATCGCACAAAAACGTAAGACTGCACTGCCGCTGATAACCTCCGATATTGAAAACTCATCCAAATAACGCCATATGTACCACAATTATTCAACGGGAGATGCATATTGCAAGCATTCATGGCAAAGCAGCGATCTCAAAGCCGTTGGTGTCACCGCAGGAATGCTGTAAAGTGATGACAGTTGTAGATAGACAGTAGTGACAAGACACGCCAGAACTGAATAAAACAGCAATAAGAACAGGTAATTTGGTCCTGCGAATAATCATTTCCATTATTTCAGACCACAAGGCGTGTGTTCATCTATGAAACGGCAGCAGAAGCATTTCATTTCGACAGTCTGGTTCTTAACGCGAAGCATCGAGAGGTCTCTGTGCTTATGTGGGGAGTCATATCTTGTGTGTCTTCGACCCATCCTGAGGATGAAGGAGAGCAATATAGCAGAATTCTCTCAGATCTTATGCTTCAGACGCTGTTCTCTGGAAAACGTAATATACGTATATATTACGTAATTAGGGCAAATGGTGGCCCAATTTCCTATTAATTTAAATTTTGCATTCTTTCACAGGTATTTCTAATATGTTGTCCTGTACCTGCATTTTTCATTGTTATTGATGACTGCATTTATAAAAGAATACAACTCCATTCGGAGTCATAAATACTTTTAAACTTTGAGAGTGTCTCAAAACGGATACGACTGACAATTTTTAATTTTTTTTTTCATATAAATGTAATATTTTCAGTATTTCATAATAAATTCAAGTTTTACAAGACAAGCTGTATAGAAACAGCGAGACAACTTTTAACTGATTTTCACACAATTTTAATAAATAATAAAACCAGGTTTTATTTCTTTGTTTTCAAAGTGTAAGGAAAGCAAACGTTTCATCAGAATTATATTCAGAAACAAGGAGTTTCGTGCAGGAAAAGGGATGTACAAAATGGAATTTTCCGAGTGTCGGAAGTTAGTTCATGTCTTGCAGACATGTTCCCTGCGTTAACTTACTGAATTATTTAACCAGGTCCTTTTGCTTTCTACATCACAGGAGTATTATTAATTATTGGAAAAGTAATTCTGTTCATGTGGTTTTCACAAAATAATGAAAAAAAAAAAAAAAACCATGTAGCTTTAAAGTAATTTATGCATTAGATCACTCTTTATCTAAAAATACGAATTTAGAATGATTTTTTGTAACAAAAATGAAGACCAAGCCTTATGTGTGGTGAGTGATTAAATGACTTGTAAAGTATAAAGTATATTACATTTTTTTAAATTTTAAGTTATAACATTGAAATGATTTTAAGGCTGATAATTTTAAATCGCTTCACTGGGATTTCGAAGGAACCCGTCTACGCATTGTTTGTATTTAGATGAATTCTTCTTTTCAGAATGTAAACAAGCTAATAGTAGTGACTCTTGAATTTACTTCCATCTGAATGCGTAAAGTGTTATTTTGAGTGGTTAACTCAAATTTCAAAAACTTAGCAACTTTCAGCTAATGAAATTATTTAGAAATAACTTCTGCTGTGTTTTTTAAAAATTTTAGACTTTTCAAAGGCTAAATTTATTTATTTTTATACCTTAAAAATACCTTTATGCATAAGCAAAATATTCATATTATTTGAAAGATATAAAAATATAGTTTTTTATAGTATTTGAAATAATATCGAGTTTCCACGAGAAAAATTTATACGAGAAATTGGTCTAACTTTCATAGTCATACTGAACAATGGAAAAATATTGCACAGCAAAGCGTAGCTACAGCACTATTAGTAATATATACTAAATAAAATGGAATAAATTAACGGCCTCATTATTTCAAGAGAAAGAAAAACAAGTGTTCTAGAAATGATAAAACTTGTCGCTAACAGTAGTTTTAATAATTCTAGCATCTAACACAATGTCCCGAACAAAAGGCCTAATCCCACCATTCATTTTAATGATTATGAGTTTAAACTCTCTAGTTCTTCTTATGTATGAACTGAAACAGTTATTTTATGCCCCATTAACATAAAAAAATAGGCCGAGAACATCTATTTCTGTAGTATTTGACATTATTACATTCTAGTTTAATATTTTCATTCGATTAATCGAAATCGACATTCACTGCATTAAGAACATTGGTAATATTAAGTTGATGAATACCCATCAATCTTTTTAAGTGCTCCATTATAAAATGAAAACTATTTTTGAAGTATTATAGTTTTAAAAAATCAATTCTGAATATGGTATGGGAATTGATTTTAGGGTATTATATGTCATCAACTAGTGAAACGAAATTAAGGTATTAACTGTACCAGAAAGTAATCTTTATTTTTTATTACAGTTAAAAAAATAAAATTCTAACAAATTTTTAATTACAAACAAGATGTTAATGAACAATGGATTCACATTTGTTTCATTTTAAATCAAGAATTTCATAAATATTTTTTCTTTTTCTTTCGAGAAAGATATGTGAAAAAAGGGAAGAGTATCCACCCACTTTTCTTGGAGGGCGAATTTCAAACTGCTCTGAAACTAATTTTTAGATATTCTCGTATGTTATATTTTACAGGCAAGAATTTTCTCGGTATCCATTATTTTTCTTTGAGATAGCGTATTGTATAGCGCGTAGTTTGGCGTTATTTGTACTTCTCGTTTTCATTTTTGAAAAATCAATTCCGCATTTGTTAAACTTTTCGCTTATTATATTCTTTCTAACGTTAAAATACTTAAATCATTTCGTTTAAACTCAGTTTCGAGAGGCCAACCAATGACCGAATGCATTACTGAACATTGAAAGTCCGAAGTTCTGGTCGACCGCCCGGTTGTCGATCTAACGCTCTGGAAGTTTGGGTGGTTTTCTCCAGATGTAAGGTGTATACGCGTTAGAACCCCTGAAAAATACCTCCGACCAATCCCTTATAGGCATAGATAGCCCTCGTATGCTTTCTTTAAGCATAAAAATGTTTCTAGAGTTATAAATATATATGTTAATTTTTCATATGTATTTCTTACGTCAATATCAGTTATCGATAACTACATTTTCCGTAATCAGTAACTAGTATGACATGATCTGCTTTTGCAGGAAATTTAGACTGAAATATATATATATTCGGAAACTTCTAGGCTGTCGGCTGTCACTGAAATATCAAACTGTGTACCGGTTTACCTTCTGTCAAAGTCACGCGACGAAGTATGCATGAAAATGGCGATAACATTTAGACAACTTTATAAAACACACAGAAAACAAAATGTTAAAAGATGCAATCAAAATAGTGGTAAAATAATAATTTTTTTCTTGGATATGTGTTTTAACTCGTAGAAATAAAACCAAAAAATAAATTAGACATTTTTACATTTTGTCGCATATAAAGAGTCCTTTCATAAAACTTTATTTTAAAAATTAGGAGTGTCTCATTGGTTGGCCAAAGTCAGGAATTGCTGAGTGTACAGCTACGTTTACTTTATTTCCTTAGACGAATCAAATATTGTTTTCGAAAAATGACCAAAAAAAAAAAAAAAAAATCGCACGTGAGGCTTCAACAACGCAAAGCAATAGGAGGATATTTTTAACCCTTTAAAGTGCAGTGTTCCCGCTCTGGGAACACCCAACTCTGACGTTTTGACTGTTGCCAGTCACGAAGAATAGAGTTGATTTTCTATAAAAAATAGCTGTGTGGCACAGCCAGCTGCGTCAAAAAAGAGTCTCTAGATCTGTCGCACGCGATGAACGTTTCGATCGTCCGCCATCTTACTGGTAGTTAAGTCGAGCGATGGCAATGGCTGCCCTTTTTTCAGCATTGGGAAAGGGTTGCGCCTCAAAGGGTTAAAGATTATTCCTCATCACTTCCGTCTCGCTTTAGTACTATTTACCCATGACAGCTATCACTGTATCAGATTTTGGCAAGATCGCATATCGCAGAGGAATTAGTGAACAAATATCGCAAAATTTAATCACTAAGCTTCGCTTCTCCACGTACATTAGAAAGTCTAGTATTTTTTTCTAGTGTTGGCGACAGAAAAAAAAAATTGCACCGAAAAAGGGGTATACCAAATCTGTTCCCAGCTTACTTAGCATTGTACACATTAGCCTAGCCAGTATATCTTAGTAAGTTAATCAATTGAAATTATATATCTCTTAAACGTCAATTTTTGTGGACTTGCCAGATATGAAAATCATTCTCTTAATAAAATCTATTATTTTGTTCCTTCTAAATGGCTTCAACAGTCCTATAGGTTAATTTTAGCTCATCGTTTTAAAATCGCAAGTGAGATCGACGTCTTTTGCACTACACCTTTAAAACTGCGTTATAAGTTAAATCAGATTAGCAAACCGAGTCAAACAATTACATCATAAATGAAACAACTTCGCAAATTTACAGATAACTATTAGCTTGGAACAAACCTGAGACAAAAGAATGGTTATTTAATAAAGATTGCATCGTTTACAATATATAATGTTGCACAATAAAGAAATCAATGAGTATAGTTGAAAATATGTTTTTCTGTTGAAAGATAATCGGTTAATAGGATTTCATGAGTAAATTTTTGAATTCATGTTTTACTTTAGATCGCGTTTCAATCAAATTAAAATCGTGATTTTGATCTATTTTGATTTCAAATTTGATATTATTTCTTAACAAAATTTTCCTCCAGTACCAAACTACGCCATGCCCTCAGTCACTGTGCTAAATTTGGACAAGCCAGCATAAGCGGTCTCGGGGCAATTCGCATACATCGCCAACCACGATTTACATTGATTATCCCACACTGACATGACTTATCACTTCCATCTTTCTTTAGAACCATTTACACCAATGGATCCCAACCGGTAGGGCGCGTCCCCCTTGTGGGCCGCAGAACTTTTGCAGGGGTGGGGCGTGAGAATAGCAGGCAAAGAGCAAGTGGTAATGCATGTTTTAAAAATTATCTTATTTATTCTTAGTTTTACACCAAAACATATCTAATTTTTGCTTAAAATGTTTGTTCATACTTTACCGATAACATTACTTTGTAGAAAGGGCGACTAAATGCCCATTGTTGAAGAATAAAGAACTGTATGTTTGCTGAGGAATGGGAGGGACGGGGGCGTCATTCTAAGTTTTTTTTGTTAGGGGCACTCAATTTTAAAAGGTTGGGAACCGCTGATCTACACTATAGTCACTATCAGTGGCAGCGTAAACAAACGTCCTTTGAAGGGGGGGGGGGGCATGTCATAGGCCTTTATGTTAAAAATTAATAAAAAATTTATGGATATGTTAAAAATTCGTCAACAAAAGGGGGGGGGGTAAACTCAACAACCAACCCCCTTGTGTACGGCACTAACCTCTATAACTGTACTAAATTTGGTCAGGGTCGCATGAGCGATCTCGGAAATATTTGCGAATAAATGTAAAATTGCTTTCAGGGATTATTCCTCAACGACATGACAGATCATTACCACCTCGCACCAGTACTATCTACGCCATGGCCTTTATCACTGTGCCAAATTTGGGCAAAATCACATGCACGGTCTCGGAAGAGCAAGTGAACAAATGCTGCAAAATTCAACCGTAATAAGCTTCCCTTAGCAATAAAGACTGCGGAAAGAAAGCTTCAACAGAAATCAAAAAGATTTAGAAAAAGAAAATGACTTGACACGTCTAGTCTAGAAAAAAAAATATATATATATATCTATATATACACCTAAACCCACTATTCTGACAAGTTTGACATGTTACCTAGACAAATTCTTACACAATAATCGATAGAAAAAAATATCAATTGAAAAACAGAACAAAATTATTCAGCGTTAAGTTAATCGCAATGAAAAAATACTTCCATATAATTACTGTCATAACTAGAGAGAAAGTCGATAAAGTTTCAGAGGAATTGCAGCCACCTTATTTTTTCATTATTATTTTTTTTTAAACAGAGGACTAATTATGAGGTAAAAATAATACTCCAAGTTATTTCAGAGTTTTTTTTTTTTTTTGTGTGTGGGGGGGGGATAAAAGTTCAGCATTATAAGTATTACGGATTTTCCTTCACCTGGAAATATATGCACCTCACTTACTTTTACTACACCAATGTCAATAATCATACGGTTTCCCATCGTAGAAATGCGATAATTTATTTTCCTTGGATGGGACTCTCAGACATTACACATCATGTTTGGTCTACGGAATAGATGCTAAATAATTTCTTTTATTTCTATCTTTGTATTAAATCACTGTAATAACATTTCATGTGTGTTTGTTTGTGGAAAATAATGAAGAATCTTTATTTCAATGCTGTTGGTAAATTTTGTTAATTACTGGTCAGTTATCAATTCATATGAATTATACAGCGAACTGAATAGTTTGAAAATGTACGAACTAAAACCGAAATAGATGAAACTTCCTTTTTTAAAGGCATACCTACAAGAAACCACAATGAAAATTTATGTACTCCCATTGGTTATTCATAGGCCAGCATTTTGGCGTCATATGCAAAAATGACAGAGATAGGACGAGATTTGGTGTTCTAGGTACCCCAGTTTGTTTGTACAGTATTAGATTGAGCATTATCAAGTACAGTATTAGATTGAGCATTCATGGAAAAGAGAACCTATGATGGTTTCCTATTTGATGTTTACCATGCCCATGCTTAATAATATAATGATTCAGGCTTAACAATCTTCTTTTCGTAAGCAGCCATCCTCCGGACTATGCTTCGAGCTTGCTCGTTCCACACGCTCGTTTTCAGTTTTTCTTCTTAGTCTTCTTCTTCTCTCTGTTCATCCCGCCTTCTTTTTCTCGATTGGGCAGAAACATTTAGAACAATCCTGCAATAGTGAAACTTTGTGCACGAAACAACCATTTAGTTTTTCTTTTATCAAACTTGTCTCATTTTATAATTGTAACTGAAATCCCACTGAATAACTACAATTTGGCCGTGACATGCACCAAGAAATTCTAACGATAAACAATATGTGATAGTGATCTACTATAATATCAGCATAAGTAATAAAAGTTCTGCCGGATATTCAGTACAGTGCTATTTTAAAACCAAATTTGTTATCATATTCAACAGTTTGTTTGTGCATGATTATGGCTACAATAGGGCGATCTGCCAAGGATAGGGGTCACTTGGTAGGAGGACTATTTTCTAAGGGGTTCTAACGCATATTCACGCTACATCTGGGGAAAATCTACCAAAACTCCAGATCGTTAAATCGACAGCCTCCGCAATTAGGGATGGACGCTAGACGCGAGAATTCTCGCATTGTCTCGCGTTCTCGCATTGTCTCGCGAGACGAGACAGGCATTTTTTTTGCGAGACGAGACGCGAGACGAGAAAGAAAATATTTTGCGGGACGAGACGCGAGACAAGACAGAGTCTTGTCTCGCGCGAGATTTCTCGCGAGAATTCTCGCATTTTTTTCCGTCTCGCATAAATACGAACTGAAAAGCGACAATTTGCATGAAGCCTCTACCGTTTAACTTGCATCTCCTTCGTTTTCGGTCCTGGTATACTATCAGCACTCTACAATACGCACAAACACGTAACATTTAAAATTAGAACAGACGAGAGATATACAAAACACACAAAGGAGAGGATAAAGAAAGAGGCGGAAAAAAAAAAGAAAACAGAGAAGAGTTGAAAGAAAAATAATAAGTAAATAGGAAAGGCGGTACGGTATGTTCAAATCTGACCACTTTTAGACGGGGCCCGGGGCATTAAGTTTGGGGCCCCCCTTACTATCCCCTTTTTTACGTATTAAGCCCCTTTACTGAGCCCCCCTTTTTTAAGCATTTTAACCCAGTTTTGACCGCTGTTGTACTCGAAAATTGCATTTCAGTTAACTGTAGTTTTTGTACTTTAATCAAATCGTATTTATCACCCCAAAAAAATATCTCTAACTTGATCTAGTAATAGACAATTAGGTAATACCTATATTATAGAGGAAATTAAGTTTTTTCCCCACAATTACTATTTCAATACATATGAATTTATAATTTAGATAATCGGGATATATATGGGCCCCCTTTTTCTTCAGGGGCACCGGACTACCGCCCCCCCCTTGCCCCTGTGATAATCGGGTTTCGGGTATATCAGAGAGAGATTAGAAGTAGAGCAACTTGCATTCGCATTGATGCTTAGTCTGAGTAGGTTCAAATATGGTTGAATATCCTTGGTTGAAATATCCTTGTACCGATATTATCCTCAAACTTTCCCGCACGTTGCGGCGTGCGTAGGGGGGGGGGCGCCCACCCTGATAACAACTTTCTAGGGGCGGTTAAATCCCTATTGTTGGCCTATTTTAAAGAGATTAAAATGACATTTTTTATTCTTATATATTAATATCGGACGGAAAGAAATGCAAGCAATTTTTTTTAAAAACTATTTCTCTTTTCGTTTATATTATCATGTTCTCCCTTCCTTCGGCTTGCAAAACTTTTATAATTTTTTTTCCTCCCCATCATTTTATCTTGCAGTTGGGTTCCTATTCTAAAATTATCTTCGCCTATTAGATGTCTTTTAATTTTTTTAAAAAATCCACACTGGAAATACATTAGGGGGATTATGGTTTAATTTTTCTGTAAACAGGGCGACCATAATGACTGTAGTACTATCGCTAAAAATTATTGTGGAAAAGTACAAACGGATAGTCTTCAAAAAATTAACTGTTCAGTAATTTAAAATATAAACAAAAAATAAGACGTCTATTAACCAACTGAGATACTATAATGAAATCTAAAAATGCACACACGGTAATGTTATTGGAAATATTAGGCAAATAATTATAATTATCGTTAATATAATCTTGTTTTCATTAATATAAAAATTACACATATTTTAGAGACTTGAAAGTGACGTTAAAGTAAATAGTAGAGATTTAATAAACACTAAAAGTGTTCTCTGTTTATAATTTTTCAAGGGTTATCTTACAACCAACTGAACGATAAGTAATTCTAATTTGTGTTAATATATCCCGCAGTAATTTCAACAGAGGAGATTACTTAAAAAAAAAAAAAAATCTGTTTTGCCTCATGCACAGGGGCGTAGCCAAGGGGGGGGGGTTAGGGGGTCATAACCTCCCCCATGAGAAATTTTTGCCATACAAAATGTATATTCTTCACAACATTATCACACACACGTATACATATATATGAGTTGTAGTAGTTGTAACCCCCCCCATGAAAAATTTCTGGCTACGCCCCTGCTCATGCAGATATGATTTTAGTAAAATATTCGCTACTTCTCGTATGAAGAGAGGGTGCGCAGCTATTTTAAAACAAACGGTTGTCCATTTCATGTAGTGTCTGAGGTATTTAATGCTACAACTTGAACAGTACGATGTAGAACTACAGTATGATGTAGAAATAACGCATTTTGAAAGTCGGGAGTTCTCTGCCAACCGATAAGCTTTTCACTTTTCTGATCGCGAAGGACACTGACGTAGTTTTTTGAGTCATTATATTGCAATGATGCCAGGTTAATACTCATGACGCAAACTTTACATCAAGAGTCAAATAATTTTGCTTTTATTTTAGATTCCACATCACTGGAATTAATTGAAATTACTCATGTTAGGAAAATTTTCGTTTACTACAGTGTGAAGAACGGGCACGCAGCTAGTAAATAAAAATAAATACTATATTTTCGGTGTGACATTATATATACGGATTAAATCTCAATTTCTTTTACTTCAAATGCCGATATATGCTGATATAGTTATTAATATATCTACTAATGTGACTATATGTAAGTAATTGTTATTATTAATATTACTTTTCAATAAAATCCCAATAATAAGTTAGTATAAAATGGTAACGAAATCGCAGTCCTTAATTTTGCGAGACTCGCGAGACGAGACAGCAATTTCTTTGCGAGACGCGAGACGAGACACAGTGTTTGCGAGACGAGACGAGACGAGACAGCCCCGATTCTCGTCTCGCACGTCTCGCGTCCATCCCTATCCGCAATGGGACCCGAACCCGGGGCCTTCACACTTCGGCCGTCTACTATTGACACTAGTGACATAACCACTGTGCCATGGTGAAGCCATATTCAACAATAACTTTAGTGGTATGGCTAGAGTCTGCAATCATTACGCAATATATATATTTAATCACTTTTTGTAACAACATAAAAAAATTAAATTAAATAAGCAACCAGCTCATACGTCAAAATGAAGATTTTTGTTGGTCCGTAAAGGTTGGAGATTCTGTATGACGCTGTCAAGCATGTATCAATGCTGATGGACGCAATTTTAAACACTTACTGTAAATTAATTTCCATTTGTAAACGTGGTTATGAAAATAAAACACATTCCCTATCATTTTTTCTTTACCGTGTTTGTGCTTCGACGCTTCACTTTTGACCTTACATTCCTGTACAAAATGTGATCGTTACAATGTCCTGTACCAGCCCTCAAAGTTTGTTCCCTGAATTAGCAGTCACCCTGTATATCTGAAATGGTACTGAAGTGTTTGCAGTGTTGAACAGTTTAAGCTGAAGTGTTGAACAGTTTAAGCTGAGAACGTTTTGAAATATCATTAGCATTCTTGTAAGGCTGACCAACGAAAAAATACTATAAGTGCTACAATAAATAACAGTGCGACTGCTGAAGGACAAAATATAGTTTCGTGTTACAATATTAATTAAATATTACAAACTTTTCAGATTTTTAAAAAAATATTTTATGCTCAAGTTATCTGTTTATAGCACGATCTCTTATTACTAAAAAAAAAGTAAAGGCCGCTGTCAGAGCTTGTTTCTCTATCTTCCCCTAAGCCGTGGGAATTTGAATTTCGAGAAACATGCCGACGGATTCGAAAAATTCCGAGGAACCTGATAAGCTGACTTAAATTTCGAAAATCGAATTATTTTAGAAGATATTAATAAAAAAAACTGAAAAAATAAAACATAATGGTTGCCAGATTTGGCATAAAATCATTCATTACTTTGCAACAAAGCAATTCCAAGTACGTAGAATCGCGTGAAATTATCAAACATGAAGTAGAATGACACCCATTTTACACCAAATTAAAAAGTATATGAAATAAATAACTCAAAGTGCGTTACACAAAGTTGGCAGTTTTCAAATAGTAAGTTCGCTTAGGCAACAGGAGTTTAGAATTAGCGACTATTCATTTTTCCAAAACAGAATAACTAATTGTAACTGATTTTAAAAGCGCCATCTTGGCATTAGGAATGATCCGGCAAAATGGTATCTTTCCAAGCAGGGTGAATCTTAACTTCGAATTCCAGAATGCTAGAATCCAGTATCTTGAAAATGAAAAATAATTAAAATGCAGATTATTTTAAAGTCGTTTCGGTCCAGCTGGAGTATTGGCTACCAGTAGACATATTTGGTGGCGTTAACTATGCCATTATAGCAGTTATAGTACACTTTGGATATTTGCCAGCGCGGCGAGATGATATAATTCGTGGTGCTAAATACGCCAATCTGCAAAGGATTATGTATATGAAAATATGGATAACGGTTTTGCGGGAACCTTACATGAGCAGTAATCATAAGTTGTGAGCATGTGTAAATCGCCAAATAATGAAAAGTCGCCATGTGTGACAAGCTATCCTAGCTGTTTCGTAGTTTTTAGCAATGAAAACATATGAAGAACTGTTTTCTTAGAGCTAATTATTAACTATACATATACGCAAGTCGCCAAATAATGAAAATTCGCCATGGGTGGCAAATTCGCAAGGTGTCCAATAGGTTTTACATAATTAAAAATACAGCTGAAACAGATGTTCTGATTTTATTACGCTTTAGCTCCTAATTAATATAACTTCTGAATGGCAACATTAATTATCATTGTGTTTCTGAGTAGTGCAAATAAGTTTTCCAGCAATTATACGTGGAGTCCGCACTCCAGGTGGAGTATAACTCAGGACCCGTACAACACGGATTCCTATAACAAAATATCTTCCGTGTTATGAGGGGGAGGGGGTCTACTGTAGTGTGAAGTTTAAATTTTTATGTACCAATGAACATGCAAGAACCAAGCAATGTGTAGCTCAGTAACATTCTATCTGATCCAAACATCGGGTTTTGTCTGTTGAAATTATGTTTTTTTTACGAATAAGCCTTATTAGGGGCCGAATGCCTCATACGAAAAGCGAGCGTAGCGAGTCTGGGGGGCCTTGGCCCTTAGTCTTAGAAAAAAAAGAAACCAGTCACTCAAATATTTTTAATACGCTATGATTAATTTGTACAGCTTTAATTAATATGTGGCAGATCTACAACACGTTGATACAAAGGGTTAATACTCAAAAACGAAGAGTTCGACATTAAAATTCCTATAGAAGATATTTACTAATGCAAGTTCCCAGGGGAAAGAAAGGAAAAAAAAAGCTTTACACGTTTCAACTCGTGATCTACCTTTGCTTGGTGAAATAACACTCATTCATACACAGAGGACCTCTTTTACTTATTCAATTTTTTTTTTATAAGTTGATTTCCACCAAATCTATCACGCTATCGGACAAAAAGAATGTCCAAAAAAAAAAAAAAAAAAGAAAAAAAAAAAAAAAAAAAACTCTTCGATTCAAATAATAAGGAAAGATGAACAGTGGCTGAATTAATTTCCATTTAATGTATCGGGAAAACACTAAAATAGATATTAAGTATTATCTGTGTCCAATTGAGAGTTGGAACAAAGCGATATTTCATGTTACCTTGGTTGAAGAGAATAAATGTTTTATGTAACTACATATGACAACTCGTTGTAGCGGTCATGGTCCAGAGAATTTAATATGCTCAGAACTATGAAATATACTATTTCGTTGACAGACGGGAATCGAGCATGAAATATCAAAATGAGAGGAACTATTTGACAAAAGTTTTACGGTTGAGTTATCGTTACTTTTATACAGCTTGTCCTTAAAATACTAGGCTTTTATTTAAAAAATCCTGATTGTAGACATGTGCAATAAATTAAAAGTTATGTAAAAGGAGGTAGAGAATTTTATGGTATCGATTAAAATTTTTAGGAGATTAAATAAATACAAAATTGGTAAGGGGATATACAATACTAATAGTATCAAAAGTGTTACGCAGTAATGCAATCATTGTTTTCTTTCGTTATTTATGCACAGGCCCTGAAACACGATAGTCTGATTTGATTTTTTGTTCTTTTCGAGAGCCAGTGCAAAGTGGTTGAAGTCAGCATATATTTATCTTCGCATCGCTGAGCCTTTTCATGATGAAAGTCTAAAATTTGCACGTCACCTAATTAATGTACGGCGCAAATTTTACTAACAGGGAATTTTTTTGTGCGAGGACCGAGGGCTAAATTTTGCATTTATTTAGACTTAACCTCATAAAAGTTTTAGTCGATATAATAAAATTCTGTAACTTTTCTTTACGTAACTTTGTAATCTATTGTATATGTCTTTGATGAATACAATGGCGTGGGCAGGATTTTCATTAGGGAGGGGGGGTGCAGGACAAGGAGACCATGGAGTCCAACTGCTCCTTCCCCCCGGTTTGTCATAATCAGACCCTATGACTAGCCCATTTTAGGGGGGGCAGCTGCCCCCTGCCCCCACTGGCTACGCCCATGGATGAATATTTTAGGAATAAGAGTCTAGGTTAATGTTCTTGTGATTTACAGTACTTTTTCTTTATAATAAAGCTGTTTCATGTAAATGGCTTTATATTCTGATACTGCACATGACTCGTATAACGTAACAAAACATAACAATACATTGTTGCAGTCTCAGAGTTTATGTAATCTTGTTGCCCAGGTTTCGTCTCGTGATAACATTTAGGTTTACATAAGAGTCTTATTACGTTTTCTGATTAATCTGTCTTATACGGAGAGACCCATTTGCAAAAAATGGGATGCAGTAAATTATAGCTCATAATGATTATGAATTACCTTTAGTAGCATTGAATCTAACACTAAAAAATGTAAAATTTATTGTAAATGATCATTTATAGCACTTGTTTCTTGAAATCACGTTGTTAGAGTTCTCCAGAAGGCTGAAGTGTTCAAGAGTGGCATAAATTTAAAAATACGGAATCCTTGTTAATGAATGGTCAGCTCACAAAGCCTTCAACCAGCGCTGCCATTTTTCTCAATCAAAATTTGCATTATTTTTTCTACTTTATTAGTTCGAGGACTTCACTTTGCAAACGTGTACTCAAGTCTGAAAATCAGTCAATTTATGACAAAAAAAATTTTTCTTTAAGCATAACAGTAATATGTGTACAATTCTATATTTTTTGCAGTCGTCTTTTATGATTTTCACGATATAAAAAAAGAGGGGAAGGGGGGAGGAACGGGCAATTTCGGGACACTGAAAATCAGTTAGGAAGTACTGTCTTTGGTCTTTATTTTTAGTTTATGTGAGTGAACAAGAGTATGACATATTATAATTCCCTCTGCGGTTTATTTGTAGTTTCATTTTAATGGAAAACATCGCGTTTGTAAAAAAAAAAAAAAAAAAAAAAAAGAGGAAAAACTAGTGAACACGTAAAGCTGGTTAGTGGTTGGTTAAGTCAAAGCTACACGAGAGTTATCCTATCGGGGGGATGCCTTGAGCAGAAGAGTTTTGAAAGGGTACCAATCATCTACCAATGTCCAGTGTCTTACACACTTTACAGGTATCCGTTATATTTAGGTAAAATTTCAATCTTTATTCTTATTTTATTTACATGATGTCTTTTATTTATACAGACTTACTTGTACATATTTGGATCTTTGTGTTCCTTTTGTTTCATCGTACTTTTCCTTTATTTTATCACGTGGTAACAGATAGTCTCTTCTATGTAAATCGTTATTCTTCATTTCGACAGGCAGACCTTAATCATCATGATCCGGTTTCTCCGTATGCAAACCTTGAGCACGACAATGTTGTCTGAAATATTTAGCATTATAAAAACACTTCGTCTTCAACAAATAATCATTCATAAGTGATTTCGAACCATTTCACGATTATTTATTTACTTTTTTAAAAATCACTGTCATTAAACAATTATCAAGAAATAGACACACACTTTTCGAATGCACGTCAAATTCACCGATTCAAGGGCAAAAAAACATTTTCTGTGCAAACAATTCCAAATGGCATTGACTCCTTGAGATTTCAATTATCTGCGTGTTTCTGGATGAAAGTGGGGCATTATTTGCAAAATCAAGACAGAAAAATTGTTTTCTATTCGAATCATTTTAAGCGAGTGTACCAAGCTCGATAGAAAGCTAAAACTGTATTTGTTGAAATTACCCAACACACGGGTTTTCTTGCGAAATCTGCTTGAGTATAAATGTTTGAAAAAATTAAAAAGAATGTATTAGAGATACTAGAATGATAAAATGCTCATTTAGTTTTTATTTTATCTGAAAGTTTTAATAAAGTACCAAAAATGAAAGATTTCGAAATTGTTTATTTTGTATTTTGACACTTTTATTACAACACAAGCATAGATTTCCTCCATCGATGTGATGCTTTAAAAAAATCGTGAATGTATGCAGTAAATCGTTAAACTTCCAGTCTTCAGCAGATAAAAAATTACTTTAAACTTTCCTCTTAATGCTATGAAAAGCTTTGCAATAAACTAACATATTTATTATTGTGCATAATATAGTGTGTCATCAGTAAAATGGAATTCTTTTTCATTCTCCGCTTTAACCGGTATTTCGCTTAACCGGCTTATCCCTGGTCCCACTTAAATCGACTAAGAGGAAGTCTGCTGTATTTGAATTTTAATAAAGAAAGAATGTTTTCATAGTAGATTTTGAACTGTTAGGTTTCTAGGTTCTTTTAGTTTTTAGAAAAATAGTTTGATATAGTTTATGGTTTTTTATTTATTGGGTGATTTGCGTTATGATGTATGTTGCATTTTTGTGTTATTTAAAAAGTGTTTTAAAGGATTCTGCAAAGTATAAATCAAATAAAAAATTTAGGCTTCTGAAGCTGTTTAGTATTATAAATAAATTATATCTGCAGTAAAGAATCATGCGTATTAACTTTATGGTTTTCATGCAAGTTTATGCATTACACATACCCAACGCACGATAACTTTTCTTAAACTAAATCTTTCAAAAACACATTTTCAAAAAATGTTTCTGGTGTCGCTGAATTATTAACACGTGCATAAAATCCAAATGATTTTGTTCTAGCTTTATTAGAAAATCCTATCTAAATAGTACATGTATTTACTTTTGACCTTGCCAATCTGTGCCATCTACTATAGCCGCAGAGCAACTTTAATGACGCCATTTTTACATATCTCGAGCCCGGTGTTTTAAAACCACCGATCTGTGGACATAAAAATATTGAACCTGTGCCAGACGAAAAATGCGCAAACCCACAAAATATTTTCCAGTTTATAAATGCAAAGAAAAAGCGTATTTTCTGGTTCCATTTTCATGATTATGGAAATGACATTTTACGTGGACAAACATAGCAGTTGCAAAAGTTACGATTTTTATTACTTTTTTAAATGTTAATGGAGTATTTTTAGATCCTCTGGAAACTTTTTTGATAAATACCGCTGGAGAACATAAAATGTGAATATTTTAATGCAAAAGAAACTTTCAAATTAAAGGAGGAATAAGATGATTGCTTATAAGAGTTGTAAAAATATGTTTTTTTTTTTCTTTAAAGAAAATATTACTTACGTGGTAAGTCATTATACACAGTGAGGACTAAACATTAAAAGTTTTTAAATTTAAACTTTTTCAGATTTGTTTGCAAAAAATATTAAATGTTTATGAATTTAAAAAGACCATTTCGTTTTCATTTTTATTCATAGAAAAGATGGAATTCACCTATATCTTCATTACAGAATCAAAATTTAAATTTTAAAAGTTACATGTTTGTGCTTTTTTAAAAATTCTAAGAATAAAATCTATATATAAATAGGTGAAGAAAAATCTTTGTACCCTTTTGCAGCACATTTTAACGGTGGAGTGAGAGATTTGGCATAGTTAAAGTACGTACGAAATGCAAAAAGATAAAATTTATGTATTATATGCTCATGCATTGTAAAACATTAGAGAAATAAATTGGCATGCAATATTTTTCGCCAAATCGAGCATTGTTGTGTCAGTTCTGAAGTAACAACATTAGACTACGAAAACACTAGGATTATAGTATTCGAACAAACCATGCAAATAATGAAATCATCTGAGCATTGTACAATGCCGACATAAGCATGCGTATACTGGAGGCCTGCACCCATGTGACAATGTGTGTTTCATTTGCTCTTCATATATCCTATTGTGTTTGCTCGCACGCTACCATTAAATTATACGGTAATCAAATTCCAGATGGGATGTAGGTCAGTGGTTCGAGCGTCAATGTGAATTATACCAGTTTTACGTTTTTATGTGCGTTATGATGTTCTGAATTTTATTATTGGTTCATTATAGTGCATTATTATTGTGCATAATATAGCGTGCCATCAATAAAATGGTATTTCTTTTTCATTCTCCGCTTTAACCGACGTATACTGTAGTTAGGTTATTATTGAAAGCAACATCCCGCTTTTTAGTAGTTATAAAAAAGTGAGTACATGATTAAACCCTGTCTGATCTTGGTTTCAGAAATTTCATAACTTTTTTGTTGTTGTTAGATTCGGGTATTTTCTCTTACTTCCATTATGCTTTGGCATAGAACCTTGACTGGTCGGAATGAGAGTCAAAGACGGGATATGTTCGCGTACACACATAATAATAGGCCAAATGCAAGTTTAAATAGTGTAAATAGTATACAAAATGATGAAATTATTTTGAGATATATATTTAAATTCACACGGTATGTTATTCCAAAAACTTTTAATTCTTTTGATCGCGGATTAATGGATTTAAAATGCAGGTATTGCAAAGAAAAACATTTCGAATCTGAAGTCATTTTAGGTGAAAGGACTGCATAAATTTAATGAATTACTGTCTGATTTCGACCATTGGGCGCGATCACTAGTTTTAATGAAATCCATAACACTCTCTTTTCATAAAACAAATTAAATAGGAGTATTTTTTTTCAGTTAGAATTTGTTTATTTTAACAAATTTCGCATTTCATTGAGCTTCTTTTTAACAATATAATTTTAAAAGTACATAATGATTCTGTGAATATGAGTTTTAAGTTTAGTTGAATTAAAGTAATATATTTAGCAGTTATATCAATAAAAGGACAATATTTGCTATCCAATAAATGAAGGCGAATTCTTATTCAGTGAAATTGGTATTAAGATGAATTGAGTTACAAAGAAGTAAAACTAGGTAAAACAAACTGATAAAATAAACGGAAAAAGTAAAAAATTGCTTGATGACATAGGGATAAAATATGTGCATTGATAACAGAAGGATTTTGAAGACATGAGATATGACATGAGTGTCACTGGTGTTCATGGGAATGTTTGTTTGTTTGTTTGTTTGTTTTTTTAAGTCATTTATCCATCTAAAAAGCGTCAAACAAAAATAACATATTCTTATTCATATAGTCAGCGAAATCCAATTATGTAGTTCGATAGATTTATATTGGGTATCCCAAAAAAATGGTAAAACGCTTTAATTCTTTATCCATTAGAGATAAGGGGACCAATGTGAAGTGAAAGCAATCTTCAAAATAAAGTAGGAAAAAGGAGTACGCTAAGAAAAAATACTCCTCTCGTTGATTTTTCAACGAGAAATTTTTAAATTTGTATACGATCTCTGTAAAAAAAAATATCAATTAGTAAAATGCGCCTTTGACACTAATCTGCTGATGTGCAAAATTTAAGCTTTTCATTATAAAACGTCTGAGATATATTTAAACACAGATGGTCAGGGTCTATACATGAATTTTTTGAATGTGAACGTTTAATTCTAGATTGCAAAAAGTAATTTTCTTTCGTAATATCTGCACGACCCCTGAAGCTCCGAATTTTTTACCTCCGAGAGAACCATTGAAAAGTGGTTTAAGTCAGAATATATTTATCTTCATATCTCTAACACTTTTTTAGATATAATTCTCAAATTTTGTACATCATCTCATTACTGTTTAGGGCACAATTAGTAATTAGGAGATTTTTTGAGCGGGGTTCGTGTAAAAATTTTAAAAATATCACTTTTTGTGCTGCACCTTCTGTATCCTTCCTTTTAGATGGGACTTCGATTAGAGAAAATATACAGTCTTAGTTTAACATTCTTACTCTTAACTTTTTTATTAAGAGAGTTGTTAAGCAGTTTAGTTACCTAATAGGTTTATACCTAATAATTTGTTGAGATCTTTTTGAAACGGAAATTGCTACCTTCTGACAGTGAAAACTTTCCCAATAATTATCATTCTATTTTTCTGCAGGACTAAAATATTTTCGAAGAAAAAAAAATTTAAAAATAGCTTAATTGGTTAAAATATCGGCGGTAGTCAATTATTTTGATGGATCCGATTATGGTGTAGAAATGTGTTAAAACACACACACACGGAGAGAGAGAGAAAATTATTTTATATCTTTCAAAATTAGTACTTCCTATGAGCCGAGTAAATGAAGTAGGCATCCAGAATTGAAAATGTGACATTTGGCTTCTTGGTAAAATCAAAAAGTTCACAATAGTTTATATCTTGACGGGAAATGCCATATATAGCCGAATATTGGGTAAGGTGTTTATTAAATGTGATGTTATCATTATATATCGTCTTTATTGGATAATGTTTATTGAATATGCATAAATGCAAAGAAAAACAAATTACTTTCCTTAAAATGATTCAGAGTTAGAAAGAAGGTGACATTAATGAACTATTTTAATGGTTCAAAGAACTCGAATAAACTCTATTTAATATACTTGAACTTGAATTTTTATGAAAATGAAAAAAACTTTTAAACTGAAATGCAAAAATTTGTCAGAGTTGAACAAACACAGAAAATGGTAGTAAAAATAGAAATTTTTTAATTTACATAAATTTTGACAGACTGAAAAATCACTAAATATGCAAATAAAAAAAGAAGTAAGAAATCAAACCTATTACAGTACATTACATCTACTCGTCCATAGTTTTTCTGTATTTATGAATGTTCTTCTCCTATCCGTTTTAACTGATTTTTACTGTTTATTTTTTATGAACTTCTCAAATATTAACTGTAAGTAAAAAAGAAAAGAAAATCTGCAATGTTTTTTCGTGTAAAAATCCCTAGGTGACATTTTCTTCTGCCCTTATCAATCGGCTGATCATCGAAGGTTTTTTCTGTAATCAATCCCTATTCCTCTACCTCAGGCTTCACATGTCATGCATTCCGGAAACTTCTTTTTTTGGTCCTCTTCTTCAAATATAATTCGTTTCACTTTTTCTATACACTGCCCATACTCCATCCGGTAAGATTTCTTTTTTATCCCGATGAAACTTGGAACAATAAATCTGCCGAGTACTTTCCTGAAGATATGAAAAATAATGGTCTATGCCCTTCATTTCCTCATCGTCTTGAATGTATTTTTGTATCTAGTAAGTGCGGGCGAAGGATATAAACAGGACGGACTGCAAGCAGCCCAGGTGTAAAATAGCTTATCAGGATTAGAAATTCTACGACTTCTAGATTAAGTTTATAGCAGTTATTTACGATAACATTGACATTAATGCAATACGTTGTAGCTTCAGCACATTTTCTCATATTTTGAATATATCAGACTTTTTGTATACCGTTCAATGATTTGTAAAAATCTGATATAGAAAAGTACCTGATGAATGTATTTGTAGTCATATGCAGAGCTACACGCATCTCTTTGTTATTTTCTTGACCATATTAACTAGTCTCATAAATATTGCAATGTAAAGCGGCCAATAAAAAAATTTTGACCTCTGTACAGTGGTAATTAACAGTTTTAAAAATATGAGGTATGAATTATTCCACAGTGAATTTAACTGAAGGTTGAAGAAAGGCACTTTTGCAGAATGCTATGGAAATTGCTGTAGATCATGAAGCACTAGATTGTATTTGATGGAGAGTAGAATCTATGATGCTGACAATGATGGTGGTGAAATGATTTGTAGAATTAAAAAAATCTGGAGTGACTCCACTCGACTTTCCGAACACTTACGATTAAGATCATTACCAAGCATTTAAATAAATTTTTATCGATGAATAATTCAAACATATATGCCAAACTGAAGCTCAATCGAATGCGCCATTTAAAGCTAGCGCACTTTCAAGAATTTCCTCCCATAGGCCATAATGTAAAAGAAATCTTTGTAGCCCTATAGAAAAACTATAAGTCATATAGACATCAAAATCAATACCGGTCTTACGATGGTGGTTTATACCATGTGCACCCAATTTGAGCTCAATCGAATGCCCCGTTTAGGAGCTATCATGTTCACTCACATACACAAAAACACACACACACATACATGCATACATCTCGTAAAAATAGCATAAATGAATTCAGAAGACCTCAAAACGTGTAAATACACCAAAATCTCGAAGCCGAATTTTTTCATGATTACAATACTTTCCTTAAATAGTACATGTTCGGAAAGTAAAAATACTGTCTGAAGCAAAAAAATAAGGGGAGAGTTGAGAAATTTATCGCAGTCATCTTCGATTCGGTTAAAACAAAAGTGAATGCAATTTTATGCCGACTTACACACACATAACACACACAGACATAAAAGTAAATAAATTATGTAGTTGATACAATTGTTTAATAAGAGAAATGAAAAGAATCTCAATGGATTATGATTCATTGTTTAAGGTTTGCTTCCTTTACGTTGATATGTTAAAAAAAAAAGAATAAATATCAATATTGAGGTTTTTATAACAGCGTGTATTCGACGTCGAAAATAGTGGACAGAGTAGAAATAGATATTATTGCAGGGCCACACGTTTCATGAGCGACACTTTTTTGAAATGTGATTTGAAAATAGTTCTGTTACGAACGAAACAAAATTAAAATAGAGTGATTTCGGAAGAGTTGCCGCATCCGTGACAGATGCCGCAGCCCCTGTATTGCTTGTAATTGTCGATAGGTAGCAGTCACACGCGCAGTATAGGTGTGAAGCGGCATTTCCTTAACTAGTGTATAGAAGGAATCTCTTTCAAAGCTTTGTCTGTAACTATACAATCCTTATTTTGAGATAAGCGCATGATTTCACTATCCTATTTATAGTGAAATCATGAGAATATTTATTTTAATTTTTTTATTATTTATTATTTTTCTAAGTTCTTATGACAGGCGCGGCAGGACTCCCACAGTGCAATGTTCTAGAAAAAAGTTGTTAAAAATATTAATTATTTTTATATATTTTTCTGTCGCAGTACATATACTTTATATTTAATAACCCAGCATTATTCATTTTATTGCTTGTGCACCCTGGGATTTTATATACATATTTTTCGTCGCAGTACACATGTTTTATACTCTACATTAAATAACCCAGCATGATTTATTTTATTTTTTGTGCATCTTGGGATTTTTTACACAAATTCAAAAAATTGTGCGGCATAAATCCCGGAATTACCCTGCATTATAGGGGTTTATATTAATATGATCTCCATTGTAAAAGGTCAGTGTAGTATTTTTAGTTCTTCAATGCATACAAAACATTTAAAAAAATATGATCTCATAACAAAATGACTTTCGGGGTTCGTTTTAGCATAACGTGCGACTTACATTATAATCTTGCTTTAATAAAAAAAGAAAAATAATTTATTTTACTAACACTTTATCGACACAAACTTATATGCCCTAGCATTGGCGTAGCCACAAATGTTTCATGGGGGGGTGGGGGTTACGACTACTGCAACTCACATATATGTATACGTGTCCGTGATAAGGGAGTGAAGAATATACATTTTGTATGGCAAAAAAATTCCTCATGGGTGGTATGTTCCCTCTATCCCCCCCCCCCCCTTGGCTACGCCACTGCACCTTAGTAACATTTACCGGGGAATGTCCTTTGATGGAGGTGATGTGAGTTGCTTTTACAAAATTTTTCCAGTACAACACAAACAGATTTCCAATACTGTCAGGCTGATAATTATTTAAAGTGCATTTTAATTATTCTGCTCTGTTTATTAACACTTGCCAAGAGAGTTTAAACAGAATGCTTGACTTTGGTGTGTCTTAATTGTGTCTGTATGTGAACTGTCGCATAAAGATCTATTTGTAAATATCCAGTGATTTTCACGAAATATGTGTTTCTTATTGGCGCCGCCTATAAAAAATTTCTATTGAAAATTATGTGTAGCGTTAAGATATTTTTTTTAAGGAAATACATATAAAATCAAATATTACTAACTAAAATAATGTAATTCAGTTAAATATCTTAATAGCATTTCTTGATTATGTTCATATAGTGAGTATGCAGTAATATTTGTACAAACACCACATTTCTGAAGGACAGTGTTTTATAATGTATAGTATTGCATAAATTAGGTTTCCTGTTTGAATTAATAATAAATAACAAATTATTTTTATCCAGGTAAATAGGATGCAATGTGTTCATGTTAATAAATTTTAATATTATGTACAAAGTAAATAAACTTGCATTTGATTATAATGAATTGGAAGTTTCACTTGCAAAAACTATAACATTAACATTAAACGCAACATTTTAACTATTTAATAATACAGCCGAAGTTCATTTTTATATTAATAAATTTTTATTTTTCAATCATAGAAAAAAGAAGTTAAAAGGTAAATTAAGCTCAAATTCTTTTATAACTATCCACGGTGTGAGAAATCGTTTTATCGACACTTTTTTATATTGAAATTTACGATTTCTTTTCTGCTTACGGAACCTAATATATCGACCGTAAAGAGATGCAGCGGTTTTTTGTGCCTTTGCCAAAAAATTGTGCTAAATATGACAAATACTTTGCTTAGGTATTAAAAAGAAAGGCTTGTTACTGGACGATAATTCGTTGACTACTTTATAAATACACTGGAGGATTTGTAAAGAAACAATGTTTTATAGTTTCCTCTTTTAATTTTATATTTAAAAAGTAGTTTTTTAGAAAATAAAGTTTTTTCTAAATTAATATCTTGAACAACTTCCCCCTTTTTATGCCTTGCAGGTGCAAAATGCATAAGAGACGAAAAAAAAGGTTATTTTAAACACCTTTCAGAAGTTTCAAACTCCGATCTGTATGCTTGTACTCGTCACTCTAACTGTTAGTAATAAGCTTTTATGAAGTTTGTAAATTCTATTAACCTTCAGTGCATGTTTCCTGCTGAAAATCATATACGTAACGCTTATATTTGGTTTAAATTGGTCGCACAAAAGAATGACAATGAAATGCATTTTTATGACCCTTTTCTATTTCAAGCTAATATAAATTAATATGCATTCTAACTTCGATAAATATGTATATACTAGAAGTCGAAGCCCGTTGTGATTGCAATTACAAGGGGCGCTATAAAAAAAAATTTGACGAAAGCATGTCTACGCTCAATATATTTAATCTTCGTCCACCTAAATTAAATAACTTCATATTCAATTTTTATTATATATACTCAAATTGAATTTCATTCTCTTCTGGGAACGTACGGAAACTTTTCGCATTCGAACAATTTTGTTTCACTAGGAGCATCCCGAGGAAATTATTTTATTTGTGAAAAAAGAAAAAAGAAAGAAAGAAAGAAAGAAATTAAACTTATAAATCTGGAAAAATTATTTTAGACGAATTGGAGTCGCAATTTTTCTTTCAAAGCCTGATAACCGAGACATCAATATGATGTCATTGTCACTTGCAATAGCTAATTTTCCCATGCAAACGGTGTAGATATTATTAGGCTTTTTGTGCTTAACTTTCTAATCTTTTTGCAGAAATGGATGTAAATGTTTTATCTTGAAGCAGGTTGCCCGAAATTGTTAAAGAGTCAGGGAGTCAGGGATCAGCTTAACTATACCGGGTGATTTAAAATAGATGTTAAGGCGATTATTTTTTAAACCGTAAGTGATCGAAACATACTTCAAATTAGAAAAGATCGTCAAATTAAGAGTAGCTTTCAGATATGGCAATTTTTTTACTGGGGGATGTATATATATTTAAACACGAAATTTAATTTTTATACGGTCCCTCCTTTCCTACCTTTTATATTTAGAAAAATGTTGCTCTTTGCCTAAGAAATTTAATAAAACAAATCCCGTGTCCCTACGTGTCATAGTTTCCGAGATATATCAATTTGAAAATTTTGGCATTTGTTGCCAAGCAATAAGGGGATGTCTCAAAAGTGAGAAAAATGTAATTACTTTTCAGATGAGGTAAATTTATGTTAATTGTCACTCGATAGACACAGTTGAATCCTCAAATCCTAATTTAGCTAGAATTTTCCTGTAACGCATGTTTGGCAGTTTCTAGTAAATGTTACCACACCATAGTAATCTACATCATTATTTTGTCATTCTCTTTTACACTTTAAAATTATTTCTCTAAAAGCGTGATGTAGTTAGTGGATGACCCCCCCCCCTAAAAGACTAAATTATCGCTAACATCATATCGCTAATATCGCTAACATCGCTTTCATAAAGCAGTAAAGATCATTTTGGTAAAACAGTATCTGTTAATTTCACAAATTTGAACCCGTTTGATGCTTTGCCCAACAATGGGATCCTTATTTAACTCTTATCAACTCATAGTGGGTCCCCTAACGTAAGGATTTTTTCTCCTGAAAACGGACGCCAACACAGTAGGTAAAGTGGTGTGAGTCATCATTTTCAAAATAAATTTTCTCCCTAGCTATTTCACTTAGAGATACGGGATTTGTTTTATTAATTTTCTTAGGCAAAGAGCAACATTTTTCTAAATAGAAAAGGGTAGGAAAGGAGGGACCGTATAAAAATTAAATTTCGTATTTTAATATGTGTACAACCCCCAGTAAAAAATGCCATATATGTAAGCTACTCTTAATTTGACGAACTTTTCTAATTGAAAGTATGTTTCGATCCCTTACAGTTTAAAAAATAATCGTCTTAACATCTATTTTGAATCCATCGGTATAGTAGGATATATATATACATACTGTTAAGAAATTTTATTATGAATATTTACTTACATAAATTTCCCTAATGGGGTTGATGTTACATGGCAACTATAACTCTTTTTATAGGTAGTAAATAGACCGCAGTTTATCGGTTGTAAAGTAAATTGATGCTTTACTGACATTCTCTAATTTGCTTTCACTGTGTGATATGCAGATGTCTATAAACAAAATGAGGTAAACTGCATTGGAATTAATTTTAAAATAAATGTTCTTGGTATGGTTTACCTTTTTATATTTCATTTGACAGCAATGCATTTTTGCTAATGCATCCGTCAAGAAAAAACTTGAGTGAATGTGATATGAAATTTGGCAGCATGACAAGTAGTTACTCAACTTAGACAATAGGCGGTGCATTTTCATAAAAGAAACTATTTTACAAAAATTGTGTAGCGATTTAAAGCGCCAAATGACTACCAAGCAGAGGCGACGACCGCAAAACTTTGTGGGTGCTCTAGAAATAGCAGTTTTGGGGGGGAGGAGGGATGATTAGACATGATTTTTTAGAAAAATCTCCGCACATGTTATTTCCTCCAATAGCTTTGCATTTTTAATACAAAATGCAAGCAGAAACTTCTATAAAATATAAAATAAAATTTTTTTGTAATTTAAATGAATTGCTCTGAATTACGACATGCATTGAAAAAAATTATTACAGTACAACGTATGGGTAAACGTAACACCAACACTTTGGGATGTTGGCGTTACGTTTATCCACATTTTGTGCCGTGGATTTACAACACATTGTGATGTTGGCGTTACGTTTATCCACATATTGTGCAGTGGATTTACAACACACAGTGCTGTATTATTTTACAGCACAACGTGTGGGTAAAAGTAAAGCCAACACGTTGAGATGTAGACTGTGCCAGTTGCCACACAACCATGGCCATACAAGTTCTTCATGATTGGCTTATCAATGTCATTCATTCATTTTTGAGTGGATTTGCAACACCCAGCGCTGTATTAATAATATTTGTGGTAAAATTACAGGTAATTCTTACAGTGTGCGCCTGGTCATCATTTTAAGCTGATTAGTGACACAAAAGAGAAAAATTTGGGATTTTAATGCAGAAATCTCATAAAAGATAATTTTCTAGGAAGAAAATTATTGGATCCCCCCCCCCCTCCGAATTCCGATATATTTTTTTCTACAAAAATTGCCACAGATTTGACACGCGATGCTTTTTTGATGACAGCTGGTTGTGCGCGCACAGCCAGCCGTCGTCAAAAAAGGGTCTCTAGATCTGTAGCACGCGATGAAAGTTTTGATCGTCCGCCATCTTGCTGGTAGTTAAGTCGAGCGATGGCAACGGCTGCCCTTTTTTCAGCATTGGGAAAGGGTTGCGCCTCAAATGGTTAACGCGCCGTGTCTCCGCTGTGAGAACACCACTCTGACATTTGGCTATTTTAATTCAAGGAGAATTAATTTGATTTCAATTAAATACTAATGGAGGACATCTAGATAGACTGCCCGCTCTCGAAAAAGTGCAATCGTTTCCATCGCACGATTTAACTACCTGCAAGATGGCGGTCGGCAGAGCTAAAGAACATATTAGACACAACTGGCCGTGCGGCGCCGCACAGCCAGCTGTGTCAAAAAATGTTCTTTATCTCTGTGGCACGGACTAGGCGATTTGATCGACCGCAATTTCACTGGTAGTTAAATCGTGCGATGGCAACGGCTGCAGTTTTTCGACAATGGGAAATGGTTGTTCTTCAAAGGCTTAATATATTATAATGCTTCAGGTTTTTATCGATTCAACGTTCCAGAATCTTTTGACTGGAACGGCTCGAGATTTTGTCCTTTTTCAAATTGTTATAAGGTTGTAAAAGCTTTAATCTCCATGCAAAGAAAGGCACTCTGTCTATTATATATGTTAATAATAATTTTCAGAATATAGTTTTAAAACGGAAACCTTCGTAAAGTAGGAACATTTCAAAACTAGCATTTTGTTTCAGACAAGCGTTATTACACATGATGAAATATGTGTGAAAAATACAACTAGTTGTAAGAGAAATTTTAACAAATCCCTTTTAGTATTTGAAACGTTTTTTTTCAGGCATAACATAAATTATTATTTCAAGCATTTTTTCGAAAAATACATTTGCATGCATATGCTTCAATTCATGAAAATTTTAAGCATACCCAGCGCAAAACTATTGGGACAAAATATTCATTTTTTTTATGCAAAATATATCATATACTCTTTTTCATTTGGTTTTCTATGACAGTTTTAAAACTTTCCAGTAAAAAGTTTTCTTTTTATAGCATAATTTTACCCACTTCAAAACTCTGCATCTCAAAATATTTTAGATGAAAAGAGTTTTCTAAAAGCGGAAAAATTGTTTATATTACGGAAAGAAATAAACATATTTTACTCAATAAATAAAGCCATATAACTCTTTATGTGCATTCTATTATATAAACATACTTCCATAACTGTAAGCCATATATATTTCTTAGATGAAAAATGATAGTGATGTAATTCTTTTTTAAATTGCACTGTAATTACACGTCATATAAAAGAAAATTATATTTCACAAGTCAATAAACGCATTTTCTAAAAATAATGTACTTACTACATTCTCTGAAAGATTACCGAATTGCGTTCTAGAATCAAATGAGGGTTATTTTTGACTTATGCAATGAAATGGCTATTATAGGCTCTCTTAGCTTTATTTTTTTCTTTTCCTTTTAATGTAGTTGAACTGAATTTTGAAGACACAGCTGAAGTAACTTCATTCAATCTTCTCGCAAAGGAGTTTAAGAGAAGAACGTAAGTTATTCAAAGAAATTGCAGTTATAAAATATGATTATTATTTTTTAAATACCGTATTTTGCTTTGTTGGCTAAAAAAGAGGTTACAAAATCGTAGATTAATTTGCAACATTTTTTTAAATACTAAATATCTGAAACAAAAACTGGGGAAATATATAAAAAAGGAACTTTAATAAAAAAAATACAGTAAAATAAAATGAAAATACAGTAAAAGCTATTTCAAACGTACCTTAGCAAAAACGAATATGAAGTACTTATGGTATGTGTAGTAGTGTTTCTTATTTAAAAATTACACTTTTTTTACACCGTGGTTTTATCGGAAACATTTCTTTGGCTCCTTAAAATTATTAATGATAGTTCTGTGCCCGTGAATAAAAATATAGTTTACTCAGTTCTGTATGAAATAATGCAGAATCACAGGATGTACAAAGGGTGATCAAATGAAAAGGTGCGAAACGACACGGTGGGTACAAATATAGACTTTATTCAAAATATACACCATACTCTGGAGACGTGTGGAGCGTCCACCCGTCTCTAGAGTCACACACACAGAACTGGCCAAGTTCAAGTGGGAGACATTGGACCATCCGCCCTACAGTCCGGACATGTCGCCCTGCGATTTCAATGTGTTTGGTCCACTGAAGAAACACCTGTAAGGGAAGCGCTTCAACTCAGACGACGTACTCAAGGACGCTGTGACGAACTGGGTCTCGTCACGGCCACAGGAATTCTGAGAACAAGAAATCCTGCGGCTTGTTCATCAGTGGGATCGTTGCGCTCACTCTTATGGTGTATATTTTGAATAAAGTCTACATTTGTACCCACCGTGTCGTTTCGTACCTTTTCATTGGATCACCCCTTGTATTAAGCTACACATCTGTGCTAATCTCACATTCGTAGAATTACATGAAAGCAGCAACTCGGTGTATAGCAGCAACTCGAGAGGGGGGGGGGGGAAGTCGTGAATAAAAAAGAAGTATATACTGCGGTAAATTTAATGCTGAAACCAACAATGTATGCGAGGAAGGGGGGGGGGAGTGCTGTAATAAGGTTTAGCCTTCCTAACCTGAATACAGGCTTAACCTATTCGTTTTCATCTTTGAAAACACGTAACGGAACAAAATATAGACGAAACATGAAAGAACACATAGGATTTTGCAAAAAAAAAAAAGAAATACGGTGACAAGAAAGATTAAAAGATTGAGATGACAGACAATGAAACATATTAATGGGAAATTATTCCCACATTTGTGTACAGAAGCATGCACAATTTGCCATTTAAAACTACTAAGGTGAAAGTAAGATAAATTAATGCTTCTTCTATTGAAGTCATAATTTAGACCTGTAACCGTTAACGCTTTCTAAAAAAAAAATTATTTCACAAAACATCATAAATCTTCTAGAAATCTGCTACCGATTTTCAAAACTGATGAATAACTCTTAATTAGTTACTTTTTCATAGAAATCCAAATTTAAAAATATTTACAAAATCCATGTTTATCATATAGTTTAAATATTTAAAAAAATTCTTATAAGAACCACTATGAAAGCATTTTTCAATTTTTCCTGTGCATATTACATTCAGTGAGTTTATGCTTATGAAACATTTGGTAGAAAGTGAATTGCGTGTTTTTCCCCTCTCTTATGCCTTGTAAAATAAACAAACACCCACTCTAAGTCAACTTTCACAGATACAAATTCTAAGGCCGAGTCAGAGGTTTTATAATTGAATACTATTATCATTCGAAAACAAGCACGCGTAAAAGCCACATTGAATAAAATTCTTGTAAATGCCTTTCATACACGCATGCCTTATTAGCATTCACTTTTTTTCTTCCACTCAGCTTATAATGTCGGCTACTCAGTGAATGCAAAATATTGAACTGATGCCAAACTTGAAAGAAGTAATATAGTGATAAAAAGAAGGAAATGATCAGGTAGCACACACAAGCAAATATTTGCATAGTTTTTCACCCGCTCCTATTCCCCCCCCCCCCCCAATTCCATTTTAGTGTGTGTTTAGCTAAATATGTGTCGCAGTCTTTGAGGAATTTGTTTTAAAAAAGAAAACGTAATTTTAAAAGACTTCTTCCATTTCGTTTTTTTTTATTTTTTTTTTTATTTCAGCGTAGAATGAATCTTTTGCATTTATCTTCATTTTAAATAGTTACATTCATGTTTAAATGTATAAAAAATATTAAATGCTTTGAATCGAAAATTTAAAAAAATAGGCTTTTTATTCTTCATTATAAATCTTCCATTAATTTCTCTTTATGTTTATGTAATACTCATTTGCAATTTGATGATACTCATTGAATATTAATAATATAGTGTAAATTCCTATTTATTGGTGCATGTGTTTTAGAAGTTTTACTTTTCTATTGAAAAAATTGTACAGTTGTTCCAGTCTTAAGTAACTTAGTTAGATAGTTGTTATCAGTTACGGTTCGACATTAGGCGCCAGGGGAGCCTGGTCCCACCTTCTAATTCATAAACATATTTTTCTATTATGTAACATATTTATTTTAGTCATAGGCTTTTATTTAAAAAATACACTACTAGTTTTATACTACTTAAAAATTATCAATTAACAAATCTCTTAAAAGAACGCCAGTTACGGTTTTTTTTTCCTATTTCGATGTTTTTAATCTGGTAATAACAATACTAGGTAAAAAACATAATTTGTTAAGGCAGACTAAATTTAAGAAAACGGCTTAAGATACTGCCTTTGAAAAATAACTCTTGATTATGCAAATTAATCCTCTTTATCTGATATAACTTACTTGCTCTAATCATTATAAAGATGGGCGCCGGCAACATAGGGCAAGGGGGGGAAATGTCCCCCTGAATTTTTGAATGCAGTATTTTTCCTTGCTTTTTTGTTCTTTCCAACATGGTAACCATACGTTGACGTAGTTTTTGCCCCCCCCCCGGGAAATATTCTGTCGGCGCCCATGGCAACGGCCAAGATGTACCTTTTTACTTATAATGTTGTTTCTCCTGATTGATCTGAATGCCCATGCAGATAACAGAGAGCTCTTCGGTTCAGCCTTTGCAAAAACATGTGTGAATGGGTTGAAACTCCTCATAGTTGCATATAAAGTACTGATTTACTTTTAGAATTTTTTTCTTATTAAAAGGTAATGTATTTGTATTTTAATAACAAAGTAAAAGTATTACAACAGAAAAAAATTCAATTGAAAAATCAGCATAGAAATATGCATAAGGGAAATCCATTTTATCAAATTGTAACTTGGGAGCACTGACTCCTAAGGAGTATGATGATAGCCAATAAATTAGGGAATACTGATTCTTGAAAATGTGATAATTATGTAATACGCCTATTGATTTAATGAGTGTAGTACCTTTAAAAAAGAGCATTTCTTAGCAAATTCAACATTTTATTCTCTAATATTGAACAGTAAGCAGCCTTGAATAGTGAGCAGACAGAATAGAGAACAATCTGAACTGTCAGTAAACTGAGTAGTGGGCCCTTCCAGTATTAAGACGCTTTTTCATGTCCTTCAATTTTAAGTTAGGATTTATTCGAAATATGTTATTAGTTACAGAGCTAACATTAGACAGTGGACTCAGATGCCAGAAAGAAAAGTCTTCACATGTTGCTTTTGGAACAATGGCTGCCTCCTGGCCACCTAAGCCATCCCCTTTTGAAATGCAATTTTCTCTGTACAGTGAATTTTTTCTCCTGACAAAATTGTTTGAACTATCTTATTCCTCTAAAATTTAAAGTGATTTATTTATGTATTACCTTATACAGCTTGCGTGCATGATTATATAACGGAGCCATTTTCTTTTCTTTGAGCAGCAGAAAACAAAATTTTCACCTCAAAGCCCCCCTTTTTTTATAATCCCGCATTCATTTATAAAACTTCTTAAATGATGAGGAAATCATTCCGTGACCAAAAGAGTTTTATGAAGTCATAAATTTTTAACGACGTGATAAAATGAGTTTTATAAAAAGCTTAAAAAATAATTTTGGCCAACTACCACTACACGAAACTGTCGTAAAAACTGTGGGGAAATAAACTTTCAGAAGCTCAGCACTGAGTAAGAAATATTTTCGGAAACTTAAATTCATTGTGACGCTAGAAACGAAATGAGTTCAAGTTTGAAGTGCCTTGGTTAAATTTAACTCACAAATTGTTAGCTATATGACGAAAATGGGATGGCTTTCTAAGACCAGGGCTTCGAACCGCAATTTTTTCGTTCAGGTTTTCGTTCCGGTTCAACTAAAAAAAATTATATCGGTTCTGTTCTGGTTTTCGTTCCTCCAAAAATAACGATTTTCGGTACAGTTCCGAAGGAATGATTTTATTTTATGTATAATATTATTTGCACTAAAAATATAATTCTATCATTAAAAAACGTAATTCTATCAAAGTTTTGATTCTTTTTCAATTGGTACACTATGCGAATTGATACAACCAGCATGTACGATTACGGGCGGGGAGCAGAGAACGGCGAGCATTGGCATTGTTATCCATTATCAAAATCGCATTTGGTAACTAGGTTCATGTATATTTATTTTTTAACATATGAAAATTGCCTCCAGAGCCGTGCTTAGAGGGTGGCAAACTGGGCAACCGCACAGGGTCACTAAAATTTAAGGCCGCTAAAAAACTGTTGAATTTATGGATGTCAAATTAACTTCCTGACCTAGAACTGAAAACAGCACATCAGTACCATAGACAACAAAAAATACAGAGTTTCTAATTTTTTGTATAGCTTTCTCTTTCAAATTTACAGCATGGTAAGTAGCTAGAATGCACCTTTTACACTATGGAAACGTACTGCAGTAAAATCGTAGTTAATCAAATTTACAGCAGCGGATTTTTACTTGGGGAGGTCAAAATCCACAATTTAGTAAGCAGACAAATTTGTAAGCTCCAATTTTTTGTGCTGGGCCGCTAAATCTGTTCCGCCCAGAGTCGCTAAAACCCTAAGCACATCCTTGATTGCCTCTAATTATTAATATATCTTCTAACGTGTTTTCACTGACATTACTTCTGTTGTCTAGGAGAATAAATTTCAAATCTGGAAACGTCCTTTCATTGTTTTCCGTTTCGTTTTATTTCAATTGAGAATTCCAAAAACTATTCTACGTATGTAATAATAGCGGTTTTTTCCAGTTTTCGGTACAGTTCCGGTTCGAAGCCCTGTCTAAGACTCCTCATCTATAAGAGGGAATAATATGAAGCAATTGGACTTATGAAGAGGAAGTAGCGTAGAGAAGCAGAAAAATTCATGTAGTGTTTCGAAGAAAACTTCAATTTTAGCTAAATTTCTTAGAGAAATATGTAAATGATTATTAACAAAGGACAGTACGTAAAGAATGGACGTTGTTAGATTTTTTCATGACAAGCGTGAAATAAGGCGTGATTTATAAAATTTGACAATTAAATCCTAAAAAGTTTCAGAGATAGGAAATTACTATGATCTGAGTTAAACCACTTTTAAGGAAAGTGGTTCACTCGAAGGGAAAAAAAATCGCGTCGGATGATCTCGTTTCAGGGGTTATACAGAAATTACAAAGGAAAATAATTTTTTGCCTCTAAGACATAATCGTTTACATTAAAATTTATGTACAGCTCCTGACCTTTAAAGATATCTTATAGAAATTTTATGAAGAAAGGCTGAGATGTTGTACATCACTTCATTAGTTAACGGAGCATATTTTACTCTCTCTCTCTCTTTATTTTTTTTGTACGGGATCGTATACAAAAGTGTCACGTTAAAAAAGTGTCTTTTAAAAAATTAACAAGAGGATTCTTAGATTATTTTCTTAACTTGGTCTTTTACCCTATATTATCCTTATTTTGAACATATTTTTACATCGCCCACTTATCTCTGACGGATAACGAATTAAAGCCAATTACCGCTTTTGGGAACACCCTGAAAAAAAATCTCTTGCATATCTCTGATCATGCTGAGGTAGTCAGTACATGCAACAAGTCCGGTAAAAATACCTGTTTTAAAAATAATACCGTTACACGTAGTTAAAATAATGTTCAATTTGTTTTTCAAAGTGTTATTTTGAAATCGTGTCAAAAGAGAATCCGGTGCGTTAGTTTGCTTAAATCGTATTTGGCGGCTCCTTAAGCATCTTTCTAGTATGTCCGATATCTTTCGAACGTGCTGCTTAAACAGAGAGTGCACGGAATAGAGGACTCTTAGATTTTCCATTTTAAAAGCAATCGGGGATAACTGACTGGTTTTATTATTATTTCTATTGTTATTGTTATTACTTCCTTGTACGGAATAAAAGGAAGTACAGTAATGGCGAATAATTTCGTTATTCAGATTATGGCGGAAAAAAAGATTTTGAATATCTTTAAATTTATTTGGATGAGTCTTAACGCACACATGTATGTATGTATGTACGTACGTATGCATACACGATCTATAATTTGAACAAACACGAGTCCGTTCTGGTTAGTTTTTTCGTAACGTCTGTATTTACGTACTAACGTATGTATGTATGTAACTCGTATAACGGTAAAACTATCATGCGCAGAATGCTGAAATTTTATATTTAGAACTGTTGTAACATCTAGTTGTGTGCCTCTTCTTTTTTAATTGCAATCGACTGAGTAGTTTATTTACACGGTCATCGAAAATATTTTCAATACATTAAAGTCTATGACCAGTGAGCTCATAGGTCATATTATGGTCATATAGACAACTATTATTTAGGTCATGCCCGAAATCTCGCCGACTGTCGCAATCGTGCCGAGTTTTGGCAAAATATCGCAAAATTTGGCGCCAAAAGTAGTTAAATTTGAACCTATACCGGCGATTGCTTTTATGTTTGCAGAGAAATCTCCGATCTTCAATATTATTGAAGTTCCCTATCTCACTTTCAAATAAAATAATTTTGAAGTGCGTCTAGCCAGCTTCAATATATTAAAAGTCTATGGAGAATCCTTTTTGCTCCATGCACAAAATCTCTCCAACTGTCGCCCAGCTTGATGAATTTGGTCTAAATATCGCCAAATTTGGAACCAAAAATAAGTTTCTGAACCCAGCTTGGCGGTATCTCTTTTATATGGAGAGAAATCGCCAAACTTTAATATTATTGAATTATTGTACCTCAGTTGCAAATTAAATAAATCTGAATACTTGCATCAGTAATTTAATAAACATACAAAGAAGTCATGTGGTGTCCACGAGAGATTTTTTAAAAATATGAATACAAATTAGAACTCCCATTATTAACCTATAAACGAAGGTAGTGTGGGTCCACTTTATAATAATTGCTCCATACGAAACACAAATACCATATCTATGAAATTTCCCCTGTATTATTTTACTGCATAGGGGAGAGGGGGCACAGTGGGACAATTTTAACTTGTTTTGTAATTTTTCCCTTTTAATAAAAAATCAAAATCAAATACAGAACAATAGTTTGACAACTCAGCTTTCACTGTAATTTTTTTCAGAATTTACCCTTATTTTATTCTTTGAAAAAAAACGTTAATTTTCAAAACGTACTCAAGTTGTCACATTGTGAGCCTTTGCAGGGCACAGTGAGGCAGGGATTGGAGTACGGTGAGACATACGAAATCAGATGTATTATGCAACACATCCTTATCACTACCATTAAATGCAGGTTGAGATTAGTCAACACAGAAGTTATGAAAGCAGTTTTTAAATGACAGCCTTAAAAATAGTAATAATGATAAAACAAATTTAAAAGTTGCAAAATTCTTTTGCTCAGCAATGTTCAATGAATTGAAAATAATAAAATAACATCAAATAGAGGTAACAAAATATTTGCAAAAGTTCATTTTATCATCGAATGAGATCGAAAGTCTACAAGAAAAGATAATTGTTTCATTGTTTTTACTCTGCTCAAGCCATAGGTTTACACACATTAGGGCAACAGTAAGGCACAGTAGAAGTTTATTTTCTGATATCAAAATATTACCTACTGATTATGAAATATGACTCACGACTATACTTTTTTCAGAAAGTAAACTGGGTAAAATATGATAGAGTGAAAATTTTTCTATAATAGATGAGTTTCTTTAAAATATCGCACTAAAAATGTAAAATAATAAAATCCTGCTCTATTAAAAAAAATATTGTTTATCATTTTTACTTTCCGAACGTGTATCATGTAAAGAAAGTATTGTAAAATCATGAAAAAATTTGACTTTGTGATTTTGGTGTATTTACACATTTTGAGGTCTTCTGAATTTCTTTATGCTATTTTTACCAGATGTATGTATGTATGTGTGTGTGTGTGTCACAACGATAGCTTCTGAAGGGTGCATTCGATTGAGCTCAAATTTAGTGTATGTGTTATAAAGTACCGTCGCAAAACTGGTATTGATTTTGGTGTGTATAGGACTTACAGTTTTTTTACAGGGCTACTAAAAAGATTTCTTTTACTTTTGATCTATGAACGGAAATTCTTGAAAGTGTACTAGCGTTTCAACGGTGCATTCAATTTAGCTCAAACTTGGTATGTAGATCATCATACATCACCGTCGTAAGACTGGTAGTGGTTTTGGTGTATAGGATTTATAGATTTTTACAGGGCTGCGAAAAGATTTCTTTTACATTATGGCTAATGAACGGAATTCTAGAAAGTGCGCTAGCTTCTAAACTATGCACTCGATTGAGCACAAATTGGACACGTCTATAAAAGGTCATGGTCACATGACTTGCATATATTTTGGTGTGCGTAGAATTGATAGTGTTATGAATTTTTGGGGTAATCCGCTTTTATGTGTGTTTAGAGTTGATAGTTTTTTCACAGGATTGTAAAAAATAATCCTTATACATTACGGCTTATGGACACAAATCATTTAAAATGAGCTAGCGTGTAAATGGTGCATTCGAAGAAGTTGAAACTCGTTATGTATATTATAGGTCACCATCACACAACATTTATAGATTTTGCTGTGTATAGGACTTATAATTTTTTGACAAGGCAACAAAGAGTGTTCTTTTACTTTGTGGCCTATGGACGGAAATTCCTGAAAGTGCGCTGGTGTCTATAGGGCGCATTCGATTGAGCTCAAATTGGGTATGTGTGTTATAGGTCACGGTCTCATAACCTGCATAGATTTTGGTGTAAGTAGAGCTGATAGTTTGTTCACAGACTTGGAGAAAGTAATTCTTAAATATTACGGCCTAAGAACGCAAAAAAAAATTATTTAAATTGAGCCCAAATGTCTGAATGGTGCATTAGATTGACGTCAAATTAGGTACGCATATTATAGGTCACTTGGCTTACATACTGGATAAATTTTAGCAAGTGTACCCCCTACAGTTTTTTTACACGGCTATAAAAATGTATTCTTATACATTACGGCCTATACACTCCATTTTCAGTGCACAAGTGCCTGAACACTAGATCCGATTGAGTTGAATTAAATTTATTTATACAGATGGTAAATATCACATGTTCGTAAAGTCGAGTGAAGTCACTCGAGATTTTTTTTGTTTTAACACTTTGCCCCAAAATTTTAACGTATTATGAACATATCTAGCAACATGTTTTTTCTTTGCTAAGGGCACTCCTATATCAGAAAGATGCGGTTTCCAATACTTTCTACTCTGCAGGATGTAACTTGTATGAAATACATTTTTAAAAAAGTCTTTTCGATTTCATATATCAGAAAATTAATCTATCTAATTCACACTTAAAATGATCCCTTCACTCTAACTATTTAGTAATCTGCCCACATCATAACTTCTGTAAACATTCATGGAAAGTCCCTAAATTTATAGGTACTGTTTACGTGTTCGACAAAACAAAAATTGAGAAAAAATCAGAATCTGCAAATGCTTTTATTCATTGAACAGCCAAATGTCTGAATAACATATTTTGTAAAGGGTACAAAGATATATCCCTCAGAATATATTGAAGATCTAATCCGAACATGCATTAAAAAAATACACTAATATTTATTTCATAAGTAAATAACTATTTCAATGAAACTGCTTATGAATTGATAATTTTGTGCATCATTTGAACTGAAAATAAATCTTTATAGCATAAAACTTTAATTTATCTTCTGATTTAATTGCTTTAAACGTGAACTCATAATCCTAACGAAAAACTTCAGAACACTTTCTATTACTGAATATAAAATTCGCATTCCACGCGCACCTTTAATATGATGACGAATGCTTTTGCATGGGTCGTTGACCTTTTAGCAACTCTTGTCAAGTCATCCATAGTCCTTGACCTTTTGTTCTGGAGACAGTCACAGTACAACACCGGGGGGGGCGAGAATAATGGATTCAGAAACTATGACGCCTAGTGCTGAGATCGATACTGGTTATATATATGCCTTATTAATGAGGAAATCATTTTCCCCAGTTAGTCTGAAGAATGAGAATCCTTTAAGAAAACTTTTAAAAGATTATTCTACAAGTTTCTTGTTGCATACATTATCCAAGAAAGTAGGATTTTTTTTTCTCCTCATACTTAATAAATCATAATAATAAAAAATTTACTGAGATACGTGTGCAGTTTTCAGAAAAAAATGCACTTTTAAAAGGTCAAATAAGTGAGGATTGCTTCAAAATATAAACAAGAAATATGAATCAAGGCAGTTAGACAAATTTTACCACAGAGTCTTACTATAACAATTTTTAACCTTTTACTCGAAATATCATCACAAAACAAAAATCGAATCTTGAAATGAATAAGCGTGTCACACTAAACATTGCATGAAGAGTGGTTGTCAGTTGTGTATATTGGTTGTTCCACTAAGTCAAGTTTAATGCATTTAATTTCTTTAAAAAAAAAGAAAGAAAGATCTGGCTTCCGTTATCGTACATTGATTAATGCATTCAGGGACAAACAAAACCACATATGACTAGCAAACGTAATTCTTCCAATCAAAGTGCTTTGAGCTGACCAACCTCCGAGAGGGTAAAATACTGAACATTGGTAGATGGGCGAAGTAGGGAGGTCCAGAGATCTGGCCTGCCACGTTGCTGTCTATCTAGAGTCTGGAGTCTCGGACGGTTTTCTCCAGATGTAACGTAAATACGCGTTAGAACTTCTAAAATGTTCTCCACACAGGCGTTCCTCCCTTTTGGTAGATAGCCCCAGTGTGCTTTGCCTTAACAAGACAACTACACCGTGCTTTGAAATATGTTTATAATATGCATTAAAAGAAAGAATAAAGCAGGAAAAAATTTCTGTACACGTATTATGTCAACTGGAAAAAAAAACTATTTAACAAAATAATGATGTAATCCTACAACTAGTCTCTATAGATATTACATAAATCAACTGTAAAATCTTGTTACAAAAAATCAATCATATCGGGTTTACGATAAGCTTTTAATATGCAGAAATCTTGCGCCAAACAAACCAGTATGCAGAACTTCTGTCAATAGAAAATTTCAGGCAGTTCTTTTGCTGCCTGTCTTTTTTTTTAAATTCACAGGAAATTTTTGCAAGGTAGCAGCGCAAATTTTTCGACCCATAAATCAGTATTCCTAGTAAGATAGTTTGCAGATTTAGAAGTCCATTTTTTTCATATATTTTGTACTCTGCCATGAAAAATTAAGACAGTATAGTTTTTTAATGTCTTACAGTAAGTTCGTGCTTTCGAGAATGGTAAAGTTCAATGTATGCCAAATTATTTTTTGTTAAGGAATAAAAGAGGGTATAATGCGATTCTGCATATAAGCTGTAACACATCTAGCTAATTACATTTGCATGCGAAGTTACACTAAATCAAATCAAAGTTACTATAAAATAAATGGCATTTTAAAACTTTCATTAAGTTTTCTTGATGAATTTATTTTGCCCAACGACTAAGATTCAGCTATATATAAGAGAATGTACAAGTAGTAGCTAAAAATTTGTAGTTTCACCTGAGTAATGCAAATAAATACAGTGAATTTTATTCAAATTTTGTTTTCTTTCATCCTTCTTAGCCTGAAACTTCTTTTTTTTTATGCTGTGCCATGTGCCTGGTTTGCAGAGTGTTAAACAACAAATCTAACCCAAACTGTTCATAGGCCACCATTTGTGTGTTAGGTGAAGGGAAAAGGAACACCAATTCTTTGGTGGTGCTCTAAATTGCGTGTAGCAGTACGCAAGCCCGTGTGCTCTGAGGAACCCCCGAGACTGATAGGCAGGGGCAGCCCAGTGACTAAATCATGGGATTGGTGACCAGACAGTTACGTATTCGATTCCTGACCTAGCACTGAATATTTCCGTGTACATGCACACTAAATTCTTGATTCCAAGAATCCTATAGGCGGTCACTACCAGTTTCTAAGGGGTACAAATGTTCAAAAGTCTCCCACTTTCTATAGAAAATCCAAATTGTTGACAGAAAACCTCAGGAAAGTTACAATTAGCTCTAAATGATACATTTGGCGATTGTGATCTGCCCTGTCTTGTCAAACAACAACCCCCCCCCCCTCTCCGAAGTATTTATAGCTTCAGATCAACCCAATACAGCTTAACTGTTAGTCTTTGATTACGAAATATAAAACTACAAGCTATTGTACGAGCGCCGAAATTTTCCTGTACTTTAACGTGGTGCGATGCAGAATTAAAACTGCATCGCACCACGTTATTTGAATAACAATAAAAATCTTAATGTTAAAAAAAACGTTACGGCACCTTTTCTGAATGTAAAAACCCACATTATCGATGTTTAAAGAATATTTCAACCGCGTAGTACATTCCAGAAATACATGATTACGTTTTCTTTCTTCATCACGATGCAGGGATGCATAAAAATGTGTATCACGTACATCTAAAAAAGGAAGACGCCCTCCTTACCCCTTCCTGGCACTAAAGGGAGCTTTGAGCCTAAAACGGGTTTCTTTCGAACAGAATGGCAAAATGAAAATGGCTGACATCATCGTCTGACTTAATAATGCCGAGAGCCAAATATCAGCCCAGTCTGTACTGAGTATTATAAAGTTGAAAAATGTTTATCTTTTCGGTTTGTCTGTCTGATCGTCCGTCTATCCTTCATTAACTACCACCACTAGGAAATCAATTGTTACAATTTTTTTGTGAGTCATTTTAATGAGCTATATCATGTACTCTTTTTGAAAAGGGGATGCAAAGCATGAATATCTTTTTACACTAATTTCCAAGTGCCTCTCAATTCGTTAGGGTCTATGGGCGCTCATCGTTTAGGTACATTTCGGTATGTATAACTGTGTAAAAGCAAACCTGCACTAGACGAATCTGTAGATGTCTTGGGCGGAGGACTTTTTAAGGGTTTCTAGCTCGTATTCACATTAAATACGGAGAAAACCGCCTTAAACTTCAGACCGTTAGATCGACAGCCGCGTGGTTAACTAGAACCCTGGACCTTCACACTTGTGCCATCTACCATGTTCAGTGCGTTACCCACTCGGCTATGGTGGGGCCGAAAGTGCATTTCGGAGGCGTTCATCTGTTTCAAACAAAACCAAATGAATACTTATCAGTGAAATATATCAAAGACTACCCTCTTTAGCTTACTTGATAGAATACAGGAATACAGTACTAAAGGAAAAGACCATGGCAGACACAAGACTCCGCTGCCCTCAACTACACCCTAAAAAGCAGACGAGATTGTGGTCGACTGATAAAAAACTGGTTAGAGACCAATGAAGAGGAACAGGCATCTTGCCTACTCCTTGAAACAGACGTTGATGATGATGACCTTTATAGCTCTTTTTTATAAGTACAAACTAAAGTCACAGATTTAGTATCTACGCGACAGTGACGGATCCAAAGGGGAGGGGGCAGTGGAGTGATCGCACCCCTCCTCCCCCCACCTTGAGAGCACTTAAACCCCCTACTAAACTCACGTTCAACCTGTTCGCTCTCGTCATTTAAAAAGACTCCGGAAGCCGTAACCCAGTATTGCGCTTGCGCAATTGCTGGTTTACGATGGAGCGTTCAAAAAGAACCATTCTTGAAACAACATCGGTCAAGGAAGGAAAATCTTCTGCGTTGCATCTTTCTAATGATGAGAAAGAACAGATTAAACATGAGTCATGGATTCAAGATAACAAATAAACAGATTAAATAAAAAAAAGAGAGTGACCATAATATGCATCTTCCTACTTATCATCCCTCTCTTGAAACTTTTTCGCAAATGCATTGCTACTTACTGGCATTATTTCCTGTTCTTGATTTGCCACTGCCAAGCACATCGATTCAAATAAATGTTTTAGTTCCTTTTTTGATTTAACATGTTCGTTCTCATCGTTGCAAAGACCCGGCGAAAGCGTTTCTTTTTCTGTGCCTATTGCTGCTTACTGGCATGGGTCGATGAATCCTCCAACCCAAGAGGGTGGGGCAGAGGGGGAGACCCTTGCCAAAAAGCAAAGGTAGGCACAGAAGGGCAAACGTCTTTGAAAAGATAGAGCAAAACAGGTTAACATTCGTTAGGCAGTCATGTAAGCGCTACCAATATAAAGATAAATTTTGGAGAGATCTAATCCTCTACAAAACACTTTCAAAAGTACATGTGCCCTTCACCGAAATCCATCTGAATGCAGTACGAGATGCCTGGAAAACTAAATATACTATTTATGATCTACATGTATGGTAATTCAATGGTAATTGTGGGGGGGGGGAGTGAGGAATACAACATAAAAGTATTTAAAAATTAAGTACATATATATTTCTGGATCATATTCAATAAAATAGCTAAAACGGCTTAAGAAATGCAGCACTTATATGAATTATGAATACAAGAATAATCACTTTTGAGAGCAATGTAGTCATCTTCATAAGTTCTCGAGTGTGAGATCTTAAATTTAGAACACTGAAGTAAACTGATTAAACCAAGTATAAAAAATTTCTGCTAGTACTTATTTATTTTATTTCCCGTTTGAAAAGTAATATATGCATGAAATCATTTATTAAAAATAATTTTAATAGGCTTTTATTTAATGATTTACTGAATGATCAATTGAGTCAAAATTTCAAGTCGATAGAATCAAAAAGAGAGAAAGCGGAAATAAAAATTCGAGAAGTCATAATTATTTCCTCAAATCGTGAACCTATTCGCTCCTATCGTTCCAAAGACGCGTAGTCGAAAACTTTCCTCCTGTGTCCAGTGGTTCTTCCCCGCATTTTTCTTTGAATGCCGAGTCGAACAAAGTTCTGCATGAGACATTGAAAAACCAATACGGAGAACCAACATTAACCGAGCTCTAAGCAAACTGTCAAATGAAACGGCATTTAGGCTAGCTACTGCGTCTTTGGAACGATGCAAGCAATTAAATTAAAGCAAATAAAAGGGTGAAACTTATTTATTCCAATCAGTGGTTTTAGATCGACCGTAATGAAGAGATGCACATAACCCAATCGGGTCGCTAGCCTGTATCCAGCTCGAGAACTATGCCGGAGAGATGTTGGGAAGCTAGGCACAAAATTAATTTATAGACTTTACTTCAGAATTTGTCCACCTTGTTCTGTTGTCTTTTTTTTCTGCATTTGGCTTTATAATCTGATATTAGAAAAAAGTTACTTAAGATAAATAAGAGTTGTTTTGTGAGATTTTTTAGAAAAGCAACAAAATCTACGTTTACGTTCGCCATTTTCAACGAAGGGGCATTCTGTCAAAAACTTCAGCGATATATACCAACTTTCTTTTTTTTTTTTGCAGATTAACGTCTCTTAAATGTAATTTAACTTATTGCTGCAGGCTGTAAAGTAATGGAATTATTTTGCGTGACCCGTTAGATAACAATAAATGCTACGCATAACGTTTTCAGTATTGACCGTGGTATAACATAAATAACAACACAAATTTTGTGGCAGTTATAGAGCAAATGTCATTAAAATGTACTTGAAAATTTTTATAGTAAATTGTGTTGTACTGCAATTACTTTATGTACATGAGTACACAAAGAGACTTGGGGCTCTATTCTGCCACGTTCGTATAAGCGAACGTTCGGATGTGTGACATCAAAATGACGTTTTTCGCATCCTGCTAACGTGTGTTGGTATTCTGCAAGGTACGGTAGAGCTTTAGGTAAAGATACTTCCTACCGAATGTTTACATTAGCATACGTTTCGAACTACGTCACAAATCCGAACGTTCTCTTAAACGAACGTGGCAGAATAGACCCCCATGAATGCTACATACACTATTTTCAATAGGGACGCGTATGTATACTATAAACTTCATGGTAATTGATAAATGTTTACAACAGTTAAAAAACACGGAAAGACAAAAATATCGCACCTTGAATTCTTGCTAGCTTCGTTGGAAAGTGTTAAAAAAATCTTTTTGGGATTTTTAATTGGATTCTTAAAATAAATCTCACAATCATAATTTTTTTTAATTACAGAAATCACGTAAAAGATAAAACTTTGAAAACAAAAGAATCCATAATAATGAAGACATCATTTTAATACTTTTTCACTCAATTAATATACAGGCAAAAGTTTCTGGAAAAACTCCCAGGCAAGTTTTAAGCAAAACTATTGTTTGATGAAAAAAACGTTAGAATAGTTTAAATTACAAAACAAAAACTTCTATTATTTTATAGTGTTTTCAGAATTCATTTATATGAGTGCATATGTGGAAGAAGTAATATATTTATATGCAGTAGAAGTATGATGTTTTTTCTCTCTCTCTCTATTATACAATATTAATTCTGAGTTAAATCTTAATTAATTGTTATCTCATTTCAGCTAATAATTAAATGAACCTCGAATAAATATTTTCTGAGCCAAAAACTTTTTTTTCCATCTTTCTGTTAAATGTTATAAAAATTGAACGGCATATTCATATTTGTAGGCTGATCTTAAAAACAAATAAATAGTTTAAGTCGCATAATAGTATTGCATGTCTCATCTTTAGGTTGAATTTTCCGCAGTTTAGTAGCAATCACTTTTTTTGTTTGTTTGTTTCTTTATAAGAGTCAAGTTTTAATACTGTGAGCCGGCATAAAAATAGTAGTGAAAACTCTTGAATGTATTTATTTGTATGTTGTTGAATTTCTAAATATATTTACTTAATATATTTAGATGCCTTAAATAAGAATAGTGCTAATTTTAATTACATATGTAACGCAAGAACTGTGTGGAATATATTTCCTAGCATGATGATAAACGATCAGTCCCTGCTTTGTTTATCGCTCGCCTGAAAAATTCGACTTACTCTATGCAATGCTTCGACGAAATTGAAATTTTTACATCATAATGTATTGGCATTTTACTGAATAAATTTCAAAATAAAAATAAATTCAATAATATGTGTTATTTTTAAGACACTTGAAACCTCCAAGTTTAAACTGCATTAAATTGACTTACGGTACTTTTGATTTTTGCTGTTATAACTTATTAATTATCGAGAAAAGATGCGTAATATTAATGTTTTAAAAAGTTAGATTAAATAATAACATATATACAGATATGAATCTTTTATTCTTTGCAACAAATTATATCAAATTTCGCCAAACAATTTTAATAATAAACAATCGAATAAAAGGGTATAAATTACTTGAAATGCCTTAAAAAATATAAAGTGATTGTAACTTACTCACACGGAAGATTTTTGAAAATAGATGCGGTTTTGTTGGCTACGTAATAAAATTATAGTATAAAAACGTATATACTAGTCTGAATTGTGAAGTGAGTTTCAAAAATGGTCAAACTTCCCCTAACTGTGAAGTAATATGAAATATACTTCGTACAGTTTTTACATAAATAATTCCATGAATCAGATAGTGAAGAATCAAATAATAGATATGATTTGCATAAAAAGCCTTATAAATAGAAATTAATCTTGGAAGATCTTGATAATTAGAATGCAATAAATTATTAAAAAGCAAACCACTATCAAAACATATCAGTGGACACTGAAGTATCTCAGGCCTGTGCACTTACGTACTAACCATACTAACTGCCCTCCCCCCACCCCCACGGCCAACAGAATTGCATTTCGCTGTCAAGAAAGGTTCACATATTGGACTTTTGTAAAATAAAATGTTTAACATTTCTTTCTACAATAAAGTCAACTTTGTTGCTGTATTGGTAATACATATTTTTTATAAGCCTTCCAAACTCGGGAGGGAATTGTACCACACACTGTATTTTAAAATCAATTTTTTACTGACAAAAGTATACTTAAAATATATTCAGTTATTTCAAAAAAATATCAAAATAAATGTTAAAACAATTAAAAAGTTGGTTAGAAAAAGATCTTGAGAACAAAAGCCCACATATTTTTCGCAAAAACCTGTCTAGCTTACAAATTAAGTCTTTCATTTTTTACCCGCTCAAGAAATAACGTAAATATTCCTAAGCAAATGAAAATGCAATTTGTCTATATTTTGTTTAGTCCATGAGTCATACAGCGAAACTCACCTGCTATAGAAAATTCTAACAAAACCTTTATAAAATTTCCTGGAAAACTGAAAATGAATAGCTCATACTTTCGTTTTCACTCATCATATTTATGCTTTTGGCATCGCTATTTATTTAGACGTGTAAGAACTTCATCTTGATTCTTCTTATACAAATATTCTATTTGGAAACGTAGAAGCTTCCTGAGACATCATGATTTTTTTTTCTACATCTTCCTTCTTGTCAAAGAACATTTATTCAAATTCTAGATAAATGTTCTTCGGTCTCATTAACGTGACATGTCTTTTTTTAACATCGCTCCCATCAATCGTAGTTACATCGTTTTGATATCGTGTTTTCGATGTATCGTTTGAAGATGTGATACCCGTTTTATGATATTTGATATACATCGAGGTTTGCATCGATTTTGATCGATGCATCGTGCAACCCCATTGGCGTAATTGAGTGAAGGCTAAGCCCTTCCTAAGAAAACTTAGATCCTCTATTAAAAAAAAAAAAAAAAAAAAAAAAAAAAAATTCTATCTTCTATTGAAAAAATAAAAATAGATTCATCTGACGGTGGGTGTTGGGGAGGATACCCCACCGGGGAAATGGTCTAAAGGGGGAGTGGGAACACCCACCGGGATGGCCGACCGATGAAGTGGCTTACAAGCATGATTCTCCAAGGGAACACAAAAGGGATAAGATATTTAAAGGGGACTAAAGATAACTCTAGCAGTATCCATAAAACCTACTTTACTCAGTTGCGCCAATACCTGCAGCCTTATTCTGTACTTTTTTTTTCTGGGGGGGGGGGGGGGGGGTACTTGACAGATGCAAAAACCCTAAAACATAAAGAAAGGGGCATGCGAAAAAACAGTTTGCTCTCTGCCGACATTCTTAGAAAAGAAGAGTCATATCACTTACCTTTAATGTATATATTCATTCAGCTTTGTTGTTTTTTGCAAAAACTGTTATGTAAAAGTGGGTGAAAGAGATTGATATTTTTTTTTAGAATTGATCTGAAAATACAGAATATTTCCTCTATGTCACAATGTTAAATAATAGTTTACAAAACAAGATAAAATGCTCAATTTATTCCCGAGGTAACCCAGATACGAATTAGAAAATCTCAAAAAGGATAGAAAGTTTACTTGTTTTTTAAGTCAAACTACTTTTAAAAAATCTGGAAAAAAATGGGTAAGCAAAGTTTCTCGGAATAAATTTTAAAAGCACATATCTTTTAGTATACAGCTGATGTGAAAGATAAGTAGGGGAGAAAATACAAAATGATTGGAGTCATCAATTTAATACATTACCTTCTATTAGTGGAGAGATAAAGTTTGCTGGCAAAACTCCCGGAAAAGTTTCTAAATAAAGCGATTGTTTAATGAACAAAAATATCTCCAGAATAATTTTAAAGACAAAACCCATTTGTTTTTGGTTTAACCCTTCGACGCGCGGTGGTTGTGGCGTGAAACCACCTTATTTCAGAGATTTCACTGCCAGTCGCAAAAAAATATGATGAAATGGTCTCAAAGCCGAAAAAGTCCACCGTTGCCATCTATCCGCTTAACATCCAACATGTATAATCTGACAAGGTGGTGTAGTGGCTAACGAACCATTCCATCGCGCATTGGGTCTGGGCTTTATTCCCGGGTTGAACTTGCGTGTTAACTGGTCCGTTCCGTCATAAGGGTAACGTTTAGTCACCTACGGGCCTCCCTATAATAAAATGGCAAATACTTAGGGACTTAGTAGCAGCTATTGACTAATGGGCAAGCATCCGACCTCGGGAAAGAAAAATTTACTGTAACATTAAAAGAATAGCAGAAAAAAAAGCAATACAGCGTGTGAAATACCCATGACGTTAAATAATATTCATATAAAGAGCATATAATCATTTACACTAGTTTTTTTTAATGAACCAGCTCAAATAAAACCTATATAATAGGAATATAAAAATTGTACATATATTTCCGGAGGTACACTAGTTTTCCATTCATCACCAGCAAAACATTCGCCAATCTGCACTAAAGGCAGAATAACAATTATTGAAAAATGACCACTTTAAATGCAGTCACTAAAAAAGGTTTCACTGTAGTAAACTTATATGTGTATAAAAATATATATATACATAACTCGGCTGTTCGAGCCTCGTCAGGGGGAGACTCCCCCCCCCCCTGAACCCCCCTAATTTTTTAGTTTCATTATTGCCATTTTAAACCAAATGATGGACTTGGTCATTTTATCTCTCACCCCTTTTTCTTTTTCTTTTATTCTTCGTTTATATTTATTTCATAGACTGGAAGTAGGAGGGTTTCCTGATCTTTCCTTGCAATTGCAAACGTGGGTCGATGATAACTGAAGTAAGTATAACTTATATAATTTTTAGTATCTATCTTAACACACAAATATTTTGCTTTTCGTTATTTGATATTGTTGAGAGAGCTTTAGGCGAATAGGGTTGCTGTATTTCGCCTGGTAACCCTATTGGCAAGTCATACAGAGTGGATAAGAATCCCAGGCTGTTAGACTTCTGTTTAAAATTATTCATTCACATTCGCTCCACTTTCACATTCGCTAGCCCAGTGTCCGATGAGTTTACACATTTACAAGTTATTCTTGATGCATCCTTAATTTTATGAGTCCATGTTTTATATTTCCATGTTTCGTAACTATCTTTATTCAGCACTTCAATTCGCAAATTTCCACTCGCCATTTTGAGGATGAACGATGCAGCCTTGAAACGAATGTTAAAAATCAGCAAATAAATAAATTAATCCATCTGGTGTCCATAACCTTTTAGAAATGTTAGCAGAGTTATTGTTCAAACATAGTAAGCGTGGGATTTTAACATGACATTTACTTTATAAAATTAGAGCGGAAGAAACAGGCACATCACATAACAGGGTAACATCAAGAAGGAAAAAAGTATAGAAGAAGTAAAAAGAATGCGTGCGAGAGCACAGTTACAGTTAAGTAGATAAATGTTTATTGAGGGATACAGAATTCAGGAGGATAAGACATTGCACAATGAAAAAAATAAACAATTCAATACTCGACAATTTTCTTAAGCTGTTGAAATTTTTATGATTGTAACCTATTTATAGAAAAATACATGTGATTAATATTCTACAGCTTACGAAATATTATAACAATAGATTAAAGCTGTTGTGAACTAATAGCATTTAAATATATGTAAAATACTATATAAATATATCTATATCTATCTATCTATCTATCTATCTATCTATCTATATATATATATATATATATATATATATATATATATATATATATATATATATCGCATTTTTGGAACACATTTTTCGGACAATTTTCAATAAAGGAGGTGAGCGATAAAATGACAGTCATTAAAAACTCTTCTCACAGTTTTACAATTCATCTTAAATTCCATTTTTTTTCTCCCTTGCAATCACCCCTCTAATATAAAACAAGATTATAATAATCTCCAATTTATTCTCAAAATCAAGACTAAGAATTAAAAAAATTTCTAGCAATTTACCTCCTTTGATACTGAGGACTGGATGAAGTTCCCTAAAATAAAATACTAAAAATACATATCTTACTCTATTACTGAACTCGTTCGAAAGATAAGATATTTTTTTAAAGAAAATACAGAATGGGAGAGGGCCATCAGTTTAATATTTTCCCTTTTATTAATGGAGAAATAAAGTTCATGTTGGCAAAACTCCCAGCTAAAACAAAACGATTGTATAGTGAATAACAGTAAAAGTAATTAAAAGACAAAACAAAAAATGCAATTTTTTATGAGTTCGTAGAAATAGATTTGTAAGCAAATGATGTTGTATTGTAATTTAGTAGAAAAAATGTGTATAGTGTATAAAAATAAGTTTTCTCTAATATATATATATATATATATATATATATATATATATATATATATATATATATATATATATATATATATATATATATATATATATATTTCAATTAGTTTTTTCACATTCCAAGATTGGCTTTTTACTATTGTTTTTCTTTCATGACTATTTCCTTTTAAATATTCGGCTAACTTATTAAATTGATTGTTATTGATAAAGTTTTAAAAAACTGTTGCAATAAGTGTCAGTAGTATTTAAATAAAAAAAGCAAATATTTAAATACACACTGCACAGTATTTTTAAATTGTTGAGTATTTCACAATATAAACCTCACATTAGTATCACTTTTTTAAAAGTTAATTTTCAGTTACTAACGTTGTTATTACTATTATTTTATTTAGGTACCATTTAATTATCTTACAAGTTTATGTCGCGTAATACTGAAAGATGTAAAACATATATAGATTCACCGATTCCTGTGGACAGTATTAAAAATCTAATGTGGAAACCACGTGAATACATGGTACTTCTATTAAATTGACCTCACTATACGTCTACATATGCTCGGTGCATATCATTTAAACTTATTTCATTTCAAAGTAAGAGGCGGTACTTCAATAAAATTGAGATTTGGTGATTTCCTGCTAAAATACAAAAGCTATCGGCAAGCAGGCTATAGGTCTTTGGGTGGCACTGTAAATAAACTACCCATAGGATTGCCATAAAAAAAATCAAATGTGCATAACTAGATGTTGCAACAGCCGTAAATGCAAAATTTCACCATTCTACGATAAATAAATTTTGAATTATGAGAGATAAATTCTTACATGCCTAAGTACAAAAGGCACGACAAAACTAGTCAAAACGGATTCACTATGAGTCAAAATCCTCATGCATGCATACACACGTACAGACGTTATGCAGAAACTTGTCTTAATTAAAGGGTCAGGTACCTTTGGATAAAGAAAATCTCTACGAAAATTGACCATAACTTCATTTGCAATAACTCTTCTAGTAATGATATTTTTAATTTGCAAGTTTTACCAGTTGTTTAGGAAGCTTTTATTAGCCTTTTACATCTCTTGGAGCAATTCTACATAATAAATTAAATTTTTTATAACTAAAAGTATTCGAACTCATTTTTTTTCTCTATATAGTCTTGCACGCAGCATTTCATGTGAAATATGTATCACAATTTACTTAAAAATTGCAATACATGTAGAAAAAGTCCTTTAATTAAAATGACGAAAAATAATTTTGTTTGTATACATTTAACGGTATAATTTTCATATTTATTTGCATAGTTATAGGAATTTCAATTATTCACTTTTTAAAGGAAGGAAAAGTATAGGAAAAATTCTTTCTCGTCCTTTTAATAACAAGGTATTTTCTATCTATAAAAAGTTTTAAGTCAATGTGATACATATTTTCCATGAATTGCTGCGCGGATTATATACAAGCAAAAATAGAACTCTAATATTTTTAGTTTTAAAAAACAATCTTATATGTAGAATTGTTCCAAGCACTATAAAAGACAAATAAAAGCTTTCCGAAGAACTGGAAAAAATTGCAAGTTTTTAAAATTATTATTTTTGGAGCTATTCGAAATAAAGTCGCGGCCTTTTTTCGTTTATATTGTTATTGTTCAAAGGTATCTGACCCCTTAATGCAGGGACAGTCAAACTGAAAGTTACAAAACTTTCTTTACTCTGCACAAGGAAGTAATAAATAAAAAGACGGTACAGGGTGCCTCAAAAAGATGATAACGCGTCTTAATTTTTATCTAGATATAAGTGGCTAATGTAGATTGAAAAAATGTTCAAAATAAGGTAGGAAAAAAGACTACACTAAGAAAAAATTACTCTCGTTAATTTTTAAAAAGTTAACGCTTTTTTTATTTGCATACGACTCCCGTACAAAAAACTCCCAATTTTTAAAATGTGTCCCATGCACTAATGAGGTGATGCACAAAATTTGTAAATTCTACCCCAAAAATTGTCAGAGGTAGGAAGTTTAATATATGCTGACTTAAACCACTTTTCAATGGCATTTTCATATTTTTTTCGGATGATGGCATTTACAAATTCAATAAAGAGATATTACAAAAAAATTTTTTCTTCATTCAAGCAATACACGTTTACATTCAAATTCAAGTATGACACCTCCCCCCCCCATTACCACCACCACCCAACTCCCGATCATCTTTGTTTATAGATATCCCCGAGACTTTTATGATGAAAGGCTGAAATTTTGTACAGCGCCTCATTAATGTAAGGGACACATTTCATTGACTGGGAATTTTTTCGTACGGGTGTCTTATTACAAATTAAAAAAGGTAGGGGAAGGTGGTGTACCTTGGAGGTATGTGTACCCTGGAGGCACATTGACTGTGCAGCCACGAGGAGAGATAAATTTAAACTAAAATACTAGTACATATATTTATTACTAGAGGCTCATGGGAAGTTGTTCTATGACTGATCAACACACGTGTTGCTGATGTAAAAACCAAGGTTTTTTTTTTTAGCATCCAAAAGTTACATTTCAAGGACATATTATTTTTCTTCCATAACTGTAAATATTAAATTTTGTTTTGAACTAATAATCACAAGTTTAAAAGCATGTTTTCAGTTGCATTTGAGTATAGTTGAAAATGGTTAACTCTTAAAATAATAAGAATAAGATATAGAAGCCATTTTGTAAAACACTTGCTTGTAGTGTACCTTGGAGGTAGCTAATGTTGTGTACCTTGGAGATACCACCAAGGTACACGTCCAAAATTTATTAATAATTAATGAGTAAAAGTTGTTAGAAAGTATTTATTTACTTTAATAACCAAAGTTCTGGTCAAGTAGACCTAAATCTAAATGTAGGACTGTTAAATTCCTGAAGTTGTAAACCTAAATATAAATTCAAAAGCAAAGTTATTTGAGCTTTGTATTAGACAGGAAATAAATAATTTAATAAATATATTAATAATTATTTATATATTATTGTTTCATGAATAACATTTTTTTACAATTTTTTAACACTTTACATTGTTAGAAAAAATTGCACTTTGCATTTTCGAAAAATTATCATTTGGCATAAGTTTAGATCACTTGAACATGGAATAGAACTAAATGGGTTACACATAAAAGAGAAGATATTAAACAGTGGTTACTTTTATTTAACTAAACTTTATTTTATGCCTAAACTATTCCAACTTTATCATTTTAGTTATATGAACAATTTTATGTTTTAAAAACTGTAAATTTAAAATTAATTAGGCTAATATTAGCCCAACATAGGCCTATGCAAAGTCAAATTACTGTAAATAAATAATAAACCAACTTTTCTTCATCCTGTGTCGTACTCCATTGGTTAAAAATAAATACCTCCAAGGTACACCATACCTAGCTCGCAAGGTACACCACTGGTGGGCTACCTTGGCTGTATTATAAGCTATTTTTTAAATAATTAAAAATGAGTTTAGAAATATACTAGGATATTTTATAAAAATATATGTATCTCATGATATCATTAAATTTATGGAAAAAAAAAATTTACTGATATTTTCCAAACACTTTTTTTCTAAAAAATAAAAGTTTGAAAATACCTCCAAGGTACACCACCTTCTCCTATTACTTTTTGAAAATTAAAGAGAGAAATTTTTTCTTAAAACAGTCTTTTTTTTCCCTACCTTATTTTAATATTTTTTCAATTTACATTAGCCACTTATCTCTAATAGATAAAGAACTAAAGCGTGTTACTACCTTTTTGGGACGCCCTGTATAAATGGATATATGCTTGGTTTGTTTCTCTCTCTCTCTCTCTCTCTCCCTTACTATTGGATGTCGTACGTGGCAATTTAATTTCTATATTATGATTGGGTTTTTCAATACTTTGATATATTTGACTTGATTTGACTTCTTCTCTGTGTAATATGGTATTTAAATAACAATTTGTATAAAAATATAGAAATGAAAATCCCAGTTTATCTCCAAGGGTAAGAATACGAATTGAGGAAGTCGTAAAGTAACTAAAACCCTTTTTTATATATCGCTTTCAAAAATCAAAATAAATAAGTAAATAAATAAATATTATAAGTTTCTAAAAGTGAAATACCAATAACATTATCCTTTTTTATGTTCAGCTTCTACGAAAGATAAGACTTCCAAAGAAAAAACCATAATGGAGTCATCAATTTAATACTTTTTGTCTCTATTAATGGACTGATAAAATTTGTTGGCAAAACTCCTACACAAGTTTTAAAACAAAGCGATTCTACAGGGAACAAAAATATTAAATTAGCTTAAAAAATATTTTTTTTTTCGATTCATTTTTATGTATTATTGTAGGTGAACAAAATTAAACTGTGACCCCGTAGAAATGGAGAACTGTATCTCCGTAAGACCTCGATATTGCGAAATTAAAGGGACGCAGCATTTGTTTTGCCTTAAAAAATTAAACTAAATTAAACAAATTTCATGCTATTTTCTAAATTGTAAAAAACTAAGATTTGTGTTTTGCCAGGACCAAGCACATACTTCGTGTAAACTGGTATTTCGGCGGTACAGAAATAGCGGCACCGAAGAAACACTTCCACCGACGCGGGGATAAAATTGTAAATAGAATCAAAATTCAGTATCTAAAACAATAAAATACGTATACTGTTTTAGATACTGAATATTTTAAAAATAGATTAAGCATAACGTTTTAAGTAATGCTAAATCTATTGGATAAATTTTCAGTTCGTTTTAAAAGTTTATTAGTAAACATTTACAAATATATTTAAAATAATTTATATATATTATTAATTATATATATATTATATAGTTTAAATGACTTTTAAAGTATACTTCTCAATAATTAACTTCTTACCTGTGGAAGGAGTTGTGTTGCCCCTTGTTTGTACCCGAACTGAGTTCGGGTGTCACAGGCAAAGAGTTTATAATATTTAAATAGCTATACAAATTTTATGAACTAATTACTATTGCGATTACGCAATCTGAATTCAAAATAGATTTTTGATGTAGGGTAATTTCAGCACTTCTACCGCATATTTTTTTGAACTTGTGTAAAAAATCCCAGGCTGCACATACAGTAAAATAGATGATCCTGTGATATTTATAGTAGAATTTAGAACTTGTGCACTGCTAAAAAGAAAAAAAACTGAAAAAATAATTAATTTTTTAAATGTTTTTTTCCCTAAAACATTACATTGCGGGTGAGACGCCGATCTTGCTCGGGAGTTGATCCGAGGGTGCCATTAGAACAGAATGAAATAATAAATAAAAAATACTCTAAAATATTATTCATATCTGGACTATAATTACCTATTTAATAGCAAAAATATACTAAATTAGTATAAAGAGACGTATTATCAGATTTAAATCCATATAAGTCTGCCTACTTATTTCACTACTAAAATTAAATTCTTATATTTTTAATTGAATTTTAATTGTTGTTTCATCAACAACGTAATATCAGTGTATTTGAGAGGGAAAAGAAGAATAAAATAGTGTTTATATTGTTTTACGTGTTTTAACATTATTTTATTTATTTTTAATGTGCGAGTTTGTAATAAAATCGTTAATCCTGTTATTAAAGATAATATTCCATTGAAGCCAGAATGTTAAAATGCAGAATTATTACAATTATAATTAACGACTAATAACATGCCCAACTTGGTCAGTTTGTGTAAAATGTAAAGAAAAAAAATTTATTAACACTTAATCGAATCCTGCAAATACACTCCAGTAACATAAATTCAGTAATATAAAAAAACAAGACACGAAGAGCAAGAAATTAAAATTTTGCTAATTGCGGCGTCCTGTACAAAAGAAACTGCGGCATCTATCCCATTTTGTACGGTGCACATGTAATATACTCGTACCACAGAATCCTGTCTTCGTAACGGAAAATGGCGTGACCATATATACAGTATTCTATAGAGGTGCTACACTTAGTTTTGACTTCGAAAGCTTGCATGGATTCAGTAATTAGCATAAAAAAGTACTTAAGCATAGCGTGTTTAAAAGTTTTTATAGTGAAATCATGCGCTTATCTCAAAATAAGGATTGCATAATTACAGGTAAACATGAAAAAGGATTTAAGGTATACACTGGTTAAGTAAATCTCATTGCACACCTATACTGTACGTTTGACTGCTATCTATTTACAATTACAAGAAATACAAGGAGTGCGACATCTGTCCCCGATACGGTGACATACCGGAGTTACCTTACTACTTTAATTTTACTGCTAATAATGCTTGGCGTATGGCTATCTCACCTTTTTGTACTGGTGAGTGGTGAGACAGGCATATTTGAAATTAAATTGATAAAAAGTAAATCGACCGCCAATTTGAGGTTAAAATAAACATCAAAATATGAACTATGCAATCCACTTACAAAAACACAAATAATTAACAATAAATGTAAACCTAAATATGAGTCCACTATAGAGTTATAGCAGCACTATGTAAAATCAAAGCTTATTTACTTACTTTTTATTAAAATTTCATTCAGGTTTTGTTCATGTGATATTCCCGAGTGTTATTCGAAGCGAATTAACCGCACACGATCCATAGTGAACTTATCGGAAAATATTTCGACTGACCATCTCTAACGTAGGGCCATATCTGACAAATTCACTCTTTAGATCAAGTGTAATCTAATTTTAAAAGTCGTTTAAAATTTAGCAGCGTCTATAAAACAGTCGTAGTAAATCTACAAGGTATATTTATAAAACTTAAAGTGTGAAATTATAACGCACAGTTATACCTTCATATTGAATCACTGGCCCCACCATCGTCGAATGAATAACACTCGCAAAAAGGTAGACGGCTGAAGTGTGAAGTTCCAGCATTCTGCCTTATCGCGCGATTGTCGACCTAACGGTCTGGAGTTTTGGTCCGTTTTCTTCACATGTATCATGAATACTCGTTAAAGCCCCTTAAAAAATCTTCCGGCAAAGGCAACCCCCATGCTTGGCAGTTGTTGCATAGCTTTTTCATAACACAACCCACAAAGCAACATAAATCAATTTCATGTTAACGCGGTCAAATATAACGACTGATCAAGCAAAACATGCTGTGGCACAATTAATGTTAAAACAAAGTAGTTACTTAAAAAAATGTATCTGGATATATAAGCCTTGAATAAAATTGCCTCCGATAACATCACCCCCCCTCCCCGTCTCCGCATCGATCGAAAGACATTTATTTCTTATCGTAATTGGCTGCCGAACGCGATGGCTATGATGTGTTGCACGCAAAAACGCAATTAAACCGTCAAACCATTAACCCTTAAGAAACTCACGATGTCCTTTACTCTGACCTATTATTTTGCGATGTAGCATATTTCTAATCAATTGGACATTCCCCGGATCAGCCGCTAACTGTCAAAATTAATTTAATCATCAAAATTAATTTCTGTAGAAAAATAGGAGTTTGGTATAAGCATCCGGAAATTGATGTAAGCATTCGGATAGAGACTGATGGAAGATAACTGACAGAGGGGGAAATTATTTTCACAACAAAATACCATCCGTGCTTATTTTTTCAAGTTTATCACCAAGCGACTCCTATGTTTCTAGCATGTTGGATTTGTTGAAAGTTCACACGGTATGATAGGCAACTAGAAATCTTTGTTTTCATGCACTGTAAACGTCAAACAATGAAAACTTGTAACTCCAGCCAAATAGCTGCAAAACAGTGAAAATAATTTGCAGTTGCAGTTATTCGTTACTATTGCTTAGCTACACGAATTCTCCATCTTCGAAATCTTCAGTGCTTTTGTCAGTATTTACTTTCTGCTTCAAGCTAAGTTTTCGTGCTTATTAAGAAAACGCATGGACGGTTTGAGATTATAGCATCCCATATTATATAGATACACAGACAATGTTAATACACTGCTTGAGATTATAGTATTTCTTATATGAATATATCTGTACAAACAGTTAAAATTACTTAGTCTTACTATACAGAACCAAAGGAAAACTTGGAGCTGGATAAGACCCAAACGGTTTACGATTCAGCTAAGAGTGATATTTTATTTAAAACAAACCTGAAGTCGAGAACTTTATTTATTTATTATTTGTGTGTGTTCTCCCATAAAACTACGAAAACAGTGAACATAGAAGTATTTTTATTATGTGTCCTCCTCTGACATTAAATTAAAATCTCCCACGGTTCGTAATATATAAGACAAAACTTGATGTTGCTATTTGTCATTTGGATTTTTATGTCCACGTGCAAGATAACAAAACTCCAGAAAAAGAAATAAATACTACGTTTGTTTTATCATTTACAATCGTTAACTTATGAAAGAAAAAAATACTTGGAAACTGTCCAGCCGTACAGAGTACTGACCGAGAAAAACTAGAAAAAAATACTCTCAATTTTGAGCCTTAATTTATGTCTGTATACGTAACTGAATCGCAAGATGCCAATACTTTTAAATAAATTACATAAGTTTAACAAGAGAGATAAAGTATATCGACATGAATTAAAACACTTTTCAAAACAATCTTATTTACGCTTACACTAATATTTAACAAATGTCGTGCCTATTTGCTCTGATCGTTACAAAGACGATGTGGCAGAGATTTCTTACTGCGGTATCTGTATTTTCGGTGTCTTTGAAACGAGGGGAGAGAACAGGTAAAAACAAATAAGACAGACAAATTGCATTTATTTCAATTACTGTCCTTAGCAGTTAAATCTATGACAGTTTTTTTGATTGCACCTGTAAAGGAGTTATCAGTGTTGTGTACACTTCTCAACGAAAATCATTCTTTTTATAAGATTCACTATTATTAATTTTGTTTTGTTCAAATTTGATGAATGTTTCCTCAGTGCACTTTAAACGTTAACTTTTCTTAAGCCTTAATATATTAGAACAATTTTGTCTTTTCTAAAAAAAATGTAACTGTTAATGTTTTTTCATGTTATTTTCTGCACAGTACATAGCAATAATAACATACAAATTTCGCAGAAATCGCTATCTATTTACAGCAATGAGAACAAGGACAGATGGACAGACTGAAATCATAGACACTTTTCAACGCTGTTGGAAAGTTCTAAAACTACAGTCAAGTCTCCATGAAACTAATTTTTAAACTGTTTCGAAATAATTCGCTAGATAAAAAATTTGAAAATACTAACCCAGCAAACACACACAGGTTCTCTGAACGTCTATTAACGTTCAGAAGACGTTTTCTGAACGTTAATAGACGTTCAGAGAGCCTGTGTGTGTTTGCTGGGAAGGGTATTTCAATACGTTATTAGAAATACATCTAACAATGAAAGGAATGGATATACCCAATGTATCATTTTAGATAAATGTATCAGCTAATAATTTCAGAACTACCATTCAGAATAATTTTTTGGAGTTGGGAGGGCAGTTTTGAACCATATCGATTTAAATGAATATATAATTAATGCAAATTTCTGTTCAGTAATTGTTAGTATAGTATGAATTAATTCATAATTAATGGGATGTAGTAAAATAAATTAACCGTTGTATGCTGACTGTAATGTGTTACTTTTGGAAAAAAAAATTAATTATATAGATTAAAGAGTTGGGGTTAAATTTACTTTTTAACAAGTTCCTTTTTAACATCGGATTATTCATTTTCAACTGCTTTGTTATCAGTTGACTGTTGGTTGGAAATCGATGAAATTTATATTATAAATTCTTTTCACATGTTCATGTTATCAATGCAAAAACATGCATGTTTATGAGTGCAAATATTCTGCAAACAAACATGGAATTTCATTTGAACATTTCTTAGGTTCTGTAAAATATGCTATTCATTAAGACAAAATTTTCCATGTCAAAAAAGAACATTAAGCGTAGCGAAATGTTAGCGTTTTTTTTCCTCTTTATACAAGTTAAAAGAAAAAATGTCGCTAAAGTTTTCATTTTATTATTTTTTAGGAGTGGGTAATGATATTCTACTATGAAAAATCGTATAATAGTTCTGTTGTTAAAAAGCAGTATGAAAGTAACAGCAATTTAAAATTTAAAAAAATCTGAAATCTATACCTTCAAAATGAATACAGGAGAAACTCAAAATAGCCCGGTTAAAAGATAGAATCAGATATAACGCGGGATAAAATATTTCTCTCAATTTAAAGAATAATGAGGGTATTTATTTTAAACTTTTTTTGGTAAAAGTTCTAAAAATAAGGGTTCTGTACTACAATTTCAGACTGAAACTCATAAAAATGCAGTTTTTCAGAGCTCATATAGCTCATACGCTTAGAAGACTTTGCCTCTTCTATTTTTTGTCTGTTGAAGCTCTTATTACAGTTGTATCCCTTGAAGATAATTTAAGGACCGGAACTGCCCCTTCCTTGTAAAATTAATTTTAATTATTTTTCGTTTCCCCCTTATAAATAATAATAGTTCAGTGAAATGTAAACTCACTTTTTCTTTCAAATGACATCAACTAGCAATTTACCTTACCTTTGTCACAAACGAGAATTTTTCCCGTTTTTCCTGCTTCTTTGAATTTTAATCTAATCTAGTCTTTATATACGTATATGCTTTCGCAACTCATAACAAATGCTTTTTTACAAATCATCTGACTCTAAGTGATTATACTTATACCTTAGGAATATGTTTCAAACGCGGCTTTTTCTTGCATGTGAAATTACTTTGTTCTTTATAGAGAGATAAAACAATGTGAAATACATAAATAATATCTATTGGTCTCAAAATTGATTTTATCTGTCCTCTTTAAGACTTTTGCTTTTTCTGCTTTCATAAATTTAGTCATATCTATACGTTTACGGGGATTTGCTTTTATTTTTCATGAATAATCATAATTTTATAATCATGACATGGTAAAATGTTCATTAACCTATGCGGATTTTACTTTAGTAAAGTGCGAGTTACTTTTGTTGAAACGTCTTTTGATGTATTTAGGGGCTTTTCTTTTAAGTTTGATAATCAGTCATCAGCCTTGAATTCGGATTTATATTTAATATATTTAGATGTTTGTCGAACAGCTTTTACTTCCCTGTAAAACTACTTCTACCGCCTAAAGAGTAACAAAGCCGAAAAATGTAACCAGTGCTCGAACAAAATCTTTCTATTTCCAGTGTTGAGTTGGCAGCTAGAAACGAAAACGTTTCTATTCGTACATCCGGCCGCATTTTTATTTTTTTCTGTTGTACTTTATAATCCCACTATATAGATACGACTCACTCTCTAACAATTCCGGTCCGATCTCTTCAAAATAAAACCTTTACCGCCATTAATCCAAACAGATTAAAAAGTTATTGTCTGAAACTAATAAAATTCACACCGCTCGTACGATCCTCTTGAAATTTTTCATAATCATGTATAAAAATATAGTAAACAATCTGAGCCCCTTTAAATATCTGAAAATCCACCCGTTCCCTCATTTTTCAGCTTTTCTTCGATCATTTTATTTCCGAGAGTGAAAAAAAAAGTGAATCATTTGCGTGACAAAATGAGCTGTTTCAAATGAAAATGACGTCATACAATTGGGGGATTCTAATTCATTTAAAATAGTTTTTCCAGATTACAAAGTTTAATTTTTTTCACAAATAAATCGTCTGCATGGATATAAAAATGTCTGTGTGCACAGAACGAAATATTTTGTACGGATAAAGTTTCCGCACGTTTCTCTAGAAGGGCATGAAATTCGATTTGGGCATATAATAAAATTGAGTATGCAGTTATTTATTTTACGTGGACGACGATTAAATATACTGAGCGTTAGACGTATTTTCGTAGAGTGTTTTTTCTAGCGCCCGTTGTAATTGCCTCCGCAACGGGCTTCTAGTTATTCAATGTTGTTGTTCGAAAATTAATGAAAATTTGTATTTAGAATTTCTCCTCTCCCTTTATCCATGTTGGATTCAAAGACTGTAGTAATAAAAAAGTCCCAGTCTTCGTATGGACATCTGCTGATGAAGGATGAATTTTTTTCGTCCGAAACACGTGTCCAGAACGTATGTATGACTTTCGAAAACGAAATTTACCATGCATAAAAATAAAAATCATTTATTAAAATGAAGGGATACAGTTCTCTTGTTTCTACGTTAATTAGAACCAAAAAATACCTTTCTACTTTTGGATCATTCTATTTTTGGCGTGCTTATTTTTATCGCAGATGAATAAAAATTCTCACGCAATTTTTATTTTGTGCTGTACATTCCTAAAATTCCAAATATCGTTAAAGTGGCAACTAAATTAACACTTGAATAATAAAGAAAATGAATCCATCTAAAAAGTTCAGGTACAAGGACATCTAGGAAACGTATTCATTAACAGAATAGAAAACACTGGACATGACTTAGTTTTTGTAATCAAGACTTGCTGCAGTAAGCCATAAGGTGTGTGTGCGCTTATACATGCAATAATATGTATCACTATACGTTTTAGTATTTGATTAATATATTTAAGCCTTACATTAAACTTTTATTTATTATATTAGGTATACCGGAAAAGAATTTCCGATTGGGAAAATGTGCCCGATACACTCATGAGGTGATGTAGAAAATTTCAGCCTTTCATCATAAAATGCCTCAGCGATATCTCTAAAAAAGAATAATCATGGGCTGTACATGATTTTGAATATAATCGTTTATTGTAGAGTGGAAAAAATAGTTTTATTTCATAATTTCTGTACGGCCCCTGAAATGCAATCATTCGACGTGGTTTTTTTTTTTTTTTTTTTTCCTTCGAGAGCCATTGAAAAGTGGTTTAAGTCAGCCTATATTTATCTTCATGTCTCTGACACTTTTTAGAATATAATTCTAAAATTTGTAAGTAGCCTCAACAGTGCATGAGGAACATTTTACTCATTGGGGAATTTTTTTTATACGAGGATCGTATGCAAATTTAAAAAGTGTAACTTTTTGAAAATTAATGAAAAGAATTTTCCGTTGATGGAGTCTTATTTTGAACATTTTTTCAGTTTACATTGTCCACTTATCTTTAACAGATAAAGAATTAAATGTCGTTACCACCTTTTTGCGACACCCTGTACATATACATAATACGTTCTTACGATTACCACCAATATACCGTAACATATCGCACATCGAATGCATTTGTATGTCCCTGTAAAAAGTTGATTAATTTTGCGATTTACCCTTTTAAATGGCGAGCATGTAGTTATACACCTCAAGATAAAACATGTACCTTCTTATGTCCTGCAATTACCACCAAAAGACCATAACGTATCGAAAATATTTAGTGTGTCCCTGTAAAAAATATATTGACTTTACATCAGTGGTGAGCATGTAGTTATGTACCTCAATATTAAATTTGTTATGTTCCACTACTACCGCCTACTGGCCGTAAATTTAGCATGTCGGTAGTCTTTTGTGCAGCCCTGTAATAAGTATTAATTTTGCGAGCCCTGTAAAAAGTATTAATTTTGTGTTTAGCATTTTTAAGGGCAATTGCGTAATTATAACCTCAGTATTAAATATTTATTTATTGTCTATTTGACTATTACTAACAATTGACCAGAACGTATCACAAATACTTTACTGAGATATTTATCATTTCGAGGTATCGAAAATATTTTTCATTTTCATCTGTAAGCGTGTATACGCCATAATAATAAATATTTATTTTATGTTGCATTATTACTGTCGGTAGATCGCAAAAATAACAATCGTAAATCTCTAGTTCAACCCTGTAAAAAGTATATCATTTATACGTTCACTAGTTCAGTAGCAAGCAAGTAGTTATACAACTCAACAGTAATTATTAATTTTGTATGAACCACGACTAATTCAGTAGACAATAACATGTAGGAAGTGTTTTGTATGTCCCTTTAAAATGTGTATTTAAGTGCGTTATGTCCCCATCTTAACAAGTGCAAAGTAGAGCGCCAATCCAAGAAAAATATTAGTCAATCCCACGGAGAGTGTTTCAAAATCAATGGTTGCAGAGCGATTTTTTTTCTTCTTCTAGAATCATAAATAGTTACGAAACCATGTTCCATAATTATAGCGGAGAGGAACGGGAACTGGTGGACCTGCGTTTGAATGAAATGCTCTTCATAATCAATGCGTATCACATATAATATAATGATTACCGTTTCAAAAATTTAATCAGTGGAATGGGAAAGTGCTTCGAAATGAATGCGTGTAACATGATTTTTGTGCCTTGCCTTTAGACTACTCTAACGTAGAAACTTCTAGAAGCAGTTTTGGAAAATAGAACCACAAATGGCGGAATAACTTCCTAAGAAATCGGAAATTGTTGAATAAAAAATACGTAAAATATGATGTTTCTTTACGGATGTTTTAGAGAGGAAAAACTTAGAATGTGTTTCAAAATCAATGCGTCGCACATAATTTTCGTTGCTTGCTTTTCCCATTGCATTACAAAGGTAGGGAGCCTTGCTGAGGAAAAAAATCCTGAAAGGAAAAATTATTGAAAAATCGAACAAATGACCTCCAAAAAAAACGACCTGATATTCCCTAAGTAGCATCTAATCGTAAAGAAAAATCCCCACATCTTCCAGTCTCCCAACCAGTGAACAACATTTAACTGCCTAAACTGCAGAAAACCACATACTCTCATGGCTATCTTTAAAAATCTTCTGGTGTCATATTCGAAATCGGTTAGCCATTTCAAATTTCGTTACCGTGCCGAAAAATCCATTTCGGAACACCAGAAACCAACAGCCCGTCGATTCTGCGACGAAAGAAATCTCTCTTTTATACCTGAAGTTTCGTAAATATTTTCAGTATTTTACCCCTGCAGTGTTATGTGAAAATGTAGGAAGAGTTTTTTAACGCAATCTTATCTTATCTTATCTTATAATATATAAAAATCCAGTGTCCGTGTGTATGTTCCGAAATAACTCAAAAACGGGTCAACTGATATTCATGAAAGTTTGCATATATATGTAATTTGGTCCAACTTAGATAATAGGATAGTTATTATTCAAATTAATGGTCTCAATAATTAATAATTAATAAAAAACTGATCATCAACGTTGATTGTTGTTATTAATCGTAGGTTCCATAAGTCTGGGACAGATGGCACCTTAAGAGAATTTCTTTATGTACAACTGTAGTTTAATATGTATTTGTGTACTGCATAAATTCAAGAAAAAGTGTTTATCCAAACCGGCCGTCACGAACACGGCCAAAAATATTGGAACATTACTACGAAGAAAATTAATAATATCTGCCATATTGAAATACTCAACTCATAGCTTATCGTCTGCTTCTAAAGGGATAAAAGCGTTTTATTTTATTTTTTCCGAAATTGGCAACCGAGATAACTTTTTTATTGTTTTGAAAAAAAAAAAGAACAGTTTAACAGTTCTTGCTTTAAACGACATCTTATTATTTGCGTATGTTTTATTTACAGAAAAATTCTCATTTTACAGAGGAAGAAACCTAAAAGAACGTATTATATATTTTTCATATATCTTATCTTATCTTAATATATAAAAATCCAGTGTCCGTGTGTATGTTCCGAAATAACTCAAAAACGGGTCAACTGATATTCTGATTACGTTGATTGTTGTTATTAATCGTAGGTTCCAATCGTAGGTCCAATATTTCCGTTTGAGACCATTAAGGCTGGAACAGATGGCGCCTTAAGAGAATTTCTTTACAGAGAACTGTAAAACATTGTCCTTTGCATCTCATAGATGGCGCCACACCTTAATGTGATACAGTTTCTTAGACTACACACTATACATGTCTTATTTTGCCTATACCAAGCACTACTTTTAGTAATATGCGACCCAAAAAATCTAACCTTACTGCCCGTAGCAAGAAGACTCGATATGCACGTATTGAAAGAGCTCATGAATCAGTCTGATCCAGTCAATTGTAATGAATTAAATAAAAAGGTCAGTTCAATGAACTACTATGCGTATCGATTAATGATTAGGCACAATCAGGACAACTATATCCTTCGATATCGTCAATTGTATCATCAATACGTTGTGGAAATGTTTGCTAAGATTGAAAGCGAACGTTTGCAATTCATTCGGTTCAACCAAGCTAAACTACGATCAGAGGATTACATTCACTTACGAGATGCTATTGTTGGAAACGTCGATGGAAATTTAAACACCAATGAAATTGGTAGTGCTGTTATTTTACCTTCCAGCTACATAGGTAGCCCACGAAACATGCAAGAATACATGCAGGATGCAATGACTTATGTACGTCATTACGGTCGTCCAGATTTGTTTATAACATTTACGTGTAATCTAAATTGGGAGGAAATCCAATCTTTACTATTACTAGGTCAACAATCAATACATCGTCACGATATTACTGACGAGTGTTTAAACAGAAGTTGAAATCTTTGATTGATTTTATTGTAAAATATTCAGTTTTTCGCAAAACGTGTTGTTGGTTGTATTCAATTGAGTGGCAGAAATGAGGCTTACCTCATGCTCACATTTTAATTTGGCTTGAAGATAAAATTCGTCCAGAGGAAATTGATCAAATTATTTCAGCCGAAATTCCAGATTCTTCAATTGATCAAGAATTATTTAATATTGTTACAAGTCATATGATTCATGTACCGTGTGGAGCGTTTAACATGACATCACCATGCATGGAAAATGGGAAATGTAGGAAACATTTTCCTAAGAAATTCACAAATGATACCATTACTGATATTGATGGTTATCCATTGTATCGCCGCAGAAACGCTGATAATGGTGGTCATACATATAAAATGAGAACTTCAAATTCTAACCAATTAGAAATTGACAATCAATGGGTAGTACCATACTCACCACTACTCTCCAAAAAGTACAAGGCTCATATTAATGTTGAGCTTTGCAGTTCTGTGAAATCCATCAAGTATATTTGCAAGTACGTTAATAAGGGCAGTGATTTGGCCGTATTTGGAGTACAAAATATAAACGAAAATGATGAAATAGCACGCTACCAAATGGGTAGATACATTAGCAGCAGTGAAGCTATCTGGCGCATACTTAGCTTCCCCATACACCACAGAGAACCTGCTATACAACATCTTGCAGTGCATCTTGAAAATGGACAACGTGTGTATTTCACTGAAGAAAATATTCTCCAAAGAGCATGTGAACCACCAAAAACGACACTAACCGAATTTTTCACTCTTTGTCAAAAAACTGATGTGTATGGTTAGGGATGGACGCGAGACGACTTTTTTGCGAGACGAAACAGAGATTTACATCTTTTTTGCGAGACGAGACACACATTTTTAACATTACGATATAGGGATTTTTGCGAGACGAGAGAAAGCTTTTAGGCTATTTTGCGAGACGCGAGACTCCTATTTTTCGTCTCGCGTCCATCCCTATGTATGGTCAATTCGCAAAAACAGTATTATACACTGATATTCCATGTTATTTTACATGGAACACGTCAGCTAAAAAATGGGAACCACGTAAAAAGGGAGAACCACATCCTTATATTGCAGGCATATTTAAAGCTAAGACACTGGGACGACTTTATATTGTACATCCAAAACAACGTGAATGCTTTTTTCTGCGTTTATTGTTGGTGAATGTTCCTGGACCAATCTCTTTTCAATTTTTACGAACAGTTAATGACCAAGTGTTCAGTACGTATAAAGATGCATGTCACGCGTTGCAACTTTTAGAAGATGACAACCATTGGGATCTTACACTTGCTGATGCTGCTTTAACGTCCTCGCCGAGTAATATTCGTCAACTATTTGCCATTATTTTGATGACATGTTTTCCAACACAGTCATCTACATTGTGGGAAAAATATAAGAACTACATGACTGAAGATATACTCTACCGACATAAACAAATAAACCACTCTCCAAACTTAGACTTCACACAAGATATGTATAACGAAGCTTTAATAATGATTGAAGATTTATGGATTATGATCTCAAATTCACCACTTAGTCATTATGGTATTCCATCTCCTAATCGCCCAGCTACAGACTTAGTAAATAGTGATTTGCAGCGAGAAGAACAATTTAATAATCGTGATTTAAATACATTTGCTACTAACAATGAACCATTATTAACTGACGAGCAGAAGAACATATGCAATCGAATTATGTTGGCTATTGATGCCAAACAAGGCGGTTTTTTCTATTTAGATGCACCAGGTGGTACCGGTAAAACATATTTGTTATCTTTCATCCTTGCGAAACTACGGTCACAACAAAAAATTGCATTAGCAGCTGCATTATCAGGCATAGCTGCTACTTTGTTGGATGGTGGGCGGACAGCCCATTCTGCTTTCAAGCTACCATTAGATATTCATAACAATCCAAATGCAATGCGTAATATCAAAAAAAAGAAGCGGAATGGCAGCAGTGTTACGGAAGACTTCGATCATAATTTGGGATGAGTGTACTATGGCTCGTAAGCAATCGCTCGAAGCATTAAATAGGACTATGCAGGATTTAAACAATAGTGACAGATATTTCGGTGGTACTATTTTATTACTATCTGGTGATTACCGGCAAACGTTGCCAGTTATTCCTCGCTCTACTTTTGCAGATGAAATTAAGCATGTCTAAAACAATCAATTTTATGCAGAAATGTTGAAACACTCAGACTGACAAAAAACATGCAAGTACAACTCCAAAATGATCCAACAGCACAAAAATTTTCTAAACAATTACTGGCTCTTGGAAACGGTGAAATAGAATTTCATCAAGATACTCAACATATTAGATTGCCAGATAATTTCTGTACTGTTGTTCAAACTAAAAATGAACTGATTGAGAGTGTCTTCCAGGACATACTAAATAACTATTTAAATCATGACTGGCTTAGTAATCGTGAGGCAGTGAATTTCCCAATTGAATTTTTAAATTCTTTAGACATATCAGGAATGCCACCACACAATCTTCGATTGAAAATTGGATAACCGATTATTCTACTGCGTAATTTAAACCCTCCTAAACTATGCAACGGTACACGTTTGGTGATCAAAAGAATCACTGGAAACGTTCTTGAAGCAACTATTTTGACAGAAAAGTTTAAAGGAGAAATTGTTTTGTTACCACGTATTCCGATGATATCCAATTCTCCCATACCATTTAAAAGACTACAGTTTCCCATTCGCTTAGCTTTCGCGATGACTATAAATAAATCTCAGGCCAAGCATGTCTATTTGCGGCTTAGACTTTGAAAATCCATGTTTCTCCCATGGGCAATTATACGTGGCGTGTTCACGAGTAGGAAGACCATCAAGTTTATTTGCATTAACAAAGGACCGATTGACCAAAAATATTGTACATCGATTGGCGCTTCATTGAACATCAACTGTGATTTATTACGATTAAAGATATTTAGAGTATATATATCAAATTAAAATATTTAAAGTATTTATTAAATAAATGTTATTAAGTGTTATGTTAATTTGTGTTAAATTTTGTCTTTCAAATCCTGCTTAAATCACTCAGCCACAGCAACGCGTGGCCGGGTCTGCTAGTCTATTATAATTTGTCAGCAGATGATTTTTTAGAATGGATCCTGAATAGTGTGACTTAATAAAAGAAATTTTGCATTCATAAATCGTTCAGGACGAGGTAACTAAAGGAGTTTTTATAAACGTAACATATGGCTTTCAAAAACTGAAAACAATCAGGTTAAACTAATGAACAAGATAGAGCATCGCAATTGCAAATCAGTTTTAATCGAAAGAAACTGCAAAACCCGAATACGCTTTCAGTTCCTACTGAGAATTTTACAAATTCTGACTTCCTTTATAAATACATTTTGAAAAGGAATTAGCAATCGTATTCCATTGCTACTTTTCCTAATAAAGCTGAAGAGCCGGTTAACACCGAGTGGGGTAGAGATTTTGTTTCTGGGATATTTAAATTGGGGAATATGAGGATTGTTTTTTTTTGGTTGCCATTTCTTCGAATGTCCCTAAAAATTATCTTTTTTCCCTTCCGCAGGGATTTTTAGGCTAGCCAGGTAGTGGTAAAGAAACCCCTCTGTCGATCGTTTGCTTTCAGGAACTTGTAACCAGTTTGTTTGGATTAAAAGGATTGCATACGTTTTAAGCCCAGTGTTGTGATTGAGTATGAGAAATCATGCAGAAAAGCGCGTTAACACTTTGTGATTATGAAGCATTTTCCAACGCAATAATATCCGGTTGAAAACTATTATGTGAATATGAGAATTACAGTCAGTTAAGAATTACGAGACAGGAAAATCCTTCGAAATGGATTGATTATGAGAAACTTTCAATTTTAAATGTTTAAAACTTGAATTTTTACATCCTTGCACGAGGTAAAGAATCGTGTGATTGCTAAAAAATTCGGTATTCAGATTTTGCCAAACAAAGAGATTATTTTGTTCATTTTTAAAATCAACTTTGTTAAGTTACTGCGTAACATTTCAAAATACGTATTGATGAATGTAAGACAACGTACATACATATTCATGCCTGTACGATATATTTTTCCTGATTACAGATCCATTTTGACTGTGTTTGTGATGACGTCTGTACGTACATATAAACGTAACTCATAACTTTTCCGTACAATGTCGATATTTTGCATTTAGATTAGTGCAACATGTAATTCTGTATCTCCTTTTCGATTGCAATAGACTGGATAGTATATTACAGGGTCACCCTAAAGACAGTAAGGTTTTTTGGACACCTTCAATACATTAAAAGTATGTGAACTGTTATTACTTGGGTCGTGATCAAAAATGTCGCCAGTGTTGCGAGTTTTGCTGAAACACTGCCAAATTTGTCTCCAAAAACAAATAACTCTGCTGTTCGAGCCTCGTCAGGGGGGGGCTGACCCCCCCTAATTTTTTAGTTTCATTATTGACGTATTAAAAAAGTAATTTACTATGCCATTTTATCTCTCACACCTTTTTCTTTTTCTTTTATTCTTTTTTTACATTTATTTCATCGAATGGCAGTAGGAGGGTTTCCTGATCTTTCCTTGCAATTGCAAACGTGGATCGATGATAACTGAAGTAACTATACGTATAATTTTTAGTATCTATCTTAATACACTAAAAATTTTGCTTTTCGTTATTTGATATTGTTGAGACAGCTTTCGGCGAGCAGGGTTGCTGTATTCCGCCTGGTAATCCTATTGGCGAGTCATCAAAGAGGATAAGAATCCGAGGCTGTTAGGCTTATGTTTAAAATTATTCTTTTTTCCACATTCCCATTTCCTATCCCAGTGTCCGATGCGTTTACACATTTACAAGTTATTCTTGATGCATCCTTAATTTTATGAGTCCATGTTTTATGTTTCCATGTTTCGTAATTATCTTTATTCTGCGTTTCAATTCGCCAAGTTACAGTTGCCATTTTGAGGATGAATGATGCAGCCTTGAAACGAACGTTAAAAATTAGCAAATAAATAAATTAATCCATCTGGTGTCTTTAACCTTTTATAAATGTTAGCAGAGTGATGGCACAAACATAGTAAGCGTGGGATTTTAACATAACATTTACTTTACTAAATTAGAACGGAAGAAACAGGTACATCACATAAAAAGGTAACATCAAGAAGGAAAAAATTATAGAAGTAGTAAAAGGAATGCGTGCGCGAGCACAGTTACAGTTAAATAGATAAATGCTCATTGTGGGATACAGAATTCAGGAGAATAAGACATTGCACAATAAAAAAATAAACAATTCAATACTCAACAATTTTCTTATGCTATTGAAATTTTTATGATTGTAACCTATTTATAGAAAAATACATGTGATGCATATTCTACAGTTTACGAAATATTGTAACAATAGATTAAAGAAGTTGTGAACTAATAGTATTTAAATATATGTAAAACACTCAACAACTTTTATGTTGCATACTTTTATGTCGCATTCTTGGGACACATTTTTGGCACAGTTTTCAATAAAGGGGGTGAGAGATAAAATGGCATAGTCATTAATACGTAACTATCATAACTCAATTAGACAAATTATGTTTTAATTTCGCATTGGTTCTAACATCTAGTTTTTATTATATACTAGCTGCGTGCCCGTTTTTCGCATGGTAGGAAACGAATATTTTACTAAAATATAATCGTAACTATCTATGCAAAAACAAATGTCAAAAAGTTCAAGTAGTCCTTTTGTTGAAACTACTGCGGGATATATTACGTAACGCAGGATTGTAGTTTAGTTAGTAAGACGATCGTTGAAAAATAACGAATATAACCTTTTTAATTTCACGAAATAGTTATTAACATGGTATACTGTGCTTTAATCCATATTATCCAAACAAATCTACTGTTACTACCAGAGAAAAAAATGAGAATACTATCTATTACTTATATTAATATTATCTATCTTCATTTCTCCGTCTTTAATGCTAAATTTAAAAAAAAACAGATTAGGTATTTTAAACCAGTGATGCCTTTCTACTTTTTGGTGATTCTGTGGAACTTATGCATTGCCATTAAAACAGATCTCTATATTTTTAACCATAATTCTTGTCTGTTTGGCGTATTTAGCACAGAAAAATATTTCAGCTCGCGGTGGTGGGAAACATCCAAGCTGTACCAATTTAAATAGTATTTAAATCCTCCATGGTTCAGGCTCGTGAAAACATCAAACTGTGCATCTCGAGGAACTATTTGTACGACGTTAAATTGTCTTACAGAGTTCACGAATTTCAGACAACTTTTAATTTATGGCGTCACGTTCTGACCAGGGTAGTCGAGTTTAGTTATTTCGCACGGTAGTTTTCAAACGGAGTAATATTGAAACATACGACGTTGAAAGACTCTCGCTTGCAATAGAACTTATAGTTAAAGTTAATTTGAGAACTTGAAGTTAATTTGAGAGACATTGGAGTTATTCCTAGCTCATCGGTATTTCAAATATTTTCCGGAGTTATTTTGATAATGATGTAACTTTTGTGTAAGAGCTTGTTGAGTTGCTAAAATTTAACCAAACAAAAAGTATATCTAATATAGATAAGATACCGCCAAAAGTCGTCCAAACTTGGCGACATTTTGCACTATTTTTGGGAAAAAATACATACAACGACCGTCATCAAACCGATATTGAATACTATGCATTAGGCTAATTAGTATTTTGTATTTTGTGGTGGCATTTGAATTTCCCACGATTTTTTAAAAAATGAAAGTTTCCTACTATGGTTGCTGAAAAATCACAGAGCTCAAAAATCGCTAATGGTAACACGCGCATTAAGCAAAATACTTTGAATTTTTATAATAGTAAATTTTTGTGTCAAAGCCTTTTAATGTAATTAGATTTCTAACACATTTTTAAATTTATGACGTCAAAATGACATCATTCTTAGTTGTGATATCTAACATGAATTAGTGAAAGAAGAAAAAGAAAAAGAAAAAAATACGTTATTTTATTTTCTACAGCATTTGATAATCTGGATGAAATTTATTATTTCGCTCGTGGTGTAATTCTTTGTCAAAACTTGTTAACCTCATTAGGACTTTTAATGCATTTTTATACTTGTGACATCAAAATGACGTTATTCGCACTTGAATTAATGAAAGTAATAAATAAATAAAGCCAACTTTGTTAACTATGCTCACGAATGTGCTGAAATCGGACATTTGAGTAGCTTTTTACCCTGAAAATTGAGAAAAATCGTAAAAAAATTAGGGAACGGGTGGATTTTCAGAATTTTAAAGCAGCCTACGGACTATTCTATGTCGTTTTACATACCTGTGAGAAATTTCAAGCCGATCAGTCGGATGGTGTGGGAGGAGTTCCCAGACGAACAAACAAACAAACAAACAGACAAAAAAAGTTTCACATTTATATAATAGATGCTAAAATCGAATTTCATGCTCTTCTGGGAACGTGCGGAAACTTTTCCCATTCAAACGATTTCATTTCACTGTGAACATCCGCGAGGAAATCATTTTATTAATAAAAGATAAATAAACTTATAAATCTGGAAAAAGCTTATTAGGTATGACGTCAATTTGAAGTAATTATCACTTACAATAGCAAATTTTGTCACGCAAATGATTAACTTTTTTACTCTCGGAAATAAAATGGATCTGAAAATAGCAAAAAATAGCTTAAAATTTGAGGGAACGGGTGGATTTTCAGATTTTTAAAGTAGCGCAGATTGTTTTCTATATTATTGTACATAATTATGAAAAAATTCAAGCGGATCGTACAAACGGTGTAGATGTTATTAGGCTTTTTGTGTTAACTTTGTAAACTTTTTGCATTAATGGCGGGAAAAAGTTTTATCTTGAAGTCAGGGATCAGTGAGGTAAGGATGATACGCTTTAAAAGATAACTTCCCTTAGAGCGCCATGTATTGGGAATATTTTGAGTGCTCCTATAGAAAAAATATAAATGCTACATATACAGTCATTCAGGGTAACTTTGATCCACATTTTCTGTATTTTCACTTGCTCCCCTTATGTTTTGATAGTATTTTCATATGAAATGATTTAAAATGGTAGAAGAACCCTTAAATTTTAGCTTAATTCACATAAATACGTAAATTTTGATGATAAAAAAAAAATAAATACATAATTTACCTGGTGCAAAGTTACCCTGCCATTCGGGGTAACTTTGAACCAGTAGTTGCATCTAGGCCAGGAATTGCATCTAAAATACCTTGTTATGTTCAATCTAGGAGTCAGAATAACTTTAAACCAGTAAAATTAAGTTTCTAAATACTTGAAAAATCATCAGCTTGCAGTCTCAGCATCACAAAATTTGAATTTTTTAAATAACATCACAAAGAATATATAAGGTAGAAACAATGAAATAAGAATAACATGAATATATTGCGAAAAAAAAACTATTTATTATTCAGTTTAGACATGCAAATACAGTAGAAAAACAATGTTGAGTTCATTCACTGCAAAATGAACTTAGTTAATCAATTGAAAATAGAAAATAGAACTAGAAAATAATAAAACTGATAGCCCACACATATGCTAGCATCTAGGTAAATTGCAAGTAACAGTCTGACATACATACACATATTAGACTCTCAAAAAAATTTATACTTTGGCATTCTCTAGCTTAAGTTTTGCTCCAGACAAGTAATCTTTGATCTGGAAAACTCCTCGACTACTGGAGTTATGTTTTCAGGAGATATTTTTTTAAACACGTCAAATTTTTCATACCACAGATCATCATTGATCTGTGGCCATTTCCAATATGCACCAGACTTTTGCATACAACTAACCAAGAACATACTGTCCTTTAAGTCAATAATTTGTCCTGGGTACATTTCTCCATCATACTGAACAATGGTATAGCCGTCAACTTTGTATAAGTCAGAACACAAAGATGCAACACTTACATATTCTGCGTGTGCACTTCCTGTCTCACTAATATGTTCAACAGCTACCACTTGAACAGTCCATGGTTCTTCAGTATTCTCCACATCAATTTCAGGAGTAGAAACTACTGTCAAATCTGCATAGTCTAACATTTTTTCGGCTTTCATCTCTTCTAAAAATGATGTCGTAGTGCATATGGTGTCATCTAGTTGAGGACTTTTATTTAGCTGTCTCCCACGAGTTTGTATGGTAGATGACTTTGGATGACCCCCTCCTGTTCTTGCTCCTCCTCTTCCTTTACTATTTCGTTGTTGTAACTCTAATTGATATTGCTTTACCTTCATAAAATTTTTCCACTTCCTCAACTGAAACGCTTTTTCCAGGAATTACAGGAAGGTAGACTTTTTTTGCACAATGAATAACTGCTAAATCATTGTTTCTAAGGTTTTCTAAATACTTCTTAAATTCACTCCCAGTATTTTCTGTTATTTCATCTGATTTTTCATATGAGGGAAGATTCTGTAATACGGCATGTTTATTAAATGGATGAATACCCGTGCATTGTATACAGTACACACTGCTCATAAGCCTGACTTTGAACCGGCTCAAAGTTGCACTGAACCATGTGGGAAAATGATAATGCCTATGTTTTTTGCCTTTTACTAAAGGTTAGCCAATAAATAATCATTAAACATTAACAAATTCTTCATTCTAAGAAAAGAATCTATCTGATAAAAAGGTAAATCCGATACTTACTTGCAAAAATTAATTAATTACCAGCAACTTTATACCAGCATTAGAATGGAGCATGCAAAAAGCATTTCAGAAGAACAGCGGAATGATAACATTAACTATGTACTATGTTGCATTTTTTTTTCTAAAATACAGAGCAGAAAACCAGTTTCCCAATCCTGTTAACAGAGTGCACCAGTGGTCTATGAGTAGCTCTGTAAAACCAAACATACTGAAAACTTGAAGGTGGTTCAAAGTTACCCTGAATGACTGTACCATTTTCAATAGGGTAATGGTACAGTAGATAAGAATAACATATTTAAATTTCGTAGAAATCGATGAATATTTACGGAAGTTAGAGCACGGATGGACGGACAGACAGACAAACCGAAACCATAAACACTTTTCAACCTTGTTGGAAAGTGTTAAAAAGGACATTATACTTTCCGGTACAGCAAATGTAATACTCACGCAATTGGATTACTTTAGAGCCCTTTTAAAGCAATTCGGAATTTAAAAAAGGAGATAGAGAAGTAGAAAGAGAAACGGTGAAAACAAAATGAACTAAATTATGGATTGCGTTTCAAAAGCAAAAAGAAAATTTATAAAATACGTTCAGAAATAATGTGGATTACGTTTTAAATATCCTTAAAAATAAGACAAGAACAGATCACCAGAACATTTAAAGATGCGATAAAGCTCAAATATTATTATTTGATATTAATGTTTAATTTTGTTATTCACAAAAAGAAATTAACAACAGTGTTATATTAAATTTCAAATATTCTATAAAAATGCCACAAAATTAAAACTTAACAAATATACATAAAATTATACGGTATTCTGAAATTTTAAATGAGTGAGTTAATATCATTGCTTGAAATTGAATGTGATTATCATAGAAAGGACTATTCTCCGCCGGGATTAAGAGTTGAATAACTATAATAATTGGGAGCTTACTCTGTAAATGAGATAAACTCATCCTTGCAAATCTGGAAAAGGAAAATTATTTTATAGCAATTTTCGGTAGAAAATAATCGTTAAATAGTTAACAGATTAATTAAATGACATTTTAATTTAATGTAAAAACATTACTTACGCGTCCAAGATTGGTAAACACAATCATTACTGAAGAAAGTAAAGACTTTCATACGAACAGTTAGTAAAGAAGCAGCATTTTGGTTTATTGTTACCTAATTTTGCTAATGATTAGGCTAAAAAGTTTATTCAAGAGAATAATTCTTATACTACACGGAAGATAGTCATGATACTCAATACATTTAAATAAAGTGTAGAAAATCATTTACAACAGATATTTCCTTAAAAAACTAATCAGAAAAACCATAGGTATACTACGCGGAAGATATTCATGATACTCAATGCATTTAAGTAAAGAGTTGAAAATCCTTTACACCAATTCTAAAAGACGAACTTTTGGGGCAACCCAACAGAATATTAGATATTTTAAAGTACACAACCTTATAACTACTTAAATTAAGAAAATTAATATATATATATACTAGCTGAGTGCCCGTTCTTCGCACGGTAGTAAATGAAAATTTTCCTAACATGTGTAATCCCAATTAATTCCAGTGATGTGAAATCTAAAATAAAACAAAATTATTTGACTCTTGATGTAAAGTTTGCGTCATGAGTACTAACCAGGCATCATTGCAACATAATGACTCAAAAAACTGTCAGTGTCATTCGCGATCAGAAAAGCGAAAAGCTGGCGGTTTGCAGAGAACTCTTGACTTTCTAAATGTGTTATTTCTACATTACACTGTTTTTTAGGTTCAAGTTGTAGCATTAAATACCTCAGACACTACATGAAATGCACAACTATTTATTTTAAAATAACTGCGCACCCGCTCTTCATACGGGAAGAAGCGAATATTTTACTAAAATCATATCTGCATGTGAAAAACAGAATTTAATTTTTAAAAAAGTTCAAGTAATCTCCTCTGTTAAAATTACTGCGGGATATATCAACACAAATTAGAATGACTTATCGTTCAATTGGTTGTAAAACAACCCTTGAAAAAGAATAAACAGAACACTTTTAATTTCATGAAATATTTATTAACGTAGTATATTGTGATTTATTCATATTATCCTTACAAATCTACTAATACTACCTATTACATATATCAAAACTATCTATCTTCTCTTCTCCTTCTTCAATGCTCGAAACAGCTTAGATTATTTGGTACCAATGTAGGATCTTTTTATTCTATGGTGATTCTTTGCAATTTACGCATTAGCATAAACAATTATCATTTCATATAATGGTTGCCATTAAGGAAGCTCTCTCTATATATTTAATTTATGCATAGTTTTTTTAAGATTTGCGTATTTAGCACCGCAAAACATTTCATCTCAACGTGGTGGAAAATATCCAAGCGGTGCCATCCATATATCCAATTAAGCGATATCTTATAAATCCTCCATGGTTCTGTCTCCTGAAAAACATCAAACTGTGTAATCTCGAGGAGCTATTTAGAATTGCTTTAATTGTGACAGAACGCAGTTGCAGAGTTTGCAAATTTCACGCCTTTTTTTTAATTTATGACGTCACTGTTTAACTGTCGTAAAAGATACCTCGGTTGGTTGAGGGAGTTAATTTGATATTTCGCTCATTAGCTTTCAAACGTAGCTTCCGTTCAATTAAAATTTCCAACGACGTTGAAAACTTTTTTGCTTTATATAGGAATAGGACACTATGAAGGAACGTAATCCAACGTTAAAATAAAACTATACTCGTAACATACATATGTTAGGAAACATATATGCCTGCGACATAATTAAATGCGAAAAATAAAAAGTAAATAGAAAATTTTTATTATATCCAGATTTAAAACGAACTTTGTAGCTTTTAAAATGTAGAACATTTTCAGCTGCATTCAAATATTTCAAGTTTTAAATAAGCAACGGATTAAAATGCCACTTAAAATAATTAATAATAATAATGAATTTCTCAGTTTATTTCTAAAGTAAGTTTTAAAAAATATAGTCTCCTTGTGTTAAAACTGTGGCGTAAATTTTACGTATCTTAAAGCATTTGACGTCATAGATCCTCACTTGCGAACTGAAATTCCGATATCCCATTCAAAAACTCCATTCGTTAAAAAAAAAAACTTTTTTTTTTCTAATCCTTTCCGTGGCAATGCAACAAACTTATCTCGTGCCAAGATCAATTAATGTAATGGCGAAAACTCTCCGCTTTGATGCTATTAAATTCTAAACATTAGCCTACATTAAAATTCGTAAAAAATCGCCTAATTTACATAATTTTTTCGTTTTTATTTTAAAGGAGGGAGAAAAGAGTGTTTCACGTTCTGTCAAAATATCAAAAAGTTATGACTGATAGAATTCAAGATGCGGCAGTTTTAAAATTATTTTACGAAAAATTCGTCAAATCTAATACTTAGTAGAAAAATTCCTAAAAATTGGTAAATCATGTTACGTATTCAGAACAAACTGTTTTTAAAAGAAAATTTTCTCCTCTATCCTTTGATTTACGCTGTTATTACGAATTAGGAGATAAGCAATGCCAAAAATCGCATAAAACATAAAATAAAAAAATTCTAGGTCGAATTTTGAAAAAATCGCTTCGAGGTGCACAACTTTATGTTTAGATCTTCCCGAGTACCAAATTTGGTGCTTCTAAGTGTAGCCGTTTGTCCGTAACGCCGCCGACCCACAGACATCTTCTTTTATAATAAATAGAGAAGATGTAACTATGTTTCTTTGATTATTTACAAATGTCCACTGAAATGAAACAATAGCAGAAATGCCTGGAAAGTACCCAACAGGCCTCAAGCTGAAAAACTGATTACTCGGACTTTTAGTTTAAATTTATTGCCATAAATACATTGTAGTGCAAAGTAACAACTAGTGCCTATAAAATTAATACTAAAGCCAGCAACTAATGCTAAAAAAATCTTATTTAAGTGAATTGCATCTGTTTAAACGAAAAGAAAATGTATATAAAGCCTTTTGAAAATGAATGATTTCTTCTGAATTCACATTTGGATGTTCCTGGCTCATTTTTTATAACAATAATATATGTTTGTAAGCAGATGAAAATAAATAATAATTTAAAGTCGTATATAGTAATTTAAGTTATTGAATTTACTAAACAATGCGTTAATTCATGTCAAAGTCTTTGCCTGAATAAGACACATGAAATTTTCAATTACTCTATTTTTTTCTTTTTAAGTGGCAGCGATTTTGCTTATATATCAGAATATTCTATCATTTTCAGAATTGGTTTCAAAAGTATTGAAGTCTTATTTAAATCTCCAATATTTGTTTCACGAATCTTCCTGAAATTGAATAATTAAAGAAAAGTGCAACTGTAAGTTCTTTTTATCTTTTTTTTTTCTTTTTCAAAAAGACAGTTATTTATTTTTAACTGCAACAAGATTATTTACTACTTTCACGAACTATTTGTTTTAAACTTCAATCCGAGTAAAAAGGACGTACTACATGCTTTATCCCTCAATAAAAATCGCTTAAAATTTTGGCAATCGGTTCATAAAACTATTTGCTTTTAGCCTTACTTTTACACTTTTAAAGGGGGAACTCGACAAAAAATTACTTTTTTACTTATTATTACTTATACAGGACTCATCCGGGAAGTAAGTTTCCCATGGACAGTAAGAAAGAACAAAATAATATTACCAAGAAAGACTTACTGCAAAAGGTACAGCAATATTGCGGCTACTTCACAGCATTAGAATCACCGGAACTGTAACGCGTGCCTTACTGTGGGATAAGTTTTTGTAGCTCAGTGTCATAGAAGTCTGCCGCCTGAGAATGGATCCAGCGTGTCGCCAGTGGGAAAGTGATGCCCGGGCAGGAAACTCTTCCGGTGCAATTCGCTATGAGCAAGATCGGTAATGTAGGGCGGATGATCAAATACCTCCCTGCGAAATTTCTACAGCAGATTTTTTCTGAATTCGCCGTATGCTTCCATGCTTGTGCTATTTATAACACCAGGATTGAGCATTCCACGACTATTGTTCTAAATCAACTTTATTTCGGACCTCACCTCACAAAAAAAAATAAAATAAGAGCTGACACATTTAGGCTCCGGAACGACGTCCATTAAGAGATCAGGAAATTATAACTACATATGATAGCTACAATCTACCAGCTTGTGTCTTCGCATGTCAGTCTTTTCGAAGCGCCACCTTTTAACGATGTGGGAAACTTACTTTCCGGATCACCTTCGTTACCAAAAAAAAAAAAAAAAAAAAAGGGAAAAATTGTCAAATGTTGAATTTTTACTTTATATCTGCATAATATAGTATATAACCCTACATAAATGTTTCTTGAAAATAAGGCTCAAGTACTACAGATTATAGTAACAACCAGGTTTCAAAGGGTTAAGAAGTATTTCATTAAAATAAAATGCATCATGCAGAACGAAATAGAACCCACTTGCGCAGTGTAGTTTGAAAACAAAGCTTTGAAAAAAAAATCAAACTTTTCCGACTTTTATTAGTTTCAGAAAAAAAGGAAATTAAATTGAGCGTCCAGTTTAAAAAATTCCATCTAGAAATTTACATGACAAAACTTTGAAATCCATTTGCCCGTCAGAAAGGGAAAAAAATCTGAAGGAATTTGATTTCACCCAGCACTAAAACTATAAAAATAGTTTTTATAAGACAGCGAATAAAGATAGAAATCGATTAGATGATAATTTGAGAGAGAAAAAACGGATATTTCATTATGTCAATATTTCGAGTGAAATATCGTTTTTAGAGCGAGGATATTGATAAATCGATATAGGTGTAAAATGTTAACACCCTTTTTAGTTGATTCAAAGATGCGGTATAAAGGAGAAATGCATATTTAACATTATGAGCGAATAGAGTGATGAAAATTGATGATCTTTAAACTGCAGATAAGAAATCTATATTTGAAAAATTCATCCGATTAATTTGGGCATTGAAATTAAATTTATTTTTATAATGAGGGGAAATATACTCTCATCAACGCCTGGTAAATCTTTTAAAAATTTCATCGAATTCTTCCTGTCACTAAAGGGAAAAAACATCTATATATAATGTGCAATAACAAATTATAAGATTACCAAAATTACCCAAATGATGAAAGTTAGCAAAAAGAACCCAAATGAAACACTAATACTTGAATGTCCAAAGAACATCATATACCATTTTGACGTCGCAACATATATGCACACACTGCAACTTTATGACTTCATGTGATAGTACAGGGAAGTTACAGAGAGGTTATGGCGGCGAACAGATGGCCAACAGGGACAGCTTATGTGTCGTCATCAAGAAAGCTATAAAGACCTACGTGGACGTCTCTGCAATGTCACATGTATATAACACAGTGACATCTTATTGTGACTGTTACATGCATATCAATTGCACTTCGACATCACTCTGCAACGTCATATGTTTGACAGGAAGGGACGTCACAGAGAACGTGCATTCATGTGAAGAATGTTATGTGACGAAAGATGTTATGTGAAGAAATATGTTATATGAAGAAATATGTATTATGTGAAGAACGTGCCTAAATGTAACCTTCGCCACAACTTCACTGCACAATACGGCTCATCGTATAATATGGTTTACATAATGGTGAACTCAAATTTCGACAGTTGAGTGTTACGGAATAAATTTCAATAACTCCACCCAGTCAAAAAACTTTCAAAATGTTTATCACGTGACGTCATTCAAGTAAGCAATTGTTTTAAGAAAAATTTCGCCTATAGACTCTTGAACATTTTCTAATGAAAACTTACGTAATCACGTGAATCTTTCGTTGCATGAATTTGAAATATGTTCTATTCAATACCACCCAAAGCTTCAAAATTCCAAATGTCTTTGCTAGTTTCAAGCATTTCGGCGTTCTCTTAGCAGAAATATACTAGAGAGCGCATAACGCGACAAAAATTGAATGCTTGAAATAGAGATGCACAATAATACGAGTATATGAAATGTTCTAACTATCTAAGTTTTTAATAAATGGCCAGTTGCTTATTAGGCTATACACATTAGGTGGTTACAAGTGGCAAATTGGTGTCAAAAATCGCTTTCAACTTATAATGTAAATATTTTAAATGTTAAAAGAATAAAGCATTAAAATTTTTATTCTTCATGTTTATATTTTAGATCGTATAAGTAGAAATTATCAAAAGGTTTCTCAATTACTATACCAATGAAGCTCGAAGAAAATTCCACCATTTTCAATTTAAGAAAAACTAGGGGAATATATCTGAAAGCTGAAAAAATCTGAGAATTATATTTAATTGTTTGTGAAAATCAACTGATTTCACCAGTTTGTCTTCTTGAATCGAAATAATGCCTCGAAAATGCATACTTGCCAACTTTTACGCTTTCGGCGTAAATCTTGGCAAGTTTTATGCCAAAACCACTTCTAAAAGAAAGGCAAATAAAGAATAAACTTGGAATGTTTATGCTTTAAAAAAAGGGTTTGGATATCGTTTTACAGTACTGTCTTACATGTATATAATAACTGCTTTCATTTTTCTTTATATTTTCTCATCCAATCTGTTTAAAATTATATAAATTGAGTGTTTAGTATGATTGTTTTTTAAATGAAAGTTATTAAACTTTCATTTTTTTCTTGGTAGAAATTTGCCATAAATATAAATTAAGTGTGTATATTATGTAAATAGATTTTTAATATTATATTCTACTTAAAATATGCAAATTGTTAAAACTTGAAAAGTGTCTTATCCCTTTGAGGCGTAACCCTTTCCCAATGCTGGAAAAAGGGCAGCCGTTGCCATCGCTCTACTTAACTACCAGCAAGATGGCGGACGATCGAAACGTTCATCTCATGCCACAGATCTAGAGACCCTTTTTTGATGACAGTAGGCTGTGCGCCACAGCCAGCTGTCGTCAAAAAAGGGTCTCTAGATCTGTGGCACACGATGAACGTTTCGATCGTCCGCCATCTTGCTGGTAGTTAAGTCGAGCGATGGCAACGGCTGCCCTATTTTCAGCATTGGGCAATCTATCCAGCTGTTCTCGCATTCTTCCATTTTTCAGCAGATGTCAGTGCTGTTAAAAATAATCGTGACCATTATTTACGGGAAATGACGTGCTAAAAAGTAAAGGATTCTCGTGGAGCTATGTCACCCTCAACTTTTTTTACAGAAATCAAATCTATTCTTCGTGACTGGCAACAGTCGAAACGTCAGGGTTTGGTGTTCCCAGAGTGGGAACACTGCGCGTTAAAGGGTTAAAAGTCTATTTGGTGAATCATTAAAAGTGCTATTTGAATGCTGTTTAGTAAAAATAACTATTTAGCAAAAACAATTAAAAATAATATTCGCGTTGTTTCGCAAAAATCATCTATACTATTAAAATCTGTGCGCGTCTGTCTGTGTGTGTGTGTGTGTGTGTGTATCATCATCTCCTCCTAAACGGCTGGGAGTTGAGTTTCGAATGAGGTATCCACGAATTCGGAAAATTTCGAGAAAGAACCTCCGCTAATTTAACTTTCGAAATTCGAATTAGTTTAGGAGATATTGATAAAAAAAACCCATCAAAAACACTAATTTTTACTCTCCATAATTCCGCAATTGTAACCCCTGTAGTGAAAAGTGAGAAATAAGCATCGAGGTTACCATGTTTGGCGAATTTATTAAATGATTTAGATTCTTGAATTAAAAATAAAAGAAAATCATTTTTTTCTGTTTAGGTTATTTGCTAGGTTATTTTTTAATTAAAATATTGTCTGCGTGCGAATTTAGGACAGGAATGCAATGTTTTTTATACATAAAAGAATAAGGACTTGGCGATATCTGAGACCAATGTATCATTTTTTTTAGTTTGGCGAAAAATAAAATGGATGATACGGCACATTTTGAGAAAGTAGTAGGTTCTACCGATTTCCACAGTTTTGGGCTTGGCGCAACTTACTGTGAGTGTAGCGAAATATTATTTTTAAAAACAAGTGTATGTTTTATAAGAGTTTAGCTTTAATTTTTTTTTAATTTAGCAGCTATTAGTGCAGAAATAATGCAGTTATTAAGGCGAATTTAAACGATCTAACTTGAGAATTTTCACCAAATTAAGTAAATTGATTAAAGTGAGGGGAAATTCCGCCAAATTTAAGGTCATTGAAATTCTCGCATTTTGTACATCATAGTTAACTATGTTTTAATGTGTTTTATTCATCGTTAATAATTTAAAATACTGCTCCTTTTCAAGTAGATACCTATTGTACTTTGGCGATCAAACCATATGAGTGAGAGATTACTATTTCCCATTTTGGTTGCTTCGTTTGGTTATTTCAATGCTTCGAATGATTCCTTGAAAAAAATCTCGCAAAATGGTGTATGTTGGCAGGCACTTTGGCGATCGAATGTGTAAAAAATCATTGATTCTTATTCGTTAAAGTAGTGCTACGGAAATTTCTTTTTCTGGTAAAAGTTAGAATGGCATATAACTAATACTGTCTAATAAATTTTTTGCTTTACAAATTAAAATGTATGTTGATTCCTACTTTACCTTTCTTAGCAAAGCTGGCGATAAATATTCAAATATAGTGTAACGCTGTGTTTAATAGACTGTGTTCTCGCGTTTGTGCTGCTAATTACATTCCACGATTGGAATGAGTCGATATTATGAGCGTATGCTTGGATATTTTTTTTTTTAATCCCACCAAACAAGGTATAATAAAATCGGAATTCTTTGCTTTTGGAGGTGAATAAGAATGGTTTTTCAGCCCGGTAAAAATTGTGGGTATTGTAAGTATTGAAAGTAAATTTTTGAATTTGTTGTTAAGTTTAATTTGTGATTCATTTTAGCTATTTACCATCAATTTGTGGTGTTAATTACGCCAATATGGCAGTTCTAGCATAGTAAACATGAATAATTCATTTCATGTTCTATTTTTAAGATTGCTACAGTTTCCGTAGTAACGGAATCCATTGTTGCCACTTAAGTTATTAAATATAAAAATAAGTGAAATCATTAATATCTACATCTCTTAAAACTCGAAAAATGAAAGCGCATTAAATATGAAAAAAATAGAACATTAACATATCTGCGATTCTTTAAAAATAATCGAAGTTTTCATGCAATCTATTATATGAATGTGAAGGTACGTTTGTTTGTTCGTCCGGGAACTCCTCAGACACCGTTCGACCGGCTTGAAATTTTGCACGTACATCTAAAACGACACAAAATAGTCCGTAGGCTGCTTTAAAATTCTGGAAATCCAAGCGTTCTCTAATTTTTTACGATTTTTCGCAATTTTCAGGGTAGAAAGCTACTCAAATAACCGATTTCAGCACATTCGTGAGCATAGTTAACAAAGTTAGATTTATTTATTTATTTATTACTTCCAATAATTCAAGTGAGACTGACGTCATTTTGATGTCACGAGTGTAAAAAATGCATTAAAAATCCTGGTTAATAAGTTTTGACAAAAAATTACACCACGAGCGAAATAATAAACTTCCATCCAGATTATCAGATGCTGTAGAAAATAAAAAACGTGTTTTTTTTTCTTTTTCTTCTTTCACTAATTCATGTTAGATATCGCAACTGAGAATGATGTCATTTTGACCTCATGAAAATGAGTTAGAAATCTAATTACATTGAAAGGTTTTGACACAAAAATTACTATTATAAAAATTAAAAGTATTTTGTTTAATGCGCGTGTTACCCTTAGCGATTTTTGAGCTCTGTGAATTTTCAGCAACCATAATAACGAAAGGAAACTTGCATTTTTTTAAATCGTGGGAAATTCAAATGTCGGCAAGGGATGCAAAATACTAATTAACATAATTCATAGTATTCGCTATCGGTTTGACGACGGTCGTTGTATGTATTCCCAAAAATCGTACAAAATGTCGCCAAATTTGGACGACTTTTGGCGGTATATTATCTATATTAGATATACACTTTTTTGTTAAATTTTAGCAATTTAACAAAAAAAGAGTAGTAGTAGTTTTTTGTGCAAGAGCTTAACAAGCTCTTGCACAAAAGTTACATCATTAGCAAAATGGATACGGAAAATATTTGAAATACCGATTAGCTAGGAATAACCCCAATATCTCTCAAATTAACTTTAATAAAGTTCTGTTGCAAGCGAGAGTTTTTCAACGTCGTATGTTTCAATATTACTCCGTTTGAAAACTACTGCGCGAAATGACTAAATTCGACTACCCTGGTCAGAACGTGACGTCATAGATTAAAAGTTGTCTGAAATTCGTAAACTCTGCAACACAATTTAACGCCCTATTCGCAATTTGAGCGATTCCAAATAGTTACTCGAGATTACACAGTTTGATGTTTTCACGAGTCTGAACAATGGTGGATTTAAATAATATTTAAAGTGGTACAGCTTGGATGTTTTCCACCACTGCGAGGTGAAATATTTTGCTGTGCTAAATATGCCTATCAGACAAGAACTATGCTTAAAAATATATGGAGATCTGCTTTAATGGCAATGCATAAATTTCACAGAATCACCAAAAAGTAGAAAGACATCATTGGTTTAAAATATCTAATCTGTTTCTTTAAATTGATCATTAAAGACTGAGAAACGAAGATAGATAATATTAATATAAGTAATAGATAGCATTCTCATTTTTATCTTTGGTAGTAATAGTAGATTTGTTTGGATAATATGGATTAAAGAACAGTATACCACGTTAATAACTATTTCGTGAAATTAAAAGTGTTATATTCATTATTTTTCAACGATCGTCTTATAACTAACTAAACCATAATCCAACGTTGCGTAATATATTCCACGGTAGTTTCAAGAAAAGGACTACTTGAACTTTTTGACATTTTGCTTTTGCATAGATAGTTACGATTAGATTTTAGTAAAATATTCGTTTCCTACCGTGCGAAGAACGGGCACGCAGCTAGTAAGAAAATATTATTCGCGTTTTATTTTACACCTTGGAAATTTCAAAAGCTCGCAAGTATGAAATTGTATGAAAAATTCACTCATTTCACACTTTGACGTACAAATTGTGAAATGAATAAATTTAAATAAATACGTTCAGTACTTATTTTTGTACTATTTTGACGTTCTGTATTATGCTGAATTTCATGCATTGACGGTATCATATAAACAAGCATTTTAAAAAAATAGCTTCAGAAATCAACAAGAAATGTCAAATGGAAATATTTATCCCCTTTTCTGTCGTTCCTTTCAATCGACGGTATTGAAAAGGGGGGGGGGGAACCGTATTCCTCCAAGAACATTCTTGGAATGCCAAGAGTTCAGACGGAAAGAAGGGAAGAAATCCGGGCTAAAAAATTGGAGAAAAATGAGACCGTTTCATACATTTTTACCTTTACGTTCAGCAATCGATTAGGGGCGATAAGGTTAGGAGACATCTGGACTTGTCAAACTCAGGTAGTGATAGAGAACCTATGAAATATGAATGGTTTTTTCTCACACGTTTATATTATGGGCTTCAGCTGGAGAAACTTTTATTTTTAGTTAAAGGAGACGGGAGGATAATTTATGGCATGACATGAAAAGTTGAAAGGAATGATTTGCATGTGTGCAAAATATGTCTTATCGAGCGAAAACTTTTTTATTTGTTTGTTTATTTGAAAAGCGAAACTAGCTTTAGGTATTGCTGTGTAATATAGAAAAAAAAAATATTTAAAAACATTTTAAAAGCAATCAGTACAAACTCGGGGCTTTTTCTCCGACAGTTATAAAAAAAAAGACCCCCTTCTTTTTTCAAATGAAATATTTGTAGATAAGATTAAGTCTGCTTTTTACCTAATTTCATATTTAATTTAATTTCTTTCAGACAAGAAGAATGTTCCGTTAAGGTGAATTTAATGTACGTCATTGAATTTTAAATTCATAGAAAAAGTTAATGCTGTGAATTATTCACATTTTCAGCCTTTTACAGAGCTACCAAATACTTCTCCTGCTAAAATTTTACCGACTTTTAATCTTTGCGCAAGATGGAGTACACCAAACATCTGTATAAACGAAAAAAAATAAAACGATAAAGCTAGTATAGACGTGTTAAATTAATTTAAAGAGTGTGTTATTTTATTTCAGACATAGACTTTCCGATTATAAATTAACAACGCAAAAAAATCGTTATGCACGTTTTTGGTTTTTAATATTGTTTCAGTCGTCAAGATTTTATGGCTTCAACAAATTAAATTATCAGATATAAACATTTAAAAAAAATTCAAGCATTTAAGAAACTTATTTTATTCGTAATTAAGGAATGTTATCAAATGTTAGAGAAATGGACAACTCTAATAATTCTGAGGTAAATCTTGATTACCGGTCTGTCGTAAGTAAAATTTTGTCTAATCAGTTGTAATGTAATGTATCCGTCTTGCTTCCTACGGGTGGCATTTCAGGAGGAGCATAGTCCACAACTGGATTTGTTTCTATTTTCCTTTATTTCTAACTCTCTAGGCTGCAATTACGGCTGATATCTACGTAAAGAGCACCAACTTAACATATACATATCCTATACGTATCCAACTTAACATATACGTATACATATCCTGCTCGTTTACAGCTCGAGAGGTCTCTCCCCTGCTCTAAGGTAGTTCCACCATGGCCTACCTTATGGCCGAGTGGATAAGGCGATTGAACAGGGTAGTTGCTGAACTGTAGAAGTCCCAGAATTGCGCCTAGCGCGCGGCCATCGATTTAATGGTCTGGAGTTTTGGGCGGTTTTCTCCAATTATAACGTAAATACTCGTTAGAACCTCTTAAAAAGCCAACCGCGCGAGGCATCCCTCCTTAGGAAAATGGATGTCGATTAGCTTTGCTTCAATGCAGAATAAAATAAAATACCAGCTCTAGAGTTGCCAGACACTTGACTCTTGGCGGTGTGAACTACATCAGCGGTTTCCAAGCTTTTAACATTGTGCTCCCCCCTCCCAAAAAAGGATAACTTAAGATGGAGGCCCCCCCCCCTCCTCCGCATTCCTCAGCATACATACAGTTTTTTATTTTTTAACAGTGGATATAGTGGCCTTTTCTGCAAAATAATGTTTTCGGTAATGTTTGAATAAACATTTTAAGCAAAGAATAAATAAGAGAAATTTTTTAAAACGTGCATTATCACTTGCTATTTTCCTGTTTTTTCTCGCGCACCTCTGTAAATGCTCTGCACCCCACCAATTGGGAACCGCTGCTCTGCACTATGGCTAAAGCTGGTATGTTATTATTTTAGTTGTATGTGAACTCTCGGTAAATCTTGATTTAGCTTGTTCAAACGATTATTTACCTCTAGTTCTGAAAAACAGCTTTATCGTTTCTAAAAAAGAAAAAAAAATGTATATTTTGCATAATAAAGGTATACACTTACAGATATTTTCTCATTACCTTGTAGACTGCATTAATTTTTGTTAGCCATATCCATATCATTTTTTTATGCATGCATTGTTAACATTATGGAATTTTCAGTTTAAATAGTTAATAATAAAAAAAAATTCAAACGTCGGAATGTTGCCAGTTATACAAAAGCCACCAGTTCTTAAATTTTTAATAATCCAAAGTGTAAGATACACTACAGGACAAATAAATGGGTAAACAATTCAGTCATTTTTGCACTTTTCTCATTCACAATTACAAATATTTGACCTTACAATATCCACCATGCCACCCATTCCTATTAAAACGGCCAATTAGTTTTGTCTACTGATACTCGGCCTACTTAAAATATTTATTTTATTTTCATATTCAAATTTCACATTTTGTTTCACGATCAATTAAATCCAGCGCCCGCATCGGTACTTAATAGAACATATTCTGCCGTTCTCGTGCAGCTGTCCACGCAAAGTACATTTTCTCGAGAGACACAGCCCAGTGTAGTACTATCATGCGTTCCCATTTTTTCGTGTTCCTTTTCTTGTTCGGTGAATACTACAAGAGTGGGAAACACTGTTTCTGGAAAAGGTCGCTAATTAGAGTTAAACTTAGCGGAAAACGAAAGCACCGTTTATAGTCTCCCCGACCTTCGCAAGAGACACAAGGAAGTGGGAGGAAACATGCCATGTTTTAAGAGTAGAGAGTTAATTAGAACTATGCGGGGATGGCATGATTTTTCATTTCCAAGAAAGAGAGAGGGGACCCTTTTGATGGCGTAATGCTATTCCCTGGGTTATTTGATCCGATGATCTTTGTTGATTTATATTATTAATGAATATTTAAATATGATTCCAGAATAGATTTAGCCGAACCGGCTTGTTAAAAAAAGAAAAGGCAAGAAAAGCTGCTTAGCTGCTTAAAATAACGTACGAGGCTATTTTCACCTAGTTTTAGTTACTAAATTGCCAGAAAAAGTTGATGAACAACTTTTTTAATCAGGGGGGCAAAGATGATTTGCCACAGCAAACGGGATGCCTGCATGTACCTATTACTAATAAATATACTTGAATTAAATAATTCACACGGATCATGGGATTCGCACTCAAATGAAAAATGCCAATTCTTAAACGTTTCGATGAGTATATTTACTTCCTTGTACGTAGTATAAGGAAGTAATGTGATAACGAAAAATTTTGGGGGCCAAATTTCGACATAAAAACCGATTTTGACTACCTCTAAATTGAATTTTAAAAATTTTTTCGATGCATCTCATCGTAGGCTAGCATGCACGATCATATTAACGCGTCTGCAACGCATTTTGACCAGTGGCGAGTCTACTGTGGCCAGTTTACTGTGGCCAGACTACTTTGGCTATCCCCAAAATCTCGCTGACTATCTCAAGTTTGTCAGCTTTTGGTGAAATATCGCCAAATAAAGTGTCAGAAGGAAATCTTTCAAATTGAACTCAGCTTGGCGATATCGAAATATTTGGCTAGAAATCGCTAAACCTTACTATTATTGATATTTTATCTCTTTCAAACAAATAAATTTAGAGGAAGTGCGTCGAAAATATTTTTGATCTAATGGACGTGCAAGGAAGTCATGTGTTGGACACATCAGATTTTTTTGATAATGTTTTTCGATTTTGAGACTCTTAAATAAAATATAACAGGGGCCTTGAAATCACCTGCAACAGTTCACATTTTTAAGAGAGCTGCTTCATTTACTGCACTTTAAATGCCTTTAAATTTAGTCTTGTCGTTCTCTTTGATATTATGAGGTCAAAAATTTGCTATTTTGGTCGAAGGGCCGAAGTTGTTTTAGAAGCGTTTAATGGTTTAATCATATTTCATTCAAAATAAAACGAATTCAAGGCATTGAGATTTCTTCTAGCAAACTGCCCATCGGCAATTACAGAGTAATCACCCTATTTTTTACTTCCTTGTACGTAGTATAAGGAAGTAATGTGATCCCGAAAAATTTTGGGGGCCACATTTCGACGAAAAAACCGATTTTAACAACCTCTAAATTTAATTTTAAGAATTTTTTCGATGGACCTCATCGTAAGCTAGCATGCACGATCATATAAACGCGTCTGCAACTCATTTTGACAAGCGGCGAGTCTATTGTGGCCAGTTTTTCCATGCCGTCTATACGTACGTACGTATGTATGTAACTCGCATATCTCAAAAACTATTGGTCGTAGAATGTTGAGATTTGATATTTAGGATTGTTCTATGATCTAGTTGTGCACCTCCCCTTTTGGTGGCAATCGAATGGATAGTTTATGTACAGGACCGCCCAAAAGATTCGAAATACATTACGCTCTATGGGCCGAAATTCATTAAACTCGCCTAACTCAAAAGCTATTAGGCGTAGAATGTCGAAACTTCATATTTTGGATAGTTGTAACATCTAGTTGTGCACCTCCCCTTTTGATTCCATTCGACTGGATAGTTTATCTACAGGACTGCCCAAAACATTCGAAATACATTACACTCAATGGGCCGAAATTCATTAAACTCGCATATCTCAAAAACTGTTAGGCGTTGAATGTTGAAACTTTATATTTAGGATTGTTGTAACATCTAGTTGTGCACCTCCCCTTTCGGTTCCATTCGACTGAATAGTTTATCTACAGGACCGCCCAAAAGATTCGAAATACATTACGCTCTATGGGCCGAAATTCATCAAAGCGTTTTTTAGAGGTATTGGGCTATTTCAAACGACTCAGAAGTGATATATGCTGTAAAGAGTTAGAAAATGAATTTCTCCATTAAAAAAAGTGTCTTTATCATTTATAGTTCTGCTACAGGAACATTCAAAAGATTTCCAATACATTACGGTCAATAGCAATTTTAGGGGCATTCATCCATTTCAAGCACAATACCGTCCTACCACATAAGTTAGGTAATGGTCCGACCACGGTCACGTGCCTCCCTCAAGAACTATGCCAAAAGTCGCCAAGCTTGGCGACTTTTGGTGTACGTGTGTGCATATTTAACTCTCAAATCTCAAAAACTATTATGAAATTTCATATATAAGAATGTTGTAACATCTAGTTGTGCATCTCGATTTTTGGTTCCAATCTACTGGAGAGTTTATTTACAGGACCACCGAAAAGAATTTCAGTACCTTAATGTCTATGGACATCTTCATTATAATACAACTGTAGACAGTCATTGTTTGGTACATGCCCAAAATCTCGCCGTCTGTCCTCGACCTTGGCGAGTTTTGGCGAAATATCGCCAAATTTGGCGATAGTCAGTCATTTGGTCCATGGCCAAAGTATCGCCATTTGTCATCGTTCTTGGCGAGTTTTGGCGAAATATCGCCAAATTTGGCGATAATCTGTCATTGTTTGGTTTATGCTTAAAATCTCGCCAAATGTCGTCGACATTGACGAGTTTCGCCGAAATATCGCCAAATTTGGCGCCAAAAATTATTTCCTATTTTGTATAACTCTAAAACTTTAACCCGTAGATTTTTTAACTTTGTATTTAGAACTATTGTAATATCTAACTGTTTTCAATATCTTTTTTGACAGCAATCGACTGAGAATTTATTTACATGGTGAGCCAAATGACTTTGAATACATTGAGGTGTATAGATGCATTCAATTCATTGAAAGTCTGTGGTCAATGACTACTTTGGCTATCCCCAAAATCTCGCTGACTATCTCAAGTTTGTCGGCTTTTGGTGAAATATCGTCAAATAAAGTGTAGGAAATCTTTGAAGGAAATCTTTCAAATTGAACTCAGCTTGGCGATATCGAAATATTTGGCTAGAAATCGCTAAACCTTACTATTATTGATATTTTATCTCTTTCAAACAAATAAATTTAGAGGAAGTGCGTCGAAAATATTTTTGATCTAATGGACGTGCAAGGAAGTCATGTGTTGGACACATCAGATTTTTTTACAAGGACACACAGAACTCTTATGGTATTAGACGTTCAGGCGGTGATTGTGTAGAGTGTATTTCAGTGTTCGATGATTAGTTTTGTGTAAAAAAAAAAAATTAATACGCTTTATTGAAACTTTACAAAATTTTTGAGGTAAATTCGACATTGATTTGTCTACCTGCCTGTACCACTGACTCTCTCTGGCAATGCCCAGTTTTAGAAAATATATTTGAGCTGGCACATAATTTTAATTTGTTTTTGAAGTTTTTTAAAGTTTAATGCTGAGTGGTTTGCATAGCATTTATAGCTGCTTTTAAAGAGTCCAGAAAATAATTATCAGAGATCAAACCTCATAGGTGATAAACCTCATAGTCATAAACCTCATAGGACCACATAGGAAGTGCTTTTTGGCGTCGCCTTTATTGCTTTACGTATTATCAATAGTATACATGAGCGAATGAATAAATATTCTTTTGTAGGAATTTTTGCTTCTGTATTTCTTCCTCACACATTACACTACTAGTCTTCTTTGAAATAAAGTTTGTCGGACAAGTTTGGGAAGTAGTAAAACCTCAGAATAACGAATTTCAAGGCACTGAAATTCCCTTTCCTACGAATCCCTTAATGAAATATTTTGTTACAGAAGTCACACGAATCACTTAATGAAATATTTTGTTAGAGCTTAATTTGTAAAAATTTTGAGTAAATGTATACAAAGTATTTAAAAGTTATTATCAAACACATACAGTTTATATAAAAATCCACAAAGTAACTTTGCTACAAAAATTATACCTAATGTCAACTTTATCTACATTTCTTAAGAAAATATTTTGAGATTATTTGAAAAAGGAAATTTTTCTTTTGCGAAAAAAAAAAAAAAAAAAAAAATGTTCTTTTGCCTTCAGTTGTAGAATGTTGCCGGGATCTAAATATTTAAGTTTCACCCTTTTAAAAGTTTCTGAAGCTTTATAAAGCTAAAATACACTCTTTATTTGAAGTTACTTAAATTTGATGAATTTTGCGAGATAATTGTAGGAGTTACTTTAAATGCAATATTTTACTCATTAATCGGAAAAAAAAAAAACTTAAAAATGATGTTTTTGTTATAACGAGATTTTACTAAATCACATAGTTTTGACGTCCAGGAGCGTTTATCTGTCTACTTGATAAGCAATAAAACACCATTTAATGAACTTACCGGAATACAGAAAGGGACCCAAGAGGTAATTGCAAAAAAGTATAGGAGTTTGTTTCAATTTGATAAGATCTCTTGAACAGTTTCGATGAACTGATTTTATCAAAATCGATTATTGAGCGACCTTCTTATTTATCGGAAAGGACAGTCGGGTAAAATGTCAAAGGGATAAGATCCTCAGTGCTTGTGAATTTAAAAAAAAAAATCTTGGTGCTATGTGATATTTGCACGAAGGTATCATTTATCATATGTTTGCTTGCTGTAAGACATGTACTAACACTGTAAGAATTTTTAAATGTCTAATAATATCTGCATGGGTATTCCACAAATTCAAAAACTGTCTGATAAAAATATCCTTAATTTGAGTTTTAAATGTCAACGGTAATTAAAAAAAAGAAAAAGAAAACTTACACGAAGGAATCGAATTTTCGGATAAAAATAGTACAGTAACAAGATTTAATCTTTATAAAAATCTATTCTTAACTTCTCTTTAAATAAAACTAATGAGTGATTTAAAACTAGACTAAAAATAAGTGACAGTTACTAAAATTGCTAAAATTTATGAATAGAAATTACCTAATCAAAGATGATTAGAGGTTTCTTGATTTGTATATTTTTTATTCCTATTTTTTTTATTACAGCTCTACTTTTTTTTTCTCACTGTAATCTTTCTATTTCTCTTGGGAATTAGCTTCTCATTTTATTTATTTTTTTTATTTATTCATATTCTGTATCATACTTTAGACTTATGAATTATTATATTTTCATTTGCACATGCACTTTACACGCTTAAACCAAACGAGCGAAATTCGATCAGTCGGAGCTATTTTTGGCCCAGTTTTCAAAAGTGCGCTTCTCCTTCAGGAGCGTTTTTCGATCACAAGAGCGGAGCGAAATATAACAATAAGCGAGGAGGGGAGTTCTCAGAAAAAAGAGGAAGTGAGGAGAGGAATTCTCAGAAAAAAAGATTACTTAAAGAGCATTTAAGAGGAAATACCGGTAGGTTTCCATGGAAACGGATCGCTCCTAAATGTATCGTTTTTTCCGCTCTTTGGGTTTAAACGTGTAGTTAAGTTTTTGATATGAAGAAAGCACAAAACTTGTCAAACGATACAATTGCACGTAAAAATATTGTTTCGTTTGACAAGTTTTGAATTCTTTAGGGGTGTCAACAATTAGGAATCCAAAACTTCAATTTACCCAATAATCGACACTCCAGTGAACTTCACATGAAAATGTTTCTAACGCATGATTAAGACCGTTTTTTATTTGGAACACAATTGCGCTTTCCTCTTTAAAAAACGAGAGGATCCCTTTTTTATCAGGGTGTGTCAATAACAGATTCACGTCAATTATTGTAATGCTGCAAACTAATTATTGATAGCTTAAATGTTAAAAAATGACATCTCGAAAATTTTAATAGTTTCAAGTATACCTGCCTATCTTATAAATTTCAACTGTAACGCTACCACATTTCATTAAAAAAAATCTGGAGTGACTCCACTCGACTTTTCGAACACTTACGATTAAGATCATTACCAAGCATTTAAATAAATTTTAATCTATGAATAATTCAAACATATATACCCAATTTGAGCTCAATCGAATGTACCGTTTTAACGCTAGCGCACTTTTAGGAATTCCCTCCCCTCCTAGGCCATAATGTAAAATAAATCTTTGTCGTAGCCCTGAAGAAAACTATAAGTCCTATACACATCAAACTCAATACCGGCCATACGATGGTGGTTTATAGCATATATACCCAATTTGAGCTCAATCGAATGTACCGTTTAGGAGCTATCGTGTTCACTCACACACACACACAGAGAGAGAGAGAGCCCTAGTAGCACAATTAGTCCAAAAGACGTTTAAAACACGTTTTTTAACGTCAAAAAACGTATTTCCAACGCAATTTGAATGTTTTTTGAACTAGTTGTGCTACTAGGGAGAGAGAGAGATATACACATACATACATACATACATCTCGTAAAAACAGCATAAATCTCAGAAAATCTCAAAACGTGTAAGTACGCCATAATCTCAAAGTCGAATTTTTTCATGATTACAATACTTTCTTTACATGGTACATGTTCGGAAAGTAATAAAATTGTTTAAAATTGTATGACGAAGTCAATAATTTGGCCTTTTCCCTTTCAATAATTGAATATGTATACCGATAATTGGTTCTTATCCATCTCAGTAACTAGTTCATTCATGTCAGTAATATAGGGAAAAAACTGTTGTTGAATTTCCGGTCATAAAAAGGGAAAATATATTAATATGACAGAATTAATGAGCTTAATCAGTAGTGCAGACCTTGGTCCTAAAATAGAACTTCTAGGCGCTAAGATTGATTTATAAATAGGAAAGTTATTAAGAAAATAATGCAACATTTTAGTTAAAGTAGCGATAATTGGTGCCATTACCCTAATGGTAGATAATGAAAACTGTGCAGAAAACCTTGTCTTCTTAATTCTATTAGAGCGTGAAACTAAATTTCTAAAATAATGATTAATAATAAACTCATTCAAATTGTACTATACTTTTTCCAAGGTTCGTCCTTTTTAAAACAAGGAGCACATACCCCCCCCCCCAAAAAAAAAAAAAAAGAATCGTACGCGTGTCAATTTGTTTTCGATTGAATAGATTTTTAGTGGGATTTATTATTATTGTTCTTATTTGTTTGCTTTCTACAAATGAATTGTTCCTTGAGGCATTTTGAAAACTCAAGAAAGGAAATAAAAAGATAATTTTTTATTTCCATTTTTCTATGCGGATAAAATGTTTTCAGAAGCTCTGAAGCGTAAAATAAGGTAAGCATGTTTATTCATTAAAAGGCGAGAGAAAAAGAAAGTTTTATTGGCTTATGATTCTTTTTATTGTTAGTACAATAAGTAGCTCGGTTAGGCTGAAACCATCATTTTTTAAGTGATTTTATCAAAATATAATCAAATTCCTTGCAGTTTCTTAGTACATATTACCTACGGCAAAAACATTCAAAATGCTGGTGTTAAACTTTAAAATAAATAAAATCTTTGTGAAAAAATCACATAAAATGTTACTTAGAAGATTATAAGTAACATTTTAAATGTTCTTATAAGTAACATTTTATGTGTGTATTTATTTATTTTTTTTACGATATTACCTATTCATTTAATATATGACTTCTAAATAGTTTAAATAAACTTTTGTTTTGTTTGTATTGAAATCCTAATATATAGATACACTGATCACTACTCATTTACTCACTAATTCACAGATTCTGTCCCGATGTCTTTGTGAGTCTTTGAGGGGGAAATTGTGATTCCCATTCGTTTGAAATATCTTTTCGAAATTACCCAGTTTAACTTTTTTTTTACAAACAAAATTATTTCCTCTGCCTAAAGCATTCATATAAGAGATGCTATTCATAGCAAAGCGAAATCTTTTGAATGCGAAAATTTTCCTCAAATACACTCGCACAGAGGCTCCGCGCGTTTTCAGAAGAGCATGCAATTCAGATCTCCGTAACTACAGTAACATACTGAATTTATGAAATTATTTAACTGGACAACGATTGAATATATTGAATGTAGACATAGTTTTGTCTTTTTTCTTGTAGTACCTGTTGTAATAGCCTCCACAACGGGCTTTATCGTCAAGTGTTACACAAACAGTAGCTAAACATGTCACTGTCACGTTTCTTATGCAGCTTCTGTCGAGATCACAATATAGTCTAACCACAGTTTGCGTGTGCTGAACTTCAATTCCTTCAGCAATGCAGTCTTTAGGATATTTAAGTTTCTAGGATGAAGATATGTCCATGCAATTGATTTTCCAAGATCCCCCACAAGTTCTCTGTAGGTTTCAGATTGAGAGATTTTTAGTTCAGAAAGCGACAGTGTTCGATCAGCGGCTCATTGTCAAAAGATATCGTCTACAAGGCAAAGCTGAAACCCTGCTAGCAACTTTGCAAAAGGGCTTTACTTGTGAAGAAAGTTTATTATCAATTTAAATTCTACATCTGCTTCTAAAATAAAGTGCTTTAATGATATCGATCATATCTTCACTCACATTAGCTATTTTAAGGGGCTTCCATTATAGAGTTCACGATACATTGTCAATAAGCTGTTTCAAGATTCACAAACGTAAGTTCAGAATCCCTTGAATCTCTGTTTTTCTAAGATTTCTCTCAGCACAAAATATGGTTATGCATGATCTGAAAAGTCATATTGTTCTTCGATTCCCTCGTTTTCTAATCTATTTCTAAAAATTCTTCTGAATATTTTCATTACATGACTTGTCACATATATTCCTCTATAGTTACAGTTTGTGTTCACCTTCTTAAAAAAATAGGTATTAAAAATAACATCCCTTAAATGTTACTTCTAGCATTGAGTCTCCTGCCGAATCTTGTTCCGTAGCAACACATAGATCTTGTTACATAGCAACATTGACAACACTCTTACCACCTTATTTAAGCAACTCAAGATTTATTCCACCAGGTCTGGGTGATGCACTATTTTTACTTTAAGAGCTTTTTCTAAGTCTGTAGTAGTGAATACAGTTTGTATCTTTTGATACGCAAACTGATTTGAGTCTTTGAATTTGTTCTCTTCGTGAAGTTCCTCTAAGTATGACTTCCAAGATTTAACAGCAATCATTTCGTTTTGTTTTATAATGAGAATTAGTTATCATTCCTTTTAAAATCTTCTAAGTATCTGAGGCTTTTTTGGATCCCGGCTGGGAATTTATGTTAGCACATGCTCTATCCTATTCTTCATTTTTGCATCGCCTAATGACTTTGAAAATCGCTTTTTTCTGACTTTAATGGTCCTCAAAAATAGCATCGTCTTTATTATTTAACTAGTTCTGAAAAGCTTCCTTCGTCTCATGAATTTCTTTACGATTTCTTCACTTAGCCGATCTTTACAATTGCCTTCAAATTTACTTTTTTATCAAAAATCTCCGCAGCAACCTCCCATATATTTTGTTGTTGACGTTTATCTATATAAATAAAATTAGACTTTTGTCTGTACATTTCTTGGAATTCAAAAATTTTGCGATTTCTATCCGTTTCAAGCACCCTGGAATCCGATGCGACCCTCAAAAAAAAGTTTGTCTGTCTGTAATTCTGTCATTCTGTCGTTCTGTCATTCTGTCTGTGACGCTTTTTTTTGTTTAAGCATCACGTAAAAACGACTGAAGCGAATGATATGAAATTGGGTGTCATGGTAGGTGGTCACTCAACTTAAAACATAGGCGTCGAATTTTAAAAAAATCTTAATTAGATTTTCAGATTTTGCGAAAATCGTTTGAAACTGCGTAAATTTGTGTTCAAGCATCACGCAAAAACGACTGAAGGGAATGATATGAAATTGGGTGTCATGATAGGTGGTCACTCAACTTAAAACATAGGCGTCCAATTTTTAAAAAATATTGATTGGATTTTGAGATTTTGCGAAAATCCTTTCAAACTGCGTAAATTTGTGTTCAAGCATCACGTAAAAACGACTGAAGCGAATGATATGAAATTGGGTGTCATGATAGGTGGTCACTCAACTTAAAACATAGGCGTCCAATTTTTAAAAAATCTTGATTAGATTTTCAGATTTTGCGAAGATCGTTTGAAACTGCGTAAATTTGTGTTCAAGCATCACGTAAAAACGACTGAAGCGAATGATATGAAATTGGGTGTCATGGTAGGTGGTCACTCAACTTAAAACATAGGCGTCGAATTTTTAAAAAATCTTGATTAGATTTTCAGATTTTGCGAAGATCGTTTGAAACTGCGTAAATTTGTGTTCAAGCATCACGCAAAAACGACTGAAGGGAATGATATGAAATTGGGTGTCATGATAGGTGGTCACTCAACTTAAAACATAGGCGTCCAATTTTTAAAAAATATTGATTGGATTTTGAGATTTTGCGAAAATCCTTTCAAACTGCGTAAATTTGTGTTCAAGCATCACGCAAAAACGACTGAAGCGAATGATATGAAATTGAGTGACATGATAGGTGGTCACTCAACTTAAAACATAGGCGTCGTATTTTTAAAAAATCTTGGATTGGATTTTGAGATTTTGCGAAAATCCTTTCAAACTGCGTAAATTTGTGTTCAGGCATCACGTAAAAACGACTGAAGCGAATGATATGAAATTGGGTGTCATGATAGGGGGTCACTCAACTTAAAACATAGGAGTCGAATTAAAAAAAAATCGATCAGATTCCGAGATGTTGTGAAAATTGTTTAAAACTGAGTGAATCTTTGTTCCCGCATTACGTAATAACGACTAAAGCGAATGATATGAAATTTGGTCACACGATAGATGGTTGCTCAGCATAAAATATAGGAGTCCAATTTTTTAAACATTTTTATTAGATTTTGAGATTTTGTGAAAATTCTCTCAAAATACGTTTATATTTCTTCAAACATCCCGTAATAACGACTAATACGAATGATACGAAATTTAGTGATATGATAGGTAGTTGCTAATCTTAATTTATAGGTGTTGAATTTTTAAAATACTTTGATTACATTTTGTGATTTTGCGAAAATCGTTTTAAAATGCTAAAAATTTGTTCCAGCATCACGAAATAAAGACTTCAGGGAATGAAACGAATTTGGGTGACATGATAGGTTGTCACTCAACTTAAATTCTAGGCTTCGAATTTTTCAAAAATGTTGATTAAATTTTGAGATTTTGCGAAAATTATTTCAATAGGCGTAAATATTCGTTCGCGCATCACATAATTACGACTAAAGCGAATGAAATGATATTACTTAGTTACTCTCTAACCTGTAATATTTTAGCAATACATAAAAATTATAACTTCGCTTTCTTTACTTTGGCAACATACTACATCCATTCTGTGTACTCCTACAATGCTCACGAAAGTTCTAGCGTTTTGTGAAATTTGCATTCACTAACCCGTCGAGGACGGGTACTTCAGCTAGTATATATATATATATATTTAAAATTACCTTCAATATCTTATTCACTAAACATTCTTGTCTTATCCTTTTACCAACTCCACCCAAAAAGCCAAGTAACGATTTGTTCCACAGTCAGAATCTCGACAAACTCTGACATCTTTAACAGTAACTGAGTTGTATTGCCCAGTTTTAACCCTTTAACACGCGGTGTCCTCGCCGTGAGGACACAAAACACTGACGTTTTGATTCATGAATAATAAATATGATGTTATTCGAATACTTAAGGAGAAAATAGTTACACGAGAATCCTTTTCAATTCAGCACATAATTTCCGGTAAAAGTTATCAATTATTTGTAAAATGGATGTCAAAATTATTTTTATCAGTACCAGCATCCGCTGAGAGCTGGAGAATGTGATGAGAATATACATCGAAATAGAAGAAAAACTAGGTAGACTGCCCAATGGCGAAAAAGTGCAGCCGTTGCATCCCCTCGATTTAACAACCAGCATAATGACGGTCGATCGAATCGGCTGCCATGTTGCGATCGATTTTTGCCGCACAGCCAGGCAGGAAAAATGTTCTTTAGCGCTGGCACGCGATGGGCGATTCGATCGACCGCCATGTTGCTGGTAGTTAAATCGTGAGATGACAACGGCTGCACTTTTTCCCCCATGGGAAAATGGTTTCCCTTAAAATGGTTAATCAGATAAATTATCGATTTCTGGTTTTTATCTTGGTGCCATGTATAATCATGAATGTCTTCATAATAATGAATGTTCATGTATAATCATGAATGTGAAAGAACGCATTCCATATCTTAAAGTCTACTTGCTCACAGATTTCAATCAAATGGTTCCTATTGTCGTTACGAAATTCTTTCCCGAATATTTCGAAAACATTATCACTTTGCCCTTTTCCAAATCTAGCATTAAAGTCTCCTTGCAAGAAAATCTCTTTCCGATAACGAATATTTTCGATGATGCCGCGTAAAGTATTCTAGTACTTAATTTTTACCTCTTCACTTGCGTCATTAGTTAGGGCAATAACACAAACTGCTCTTCTAAAAATGGTCATACACGCAGACAAAATCCTTTCATTGTGAAAGTTCCAATTAGTTTATTTTACTTATGACTGTTTTCTAATCATGATAACCACTACTGCTTTAGCATGTTTGTATTTTCCGATGCTACTCCTCAAGTGACAGTAGTTACCGGTATTTTCCTCTTCCCAACATTTTCTATTTGTGTCTGAGACTACTGCTTCATCAATCTTAGCATCCATAAGTTCAACTGGTAATAAATCGATTATTATTAGATATCCTCTGAAGATTCCTGCATCCAAAAACCATCTTCTTTGTTCGTTTGCTAATTCCTTTTCTTAGAGTTAGTCCAAAATTATTATTTTTCTTAAATCTTTTAGCAGGTTTTTTTTTTTTTTTTTTTTTACGTTGAAGAGAAGCTAGCCCGTAGAAACAAATCTCAACCTGAAGAACCAGGTCCTTTCTAAGTCAGAATATTCATTTTTCAGAATTTTTAAAGCTGTTAATAGCTATTTAAATGTGTTAATCTTAAATAAATAGTTTTTTTTTATAAGCTTAATTTAACCATAAACTGAAAAAATATTGGACGATATTTCTTTGCCCGAGCTTTTTTAAAGTAACGGAAATTCACCATTCCTCATAAGTGACAGATTGGGTTGATAGCTTACGAAAAACTTTCCGTCTTGCATATTCTTTTTTATTTTCGAATCTTCTCTCATCAAGAAAAATAACTGATTGTTATAATGCAGTTTGACATTAATAGCATACCCCGGTGAAATTTTCAAACTATAGTACGAATGCACAGCAAAATACCTTTGTTAATTTTCTTTTTGTATTTATGGACATTAAATCTTTTACAAATTTCTGGTTCAGTAAAATGTCCGTTGCAAAATAAATTTAAATTATATTACCGTTATAATCTGAAGTCTGATCTATTTGTTAAAGAAAAATGTATATCTTGACGTTTAAATCGACAGTGGCAATTTATGTCTGAAATATCGGTTGCCAAAAACTGAAGAGTATCATTAGGATTGCCTAAGTTAAATTTGAGCCTTAAATCTATAATATTAGATGTTAAGAAAAAAAGAGCATAAAATAAACTAATATATTCTTTTTACCAAAATTCTTTGATTATTATGACCAAAGGGTAATCACCGTGGCGTTTCATTCGTGGATGGAGTTGGTTTGCCAAATTTATCTTTACGTCTCGCTACTCTATCCGTTTAATACTTTGTATCCTGAGAAATTTCCTGCATCATCAATTCCATTTAGTCATCTTTCTTCACGAAGAGCAGGCACAGCATTTTTAGGAGGGAAAATGCTTTTTTCAACGTTTCTATCTCGTAGAGAATATTGTTCCGACATTTGAGCGTGGATTTTTTCTTCTGTTCTAAAAGTGTCTACGTCACAAACCTTCTTCAAGGCATCATTACGGGAATGAAAAGACACTTTACTGCAAGCGGCAAATGTAAATTCTACATTGTAAACCGCCTTGAACTCTAACTAATTTATAATTAAGTAATATTGAAAGAAGTTCGATATTCGTTCAATATTTAATCCTTTAAAGGAAGTTAAGCTTTAAACAAACTAAGATTAGGAAATGAGAATGTTTATTTACGATTCAAATATTTTATGCTTTTGACTTTTCAATACTTATATCTTATTAATGACAATACGATTATTAGGATATAATATAAATATCCTAATCACGAACAGTAAAATTAATTTTAAAAAATCTACTTTCATCCAATGGATAGCCAATTGGATCATACACTGTTTTAAAATACTCAACGTAAAAACACGGAATTTTTTTTACAGCGAAATCTTTATTTGTAAATGTTTACCATTGTCTTTTTTTTTTTTTTTGAATTTGTAAGAACTTCTGTAACAAAATTCAGAGCTCAGATATCAGATACTGAGGTTAATTTTTAGTATATTTATAATATCGATGTTCATATTAAATGACGTGTTTTTTAATTTAAAGTAAATTTTAATAAAAACGAAAGTATGAATTCAGACTTAAAATTTTTTTTGTTACTTCTCCTGTGGATTATATGCATTTAATATAAAAGCACACGGTTTTGTTTGTTTGGGTTGTTTTTTTTTTGGGAGGGGGGAGCATTTGGAAAGTAAATTATTTGTCCCCTGAAATTAAACCAGGTCAAAGCTGTATAAAGTATGACTTGATGAATTCTTATATGAGCTCAAAGGTCTAGGTGCTCTTGCTGAGCTGATCTCCTTCCTGAAATACTTTTATTTGAACGGCAGTTCATTTAGACTTTGATTGTCATTCCAATTCGCCTATATCAAATATTATTCTTTCTCTTTAGTTCTTTTAGTTTGGATTTATTCTTTAGTTTCTTCATATTTCACGATCGTACTGTTTAGGAACTTTAGTAATGTACAACACACATTTTAATGAAGCAATAGACGATTTATTTTTTTTTTCGTTTTAACGCGATAAAGACACAATTCGTGTGATTATATTAGCATACCCCTTTCACTTAAGAAGAAAATAACCTATCCTGGTGCACAAACTTTATAGGTGCGACTAAAATCCCAATCTACGATGATTTGAAACTTTTACGCTTAAGTATGCAATAGTAAATTGTTTTCAGCCAAAATAAGAAATATTTTACGAAATATGCATTTTCATGATACTGCATAGAATAGAAGAAAAAAACTAATACGATTTCCTTTATTAAACAGCTACATAATTTATAATACTGTTAGTGCTATTGTTCGTGATCACATTTTTATACTCCAGAGTTACATTATAAGATACGAATATTACTAAATTGATTACATACGTTTACGCTGTTTGAACATAAAAGCATGTTTTATAATCAAAGCCTTAACAACCAACGTTATCTACTTTAAAACATACATGCTGAGAATATTGATACAGAATAAAGAAACTGAGCTACATAGCATTCTCTAGAGCTGTGGCACGAAGCCTGTACCCAAGAAATATTAGAATTAAGAATTCAAGGCGTTCATTTCACAATGCACACTGGCGTTTTTCCGTCAGCCTCCACGTTTAGAAGTCGTGAATACTTTTTAAGATCAAGAAATCAATTATTTAAGTCATCTCCAAGGCCCAGTTTAATTAAGTCACTTGGCACTACTCAATGCAGAGCAATACCCAGCCTTTACATATTCAGTAATAAATGATTAAAAGGCATACAAGAAATTCATCAAATAACTTGACATTGTCTTTGACGATACTCCAAATTTTATTCCCTAGAAAACAAAAAATATGGATATAAAATACTAATAATAACATTTTGTACCCCTCCAGCGGCAATTATGTTTATGGGGTAACATTTGTATAGAAGTATATGACACAGTTTGGAGTGAAGAAAGCCAGACCACCCGCGTGTAATCTGCAAATAAAAGACATTAGACTTTGATAGAAGAATGGCCGCCATACTTTATTGAAGGAAAGAAAAATATCACTGGGAGATTAAATTAGTGTCGTTTAAAGGGGCGTTATTTTCTTTCTCCTTGTATGAGTAGTTGTCAAAGGGGAAAAAAGGTTTTTATTACGTTGTTTTCTTTCACACTTACATAGTTATTGGATTAACGAAAAAATATGACATTGAGATAGATTTGAATTTAATCTTTTTATTCGAATTTACATAAACTCTTTTATGTTCTTAAACCCTATTTCCTATTCATTTTCTTATATAAAAATGGCTGAGTGTCTCAGCTAGTGGTACCTTATAAAAATATATTTAACATATTAAATTCAACCTTTTATAATCTTCCGTTTTTTTTTTCTCAAGCGACTTTAAAGCCTTTTTATAATTCATTTTTGTGTAAAGTCTTTGATCGTCTTAGAATGGCTTTGTCTAGAAAAGCGCATTGTATTTTTTTCAAAATTCTCGGAACCCCATATGGTTTTCTTCAGGTTGCCCCAAGGAGAGCTGATTTTTCTTAACTTTTCTGGACAATGTGAAAAACCTGAGGGTAATTAATGATACTGCGAAGCTTGGTGTTATACTCATTCAAGAGTATAAGAATAAAATAACCAAGAATAATAAGCATAAGCACTCCCTATATACTGTAGTTAGTCATCAGAAGCTCTGTATCGAAAAAAAAAAAAATATGAAAACATCCCAATAACGTTGCAAGTTTTTTTAACCTATTATGAATCATTCTTTCACATTTTGTTCTTAACAGTGCTTTATTTTCAGGTTACTAATTCTTTTAATAAAAAATAAATTTAAATTTTTTTCAATGATTCGCGAAAGATTCTATCGAAAACTATAGAATAACTAGAATTCAAAGCCCGTTATGGAGGCAATTATAATCTATACTGAATACATTTAATCTTCGTCACCTAAAATAAATAACTTCATACTCAATTTTTATTATACACCCAAAGCGAATTTCGGAAACTTTCCGTGTTCAAAATTTTTCGTTTCGTGCACACAGCCATTTTTATATCCATGCAGACGATTTATTTGTGGAAAATCTATTTTAAATGAATTGGAATCCCCCAATCGCATGACGTGATTTTCATTTGAAACAGCTCATTTTGTCATGCAAATGATTTACTTTTTTTTACTCTCGTAAATAAAATGGAGCTGAAAATAGCAAAAAAATCACTTAAAAACGAGTTAACGGGTGGAGTTTCCAGATTTAGTGTAGCGCAAATTGTTTTCTATAGTCTTATACATAATTATGAAAATTTTCAAGCGGATCGTACAAACGGTGTAGATGTTATTACGCTTTTTGTGCCTTTTGATCTTTTTGAACTTTTTAATCTTCTTGGAGTAATGGCGGTAAAAGTTTTATCTTCGAGGGGCTGCCTGTAATTGTCAGAGAGTGAGATCAGCGTAACTATATAGCAGGATGTTTGAAAACCGATCACGTGCGGGCATAGCTGTATGTTAACACAATCTAAATACTCTAAATCTTCTAACTTGAACGCAATGAGCAGCCCCCTAATATTATCCGAATGGAAAAGGATAAATTTTCTGATTTTTAACTGGCAAGTCAAACCTATTAATGAGCCACTCTACACGATAAAAAAAAATAATAATTTGAAACATCCCTTTAAACACACGGCTCATACTAAGGCGCCATTGAGCACGAACATTTATAAATGTGATTTGGCTTGCTGCGTTCTTGTCTCGTTGGGGTTCAACTCGCAGATTATTCGACTCCAGGCACAGTCTTCTTTTAATCGAAGCAGCTGTCCGACTGCATCTCGGAAAAGTTTTGATCCCAAATATTGTATTAACCACATTTCACACCCAAAGTACTGATTAAAAGTTATCTCTCTGCGTATTTCCTTTCTCTCTATTCTAAAAAAAAAAAGTAACGGTCGCTGCCGCTGTCAATAGCTTGTTCTGATATCTCCTCCGGAACCCTGGGTATTTGAGTTTCAACGAAGGTGTCCACGGATTCGGAAAATTCCGGGAAATCCGATTAGCTGACTTAAATTTCGAAATTCTAATTATTTTAGAAGATATTAATAAAAAAATATAAGCATAATGGTTGCCAGGTTTGGCAATTTTTGCCAGCATAAAATCATTCATGTCTTTGCAACGAAGCATTTTCAAGTATGTACAATCGCGTGAAATTGACAAACATGAAGTAGAATTACAAAAATTTTACGCCAAATTAAAAAGTGCAGGGTTAGCAAGAAATAAGTTGCCCACTTCAGAAGGCTCTAGAATGCGTTCTATTAGTCCAAATGAGATAAAATTTGACTACGGGTAATTTAGATGATGCGATTGACATTTATTAAATAAAAAATTTAGTACAAGAACCGGCCAATAGGTGGCGCTGCAATACACATAAGCGTATTTTATATGCTTTATAAATGTTAAAAATATAAAAAACTTTAAAATTGTTCAATATGTCCCCCTTCACGCTCAACAATGTGCTCTTATCGTAGAACCACATTTTCCATAGTTGATCGGAGTGAGTCTGCAGGAATATCAAGAACATGGCGCCGAATGCTGCCCTTCAGATCTGGCACAGATGCTAGCCTTTGACGGTAGATCTTGTCCTTCAGAAAACCTCACAAACAGAAGTCGCATGGGGTGATATCTGGCAAATGAGAAGGCCATGCTATGGGAAAATAACGGCTGATCACCCGTGCATCTGTGAAATGCTGTCTTACCAATTGCTGTACGCGACGATTCATATGAGGAGGTGCACCATCTTGCATTAGAATTATGTCCTGAAGGCATCCACGCTTTTGAAGTTGTGAGATTACAAAATTCCCCAGTATAGCACGTTACCGTTGTCCTGTAACGGAACATGTTTGGATTTCATTTGCAGTTATCCCCTCAAAAAAATACTGCCCAATCATAAAGGTAGCCAAAAAACCACACCATACTGTCACTTTTCAGGATGTAAGGGCTGTTCCTGGATAGCGTGTGGATTTTCCACTGCCCAAATTCGACAATTACGGGTATTAACTTTCCCATTGTGGCAAAAATTTGCTTCGTCACTCCACAGAATGTTCCATGGCCAAGTGACATCAACCACCATTCGAGCAAGGAACTGAAGTTCAAAAAACCTCAGAGTCCCCATCCTGAAGTGTGTGCACAGTCTTGATTTTATAGGGATAAAAATGCAAAATCCGCCGTAAAATCTCCCGTACAGTGGAATACGGCTTATCCGTTACGCGGGATACAGCTAGTACGCTCATACTACCATGCGCCGACTGACTGCTGGCTTCAACGACCTCTGTAGCCACATTTTCGACGCTAGAAGACGGGATTTGCTTTCGTCCTCTGCCAGGAAGAATTCCAAGTAGCCCAGTTGTTTATAATTTTTGTATCATTTTCTGTAGAGCATAGGGTGACATTGGACCTCTTCATATCCGCTTTATACGACGGAATTCTTTTAAAGCTACTACGGAGTTCTGCTGGTTCCAGTAGAACAACTTTACCAGTAGCGCTTTTTCTTGCAACTTAGGCATTATGTTCAGAGAAGTAACTAAACTTCCTGCAGAATCCGCCGTCTTTTTATCCAAAGAATTATGCAAATTGGCATGTGCTGTAACGCAAATGACATGCCACATTTGCAATATATGTAAATAAATGCCACATGTGTATAGTACCCTCTATTGGTGAATTTTTGTATTGAAAGGTTTTATTTAAGAAATGTCAAGCGCATCATTTGAATTACCCGTAGTTCAAATTTTGTCTCATTTGGACCAATAGAACGTATTCTAGAGCCCTCTGAAGTGGGCAACTTATTTCTTGCTAACCCTGTATGTAAAATAAATAAGTCAAAGGGTGTTACACGAAGTTGACAATTTTCAAATAGTAACTTCTCTTAAAGAACCGGAGTTTAGAATTACCGATTATTCATTTTTCCAAAACAGAATGACTAATTGTAACAGATTTAAAAAGCGTTATTTTGGCATCAGGTACGATCTGGCAAAAGGCTATCTCTCCAAGCAGGGTAAATCTAAGCCGCGTGTTCCATCCGAAGTGTTAGCACCCAGTATCTTGAAAAGGAAAAATAATGAAAATGCAGGTAATAGTAAAGCCGGTTAGGTTCAGCTTGGGTATTTGCTACCAGTAGAAATATTTGGTGGCGTTAACTGTGCTATTGTTTCAGAATTACTCTGCTTACTCCGGGTTCGTCGTTCTAAAGTCCAGTTGGTGTAGAAAGTTCTAGTAAAATGTCCACTGGTCAGGATCGACACAACTTTATTGCTTCTAGAACTCTGTACAAAAATCAGCTGTACAAAATTCAGAAGCACAATTAAACAGTAATGTGCTTTTAACAGTCCGCTTAGATCAGAAGCTCTCACAAATGCTGTATTTCCCACATAAAATAAAACACTTTCACTGGCAGAAATTCAGTGAAAATATACGAGAGATAGCACTAACAGTCTCTCAAAACTCAGCGATCAAGAATTTACACACAGCACTTAAATTCAAAGCTTCATAAACAGCGCATAATACCGCTTCTATCGCAGAGCAAAACAAGCGTACTTTCAGAGAGAGCTCCATTCACACACTGGATGCTCAACTCACACTGAACTGGAGCTTCTAAAGCGCTTCTATTTATAGCCGACGCAGAAGGTACAAGAAGCCTCCAGAAAAGTCTATTTCACGAAGATTCCACAAAAGGCGGGAATTTTGATTATGTCATAGAAGAGAAATATTAGGTTATTATGCGTTTTTAATGCAGGAAAACCAACTTTCGGGCCCCATTGGGGAAATCGCGCCAAATTTGGCGCCAAAAATAAGTCCCCATAAGTGAAGTTATCGAAGGCCTAGGACCAATATTTCTCGAGATTTCTAGAAACCCATAGAAAAACAATAGGGAAACGAAAACCTCCGTATCTCCGGTTCTAGTTGGCCGATTTTGATGCAACAAAAAGCAAAATTTAACTATTTGAAGCGTAGCATACAAATTTTGAACTATTTTAAGCTCCAGAACAGTGGGTTGCCCCGAAAATTCGTAACACTATTATAGCAGTTATAGTACACCTTGGATATTTGCCAAAACGGCGAGATGATGTAATTCGTGGTGCTAAATACGCCCATCTGCAAAGGATTGTTTTCTCGGTAACCTTACATGAGCAGTAATTATAGGTTATGAGCATGTGTAAATCGCCAAATGATGAAAAATTCCCATTGGTGGCAAGCTATCCTAGCTGTTCCGTAGTTTTTATCAAAGAAAACATATGAAGTACTATTTTCTTAGAACTGAGTACAGTTGAACCTCGTTAAGACGAAGTCGAAGGGTAGGAAAAATCTTTCCGTATTATCCGAAATTCGTATTAAACGATAAAATAGCAAAAGGCAAGATGTGATTGGTAAACTGTTTTCTTTCGTCTTAAGAGTAATTTCGTGTTAAGCGTTTTCGTCTTAAAGAGGTTCTACCGCATTAACTATACATATACGTAAGCCGCCAAATTATAAAAAATCGCCATGATGGCAAATACGCAAGGTGTTCCATAGGTTTCACATGATTAAAAATAGTGTGAAGTTTAAATTTTTATCTGCCAAGGAACATGCAAGAACCAAGCAATGTGCAGCTCAGTAACTTTCTACCTGATCCAATCTTTGGGTTTTGTCTGTTGAAATTATACCTTTTTTACGAATAAGCCTTATTAGGAGCCGAATGCCTCATACGAAAAGCAAGCGTAGCGAGTACAGGGGTCTTGGCGCCTAGTTGCATAAAAAATAAGATCTAAGGATTTTACAACAGTTATACCATTATTCAGATCTAACATTATAAAAGGAAAATGTTTGCTCTACGATTACCCATTTAAATTTGTAGTTCAGATACATGAGGTTATTAAGAAGCTCAAACTGGTTATAATCTTAATCTATAATAATAAAAATGAATGTTTGTAAATCTGTCTGTCTGTATGTGTGCGGTCTCCAGACAAACCTACTGCACGCAGAACTCTGAAAATTTGAATATATAAGCCCATGAGTCCGATAATGTGCACCTGAGAATCAGAATTTTAAAATTTTAATTACTTTTTTAATTATTAATTAAAAACCGTTTTCAGGATGCCATGCTCGGCGAGTTTCACCGGCATGATACTGTGAAACAAAATCAGATGCATTGGAAAACATGAAATGGCACGGAAATTTAGTCAGTTTTGCGCCAATCTATATCAATAAAAATGAATGTCTGAAAATCTGCATGCGTGCGATGTCCAGAAAAAACTACTGGACGCAGAACTCTGAAAATTCGAACATATGAGCCCATTCCTTCGGTAATGTACACCTGAGGCTCAGAATTTTGAAATTTTAATTACTTTTTAAATTATTAATTAAAAACCGATTTTAGATCGTCATGTTTGGCGAACTTTGTCCTCATGAAAAGATTTATGCTTGAAGTGAGTGGTAACCGCAAAAGTAAAAAACCATTTTTTACGTTGCCATGCTTGGCGAGTTTCGACCGAATGCTACTATAAAACAAATCGTTTGCATTTGAGAAGCATGAAATGGCACGAAATTTTCATCAGGTTTACGCCAAATCTATCTATATAATAATAAAAATGAATGTTTGTAAATATGTCTGTGTGCGGTCTCCAGACAAATCTACTGCACACAGAACTTTGAAAATTTGAATGCATAAGCCCATGAATGCCGATAATGTGCACCTGAGAATCAGAATTTTAAAATTTTAATTACTTTTTTTAATTATTAATTAAAAACCGAAATTTTCTTACCCTGTGTTACGAATTTTGGGAGCAACCCGCTGTTCTGGGGTTTAAAATAGTTTAAAATTCGTATTCTATGCGTTAAATAGTTAAATTTTGCTTTTTGTTGCATTGATATGTAATGTTCTGGAAATCTCGGGTTCTATGGGTAGTAGGTCTTCGAAAACCAAATTTTTGGGGACTTATTTTTGGCGCCAATTTTGGCGATATTTCACCAAAACTTGCCAAGTTTGACGATTTTTCTGTCATTTGGCGCGTTTTTCCTAATGGAACCTTTTCATGAAATTTTTTATGGTACTTTTTATGGTATTTAATATGTTTAATGACCTAAGATTTCCTAATTTTAAGAAATTTAAATCGAAAATTGTGGATTTTACAAGATAATTTGCTTAATTGGATGAAATATTTAATAACTCCAGCAATTTTAATGCAAATTACACGATATTTCTGGGGGAAATATGTGACGGCCACGGCAGTGAGTTGTCTTTAGTGGTGCGTTTGTAAGTACGTACCTGAAACTCTGGAACCATTATCTGCACATTCTGTTATACAATTGCGGCCTAGAGTACTAATCTGGAGTTGCAGTTTACATGTCAGATTTTGTAAATCGCATAATTTAAGGGGTTCACGGGCAACGCCGTGCGGGACTGCTAGTGGAGTAATACAATGTAATACTTGAATTTGGATACTAGTTCATAAAAAGCATTAGATTGTTAGAAATTGAGTGCTATTAATTTCAAAGATTTTTGTCTTCACAAGAGACAGCGTTTTACTTCTCATGGGTTGCCAAAAGGTCGGGGGTAGGTTAATAAAATGTTAGAGGTCGCCAGTGTTTGCCATTTTTAGCGACTTATCACCTACTTTGGCGCTAAAAAAATAAGTCACCAAAATTTAACCCAGCTGGGCAATATCTTCTATATTTCGCGAAAAATTGCCAAAATTTACTGCTTATTGTTATGGTAATATTAATTAGCGTCTACAAAGGGGTCTATATTAGTTTAAATAAAGGTGGAGTATGGTTTTACTATGGAAAGCAAAGATTGTAAAACAGTTTTAGAAATTGACTTTAATATACATTTCAATTCTGAAGAAGTGTTTTGTGAAAAACGAAAGACAAATAATGCACACTCCATGGAGTATGATATGCTTTTAATATATAGAAATTTAGTGCGCATTTAAAATATGAGAGTGTTCAAAATTTTCTTACATTTTTTAGTTTTTAAACTTTACAATATCACTATAGTTTGAAAATAAAATTAATTATACAAGTCAAAACTGCAACATGGAATTTCTTTGGTTGCTTTAAAAATCAGTTTCATGAAAAAAAAAGTCAGTCTAAACTAGTTTATTTTACATTTCGCGAGTTATAACTCACTTTAATTTTGAGTTCTGCAGTAACAGTAAACAAACTCGCTTCACTTGAAGGATTCTGGGATCTCATTCAGAAATGCTCCCTCGTGAAGCAGATGCTATGCATTACAATCTTTGCCAATATCAGATAGGGAAGATAGGTTTTTTTTTGTTTGTTTGTTTTGTTTTTTGCTCTGGTTTCTTAGCAAAGTCATTTGTATAGCGGTCAACATATTCACTGTGCAGGCCAACACGATTCCTTTTGTGATGATCAATTAAGCTTTCTGGCACAAAGCTGCGACGTTTTGCTTTGGTAATAGGGGGACTTCCCAAACGATCTCATAAAAAAGAGACATGTCACAGATTTTGCCAAACCACTTTTTATCTGTTTATCTGTTTTTCTCTCTTTCTTCTTTTCTTGTTTACTTTTCCTGAGGCCTCTGAAAATATCTAGAGAATTTTTGAACGCTGCCAAATGCGGTTAGTTTTACAAACTTACGTTTATATGGGATGGAATTCAAAGCAGTGGAAATATGCAAATCTAATTTTGTGAATAAAAAGTCCCATGTAGGAAAATGTTCTGTAACTTGGCAATTAAAAAAAATTACTTTAAAATTTTGTTAATCAAATATTGATTTTTATGGACTAAGTATGTTCTATAAAAAGTAATACTTTAATAGTTTAAACCACAAACTTAATATGCTTTAGAGGATTTTTCCAATACATAATAAATCAATTTAATGTAAATCTTATTCCCCCCTGCTACATAAGAAAGGAACTATTGAGTTAAATAAATCCCCATAAAAGAACGTTGAATTTGATGTAATAAATTTATGAAATGAATATATTTTTTTCAAATTAAAGTGGTAAGTTCTTATGAAGAATTTTTCTATTCTGATAAAGGCAGTTTCATCTGAATGGATATTTTATTTACGGTTCAAAAAGAAAAGGGTGAGCACTATTTAGCTCAAAACTCAATCAAATGAACGCAGAGCATTGAACTTCGGAGTCGGTCATTTTGAATTGGTGTGGAGGATTTCATTATAGGAGGTGACAGCCAAATGCGCTTAATTTTACGAGCTTACGTTTATACGGGATGGAATTCAAAGCAGTAAAATCATGTGAGTCTAATTTTGTGATTAAAAAGACACGTGTAGGAAAATGTTCAGAAACTTGACGATTTAAAAAAATTACTTATTAATAAATATCTTTGTGATGAAAAGAAATATCAATTTAGTGATGCACTGTGAAATCTTCAGTGCAGTTCTATAGCTTGCTCAATAAACATCTCCCACAGTACAATTCGGCCGCCCAGGTGGTGTAGTGGCTAAAGAACCGTTGAATGACGCCTTAGGTTCGAGTTCGATTGCCGGCTTGGGTGTTGAATCGTCCGTCCTCTTCATAGGGGGTAATGTTGGCCACCCTTTGGGTGTCCCTTAATAGAATTTCCAATACCTTTGGGCTGTTGTAGTCGCGAATGCTTAATCGGCAAGTGCCCGTACGTTACTTAAAAAAAAGTATAGTTCGTCACACAGAGCTTTTACACTTAGATGATGCTTTATTGTTCATATACTTCGTATCCTTAATTTTTTAAGCCTTAAAAATAAGATATACATACATATTTTTAACCCTCTCGTCACCCTGAACCTCATATGAGGCTCCTACTTCAAGTAGCAATATTTAGAGAGAAAAAAATTGAATTTAGTAATTTTTCTTTCAGTGATATCAATATCATTAATTAATTCATGTAGAAAGTACATGAGGCTCTTAACTAGATGCACAAATCGTGCTTAGATTGCAGTACTAGTCAATTTAGACCATTTTTTACAGTTTTCGCTTTATTCTTTCACGAGAAAAATTAAGAAAATATTTACGCTGCTTTTTTACCTTTTTTTTCTTTTTAAAATAAGTATCGTTTTTTTCTTATTCCACAACCTTTACCTAACATGTGCATCCTTTTAAATTAATTTTAGCATAGCAAAATGCTTCAAAAATGCAGAAATAAATATTAGATAAAGCGACATTAGAAAAAAAATATTTTTGCATGATTTATAATAGTATTTCAGATGCATTAAATGCTAGACAGATTTTTTTCTCTGATTTTTCATAATTCGGTGATGAGAAGGTTAACGCATATTTTTAAGCTTTGAACTCCAAAAATAGAATTTAGTTTACTTAGTGCTTAATTTGTACTGTAATTGCTGCTTTTTGGGAGAACTTAGAATTATTTGATTCTACATAATTTTTATGACATTCTTCTGCATAATCAAATTTAGAAGAGTTTTTTCCCTCTATAGCACGACCATGGTCTGGAAATGATGATGTAAAACTGCTAAAACCCTTTTTTTTTAACTCATTTTTACTCAACGAGTACACTTTATTTATTATTTGTCAGATATTCGACATTGAAAGAGTAAAAATGGAACTGCATATGTATTTCTAGATCATATTTAGCATTTTCAAAGTGGTTTTCAAGAAATTTTTTCCTTCTTAAAATTGAACTTAAAATTTTAATTCATTTTATGTTTAAGCGTATGTTTATTTCCAAGTCAGAGAATTTAAGTGAAACTTGGTAAAGTAAAAATTAACAATTATTTATATCTTCAAATGCCTGTAAAATAATAAACAGAATGAAATAAGAAAAGCTTCGTTTTTGCAGAAAAATTCAAATTGACTATGAATTTACAATCACTTTAGAAAACATGAGTGGGATTATTATTATTATTATTATTTTAAAGTTGATCGCTTAATATGGAATGTCCCTATAACTAGAACTATTGGTAACTATTGTTAATTACTTCAGGTTCATTGTTTTAAAAAACAGGTAATGTGTCGATAAATATAAGGAGCCATTTTAATATTTAGAAAAAATTTATGCAATTTTTTTCTCCTAAATAGAAACATATATGAAAATCTACCTTATTAATTTAATCTGTTTCTTTTAATGGTACTATCTCCAGTATTGCTGAAACTGAAAAATCAAATTTAATTAATTCAACTGAGCAAATACTGTATATTTTCATATATATGAATAGTTTTCGGTGATATAAATGCCTTGAAATATCGTAATTTATTTGGCTTTAAAATAATTACTAGAAAAATCTTCGATCGTGAAAACAGATAGAGATTAGCATTTTCAAAATGGAGGCTTTTACGTTACATTAAAACAAATAAAAACGTCATTTAAGAATATATAACAAATTTTTAAGTATTCGTACGGAAATATTCATTATTTTTAGCCTGTAAATCTGATCTTTCACATTCACTAACGTCATTTTTTAAAACTTTCCACTGAGGTGGAAAAGAACTATTGATTTCAGTTTGTCTGTCTGGCTGCCCGTCCGTGCTCTAAATATATGTATTGTTCCTACGAACAGTACCATGCACCCTACTGAAAATAGTTCATGCAGCGTTTATAGATCTTTTGCAGGAATACTCAAAAGAATTCCAATACATTACGCTCTATGGGCAGTCGTTCTTTAAAGCGTAATTTAGAGATATTCGGGTATTTCAAACAAAACAAAATTAATATGAAATTAAGAGATAAAGCTGTCCATTGAAAATAGTGCGTCTATTATTTATAGTTCTTCTACTATACATACAAAAGAATACCAATACATTACTGACAATAATGTATTGGTATTCTTTTGTATGTATAGTCACTGACAATGACAGTTTTATAGACATTCACGCTTTTCAAGCGCAACATTCTATTATATAGTTAGCTAATGGTCCAACGATGATTGTGAGCCTCCCTCAGAAATTGCGCCAAATGTCACCAAGCTTGTCTATTTTTCAAAATACATCGCCAAATGTGACAAGAAAAAATCTTCCAAAAAATGAGACAAGCTTGGCAATATTTTCATTTTTTGTCAAGAAATAAAAAAATTCCTAATGTGACAACATTAAGGGGCGGCGATTTTAATAGGAATTGTGAAAATACGCAACTCTGCCTCTAATTAATCGATTTTACACGCAGCAAAATTGCAATAATTGATTTTTGATGCATGTAAAATAGCTGATAAAAATAGGAAATTTATCAAATGCAACATCAGTTATCCTGCCGATTTCAGTTGGTGAGACAATTTTTTAAACATTATAATAACATTTTAACGTTAAATAACACATTGCTAGAAGGATACTAGCCGTCGCTCTCTTGCCTGTAAAACTACTTATCCCGCCATAGTACTGTTGACGGTGAAAAACGGCGAGCTGGTTGCGTCGTGAAAACCACTTTGTTTCAGCGCTTTCACAACTAGTAGCAAAAAAAAAAAAAAAATATTGTTATTATTATTAAATAGTCCCGAGGCTGAAAACCTGTAGCCGCTGCCATCTATCCATTTAACTACCAATAACATGGCGGTCGATTGAATAGCCCATCTGGCTCCACAGAGCTAAAGAAGTTTTCCCACACAATTGTCTGTGCTATCTATCCAGTTCTAGTCCAGTCTATACAGTTGGTCTTAAAATACTTGTGCTTCAAAGAGTTAAAAAAATCCCTCCTCAGGTTGAGTTTTATTTTATTTTCATTTTTCTTTCCCTTCCCCAAAGTTAACCCTTTAACGAGCAGTGTTCCCGCTCTGGGAACACCAAACTCTGACTGTTGCCAGTCACAAAGAATAGATTTGATTTCTATAAAAATAGTTGCGGGTGACATAGCTCCACGAGAATCCTTTACTTTTTAGCACGTCATTTCCCGTAAAAAAACTGTCACGATTATTTTCAACAGCACTGACATCTGCTGGAAAATGGAAGAATGCGAGAACAGCTGGATAGATTGCCCAATGCTGAAAAAAGGGAAGCCATTGCCCTCGCTCGACTTAACTACCAGTAAGATGGCGGACGATCGAAACGTTTATCGCGTGCCACAGATCTAGAGACCCTTTTTTGACGCAGCTGGCTGTGCGCACAGCCAGCTGCGTCATAAAAGGGTCTCTAGATCTGTGACACGCGATGAACGTTTCGATCGTCCGCCATCTTGCTGGTAGTTAAGTCGAGCGATGGCAACGGCTGCCCTTTTTTCAGCATTGGGAAAGGGTTTCGGCTCAAAGGGTTAAAAGCTGTGAAGGAGCCAGACGTGGAATGAAAATGATCTGCAGTGAAGTCTTGAGTTACAAGCTAATGATGCATTTCAAGAGACCTCGCGTGAGGGGAAATTCCGCGTTGTGAGATAGGATATGTATACGACTATTCGAAACACACACGCAAATATTTCAGACACATATAAACACCCCCCTCGCCCTCTAACTCTTCTAAACTATTCCCTTAGTATCATTTCCCACATAAATGAATGCTTCCGCTGCTTATCATTGGCGAAAATTTATTAATTGAACTTGTACAATAATACTGGAGTGATAGCCATTCGAGTAAGGTAGATCGTGTTGTAGCACGAGTCCACAAGGAATTTCTGAAATAGAAAATTCACAATCAAGATTTATACAACATTTACCTGTAATTTTTCATCACTCTACTTCAGACTCTGATTCAGATTAATTAGCATTTATTATTTTTTATCCCATTTTTCTTATACTATACTCACTTCTCTATTATTTTTTGGTTTTTCTAATCAAAATTTTTCTTTCTATTGCATCCCATTTTACGCCTTATGTTTGCTTCTTATTCAAAATTTATTGTTCTGTTTCAGGTCTTTTCCAAATAATTGTATATTGACACATATACTTTTATCAATTTTGTACTACATGTGACATATACTTCTATTAATGTGGATGAAGCCTAAGTCCTCTGAGAGCAATAGTTGCTCCAAGCCATGAAGGCGAGCTGCTCTCAAGAGGTAGTATCTTGTATTCAGAGTGGAAGGGAAAACAGTCAAGAAGTTTGGACTCTCCCAAAATTTACTAACCGAGGTTTCAGGAAGAACTTTTCTTTGATGGATTGCACTTATATGATTACAGCTTTAAAAAAGAAAAAAAAATTCTGCTGTTATTAAAGATAGAAGTTTAAAAGAATAGGTTTAATCATAATGTGTGACAGTTTTCTCAATATACGCTTAGCATTGTAATACTAGCTGTATATGTATGCAATCGCTCTAGTGTTTACTTGCTGAATTGTCAAAGGCAAGACGATCCCTGTGCTTGTGTGATGGAAGCTATTATTTTTCAAATGAATACTTTCTGATCTATAAATGAGTAGACTGAAATTAGTTTTAACAAAACATCAAACTACAGTGTCTCAGTGTATTTATATTGACTAGTTGTCTGCCAGTGGCCGAAATTTGACCATAAATCATTAATTTTTTTTTAATTTGAGTGTGAAAGAAGTTCTTCTGTCAAAGAATATGACTCACCATTCCATATACACTGGAACCTACTAAAGTGACCACATTGGCTAAGAGAATATCTGTCTTTAGTGACCACTTTTGTACAATTTCACTTTACAACCACCACACTTTTCTGTGAAGACGGTGTTTTTGTAAAAACTCTATCAAATTTTGCTAAATGCAACGGCAGCTCGAGCGAGTGGTCATAGGGTCATCTCCCGCTACCGACCTTGGATTTCACACATTCAGTTTGCATTTTTAACAATTTAAGCTAATCTAAAAAATCTAGTGCCCCCCTCCGAAAATTGAGCCATACACTTCATTAATATTATTTTCATTCCCTCTTAATTGCTGAGGTATTTCTTCAATAATATTTTTGGAGAAAATTTGATTTAGCATACTGCCTGGCGGGAGATTATGAAGAAATTGTCGAATTGGCGCGTTTCTGTGTAGCATCTCTTGGATTGCGACCTGCCCTGCTCGGTTCGTTTTTCCCTTGGAGGAACGAATATTAAATATTATTCTCTCCTCCAAGGTTTTTCCGTAGCTTTAAAACATGGAATTTACAACACTTCGTGCACTTAATATCGCCGTCTAAAAAAAGTCGCCAAGCACATTTTAGTCATTGGCGTATCACCAAATTGGGGAATAATTCCACTTTTTGCAAATTTTGTTGTAATACTATAACCCTATAGTACTGCTGAAACTAAGTGTTGTTATTTCAAAATTGACACAACAATGGAACCATCGTCTGACTTGGCGCAAAATACGCGTGCCAAATTACTTCTCTAATTTTTTATGGTGCATTAGCATACTACACAAAAAGTTTAACATTCGCACAACCGCCTCCATGCGAACTTCAACTGTGCCGAATTTTACGGTCATCTGTTCGCGCAGTGTGCTGCAAAAGGGACACAAAAGTTTTGCTTAGCGTATTTATGTATACATAGATATATATTATCATAGAATGTATTTTGTCAGTAATTAATCCTTCAGTACATATATATATATATGATCTACAGAATCTTTTCTTGTGTAAATGAGTATGCTTATTTATATTTATGCAAGAAAAAATGTACACTGTGCAAAAAAGATCAGGACGAAATTTGTAATATTATTTTTCTGAATAAAAAAGTGAAAATTAGATTCTTTGAGAAAGGAGAGTATTAGGTAGGTTTCCGGCTCCATGGGTATGATGCCACTTCTTATGTAAGTATATCTGTTTTATTTAAATATTAATAATAGTTACAACTCTACATTCCTATTAACCCTTTAACCGGTGCTCGCGTCGAGAAACAACCTAATTCCAGCGCTTTCACTGTCAGTCATAAAAAATAGGTTTAAATGGCCCCAACGCTGAAAACGAGCAGCTGTTATCATCGCTCGATTTAACTACCAGCAACTTGGTGGTCGATCGAATCGCCAAACGCGAGCCAAAGAATTTTTTTTTTTTTTGACACATAGCCAACTGTGTACGCATCACAAAGTTTTTGACTCAGCTGGCTGTGTGTCAAAAAAGTTCTTTAGTTCTGTGGCATGCGTTTGTCAATTCGATCGACGCCACGCTGCTGGTTGTTAAATCGAGCGATGACAACGGTTGCACTTTTTCATCATTGGTCAGTATATCCACGATGCGCTTCAAAAGGTTAAATAAATACATAGTGGATGAACTTTCATTCTTCAATTCTGTTGTTATGATTATTTTTTTACGTTAAACTCAAACAAATTATTTACATTGTGTCGTAAAAGCTTACTTAATATTAAAGCATGCAAAAAAAAAAATCTATCCAATTCAACATCATAAATTTTTGATCATCTTAATACGTTTCAATTTACATAGCTTGCCAAAAACAGCGAACAAAAAGTATCAACACCTTTACATCTTTTCCTGACAAGCTAGCATTTCTCTTCCCTCATCCCACGGGAGCACAGAGTTATAAACTTTCCTTCAGTGCTACAATTCCACAGACAGTCGGTCCCGGAAAAGGAATGATTTATTTATTTTTTATTTCATTCTCTCTCCCTCTCTTAGCATTTCACTCACTAATATATCTCTCCATCCCAGCTGGATGCACTCGTGGAAACGGGTGACCGTCCTTATATCGATTCGAGCTTTAATGTACTCTCGTCTTGTCGACTCCCGCTCGACGTCACAAAGTCGCATGCTTAAATTTCAGACAGAAACACGACTCACGTGGATATATCTGGCGAAGGCAGGTTCTTCTTTCTTCCTGTTTCCCCTGGAATGAAAAGAAAGAATAAACGGATTCTCAAAGTATGAGACATGAGTGACAAAAGGGCTATGACAAAGTAGTTTTTAAATGCATAAGAGATCATAATTTTTTTTTTTTTTTTAAAGACGGAATTTTTTTTAGAAGATTTTATTGAGTAACTATTTAATAACTCCAGTTTAGTAACAATTTTTTTACTGAAGTTTCATTTACTTCTATCATTCCAAAGCTACGGTGCTCTTGTGCGACTTTGTATAGTCAAATATAATTCTAAAGTATTGTGCAAGAAATACACGTTTTTTCGTGGACTGTATTCGTTCTCAAATCAAGGATTATGAATCTGAGATTTTCGATGAACTGGATATCAAAATTTATATCAAAATCTACCATTAGTACACCCTAGATTCATTTAATTCTTAAAATAAGAAAAAATCAACCCAAAATTTTTGAAATTAATTATACTATTTTACATTTTAAAACTTTCAAGTTACTGCTGTAGCAGAGCACACTGATCTTCTTAAAATACAGAAATGCTTTCATGCACAAATCTATATTATTTATTTATTTTATATACAACAGCAAAGAAATAATATGCATTTTAAGTAGTTAATTTATATACAATTTCAATGGTTCATAAAGCAATGAAAAAAACTTCAGGAAGAATATTCAACCGCAGGTTATAGTTTAAATTTAGCATAACGGTTTTCTAAGACTATTTCGTGCAAAATGCGAATAGAATATACAACATATAAACGTATGTATAAAGAATCGCAGGGATAATGTAATATTTGCACCTATTTAATAACAGACAATGTCTTTTAAGGCTCGTTTCACGCACGTTTATTTTGAATACAGAATTTATAAATTTATGTGTGAACATGGAAGAGACTTTATGTTGCTTGTCCAGTGGAGCAGGTGTTGATCAATTAGCCTGAAATTTACGAGTTCTATTCCTGACGGACCACTGGAGATCAGCACGCACTTCATATCGGTGGCTGTAAAATCCTTCTTGCGGTCGTTAGCAGTTTCTGACGAATGAAAATTTTTATAAATTTCTTCTCCTTCTGATAAAGATTTAAATTGAGAATGTAAAATTTCATAAGAAGCGAAAATAGCTGTTAACATCATCAGTGACAAAAGCAGCTTCTCCTAGCCAAAAAAAAAGAATCCTACCAAAGTTGTACAACAACTGTACAGCAATATTACAGCTCTTTCCTTGTAAGAGCTCAAAAAATAGTCACAATTTCAGAGATAAAATTTGCTAGGTTGTTGTTTATAAAAGCTATTTGGTTTGAATTTTTATAGCAAACAGCTTGTCCAGTGTTTTAAGAATGAATTTTCACGGCATATTATGAGTCGATCGAGTAACTAAAAATCAGCCAAGCATTCTCTCTTTTTTTTAATAAACAAAGATTCATGCAATCGCAAAATAAATTTGCTTATTTTTTAAAAACTGTTTTTTCATAAATATAAGAAACTGCTAACTGTTGTGCGGTGCTAACTGTTTTTTCATAAATAACAATAATATAAAGTAAATAAACAAAAAATATGTAGTTAATTTATTATAAATATGTTATTTAATTTCATAATGCATTCAAACTAGAGAGGTTATTTTATGGTCATTCTGTATGTTTCATAGAATAAACGCTTATTCTGAAACATAATGGGAAGAAAAAGAATATCCAGATTACTTAGAGAGATTAAATTTCCAATATTTGCTTACTATATTTAATAAACTTACTTTACCGGGTTTTTCTTTCATTGCTATTCTACAACATTCCCGTTTAAAAGTCTACTCCAGATAAATTACCTTCCTGGTAACACTGACCTGAAACCCAGTTGAGCAATAAATAACTCAAGACGAGAAAGAATCCAAGAAATGTGAATTTCTCCTGAAATTGAGTTTCTACACAAATCTCTGGCATTGTAATTTTAATGATCGAGAGAAAATATTGGCATCATTCCACTTGCCCTTGTTTAACAGCAATTTGCTCCTCCGATAATAAATGCAAAGAGGATAATTCCACTTAATAAAGCTGTTTAGTCGTTTCAGAGGGAAAACAGTCCAGAGATGATTACGGTACGACATTTGGGAATCTCAGTAACGGTGCTTTCTTTTGTGAAAAACAATGAAGTAACCTCGCCCTGAAATAAAAACATTCATCTCATGTATTATTTAGACATCTCCTGTGCATCCACCCTGCTTTGATTGTTTTGTTCGATAATATACACTTGTTTCGTGCATTCCAGATGAAATCTATAAGTTTAATCTTGAATTCATTTATCTTGTGCAATTTGTTGCGAAGTCGAAAAAAGTCTGATATCGTGAACATGAAGTAAGCTGTCTCAGAAAAGACAAATTGATGCATGCGTTTTATCAGAAAGAAAATAAAAACTATGCAAATATGAAGGAGGTTTGTACAGTTTTTATTGAAATACAAAGGCGGAAATTGACGCCGCTACGTACAACAGCGCACTCCCTCACACAAACGTACATTCATGTTTAAAATTAAGAGATTTTGCTTATTTTTTCGAATTTCACGGAAAGAACTGAACGAAACGTTAAACCACTGCTTCGAGACAAAGATCCAAGTCTTGTACATCGAATACGTAAGCGTACATGTGTTTGTAAGCGGAACCAGCAGAGAAACTGGCTTTAAGAAAGCGTGACAAAACACGTATCTCGTTCGTTAGCACATCTCACCGAATTTCTCATTTCTTTCTCCTACAGAAACAGTTCCAGGATATTGGATCCACCAAGAGAAAGGCTGGGCAAGGTCGTCCAAGAGCCACAACGGCCAGAGACCATCGCCATTTCTCCATTATAGCTACAGCTTATCAGCTCTCTCGTGACTTGGTTGGTCCCGCTCACAACTACGAGCAAGAGAGTCCGTTTAACATGGTGCAGAGAACATAGAGTCTGGATTATGCATCAATGGGCAACCGTTCTCTTTATTGATGAGTCCTGGTTTGGCCTAACAACCATCCGGGACCGGAAAGAAAGGCGTTGCTGAGTGGGACTCACTGCCACAGGAATTCATAAACAGCCTTATTTCAAGTTGGAAATCACGCTGAGAGGTCTGTATGCCTGTAAGACGGACCATACCCCCTATTAACAAATCTTTTTTGTTCTATTCTGCAACTGCTGTTTCATACCTTCCGAATCCAACGATTGTTGTGCACGATCATGTTTATGTGTTATAACTGTTGAATAGTTGATTGTTTTATATTGTATCAATGCAAGTACATATCTAATTTCATTAAAATTTGTACACTAGTTCTGGAGATAAATGACCAAATCTGAAATTTCTCTTAATTTTAAATATGAGTTATGAATACTCACACACAACACAGCTAAGTTATAACGGAACCCTGTCTTTATTATCTTCCTGTATAGCCATTTGTATTGGAATTTTTAGGAGTGCTCATTATTCGTCATTATTTGTACACTTAATGTGTTCTTTTATTTATGAAAAAATAATCTTAGTAAGAAAAAGGACACTTAAGAATATAGAAATAATAATTCGGTGAAAATTTCCGACTACAATATTTCTATTTCTATGTTCACCTCAATGTACACACGGTAATCTATGCCTTTTTTGAAAGATGCTCAATATTACGTTAATACGTGTAAATATTACGTTAGAAGTTTCGAAATTGTATATTTATTAGTGTGTATAGAGTAATTAACAAAGCCAGAGCTGCCAAGTCTTCGGCTTTTTCCGGGAGATTTCCCACCACAATTTTTAGAAAGTTTTATTTTGGATTAAATATTTGGACTTATTTTAAGCATAAATTTGTAAGTAAAAATTAGTGGTGGGAAATCTCCCGAAAAAAGCCGGAGACTTGACAGCTCTGCAAAGCTGATAAAATTCGTAAATGAAAAAAATGTTCATGCGTAAATGAAAATCACACAGAAAAACTAAAATACAATGACGGATATATATACATTCTACATTTTGCACTTATATTCTCAGAAATTAAAACTACTCGCCCAATTTGCAGAGGGTTAGGGGATAAAATCGTTACTTTGTTTACTATTGAATGTAACAATTCTGATTGACTAGCGTTTTCTAATATCACATTTTTTTTCTCTATGCACTTTTAGATAATGTATTTTCTTGTATCCTTAATCCAGTGTTTCTCAACCTTTTTTGGTTGACGGCACACTGGAAATATCTAGAATTATTCGCGGTACACCTGAATATAAAAATTGCAAAAGTTGTGATACAAAAATTGATAATCAACAATAAAAAATTATTTATTTACAAAAAAATCTGGAGTGACTCCACTCGACTTTCCGAACACTTACGATTAAGATCATTACCAAGCATTTAAATAAATTTTAATCGATGAATAATTCAAACATATATACCCAATTTGAGCTCAATCGAATGTACCGTTTTAACGCTAGCGCACTTTCAAGAATTTCCCTCCCATAGGCCATAATGTAAAAGAAATCTTTGTTGTAGCCCTGTGTAAAAACTATAAGTCCTATACACACCAAAATCAATACCGGTCTTGCGTCGGTGGTTTATAACATATATACCCAATTTGAGCTCAATCGAATGCCCCGTTTAGGAGCTATGGTGTTCTCTCACACACACACACATACATACATCTCGTAAAAATAGCATAAATAAATTCAGAAGACCTCAAACCGTGTAAATACACTAAAATATCGAAGTCGAATTTTTTATGATTACAATACTTTCCTTACAGGGTGCATGTTCGGAAAGTAAAAATATTCAGTGAGAGGCTAAACCTGTTTTTTGCAAGGGTCTGGCTGCCAACAGCTCTTTCAAAAATCTGCAGAATTGTTTTCTATGCTATGAAATATAAGCTTCCCGCTTCATAGTGTATGTGTATAGCTCAGTGTAAATGAACAAGATAGCACCTGGTAAATAGAAAATGTCATATCGCTGATATGACACCACGCAGTTTTAATAATTTTTCAAAAACCCTCCCGGCACATTTGGCAATCTCTCTCGGCACACAGGTTGAGAAACACAGCATTAATCAGTAAACATAATAAATAAAACAAAATGGGGAAAATTTCAGAAAAATAAATATTTCCCAAAATCAGTTTGATTTATAAAGCGCAGATTGCATTCTATATATTTTTACACAATTCTGAAAAATTTTAGGCAGATATAACTAAAGGTATGAATTTTAATACGTTTTCTGAACTTGGCTTTTTTTTAAGTAATGGTGATAGAATATTTTTTTAAATGGTTCGAGTCGGAATTTTGACCGAGTCTCAGTGATCACCATAACTACATATCAGAGTTATTGATTCTGTGAAGTAGTTCTTTATTTTTCCAGCAGGGTGATGAATTATCAAATATTTAATAATATTTAGTTTATGTGTAAATTTTATTATTAATTATGTGCATTAATATGTGTAAATTTTCGGTTTTTTTTTTCACTTCGTAAAAATTTCTAAACATTTTATTTTGTCTTTTGAAACCACGACAATTTTTTATGTAGTTTAGTTTTAAACTAGTACAACAAGAGAACAAAAAGCGCGAGCATGAAAGAAACAGCAGCACAACGCAAACGACCTCTCGCAAACACTCGACAGAAATATCAAAGAATTTTCAGACGAAAAGGAATTAAATACGATTTTTAAAAATAGTTTTTAAAATCAAGCTTATTATTCAAAGATGGGATGAAAGGTATAAAATATCTTTTGAGAATAAGCTCAAATACTTATTTCAACACACAAATCTACCCTAGATGATCGATCATCGACATGATATGTATGAAATTCATTAAGTATTACTTTTTTTAAAGTAAAATAACGTATAATTTTTAAAAGCTTGAGGTTTTAATTTTTCTTTTGACCTTATATAGAAGTAAGTAGTTAAGCGGCTTAAGCTTTTAAAAATTATTTACTATTATATATTTAAAATAATGTAATATTTAATGAATTTCCTAAAGTATACCGCCGCCGAGGATTGATAAGCTATGATATATTTGTGTGTTGCTATTGGCTTCTGAGATTGAAAATTTTCTCAAAAGTTATTGATACCTTTTAGTCTACCTTTGAATAAAAAGCTTGATTTATAAAAAAAAATTATCTTATATTTATTCAAAAATGATACTAACCAACGTTTTCTTTATCCAGTACATTTCCCCGAAGTTTTCCCTTTTGAACTGTTGCAAAGTACCTTTCGTAGCCAACAAACTATCTCAGAAATACTGGCCCAAAATCTCACAGACTAATAATACACAACGCAAGAGGATTAAGAATTCAAGAAATTTAACTGTCCCCCACCGAACAGAGTTTCTGCACAAATCTTTAGCTTTTAGTGATGGGAAAAGGTATTGGATTCATTCCACTTGTCCTTATTTAAGAGCAATTTTCTCTTCCGGTAATAAATATTATAAGGGTAATTTCGCATAAGCCGTTTGCCCATTTCAGAGGGGTAACAATGCAGATGATTACAAGGTGTATTTTAGAATATCGGCAACGATACTTCTTGGTGGAAAACAATGAAGTAACCTCATACAGAAGTAACAAGATAGATAAATCATGCCAAATGCTTTTATTATAAAACACTTTTAAACACTTTTTTTTTAGGAGCATACTGAGATCCATAAAAGAAACTTTTTCTAATGAGTACATGGCAAAATTACGTGTATTTGCCGGCTGATCTATTATTCTGAACTAGGTATGTTTTCCTTTTTTATGAACATAATAAAAATTTTATTTTTGTTCTATATTTATTTCTTCTTGTTTACTGAATGGGATGGCCAAGAAATGATTGCACGCCGCGCCGGCGAAAATACTTCAAACCGATTCTGTTTCTTCTTCTCTGACGTTAAAAATGTATGGACAATCCCATTTGCAACTTTTACAGGGTATATTTTAAAAATATTTATTATGTTACGAAGACAAATAAATCATACAAAACCTAAAAATGTTTTCACTCCTGAAACAACAGTTTCCAATAGCTTTATTCCAAAAATGTATCTTACGAAAACTTGTTCAGAGAATGCTCAGAGCTGGGCTGAATGTTACAAGGAAGTCATACATAATTCCTGCTCGAACCATACTTACTTTCTTCAATTATTGACTCTGAGTTCAGTTTCTGTTTATCGTCTGTCTGAGACATGGCGGTGTCTGTCACCAGCATTGAAGAATAAGTAAAAGAATTTCTTAACCTTGAGACATTAGAATTAAATATTAATGACAAATTTTCTATTATTTGAAAATGAAGAGTCTAAGAAAATTGCACTTCTCTCTCTAGGGTATACAAACAAGAAAACTTGATTAATAATAAAATTTAAAAAAGTAACAAATATAAATTTCGTATTGAAGAAGAGTATTTTTCTTATTTTTATAAAAAATTCGTAAATAATGTCGAATGTTAGCCGTTTTGCTGTTCTAGGGTAAAATTTCTTGTCTCAGTAGATTGGACTCTTGCTGATTTTAAGACAAGTATTGGCGAACATCAGTAAACTACACAACAGACATCATAAGAACAACAATTTATAAACTTGCTTAAACTAATTTTTTTTTTCGAAGGGTGGGCACATTTAGTCAGTCCACTCCACTAAGGCCCGAAGTACCGGTCTCTTTATTATGGAGGCACACAATAGGTGAACCAGCATTGTCACCTATGAAAGGACGGAAGAAATGATACCAAAGCCTTTGCCGGAAATCGAACCCTGACCCGTAGTGTGATAGAATGGTTCTCTATCCACTACACAAACCGGGCGGTTTAAACTAAATATATAACAAAAAAATTAAAAATTAAAATAAAAATGTAAAAAAGATTTTTTTCGGTTGCATTCGGATCTTTCTATCTCTATAGTTTCCCTCTCCACGTTTTAACGTAAAATACGTGTGATTGTTACGAAATTTATTACTTTGCTGAGATACGTTCATTTTACACAGTTTCTTATTGAAAATAATGTGCATTAATGGGGTGGTGTCCCCTATAAGGACGAGCACAGAAAAAGAATTACCCCAGATTATGTTTTAAAAACATAAATTTGAATAATATTCATTGAACTAGTCTAACTTACTTCGATTATTCGTTACATAGCTGCATATGCACAAATCAGGAGTTTTTTAATAATTGAATCGTTTGACATGTTGCAACTTTTTTCTTCTTTTGGAAGGATAAATTTGTTATATTAATAGAGTATATATCTGTTTTCTCTACAAGTAACATAAACAACTGCGCAACACATAACATAAGTCAAAAAGTTTTAGAGTCCTCAATCTTTTCTTAATGATATTGAAAAATCTTATACGAAGATCTCAAGTTACGCACATCATAGCCAATTTTAAAACCTCTACTTCATTTTTCGCAAGAAATTTTTGTTATACTGCTAATTTTTTTAAAACAAATTAAACTACTTTTGTAAAATAACCCTACAACGCAAGTCTGTTTTTTTTTTCAAAAAGCTTTTAAACCTTTAGCAAAAGGTTTTTAAAAGTGTAACAGATTTTAATAATCCTTTTTAATGTTATTTATCTGGACAAGGAAGTAGTCTTTTGCTTAATCAAATAGATGAACTTTTTTAAAGATTCAAATGCTTTAACTGTAGTGAATAGATTTTTCTGAAAAAATGTACTGCAAAAACATCTTTACTCACCTCAAATAATTGTAAACTATTAACAGTGATGCATAAAAGTATTTTCTTTCTTTTCCAGCGTCAGAGAGCTATTAATTTTATAATACCATTTTCCACACGAAACATGTTTTAAATATAAATATTGTTTGTTTTGTTTTAAAAAAGAAGAACTTTACTTCTGAGCATCAATGTTCGTAGCTTGGGTTTGGTACTATAAGTATAGTATTTAAAAGGTAACATTAGAAACAAAACCATTTAAATTTTGTGAAAGGTTGTATATTTACTGACGCTAAGCTAAGACCACAGAGACCGGCAGAAATCTGAAGCACATTTCACCTGTAAAACAATTAGGGGCCTTGGTCATAAAGACAAAGAAATTCAGGAACTGTTGTTATAAAAGAAAAAAGACAGCTGTTTCATACATAACGAGCGATACTGTCAATGCTGGTGTAAAACTAAAACAACCACTAGCAAGCTGAACAACTTGTGAGTTTTCAGTTGTACCTAATTGTGAATTTTTATACTCTAACTTTTATTTCGACTTCTCACCTGCTTTGAAAAATCATTCCCTCTAAACCAATAATTTATAAGCCAGCGTGTTAAAAAATTAAAGAAAATGATTTTACTTTTAATATTTATATTACACTTTTTGAAACAATTACTTCCCTCTTGAATTAAGAAAAAACTCCTACCACAATAATTTCTAATCTGCAATGAAACTTTCATTGGCCATTGTAAATATAATGTAAAAGTAATATAAAAACTAAAACCTTGTATGTGTCATTTAGGACTGTACATAAAATAATTTTCCATTGAAGCCGGCATGACAGAGTACATTTTTTTTTCTTTTTGTATGTGTGTGAGCCATTATTTTATGTGATTATAAAATAGTTTTATTTATTGAAAGCATACAAAAATCTACTGTTAAGATAAATATAAAAATAAATTACTTTGCTAAAACCTTACGTATAAAAAGTTGTATCGTACATACGCTCCATATGATACAAATTTCCTTTGGATGAAAAAAAAAAGAAGATTGAAAACTCCTTTTCCCCACCTGCGAGTGGAACCCGAAACTTAGCTTATATGCGGGTTTTTTTTTCAATGCGCATTTTTTACAAATCACTAATTTTTATGAAGCATTTTATTTTCCCAGGGAGTTTCATAAACGTATTTCAGTTTAAAAATTCCTAACTTCTTGTAACGAATATCTTAACCGAATATTCAAATATCAAGCTTTAAATCAACTGTCTGCTGAGTTTCGCGATTCCTTTAGTTTACGGAGAAAAAAAAAAAAAAAAAAAAAAACACCCAAACAGTAATATTTTCAAGAACGAGAAGAGAACTTCATTAGTCCGAGTACTGCAGCCATTACCATACTTATCAAAGTGAAGCTGCGCAATTTTTCTTCCTTTTTCCAGAATGTCGTTTTCTTTTCTAGTTCTGCAAATAAAGAAAGAGGCTAATTTCGCTTTTTAATATACTTAAAAGGAAAATTATTGTGGCTGCATAATTGGATTAAGATGAGTATACAGAAAACAATTTCACTTCTTGTGGAAAGATAACCAGCTATTTTTAAACGACAGGAGAAAATTGTAGGAAAACTTTTAATAAAGTTGCTCTTTTGGTCCGTCTTTTATAAATTAGCCAAAAATCTTTTATACATAAACTGTAAATAGAACTAACTTTCAGCATACCATAAAATGGGAATGAATTGGAGCAGTTTTCAATGAAAAAAAAAAAAACTAGCGATTTACTTATTTATTTATTATTTATTACTAGAAACTTGGGTCCTGTAATTCGTAGCAAAAGCAAAACATTTTTAACTGTATTTATAACTTAAAAGAATTTTTTAGTGCTTTTCCGATTCACTCCACAGTAAGAGATTAATCGGAAAGCATCTTAAAATCTTTATTTGTTCCCATTCAGCATTTAATAATGTTAATAAATTAAGTAATAATGACGTGGGACGAATAGGGGAATACGTAGTTACTATCAAACAAAACTTGTATTTTCCAAACAGGCGAATGTATAATTTAGAAAACTAGTTTGAACATGAAAGATTAAAATTTATTGTAAAAAACTGCATTTAAAATGAGAAAGGTAAAGATTTACTAGAAATTCACGATGTAGAAAATAAGTATTCTTTGTAGCTGTCTGGAATAGGATAACTGGAGTTAGAACCTTCTGATGATGATCCTATCAGTTGTTTCTTTCGTTTTTTGTCTCTTTAAAGGGTTAACAAGACTAACCACGGAAGAACAGCCCTCAAATCTTAACCATGATATCACGACAAACTCTTCATTTTTCAGAACATAATATGAGAAATACGTAAATTCTAATATTACATATTGTTGTGTATAGAACATGCTCAGTAAACAAAACATTACTCTCAGGTTTAGGATACGAAAAGGCGTGTACTTCCATGTAAGGTTTTGCAGGTGATGAAAACGGGAGGTTATTTGGAATTCCACTAGCAGTCTTGTTCATAGGCCATCTGAGTTGCCAACATATCAAAACTTAATTTTTCAACTCCTCATAATATTACCTTAAAAAAAAATTGGTAACTAAACCTACCCCAGCTTATAGTCATGAGGAATGACTTTGCATTACCGAGAAATTTCGTTCCGATTCACTCCACTATTCCTACTCACTCCGTTTTACTGTAGTAACTAAAAACTGAATAATGCTTAGACTTAATGGTCTGTCTTGTCTTTCCATACTTCTACTTCCATAAATATTCATGTATTACCACGCTATGGAACTTGTTACTAATGTTTACTACAATGGGTGGTCTTTTGAAAATTGCATGCGTATAGCATTGATAGGTAGGTCTTTACAAGGGACAAAAGAAATATCAAATACTTTTTGGTTTATGGAGAGCAGTAGTTTAAATTACCTTAATGAAGTTTCTGAAATTCTACGCCCACCTTGGCATAGTGGATAGACTGAAAGCGGTAGACGGCTGAAATGTGAAGGTCCAACGATCTGGAGTTTTGGTCGGTTTTTCCCGATGCAACGTGAATACGCGTTAGAACCCCTTAAAAAGTCCTGAAACCAAGGCCCCCTCCAACCTTGGCTGATAGCCCTTGCGTAGCTTTGCTACAATACAAACACAAACAATCAAGGGAGTTGCAACCTTTAAACCTTCAAAATATCGAAAAAAATATTATTGCATTTTCAAACCTTTGATTTTTTCTAAATCATATGCTTCAAGCCACATGAAAATATTCTTGTTAGAACGCGAGTAATTGCAAAAGGAAATGTGGATGCAATGGAAGTTAAAGAGGGGATTTAAAATTTTAAGCTAGTTTTCCTCAAAACTGCATTTTTGCAACTTGCGTGCATGATTGTAGAAAAACTAATGCAGGTATTATCTTGAAGCTTGTTGGGTAACTATACTCGGGGCACAGCTATCCTGATAATGGAGGGAGTGCTGCAGACCGTGTGATTCCGCCGCTTTCAAATAGTTCTTTCCGTTTGCCCTGCTTTTTACAGAACTAAGACATTTATCAACTATTAAGTGCTAAAATAAAGTGTATGTTATAAAATAATTGCATATTTATCTTATTTGAATTCAATAATTAAAAGGATTACGAAATTAGGTCAGAAATTAGATGTAACGCCTTCGCAGACGCTTGACCAATGATAGACCTCTTTCGTGCTGGCGGGAATCAGAAATGCAGATTCGCCTTGCGATTGGGTTGCTTTGTGATATTGACAGACAAATGATTAGAAAGAGAAACGAGTGTCGGAGTGATACATTCGGAAAGTAGTGAAAAGGCTCCTCTAGCCTTCTCCTCTGTTATCAGGTAAGGTGTGCCCCGACTATAAGTGGTATTAATGTCTATAACTTACACCCGTTTTTTCATGTTTTTGTACTTATTTATTATTTTGAAAAAACATTTTTATGGTATGAAAAGGAGATATTTTTCATTTTCTCTTTTATTGAACTCCGAGGGGGAAAAGCTGTAAATTAAAAATAAATATATTTAGGTGTAGGTTATTACCTACTGTATTGTGCTTATAAAAATGTAAATATTTTAACTGTACATTAATATTTCGTTTTGTAAGTTTGCGCGCAGTAACTCAGTATCAAATCTTGATATTGAAAAAAAGCTATAAATACTTATGCCATAAATAAATTTCCTAATTTCTAAAAAATATGGTATTGCATATATAAATTTATCAACATTTAAAGAATCCCATATAAAAGTTTTATGCAGATTGATCAATAAATAAAGATGTAGCAAAGCTCTGAAAATAGGTCAAAATACAGATCTTTTCAGTTACTCAAAGGTTGCAACGCTCATTAAATTCAAACAAAACAAAATTAATAAATAGTATCAAAATTTATAAAAGGATTTTCCTTCTGAAAAATGTATTTAATTTTTTTTCCAAGGAAAACTTTAATGGCAGTGAACTGCTTAATTATTTGTTATATGTGTGGTAGCAGTAAGTATAAAGTGTTTTATAATCAACGTGTTCAGTATAAATTACTTTATGTAAAACTAATTCTTCTTTACCTTTAAGTTATATATTACTTTACATCATGAAATTAAGTCACTAATAACCAAACAGAAAAGAGAGTTATAACATTACAAAAGCTGTTGTTTTATAAATACAGTCGTGTGTTGTTATTTTAGATGAAATGCCACACAAAATCACAATTATCTTAGAATTAGTGATTAGTGATTATTATGTTGGCATAATAATCACTAATCACTAATCGAACAAAAACTAGCATTAGTTTAGAATGAGTGAAGTGAAATTAGTTTCTTTTCTTTTCTTTTTTTTTGCCCCATATGATAGTACTACAAATAATTCTACAAAATATGTGCTTTCCTCAAGAACGGAAGAATGTTGTTTAGAATTCTTTTAGACCTACACGTTATCGCAGCGTGGGAAAGAACATTTAATTTAGTTTAAAAGACAGTGGTTCAAATCAAGCCAGGGGGAATTAGGTTCTTCTCCGTGCATAAGAAAACGCTAACTTTTTAGCATCTTTCTTTCTTTAATGAGATTTTTCTTACTTTGTTTCTCTTTTTTTTGTTGCTTTTGCAATACTGTATATTGTTACTACCCAAATATATACATATATAATATGTATGTATGTCAGGGGCGTAGCCAGAAATTTTTCATGGGGGAGGGGAGGGTTACGACTTCTACAACTCATATATATGTATACATGTGTGCGATAATGTAGTGAAGAATATACATTTTGTATGGCAAAAAAATTTCTCATGGGGGCCCCCTAACCCCCTTGGCTACGCCCCTGATGTATGTATGTGTGGTGCATGCGTTACGAATAATAGAAGCATTTTTCTGTATTATATAACGTGACTTTTAATCTTAAGGTACATAGATAATTTACAAAACTCGGAAAGCCGAGAGACAACGTACAATAGTAGATAGCCGAGTGAATATTTGATTCACAGCTCCTGAGAATAGAAGGTCTCAGACCATACATGCTGTTACACTTGAGAACCCAGTTTTTTGTTACAGGCCAACCTTCAAAACGTGTTGTTTAGAATTCTTTTAGACCTACACGTTATCGCAGCGTGGGAAAGAGCATTTAATTTAGTTTAAAAGACAGTGGTTTAAATCAGGCCAGGGAGAAGTGGAGAATTGGATAGTATTAAACTGCCATAATTTCGTAATAATTTTAAGCCTGACATGCATACATACATAATACCCATTATATATGTATACAAATATATTGGGATGTTGGATTGATGTTTTATCTTTATAGTTTATTTGGGAAAAATAACTATCTATACCGATAAAAACCTGTAAGACAATGAAATTTAAATGAGAAGTAAGACTATAAGCTTTCAACAACAAGAATTTGAACAATAAATTAAACTAAATATCTAACTACATCCAACTATAACTAAAAAGCATCAACAATATCACTTAGACATAAAGGTGACTAAGCATACTCTCTCTCTCTCAAAAACCTGTCTTCTTTTACTTTTCAGTTTTTCAAATTCTACTTTCCAAGTTTTATTTCTTATTCACTAAAAGATTTATTATTCCATTAAAAAAAAGTAACTCCGATTAAAAACCATTTTCGAACATCAAAGGAACGAGAGGCCCATAAAGATAAAAGGATAAGAAAAAGTAGAACAGTAACTGTAAAAACGACCTTTGAATTAACAAAAGTCGTTTACATTAAATAAGAGGAAAAGTTTATATGAAAATAATGAGGACTTAGATTAAATAAGGGAGCATAAAAAGACCACCTCCATAGAAATCGCTCGAAGGAAAGATTCAGTTACTCCATTTTTAAGTAAATGAAAATCTAACAATTGAAGGTCGAGGTGTAGTAAATAAATTTGTGATTCTGGATGAATTCCAAACCTTCTTAAAAGTTGCTGAAACTTCAAGATATTTTTCATTTGTTCATTTTTATTCTTCCTTTTATTTTTAATAGCAAGTTCTTTCGTCTTCGTGTGACATTCAGGTAAATATTATTTATACATCAGCAGCATACTTTTCTTTATTATCAATGTAGCCTATTGATCTTTGTGATTCAGATATAAAATACTGAAGTACCTATTCTCTCATCAAACTCAAAACAAAAGTGTTTGAAAAGGCGAAATTTAATTAAACGTTCACTTTTCTTTTCTTTTCTTTTTCTTTTTTCTTTTGTTGTTGTTGTTGATGTTGTCTTCTCTGTGATCGAGTTCTAGTTACTTAAAAAGCACATATCGGGCATATTTTTTTATATTATTTAATTAATTTATTAAAAATTCACAAACTAAAAATTGTAAATACATTATGAATGATCTTAATACAGTGTTTAATAATAAGAATATAATAGCATATTATTCAAATGCATGCATTATGGCTTAAACGTAACGTTTTTAAAACTATTTGATATCAAACATATTCGATTGCGGACCGCCCAGGTGGTGTAGTGGCTAAAGAACCAGTCTATCATACCGTGTATCCGGGCTCGGTTCCCGGCTTGGGCTTGGGTGTTAAAATTGTCCTTCCCTTCATAGGGGGTAATGCTGGCTGCCCATTGGGTGTCCCATAATGAAACGGTCAGTAGTTCGGGCCTTGGTAGTAGCAAAGGCTTGTGGCGACGTACCCGCCCACTGGAGGGGGAAAAAAAAAAAAACTTGAATGTGAGCTAATTTACACTTTCTCTTGGAAATTGACAAAAAGACTTATATCCCTTATGAATCCTTATTTTTCATTTTCTTGGTTAATTATAGTGCTACACAACAACACAAACTGTTAGAGTATTAAAAATAAATTATACTTTTAAAAAAACTGAGGAAACACGCTTTTACAGCAAATATTAAGTAAAAAGTAAATAATCTTTAAATGCAATAATTTTGTTCAACAGCAATATGACGTTGCACTACTCTGTAGAGCTTAACTGTTTTAAAAAGCTTTAAAAAAGAAATAAGGGGTTGACTAAAAATGAGCTTAGTATTAAAAATAAAACGCAAAATGCTTGATATCAGATGTCTTCTTTTTTTCAAACTATTAGTAATTATTGTAGAAAAGTAGAAAAGCACCCCACGCGTTTTTTCAACATTAAGGTCATATTTTTATTTTAAGTTTAATTCAAAAAGTTAAGTTTTACCTAGCTGTGCAATGTCATATTGCTGTTGAACAATATATTTAAAGATATTTTACTTTTCAGTTTATATTGTTCCCTTAGTTTGTTTGTTTTTTAAGTATAATTTATTTTCAATTTTTTAGTCTTAAAGCACAGTTTAAAGAATTATTTAAAAAATTTGTAATGTCGTTGAACTTGGTGAGATTTTATGGATAGGGGGGGGGGGGAAAGACTTTTATATCACTGTTAGTGTAATTTTGTGAGACCTTGCAAAAGAACTTTCATAAGTTGTTAACTTGTTGTTCCCATCCTTTAAATGAATAGTAAACTGTTATAAACGTTCCTATTTTTATTGTACTGTGCTTGAAATGAATGTCTTTAAACTAGCCACAGACTGTTATGTACTGGAATTCTTTTGTTTTCTCATGTCATCTGTTTCAAGCAAAACAAAATTTAGTAGGTTACCAAGGATCACAGAATAATGCTGTCGGGGAAAAAAATGGTGCATGCAAGATGTGTAATTTTTTTACAGGAACGCCCAAGAGGATTACGATGCATTACGATCTATGGCAGTTAAGAGATATTCATCCTATTCAAGCATAACGCAATAAATATACAGAGTGTCCAAAACGGTGGTAACACGTTTTAATTCTTTATCTATTAGAGATATGTGGGGAATGGAAATTCTCAAAAAATGTCCAAAAAAGTTGGGAAAAAAAGATTACGTTAAGAAAAAAATTCTCGTTAATTTTCAAAAACTGTCACTTTTTAGTTAAATTTGTACACAAATGCCGTACAAAAAAGTTCCCAATTACTAAAATGTGCCCCTGCGCTCATGAGGTGATGTGCAAAACTTGAAAATTAATCCTAAAAAGTGTCGCAGACATGAAGATAAAAATACGCTGAATTAAATCACTTTTCAATGGCTCTCGAAGAGAAAAAGTCACATGGGACGATCGTGTTTCAGGGGTCGTACGGAAATTATAAAAGAAAATATTTTTTTGCACTCTAGAATTAAACGTTTATACAGTGAAATCCCTCTATAACGATATTTTGGGGGTCAAAATAATATATCGTTGTAAAGAGAATTATCGTTATAGAGAGAATCGATATTGGAACGAAAAGATTTTTGTTCTTCATATATCCCATACCGTGCGGTGTCACCAGAAAGTGTTCTGTTTTCATTCAGCACACCCTCGCAACTAATATATAATAAATGAAAGGAGAAAAATATGTTTATAGTTTTCAGTAATTTTCCCAACACTCTCAAATTTTAGTTAAACACTCTTGCCGCCTCGCTAGGGATTCTAGCGGCGATATAGCTTATAAATATTTATAGCATATTTGAATAACAAATATATAATGTCTAAATAAATAATACATGAATGCCGCAAAATCGTTTTTTAAAATGTATTAGATATTAATTGAAAATACATAACCATTAATTTATCCTTATTTATTTTGAATTCTGAGTAAAGAAATCGGAAATTGGCAACAGTCGACTGTGAAAGTCAGTATTGTCTGCAAACCTCAGCTTGCTTCCTGCCTTTATCAAAATCTTTTATAATGTTGAATTTCACTTCGATAGATATTTGTTTTCTTTTAGCCATTTGCTTTCGATTTTCACTAAACAAACTTCAAAGTAAACAAAACTCATAAATAATTAAAAATATCCTCGTGTATTAATCGACCTCGATAGGATTTATCTAAGGTTAAAATTCTTACTCAAGTTCAGACAAAAGAACGTATATTTTTCTATATCAGTTCAGGTGAAAGGAATCCTTGACCATTGATAGGAATCAAAGATGTGTCATCCAAGAAATGCCAACTGTCCTTCTACCTTACGAGAAATGCACTTTCTCATTACCATAGTTTTACATCAGCAAAACGAAACTTAGAAGACGTTCTTTGGCAGAGGCGTGGTGCAACCCGTTCCAACCACATTTTACCTCGATTTTTTTTTTTTTTTTTTTTTTTTTTGTGTGTGTGTGTGTGTGTAGTTTTCAATGTGTGTGCATGAGTTGGGCTTCTGATGCATCGTAGAAAAAAATATATATCGTAGTAGAGAGAATTATTGTGATGTAAGGGATGATTATTACTATCGTTGTAGAGAAAATTATCGTTTTAAAGGATATCGTAATACAGAGAATTGTTTTACATTAATCTAAAGGGAATTCAGCCAGGACTATGAAAAAATATCGTAATAGAGAGAATTATCGTTATAGAGGATATCGTTGTAGCGAGATTCTACTGTATTCGAATTCTTGTATAGCTTTAGCCATCTTTGTTTATAGATCTGAGATGTTTTATATTGAAAGGCTGAAATTTTGCCTATCACATCATTAGTGTATGAGGTCCATTTTACTGATGGAATGTTTTCGTACAGGAGTCGAGAACAAACTTATTTATGTGTCACTTTCTGAAAATTGGCAAGAGGATTTTTTTTCTTAACGTCGTCTTTTTCTTTCCCTTATTTTGAACATTTTTCCAATTTACATTGCCCAATTATCTCTAATAGATAAAGAATTAAAGCGTATTACCACCTTTTTGGAACACCCTGTATAGATATTTATTATAACAAATTATTTTTCGTTTAACCCTTTAAAGCGCAGTGATCCCGCTCTTGGAACAACAAACTCTGACGTTTTGACTATTGCCAGTCACGAAGAATAGATTTGATTTCTATAAAAATAGTTGCGGGTGACATAGCTCCACCAGAATCCTTTACTTTTTAGCACGTCGTTTCCCGTTAAAAAAGGGTCACGATTCTTTTTAGCAGCACTGACATCTGCTGAAAAATGGAAGAACGCGAGAACAGCCGTATAGATTGCCCAATGCTGAAAAAAGGGCAGCCGTTGCCATCGCTCGACTTAACTATCAGCAAGATGGCGGGCGATCGAAACGTTCATCGCGTGCCACAGATCGAGAGACCCTTTTTTGACGGCAGCTGGCTGTGCCCGGCACAGCCAGCTGCCATTTGTTTCGATTCTTAAAATCCCTATCTATTGTTTGTTTCTTTTTTTTAATGGGTCTTGCAAACTTACATTAATGCGTAGTGATACCTTTTTCGAGGCTGTGTCCGAACTCTCTCTTATTTTGCCGATTTTTAACGATATACTGGCAAATTTGGCGTCAGAAATTCTTCAAAACGTATTTTTGCTTGGAACTGTCATGTGAATTTGACGTGATACCGCCCAATCTTACTTCTAATTAAATCAATTTAACTATCTATTCTGGCAATCTAATTAACCCATTTACTCACAAGAAGATGCAATATTTTCTATTTCTCATATGAACACTTAGTTTTAAATTAAAGCTCATAATAACAAATGAGCTGGCAAAAAATGTAACAACCATTTACGCTCTAACCACGGGGATGTAGAGAAGGGCCTTAGTGAGATTGTTTTTGAGGTTTCCTTGTGCAATTACATATGTTCAAAGAAAGAAAATCATGTTGGAAAGTTTTTTATACTCGATGAAATTAAGCATGGTTTATCTTCCTTGGTCGTTTTTTACATTTGTTATTACCATAAATATGACTGCAGTTGCTACTACTTGAACGTCGCTTTCAGCAAGCTTATTCGTAAAACTACAATTCACTCAACAGTTAATCGTGGTTGCCGTTACCTTGTAACATAACTCAAAAGACACTGTCTAAAAATATCACGAACACAATCCCTAAAGAGTAGAAAATGCACGCAAATGCGTTTCAAACAGAAAATTGGAGCCTGCTTTTTTACTCCCTGTTGAATTTGTGAAATATTCTTTTTCTGGTTCGTTTCAGTTAAAATCATTTAGCATCCATTTTTCGTTAATGACCGTAATACATTCTTGGTCTAATTTCACAGTTCGTGGTTCAAGGTTGAAGTATAAAATGACGAGGGTTTAATGTGTCATCGTTATGATTATCGCCATGTCGAGCATTAACATTTAGAAATTATGGCGCATTCGCAAAATTTTGTTTTTTGGTATACTAAATAGGCATATACTTTTGACACCTTACAAATTTAACCATGCGCTTCTCACGCCTTGCACAATAAAGCCTGTATTAAATGAAAATAAAAAGGACTCAGACATTTTCCCAGTCCAGCTAACTTTTTGAAAAATGCTTTTAGTAATTATTAAATAAAAGCTCAAAACAAGTTTTTAATGCAAAATAATTAATCCATTTTTTAAAGAAATTTTTGAAATTTTATTTTAAAATATTATTCCTTCTTTTATTTATTCCTAATTGTTTATACGTTATCAGCATAAATATAATCAAAAAGCTGTGAAACAGGATATTATTTAAATTTATAAAGTTCCTTAAAATAATATTTACACTCTATTAATGAGAAAAACAATGATGTTTATGAATTATTATCTCGTTTGAATTATTATCGTTTTATTTTTGCTTTTGAAAACGTTTCCTTATGCGTATAATCCTATTTCATTAATATCATTATTTTCCTATTCTTATTATATCATTATTATTGTTTTGTATTCTCTTATTCCTTTTCGGTATATTATTATATATTCACAAATTTATTCTTAACCTTTATTAAATTTATTCTTAACCTTTTCTTTAGGCCAAAGCTAGTATTCTTAATAAAGGTCAAAATGTGCCTTTTGCTACGTAAAACTGAGAGATCATTTTTCTATGTATTTTAAGTTATACAGTATTCAATGATATTTATTCATTCATTCATCTATGTTTTTATTTTGATATGTTGTATTTTAAATATCAAGTGAAACTATAAGGTCACCAATAAACTTTCAAAACTTGCTTTCTGGTTTAATATGTAGATGACCACCCAAAGACAAAAATCACTTCATAGATAAATAGATATTGTTCACCAAAGTGAAATGATACCTTTATTTTTTCTGTGTGGCAATTGGAATTCAAAACACCCTTACGATTTGGACTTTTACCCCGTACTATGCATTAAGACATTTATGGGCAACCTCCGGCCTGCAGGTAATTTGAAGCCCGCCTTTATTTTTGATCCCACCATCGGAACCGGAACATATCAAAAGCCATATAAAACATTCAAAAGCCCATATAAATCCCCCTTATACGACCCGCAACTTCGCTAACATCCTAAAGTTTGGCCCGCAACTTTCCAAAGGTTGCCCATACCTGTATTAAGGTTTCAATATGAAAATCTCGAAATCATTATTTTAGTAAAAACATAAATATGCAAATTCTCCTTTAAAAACATTGTGTTATATGCCCCGATATTACTTCCATGCCCCGAAGTAAATATTTAATTTAGAACCAACCAAAATTCACGTATGTCAACCAGCCATAAAGCAGAATGTACCTAATAAAGTATTCTTCGCGGAGAAATAACTGTTTGTGTTCAAAAAGCAAAACAATTCCAGGAAGTTTTTTTAGATGTACGTACCGAAATACATCTTGCAACGCATTCTGAATTTTAAATCATGGCGCATAACTTTGGAATTCCGAGTGTCGCTGCTTTTACATAAATAAATGACAACTGTATTATGATATAAATTATTCTTTAAACAGCTGTACTTCCCCTACAAATGAAAGGCATGAGAAAGGAAATCTTGAAAGGAATAACTCATTTGGGATGATTTCGTTTGGTCACGGAAAGTTATGCCCTTGGAACATTTACTTATGTCACTAAAAAATATTTTTGAAAATCATTTTTTGTCATCCCTTTGGGGTCTTTCCAACTTAGCTCGGGGCCGAAATGAATAATTTTAGCTGTCTTAAAAACTGTTTCAGAAATTTAGAAAAAGAAAATTTCGTATTTTTCAGATACTAAGCCTTTATGTAAATGGTAAAAGACAGCCGGGAAAATGTGTGGCCCGCATATTTATTATTTGCTTTGTAAACTAATGTACTATATATATTCTTAGCTCTTGTAAAAAAAAAGAAACTATAGCTGCGAATATATATGTGTGTGTGTGTAATACTTAAAATTACTTAGAAATTATGGGGATTTAATTCTATCCAATTCTCCACCCTCTTTGCCTGTTCTAATTCAACCTCAGTGCTCTTTCCCACACCGAGATGATGCATCTGACTAAAAGAATTACAAACAACACGTGCAGCAGGTTGGTGTAGAACAAGAAACGCGGTTCTAAAATGTACCAGCATGGCCTGTTAACCTCTACACTTGAAAGCTGCTTATGATATAGCCTCTCGTCTTTCGATTACTGCACTACACATCGACCCTCGGCTCTATGGTGTTGTAATTTACCCATGCACCTTAGAAAATTAAAGTCAAGATATAGAACCTGAAAATGCTTCTTTTATTCGTAACACACACACACATTATCCGTAGCTCTTGTATAAAAAAAAAAAACTGTAAGGCGTGATAGAGGTAACCAAGATGGTTCAGAATCCCATAGCTATGCGGAGTCGGAAATGTCGTCTTCGTGTACCTGTTAATAATCACTTTGGAATAATAGTGAGCTTTCTGACCATGGTTCGTCCGAAACTAATGGTTCTTTCACAGAAAGCACTTAACTAGAGCTGATTACAGAGTGTCCACCGGCGACTAAAAAGGTGACTTTTCTTACTAATTTAAAGATTAAGCCACTTGGGCGACTTTTTTGACCAAAAAAGTCATCCGCATAGATCCTCAGAAATCAGCAGCCAGAACAACCACGTCTGGCAGCAGTAACAACATATGCCTGGGCATTGTGTCAGACAGAGATTGGATGGCATGTACAGGTACAGATGTCCATGCGCAGGGACGTACCCAGAAAAAATTTCGGGGTGGGTCCAAAAATTTCGGAGGGGGTCCAAACGGTGAAATAGGCAGAATTTTACACAACAAAACTTCCATCATTATTATTTTGTTTACAAAAACTGAAATTTCGGAGGGGGTCCGGACCCCCTGGACAATCCCCCCTGGGTACGTCCTTGCCCATGCGGCTTCAACACATTGCCAGAGTTCATCAACCGTAGTGACTGGCCTATGGTGACGAGGAAGTCGCTCGGCAACCATTGACCAAACGTTTTCTATTAGTGAGAGATCTGAAGAGCTTGCTGGTCGGGGCAGCAGCCGAACATTTTTCGTATCAAGGAAGGTCCATACAATATTGGCAACATGCGGTCGTGCATTATCCTGCTGAAACGTAGGGTTTCGCAGGGATTGAATTAAGGGTAGAGACACGGGTCGTAACGCATCAGAAATGTAACGTACACTGGTCAAAGTGCCACTGTTTAAGTGCGAACAAGAGGTGACCGAGACATATATCCAATAGCACCCCATACCATCACGCCAGGTGATGGGCCAATATGACGATGACGAATGCACGCTACACATGTGTCTTCAGCGCGATTCAAACACGGATGCGACCATCATGATGCTGTAAAGAGAACCTGGATTCACCTGAAAAAATGATGTCAGGCCATTCGTGCACCCGGTTCGTCGTTGATCACACCATTGAAGGCGCTCCTGTCTGTGATGCAGCATCAAGGGTAGCAGCAGCCGTGGTCTCCAAGCTGAGAGTCCATGCTGCTGCAAACATCATCGAACTGTTCGTGCAGACACTTGCTGCCTTGCAAACGACTCCATTTCTTGACTCGGAGCTCGTGACGTGGCTGCACGATCCATTAAGGCCATGCGGGTAACATGCCTGTCTTCTCGGCTGCTAGTGATCCAGCACAGCGTTCCGTATTACTGTCCTGAACCCATCGATTCCATATTCTGCCAACAGTCATTGGATCTCGACCGACACGAGCAGCAATACTGCGGTAGTATAAACCGCAATCCCGGTAGGCTACAATTCAACCTACAAGTCAGAAACGTGCTGGTACGCAATTCTCCTTCTTACACGAGGCATCACAACAACTTTTCATCAGGCAACAACGTTCAAATTCAGTTTGTGTAAGAGAAACCGACTGCACAATTTCCTCATTTAAAACATTGTAAGTGTCGCTACCGGCGCCTGCTTTGTCTGAATGCGCTGAAAAGTAATCATTTGCATATCACAGCATCTTCTTAATGTCGTTTTAATTTAACGTTTGTAGCATGTCGCTTTCTTGGTGTAGCAATTTTAATGGCCGTAGTGTAATATATTATTCTTAAAAGTTTGAGGCTTTAATATTTCTTTTGACATCATATAAAAGTAAGTAGTTAAGCGCTTCAAGCCTTAACTACTACTTACTTTCAAAGGGTTAAAAAACTGTGTACTATTTTTCATTAAAAAAGTAATATTTAATGAATTTCGTATGTACCTTCGGCAGTGATCGATCAGTTACGGTGGATTTATGCGCTGCAGCTGAGATTACTAATAATTTTCCAAGTAAATTTCCTCATAATATTGCCTCAATCAGAAAGTACGTTTCATTTATCAAAAACGAAATGAGCTAATAAAACACCAGACAGGTAACTTTACAAAATGTGATGATTCATATCTCTGTTATACAGAATTGGATTTACCAAATTATATTCTAGCCGAATTCATGAGAGCTTGACTGTATATCAAAACTTTCCTTGGCAGAATAAGCAATGCTGTAACTTACTAATACAGTTCACTGACTGAATAATAAATCATTCGACTCTAATTTGCATTTAACGCTGTCGAGAAATTTATCACTTGTCTAAATTTGAGACAAGGTCTAGTTATTAAATTCGGTAATCCCCTAATAAAGAGAGTTGAGTGTTGTTACAAATCCTCTTTCCCCCTAATCTTTTCCGCAGAGGTTCTCCAATATGAAAATTAAGCAAGAGGAAACTGTGATTAAGCAAGTATTTAAAAATAGTTATTTTACGATCAGCTTTTATATTGTAGTAAGAATGACATAAGTGATTCTTTCCCTTATAGTTTTGCAGATTTTTTAATGGAGATAAATATTCCAAGAACAATTTTCTATTAAAAAAATTAAAAGAAATTAATGTGAAAGGAATTAATTCTGCACTGCTTGACTTTTTTCTTGCGAAAAATAATTATTTGGTAACTAAAAAATCCTGAATTCAAGAAAAATAATTCAAATTAAAGATATTGCCATTATTATTACCGATCATTACTATTTTGTTTCGTAAATTATCCACGCTGAGGCCCCTATCATGGTGCCAAGTTCGGTAAATCTCTTATGAGCGCTCTCGGAGGAGCAAACTTACAAAAATTTCAAAGTTCAATCATAAAGCCTCGCTTCGCCTCCGGCTACTCTCAGCAGTGATTTCCGCAAAATGCCTATGACGAATAATGTTTGAATCTATTACTTTTTATGGGTATTCATTAAAAACTTCATCAGTTGTTCGTAAAATTAATGTCCGAAATGTATCTTTCACTAAAAGCATCTGCAAAATTGAAGAATGCGATGAAAAGGATTATCCTTCAAAGGGCTAAAACATAAATTTCTTTCTAAAACACAAACTATGGTTTATTTTATTAATTAAAAAACCCATAATTATAAGACCAGTGTTTTTCCTTTAATAAACGTGAAGACTTAACTCAGTTCTATGCGTTGAAACTTCGAATTCTTAGAAGTTTGATGAATTGAAGTCTGACAATTCTTATCAGAGGCGTGCTAGCTTCTTTCCTCTTACTACACCTTGAATCTGCGCACTATCTCCGAAAGATTTAGAGAAAAACCTGTTTCTCATCGATTCTGATAAATTATTAAGCTACATTTCGCGAGTTTGCTATCGACCTCAATAAAGGCGGATTACAAGCGCGAGCAAAAATCGATTATTCCGTGTATTAATTATTGAATAGGCTGGAGGACAAACGGTTGCATAAGTTCTGCTCCTTTTCAGCAATGAAAAGGTTTCTCTAATAAAATCGCATGATGTATCACGCTTATTTTTTTTTTTTTTAATCCTCGACACCTTCGAGTCATCAGTGCGTTATGAATTTTATGTTTCGTGCATAAATATTAATTCATTTAAGTGTCAGAACGGGAAAGATAAATCGTCCTTTCTCGGTCGCTTTTTAAACATTTTCCAATTCAAATGTATGTTTACTTCCTTGTGAAGTATAAGGAAGTATTGTGTGAGAAATTTTTCTATTCAGATTTTTATCGAAAATTCAAATTTAACTATCTCTAAATTTATTTTACTTTAACAAGTTTTTGCGTGACACCTCAATATATGCAAGTGCGATTCATATTGGCCAACCGCGAACCCCTTTTGACTAGTTTTTTTCGTGATGTCGGTACATTCGTACGTAAAATTATTTTAAAATTTTATATTTAAGATTGCTCTAACACCTAGTTGTACGCCTTCCCTTTTTGACTGGAATCTGCTGAGTAGTTTATTTACAGGGTCACCCAAAAGATGTTTCAATACAATAAGGTCTATGTCTGTGGAAATCTTCAGTATTGTTTGTTACTCAAATGGTTAGCTTCTTTACTCTCGGAAATCAAAGGATCTGAAAGCAGTAGAAAATCGTTAAAATTTAGAGAACGGGCAAATTTTTAAATTTTTAAAAAGTAGAGGAATTCTTTTACTTTTTTTACGTAGTGCAGAATTTCAAGCCACCCGGACCAATGGTGTGGATTTGTAAGTAAACGGACAAACACGCAGATTCTCATTTTTATTTATAAAGAAATTTCTATGATCTGTATTTAAGGACTAAAAGCTTAGCTTAGTGTTTTGTGGGCACACTGTATATATATATTGTGCTAATCCTAATATTTAAGGGAGTAAGATCATGAATTTTGGGACATTCAGCCCGAGATAGAATTGAGTCTCCCAAATGCAAAACTCGTTAAATACAAAAAATTCATAAATTGAGATTATAACGGAATTTTTTTCTTTCAAACAACCTTTGTGCATTCTCACCTATAAAAGTTTAGTAAAAAAATTGTAAACCTTTGAAATAAAGCTCTGAAAATCCCATGCTGCTGCAAAACTCTGTATCAGCATGATGTAAATCCTGTCAGCATGACGTAAATACTGTCAGCTAGATGTAAATCCATCTAGCTGACAGCTGCATAATTCGTTATATCCATTTGATTCGACCTGCATCAAAACTGGTTGTATCCTTAGCTGCTCGTACTCAGTGCATGTTCTTTGGCTGCAAAACTCTTTAAATGACAGACTTTTTCCTCCCGTGTTCTTTTCGTTATTGCCGGCATTGTATGAATATTTTTCATGTATTTTATGCTTTTTGTGTATTTTTCTGTGATTACAAGTAATTTTTTGTCGCCTTTTAGCTATCTTTTGTGGTCATAATTTTACTTTTTAATCATTTTATCATTCGACTGCCGTAAACATCTGTCTCTCCCCATCGTACCGGATCAGGCAGCTTATTCATGACAAACTTACATCTACAATTTTACAATCTGTGTTGGACATTCCGAAGTCTAACTACCAAAGAAAACATTTTTTGTTATGCATGGGCAAAAAATGTACATCTCAAAGAATCAACTGATAGCATCAGCTCTGTACGATTGCTTGTACAAAATTGACCTAATCCAAATTTCTATTGTTCGTCTGGTATGTGATGACTAGAGGTAGGAATTTTGCGTTCAGCACGCAGTACAAAATTTTATGCGGGGATGTATGTAGTGTACAAATCAGGTCGTAAATACGTAAAATCAACTTCTTTTAACACCCCCTATGTGCACTCTGTAGCACGCAAAAGCCCTGTCTGAACGCAAACACAATACTTGCACCCCAAGTGAACGCAAACTGTACTTTTTTAAGTGAAATTTTGTACATAGGCTTATATTTTTAGTATTTTTCTACCCTGCAGCAATATGGGTGAAGTGTAGACGGATCAGAATGGAAGGAGCGTGAGCAATGTGCAATCCGGATGTAACACGAGCACTATTCAATTTGCGCATTCACAGTAGCTTCACTTCTGATAAGAGTAGTTTTGTTTCTCAGGGGATGCTTCTGAGAATCTGAGGGGATGTTTCTGGGAAATGGGTACGGATTTTCCTTGAGGGAAAGCATCTTCATTGAGAGCGGTGCGAGGGAGGGGGGTGAAGCTCTTCCAGAATCAGTACTAGTACATTTGCTATCACTTCGCAATTGTATGGGCGCAACCCTGGGGTGCCATCTCAAAAAGCTTCGGTTTGTTTTTCTTTTGCCCTTGCTGTAGGTGACATGTGACGTGGTTCCCTGACCTCTTGATTGGCTACTTACTGAAATGGCGCTATCTCGTGGATGTGTATACGTTGGCTCAGCCCACATTCTGTGACAGACTTATGCAAAAGCTTTGCTTTCTAATTTCTTTAGAAACAAATAGATCCCGTAATCCTGAATAAAAATGAGTAAACTTGGAAAATCCAAGTTCCATAGTATTTTAAAGTGCTTTGAAAATGAAGGATTTGAGAGTGATGGTACTTTAATTTTGTGCACATATTGTGACAAAAAAATCAACGTAGATATTAAACACCGAAAACTACCACTGAGCAGACATGTGGAATCCGCAACTCACAAAAAGAACAAGGAAATAAAGCTGAAAATAAAGGGAAGCAGTAGCAGTACAAAATGTTCGTTCATTGCGGAAGCTTTTCGATTAGCATCTAAAAAAGCCGATGAAGTTAACCAGTTTAATGTTGATATTGCTGCTGCTCTAATAGAATCTGGAGTGCCTTTGTCTAAAGTGAACCATCCATCCCTAAAAGGATTTCTAGAAAAATATACTCGATACCGATAGAGAAAGATCCCCGATGAAAGCACTCTGAGAAAGAACTATGTAGATACGAACTATGATGCTACAATACTGAAAATCAAAAGTATTATAGGAGATTCTCCTGTTGCTTTCATATTAGATGAAACAACGGATGCGCAAAAAAGATATGTTCTTTCCATTCTTGTTTCTCCTTTGAATGGAGAACCATCTAGATTTATGCTCTTTAAAATGTACAATTTAGAGAAAACAAATAGCTGTACTGTAATGCAGGCATTCAATGACGCTTGCTCGAAGTTGTGGCCAGAAATTAATTACGAAAAGGTATGGTTGGTGGTCACAGATCAGGCATCTTACATGTTGAAGGCATTTTCGCACCTTAAGCCTCTCTATCCCAATTTACACCACGTTACTTGTTTGGTGCATGCCTTGCACAGAGTTTGTGAAGCCGTTAGGGAAAAGTATGAACTTGCAAATCAGTTCATTGGATTAATGAAGAAAATACTCCTTAAATCGCCAGCTAGAATAAATATGTTTCAGGAAATTACTGAGCTTGCACTTCCTCCACAACCTGTGATCGTCAGGTGGGGCACCTGGATCTCTGCTGTAGTTTATTACTGTTTAAACTTCGCAAAGATCAAGAATTTTATTGCACAACTTGAAGAAGATGGTAGTACAGCCGTAGAAAAAAATCAAAAGCATTATAGACAATAAAAATTTGGAAAAAGAATTATTTGAGGCATACAACTACAAATTCATAGCAGACAACATTAAGAAACTTGAAAAACGAAACTTAGAGAAGGAAAAACAGTGGGAGATTTTTAAAGAGGTGGAAAGCCGCTTGGATGACTTTGCCAAGAGAAAGTTAGAAAATTCTATCAGGAAGAATCCGGACATTGCTGCATTTGTCAATGAAAACCAAGACGTTGACAAGCGCATAAAAACTAAGTTTGCGCCTCTAGTAAGTGTAGAGGTCGAGAGATCGTTTTCGCAGTACAAAGACTTTTTGACTGATAAGAGACAAAATATGGTTTTTCAGAACATTGAAAAAATGTGTGTTGTACGTCAAAATTACTTTGTATGGAATGGAATAAATGATATAGAATGAATCAATTAAATAAATAATTGGTAAGTTGTTTATTTTTATTTAATTAAACTATCAGAATATTAAAATATTGCTAATTAAAAGCTGCACTCAAAATGCACGCAAGATTTGCAAGAAATTTTGCACGCAATTTCACAAAAATTAGCACGCAAAAATCCTAACTATAGTGATGACATAGAAGCTAGAATAAATGAATTCGCACCTTGATGATGAATTCGTACTGTTTCAAAACTTGACAAATTCTACATACAACAGCAAAACTCTGTAAATCCAAATCAATTAGTTAAATAACATAAAAACTACACTAAATTCAGGAAAAGCTCTGATGAAATTGGACTCGGAACGAACTTTTGCACTAAAATGTCTAATTTCAAGCAATCAGCACGAAAAATAAATACTACATATGTGTTTTTCATTTGCTGTAAAAAAATCTGGATGGTTCTTAACGAGTTTTGCAACTGGCCAACTCAATTAAGGTTAAGCAATCGCATTGCAAATAGAATCTTTCTAGACCGAGCAAAAACCTCTAAACAAGTTCGCACAAAATCTAAGGGATAAAAATAAAAATAAAATCCTGAGATCGATAGTAGTTTCTTGGGTGTACAGAGATTTTTTTCCACTTTTGATGTTGATCTAAATTATGAAAGGCTATTATTGATCGTTCCCATGTGGTTCTTAGAGTTTGTAAATTCAAAAGCTTGATCAAACAACAGCAACAGCAACATATCATTTTTCGAAAGTTTAAAAAAAAAACATTAAGTCTGTAACACTTTTAACTATCCTTTAAGTAACAGAAAGCGATAGAACAAGGTCCCAAAAATTACAACAGCGTATGCTACCAGAACAGGAAATAAGCTGCAGCCTTTAAAAAGGTCGTCTTCGTAAGCAAACAAAAATTCAGTTTCTCTTGATAACGTTTTCACTGGCGTAGCCAGGGGGGGCCCACCGGGCCCGTGCCCCCCCCGAAATTTTTTCAGTTGTTATATATATATTGCAATTTGCAAAAAATGGATCGTCTCATGAATCCTTGTAGTGTGATATTTGTCTAATCTTTTTGATAAACGTTTTCTAGATCCTTTCACATTGAGAAGGAAGTAAAAAAAACAAGTCAATAAAAAGGTTAAAAAGTGCCTTTAATCACTAACCCGTGGTGACTTTCGACACGCCTACACACCAGAAAAATATACATTTGGGCAATATCCTACTCCCGGGATACTAAAAATTTCCCCCTCCCTATAACCTCAGCTCGTTACTGTTGTACCCTGTGAAGTTTGTATCCCCAAGTGTTATCAGCTTTCATGGCCCCCTGTGGTATTTTTAAACTATGGTGTATACAAAAATAGTACTTTCTACTAACGATAAAATTACAAGGAGGGGCACAAGTTGACCCTTTCCCCACCATTCCCAAGGTCCAGATGCTCGTGTTTTTGACTAGCGTGTTGCTCTGTACAGTTGGTGGGTTCGAATAGAGATTATGGCCTCAAGAAAGTGCCCGTTGAGTAGAAGTATAGGAGAAATTTTAAATAAAATTCTAAAAATTATACATAAGTTTGCCTGCTAACAATGAAGACTCAAATCTACAGGAAACGGACAAAGCAATAGATGAACAGATATTTCCAGAAAACTTCAGAAAGCACATCAGGAAAAAAAACTAAAGTAAATACTCAATATTTCATTGTGTGTTTTTAAATGATAATATAAACGATGACATAATATCTTCTTAAGTATGTTGAAAAATTTGTATTATCATATTTTCATTAATATGTAATTTAAGAAATGTTTCCATTATACCCACCCTTTCAACTGACAAGAGGGTAAATCTGTAATTTGTTTTTCTGTTCTAAAGTTTTATAAAACTTTATGAATACTATTTTACATGCTCTCGTGAAGAATAAATGAATATTTGAAATATCTAGTGATGCACTTGATATCCGGCTGATTTATCAATATCCGAAATATCATCGGATATCCGAATCACAATCACCGGATATCCGGCTCACGACTAAATAAGGTCTATCAACAGTCACTAAGTAGTCAACAGTCCACTAAGTCCACTGTATTTTTTAAACTAAAATTACCCTCAGTAATGTTTTCTTCTTAATATTTTTACTGCTCACAGTTTAAAAAAAAAAATTAAATATTCATAAGTGCTTTCCTTTGTAATTTAAAACCGCAACCAATGAGAACAGCAGTTTTGCTTTGAAAGTAATCTGATAACAGCAAACCATTAATGCACTACCTAATCCGTTATATTAAAGTTTATCAAATAATATTAATTAGTTTATTTCTCCCATGAATCACTTTTTAAAATCTGTTTACAAGGAATACGTTCAATAAAAGAGAAATTTCTCACGAGCCTGGTTTGGGCTCGGGCCGAGTCCATCTCATCTCTAGTGCCCACCCCCCTGACATATGGCTCACCAACTGGCGATGAGTGCAACCCCTCCCCCCTCAATAATTTTAAGAACTTATCCGTTCTGGAAAAATACTGAATGCAAATTTCCAAAAAGCAAGAACTTTCGTCAGCATTGTAGGAGTACGCAGAATGGAAGTAGTATGTTGCCAAAGTAAAGAAAGCGAAGTTATAATTTTTATGTATTGTTAAAATATTACAGGTTTGAGAGTAACTAAGTGATATCATTTCATTCACTTTAGTCGTAATTATGTGATGCACGAGCGAATATTGACACATATTGAAATAATTTTCGCAAAATCTCAAAATCTAATCAATATTTTTGAAAAATTGGAAGCCTAGAATTTAAGTGGAGTGACAACCTATCATGTCTCCCAATTTCGTTTCATTCCCTGCAGTCTTTATTTCGTGATGCTGGAACAAAATTTCAGCATTTTAAAACGATTTTCACAAAATCTCAAAATGTAATCAAAATATTTTAAAAATTCAACGCCTATTAATTAAGATTAGCAACTACCTATCATATCACCAAATTTCGTAGCATTCGTATTAGTCGTTACTCAAAATCTAATAAAAATGTTTAAAAAATTGGACACCTATAGTTTATGTTGAACAACCATCTATCATGTGCCCAAATTTCATATCATTCGCTTTAGTCGTTATTACGTAATGCGTTTACGCACAAATTTACGCAGTTTGAAAAGATTTTCACAAAATCTCAAAATCTAATCAAGATTTTTTTTAAATTCGACGCCAGTGTTTCAAGTTGAATTACCACCAATGATGATACCAAATTTCATTTCAATCGTTTCAGTCGTTTTTACTTGATGGTCGAACACAAATTTACGCAGTTTGAAACGATTTTCGCAAAATCTCAAAATCCAATCAAGATTTTTTAAAAATTCAATGCCTATGTTTTAAGTTGAGTGACCACCTATCATGACACCAAATTTCATATCATTCGCTTCAGTCGTTTTTACGTGATGCTTGAACAAAAAAAAGCGTCACGGACAGAATGGCAGAACGACAGACAAACTTTTTTTTGAGGGTCGCACCGGATTCCCAGGTGCTTGAAACGGATAGAAACCGCAAAATTTTTGAATTCCAAGAAATGTACAGACAAAAGTCTAATTTTATTTATATAGATATACTTTGAAGAGATTTAATTAACAACTCAATACTTATTCAAGTCAAAAATTTGCAATTAATTATATTTTTTAAGACTGCTTAAGAAGAAAAGTTCTATATATTTTGAACCAACTTTATTCCAAAAACCAGAATTTTCGAAGATTTTCTTCTAGTGGCGTCTGTGTTATTTCAATACGTATTTTGTTAGCAATGTGCAGAAAATTTTAATCTTGTGATCAACCTTATTCCAAAGAGCAGAGTTTCGGAATTTTTTTTCAAGTGATGTCTGGGTTATTTCAATATTGTTTCTGCATTGTATACAGTAGCGGATCCAGGGGAGGGGCTAGGGGGCTTCAGCCCCCCCCAAAAGAGATTGCACAAGGGTAACATTCTGCTTTATTATACACTTTAAATAGCTAAAATGATCATATTTTATTACTTAGCCCCTCCCAAAAGCCTAATAGATTGGTTTTGACTAAAATTTTGATTTATAGTACATTTTATTTGGGTGAAATAAGTTTTTTAAAAAATGTAGCCCCTCCCAAAAAAAATTCCTGGATCCGCCACTGATTGTATACGTATAATATTCTAATCCTGTCACCAACCTTATACAGAAGGGCAAAGTTTTGGAAGATTCTCCTTAAGTCATATCTTTGTTATTTTAATATTGTATTTGAATTGTGTAGGGTATTTTAATCTAGTGATCAACTTTATTTCAGAAAGAGTTTTGGATGATTTTCTTCAAGCTATATTTTTCTTATTTTAATTTGTGTCTGCATTATTTAGAATATCTTAAGTATGTGAGTCACATTATATTAAAAACACGCATTTTGAAAAAAATAAAAAGATAAATAAAAAATCTAGTCATAAGATTTTCTAGGTTAATTATGTGTTACTGCATAAAACTACATTTTAACTTATTAATTGCAATAAGAAACTGAGTTAGTACAGCCTGTGCATTATAATTAAAGGTTTATTTTTTTAAAATTAGCGTCGCTGTTCTGTGGCTGTTAATTATAAAAATAATAATAGGTTTGTGTTGGCATGATACAGGTTGATTTAAAAAAAAAAAAAACGTGACCAATTTCAGAACATCATAAAATTTTAAGTTATTTACACGAAATTTTCAATGTGGTTTCCTTTAGCATAGTACATTTTACGCAAACGTTTAGGTCAAGCCAAAAGATCTTTTTAGACCATTTTTGGAGGTATTTTTCCAACTTCATCTTTGATTGCTTTTTAAAGCCCTTAATCTGTTTTTACCTTACGTCTATTTAATTGTTCTTTCAAGTATCCCATAAAAAATAATCGCAATTAGCACAGTCAAGGGATGACGGTCGCCATTTTTCAGGAGAAATAAAGTTAATTTTTTTAAAATCTTTCAGCCATTTGACAATTGACCTTCCAGTATGACTTGGTGCAGAATCTTGCTGTAAAACAAAGTTTTCTTGGGTGTAAAGACGTTTACTTTCTTTGATCATGTGCTCCAGACCTTTATTCTGATAGTATTTAGCATCAATTTTAACCTTTGGTTCTACAAAAAATGTTTTTATTAAGCCTTGAGAGGCCATTCCCATCTATACCACAGTACCTAACGTCTAACTTGCTTTCTGCAAAACAGCCGCGTCTTTGCGACGATGTTCGCAATATATTGAACCTCCTTTTGCCAGTTGTGAATTACAGACGAAACAACGCTTCATCAGAAGTTATCCATGTTTTGTATCTACCTTTGCGTAACATTAAATACAGAGGCCAAGAACATGTTCTTCATTTTTCTACAGTGTTTGCAGATATTTGATGACAAACTAGTTTCTTCAATTTTTATAGGCAATTTTCTTTATCTGACGACAAATGGTCGATTGGGATACCTGTTTCTTTTTTTCTTTTTCACCAAGGACTTCCTTTCGTCCACATTTCCCCCCCTGGAGCTCTTGATTGCCAGCCAAATTTTATTTCTTTTCAAAGTTTAGATAGTTATACATTAGAAAAATGCCTTTTCTGAATTTTAAATGCTTTATTTATAACAGAATTTGAGCAACCATCCTACAAAAGTTAAAAATTTCGTTTCGGGCTTGAGGATCTAATTTCGGAGCCAAACTTTACTCCCACTAATAAAAGTAGTTCGATTGGTAATTTAAACGTTTAATTTTTTAAATAAAACTGGTGGTAAATTAAAATTTACCAAAATAATTATACGCTTTTAAAATTGGTCACTGTAATTTTGAATCAACCTGTATGTATTAGTTATATGCAGCTGCAAATGAGCTGATTGAAAATCCGGGATAGATTGATATATTTCCTGTTTATAACAATAAAATTTTACATAGAAATATTTTTTAGTACTGTCTTTTATTGAGAATTAAAAATCATTTATTTAGTTTTCTTTTCAGTATCTTCCTTTAGATATATTTATTGTAGAATAAGACTTATTGTAGTAGCAGATACGGGCCTGGATTTAAAATAAAATCTTATCTGGTTGAGATAATTGCTAGACAAACCGGTACATAAGCATCTATCTACAGAGATAATTATATTGAAGAATTATTAATTAACTCACGAAATTAATACTGAATAGCATCTTTAAACATACATTTATAAGGATATTTTTTGTGAAATTACTAATTAAGTACTTAAGTAAGAAATTACTAATTACTAATTAGCAATTAGAATCTTATTATTAGTTATAATTAGTACTTAGAATATTATTTCTAATTATAATTAATAATTATAATTAATAATCATAATTTTTTTTAAATTTAAGATTAATTAATAATTAAAATAGTTCTAATTACAATTAATAATTAAAATATTAATTGGTTGGACAAAACTCTCTGTGCCCCTCCCGAAACAAAATCCTGGCTACGCCAGTGAACGTTTTAATCTTGGAAGACGATTCTTTTTTTAAAAACTACCATTTTTAATCCTCGTTCTTCTTTTGCAGGAAGAAAGCCAAGTGCTTGTCATAATTCTTCGCCCGAACCATTTCTTCCCAAACAATCACGTAAAGTAAGTTACAGAAATTTTCTGTGATTTCACAATCCGTAACAAATGTTATTTGAGCTGAGTCATAAAAATTTATCAACAATTTGTTTTGAAGAGGAATCTTAGAAAATATTTTTAAAACGAAACGTCCGCACTTTCGTCAGAGTGTTACGAAAAATTACATCATTCTATGAAAGATAAGGTAAAATTAAATGTAAGGAACACAAATAGTTTTTCAGTGTTGTCATTTGCATTTCTGTTGATTTATCATGCATCCAAATTCTGTTATAGTAAATTTTTATGACACTGACATTTAATTCTATTATTTATTAGGTTTTTGTATAATGATTTACTTCTTGTAATTTTTGAGCAGACTAAGAGGGGTATCACAGCAAATCGGAATTCAGAAATTTGTAGAATCCTCTCGATATTGCGACTAAGTGAACAAACGCACTCGGAAAGATGGGGAAATACAATGTGAAAAGATTTCCTCCTTTAAATGTTTTTTCCCTCCATTCTTTGTCATTGCGTTTGTGGAATTTTTTGAGATTCCCTATTCCGATTTCCCTGGGAGTACCCCCTAGAATTAGTTTTTTTACTCGTGAAGAAGCTAAAAATTGCATTTCGTTGGATGTAAATTATCATAGTGAATAAAGCAAGCAAATTAACATACTACATCGCATTTTATTGATCTTTGAATTATAATGCAAAGTCATTTGCAATATAAAACAATGGCAATTTTAGCTCCAGATTTAGCCATATATCACCAAGTCACCAAATTTGGACGTGTTCTTGTTAGTTTGCTTTAATGTACGCCGTATGGAGTCTGCTCTCTTAGTCTGCTGATCTAAAAAGATCCAAAATAAAATAGTAAATCTACAAATGAATTTTAAAAAACTACAAAAGGGATATGGTCTTCAGAATTCAATCAGATGAATCTTTGAGGAGCTTACAGAAGCAATTAAATTACCCGCGTGGCAGAAAATATAGTTCATGGGAAATGATACTCGATCATATATATTAAGATAGAAGATCAATGCATTAATACATGTACAGGGTATCTTAAAAAGATGGTAATGAGCTTAAAGCTTTAATTCTTTATACAGATTGTCTACTTATTCAGTATAAGATAAGTAGACAGTCTAACTTGAAAAAGAAATGTTCAAAATAAGGTAGGAAAAAAAGTATAAGGGTGGTGGATTTTTTTTTATAGAAAAAAAAAATCCTCCCGTTATAACTTTCAAAAAGTGACACTTTTTAAATCTGTATAGGACCCCATATAAAAAATTTCCAATTAGTAAAATTTGCCCCTTACACTAATGATGTGATGTACAAACAATCAGCCTTTCATCATAAAACGCTTCAGAGATATTTTAAACAAACATTGTTAGGGGCTATACGAGAATTCGAATGTAAACGTTTATTACTAGAGTGCAAAAAGTTACTTTCTATCATAATTTCTGTACGATTCCTAAAACGCAATCAAAGTATCGTCAAAATATCGTCTGCTAAAATATGAAATAGTGAAAACTTCACGTCTTCTTTACTTTTTGTTGGACATTTTTTTTAGGAATCTGGCATCTAAAAACACTCTTTTTATCCGTTAGCGTGAAGCCGTGGATTAATAACAAAGGGTAGATATCTCCTGAGGCTAAAGCTCTCAAAATAGTTCTAATTTTTCGGACAATAAGCATCGATACCTCTGCTCGGAAGTTGAAACTGCATGCGAAGAAAATAACAAGAATTGCATTAAAAATATGAGTACTTTTAATGTGTCTGTAAGTTAATTTTCTACTGTTTCATATTTTTGTATTTTTATTTACAAGAAAATCTAAGAATGCTAGAAATGACTTCAGTTTTTGTTGGACAACTGAATTTAACAATTTAAATGGCACCGTTTCCAACGTAATAATTATATGGGAATATTGAAAATAGAATATGGACTTAATGGTTTATTTTAAGTGGACAAAGATTAAATGTATTGAGCGCACGTTTCATTAATACAAATAAAAATTATTTTGCTAACAGATGATTGCTTTCTATATACGCGGATCGTAAAAATCATTAACAGAGAAGGGCCCTTGATGTCGGTTTACTCAGAACCCCCCCCCCCCCATAAAGAATTTTGATCCATGCGTGGAGATATAAGCTAATCACCTCGAGAAGCAAATTGCAACAAAGTCCTATAAAACAACGGCAAGTTTTTTCTTTTTAAGCTTAGGTTAGTAATTCTGATGCAAATGTTAAAGTTAGATGTGAAACAATTTGGTTGCGCCGATCGAATAATGTTCTTTCAATAAGGGGTTTTAGAAAAATTGCTTGACTTCCTTCCGTACGAAGAACGGGTACATCATCTAGTTTGTAACCTATATAACGGGTATACCTTAAACCAAAACAACGATTGCTAAAGATGTAATTTCAAACTGACTACTCAAAGCATAGGTAGGCAAATAAATAAAGTAAAATCAATTTCTAATACGTACATATACCAAAAACTAATATGCATAAACTGCAATTTATTTTTTGGCTTTTTTTTTTTTTTTTTTTTTTTTAAGGGAACACATATGAGCTTAGATTTTTCAATTATGCTCATGACAGGCTTCGTTTTTGATTATTGCCCAAGTATGTAACCTTGCAGAATAAACTTAGGTTTAGTTATTCCTTTTAACTGAAAATCAATTCTCTGCATGTTAATAATTCATTAGGACTTTGGTTAAATAATACTAATACAACTTCTCACGTAGTGTCTAAATTGTGAGCCATAAAGCAGAGCACTAAGTCAGTTGCGTGCTAACGAACACGATATATAGGTTTTCGAAAAACACGTGTCTAATTATCTAGTATTATTTTCAAAAGTAAGTAATGTTTGCGTTACCGGCAGTGAAACAGAATATATTTCTTTTAAAGCGCTAAGACTCTGTGCGATTTTTTTTTTTCTATTTAAGTTTTTTTAATATTATTTTTAATGCAGCAGTTTAAAACTGTTTTTCTTCACTGATTTCTTTTTTTTCAATAATAGCAATAATAATAATAATAATAATAATAATAATAATAATAATAATAACAGATACATAAAAGAATTTAAGTGATAATTAATGTAATTTGAATATGTACAATGGGAGATATTTTTAAGCAACATTTTAGATATTTTTATGCTCCTTGAATGCGTATAGCTTGATTAACGTCAAGGAAATAATATGAGCAACACTTAAAACAAAATTTGTTTATTGATTAGAATTGCTCAGCTTTTAAAAGCTTATTTCAGTTTTTTATTTTTAAACTCTTTCATTTAACTCGCACTGATAAGTAATAACAATTTAATTATTGTTTTAGGAATAATTAATTTAGACTTAATTATCATATTTATGGTAACATTAAAAAAATGAGCGGGCCATGCATTTTCTTCCTTAACCACGCCACTGCTGCAATTAACTTAAAATTTTGCAGGCATATCGGGAATCTATCACAACTCAATAATACTAAAAATGGCATGTATAGCATAAGCAAATCTCTTACAGGAACACACAAAATAACTTCAATATAGCCTATTGGCGAGGGAAAAAAAAATGCACAGTCAACTCCGGATATAGTGAACTTCCGACTATAGTGAACGCATTTCCTCAGTCCCGATTCACATACATTAGAAATTTACATAGCATTTTTTGATTTTATTAAACCACGACTTCGGTTATAGTGAACTTAAAAATTTTTGGATGGTAGAGGCAATGTTGTTCGAGTCCCATTAAGAGTGTCTCTTTTGTGTTCGAGTAGAGAGAAAGATTACCAAGCACCCCTGTTCCGAAATATAGGTGAACTGCCAGTGTCTAGACTAACTTACTTATACTATACAGGGGGGAAGGGGCGGGAGGCGGGTCATAATTTTTTCAATGCAATAATGCATCCTACCCTTTAAAAACATTCATTAACAAAAGCATGGTACTTTTGAAAGTGAACTAAAAGCTGAAATTTCGTCTTGACTTTGGGCGATTTCGTTTTCCATTCTCAATGCAGTATCACAGGTTAACCCTTTGAGGCGCAACCCTTTCCCAATTCTGAAAAAAGGGCAGCCGTTGCCATCGCTCTACTTAACTACCAGCAAGATGGCGGACGATCGAAACGGTCATCGCGTGCCACAGATCTACAGACCCTTTTTTTGACGCAGCTGGCTGTGCCGCACAGCCAGGTAGTTAAGTCCAGCGATGGCAACGGCTGCCCTTTTTTCAGCATTGGGAAATCTATCCAGCTGTTCTCCCATTCTTCCATTTTTCAGCAGATGTCAGTGCTGTTAAAAATAATCAAGACAATTTTTTTTTACGGGAAAGGGCGTGCTAAAAAGTAAAGTATTCTCGTGGAGCTATGTCACCCGCAACTATAGAAATCAAATCTATTCTTCGTGACTGGCAACAGACAAAACGTCAGAGTTTGGTGTTCCCAGAGCGGGAACACTGCGCGTTAAAGGCTTAAAAGCGACAGCATCTTTTGCCGACTGAATGGAATGTTCATATTTCCATGAATGTGATTAATTGTATTTATTTTACTTAAAAACTAGGTCTAGAACCGTAAATGCGATCCCTTATATTTGATTTACTTATACGTATAAAAAATTAGTACTTGTATAAAATTCTATTTTCTAGTTTTGTATAGTTATGTTGTTATCGGGCATCGGAACATCGGTTTTAGTGAACTTCGGGTATAGAAAACGAAATTTACCGGTCCCTAGAGGTTCACTGTAACCGGAGATGATTGTATTTGGAAGACTCTCATTTATTGATGCCTGACTGCTCGAATCCATCAACCTGTTGTCCACAAAAGTGCACGGATCTTGAAGGGAGGGGATTAAATAAAATTTTGTAGTAACTATGTCTCGATAGAATTCTGTGAGACGTCGTCATAGGAAGTAATCCAAAAGTATCAATTCTGGTGATCGTGACGGCTATAAAACGGGGGCCTCAATGTCTAATTCAGCAGCCAGTGTTCATGTGTCTAATTTTTTTTTTTTTTTTTTTTTTTTTTTGGGGGGGGGGGGTTGTACCGGATGTAGCATCATTACTTTTCTTTCGAATTTTAACGTTGAATTACGTTTAACGGTCCTATCTAAAGACTATTTTTTTTAACGTCGTTGTAAGTTTCAGTATTACTCCGTTAGAAAACTAACTGGATAAACTGACTGAACTAACCTGGGTTTCTTTTGCAGCATTCAAAACGTGCCGTTGTAAATTAAAAATTATGTGAGTTTGGTGAATTCTGACACAAAATATACATCAAATCAAAGTCAATACTCAATTCGAGCGATCCTAAATAGCTCCTTGCAATAGCACTATTGCATTTTTCTCGAAATTAAAATAAATACACTATTTTCTTCAACTAAACCATGGGTAATTTAAATTGAAATTGTTACATGCCACATGAATAGTTTTTATTTTTAAACTGGAACATGATCTTTTAATTTCATAACTTTGTAATGGCAACACAAGATTACGAATTTTCAAAATACAAACGGCTTATGGATACGATAACATGGATTAAAGCACAATGTACAGTACTAATAAGTATTCCATGCGTATTAAATTTAAAATGCTTGTTATATTCATCATTTTTCAATAGGCACCTTATAACTAATTGAATGATCCTACGTTAGTACATCCTGCGGTAGTTTCAATAGAAAAGACTACCAGAACACATATTTTTTCCAAAACTATGGATCTGAGAGGACGTGTGTGTCGTTCTCTGGGCATTTTTTTATGTATTTCAAGCAAGGAAATGAATGTGCAATTTTTATGCTATCTTCATGAGACACTATGTGTGTGTGTATATATATAAAGAAAAGTCATATCTCTTTCTAATCTTATCCATTCAAATCGCACTTTTTTTTATCATTATTAGTTCTTTTATAATGAAGTTTTAGAGTTTGCACAGACGTTTGAAACACCTAGTATATACAGACTGTCGCATAGCATTAAGGGTGTGTTGAAACTATTTTACTGCAAAGCTTAAGTAAAGTAAATATTTTCATATAAGTAAGCAACATTGATGCACAATATTGCATAAATAATATTTTGATATTGGACGTGTGAATTTTCTCACAACTTTTCAGATGTACTACTTTTTACAACTCAATAGTAAATAATAACAGATAAAACGAAAAACTTAAAAAATTTAATGCTAAAAACTAATATTTTTTAAATTGATTTTCATTGAATGCCTTTATATATTTGAGCAACGAAAGTTCGCGACTAAGTCCTCCTAAAAAGATGTTTCAAATATTCTAGAATATTCGTATTTTATATGCTTCAGAGAAGCACGCCTATCACTTCATTCGAAAAATGAGCATTATACTAAGCTCATAAAAGATAAACCATCTTTGAACAAATCTGAACAAATTTGAGCATTACATTCAAGCATTACATGCAGAAGAAAAATAATATATGTACGAGAGCCCATTCCACCCAGAAAATGCATTAGACAAGCTCTGGGGAGATAAATACGTATGTTATTTAGAGTTTGCTAATATTTCTGCACGCTACTGCCGCAAATGCTCTGTTTCATGAGAATAGCGCATAAAACGGGGAGATAACGCTTATCTCAATGATGGTTGTTAATGAAAGAAAACAATTAGGGATTGTTGGGTGAGGATTTACTCTAACGAAAGCTCTGCTTTTTTTCCGTATAAAAAAAGGTGAGTTTATCACTTAATCGCGAAGATATTGCAGAGGAATAATAGGTAACTTACCATTGGAAATGAGCAAAAACTGATTAATGGAAGCTTAAATAAAGCAGGCTCAGACTTCCTATGCTACTTATCAGCCTTGTTTCAGACTTTATCACATTTCATGTGCTCGAAATAATTATAGCTTGTTATGTGATTTGTATGCTTTAAGTAGCATTTGTTTCACGTAAAAGTTTTCTTCACTATAATTCTAAAATACTTTTATTTTATAAACTTAGTTTTATTTATTTATTTGCTCATTTTAATTTTTACTTTGCGCATTCATTTTATTTATGAGTTTCCACATAACTACAAATAACAGTGAACGCTTCCTCACAAATTAAAAAAATCTGATGTGTACAACACATGACTTCCTTGCACGTCTAATAAATCAAAAATATTTTCGACGCCCTTCCTCTAAACATATTTGTTTGAAAGACATAAAATATCAGTAATAGTAAGGTTTAGCGATTTCTAGCCAAATATTTCGATATCGCCAAGTTGAGTTTAGTTTGAAAGATTTCCTTTTGACACTTTATTTGGCGATATTTCACCAAAAGCCGACAAGCTTGAGATAGTTTGCGAGATTTTGGGGATAGCCAATGTAGTAATTGACCACAGACTTTCAATGAATTGAATGCATCCATACACCTCAATGTATTTAAAGTCATTTGGCTCACCCTGTAAATAAATTCCCAGTCGATTGCTGTCAAAAAATATACTGAAAACAGTTAGATATTACAATAGTTCTAAATACAAAAGTTCAAAATACTACGGGTTAAAGTTTTAGAGTTATACAAAATACGAAATAATTTTTGGCGCCAAATTTGGCGATATTTCGGCCAAACTCGTCAAAGTCGGCGACATATGGCGAGATATTAAGCATGAACCAAACAATGACAGATTATCGCCAAATTTGGCGATATTTCGCCAAAACTCGCCAAGAACGATGACAAATGGCGATACTTTGGGCATGGACCAATTGACTGACTATTGCCAAATTTGGCGATATTTCGGCAAAACTCGCCAAGGTCGATGACAGACGGCGAGATTTTGGGCATGGACCAAACAATGACTGTCTACAGTTGTATTATATTGAAGATGTCCATAGACTTTAAAGTACTGAAATTCTTTTCGGTGGTCCTGTAAATAAACTCTCCAGTAGATTGGAACCAAAAATCGAGATGCACAACTAGATGTTACAGCAATCTTATATATGAAATTTCATAATAGTTTTTGAGATTTGAGAGTTAAATACGCACACACGTACACCAAAAGTCGCCAAGCTTGGCAACTTTTGGAGTAGTTCTTGGGGGAGGCACGTGACCGTGGTCAGACCATTACCTAACTTATGTGGTAGGATGATATTGTGCTTGAAATGGATGAATAATTATAAACTAAAATTGCCACTGACCGTAATGTATTGGAAATCTTTTGAGTGTTCCTGTAGCAGAACTATAAATGATAAAGGCACTTTTTTTAATGGAGAAATTCATTTTGTAACTCTTAACAGCATATATCACATCTGAGTCGTTTGAAATAGCCCAATACCACTAAAATACGCTGCAATGAATTTCGGCCCATATAGCGTAATGTATTTAGAATCTTTTGAGCCGCCCTGTAGATAAAATATGCAGTCGAATCAAACCGAAAGGGGAGCGGCACAAGTAGATGTGACAGCAATCCTAAATATAAAGTTTCAACATTCTACGCCTAATAGTTTTTGAGATATGCGAGTTTAATGAATTTCGGCCCATTCAGCGTAATGTATTTCAAATGTTTTGGGCGGTCCTGTAAATAAACTATCCAATCGAATGGAACCAAAAGGGGAGGTGCACAACTAGATGTTACAACTATCCAAAATATGAAGTTTCGATATTCTACGCCTAATAGTTTTTGAGATATGCGAGTTTAATGAATTTCGGCCCATAGAGCGTAATGTATTTCGAATCTTTTGGGCGGTCCTGTACATAAACTATCCATTCGATTGCGACCAAAAGGAGAGGTACACAACTAGATCATAGAACAATCCTAAATATCAAATCTCAACATTCTACGACCAATAGTTTTTGAGATATGCGTGTTTAATGAATTTCGCTCCATAGAGCGTAATATTTCGAATCTTTTGGGAGGTCCTGTAGTTAAACTATCCAATCGAATGGAACCAAAAGGGGGGTGCACAACTAGATGTTACAAATATCCAAAATATGAAGTTTCGACATTCTACACCTAATCGTTTTGAGATATGCGAGTTTAATGAATTTCGGCCCATAGAGCGTAATGTATTTCGAATCTTTTGGGCGGTCCTGTACATAAACTATCCATTCGATTGCGACCAAAAGGGGAGGTACACAACTAGATCATAGAACAATCTTAAATATCAAATCTCAACATTCTACGACCAATAGTTTTTGAGATATGCGAGTTACATACATACGTACGTACGTATAGACGGCATGGAAAAACTGGCCACAATAGACTCGCCGCTTGTCAAAATGAGTTGCAGACGCGTTTATATGATCGTGCATGCTAGCTTACGATGAGGTCCATCGAAAAAATTCTTAAAATTAAATTTAGAGGTTGTTAAAATCGGTTTTTTCGTCGAAATGTGGCCCCCAAAATTTTTCGGGATCACATTACTTCCTGATACTACGTACAAGGAAGTAAAAATATGTCATAAAGTATTCCATTACTCAAAATGCATAGATTAGCAAATAATTCTGATCTGATCGATGATAAAGTACTTCAGGATTTAAAGTGTCGAAGCCTTAGAGATTGTCAGAATTTCAAGGAAGAGTAAAGGAAAACATAAAGAAAATAAGCAGAACCCGACAATGCCAGCATGAGGCCCGGAGCAGACATTTGACATGGAAGCTCTTTTCATATGTACCCATTCAGTTTACAAAAATTAGAAAGCCTCAAACTACAGACAATTACTGTTACCTTTGGTACCGCCCAAAACGATTATGTTGACCAGACATTCATTTTTTTACTCAAAATGTTTTAATAAAACTCTTTTAAGCACAGTTTAATGAGAATTCTTTAACCCTTCAACGCGCAGTGTTCCCGCTCTGGGAACACCAAACTCTGACGTTTTGACTGTTGCCCGTCACGAAGAATAGATTTGATTTCTATAAAAATAGTTGCGGGTGCCATAACTCCACGAGAATCCTTTACTTTCTAGCACGTCCTTTCCCGTAAAAAAATTGTCACGATTATTTTAACAGCACTGACATCTGCTGAAAAATGGAAGAATGCGAGAACAGCTGGATAGATTTCCGAATGCTGAAAAAAGGGCAGCCGTTGAAATCGCTCGACTTAACTACCTGGCTGTGCGGCACAGCCAGCTGCGTCAAAAAAGGGTCTCTAGATCTGTGGCACGCGATGAACGTTTCGATCGTCCGCCATCTTGCTGGTAGTTAAGTCGAGCGATTTCAACGGCTGCCCTTTTTTCAGCATTGGGAAAGGGTTGTGCCTCAAAGGGTTAAGCAGTGAGAGAGAGAGAAAATTTTTTCTAGTAGCAAAAGGTTTTTACAAAAAACAGTAGGAACATTTCTTAATTTGGGAACCCCCCCCCCACCCTTTTTACTAGAGGGCCCGGGGCAGCTGTCCCTACCTTAATCAGGATCTAAAAATAATTGAGTAAATAAATAAATTTAGAGGTAAAGGACAAAACCGGATTAACTCCAATAATGGATTGAGTTGAAAAAATAACTTCAGGCTGTCTCCGAAACTGAGGGCTGTCATAACCGGATAAACTGAAGAGCTCATTTGGAGTATAGAACCGTTTTGGAGAGTAAGTTTCGTAAAAAAAAGATACAGAATTATGTGGGATCGCTTAAACTTCTCCGGAGATTAAATAAATGCAAAATTAAAATTTTTACTCATCCCTCGTACAAAACATTCTCAGTGAGTAAAATGTGCCCTCATGTTTTACTTATGTGATGCACAAAGTTTCACCCTTTCAGAAGGAAAAGAAAAGGCTCAGCGATAAGTTTAAACAAAGTTGGTGCGGTATAGTACAAATAACAGTAAAAGTGTTATGTATCTTTGCAATCACTGTTTTCTTTCGTTACATGTGTTCGACCCCTGGAACGCGATCATCGGATGTGAATTTTTCCATACGAGAGACATTGCAAAATGGTTTAAATCAGCATATATTTATTTTCATTTTACTGCAGAGCAATTATTTTGTACGGAAGCGAGTTAAAATTAAAATTCTGCACTTATTTAAACTCCGGAAAATTTTGTTCGATACCATAAAACTTTGTATCTTTTTTACAAAACCTTGCAATTTATTGTATATGCGAATGAGCAATACTTGTGGAATAAGCTTAAAACGGTATTTTTTGAGGCCCTTGTGTCTTTTTGCGATTGTTTCGAAATTTGAATCAGAAAATTTTCCATTATATGTTCTATAAGATTTTAGGCTTTTTTTTTTTTTTTTTTCGCATAATACGTAATAACGCCGGTAATTGCATTCGCTGTAAAACGAAATTTGCATCACGGGATAGAGGAGAAGATCACTTTTGACAAAAGTTTCCCTAAAATAATTTTAAAACTGTTGCAACTTATTCTATCCTTCATAAATTTTTGATAGTTTGATAAATGGAGAAACATTCATTTCACCCTCTTTGAAAGGGATAACGGGAGAGGGGGGGGGGTACATAAATTAGGAGAACTTTTATGAATTTTTAAGTAAAGAAGGAATTAGAATACAACATCTGCTGCTTTAAGATTTCGTTTGACATTAAGCATGCGATTTTCGCCGTCATGGCAACGGAAACTGAATAGCTGTCCGTTGAAAATAATAAATAAATAAAACTAATTTCAAACAAGGAGTCTCGTTTGAAATTAGTTTTATTTATTTATTTTCGCAAGTTAAATCTACATAATTTTGATGTAGCGAATTAAAAAACCCCTTTCGATACTCTATCAGAATAACAGGCTCTCAAGCAAAACATACGCCACGCACAAAATAATTCCGCATATTCTCATATTTCCGATTAACTGAGAAATAGCCATTGATTAAAATTTAAGGTTGCGTATCATCATTTACGGATTTTCACGATCGCTTCCTAAAGTTTTTTTTAATTTTGTCAAATAATAATACCATAGCCAAGATTTGTTTTCGGGGGCTGAGAATGGCTGAGAACTAAAATACTGGAATGCAATATAACATAAAAATCAGTATAACATATATTTCTTCTTGTTGTTTCTAATGCCCTCATGCAACCACAGAGGTGTCAGATCCTCAATAAGGGACGACGAAGGGCGCAGGATGCGGCTTCCATTAGAGTGTGGTGTTCCCCAGTGGGAGGAAGACCGTCTTAGCACGGGGTCCCCTAATATTGAACCAATTTCACAGAAGGGACCAACCCCTGAAATCGGCAGGCATCCCCAGAGGTAGCGTTAAACCTGGAGGACATTGGAGCCACGACGGATTTTACGTGCACCAGCACCCATTAGCGTACACGGTCCCACAGCAGTCGAGCCGAGAGGGAGTCGACCCTCCCAACCATTGGACAAGCCGGATGCTGCTTCACTTACCGGTTTCTCATGGGAACGTAGTTTAGCGCCCAGACCACTGTGGGACATCTTTCTTTTATTTATTTATTTATTTATTTATTTATTTTGTGTGTGAGAGAGAGAAAGAAAGAAAGGACATGTGCCCTTTTATTTTGCCTAAAAAAGTTTGGATATAAAAACGAATTTAAAAAAAAATAGAGATTAACAAATCGAGTTTAAAATCTTTGCATTTGAAAACAAAAATACATTAGAAAAATAAATAAGTAAATAAATAAGTTTAGGTTAGCTCCACAGCTGAACCAAAAATTTCTCTACAAATACGTTCGTTTCTCCATACCTTATTACTCATTTCGCAGGTGGCTGCATCCTAGTTCACATTCAGTTCTTCATTCGAAGTTAAATGACAAAGTTATATCAATTAAGAGATTTTTCACAAATTTTGAAGTAAAACAACATTTTGAATTTAATTAACTGATTCTTTAAGTTTTTGACGCCATCACAAAAGTTTTTTTTTTCTTTTTAAAAAATAAAAGGATTGGATAGTTCTGCAGTAAAAGAGAGCATAAATTTATTAAAGGACAAGCATCATGTAGGAAGCTAAAAGTTCGTTGCATCTGCTATGAGTAAGAGCATAGTAAGTATGTACTGTACATCTTTGCAGAGTATATTTAAGGGGGGTGAGGGGGTCGGGGCGCCCCTCAAAAAATGTAAAGTAACTATTAAAAGCAGCTATTTTAAAACATTTATATTAACTCTAGTAACAATTAGGTTAAAAAAACCGGATAGCTCCCCACACCGAACCTATATACGCTACTGCGACTTCTGGTAAATTGAAAAGTTTGCTGTCAGACATACCAAAGAAAACTGCCAAATAGCTGCAGTAGCATTAAGATTCTGAGAATTTTTAAAACTCGTGTAAAAGAATGTCTATTTGTTTCATAATATGTATTTTCCAAAACTAAGAACTCTAAAAATTAGCTTAGTTTTCATTTCAATATTGAATTTGGCAGTTTAAGTGGCAGTCATGGACATTGCCGTACTCAGGAAAATAATTCGGAGGTTGTCCAAAAGGTAAAAAAGGCGGAATTTTTCACACAAAAAAACTTTCTTTTGTTAACAAAAATTGAAATTTGGCGAAGGGAGAGGACGACCGCAGCCCCCCCCCCTTGAATATGTACTTGGTAATGGATTCTGTTACTGTGGTAACAATTATGATAAATATGAAACTAATTTCGTATTTTAAATTCTAATCGTAAATGAATTTGACTTTATTTTAATGTCACGAATTTCAAACTGCATCAAAAACTTAGGATAACGCGGATTACCTCACTAGGGTTTACTTTTACGACAGCCATCATAGTCAAAATGGTCACGAAACTATGAATGTTGAATGTAGACAGGGTTCCCGCTAGAGTGCGAGACCGCGAAAATCTCGCATAAATTTCTTAAATCTCGCGCAAAAAATATTACAGCGCGAGGTATTCTCGCATTGCAAAATATTCGCCACCTGCGCGAGATTCTCGCACGCTGTTTGAAAGTTTAATAACGCCAATTTACAAATACAAAAATTTGTTTTTACTCAAATTTGTTTTTATTTGTTTTGTGTCGGATAACGAGCGTGCCTCGGCCGCAATGAAGCGTCCCCCCCCCCTTCCTCTCTTGAGTTTCTGTTCAGAGATAACACAATTAAAACATCGAAATGCAGAGAGGGGAATATTAATTAATGCTATCGGCGCTGAGCTGACGTGTTGATTTTTCTCCTCCTGCTTGCCAGCTGTAAAATGTTTTGTTTTTGTATATGTGTCCATCGTATATGACATTTGAGAGCATTTCATCTGTTTTTTTTTTTATATACCACCACAGTTCATAGTATTTTTGATAACCTCTGGTTTGAAATTTGGACCCCCCCTTCCGTTCTAAGTTTAGTTGTCATTCACAGTAAGAGTTAATTCAATCTTTTAAGAAGACCCTCCCCCCCCCCCAAAAAAAAGAAGCTGAATTTTCCGGTTAAATGCCAGATAATCTAGCTTATACTGTAGTAAGAATTTGAACTTAACTATATCTGTTTTAACTTTGTCACACATATTTGTATCTTACCAACTTTGTAGTATAATACAATTTAATCTTATAAATAAAAATGAAATTCTGTTTGTTTGTTTGTTTGTTTGTTTGTTTGTTTATTTGTTTGTTTGTTTGTGGATTTGAGTTGTATACAAATCCACAAAAATGGACCTATCAGCCTGAAATTTTGCACAGATATGTAAAATAATATAGAATAAATCATAGTCCACTTTAAAACTTTTAAAGTCCACCCGTTCCCGGAATTTAAGAGATTTTTTATGTTCTCCACGCAAAAAGCTTTCCGTAATTGTAAACCCTGTAGTGAAAAAAGTGTGAAATAAGGATCGTGGTTGCCATGTGTGGCGATTTTGCCGAATAAGATGTTTTAAATTCTCAAAGTAAAAATAAAAGAATAATAATGATTTTTTTAGTTTATCTTTTTAGGTTATTTTTTTAAATTATAATATCGTGTGCATGGGAAATCGGAGCAGGAATGAAATGTTTTATACGCAAAACAATAAGAATTGAAGATTTCCGAGGCTAATATGTTAAAATTTTTTAGTTTGGCGAAAAAATAAAATGGCTCAAATGCGGAGAAAGTGAGTTCTAGCGGTTTGCACAGTTTTCGGCTTAGCACAATTTACTGAGAGCTTAAGGAAACGGATTTTTGAAAACAAGTGCAAAGGTTTTATTAGAATACAGCGTTAAATTTTAATGATCCGTGCGAAAATAATGCAGTTATTAAGGGATTTCAAGCGATCTATCTTCAGCATTCTCGCGATTTTGAGGAGGATTCTAACGCTTGGCGCTATTTATCGTAATTTAATCGTCTGCTATTTGGGTTATGAATACACCTGAGTATAAGTTTTTGAAATTTTCATTCAGTTGGAATTGTGCATTTTTCAGAGCAGCTTTTCTGCATCTAATGTATTACATCCAGAAAAAAGGATGTTAGAAATATCAATTTTAATTTTGTTTAATCACACTCATGAATAATGATACACTTTCCAACTTAATGAAAGAAGGAACGAAAATAGGGAAGACCCATGGATTATAACTCTTTTTATATATAGCACTTTAGTGCGTATTTAAAAATCTGAAAGTGTGTCAGATTTTCTATGATTCTAGCGCTTGGCGCAATTTAATGAGAGGGTATTTTTAAAAACAAGCGTAGGTTATTTTATAAATAAAAATGAAATTCTGTTTGTCAATTTGTTGATTTGGGTAGTATACAATTCCACAAAAATGGACCTGTCAGCCTGAAATTTTACACAGATATGTAAAATAATATAGAATAAATGATAGTCCACTTTAAAACTTTGAAACTCCACTTAAAAACGTTTTCCTCCTGAATGGTTCTCTTAATTTCCCTTCCCGGAATTTAAGAGATTTTTTATGTTCTCCACGCAGAAAGCTTTACGTAATATTAACCCCTGTAGTGAAAAAAGTGTGTGAAATAAGCATCTTGGTTGCCATGTGTGGCGATTTTGCCGAATAAAATGTTTTAAATTCTTAAAGTAAAAATAAAAGAATAATAATGATTTTTTTAGTTTATCTTTTTAGGTTATTTTTTTAATTATAATATCGTGTGCGCATAAGAAATGAGAGCAGGAATGAAATGTTTTATACGCAAAACAATGAGGATCGAAGATATCCGAGACTAATATTTAATTGTTTTTAGTTTGGCGAAAAAAAAAATGGCTGATAGGCCGATTTTTAGAGAGTGAGTTCTAGCGGTTTGCACAGTTTTAGGCTTTTTGGCGCAATTTACTGAAAGCTTAAGGGAATAGCATTTTTGAAAACAAGTGTATAGGTTTTCTTAGAATACAGCATTAAATTTTAACTATCCGTGCAGAAATAATGCAGTTATTAGGGCATTTCAAGCGATGTAGCTTCAGAATTCTCGCCAATTGAGTACATTGATTTAACTTGGGGGAAATCCGCCAAATTTCAGAAAATTGAAATCTTCGCATTTAGTACATCGAGGTAACGATGAATAAAACATGTTATAGTTGGTAATTTAAAAAATGCGGCTGTATTAAGGGATTCCACTTTTCAAATAAATGCCTGGCGGTCGAACCATTTCCCATTTTGATTGCTGCTAAGTCAATGCTTCGAATGATTCCCTGAAAAAACTCTTGCAAAATGGCGTATGCTGGCACTTTGGCGAGGCTTAGATTTGAAACTGGATTTTACTTGAGACTGGTATATACGTATAATAAGACTGGTTATAGATAAAAATGAATGTTGGTATGTGTGTAGGAGGTTGAAAAACTCCAGCACCGTTTCACCGATCACCATGAAATTTGGTTCACCTAAGTCTTTTATCATGGAGAAGGTTTTTATGCTATCCGTTTTCCTCTAACTTTTCACTAGGTGGCGCAGCAGAACGTCGAATTCTATTCCGTTTAGCCGTTTGCTATGCGAATATCGTCCAACCAATTTCGATGAAATTTGGTACACGCGAATATTAGAACACGGAGAATATTTTTCACTATCCATTTGCTGTAACTTACCGCTAAATAGCGCTGCAACGCATCAACTTCTATACCGTTCGACTGATCGGCATAAAATTTTTTATACTTACACATTTGAGAACGAAGAATATATTCTAACTGCGTTACTTTTGATGTTACTCACCACTAGATGGCACTGCAATGCATTATTATTTTAACTCGCCACTAGATGACGCTGCAGCAGGCCAAATTTTTGACCATTCAAACGGTGGCTATGAAAATCAGTATACATAGCTATTTGAACAATGAGAATATTTTGGCGTTATCCATTTTGCTATAACTCGCCACATGACGGCGCTGTAGCAAATCATTACTTTAATTAACCACTAGATGGCCCTGCAGTGTATCACTTCTTGACTGTGCGAATGATCGCTATGAAAATAGGTATACATAGATATTTGAACACGGGGAAGAGTTTGGCACGATCCATTTTCCTATAACTTGACACTAGATGTCGCGTCAACACATGAACTTCAAGACTATTCAGCCGATCGTCATGAAAATTCGTATACATCGATATCTGAATGCGAAGAATATTTTTGCCGTATCCGTTTTGCTAAAACTCGCCACTAGATTGTGCTACGCCGCATCGCCTTCTGCACCTTAAATCGATTGCCTTAAAATTCAGTATGCATGATTATTGAACACAATATAACGCGATATCCATTTTGCTATATCTCTTTATTACAATAAATAGTAATCACAACAAATATTAAGATCAAAAAGTCCATTCATTCCCGTGCGAAGAACGGGTACTTCAGCTAGTATTTATATAAATATTAAGCTATTTTATATAATTTTATTATACTAGATAAAATATTATAGTTAATAATTCTTTTGCTTAGTTAAACTGGATGTGATTCTTTGAATAAATTTGAATATTCATTAACTTTGAATATCCATTAACAATTCAAGTGCAAATTTAAGCAATCTTATTAGAATAGCTGATGGAAATATCAATTTAGAAAGTTTTCCATATGATCAAGCTGTAAAATTTTTTAATGAAGGGAAAATCGGTGTTATTGAAATTGTACTATAAATAAATAAAATAATGTTAAACAATATTTATGTTCTCACTTAACTTTCAGAAATCTCACCCAATTTTTTTTTTCTAATGGGAACCCTGCATGTAGATATTTCTATTTCTTTCATATCAACAATATTTTAAGACTTTTTTGTACAATAAAGTTTTACCAAGGTGTTCTGCAGCATAAACGGCTCGTACGGGGGAGGACAAGGGGACGACTGCCCCTTCACTTCTAAATGTAAAGGAGCCTTACCCCTCCCTTTTTCAAAGTTCAAAAGCTCAATCCTTCGAAAAATGATGGAGGAAAATCCAATACACAAACCGATAGAAGAAAAAGAGTGCGAGCTAAGCTAGAGTTCGCTTCTGAAGGTCATTTAATAAATAATTATAGAAGATTATTTAATCAATAATGACGTTACAATCAAATAATATAGCCCAATTTTACAAAAAAAAAATCACCTTTACCCTTTTTAACACTTACACACTCGCATACAGTTTGAACCCTCCCTCCCTACCCCCCACCACCACCACCACCATTTTTTTGGTGCACCGGTGCACCAGCCGCCTGTGTTCTGCAGAATGAGTGAGATTAGACATCATTCGATTTTGAAGAATTAGAAAACAAAATGAAACAGTTATCCACACTATGGGACGTTATTTTAGAGCTTAAACCAGAAAAACACAAGTTTATCCTGCAGAAGCACTTTGAAAGTGAATACATTTGTTTGCAAAACATTATTTACGTTCTCTTTGATCTCAACGCTGATCTCAAATAACGAGAAATTCTCGCAAGAAATCCCTCGCGAGACAAGACTCTGTCTCGTCTCGGAAAATATTTCCTTTCTCGTCTCGCGTCTTGTCTCGCAGAGAGACGAGAACCCGAGACAATGCAAGATTTCTCGCGTCTTGCGTCCATCCCTAGCAATTATGTCCTCAAGAAAAAAGCGATGATAAAATCCTCTTTCTAATTAAAATAATTTGCATACTAGACGATGAAATATATTAAAAATCATCAAGTTTTGCTGTATGGCTGCGTATTGAGAGTATAAAGCTTAGCACTGATTTAAAGCTGTCTGGAGCAGGCAGAGGTAAGAGATTAGCTGATGCAATTGCTTCAGTAAAAATTTGGGGCGGGCCCGTAGCCAGAAACCATATTTGGGTGTGAGGGTGATGAGGCTGTTTCTTGAATGACTTACTTTATGAATACCTAAATAAATATAGTCACCTGATCTACCAACATATTACCCTTGTAGCGTGGTTAAACCTAAACGTATGTCATTAACTGACTAATTATTCTTTAAATCAATAAATAAAATTATGTAATTCAATAATTATTCATTGAATGATAAATATGAAATATTTGTTTATTACACAATCAAAATAATTTTGGATGTACAGTGGTTGCTGCAGAAACCAGAAACTTAATATTTTCCCGTCTACCACCATCAACGGTTCACTTCGAAATAACGTCATGTAGGCAAGGCCATTGCCTACTAAGGCTAAGAATTTCTTTGGGGGGTGGGGGGATGTCTATAAATTGCCAAGTCAAATATCGATTTTTACCGCCTTATTTATTTTATTATCAACTATATTACCAACTTCTTACTTTTGCCAACTGGGTTTGTGTCATTTTGTCAAGTGTACCAGAAATAGAAAGTAAATTATAGTTTTCGTTAAAAAAAAAATATATCAAGTTTTTCAACTAGGTATCTAAACAAGGCCGGCCCGAGTGGCGTGCAGGGCCCCAGGCGAAGCGGAAGCGTAGGGCCTCTTTTCTATCATGTCTTATGTAAGTTACTACTAGCACTGCTAATACGTATTAGCTTTATTTCTCGTCTGTTTTCGGGATATATCGCAACCATCTACCAAGCTCGGACTAATGTGATAGCAAAAATCCGGCCCCGGAGCGGAGCCTCTTTAAGCGCGAGGCCTTAGGGGGAAGGCTCTCCCGATCCCCCCCCCCCCCTTTAGCAAAGGCCCTGCGTGTAGGTGATAATGTAAATGTTTTTAAAATTATTTGAAGTCAGAGGGCTGTATACGCATTAGAGATCTTATGTCTTGCATTCCCTCTTCTCCGAAATTTAGCTCCTAGAAAAAAAAAAAAAAAAAATCAATGTTAATTTTTTAAACTTAGAGAAGAGAAAGAAGTTCTGTCCTTTACTTTCCGGGAACAGAAATCATACATTAATCCGTAATATAAAGAATCATATGTCATTTATTAGTGAAAATCAAAGTAAAAAATTTGCACAAATGTAAATTATCTGAAAAAAATCATCTCATATTTCGATCCTGATATAGGCAGACAATAGTCGCAATCTTCAGCAAGTAAGTCTCAACATGGCTGTTGTGAAAATTAGTTTAATGTTGTTTGGCTACCTTGTGGAAGGTTCACGGGTTTTCTTCAATCGATACACAATTGCAGAGTATAGTTATTCACCATGATTGACTTTTTGGATGGTATTACCCTTGTACCTTTCGGAGTGAAGAAAAAATTCTCTAAATAGCTACTTGAAATTGTGTGTGTGAGTTGCTCTTTTCCCAATAATAATACTATTTAAATAAAAGTAAACACTCATGCACATATTACTTAATGGGGGACGAAAATGAAACCAAGTATTTTGAGTCAGACAGATGCATCTTAGATTTTTATAAAGCAATTCCTTAAATAAATTAAATCAGTTTTGCTACAAATATAATGATACTTTACCAATCCTCTTCTTTAATACTGCTTGCCGTAATATAACACTACGTTATAGTGTGGTTTATTCTTTCAGAATAAAGTCACATTTAAGAAAGATCACAGACTTAACGTAATTAGGACGTGGCTGTACTATTATGTGTCTAGCTTTATCTTCACATCCTTAATCTAATATCTGATCTGAAATTCTAATTTTTGGGGATAATTAAAACAGGGAGTATTGTAGTTAAAGAAGTTTGTATCGCGAAATATCATTGTCTTGTAAATTAAGGCTCATAGCAGACGTACTAAAGGTATGCGTCACCTTGCTAATTGCAAAAGTTTGTTTTTACAATATAATGTAAAATAGGGGTATTCCATGTACTGTTAAATATTTCCGGTTTTAAAGAATGTAAGTAATCTAACGTAGTTAAATTATAATGTTATAGATTACAAAGAAAGTTATAATTTTTTTATACGGGATTTTTATAAATAAACTAGCTGCTTGCCCCTTCTTCGGAAAGAATCTAATGTTTTTCTTACTCATGTAAGTGAAATTAATTATTCCATCTTTACGAAATTTCAAAATATGAGAAATTCTTTGACACTTGACATAAGCTTTGCCTTGCAGATAGTTACTTGAGATGGTATACTGCAAAACAATAACTCAAAAAGTATGTCAGCGTTATTTGAGATCAAAGAGAACGTAAGTAATATTTTGCAAACATATCTATTCACTTTCAAAGTGCTTCAGCAGGATAAACTTGCGTTTTTCTGGTTTAAGTTCTAAAATAACGTCCCATAATGTGGATAACTGTTTCATTTTGTCTTCTAATTCCTCAAGCTTGAATGATGTCTAATCATCTCAGTCATTCTTCAGAACATAGGCAGCTGGTGCACCAAGGAAGGGACGCGAGAGGCGAGAAATCTCGCATTGTATCGCGTTCTCGCAAGACGAGACATGCAATTTTTTGTGCGATGAGAAAAAAATATTTTGCTAGACGAGACAGAGTCTTGACTCGCGCTAGATTTCTTGCGAGAATTTCTCTTCTCGCATAAATTTACGATACGAATTATTTTTCAATCAGAACTGCAGTGCTGTATTTGAGGAGGTATGCCATCCTGAGAAGGGAGAGTACACTTTGCCTGAAGCCTCTACCGTTTAACTTGTATCTCCTTTATTATTGTTCCTGGTATACTATAAGCACTCTACAATACACACAAACACGTAACATTTAAAATTAGGAGAGCACAAGGAATGCACAAAGTACACAAATGAGAAGATAAAGAAAGGAACTGGAAAAAAGAGAGAAAACAGGGAAGAGTAGAAGACAGGAAAGTAATAAGTCAACAGAGGAAAGGCGGTACGGTAAGTCCAAAGCCTGACCATATTTAGATGGGACCCATTTTACTATTACAAGCATTTTAACCCATTTTTGACCGCTGTTGAGTTTCGCAATGCAAAGCTTTTTCAAGATTTCCTACACTAAATTTTAAAATTACTTACATACATTTGAGCAAGCTACATTTCAAAATTATCTTTATTTTAATATTTGTAACCCATTTGTATCATTAGCTCATATGGACGCTAAGTCAGAGATGGCTATTATATGACACACGTGTCCAGGGATGGCTATTATATGATACTCCTGTTGGTACTTTTGAAATTTCATTTTAAGAAACGATAAAACTATGATATAGTACTTCAATTATCCTTTATAAAAGAAATATATTTATACTGTTTATCATTTATGCTTAGTGCTTTGTGCTTTTCCGTTCAAGACGTTTTCCACTTAAAATGTTTAATCGAATCTGGAAAAAGTTCTTGTAACACTCACACGCGTGTGTGTGTGTGTGTGTGTGTATTGTCGGTTGTATAAGTGGGTTCCACTGTGTATATATTTGTATATGTCTATCTAGATAATAATTTTATGGGGAAGGGGAAGCTCCACGTATAAATTTATCTGTAATAATTACAGAATGATTTTTTCTAAAGAAATCATTCATTTATTAATTTGCGCAGAGTAATTGTTGCTTGTAAATAAGAACCAATGGAATGCAATCATCTTGTTAGAGAACATTTTTTAGATTATTCTTTTAATTAGCCTCCCCTTCTAACTGATCACTGATGTCAACATAGACATTCGGTTTTATAGTTCTGATAATTGTTGTTTTTTGTAAATATGTAGATAGCTTAAAAATGAGGTTTGAATTGCATGTGAATTTTAATGTCTAATTCATATTTATGCATAATCCAGAATTATGAATAAATTATTCAAGTATACTATCATTATTTCTTCATGGGAAAAAAAATCAAACTTATTTAGAATGTCTGGCTATAATTATTACATTTTCTGAAATAGTTGATGCAAGTATACTTGCTTTCGTATTTTATACTTTGATTGGAAACTTAATAATTGTGATTTTTTGTTTACTTGTAATATTGGCTACATTTCATAAACATGAATGAATACGTATATGTAATTAAATCTAAATGATATTTCATATTTTTCTCTTAAATAAATTAATAGTTATAAATAAAATGTTTCATCAGTTATTAAAAATGCTTCTTTTACCATAAGCCAAGCTATGCGAACGTAAATGAATGATCTACTGGAGCGATTTCGCTAATACAACGCCGGGTCTCAGCAGAGCATTCAAAGATCCATGTTGAGAAACAACTATGGTCACAAGTCTTCTCTGTTGTCTCTTCTTTTTGATGGTGAATAAGCAGATCAAACCCGGTTTCCCGATTAAATATGCTAATCGCGAATTAATACACTAAAACCAGAGGGGGGGGAGCAGGCTTCACTATAATTATCCCGTCCCTAGTTGAACTTTTATGAATTCACTATTTCGCATATTGGGGCCGCTTAATTAGATTAAAATTTTATTTGCGCAACATATCCAGAGTTCTGCATCATTTCTAACAAAATTCATAGCTTTATATAGTAATTTCAAAAGCAAATGAAACTCCCATCAACCATATTACATATTACATTTACGCAGTTCCGGGAATCCTAACTAATATTATAAATGCGAAAGTGAGTTTGTTTGTTTGTTTGTTTGTTTGTTTATGACGCTTTCACGCCTAAACCGCTGAATCGATTAGGATGCATTTTGGTTTAGATATAGAGGGGACCCTGGAGTTGGTTATAGGCTAATTAGAATTTTAGATTTTTAATTACTTTTTTAATTATTAATTAAAAACCGTTTTTACGTTGCCATGCTTGGCGAGTTTCGCCCGTATCAATCAAATGATTCATATTTTGAGCTAACAAGAATGCTATTGCTTCAATAAAGAAGCGCGTGCGTGCATCTGAAAAACATTAAATTCCACGGAAATTATGCCAGTTTTATGCCAAATCTATCTATCAATAATAATAAAAATGAATGTTCTACAGACAAATCTACAGAAAGCAGAGCTTTGAAAATTTGAGCATAGAAGCCCATGACTGTGCACCTGAGGCTCAGAACTGTTGAAATTTTAAATACTTTTCTAATTATTAATTAAAAACCGTTTTATCGCCCGCACAAAATGATTTATGCTTTTGAAATAAAGCTGAAATTCTATTTCCAGATAAACATGCATTTGAAAAACATGAAATGGTATGGAAATTATGTTGATTTTACGCCAAATTAAAAAGCATTAGAAAGAAAAGTCCAAATGTGTTTCTTAAACTTCATAAATTTCCAAATCCTACCAATAATATAAAAACTCGGCTGTTCGAGCCTCATAGATGCCTCATAGATAGCCTCGTCAGGGGGAGATCCCCCTGAATCCCCCTAATTTTTTAGTTTTATTATTGCCATATTAAAACTATATTAATTAACTTGGCATTTTATCGCTCATCTTTCGCGTATATAGGGTTCGCCTGGTAACCCTATGTTGAAATTTTTATGAGTGTAACCTATTTATAGAAAAATACATGTGGTGCATATTCTACAGCTTACGAAATATTGTAACAATAGATTAAAGCTGTTGTGAACTAATAATATTTGAATATATGTAAAAAATACATGTGAAGCATATTCTACAGCTTACGAAATAGTGTAACAATATCGAGACTAAAGGTTGCTTTAATCTCGATATTAAAGCTGATGTTGTGAACTAATAGTATTTAAATACATGTAAAATTATGTCGATTTTTTATGTCGCTTTATTATGTCGCATTTTTGGGACACATTTTTCAATAAGGGTATTGAGAGATAAAATGACATAGTCATTAAAAAATGTGTACGTTTGTGTGTTTAGATGTTTTTGATTGAATCACACACAAATTGCTGAACGGATTTGGAAAAATTCGTAACGAAGATAGCTTATGCCCTGGATTAACATACAGGCAACCTTTCAAGCATATAGCATAAATAATTCTTTTACAAAAACATTCAAAATAATTCTAATGTATTGCGCTCTATGGAAACTTTATAGCTACTAAACCGAATTTAAAACTTAGTTACACTATTCCTGAGTATTATTGTTTGTTTGTTTTTGGATTAAGACCGATTGACTGCACTAGGGTCCTAGGCCTATATGGGGAATTCCTCTGTGTGGAATTTTCTAAGGAATCCTAGCGCATATTTTCGCGAGGTTTTGGAAAAAAAACACGGAAAACTGCGAGCGGCTAGGTCGACAGGCGCGACCGGGGTTTGAACCTGGCACCTCCCGCATTCCAGTTTTGAGAGCAGAACCACCTAGACACTGGTGGTACCCTGAGTGTTATAGGCTACCTTTTATGCATATATCACAAATAGTTCTTTTACAGGGATACTCATAAGAATTACATTACACTCTATGTGTATCTCTGTAAGTACTGAACCGATTCCAAAACTTTTTTCACTGTTAGTAAGCTACACTATTCTTGAGTATTATAGGCTAAAATTCATACATGTAGCGCAAATAGTTCCTTTACAGGAACACTCAAAATAATTCTAATACATTACGCTCTCTGGGTATCTGTGTAACTATAGAACCGATTCTAAAACTTTTTCGCTAAGAAAAAGCTGCACTATTCCTGATTAACGTAGGCTAAAATTCATGCTATAGCATAAATATTTCTTTCACAAGAACAACAAAAACAGTTAGCAAATACTGTCGTAAATGTATTCGCCAAATGCCTGAAAAAAATCTAAATTTAGTAACTCTGCTTACTCTCTTATTTTAAATGAAGTATACTACCACGCATTATACTTCATATAAAATAAGTAAAAAGCAAATAATATTTAAATGCAGTTTCTTTTGTCGCAAACATATGTGTTATTCACACATGCTTCATTTTTTTAGGGACCTAACTCTAAAGCCGACGCGGACGAAGCCGCGGGTAGCAGCTAGTAAATAAATAAAAACAAATATTATTTCGGCGTGATGTCACATTATATATACGATTATCTGAATTTTTATCGCCTCAAATGCACATTGAGTTAACATGGTAACTAATATATGTACTAATATGATTATATGTATAACTAATTGTTACTATTAATATTAATTTTCAATAAAATAGTATAATGTTACTAAAAATCGCGGTCCTTAATTTTGCGAGACTCGCGAGGCATCTCGCGTCCCGCACGAGACGAGACAGGCAATTTCTCTGAGACGAGACAAAGTGTTTGCGAGAAGAGACGACACGCGAGATGAGACCAGAGCCTTATTATCGCATGGGCAAATCGGGACTTTGCCCAGGGCCCCCGGCTCGAAAGGGCCCCCAATATCAAATGTTGTTCTGAAATATTCTTTTTTATATGAAAATTTTCATGAAAAATAAAACAAATTTCATAGATAGGGCCCCCAAATTCATCAATGCCCGGGGCCCCTGTTGGTCATAATCAGGCTCTGGATGAGACAGAGGTTTACCACTGCAAGACGAGACAGCTGTGTTGCGCATCTCGCGTCCCGCACGAGACGAGACAGGCAATTTCTCTGAGACGAGACAAAGTGTTTGCGAGAAGAGACGACACGCGAGATGAGACAGAGGTTTACCACTGCAAGACGAGACAGCTGTGTTGCGCGTCTCGCGTCCGTCACGAGTAATTGAAAAAAAAAACTTTTTAGTTAATTTTTTAGTAAAATTGCTAATACATATAAATTTGATTACTTTTTTTAATCTTAATATAATGTTCGAAATAATACATTTCAAATTTTTTGGATTATGTTAGTTTGTCCATCTGCCGGCTATCAAATGTCGGAAATTGTTGATTAGAAGATTGTTGAATGTTCTTTATGATTTTAAAATGTCTTAGGAGAAGGTGTTACACATGATAAATTTCTTCTCTTATTGCCTTATTTGGATTAATTATAACTAAGAATCTTTCTTAAATTGAGATGAAGGATGATGTTAACAAAGCCAGATGTTAACAATATTAATACAGAATTAGGTATTTTTGCCAATGAAAACTTTTTAAATGTATCAATGAAGATACATATTATTGAGAGAAAAAGTTCTTAGTAATTTTATTTCGATCGATTATAAATGAGATACATTGATTGTACATGAATATTTTGATCATACACAAAAACATTAATTTTTACCTTTTCTGATTAGCATTAGCAAGTGATATACGTTAAAGATACTTGAATATTTCATTGAGATTTTGAAATATTCTGTTTAAGTGGTCATTTTTGGACAAAAATAATTTATTTAGATCAATAATACAAAATGTCATAATTTTGAATATATTAGTGAAATATTTTCGTGAAATATATGCTGAAATTTGTTCATTAGTTGTTCATGGAAAAACGGAAAGAGAAAAGATGATAAGTTATTCCTAAGAGAAGTGCATATTTAATTAAAAACATAATTTTTGGTGATTTTTATGTGTCGATAAATCCGATAATTCAAAAATTTCATGTTTTAGGAAAAATATTTTTAATGAGATAGAAGAGAATAATAGTGAAGTATATAAAATTACTTTCATTAAATAAATTTTCACTGTTTAAGCAGTATCACTGAGTAAATAAAATTCATTTAGAATCTCAGCTCATTATTTTATCAAACAAATATATTTTATTTGAAAACTTTTATTTAGATTATCCCCCCCCAACCAGTTATATTGAATAGTGTTTAATTCGTGATCGTGAAGAATGAAAATGAAAATATGTGTATAGGTGCGATGACGAAAAGGCTAATTTTAAAAATCCAAATCTGAATCATAACTTCAGATCAAAATTTCTTTGAATGATTTTTTTAATTAACATTCATTTACCTCAAGAAAAATCTCATAGAAATGTTTATCCTGAGATGTATACGTTTCCAGGATCTAATTAAAGCAGGGGTCATACGTAATAGCTACATTAGATATTATATATATAGCTATTTGTACATTAGACCACCTCCCACCATAAGGGTTTCTTGGAATTTCATTTAATTATTTAGATTTCTGTTTCTAATATTAAAAATGTGCATTTCAGGATAAATAATCCTTTTTAAGAAGTGTTTGCCTGAAGCTTCAGTTCAGTGATTTCGGACCAAGTATTGTCTTATTTAATAATTATTATAAGTTCCATTATTTTGACAGCCTTGTTTTTAAATAATAACCTTTTAGAAAATAGCCGTTTAAAGTTATAGGCTAGCACTAGGACTCAACCCATGCTTATCTAGAGTTTTGATTTAATAACTATATTTTTTGTAATTTATTTTTTTATTTTGTTTTAATGAATTTGTTTCTGTTTGTGAGATATATGTGTCCATATTCCCTGTGACTAACCAGTAATCAAATTACGAACTTCTAATCTTCACATTGAATCCTGAAATTTTTTCTGTGAAAATAACATTTCTTTCTCTCTCTCTCTGATCGATCGGCGGGAGAGCATTGGGAAGCGCCGTAGGGAGCAACGGACATATTCCTTTAACCTGTGACGAAACGTAAGTGTATCAGTAGAGTAGTAAGAGGGGAACAGATAAGCTGTTGCTCCATCTAGTCAGTATTATACACTTTTCTTTGTAAATAAACTCCGAATATCACTGGATAAACTTCCCTCTTTCATATTATCTCCTCTTAGAACTCGGAAATTCTCTTGCACCGAAGAATTCATGGCTTTGTTCTGTGTGATGAAGATTGGGGGATCTTTTGTTGTCGTCCTCAACGTTTCGCACACCGGAATCATGGATGCTTCCCTCAAAAGCAGCTGAAAAGGATTGGATATTTGTTTTCCAGAGGTAATACGTGTTTATCTGAGAGTATGATTGGGATTCGTCAGGTTCGATGCTTGTAAAATCAGTGATCGTCTGCGTGTGTGCTCTAGAACTTTTTTTTTTTTTTCTTTTTATGGCACACTTCGGTTCTTTAAATGGATGCAGCTGCAGTGCTTGTATCGATTGTAGACATAAGAGCGAGTTTTCATTTCATGTTATCTCGCGATGAAGTAGCAGATGCTCTTTTGCCTCTTAAATCCCACCTATCTAAAAATAAAACACGTTTTTCTCCTTGTTATATTCCTAATTTTCTAGGGTTGTTATTTATGTAATTTTTCTTTCTCTGTGTATTGGAAAAGACGACGTTGTATCGGTAGCAGCTGACGTTCAATCTGTCTCTTAAATTTCAACATAATTAGTATGTCAATTGTGTTGAAATTATTTTAATTATTTCTGAAATACATAGAGATAGTCTTGTGTAAAGTTATTGCAGGTGAGTGTAGACCCTTATTTGTAAACTCTTGATTAGGCTAATTTTATTAAAATACTTTAGTATTAAAAGGTTTTAGATGGCATTGAATTTTTATATTAATATTAAAAATATGTTATTAAAACAACATATATGTAACATATTTTATTTTTTAAAGTACATTTAATGGTTTTGAATATTTTAGCAAACAATAATGAATGCATAAAGCTAAAAACTGCACGGAATAATATCCATTGAAACGATCTAGGTTTCGGGACGACAGCCCCAGTCCTGGCTAAAGGTCCCAAAAACCCCGCTATCAAACTATCAAACGATCTAGAATCAAAAGAAAAACTGTCCATAATTCTGTAGAACTTTCATAGAATTCTATAAGAGGTTTTCGTGTTTTTAGTTACATGAAAATGAGAAACACGATTCCAATGCTATACATATTTATTTGTCATAACAATTGTTAATATTTGGAGATATTGCAAAGAATAATAATTTCCCTTTAAAAAAAAATAAATTTAAGCATGTTTAGAGTTGTGTAACCTCTTAATGTGCACAAAAGTTTTAATATATGGTTTTTATGAATAATGATTTTACAGTTTATATATATATATGTATATATATAATGTGTATAATATATATATATTGTACACATTAATATTGTACTTTAATTTATTAATTCTGCTAAACATATTGGGAAATTACAAATGGAAATTGGCGCATCCAGTCATAATCAATTAATTCCTGCAAAATAATAAACTTTTCTCTGCTGTCTTTTGCTTTGTGTATATAAATATCTTCTATTGAAAAAAAGAGGCAAAAGTGATTAAAAGATTTTTTTTTTCTTCAAATGCAGTAACAACCACTGGGCACAAATCCTTGGGCATACATACAATAGATAAAAACAGGATAAAATGCATGATAAAAGAAAAATGAGCATAAATAGATAACATCAGAATAAAATTCACATAACAGGAATATTAAGGGTCAATCCAGGAATTTTTTTCCAGGATTCCATTTTTCTTAATTTCAATACTTAATTTTGTGAATTTCAACAAATTATATTTATGTGGCAAGCTCTATTTTTGTGAATTTTAATGCCAATTTTCAATAAAAGTTATTTTTTTGCTGTTGTTAAAATAATTGATAAAACAAGTTAAAATGTAAGGTAAAATGCCAATGTAGGGTCATTTTAATCGATTGTAATTTTGTGAGTGGGCCATAAAATAGACCCAATTTTTGTCTGAATATAAGATATAACTGTGATGCTGATAGACTACTTAACTGTATAGAAATGTTGCCCTGGTAGCACCACAAAACAAAAAGGTGGGGACGTAATAAATTAAAATAGGTTAATTAATGTACTATTTTATTGTGTAAATTCCATTTTTAATAATTTCATTGGAGCGTTACATAAAAAAGTCAGGTATTGCTCAGTTGAACATGTATCTCCTTAAGGAGATAGTGACATAATGCCCCCTCTTCCAACTTAGCCCTAGTTATAGTAACACTTTTTTAGCATACTGAATATTTTTGTATTGTTTTAGTACTAAAATATTTAGAAGCCCTGTGCAGTGAGCATAGCCCAAATCAATGAGCTCTACTTAAGTGCTTTTCTCTCAAAAAAGTATTCAAACTCATGCCCATGCACTTGGATGGAAGTTGAATTAATATTAAGGAATTGTTCTATCTTAATTAAAAATAATTAGTTTTCTACTTTTTACTTGTCATATTACACAAAGTATAAGAAAGTAATATGATTGCGAAAAATTTCGAGACCCTGATTTTGATGAAAAAACCAATTTTGACTACCTTTAAATTTACTTTTAAGAGTTTTTGCTAGACATCTCATCAAACGCATGTATGTGTGTTCATATAAATGCATCTACAATCCATTCTAACTAGCCGCAAGTTCATTTTGACCCTTTTTTCCCTGACGTCTATACATATGTACGTATGTATGTAACTTGATATATCTCAAAAACTATTGGTCGTAGAATGTTGAAATTTTATAGTTAGGATTGTTGTGAAATCTAGTTGTGCACCTGCTGTTTTGGTTCTAATCAACTGGATAGTTTATTTACAGAGCCACCTAAAAGATTATCTATACATTACACTCTATGGGCAGAAATTCATTAAAACACATTTTAGAGATATTAGGCTATTTCAAACAAATCATGAATGATATATGTTGTTAAGGATGATTACAAAATGAATCTCACCCTCAAAAATAGTGTCTTTATCATTTATAGTTCTTCTATAGGAACACTTAAAAGAATGCCAACACATTACGGTCAATGGCAGTTTTATAGACATTCCCCCATTTCAAGCATAAAACCGTCTTACCATGTAGTTAGATAATGGTCCAACAGTGGTCATGTGCCTCCCTCAAAAATTATGCCAAAAGTCGCCAAGCTTGGCAGCTTTTGGTGTATGTGTGTATGTATTTAATTCTCATATCTCAAACTGTATGTAGTAGATTGTTGAAATTTCATATATATAACATTGTTGTAACATCTAGTTGTGCATCTCAATATTTAGTTCCAATCTACTGGACAGTTACTTACATGACCACCCAAAATAATTTCAGTACATTAATGTCTATGGACATCTTCAATATATTATGTCTGTAGTCAGTCATTGTTTGGTCCATGCCAAAATCTCATCATTTGTCATCAACCTTGGCGAGTTTTACCTAAATATTGCCAAATTTTGCACCAAGAATAATTTTATATTTCGCATAACTCTAAAACTGTTAACCAAAATGTTGCAAGTTTGCATGTAGAACTATTGTAGCATCTAACTGTGCATCTCCTTTTTGATTGCAATCGACTGGATAATTTATTTACAGGGTCACTGAAAAGACTTTAAATACATTATGGTCTATAAATGCCTTCAATTCATTAAAAGTCTGGGACGAATCACTGTTTCGGCCAAATTAACAATCGGCTTTTGTCCTAATTCTCACTAACTGTGTCAAGCTTGTCAGCTTTTGGGGAAATATGGCCCAATTAAGAGCCAAAAATAAATCTTTCAAAATGAGCCCAGTTTGGCAATATCTCAAATATTTGGCTAGAAATCTCTAAACCTCAGAGTTATTTCAGTATTTTATCACTTTTAAACAAAATAAGTTTAGATGAAGTGCACCGAAAATATTTTTGATTTAATAGGCGTGCAAGGAAGTCATGTGGTGTCCACATCAGATTTTTTAAGTTTTTAGTTTCCTGTCATTCGATATTTTAGGATAAAATATAAACATTAACATACCACAATCTCTGTTTAAAAAAGAAAAATTATTGTAGCAATGCAAAACCTCAATATATATACCAAACTAAACTGTATTTGCTGTAAAATATTAATTAGGAGCAGGGTTGTCAGATTTGCTGCCCGGGTAGTTCCCCATTTCCCCACCAAGGTGGGTTTTTAAAAAATAAAACTTTGATTTGCATCATTTTAAAAGAAATATCAGAATAATAATTTAATTTATTGTAGAAGCATTTAATTTCTTTAAAAAATTTAAAATTCTATTTCAATTCAAGTTTATTTTTATCATTAATGAAACTATAAATCCTAATTCTATTCTGTTGCTTTTATGAAAAATAAAAATCTTTGTTTTCTACCAGTCATAATACTAAAAGTTACTTTTAGTAATTTTTGATAGTTGAAATCTTTCATAAAATTTTCTGTGACCAAACAAACTGGGCAGTTATTACTGTCCAGTATTCTAATTGTAGTTGTTTAAAAAATATATAATCGTAAAGAATATAGAGCTGTACAAAAGCGTCAGTTAATCTTTATTGAAAGGAAAAGATGTTTATGCAAACATAATATCTAATATTTCCTCTTCAGAATATTTAGAAATAAAACAACCATTCAAATATATGATAATAATTTCTTGGCTGTATAATAAAAGCAAGCCTGGTTGCACTGTATTAAACTAATTGTTGAAATTAAATATCACTGGATTAATAAATCAGTACCACAAAATAAAGAAGTATACACATTATGGAATGAAAGGAGTTATAACGAATTGCAACTTAACTCTGCGTTATTCATTCACTATTTAAATATTAAAAAGAAATGTGCAGGTATGTTTGTGACATTCATTTTTTATATCACTTAAAAGAAAAGAAAATAATTTGAGAAATTCTATGTAAAATTATTGTATTATTGCTAACATTTTCTTTCATATTTAAATCACTGGAATTTCTTTCTTTTTGTACAATAAATTTATAAATAACAATAATATCATTTCTTAAATTACAAAATAAGAAGATAAACCTTTGTCTAAAGCTGTGGTTCCCAACCTATTTTTAATCGCAACCCCTTTCAGATTTTTCAAAAATGTTCGCGACCCCCCCCCCCCCCTCTTCCATGTTTGACCAATAAGACAAAAAAAAATAATAATAATGAAAAATATATATTTTGGGATTTGAAAATGATTATCTTTTTATTCCGTACCGATTATTATTAGGATGACTGAGGTTGTATTTGGCTGACAAGTTATGTTATCCTTGGCTGAATATTGGTCAAAACCAACTGCATCTTGGACATCTGATTTATTACTGACTTTTGTCTTAAACTACAAAAGAGTTTTCAATTCACTTTCATGCATGTAAGTGGATGCAAATGACACTAACATTTGAAGCGAAAGCCTAGAAATTATCAGATATGAGTGACGCATAGCATACCAAAATTGAATTAAAGATTTTTCTTGGTATAAATCACGTGTTGAGGAGTCATATAACCTCTGAGAGCAGCCTACCTATTAAGTTTAAGGCATTAAATGTTGAGGAGTCATTTGGCAAATTCAAAAATTCTTTCTGCGCTTCATCAGGAAGATCGGCGACATCTAAAGATGTGTGAAGTGTATTTTGCACTAGTGCCGCCTCTTGTTCATTGTGAGCTCTGGGATATATCTTTGAATTTCAGATTTAAGAGCTTCAAGGTGGTTAATAATTTCTTATTACCTTAAATTAACTGCAATCTCTATTTCCGATACTTCTGCCTTAGTGCACACGTTTTCAAAATTGGTTAACACTCCTAGATACACTTTACGACGTCAGTTTTATATTGTCAGTCTTTAACTGTCTACTGTTTGACAGTTTTATACTGTCAAACAACTCCAGATTTCCCACCTGAATCGTTGCAACAATTCCTGCGTTGCTTGAGCAGTATGGGGCCTGGCATTGGATGACACCTTCACTCAACATGCTCGGCCATTTGCATCAGATCGCTTGGTGTAACCTTGTCAAAGTGGCCCATAAAAATTGAATAACTGCTCGCACTTTCACACAAAACTAATTTTCTAGCATCTTGCCATTTCAATCATCCGAAACCGTCTGGGAACTTTTACTACCTACCCGCACACCACCTGTATGACAAATAGCGCCACCTGTCTCCACTCTGGGTCTGGGGAAACAAAATTTCTCCACAGTATGTAGTTTTCAAATGCTGCGGCTTGTAACCTTCTTTTCTGATCATCCATCATATATAGAATACGAGGTGGAAAAAGTATAACTTGAAAGGTTATATAGGTATAGCGTGACTTTTTTTTTTAAAGGGTGTGTGTGTGTGCAGGAGGCACATATTAAAAATTCAAGTGAAGAAAAGGGAAGTTTCTTTTAAATTTCAAAATAAATGCTAAAAATCAAAAGATTTTGTGACAAAGTTGGAGGAACATGACCCTCTGAAGCTATCTATGAAAGCTTATGGAAGCAAGGTTATTATCATTGATTGTAACAGAAATTGCTGTGAATCAAGTGGCATTATAAAGCAACCACATATAATTAGATCAAATTAAGCCACTGAAAATTACACTATCATTTTTTTATGAGGCAGTTTTATTGAGTAGGTCATTAAAACTTGCCAAGCAGCACACTTAAAAAGCTGCCAAAAAAGAATTCTTTAATTATATATCATATCCAGTGGCGCAGCGACGGGGGGGGTCCAGGGGGTCCGGACCCCCCCTATGAGCTAAGGGGCCGCTATGAGCAGGGTCCGTTTATCTACAGGGCGAGTTGGGCCCATTGGCCACCAATTTAAAGGGCCAATTTTTTCTCTAAAAAGGGCCCATTTTTTTTTCTATCTTTTCCAAATTTATTCTCTAAAAAGTGTCTTTTCTTTAAAAAAAACCTCTTTTTACACTTTGTATCGGTAGTTGGCTTGAAAAGGAGGACGCAAGGTAAAATCATCAAAGGCTTCCAGCAAGCACCGTCATAGAGACTCCTTGGGCAATAAATCTCCAGTCGTGTCTCTGATAGGGAATTTGTGGGGCTAGGATGGACGAATCGGACAATGTAAAGGGAAGTAATTCGCACCCTTGTAGCGCAAAGGAACGGAATATCCCCAGAAAGAATCTATTCATGCTACAATTAAGTGATAACAAAATTGTCATGAAGGAAAGAGGAAAATATATTGCCTATATTGTAGTCTTCAAGCATACCACTCTTCTTTTCTCGAGATAAACAAGCCACAGTATTCAAATAGTGAATACACACACAACAAACAGTAAAAAAGAGGGTCTGCTGGGAGCTTAGATGTGGTATAACGAAAATTCGAATGGTTCAGTTTTAGTCTCTCCTGAATTCACTTGAGTTGGATGCCTTTAGTTTGTAAGCAGAAGTTTTGGGTTCTTTGTTTCTTACGATCATGAATTCGTCCAGTTTAAAAAGAAAGAAAACCCAAAGTGAAATGTTTTTATCTTCTCCGAGAAAAAAATTAAAGCCGATGATGGTGATCATGCAGCATCAAAGACTGCTGATAGTATGGATGGGCCCGGACCCGGCGAAAAATCTGTTGCACCGAAAGTAACCTTTGAGGGTGCTAAATCTCAAGCTCATCTTCTTGATATTGGGCTCTACATTAACAAAGAGGTAAACTTTACTTGATTAAATTTCAAAATAACTTTACACAACAGAGGAGGTGGAATCACACAGACGTGGTTCATAATTTATTACCAGTAAAAATCTTAATATGAAAAGATCTTTCAAGTACAGTGCGCACCGGTTATAACGGACCTGGGATATAACGTACTATCGGTTATAACGTACCTAGAAGCTAGGTACCGATTGAAGTCCTATATTTATAATGTTATTTAACTTCGGTTAAAACGTACTTAACGAAAGTACGTACTTCGGCTATAACGTACTTTTTATACCAAAGCCAAAAATAAAATTTTGCTTTTCTTAAGTATTTTATTTCCTTTTTCTCGAAAATTTTAGTACGTTCAAAAACACTCGTTGTCAGTTTGCAGATTCTCTAGCGAGATGAATTGTATATCAATGAAGGGAACAATCTTTTACCATTTAACCCTGCTAGATAGGGCTAAGAACAAGACCATGTGTTTTCTTTGTCATTCATCAATGTACGAAAATGACTTCTGAAAAGCCCTATCTATAATGATTCTGATGACAGTGAAGGAGAAACAGGGGAGCCTATACCAAACATACCCGAAGCATTAAATGCTGCAAAAACATTATCGCGATTTTTTGAATGCCGCAGCGATGATGCAGAGACTCTACAAAAGTCTAATATGGATATCTAAAACGGTATATTTAAAGTGGCATCTGCTCATTTAAAACAAAAGAAAATTAAGATTATTTATCTCAGTAAAAATTGTAAGTAATAAAGAAATTTTTTCTGTTTTTTACTTAAATTTTAAAAAATCAGACCTGTTTAAAACACACATTACAGTGAAATTATGAGCCCGCTTTCTTTTTATGTGTAATATTGGATCTTACCGGCGATATTGCCTATAACGTACTACTTTTTTAGGTCCCGTGAGAGTACGTTATAACCGGTGTCTGCTGTATAATCTAGCAGATGGTTGAAGTGTATTTATTTATAATTAGCCAAGAATTTTCTAAACATAGACAATCGTACTTGCATGTATACAAGATATAATGATCCAACTTATAAAGATTATTTAAAACTATATCATAAGCTTATTATTACTGGCAACTACAATGTAGTCAATGATTACAAATCTACTATCTTACAGTACTAAATATAAACAGGGCCCGATTTATACCCCTGGGGGCCCCGGGCCAAAGCTTCATATGGGGGCCCCCATACATCTTACCTTCCTCGAATACAAGAGTGATTTTATTTTATAGGCTGCTATGAGTTTACATACCTTTGACAGGTATACATAAGCAAAGCATTTTATGAATCTAATGAAAGAATTTTTTTTTTAATTTTAGAATTCCACTAAACTAACTCCAAACATAAAACAATGAAAACTTTGTAAATAAACACTCATTAAATGATACCTTTTTTGCAGAAAACGCGTTTTCGTACTGAAAATTTCAGTATATCCTCAGTCTAAAGGTTCACAATTTTAGGCTGAGGAGGTACTGAAATTTTTAGTACGAAAACGCGTTTCCTGGAAAAAAAGTATCATTTTATGAGTGTTTATTTACAAAGTTTTCACTGTTTTATCTTTTTAACACCAGTATTTTGAGTGTATTTACTGTAATCATATTTTGTTACGTTTACTGTAATTATATTTTGTTACATTTTACAGTATGTCAGGAAATATGAGCGAAATGTTACATGTACAAAAAATTACTGCGTATTTTTTTCATTTTGGGCCCTTTCCCCCCCCCCCTAGAGTGGGGGCACCGGGTCAATACCCCGAATGCCCCGCCGTAAATCAGGCCCTGAATATAAATATACATTACTTATTGCATACTAGCTGCTTAGCCCGGCGTTGCCTGGTTGCATTAGGCGTTACGACGCAACCTGACTTAAAAATTATCTGCTGCTCTAGTCGGCTAATCAGCTAGTCCTGTTTACGGGAATGAAGCTTATTTTCACAACACTAATGCATAAAGTAAACATGAATTTTAAAGACATTGTTACTTATACTATTAAAATTACTTGAACTCAGTACAATGCGGCCCAACCCTTTCTCATCTGTGATTTTAATTCTTAAACCCAGATTTAACCTGTTAGCTCCCCCACCGTTTCAAAGATTCAACACCGAAGATTTTCTTTTGTTCCCAGCATTGTTACCCAGATTGGTTTGGGGTTATCAGTGTCTAATGCAACCACTGTTGCGCTTTCACAACGCAAGACACCAGCGGAGCATTCATAGATTCATGTTACTAGGTACAGAAGGGTATCTTATCCGTTGTGTCTTTGCAACGATGGGGGGAACAAGTTAAATGTGGGTTCTATGGGAGGGTTTAACTCGATAACAATAGAATAAAATCAAATTGACATTTTTTCTTTTCCGCGCTCCGACAAGACGCTCGCCGCTCAGGTACGCACTGCTAACAACCCAAAAACTTATAAATGGATTGCCCCATGCGACTGATTGACTGGGCTCTTCTTTCTCTAGAGGAAAAATATAAAAGCTGCTGTGTGGTATCTGAATTGATTTAAAGTGTGCAAATTGATCATGAACAAGGTTAATGCCTGGGAAATAAAGAAATCATATTTCTGAATTTACTGAACTTAAATATGAATCAAATCAGTTCTATCGTTGGTGATAAATTTAATAATATATGTAATATTTTTAAAAGGAATTTAGATGAAATTATTTATAATTTAATTATTGATTATATTTTCCAATTGAAGCATTTAATTATTGGAATATTTTTGTTACGGAAGAAGTATATATTAATTTACATTGTAATAAGTTTATTATTAATAATAAGACATTTACGAGTATTATAAAAACTTCCATTAATCGAAGCGATTTTCTTGCGAAATTCGAATTAAAACATCTGTTGTTTATTGCCTTATATTTGAAGCCAAAATGCGCCAAACACTACTGTTAGACTGTTATTGTACAACTAAAAGTCAAAGCCCGTTGTGAAGCAATTACAACGAGCGCTCTTCTGAAAACGTGAAAAAAGTTTCTCATTCCAAAGATTTCGTTTTGTCTACATAGTTATTCTTATGTCCAAGCAGACTATTTCTTTGCTTGGCTCGATTTCCTCTTATCAATCCTGGATTTATTTGTGAGAAGAAAAATTAAACTGCGTAATCTAGAAAAACAATTTTAAAGCCTTTATAAATAGCGCAGTCTTATCTCTTTTCTTTTTGTAAAGGGTTGCATGACGTAATTTTAAAATTTAAAAAAATGTCCATTTCATGTAGTGTCTGAGGTATTTAACGCTAAAACGCGAACCTAAAAGACAGCATGATGCGGAAATAAGACATTTTGAAAGTGAGAACGGTCTAACTTTTCACTTTTTTGATACCGAATGACGCTGACATAGTTTTTTTGTGTGTGTGTGTGTGTCATTATATTGCAATGATCTCAGGTTAGTACATATATGATGCAAACTTTAAGTCAAGAGTGAAATAATTTTGCTTTTTCTAGATTCCATTCGAATTACACATGTGAGGAAAAGTTTCGTTTCCTACCATGCGAAGAACGGGCACGCAGCTAGTTAATAATAAACCTAGGACCGAAGCTTAGAGCATACCCATATTCAATATAAAGTGGAATTTATTTTTAACTCAATAATATTTTTTGTACTTTAACTACTTAAGTATTGTTTTTTTTTATTTCTCTTGTAGTTTTTTTCATTCTATTTAAAATATAGAATAATGTGTGTGTGTATATATTATTCATACCTAATTACTCATTATTAATAGTCCTAAACTTATTGACAGTTTTTGAATAAACACAAAAATTCCACTAAACAGAAAGTTTACTTTTACTATTAAACTGCTTAGTTTTGCAGTTCCAAGCGGGAAATTTATGAATATATTTAAATATTTATAAATATATGTTCTTGAAGGAATGTTAAATTTTTGGTACATTTTATCCAAGTAAAGAATTCTTCTGAACTTTGTGATGTCAAAGTCATGTTTCTGATCAAGTTTCCCTTGTTCTGACCTTCAAAAGCACCTGTTAAGTAGTCAAAATTTTCATGACTGAAACAATACATTCGCTAGTGGTCCACAAAAAGAAATTCGACGTAATTAAGTAACAGTGAAAAATAATCACACAATATGAAACTGCAGTTGCTGGTTTATACTTAGAGGTATGCTGATGTTTATTTAGTGTTAATCATGAAAAGTGAAATGTACTACAAAAATTATTGAGATAAAAAATGTTTTCTAAGATGAACAAATCTATATACATAAAAATTATTTTACAAATTTTAATACTCCTTTTGTAGCAGACCATGACTATCAGACGGACACTTGGTGCATGTGCCCTGGGCACAACTGCAAAAATAAGCCAAAAAATTTAGTTTAACACGATATACAGGGGCACAAAAATTGAGCCAGGTAAGGGACACAAAATCTGAAAAGTGCCCTGGGCACAAAAGTGTTATAGTGAAAGTCAGGCCCTGGTTTGTAGACATAAACTAGATATAAAAGGAATTAAAACATTAAGTAACAGTAATAATGTAAAGGTGTTACATTAAACTAATAAAAATAATTAGTAATAATGTAAAGGTGTTAGAGTTAGTGATTTTTTTTTTTTTTTTTTTTGAGTAGAGGGGGCCTCAAAATTGAGTTGCGTCTCGGGCCTCTCAAGAGCAAAATCCGCCACTGGGAGGAGAATATAGGTATTCGCACTCATTCTGTGCTTTCTGGGGGCCTGAGGGTAAAATTTCAAATGTTTTCTGTAAAGGTGAAATTCGCGAAACATTTCTTCCGGGGGAGGGATGAGTGCTGAGTGCCTGTCTGAGATGACCATTCCCCCCCACCCCCTACAAACACTTGTATGGGTATCATGTACGGGGGCCCTGTGAACAGCAACATGATCATTTTAGGGAGGGGGGTCTGATCTCCCCCCGAGTCCGAGTAATTTGGACCCCCCCTAAAAAAAATTCTGGCTGCGCTACTGATCATATCCAATATCCAAATTTCAGGATGACAGACCCTCAGGACTCCTCTTTTGGCTATGTCCCTAATATTTACTTTCAAGGGGCAATAGCTTTAAAATAAGGTAGTAGATTAATTTTAAATTACCGTATATACTCGTGTATAAGCCCACCCGTGTATAAGCCCACCCCCCCAGTTTTCTCCCAAAAATCTTTCATAAATGACTGACCCGTGTATAAGCCCACCCTCCCAACTTTAAAATGGACGCGTCCGTAAAATACTCCCCCTACCAGAATTCGACTGACTTTCAGTGATCACGTGATTGTTTTGCGACGCAGGGTCAACATAATTGGCGACTTACAGCACTCAAAGACCGGCTTCGAAACTTCTGGAACGAATGGATGGCTTCCGATAATGTACAGACTACAAAGACAGGCAATCTAAAAAATACAAAAACTTAATGTGCTAGATCTTACTTTTGTTTCCATAAAGTTAAATTGGTTGCCCCAAATGCATGGGCACCGGAAGGGAGGGGGGATTGATATGCCAATTTCCGGGACCATGGTTTTCCCATTTACATAATATACATATTTGCGCGTATGTGTGTAGATGTTTACTGCTCCCTAAACATTGAATTTCCGATGATCAAATTTTGAAATTTTTTTTGACCCGTGTATAAGCCCACCCCCCCACTTTCAATTCAAATTTTTGTCCAAAAACAGTGGGCTTATACACGAGTATATACGGTATACTGTTTTATATATTAATCTCACTCTAGTCATCAACTAAGACATGTTATTTTTAATGGATATACAGGGTTTTCCAAGACATGGTAATTTGCTTTAATTCTTTACCCATTAGAGATAAATGGGCATAAAAAAAAAAAAAAAAATGTTCAAAATACAGTTGGAAGAAAGGCTACATTAAAAGAATGAAAGTTGTATGACTCCTGTACAAAAAAACTCTCAGTTATTAAAATGTCTCAGGTATTAAAATGTCAAACACTAATAAGGTGATGGACAAAATTTTTCATAGATATCTGTAAGCAAAGATGATCAGGGGCTATATTAAATTGAATGGGAGCATTTATGGCTAGCATGTAAAAAATTATTTTCTTTTGTAATTTCTGTATGACCCTTGTGACACATCCAACATGATGTGACTTTTTTCTTTTGAGTACCATTGAAAAGTGTTTTAAGTCGATTTATATTTACCTGCATATATCTGACACTTTTAAGAATACAATTCTGAAATTTTGCACATCACCTCATTAAAATAAAGGGTACATTTTACTTGTTTGTAATTTTTTTTAATGGAGATCGTATACAAATATACGAATTTAAAAAGTGTCACTTTTTGAAAAATAGCCAGAATTTTTTTTTTAATGTAGTCATTTTTCCTACCTCATTTGAGCAGTTTTAAAAATTTACATTGCCCACTTATCTCTAATGGATAAAGAAATAAAGTGTGTTAGAATATTTTTGGGGCACCCAGTGATATTATCAGTATATGTTCGTTAAGTGAATTTAACAAAAAGATACAGGATAATACTCCTAATCAGGGTTGTAAGAAAAACCCGGGCTTTAAAGTGCAACCCAGACAGGTTTTATAAAAAAAAACCAGTGCTTAGGGTGAAAAAACCCGATTTTATTGGGCAAAATTTAAATTTTTGGTACTTGAACTCAAAAATTTGCACCTATAAAAATGCAAACTTCAAACCATAGACAAACATAAAATTAAGGTTTAAATCACAAAGGGAACTTGGCACTGCCTTCTAAAAAATAATGAATGAATAAATTTGCTTCTAAAAACTTTCGCCGCATATTCTTTTGAATAAATAATTATTACCATAGTAAATTATAAGTAATAGAAACTTAAGTCAGATACCATTAAAATATATCAAGCTATATATATACATATATATATCCAATGTACAAAATTGTGCAAACTGAAATCTAGTAGAGCAAAACATATGGATATCTTTTTGAAAAGATTTATCTTTTCTAAAAATAAAAAATAAAATTACATTATTCATGTAACTGTTTCTCTCCCCTCCTAAAAAAGATAGTATAAGTAATTTTTATTAAAATATTATCTACATAAGGCAGTGCCATATTATCAGCAGGGCAAATGGGGCAACTGCCCAGGGCCCACAGATCTTACATCTAACACTTTTAAAATTTTATAATTACAAAGGATAAAAATATTTCAAAAGTTAAAGGATTTTTTAATTATAAAGTATGAACATGAAAACAATTCAAATTTATGTTCATGTATAAATTAATTTAAACTTATTTTTAATTCTTTGAAATGCTCTATAGTTGATATAGCATACCAATATGTAGGAAAATAACTAGCCACATTTTGTAAAGAGTATTTTTAATGTTAAAAAGTAGCAAAATTTTTGAATTATTTGTTATTTTAAGAAATATTTACAAAAATGACTGTTTACAAAAAGTGGTTATATTCTGTACATGTTAGTTAGCAACTGTGATATAGCACTTCGCTGTAATGTTTAACTATCTGTTTCTTTGACATAATGATTATTTCAGATTACTTAAAACAAAATATGTGTTTGGATTGAAAGTTTAAGATATTTAAAACTTTGAGCATAAACCATTCATAATGTTTTTGTTGTTTTTTTTTTTAAGGGGGAGGTTATTGCAAGGGGCCTATTTTTTTCCCCCTGCCCAGGTCACACAGTTGTCTTGATTGGGCTCTGATATAAGGAAAATAAAGTTAATGTACAAAATTGTACAAGCAGAAATGCATGCCCTTCCAAAAAAGTATTTGAGTATAAGTCAGTTAGCAGGCTGAGATTAGAGCCTGCTAATAATTACTATGAAAAAAAATTTTTTTTTTTTTTGGGGGGGGGGGGGGCTGGTAGATTGGTCTCAATGTCCACAGTTAACATTTGACTGGTGGATCAAATATGTTGTAACTGCACTAGCATCATATTCAGATTATACTGTAAAATGTACAAGAAAAAGAAAATTCTCAAATTAATACAGTATCACAGATCAAATAAAAAATATCATTACTGTCTCTAGGCAAATTTCATGTATTTTTTTAAAAAACCATCTCCGTAAAAAACACGTATTACATGGCTCTTGAATAGTTTTAAAAGTTGCTAGATAGCATTTCAAAAAATTATTATTTATTTTTTAAGAAATCAGGTTTACTTAATCAAGTTATATGGTATGCTCTTGCAATAGACTTACTTTTTTTTTAAATTAGTTCTAATGAAAAATTTCCTGGTCTCATTCAAACAAAATATTTGTTTAAGGATGTTTTGTGATCAAAGCTTGTAAAGAAACAATATGAAGTTTTTTGATTCTCTGACATAATTTGCTTACTTTTTTATATAAATGTAAGTTATATGATATTTTAATTATTGCAAGTTGAACAGTCAAAAAGTGAACTAAAAGTGCTCTTTAGAATATTAACTAACTGAAAATTACTCTGGAGTAATAGAACAATACAAGGTTTGAAATTTTCATGAGAAAAACCTACTCGTTGATTCTTTTCTATTCAGTTGTGAGCTTAATTTTATTTCATACATTGTAGTAGTTGTAAGCATGTGAGATTCCGTCAAGCTACCATCAAATAAATATTGGTTGCACCTAATGATGTATTTTGTACAGAAAAATGAATAATTTGCATTCCACATTCATCATCACATTGTAATCTATATAAATAAAACAAACTGTAACATGTCAGTTGGTTGGTTAGTTAGTTAATTAGTTTGTGTCTCTCCTAGCTCTTAGACGGATGATCCTAGACCTACCAAATTTTGTATGGAAACTCTCCAAGTTGGGCCCCGCATATCTCGAAGCGATTTTTTTCGAAATTCGAATTATTTTAGGAGATATCGATTAAAAAAACCTATCGCATTAGGCTAATTTTGTTCACGCTATTTCGTAATTGTAACCCTACAGTGGAAACAGGGAGAATTTAGCATATCTAGGTTGCCATATTTGGCAAGTTTATTAAATGATTCAGACTCTTGAAGTAAAAATAAAAGAATAACGATTTTATTTGTTTAGATTATTTGTAAGGTTGTTTTTTAATTAAAATATCGTGTACATGTGAAATGAGAGCAGGAATGAAATGTTTTATACTCAAAAGAAAAAAAAATAGGATTTGGAAATTTTCAGAGACTAAAATGTGCAACTTTTTAATTTAGCGAAAAATAAAATGGTTGATGTGCGATTTTGAGGAGGATTCTAACGCTTGGCGCTATTTATCGTAATTTAATGGTCTGCTATTTGGGTTATGAATACACCTGAGAATAATTTTTTGAAATTTTCATTAAGTTAGAATTGTGCATTTTTCTGCTCAGCTTTTCCCCATTTATTACCAATGTATTATTACATCGAGAAAAAGGATGTTAGAAATATCAATTTTAATTTTGTGTAATCACAGTAATGAATAATGATATACTTTCCAAATTAATGAAATAAAAAACGAAAATAGGGAAGACCCATGGATTATAATATGCTTTTAATATATAGTACTGTAGTGCATATTTAAAATCTGAAAGTGTTTCAGATTTTCTTACTTTTTTTTCTCCTTTCCGTTTTTTGATAAAGGCCAATATATCCAGAAGCTCTTCAGAATTAATATAGGACGAAAATAATTTGTTCCTTTTTGTAGGTTTTTATCATTTAACCATCTTATTTTTGCAACCAGGGACAGCCCGAAACAGTAAGCATCGTATCTGGGAGCCGGCTTCGAAGGGGCGTCATTTCGAACTCAAAAACTAACTAGAGCATAAAAGGGGGAGTCTTCTTTTAAAATAGTTGGGGGCGCCACTTATCCTAGGGCTGCTCCTGTTTTTAACCATCTTAATTTTAAATTCCATTCAGAATCCGAGAGATTCAGTGCCAAGGAAGCTGGTGAGGAACGGGATTCTCTCCGAACAAGATTTATTAAGATGGCAAACCAACTGGTCGCCGAAGGCGGCTAGTTTAATATAATTTTGGAATATTTATTTAGTTTCATTAAGCATGTATATGTGTGGTTTGCCCTTTTTTTTACAAATAATATGTGCCTAAAATTAAAAATTTCCTAATAAGCTATTTTTGATTGTACTACATCTTTAATTAAAAAAAAAATAGCAGTTTGAATAATTTGAGTTTAATGGGGGAGGGGCAGAGGAAGCATAGCATAAAGCATTACTCTCCATAAAATTATACCTTTTCATTAAGGTGTTTTCTTAGGGAGTATTTTGATAAGTGTAATTAAAGAAAACATTGATGCAACTTTGTAAAGTTATCCATGTTGTCATAGAATGAAAGTGTTGTGGATTTAGGAGACTTATTCTGCAATTAAAAATAATCCAAGAACTGTTTCCGTATACTAATCCATATTTATCTTTCATTGAGTTAAATACATTACATATCATTTGTGATCTAAGGGGATTGACTGCATGAGTGTAGAAGTCTAGGCTGAAAATTATTGTGAAGAAAATGCATTAAGCTGGGTCATGGAAGTGATATTGAAATACATTTTATTTTGGGAGAAATTTTAATTAGATATTTAATGTGTAACAGTTGTGACTTGATTATTTATTTTTCAATCCTTCAAATTCAGCTTCTTGTTATAGATTTTTCATTATTTTTTTATATTTTTTTCCAGGCAGACATTACCAATGTGGTCATCTGGAACATCCATTATGCCGAGGCATGTTATCACTCATTTTCTGGAATTCAAAGTACTCTCGGTTCCCGTCACATAATATGGGACAATGAAGTACCGTAAACGTGCACACCCCCGAAACTAACCTTAACCAATGAGTAGCTTGTCTTTTCTGTGTGTCAGTGTGACTGTCGGCTGTGGTTTCCGTCCTCTTTTCCTGCCTGTAGACCAGGGAGGACAATGAGGATGACTAGTTCGGACAAAATGGAAAAGGCGAGCTCTGGAGTTTTCACATTGACGCCGGCCACGCAACAAAGCGCCTCCACCCCAAACCCTTCAATTCAGCCTCAACCAAACATGACCCCCCAGCCTCAATTTGCTGAAGTGGTGCATCAATATGGTGCACAACACCAGCTGATTGGTCCACTGCAGCAGCAGAACCGCGCTGTCTCCAGGTCCATGTCGTCTCTGCCACCAGAGTCGTTCATGATTATCCGGAGCAAAGCGCTCAACCGCAGAGTCATAATCAATGTTGGAGGCGTAAAGCACGAGGTGCTGTGGGTAACCCTGGAACGCCTACCTCACACCAGACTGGGCAGATTGCGCGAGTGCAACACCCATGAGGCCATCATGGAGTTATGTGATGATTACAGTCTGGTTGACAACGAATATTTTTTTGACCGCCATCCTCGTTCTTTTAGTGCTGTAGTCAATTTCTATAGAACTGGGAAACTCCATCTGGTGGAAGAGATGTGTGTGTTGGCGTTCCATGATGATTTGGAGTACTGGGGCATCGATGAATTATATCTAGAATCGTGCTGCCAGCATAAGTACCACCAAAAGAAGGAACATGTGTATGAAGAGATGAGAAAAGAAGCAGAATCTCTGAGACAAAGAGAAGAAGAGGATTTTGGTGTCGGAAGGTGTGCACCCTACAGAAAATGTCTGTGGGATTTACTAGAAAAGCCAACTTCATCGTTGGCTGCAAGAGTTAGTATATCTTAATTCTGTTTGTCATTGTTATTTCAATATTCAAACTTTATTTAACCAGTTATTGCAGATCACCTGATGTTGGAAACAGTTCTCATCCATAAAATCAATTGTTGTACAACTAGCTTTTGCATTACAGAGTCATATTATGTTAGTACACACAAGGGTATACTCTAGAGATGAGATACGGTTTGTACAACCAAGGCTCAAGCTCTGTAGTTCATTATTATTTTTGTTCTTGGGCTTATGCGAAGTATCTCATTTATTCACGTACTTCTAAAAACAATTTTTTTAATTGATTAATCTTTTTGGGTAACATAATTTTTTAATTTTTGTATTTATTTATTTTCAAGAATTTTATCCTTTTTAAAGCTAAACTAATTTTTAGAGTTATCTTCTCCTATATTAACTAAATAAATCAGATCCAAGTTTTTTAAACAAAATCGAAATTTCTATTCTGAAGTTATTTTTTAATATAACTTTTAAAAAAATTATTATGATTCTCTTTTTATGTATTAAAGAACAAAAAATACTTGATGATACTGATCGAGATATTCAATAAAAATTTTGATGAAAATTTAAAAGTAATAATAATAATTAATTACTATCATTTGATATCTTTTCCACGTTTAAAAATGTCTCGTTATGGTAAACAGTTAAGGGACCATATATGAAATTTTAAATTCTAGATTTTAATTTCATTTTTTCGAATAATGCGAAGAAAGAAGCAAAACTAATTTTAGAATTTCAAGCAGAGGGTTATAGTCAAGCTCTGTTAAAATGTATTGGAGATCAGACTTTCTAAATCCTATATGTGTAGCATGCAGATGTGTAACATAAGAGTGTGCTACGCAAAATACAGGAAGAGTTTTCTACACGGGTGCATATTTGGATTGCAGTCGAAGGAAGTTATTTAACACCAGTTCATTCAAAAAACTGTTTAAAAAATTCTATTTTCAGTATAAGCTATATTTTTATGTTACTTTATGGGATACACATAGTTAAATGTTAATCTTCTTTATAGAAACCTATATTCATAAAATAGTTAATGAAATTGCAAATAAATATTACAAAGATCAAAACCTTGTACATTAATTTTTCTCAAATTCATTTTGTATACAACCCCTCTTTCGCAGCTCGAAAAGTACAGTAACTCATTAAATTTTGGTCACTTTTTTTTTTTTTTTTGGTGCATGAAACTGTATAAAGAAAAATTTTCTAAGTATAACAGATAGGACCGGGGACTGTATAAAAATTTAAATTTCATAATTTTTATGGGAATTGATTTATTGACTTTAATTTTTTCTGATATAATAGATTATACAATTTAAAGCATTTTTACAAGTAGAACTATGCGTCTCTGACTAACGGTTCAGGAAATAGCCGTTAGGTACAGTTACCAGTAGACACCCTGTATATTTATTGTACTATGAAACTTACTTCAGAAGGTGAAAAAATTATTAATTACATAACCCTCATTCCTTTTATGTAAAAAAGTTGTATTTTCATTCTCTCACTATTGTTTTGCTTTTATATTATGCTTTCACAAATAACTAGTTATTTCTAAATAATATATCAGTAATTTCAAAACTTTAACCATTCAGCATGAAAATTGGCAATTAAATAAAAATTAATATAAACATAATTTTGAGAATTGGGTGCTTACAAATTTAATTTGTTAATTAATGTTTTTTTGTAAAATGTTTTCAACTAGAATTTAACATTTATTTGCTCCTACTTTACAACTGTTATTTTCACTAATACTTGTTTAAAATTTTTTTACAAAATATCTACTAAAGTATATGCTTCTAAATGATTTGTTTTTAATTGTCTTGCTAAATGTACTAAGCTAACATCAGCTTAAGTAATGATGTGAAATACCACTTTGTTATTTTTTTTTTATATTTTTTAAGCATGATAAATCAATAGTTTATTTTTCTTACAATCTATGTGGCATGTATCATAAATTACCAATTTTTGTGAAGCTTTACTTGTTGTGCTTCATTGTTGCTTATGACAGCTATATGAGGTATAATTTTGAATGAATATTGGTACTACTCGTAAAATCCAGACTAAATAGTAAAATAAAGATTCTGAAATATTTATGCATCGATAAAACATGCTTTTAAAACTATACTGATTAGATAATCATTTGAACTCTAAAAAGATGTAATTATTTAAAAGAACTGTTTTTACAAAACACGCATACATACTGAAACATGTTAAATAAAGTACTTAACAAAGCTCAAATAAGGATAAGGCTTGATGTTTAACTCATTTTTTCTAAACCAAGACTAAATATGTACAAGTATAGGAATCAAAATATTATCATTTTAAAAAGTTGTACCGCGTAGGAATAAAGTTCATCAGTAGTTAGAATTCCTAAATACATATGTGTTTGAAATTATTCATTGATTCCATTGACTACTAGGATATGAATTACCAAAGAAAATGGAAAGCTGTACTAAATGTAAAGTATATAATCAATGCTCTATACTTCATACTTGAGGTAGAGCCAATGAGTATAATATGAAATTATGCTCATTGTGTGTGGAGAGGGGCACATATTTTTATATTTTAATATTGCATAACATAATGTCCATATTTTGTATTCAATTAAATCCAATTATTTTTTTACAATGAAAAATTAATTTAGATTTTGCAGTCTTCAATGGCATTATCTTGATGATTAGTCTCCCAAAAAAAATTGCTTTTGACCTGCATTACATGCATTTTTGGTAGTGCTTAACATATAATACATTCTTCCAGTCTTGGTTTCTGACCTCTGCTGTTTTCATTTTCATAAAATATTACCAGATATGCTGTTATCTTGCGAAGCTCATAATACTGGATTAATCCATTTGTCAAATATAGCCAAGCCAAACCATATTTATTATTATTTAAATGTATGGTTTGTTTCTTTTTTTATCCCCCCCCCCAAAAAAAAAAATAATCACTGGCTCTTAGCAAAGTTATTGGAATAGCTTTTATGTTATCTGTATTATGATTAATTTATGTTTATAAAAATAGTGTTCTTAAATATTTTGTCTAGTCTTTTTGTACATGAACATATGTATGTGTATTGCATACATAACATTAGTTTATTATTTTACTGAGCTCACATTAATTATAAATTAATGTCAAGCATTTTACTAGTAGTGACCAATTTATAATAGTTCTGATTTATTAAATCTGATTTTATACTACATTTTGTATTTTCCGGCCTTATTTGGGAGGGTGTGGGTGAAAATGTCTTGCTGGATTTAGCTTTGAAAGTAGCACAATGTGGCCTGATGACATGGCCTGTCTACTTTCAGTTTATTTAAAAAAGCTTTTTGTTGCAAAGTAGTAGAAATGATATTATTCTTGATAAGATAGGGTTGGTTACTTGTATAATTCGGAAACTCATAAAAATCTAGGATTAAAATAACTATGTATTTAATCATGCTTTTTAAAAATAAAGAATATTAAACATATACTATGTACTAAATATTAAAAAAATTAAATTGATATATTTCATAAATGAAACACATTCATTACTAAAATAATTTAACTGTATTGTTTAACAACAAAATTATGCTTTTTTTTTCTTTTTTCAAATATTTCATTTTAATAGCCAACAAAATTAATATCAAATCCAAACAAAAAATGTTTCATTTACAAGTTTTTATTTATTTGTTTTTTAGATAAATAATTTTGGATATTGTAACACAGCATTTTATAGTTTTAATTCATTTACTTACAAGAGTTTGAAAAATATTATAATTTGAAAGATTTCGTAGTTAATCTAAAAATATTTGGCAGTTATTTTATGTTTTAAATCGATGCTTTTCTTTCCCCATTAGCCCCCTTCATATGAAATCAAGAGATACATTCTATGTACTGAATATTATTTTACACCTTACCTTTTCTTAACCTATTTTTTTATTTTATAGGTTCATTATAAAGGCTATAGGACCACTGCTCAAATATACCTTCATTTTGTCAGCACTTTACTGTCTGAAGTATATGTTTAACACTCCACCAATATGTTTGATCCATGCCAAGCTTATTCTGTTATGGAAAATCCTGTGGCGGACTGAATTATGATAGTTTGTGGCCCTGATTTACTTATTTTTCAAAATTGTGAAAAAAGTTTAATTCTGTGCAGCAGTGGTGGAACTAAAGCTTCATTCTCATTTTGTAACCTAGATATTCAGTTTTTTCCTCAGTTATGTTGGTCATTAAAAACTGTATTCCTGCAATCTTGAAATTATTACACCCTTTTGCACAAAAATTTTAGTTAAATCATAATTTCTACTTATTTTAGAATACTATATATAATTCATAAATTGAGTTTTTCTAAAACTCCACACAGATCCTCTAAAATTTTTTGGATGGTTAATATTATTGAAATTTATTTATAAAAATTAAAAGTCCAAGAATAAATACATGCACTGAAGACTGTTTGTTTTGAAATTTTATTGCGGGAATGAAACAGTAACAATACTTTTTTAAGTTGATTTTTATTAAGATGACTTTTTTAAGAAATTTAATTTTAAAAAGCTCGCTGCTTCAATTTTAAGAATATTTTAAGTAAAATACTTCCCTCTCTTATAAAAATTTTCAGCAAGTTGTAGTAATTAGAATTTTTATTTTGTTTAAATTATTTTGCTGTGACTAATACCATTTAAGAAATATCTCAATTCTAATTTGATTTTTCAATTGATAATTTTCTAACAGTCCGCCATTGGAAATGTAAGTGCTGCCCGGCTGCAGTGCATATTTTTTCGTTTGTCAAATGTTATTTTGTTGAAATGTTTCACTTGTTTTCCAGCGTGTCTTCTCTCACCACTGCCTTCGATGTCGTCTTTTGATGTTGGTTGGAATGGGCAGAGGAACGACTTGTATTTTCACAGACGCTTCAGATGTTGCTGGCTTTGCATGTTAATTTCTTCTGTGCACGAGATGGAATTTTAAGTCGTCATTATGGATAATGCATGCAATTGTTGTTGCTGATGGCTGTTATGTAATCTGCATCTGTGAGTTTTTGCACTTGCTTTATATTACTTTAAGTTATGAAGAATAACTGTTTTGGAGTTATAGAACTGGCTTTTTGAGAAACAGTATATCCATATTAGTGTCTAACATTTATACACTATTCAATTATATATATTTTTTAAATGATACATATTTAAGTATTTAAAGTTATGCATTTCATAATAAGTTACATACAACATATTGTAAATGTATATCAAGTACCCAGTGCAAGGCATTTTTATCACTTTTAGAGATCACACATTCAACTGAATATCTTATTTCTGTAGATCTCTGGACAACTCACACATACAGTTGGTAGAAAAAATATATACCAAAATTAAAATAAACTAATGAGTATAAAGCATACCATCGTACCTCCAAGAAACAGAAAGATACTGAACTTCTGGTCTCAAACTGTCACATATTTAAGAACAGAAATACAGGGATGTTAATTCTGCTCCGAGCTGCTCCAAAACGCAAATCTTGTGCCAAAACTGCGTTTTTAGCCGATTTTTTGCGCCGAGCTGCGCCGAATATGTCATTTTGACTCTTTGTTAATATTTGCCACGCTTGCAAATTTTACTTTTCTTATCTGCATTTATTGTAAGTGTTGACTCTAGATTGATTTTGTAGGGCGCAGTGCCCGGCGGTCCTTTTATCGTCTTTTTAGCACCCGGCGGCTCTATTTCTCTTTTTTATGTGCCCTACTGCTTTTACATTTTTATTATTATTAGTCAGCAATCACCACTTTTTATTTCTTACATACCATTTGCGGCCCATCCCGAAAATACGTTAATTAAAACGGCTCCTTCACAGAAATATGATTGAGTACAATAACTCCATCATAAAAATAGGTCGATTGAAAGCGGCCCTTTCACGAAAACCGTCTCTGAAATCGGATCTTTCCCACAAATGCCTTTTTCAAATATTCTCTTCTTTCAGATCGAACTGCCTTTTTCATTGTCTTTGCATTTGCGCGATCCGAGTAACCCGAAAAGGGGCCTCTCTAGTATGTTTTGTTTTTGCTGACTCAATGAGGAGCCTGATCGGCCGGACAGAACTACCTGGGCATTTCACTTAGGAGTTGGGGGAAGAAAATACGGTTGGGAAAATCAAAATTTTCATAAGTTATCTAAAAATTTGCGATTCCATCTGTCAATCCTCAAATATCAGTAGCTACATTTGATAAATAAGTAGTTGCGAATTATCAAACAATCATTATTCCAGAGTTCGTCGCCAGCTGGATATAGTTATAGCTCTTTATGTTTTTAATAGTTTTGCGCACTAGCAAGTTTTTTTTTTTTAATTTCCCCCTAAACGATTTCCTCTTTTTAATCGGCTTTCTTAGTACATATTATTCTTAATGTACAACAGCTATTTACTAACCATACATAATTAAGGATGATACAGAAAGTATGCCATAGCAAAACGACGTTTTGCGATTCGAAAATTTTGCGGTATTTGCTGTTTGTTATGGCAAGCCTATACAAGGGATATCTCCTAAGGGGGGTGCCTTGGTTGGAAGACTTTTTAAAGAGTTCTAACGTATATTGACGTTACATTTGATGAAACCGACAAAAATTCCAGACCGAAAGTCGCGTGGCCACACTTCAACACTTCCAGCGTCTACTATGTTCAGTGGCTTTATCCACTCAAATCGATCTAAAAAACGTGCGATTTGCGACGTTTTGCGAATAAAGCAATTGAAAGACATTATACTTTTACCAAAAAAGGAGCATAATAATGATCTTTTGCTTTAGCAGTGTAGCGCTAGGGTTATTGGCGCCCGGTGCAGTCCTTTAGTTTTCCACCATATTATTTTTAAGTGTCCTGCCGGCCACCATCTTTTTTTTTTATCTTGCCGCCCGGGTGGGCCCCCCCCTCTTATTACACCACAGTTTTAATTATATAAAATTAGAGTAACTGCAGAATTTAGTAAATCAGACTATTGAAAAGATTTGGTATTCTAAATATTCATATTATATATTTTCTTTTTTTTTTTTTTTTTTTTTTTTAATTCTCAACATTTTAATGAATGAAGAAAAAATATTAAAAGCAAAAGATAACTAATTCTGGGAAAGGATGTCTTAAGAAAGCAAACTGTGTCATAAGTTAACAGCTAGGTTATTCATTTAAAAAAAAAAATCAAAATAATTCTGGAAGGTTTTTTAATATATAATTTGTTTGAGTACTTCTGGCAAAAGGATGTTAATTATTTTTATTATTTTAATCTGATTAAAAACATTTGATAGTTAAAATAAAATATTAATGCTTTTTTCATTTTCAAAAGATTAAAGCAAGGTTTAAGAAAGAAAATTTTTAAAGAGACCTTTTTTAAGTATGTTACAAAAAAATTAAAAATAAAGCTTTATGAAAAATAAATTATTTAAAATATGTTAAACTGTATTCCATACCTTTGGTCAATTCTGTGAGTTAAAAAAAATATTTATTTTATACCTGCTAAAAAGCCTACATGTAGTAATTATTTTTATTTATTTTAAAGTATAGTGCTTTTTAAAAATCTTATATTCACTTTTCATGAATGAGCAAACATTAAATTAGAAGTGAAAGAGGAAGAACAAATATATTTCAGTGATTTGATATGGTTTAGTACATTCCAACCATTGGATGTAACACAAAATTTGCATGACTATGTCATTTATTCTAGCAATCTTCTGTGTTCTTAATTCAATTTTCCCAATTTCTATAGTTATCAATTGATGGATGAGTTGAATTGTTTGATGCAATTCCAAATAATGTCTAATAGTAATAAAGGTATATATTCAGTAACTTTAGAAATCTTTACTTGGTAATCATTCAATAATTATTGCGAACAAAAGAATTTAAATAAAATTATGATTTATATTATTAAATTTTATACATCCTACACTGCAGAAATTTTATTATTTTTATTACATGCTAAACACATCTATCCTAATCCACTTACACTGACAGTCCTTTTCTGTTTAAAAGTTTGTACCAATATAGGTGAAATATCATATATGAATGTGATCCAGTAATTGTGGTCCAGTAGTCATAGTGTGATAAAATTGAGGAACAAAAATTAACAGTCCCTCTGCCTTCCCCTACTGCCTAACAAATCATGCCTGGCTAAAAATTTCTGAAACCTTCTTCAATAAATGTACTATTCTTATAAATAATAAACATCTACATCACATAATTTTGAGGAAAAAAAATTCAGAAAATTCAAAATTACTTAGATTAAAACTTCTTTTTTTTAATCAAAAACTTCTAGTTATGTACAGATTTAATTCACATATTTATGTCATGTTTAGAGCAAAATATTATCAACAAATCATTTTTCCTATTTAGCTTACACTTACTTCTACAGGATATTTTCTCCAAAAGAAGGGGGGAGGGAACTAAAGACAAACTGGAAAAAATCTAACTATGCATTGTAAGTCAGAACACATATTACAACTCTACATGTTAAATTTTCAGGGATCAGATAGTTTCAAACCCGTTTCTAGATATGTTATCTACCTGTACATTCTCGTGGAACCCCAAAGTGCCCTTTTTGAAATTTCCCCCCAGACGGCCCTTTTTCTAGAGTCAGAGATCTTATTTTATGCTCCAAAATCATGTTAATTCTGATCCCAAATCTTAGTTTTCCTCGCGAAAGCTAAATTTTTTGTGCTCCCAAATGGAATTTTTCTGCTCCCAAATAGAAATTTTCTGCTCCCAAATGGAATTTTTCTGATCCCGAGGTGCTCCCAAATGAAATTTTTTCTGCTCCCACGGTGCTCCCAAATCGAATGTTGGAGTTAACATCCCTGGAAATATAAGAAATTAGATTTATTGAATGGAAAATGTTTGTTATTGTACTTGTAATACTATTTTGCATTGTAGCATCTTTTATATATATATATATATACATATATATATGCGTATACTGGTTGATTATATTAAAAAAAAAACTAATCTGATATATAGACCTCTAACAGATGTTTTGTTCAACCAATCAAAATTTTGAATCTAGTTATTCAGAGGTATGAGCTGAGAATTCTGCAAATGGCAGCAAAGTGGCAGTTATGGTTGGTACAGAAACTTGAAATTATCAAATAGCAGTACACATTTTTTTCCCGTTGCAGAGTTGCCAACTCTCCTGATTTTTCATTGATCTCCTGCCAACCTGATTTAGGGTACATTTCTCCTGATTTTTGATAATTTCTTCATTTTCTCCTGATTTTTATCATTCATCACATGAAAAAAGCAATTTTTTGAATTTTAAATCTTTTTTTTTTTAAAGTTCTATCTTGGCAAGGAACCCTTCTCAGCATTTTTCTCTTTTCTGCAAACTAGTTCCTGGAACCTACACACATATGACATAAAAAAATTTGGGCTTCACTGACAAATGTATAGCAAGAAGTGCACAGCTTCATGTTCTAAAGCATTCCAATTTCTATCTTTTTCTATCACTCTTAAAAATTATTTTTTCTTTCACATTAATTTGTTTAATCCTCCAATGTCTTAAGTGTAAAAATTAACCCCGATTTTCAATTTTCTAAATATTTTTTATGTTACCAAATTTTTTACAAGATACTGACTATCTAATAGAAGACATGACCCAATATTAATTTTTTTATGCTCTAAAAATACTATTTCTGGCAACAAATTGCATCAAAAATGCTTTTTATTTCTCTCTCCAAAATATGGTTTCAGCTGATACATCTTTGATCTTTTAAAATTTAGTTTTTTAATCGAAAACAAGTCTCCTGATTTTTAGAATAAAATCTCCTGACTTTTGTCCTTGCCAGGTTGGCAACTCTGCCATTGCATAATACTCAGCACATGCAAAAACCCTAAAGAGCATTAAAATGGTACATATGTAGCAAAATACAGACATGTTATGCACACACAATTTCTGTTATTCAAACTAGATTGTATATGCTTGTGAGGTAGCACAATAAATGACAATGAAGTGTAATTTAAGACTTATGCTTTCCATAATGTTAAATAATATTTATTTGTAATTTTATGCTTCTTATTTAGGTTTTATGGTTATTTTATTTCCATTTCACTGTCTTATGTGCATATAAAAATATGATCAAAAGATTATCTTCGTGCTATACTGGGATCATGCTAGTTTCTTAAACTTGTAGCCCTTTAACTCAAAGATTAACTTTTTGAAGTCCCTTGCTGAATTTTCTGAGTAAAAGTGGGGACATAAAAGTGGATTCCCATTATAACCTAGATCTGGGATCCCCCAACCTTTTTGTACCTAAGAGCAAATTCTAGAATACCAGTCAGACTGCAGGCACCATTTATTTTTTCAATCTGAATTTATAGTTGAACATAGTTTTACATTCTTATAATGTACCCAAAAAAAATGCAAACATTTAATTCCAAAATCATAATTAATATATAAAAATTATTGTTGATACACACTCTTTTGTAAATAAATAAATATTAAACAATAAATACAAAATTCTTTTTAAAATATATATAAATCTCAAAAGCAGTGTAATTTTTGGCTTTGCATTTCATTGGTCATTGCTTCAAGAAATTATGATGTTCTCAGTCATAAACAATCATCAAGGTGTTCATCAGTAAGTTGTTATCTGTACTTTGATTTTATGATGATAATTCATTGGTTAAACAATGCAGGTATGTGAAACGGAAAAATGATTTTGTTTTATGTGCTGCTCTTTTCAAGAATGTAAATTTGTTTCAGTCAACTGTATTCCAGAAATTCTCATTTGGTGCAATGGGTTTTAGGATAATATTTCATTTTTCTCTGGCCTTTTATCTGTGCTGGATAGTAATACTTCTGTATGGTTAATCATTGAAAATGAGAAAGTTTTTCTGTAGCATTTTATTGAAAACTGAAATATTTTTATTTAAGCCACACAGCAGTGAGCGCATGTAAAATTGTCAGAGGGTGGTATGTCACCCATAGGTATATGGTTGGGTACTTCTGGCCTAAAATCTTTAAAAATTAAATCCCAGGGCAGGATTGTTTTTTTTTTTTTTTTTTTTTTTTTTTGTAAAAAGTGTTGGGCACTAGACAAACTGGAATGAAATTTTAAAAAAAAGAAAGACATTAAAATCCATTAAATTTGAATAAATATATTGCTATGATCAATATACACTCATTGCCATAAAAAAAATTAGCACACCAAGAAAGAGTTGTTAGAATGAAATGAAATTTTGCATATGTAAGTAAAACATCAATATAAGTAAGTGATTACAAAATGAAAGCAAACTGATCATTTATATTGCAGGGAAAATTACAAATGAATGGGGGTGTTAGCACCTTGTTGGGCCACCTTTGGTGTGATAAAGGCAGGTACTGAGGCATACAAGTCCCGTATGATGTCCTGTATTATTTCTTTCCACAATTGCTGTCAATGCGCCTCTAATACAACCAAACTCATAGGTTGTCCAACTTGTTATCCCAAGAGAACCCAGATGTGCTCAATTGGTGACAAATCTGGGGATTGAGCAGGCCAAGGAAGGGTGGTAATGTGGCAGAGGCAATCCTCCGACACCTTTGCTGTGTGTGGCTAAGCATTGTCCTATTCAAAAATAGCTCCTAGAAGCCCTGTCATCAGTGGCAGTACATCTGGTTCCAGGATGTCACGAACGTACCACTGTGCCATCGTAGTGCTGTGGTTCAATACTAGGGGTAACCGTGTGTTGTATGTGATTGCACTCTATACTGTGGGTTTGGTGTTCCTTTGTAAAAAAAAAAAAAAAAATACCATGCCCACCACACACATACACGAGTGTCATCACTACATAAATTGAATCTGGATTCAACATTGAAAATGACCTGGTTCCAATCTGTTGCAGTCCAATCACATCGAGTCTGACACCACTCCAAATGGAGGCGATGATACCTGAGTGTTATTGGCAGCATACGTAATGGGCACCGCAATAGCAAATGTCCTTCCATCAGACGCCTTGTATTGGTACGGATAGACAGAGGCGTAGCGAGAGCATCATGATTGGGAGGGGAGAGCTGTAAAATATGCCAACTCAAAATTTGGAAATTTTTGAAAAGTAACCAAGAGTCAATTCTTTTTTCCATCATTTTTTTAAAAATAACCCTTTTAGTGTCTTTTGATAAAGCGCTAAAATAAATCTTTAAATAACCGAAATAAAATACATTAAACTGTGCACTGAACCATGTTTAATGGTTGCCAATACATGTTTCTGTCCAAACTTTCTGTCCTGAAAATAACAATATCGTAGCCAGGCGGATTAAAACAAAACCATCGTCATTTTAATAAATCAGAAAATCTATATTATATCAATTCAAACACATTTTATAGAATAAAAATTCAATAACTATTACAGAAAATGCAAGTAATAATAATTAAACTAGCAAAATGGCTCCATAATTTGCTTAAATTAGGTGTAACATAATTTTAAAAAAAAATTACAATTTACATCTACATAATTATCGATCTGTCTCAATGGTCTAGTTATTTAAATATATAGATAAACTTTTTTTGCCTTTTATACAGAATTACTAGGGGCCAAGGCCCTCAGACTCGCTACGCTCGCTTTTCGTATGAGGCATTCGGCCTCTAATCAGGCTTATTCATAAAAAAAGACATAATTTCAACAGACAAAACCCGAAGATTGGATCAGATAGAATGTTACTGAGCTACACATTGCTTGGTTCTTGCATCTTCATAGGTACATAAAAATTTAAACTTCACACTACAGTAGACCAACTCCCCTTCATAACACGGAAGGTATTTTGTTATGGGAATCCATGTTGTACGGGTCCTGAGCTATACTCCACCTGGAGTGCGGACTCCGCTTATAATCGCTGGAAAAATTATTTGCACTCCTCAGAAACACAATATTTAATGCTGCCATTCAAAAGTTATATTAATTAGGAGCTAAAGCGTAATAAAATCAGAACATATATTTCAGCTGTATTTTTAATAATGTAAAACCTATTGGACACCTTGCAAATTTGCCACCCATGGCGATTTTTCATTATTTAGCGACTTGCGTACATGTAAAGTTAATAAAAGCTACGGAACAGATAGAATAGCCTGCCACCAATGGCGACTTTTCATTATTTGGCGATTTACACATGCTCACAACCTATATTTACTGTTCATTTAAGGTTACCGGAAAACCGTTATCCATATTTTCATTTACATAATCGTTTGTAGGTTGGCGTACTTAACGCCACAAATTATACCATCTCGTCGTGCTAGCAAATATCCAAAGTGTACTATAACTGCTATAATGGCATAGTTAACGCTGCCAAATATTTCTACTGGTAACAAATAATCCAGCTGGACGAGAACCGGCTTTAAAATAATCTGTATTTTAATTATTTTTCATTTTCAAGATATTAGTTATTCTGTTTTCGAAAAACGAATAATCGCTAATTCTAAACTCCTGTTGTCTAAGCGAACTTACTATTTGAAAATTGTTAACTTTGTGTAACACATTTTGAGTTACTTATTTCATATAGTTTTTATTTTGGCGTAAAATGGGTGTAATTCTAACTCATGTTTGTAAATTTCACACGATTCTAGATACTTGGAAACGCTTTATTGCAAAGGAATGAATGATTTTATGCCAAATCTGGCAGCCATTTGGTTTATTTTTTCAGTTTTTTATTAATACCTTCTAAAATAATTCGATTTTCGAAATTTAAATTAGCTTAGCAGGTTCCTCGGAATTTTTCGAATCTGTGGGCACCTTAGTCGAAACTCAAATCCCTACAGTTTAGGAGGAGATAGGTCCACAAGCTTTGACGGCGACAGCGGCCTTTACTTTTTTTTAGAATAGAGAGAAACGTAATATTGAACTCAAAACTTACTAACGCAATCCTATTCTTACAGATTTTTCAACATTGATTTTAGATTTTACAGTCTATCAATTTTTATTTTATTTTATTTATTTTTTTGGGGGGAGGGGATTTCTTACAGAATTACTCATAAATATTTTTAAACATAACTTTCATAGTAATCTTTCATATAGTACATGAAATGAAAACATTCTTGGGATGCAAAATTAAATTTTCACAAGTAAACTACAATCTAATTAAAGATGTAGAGTTAAACAAAAAACTAATTCAATAAAAATATATATAAATACAAAACTTTTAAAAGAAATGAAGATTTTAATATTTCTAGAATAGCAGTAAATGTGGCTTGTATTATAAAATTGTTTTTCATAAGCTTGAAAGTGATCTCTAACTTACACTTCCGTATTCTTGCAGATTTTTCAACATTGATTTTAGATTTTACAGCCTACCAAACTTTAATTTTTTGCATTTTGTACAAAATTATACATGAATATTTTAAAATATAATTTTCAGCTATGTTTTATATACTACATAAAATGAAGCATCGTTGGAAAGCAAAATTAAATTTTTACAAGTAAACTACAAAAAAATTATATGCAGGTTAAAAAAACACACTATTTCCATGAAAAATATATGTTAACATAAAATTTATAAAAGAAGTGAAGTTTTAAAATTTTCAAGAACAGCGTAAATGTGTCTGTGTTTTAAAATTGTTATATATTAGTTTTTTACAGTCTACAAATTTTAAGGCTTCATAATTTGCCGATGTGTCAAGTTCCCCCTTTCCTTGGAAAAGAAATTGCATTCATTAAAAATAAACATAATTTAAATGTACATTTTATTTTAGTAATTTTTTATAAAGAATACTAAATGATAAATACTAAAGAAAATGACTAAATCTTAATTTTCCGCTGAAATGCTTTTTTACTAAAAAAATTAACTCACTAAAAGAAAAAATAATAAGATTGCATAACTTACATTTTTGATTCAAATAGTTATGGGCATTGGGCATTTGTTAATGTAACTGGATTTATACAAACTTTTTCATTTTTAACTTATTCTTCTTCGTTTCAGCATCGACCAGCGATTTACAATACCGCCTAAGTCAAGTTTGTCAGTGAAATCCATTTCACATTTCATTATCATTAAATTGTTCATTCTGTCATCAGTCAGTGTTGTCCCTTCAATTGGCTAAACATTCTTTCATTCGTACTTACTCAGTAACTTCCAGTTAATACCAGTTGACACAGTGTAAATGCTAATTTCAGTACGTTGGAGACGTTAATTTCAGTACATTAAATGTCCGGTACGTCAATACTACTACTAAAAAAGTCACAGCAGTCTCTACTACTGCATCCATTCATGACGCAATCTTATCTTTGCAAAGATCAAATAAAATCTCTAATTCACTTTTCAGTGCATGCATATCGTGTTTTGAATTCACAGGATACATCTCAATTATGCTTTCAATTGCAGTATCTGTTAAAACATCTTTACTTAAAGGAAACTGGAACATAGAATGAAGGGGCAAAATTTTTGTCTTCACAGTAGAAACATTTTCTTGAAGGCCACTAGCTAATGTGTCTAGAACAGCTTTGAACTCTTTTCTGAAAAACTGTTTAAATTGCAAATTGCTTCAGTTTCTCTAGCATTGTCAGATCTTTTTGGGAACACCCTTCTTCTGTGATGCAGTCGGAAATCACGTTTTGCATCAATGCTAAACTTTTTAGAAAATGCTTACAGCGCTTTCTATCAAATCATCCATAATCAGTATCTACATTAATTTCCGTAAGTCTTCTTGTTGTACTTTCTGTTATTGAAATGCAATCAATAACATTCAAATTAGGTGTTTCCAAAGTTTCTGACAATACTTTTACCTTGTAAATTATGTTTTTCATAAAAAATATGCTTACAATAAAATTATATGTTTTCATCTTTTTGTAAAGACCATAAGCTTTTGTTTTTGTAGAAGAATCGAAACCAGTTTGAGATGACATTTCTTCCAATAAAACTAAAATAAGTTCAAAGGATTGACAAACAGCTCTAATCGTTTCTGCTTTAGCCGTCCACCTTGTTCTAGAAAGATTTTTTAAGATGAATGCATTTTCAACTTCGGAAATTTTATTTTGCAACTGTCTAAATCTTTTTGCACTTGAAGTAAAAAATACATATAATGCTTCAAGAGTATCAAACATATCTCTTATTATTATGCTAATATTGCAACTATGTTCCAATGCCGTATGCAAGGGATGTACAAAGCAGGATGGCCGACAATTTCTGACACTTTTTGTTGCACTCCTTTAAATTTTCCAGACATTGAACTGGCAAAGTCATATGACTGGAAAATCATGCCAGATGTATTAATTCCCTTTTTTTGCAGAATTTCACAAATTTGCTTGGCCATTCCTTCACCTGTCTTATTTGTGCATTCTGCAACTTTAATCAAAGGCTATGAAGTTAGTTAAGATTTTTGGGAGGGCCCAGTATGCTCAATGCATTCAATGTGATTTATCTTTCTATATTTTATTTGTTGATATTAATAATTGCCCTTTTTCCGCTCACTAAGTGGTCCCTATGAGTTCGTAAAAACAAGCGCCGCCCCTGCTGTGGACATCACTTGAAAGGGGTGTAAATTAAAGGAATTTTTTATCATATTATTTATATAGCAGCAGTATTTTTTAACTCAACTAGTTTAGCTCCGTGGTAAACTAGTGATTAGGACGTTTTACTGTTAACCCGTAAATTCAAAATTTCTGCTAAACTGGGCAGTCAAAATCAGATACATTTTCTCTTTTCGTTAAGATGATGAAAAACTTCAAGAAATCGATTTTCTGTGACTTGTGAAAAATTAATTATAGTTTGTCCTTTTTGAGGTATATTTTCTGCTGCATTTCTTTTAAAGTATATGAGAAAGGAAAAAAATTGAACTCATTTCCTTAAAAATCTGGATAAAACCTGTAGAAAGGTGGCAGTGACAGTTCAAAATAATTATCGGAGGAACTGCCGACTGTGTGCGGGATAATTTAGCAGCCTCAAGGCCTGGGCACCCAGTGGACATGTAGACGTTTTTCGGGAATGACAAACGAAGCAATGCAAAGAACCCGGGACTGGTACAAAAATACCTGTATTCATTAACAGCCAAGTATGGAGAAGGAGTTCTATGGGGGTAGTTTTTTGATGGTACAGTGCCAAGGCTTGGAAAGAGGATGGGAGGAAGAGCGTCGGAGTGTTAAATAAAGGAGAAACACGTTTTAATCTTCCCTTCGGTCAATTCCATGTCTCTTATTCATCATCATCACTGACCGCCCTCCCAAAGTTTACTAAGCTATTCTTTTTATACCCCTAAGACCGAAACATGCCCACTGCATGTTTCGATCCAGAAGAGAAATTAATAATTAAAAAATATAGTAATAAAAATAATAAGATTCTGAATTTAATGTACCCTAAATACATTTCTTTCCACCTGAAATGCAATTTTCCCCAAGTGACGAGCGAGATTTTGCCAACTCGTATAAATTTTGGGAGGGGATACTCACCCCCCCCCCCTTAGCGATGCCTCTGCGGATAGACATAGGGGCCTGTAGTGAAGTTGCTGCCTATGTCGGGATGGTGGAGATTGAGGCAGTTGGCGCTATGCATGCATGTCGTTTGATGTGTCGTTCATCTCAACTACTGGTCTGTCGAAGGCATCCTGAGCCTGGTCTTCTTGTAAGAGGCCTCTCTCTTGTCCATTGGTCCCAATTTTTCCTCATAGAATCAGAATGTCATAGAAGGTGAGCTACTCAGCGAGCTAACCAGTTGGCTTCCATCATTCCAATGATTCTTTCCAACTCTGACCCTGACAGCTGCTAATATTGTCTTCAATGGCAGTGTGACATCTCTATTTAAAAAGCATCCCTCTGCAGCAGATTAATTACATGGAAACAAGCTCTGCCCACCTGTTTTATACTCCAAGGAGAACAAAGTTTAAGGCCCTCTGGTGGCATTACGCAATGCTCAATCACACTTCATTTAATCATTTGCATATCTTCCTGACATGTACCTTCATGCCAGCCTCACCATGGCACAGTGGTTATGCCACTGGAAATGGTAGACGGGCGATGCGTGAAGGTCCCGAGTTCGGGTCCCATCGTGCGCCCGTCAACCTAACCGTTCGGAGTTTTCCGTGGTTTTCTCCGAAACTTAGCGTAAATACGGGTTAGGACCCCTTAGAAAGACCCCCACGGAGGGCACCCCACCCATTGGCCTAGAGCCCCCGCGTAACTAATCGCCCGTAATCCCACAAACAAACAAACAAGTACCTTCATGCCAAGTTTCATTACATTCCCACATTTACTCTCTGTACTAACTTTTATGGCAATAAGTGTATTTCAAACAGGGCTGTACCCAGAAAAAAATTTCGGAGGGGGACCAAACTTCGAGAAAGGCTGAATTTTTCTCAAAAAGACTTCATCATTATTATTTTGTTAACAAAATTATAAATTTCAGGGAGTTGGGGGGGGGCGACACTGGACACCCTGGTACAACCTTGACTTCAAATATTTTTCATCTTCATCTTAAAACAAGTCCCATCTTAAAACAAGTCCATCTTAAAACAAGTCCTAACATGCTATGTAGGCAGAAACAAGTTTTGCACTAAGTTTGAATCAGAATGTAAACTAAAATCTTATACTATATCAATAACCAAAAATCTGAATTGTAAAAAAAAAAAAAGAAAATAAATACTAATAGACGAATAGATATAATGCTATTTTGTCCAAGATGTTTTTTCCACCTCAGACATGATAGAACAATCCTATCCCACTGACTTGGTAATTTGAAAGAAAACAATTCCTTTTTTGAGGAAAAAAAGTGGATGAAGTATGCAGTATAGCGTGTCAGTTCGATCTTTGCTTTTGTTTTACTAAATTTTTCAAGTGCCAAAAAAAAAAAAAAAAAAAAAAAAAAAAAATGCTAGGTTTCTAGTGCACTGGTTTTGTGGTATGTAATGTCATTTTACCCACAACTCCACACACACTTACACAAAGAAATGATATGTTACAGTGTTCTGCAGATACAATCTATCAAAAAAATGTCCTGCTGGTAATAGATGAATGTTTCTAGTGAATTTACTATGTGGCGTTATAGATTTTTAAAAAATCTGGAGTGACTCCTCTCGACTTTCCAAACACTTACGATTAAGATCATTACCAAGCATTTAAATAAATTTTAATCGATGAATAGTTCAACCATATATAACAAATTGAAGCTCAATCGAATGCGGCGTTTAAATGCTAGCCCACTTTCAAGAATTTCTCCCCATATGCCAAAATGTAAAAGAAATCTTTGTTGTAGCCCTGTGTAAAAACTATAAGTCCTATACACATCAAAATCAATACCAGTCTTATGATGGTGGTTTATAACATCTATACCCAATTTGAGCTCAATCGAATTTGCTGTTTAAATTCTATCATACTTTCAAGAATTTCCTCCCATAGGCCATAATGTAAAAGAAATCTTTCTCGTAGCCCTGTACAAAAACTTAAGTCATATACCCACCAAAATCAATACCGGTCTTGCGACGGTGGTTTATAATATATATACCCAATTTGTGCCCAATCGAATACTCCATTTAGGAACTATCGTGTTCACTCACACACATACATGCATACATCTCGTAAAAGTAGCATAAATGAATTCAGAAGACTTCAAAACGTGTAAATACACCCAAATCTCGAAGTCAAATTTTTCATGATTACAATACTTTCCTTACATGGTACATGTTCGGAAAGGAAAACAGAGAGAGAGATTTGTGTTTTGTGTCTAAAATTTACAAAATAGAGTTTTCCTTTCAGTGTCCTATTTGTCATTACGTTGTTCTGCGGAGAACTGTGAGAGATTGTATGTTAAAGTAGAAAAAAAAATCATGCTATATTTTTAATGTCATTTTTCAGGGTTTAATACTACATAGCAATACAGCAACAGAATTTTCACAGAAGAATGCTTGGTAGCAGGTTGTTACTCAAATGATGAATGTGTTAGGTTGTATAAAGATGCTCTATAAATATCCATATTTAAATGACAATTTTTTTAACTTTCAGTTAGGAGAAGGCACAAAAAATTATTCTAATCAACTTTAAATGATTTTTTTAACCAGAACTTTTTTTTTCGTAAATTTAAATTACATAGGTAAAATAGATTAAATTATAGGAATAGATATGCAATACTAAGAGAGTATATCTATAGTCCATATAGCATTTAAGATTATAATAAATAGCTTGACATCGTTTCACATAAAGAGTGGTTAAACCTTTCCTTTTTAATAAAACCAGTTTTATAACTTCTTGCAGTCATTCTATATTTAGCTTCATGCTGCTGTTTTTTGTTTTTATATTATTTTTTGTATTGCTCTTTTTTGTTTGTTTGTTTGTTTGTTTTGTATATCTGCTTTCGTGACAGGGCTTTTATTTCTTACCTATAAACACAGTGGTCCATCAAACCAAGGAGATATAGAATTATTTAATATAGTTTTGCCTTAATTTTTTTGATGCTCCCTTTCCCTCTTGCTGATAAATTTGACTGTAATGATATTTATTCCAGGTTGTAGCAGTTCTCTCCATTCTATTCATTGTACTATCGACAATCGGACTTACTTTAAGCACCTTACCAGCTCTCCAAGAGAAACAAGATGGACATACTGAAGATAACCACAAACTTGCTGTTGTGGAGGCTGTTTGTATCACATGGTTTACCTTAGAGTACGTATTGCGATTCATGTCAGCCCCCAACAAATGGAAATTCTTCAAAGGAGGCCTTAACATCATAGACCTTTTAGCAATTTTGCCCTATTTTGTGGCATTTCTTATTGAATCTAATAAGCAGACAGATCAGTTTCAGGATGTGAGGAGGGTGGTGCAGATATTCAGAATAATGCGGATTCTCCGCATATTGAAGCTTGCGAGGCATTCTACTGGCCTCCAAAGTTTAGGCTTTACACTGCGGAACAGCTATAAAGAGCTGGGCTTGCTGATGCTGTTTCTGGCCATTGGAGTCATGATTTTCTCAAGTCTAGCTTATTTTGCTGAGAAAGACGAAAAGGAAACCAAGTTTACCAGTATTCCTGAAACGTTTTGGTGGGCAAGTATCACGATGACAACAGTCGGCTACGGTGATATTTACCCTACCACTCCTCTAGGGAAACTCGTTGGTAGTATCTGCTGCGTCTGCGGTGTGCTAGTCATTGCTTTGCCCATTCCAATCATTGTCAACAATTTTGCAGAATTTTATCAAAATCAGATGCGCCGGGATAAAGCTCTCAAGAGGAAAGAAGCTCTTGAACGTGCTAAACGGGAAGGAAGTATTGTCTCCTTCAATCGTGTCAATCTGAGAGAAATATTAGCCAAGAGTATTGATATTGCTGATGCTTTGGTAGACAGTGGCCATAATGAAAGCCAGGTAACAAATTTTCTTTTCATTTGTGTTTTTTTTTGTTCTTGATTTGTGAATTTTTTCAACTGCTTAACTGATGTTTGAAAAAAAACATAGGTAACTTTCAAGCACTTTCTGCATTAATTATATTTTTTTATTATTCTTAATAATAAAAAAAGAATTAATGGTTGTTAATGCTTTTAAAGCCATAATCGGCAATAAACTAAAGGATTACAGTTTACAAATATAATTTATATGCACATTGATATTTCTACTTCTTTACTGCATTAAAAAATGAAATTATATATCTATAATATATGAATAATAAAAGATATGTTCTCTGCTTAATAGATAGTTAATATCTCTATCTACCTTTGCTAGTTAAAAATAAATAAACTCTTAAAGATAAGGGAAGGAAAAGTACTTTATCAATTTTATTCTACATTTATATAAGTATATACTTGTAAAATATGATGGGCGACCAATCATTCAAGTGGGACACTGCTTTGGCTGGACTCGTTGAAAGGGGACCAGCCACCACTGTTAAGAGTTGTGCAATTGAGTCAATGAAATGATAGGAAGTCCGCAGGGTGCTGGAATAGCCCTGGTTCTTGTAGCCGGTGACTTAAGCAATAGTAAGTTTTTTAATAAGCAGAAGCCCCTGGTTTAATGCATATTTTTACTAAAAGCTTTTCACATAGATTTACAAAGCAACAAAAGTCATGCAAAAATATACTCTCTGAGCAGTGTTTGAACTTATATTCTGCAGGTCACATGGTTTATACAGTAATCACATGTTCCAAAAAAGGTGCATTTATTGGTTAGTAAAATGCCCAGGTCTCATAGACAGGGCTGTCAACAGGATTTTCAGTCCCCAAGGCAAGTATTTACGATGGGACCCCCTGCCCCCACTCAAAAAAAAAAAAAAAAAAAAAAAGCCTTTTCTTTTTTTTATCCAGAAAAGTTTTTTATAGTGTACTAATTTTAAAGAATAAGTACACTGTTAATTTATTGTAGGCTATATATACAAAACCTTGTACATGATAAAATTTTCATCAAAAATTGCAAGTATTTTATTAGAATTATTTTAAAGTAATGTACATATTCTTCTTTCTTAATGTATGCAGAGAATCTCATGATACAATTAAATCTAAGACTTTTTTTAATGTTGAGTACTTGCTATTTGTAAACTAAAGTAGAATTATAAAACTTGTTGCTAAATTAATAAAGCAGAAAGAAAAAATGTAGCAAACACCAAAGAAAGTTAAATGCCATAGTCTAATTGCAGTAAGTAGACTTAAAAACATCAGTGCGAGAATGTATCCTTGCACTGATGATGTTAAGTCATATTTACCGAAACTGGTTTGCTGTATTAAATCTCATTGGTGTTTGCTAACCTTGTTTTTTCTGTGTTAGAGCAGAGTTACCTTCTTTATCAAAGGTTTTGGGAGGCACAAATACAGTACACCCTTGTTGCATCGCACCTCAATATATCGTGCATTCAGATACAGTCAACTCCCAAAAATCCGCCGACCAGAAATCCGCATGCGTACGTGAGCATAAACAGTGAAATTCGCAGTTAATTAAGATTAAAATTTAACAGCGAATATGACGTCATTCGTCATCATGGTGAATTATTTTCATATTAGCGAATTGCCGATTTTCCATAAGTGATTTCGTGGAATTGCGTTTCAAAAGCCACATTAGTAAATGCCTGGCACAATTTATGGCAATCTTCTTTATTCATTGACACAGAAAGTGATGACTTTGAGTGGAGCGGATTTAGGAATTATTTGGCTAAGGACAAGGCAAACGAGTTACTCCTGTATCCCCAGAGCAAATGTGGGGGAATGAATATGGATGAAGAAGAGAGCACTGTTGACTGGATGCTCAATCAGGATGAACCTGTTGAATTTCAAATGACAGACGAGGAAATTGTACAAAGTGTGATAAAGCCAACAACAGAAGATTCTGAAACAGAAACTGAATTTTTTTTTTTTTTTTGATGAATGATTATTATTGGGTATTTAAAATTTCTCGAACAGCAAAAATGTATCACTGACCAGGAAATTATGGTTATGTATAATATTCAAAAGAAGCTCAGATTAGAGCATCCTAAATTGTTACAGCAAACTACACTAACAAAGATGTTTGTAAATAAATAATTTTAACATAATAAATAATTTTGGTATAGTAATGAATAATTTCATTTGTTGTCGTCATATATTTAATTTGCTTACTCTTAAGTGTAGTTTTATGAAAGTTAAATTTTTATGGTAAAAATACTCTGTTTTTAAATTTATACCCTGAAATCCGCAAAATCCTGAAATCCGCACAAACCCTCCCCCTGAGCTGTGCGGATTTCTGGGAGTGCACTGTATATTGTGCTTCTTCTGTGTCTCCCAATTTTTTTCTGTTTTTACTCTTTTGCTTCATTACTTACAAAAGCATATATTACATTTGAAAAATTCAGTGTATGCTTTTCTAATCACAAAGTGAGATACAGTCAATTAATTTTCACTCACTGATTTTTGCTGAAAAGCAAATTATGAGAGAAAAATTAAAGCAGTAGACTCCGAATAGCTTCTTTTCCGGAAAGAAAATTATGCATTTGAATGTAAATTTTTAAAGGTAAATTAAACTTTTATCTTTATTGTTTAAGTAATGATCTTTTATTACGATACTTATACTATTGATTTTATTTTTCAAGTGCATGCATTTATAAAAGTAAAATTTTATCATATACACCTCACCCCTCCTCCGCTGCATACATCACATCCCCAGATATATCGCGCATTTTTCTTGTTTCTCAACAAGAGCGATATAACGAGAAGCTACTATATTATATTTTCCTGTGGGATTTGTATGCTAAAATTTCATAAATATGTCCTCCAAGTCTGGTACCAAGGCAATTGTCGTGTCCCACTCTCTCGCTCATCAAGCCTGCTCATAGTCCTGGAAATTCTTGTGAGGTTTGCCGGCTAAGGGAAATGCATCAATTGCTTTTTTATTATTAAATTTAGATTCTGAGACAAAACCTTTGTTTGAAAATGAAAGTTGCTACACCTGTAAAGAATTTTGAAAGAAGCTAATGGAAATTTTGAATTTTGAGAGAATGCTTATTTTTATATGTTATATACATATATGCAGGGTGTCTGAAAATGTTGTTAATCAATCTGAGTCTGAAAATGCAAACAGAGACAACTGGAGTAAAATGTTTGTAGCTGTATTGGCAAAGGGAAATCATGATAATTTAAAATAAGGACACTGCAGAAGAAAAATGCATTGGTTTACTAATAAAAAAAACTTTCAGATATACATTACATTTATGGTACCATGAATAAAAATATTACTTGTGTACTTTGAGTGCTTCCTAACGAAGTGCCAACTAAGTCATCTGTTTTAGGACAAATGTATGATAGATTACATGAGATCGAACTTCAGTGTCATAGCAGGAATTGTGTACAACTGATAAAATTAAAACTTTTCACCCTTCAAGATTTATTTTCTAGGAAAGCCTATAAAATACATTTCTTAGGCCATTGGCTGTGGGTCTATAAATTGTGTCCCCTGAGCCAGGGGTGCTGAAAAGGTGGGTGCTCTGGCACTCAAGCCCCTACAGAAAAAATCATGTGTGTGCATGGAGGGAAAATTTTAAGAAACAGTTTTAGTTACTTTTGAAAAAAAAAAAAAAAAAAAATTGAACAGCTTTCTTAAGATTAAATTATTTGATTATATTCCATTATTGCTTGTCACAACATGAATAAAAATCAATTATGGATGAAAGAGGGAATTGCGAATGTTTAAAATATGACTTTTGTGTCGAATACAAATTCCACTCCATCTTGATTTTATCCTTATGGGTGCTTAGAAGCTAAATTCCCACAGAAAAATTTGATGGGTGCTCATTGTTTTCATAAATTCTAAAATAAAATTCAACTACTTCTGCAGCCCAGGTGGTGTAGTGACTGAAGAACCATTCTATCGCACCTTAGGTCTGGGGTTCAATTTCCGACTTGGGCTTGGGTGCCAACTTGTATGTCCTGTCATTTAGTGGGTCACATTGGCTGCCTGCCCCCAAAGCCCAACTAAGCCAACTTGGGACAGACATTTGTTGTAGGAGTCCCTTTCATACTTACCCACTCACATAACACCCCTCATAAAAAAAAGTATGAGTGTAAGGCATATTTCATGTATAAATTGTTTTTCATAAAAAAAAGTACATATTGCAATATATAATAGTTTTGCTTTTTTAAGAAATTTATTAGTTATTCATATAAGCACAGAAATTCGGCTTACACTCAAATACTTTTTTCAAAGGGTATACATACAACATTTGCATGTAACATACAGTTTTAATTAATACAAAGGTATTGTAATTTGACTCCCTAACCCCCATCTGCAGGCCCACAAATGCACTTTTATAATATATATAATGTTGTGATAGGCTCAGTTTGTGTGTAGTGTTAAGGCAAAGTTACACAAGGGCTATCTGCATATGGGGTGGGAATACTTGAATGGAGGATTTTTCAAGGGGTTCTAACATGTATTCACCTGACATCTGGAGAAACCACCCAAAACTCCAGATCATTAGATCAACAGCAGCACAGTAAACTGGACAGGGATGTGCCAGCTGCTCCAATTGCTCCAAATTGTGCCAAATCAATCCTAATGTGCCAATCTGCTACAAAAAGATCGTTTTTGGACATTTTTGCTCCAAATTCAGCAAAACTGCTACATTTTTAATTTTTCCATCTATATTTAAATGTTTGTAAATCTCCCAAATTTTTACAAAAGTCATCACACATTCTAAGCATTCTAATTTCAATTTTCCTCTATTAATCTTTAAAATGATATTTTTTTCTTTGGCATCCCTTTGTTTACACCTCCAATGGATTTAGAGTAAAAATTGACCTCTGTTTTAAATTTAATTTTATATAAATTTGTAAATTTTTTATTAGCCGCTGATGGTAGTTAACCCATTTGTGCCCAGATATTTTTGAGACTTTTGCGATACCAGCAATAGTAGATAAATTTATGATGTCAACTTTTTGAGCAAGGGATGATTTCTTTTAAAATCATTATGTATAAAAATTGAAATGTCAACATCCTACTGGGTCGTGTTAAAATATTACTTGAGTTGAGGTTCTATAATCGTGAATAAAGGCTAGGAAAAATAAATAATGCTTTCGACTGATAGCAAAAATGCTGTCCTAAAAAAGGGACACTAGGCATAAATGGGTTAGTATATAGTATAGTCTAGTAAATATTGTATTTTTGATTTAAAATTTAATCTCCTTAATTTTCATTTTTTTTTTTTTTTTATTTATTGGCATTCTTTAATGACTTTTCCCTCGAAAAAAAAATTTTGTATTTCAAAATTGACATTCTTATGCTCCAAAAGTGACTTTTTCTTGCTCCAAATTGCTCCACTAATCGGTTTTTCTTGCTCCAAATTGCTCCAAAAATGTCTTTTTTCTTGCTCCACAAATTGCTCCAAAACTTAATTTCAGCTGGCACATCCCTGACTGGAACTCTGGACCTTCACACCTCAGCTGTCTTATCCACTCGGCCATGGTGAGTCTCATGATAGGCTCAGAGTAATGAAAACACGAAATCTGCAACAAGAGCTTTACTGACTAATGCAACGACTGGTTAAGTATGAACATATCCAGAAAATAATTTCTGAAGGGGGCCCAAATATGGAAAAAGGTAGAAAGTTTCACAAGCAAACTTCATCATTATCATTCTGCTAACAAAAATTAAAATCTGGAGTGACTCCACTCGGCTTTCCCAAACACTTACGATTAAGATCATTACCAAGCATTTAAATAAATTTCAATCAATGAATAATTCAACCATATATAACAAATTGAAGCTCCATCAAATGCACTGTTTAAACACGAGCACACTTTCAAGAATTTCCCCCCATAGGCCATAATGTAAAAGAAATCTTTGTCGTAGCCCTGTAGAAAAACTATAAGTCCTATACACACCAAAATCAATACTGGTCTTGCGACGGTGGTTTATAACATATATACCCAATTTGAGCTCAATCGAATGCCCCGTTTAGGAGCTATCATGTTCACTCACATACATACATCTCGTAAAAATAGCATAAATGAATTCAGAAGACCTCAAAACTTGTCAATACACCAAAATCTCAAAGTCGAGTTTTTTCATGATTACAATACTTTCCTTACATGGTACATGTTCGGGAAGTAAAAATTACAAGGGGGAGGGGGAAGGTCCAGACCCCCAGAAACCACTTTGAATACATCCTTGTGTTTGAGGCTAATTACTCCTGAACCACTCCTCAAAAAATTCTTAACCCACCCTCCCCCCCCCCCCTCTCTAGAAAAATTAGGGATTTTTTTCAAGAATGGAAAATGGAGAAAAAAAGCAAGAGAAGCTGTAAAAACCTCCATAAAAATCATTGTTCAACCATGTTAATGATGGCAGATAACATACATCAGCATTAAAATTAATTAAAACTTTAATAATGCATAAAATGGTACTTATCAACAATATAATCATTTTGGGCTGTACAAAAGGTCTGTCCTTCTTCAGTTTCAAAAACGCTCAAGCATCTACAAGAGTAGAAAGCCTAGAACTACAGACTTGCTGAAGTTCCAGGCTTTCTATTGTTGGGGGTGACATAACTTTTTTGCAGCTGAGGAAGGGTGGACTTTTTATACTGTTCAAAATGATCATATTGTCCAGATATTCATCATTTTACTCAAAATGTTCTATTTAAACCTTTTTTTTCTACCATAGTATAGTAACTTTCTTTAGAGAATTGTTGAAGTTTAGCAAGCATAAAAAATTTTTTCTAGAAACAACGCATTTCACCTAAATACAATCGGTTCATTTCATGATTGGGAGAACCCCTTTGACTATGGGCCCAGAGCAGCTGCCCTTCCCACCCCTGCATTAGACAGGCTCTGAGTGCCCTCATAATAAAATGGCCAATACTTCTGGCCATAGTATAGTCGCAAGTGCCTGCTCTTGGAAAAAAAAATTCTACGACTTCTTAGTTATGTTTGTGGGTACTTAAGAACTTAAGTTCAGTCAGAAAAAATATGGATGGATACTGGGCTGCTTTATAGTTCTAATAAGATTAGTTCTATAAAGATTAATTTGATCTAAGTTCTTGAGTCAGTGTCAACTAGAGGAAGTTTTCTTTAAAAAATGGTCCAATCATTCCTCCCTTCCCCAGAAAAACAGCCTGTGTAGAATACCCATGAAAATTCTGTAAAGTTGACGTCTCTGTCAGCCACCCACCTGTCCAGCCTCTAGCTACGATGCTGCAGGGCTTCACAAATATTAGCCACATTTGTTGGGATACACGTCGTGTACACCTGTCATAAAGGATGCTGTTCTTTGAAAAACTGAGACAGTTCTGAAAATAAGTCACGAATCATCAAAAATGGGGTCTATTCATTGCTCCAGCATTCACTGCATACTTTACAAGGACACAACAGCAACATTATCATGTCCAAAGAGTACTTAGTATTATGCAGTGCCTGCCTATTATCCCTGAGGTTTGGCATTCGCATGTTATTGTATCCTTTTACAATGTCCTTGTCTGGAAGGAGAGCATCTCCTATACACCTGTGAACATAGCAAGCCCGAATGCCATGGCTTACCCAAATCATCCCTTTGGCTAAAGGAGCTGACGACCCTCCAAAATCTTCGATGATATGTTGGTCGGTGAGTGAAACGAGTTATCCACCATCAACCAAAAAAGGAGACTTAGGCTATGAAATTAAATTTAGGCAACTTGGGATATTTTTTACATTAAAAAAAAAATACCTTTTCCATACTGTTTTCAGTTATTTGGCAACTTTTCTTTTACTTCAACTAATCTGGTGATCGGAAAAAGACAAGTGTTGCGCCTTATTTCTCTTACTTTTCAAGCTTTCTTTACTATCGCAACTATCTTAGGGCACCAAACAGTGTTTTGGGCATCATGGTGCATTTTTGTGCTCCTTAAAATGTTAAAAGAACTAGAAAATATAGTATTAAGATTTAAAAGGGAATTTATAATGTAATTTTGTTCATTCTTTTTAATATTTAATGTCACTAGAGAAAATTTATAATGTTACTTGTATTCAATACGTGTAGCATAGGTAAGATGTGTGGTTGTATGTTTAAGAAAGAACAAGAAAATATGTGAAATTGAAAAGAAAAATTAATATGATTATTTCATCTTATACATTTTTTTTTTTTTAATGCCGTGGAGTCAATAATATATTTTTGAACTGTGAAAAAAAAAAATGATACTATTTTGACTACTAAGTTAAGAACAAGTACGTTATTTTTTAAACTTAAAATGTCTTTATAGTCGGACTTCATTATTCTGACACCCTGTTTATACATCACCCAGCTAATCACAACAGTTTTAAAATCCTGATTTTGCACATATACAAATTTTGCTTATCCTAAAACAAAATGGATGTACTAGCCGTTTACCAAAGTAGATAATTAGAATAGAGTTTTAAAAAAATTAAATCGCATGATTTTTTTACTAATAGGTGCTCTTTTTCAGATTGATACAACCAGTATTGGTGACGATTCTGCTCGAATCCATACTGGTGCTGGGTGTTACAAAAACTTTGAACACTCTCTTGATGGAAGTATTGGTAACGCTCCAAGGAAAAATTCCCAAGCACAATCTTTGCCCTCTGGTGTACTGATCTCTAATGCTAACAATCTTCTTGACATGCAAGGGCGAGCCAATGACAGTGCACTATCGAATGTTAATTTGAATCATTTGAATAGTTCAAATATAACAACAAACTACCAACAAGGATATGTTTCTTCAGTGAGTATTTATATATTTACATTTTTTCCCCTATTGCCATCTTTGTCTTAAGAATAAGGTGAATTCTTGAATTCTTACTCATGTCCCTCACCCCCCCCCCCCAAACATTCAAATTTCTATTTTAAGAGTGGAATTTGATAATTTTTAAAGCTGAATCTTTTACATAGTTGCTTAGACTTAATGTTTCAGTTATTCTTAAAGTAAATTTGATTTAATGGTTTAGAATAGATTAATTTTCAGACTGTGCTCTTTTTTTTTTTTTTTTTCTTCTTTTTTTTTTTTTTTTTTGTTTTTTTTTTTTTTTTTGTTTGTCAATTAGTTCTTGGATTATTTATTTAACTTAATAATGCTGAATGTTAATCAAATAAATAATAACTTATATTTGATGTATGTACCTGTTGGAAATAAAATAGCTTCTGAATACATGAAATTAATTACTGATTTGGTGTTCCTGAAATGATCTAATAATGTTAATTTAAATAAATAATTTAAATTTAAGAATTTCCAGAAGAGTTGGGATGTAATATTCATAAGCCCTAATTATCCTCGAAGTAATGGAACATTTAAAAAGTCTGAGTTTTCAAGAAAGCTTTCAAACAATTATACGCCTTGTATTAGCCTCTTTGAATACCATAATATGCTAATTTCTTTAACCCTTTCCGAACAGCTGCTGAATTTTGCAAAAGTTACTGTGAGTATGAAAACCACCACTGTGTGAGTTATCTTGCAGGGCTGCCACTGAACTATTTGCTGTTATTTTCAGCAAAAGGCAACTAGGGTAACTATTTCCTTTAAAAAAAGGCCTAAAAACGACTTTTTGGGGGAAATGCAATTTTTTTTATCGCAGAACAATTTGATTAAGGATTTTTTTTAATCAGAAGATTTGAAAACAGTTGTGCAGAAAAAAGGTATTGATTCATTTGATTATCGATATGTGCGATATGTATGAATGCTTGCCAACTTTTACACTTTCTGCATAAAACGTGTGCTTTTTTTATGATTTTATGCAAAATCCCCCGGATTTTACACTTTTTAACAAATTTTGAAGATTTTTAAAAAAATTTGAATAAAATCACAACCCATATTTTGTGTTAAGAAATAATCTCTTAAAATTTATCATTCATGAGTTTTCCACAGAATTCTGCAGTTTTATTAATTTGATTACTAAATTTTTGGCTCTCCCCCCCCCCCCTTTCTCAACCTGGATCAACTAATTCAGATGTTTGCTCTTTAAAATTGATTGTAAAAAATTTTTTGTTGAATATGCACTAGCATCCCAATTTCAATCTTTCCCATCTGTCTTGAGAACAAATATTTTTCTTTTCATGTATTTTTATTTCAACCTCGAATACCATAAGAATAAAAATTGATTATTTCAAATTTAAATTTATTTTTTAACCACTTTTTTATAGTAAAAAAATAAAGTAAAATTTCATTGAAGAGGGCACATTCAAATATGAATGGAATTGATAAAAATAATAATCATGAAATTGAAACATGTATGTTTTGAATAGGTGAAAAACATTAGTGAAAGCAGGCAAAGAATAAACTTAACATGTTTATGTTATTTTCCCTCTTCCTTTTTAGGTGTAATTTTTCAACATTTTCTTACAAATTGCTTTTTTCCTTCCCTAATGGGTTTAAGATTATAAGAATTCTGTGTCTAGTATTTTTTTTAAATGAAAATGACTAAATTTTATTATTATTTTTTAATTTGTATGTTATATAAAATATTTTTATACTATCTACAAACTTAAAAGTGTTTCATGTGTTTGTTTTATGAAAAGTATAAAAAATGTTGTTCATGTACTATTTAGTATATATCATTTAAAATGCCATTCGTGCACTATTTGGCAAAAATTATCAAAAATATTGTTCACACTTTATTTTACACATTGGGAATTTTGGAAGTTGGTGAGTCAATGCTTTCTTTATGGTATGTTCTAGCCTACGCAGATCTAGCTGATGCAGGGCTGCCACAGCAACTATTTGCTACTATTTCCAACAAAGGCTATGGCAGCTATTTTCTTAAGAAGAAGGGATAATTTTTGGGGGATTTTTAAAAGGGATAATTTTTGAAAAAATGCAACTTTTTTATCAAAGACCAATTTTATTACGAAGTTTTAGATCACATGGTTAAAAAGCAGTTGCGAACAGCAGTTACGGAAAATATAAATCAAGCATATTGATCTGAGGTGTTGCTAGAGTTTTCAGAGCCCGGGGACAACTGAAATTTTTATGCCCCCTCCTAATTGTCAAAATGTAATGGGGAATTTTTTTTATGTACAATTTGGCGCCCCTCGTGTGCTGCACCTGGGGACAGATGCCCTCCTTCCCCCTCTAGCTATGCCACTGGTATTGATTAGTTCAATTACCAATATGTGCCTTAGGTATGTCGATATATTTTTATTGTAATACCTTCTAGCCTGTGCAGGTGCAAGCTAATAAGAACATATTTTCTTCTATGTTTTTTTGATAAGACTACCAATTAAGAAGCTAGAAGGGTTGGATAATAGTAGAAAGTCTCTATCTGCACTTCTAATCAAGGGTGGCTCCAGACTGAATTCTCGGAGGGGGCCATTGAACTTTTTAGATAGGTCTGTACATTGTTAAAAATGCAAAGTGGAGTGTGAAATCGTAAAGTATGCCAATCTAAAGTTGTAAAATGAAATTTCGGAGGGGGCCATAGCCCCCATGGCCCCCTCACTGGAGCCGCCCTTGCTTCTAATGGTCTTCTGTCATAAAAACATTGTTATCCCATGTGCTTGTGAACTAACAGTACAGTGGACTCAGTAATTCTACTTAAACGAATTGGATTTTGCATGAGTTTTTCACAAGATCTTAAAGCAAAAACAAACTCCTGGCCCGCAGCACAAGATCTTTCAACAACAGTAAGAAGTGCCAAAATTCATTTGTTCATTTAAAAACAGGTAAAAACACATTAAAATCCGTATGTAGCACTATCGGTGGCAGCTACCACCTTCTTCAGCACAGGTCTTGGTTCCAAATGGCCAGCTCTCTTCCTCAGCAGGGCGTTCCACCCAGGATCGATCTGCGCATGCATCATATCATTCACAGCGCCATCTGTGGTTATAATCTGTAAGGCTTCCATATTTAGGGCATAATGACTGTTTTTGTAATTGGCGAGTTTTTGGCTATTGTTAAAGTTGATTTCTATTTTTGCGAGGGCAGTAGTGGTTTTATTGAATTTAATGTCAGTTTGATGTTCCTTTTTTCGGTCTTTGATTTTTCGTTTTGTCATGCCAATATAGCAGCCCTGTTTATTGGTACTATTGTCTGTAAAGCTTAGTTTATAAATACCGGCGGTTTCATCAGGATTGATATTATCTTTATCACTGCGAATGCGTTTGAAAATATTTTGATTGGGTTTTATGGGGATTTTGATATTTTTCTTTGCGGCTTCATTTGTGATTTTAAGGGCGGCTCCCCTCTGCAGTAGGGTTTAGTTTTGGATTTTGATAGTTATTAATTTGTTCCAGTTTTTTTATTCTCTTTTTAAAAAGGTTTTTTACTATTGAATTTGGGTACCCTGCGTTTTTACATTGTGTTTTGATAAACTGGAGTTCTTCATTGAGGAGTGTTTCGTTTGAGCAAACTGTAATTGCACGATTGACATAGGATCGTATGGTGGCTATTTTAAATTTGTACAATAATCAATAAACAAATCACCTCCAATATTAATAATAGCTCCACTTCCACTACATTAAATAGCGCACTTAATCTTGTCCTTCACAACTCATATTTTCAATTTAATCATAATTTCTACAAACAAAAGAAAGGAGTGCCTATGGGGTCGCCGATATCAGGTGTCATAGCAGACTGGAAAATGCGGCTAGTGGAGAGGGCCATATTTGATAAATTATCCAACCACATAAAAACTTGGTTTCGCTACGTAGATGATATCTTTGCAATAGTTAACAAAAGTGAAACTGATAATATCCTCAAAGAAATCAACTCAATAGACAATAACATACAATTCACTATAGAAATAGAGGAAAATGCCACCATTAACTACCTAGATGTCAAAATCAATAGGGATATGGTGAATAATATTAGTACTACAGTTTTTAGAAAACCCACCAATAATAACGAAATAGTACATTTTAATTCAAAAACTCCATACAAATTTAAAATAGCCGCCATACGATCCTATGTCAATCGCGCAATTACAGTTTGCTCAAACGAAACACTCCTCAATGAAGAACTCCAGTTTATCAAAACACAATGTAAAAATGCAGGGTACTCAAATTCAATAGTAAAAAACCTTTTTAAAAGGAGAATAAAAAAACTGGAACAAATTAATAACTATCAAAATCTGAAACTAAAATTTACCAATGCCATTCCCTACTGCAGGGGAGCCGCCCTTAAAATCACAAATGAAGCCGCAAAGAAAAATATCAAAATCCCCATAAAACCCAATCAAAATATTTTCAAACGCATTCGCAGTGATAATATCAATCCTGATGAAACCGCCGGTATTTATAAACTAAGCTTTACAGACAATAGTACCAATAAACAGGGCTGCTATATTGGCATGACAAAATGAAAAATCAAAGACTGAAAAAAGGAACATCAAACTGACATTAAATTCAATAAAACCACTACTGCCATCTCAAAAATAGCCCAAGAACACCCCATAGAAATCAACTTTAACAATAGCCAAAAACTCGCCAATTACAAAAACAGTCATTATGCCCTAAATATGGAAGCCCTACAGATTATAACCACAGATGGCGCTGTGAATGATATGACGCATGCACAGATCGATCCTGGGTGGAACGCCCTGCTGAGGAAGAGAGCTGGCCATTTGGAACCAAGACCTGTGCTGAAGAAGGTGGTGGCTGCCACTGATAGTGCTACATACGGATTTTAATGTGTTTTTACCTGTTTTTAAATGATTTTAACTATCCGTCACTTTACTTTTAAATTCATTTGTTCATTACTTCATGTAGGAAACGGTAATATATGGTTACACTGTAAAAAATAAATAAATAAATCTGAAATATTACCCCAAAATATGGGACAGCAATTGTAGTTTTAAATTGCAGGAAAGTTTCTGCATACTGCCGAAAAATATTCGCAAACCTTTCAGCATATGGCAGAAAAGTATTAACAAACGTTTCTGCATCTGGCAGAAAAGTATTCACAAAGGTTTCTGTATATTTTATAAACATGTTCAGAAACCTTCCTGCTCTGTATAAAATGTTTCCATAAAAATTACTGCTAGTCAATTTTTGATTTCACTTATTTCTAACTATTTTAGAATTAATATTTATTGACACCTTAGTAGATGTTACAGAACTACTATTTTAACACTCACAATTGATATTTCATTTACCTTAAGTTGGTTTCAAACTGAAGAACCTCATTTGGAAGGTGAATATTTAAACCACTCCACTAAACTGGTTAACTGAAATGTAATGTGATTGCTAAAATGACTCATTGAAATTCTAGTAGTGCCCTCTTTAAACAAAAAACAAAACAAATATAGAACATTAAAAGATTTAAAAGCACATGCGCAGAACATCTGAGATAAAGATTCTTTTGCCATCATGAATATTTTGCTTTGAAATGCAGATTATGTTTCCAAATTTAAGAGTCCAAATCAAACGTCGGTAGTTTATGCTATATTATCAAAAACCTTTCTGTACTAAATATGTAATAGTTCTGAAATCTTTTACACTGTAGGAAATAGTTTAAAACTGTTTAAGGGATGTTTATAGGTGTCTAAAATAACTGTGTTTGTGTTTTAAAAAGTTGTGCACATATATATATATATATATATATATATATATATATATATATATACATACATATATATAATAAGACAGGGTGCATAAGGGTGTATATAATAAGACAGGGTGTATAGATATATATATATGTAACATTACAAGTCAAAAGCCTATGAAAATCCCATATTTCTGGAACTACGCAGTTTAATCTAGCTGGAACAAAGAAATTCGCGTTCAAAAACTGCAATTAATACACGGTCCCTTGCAATTTCTTTGTAACTTTGTAGACGGTCCCGGCAGCCAGCCACATAGGCGTCTTAAAAGTCATAACAAACCCTGGGAAAACCGCTGCCCAGTTTTAGCTTTTGACCAATGGTTGCAGCGCGTTTGGGGTCATGTGTCATGACGTCCAAAGCTTTTATAAGGACCTGCGACAGATCAGGAGCAGATTTCCCCGTGATGCAACTGCTAAGATAAGATGTACCCAGTCGTCAAATAAAATCATGTAATCGTAGTTTGACTCCGTCTCATTCTCTTCCATCGACGGCCGCTATGGCCCAAGGATTTCCGCCGAACGCTCCCGGCCAGCGACGATCGGCCGACGCAACCCATCCGGCCCGGATTCCGCAATGGCGACTCTAAGCCAGAGTCCCGAGTCAGCCAGGAGACCTCAACAGCCATGCCTCTCCCTCGCCTTACCACCGGTTCCACGACACACTATCCCGTGGTGCCTGGTGTTACATATATATAGATATATATATATATATATACACCCTGTCTTACAACATGAAAATTTCACTTTAAGAGTCTACTGCATTTGCATACACTACTATTTTTGGATTAAGGATACTATTTTTTATGCATAAAGTGACTAAAGCAACTATTTTCAACACTGATAAGCGATGACATCCCTGCTATTGGAGGACAGCAGATTTTTAACACTAAGCTTATTTACATTAAAATCTCTGAAATCATGTAGCGTTCCATATTAATTATTTCCTGCATAATGATGCCAGCTATGTGCATTCGTGCACCCTTTGCATGCTGTCGCATATATGAGGTGTCCATTCAGAAAGAGTTAAGGTTATCTCCTGTCCAGTTGATATTTAATAGAGAGTTACAGACTAAATTGCCGATTACCAGAAAACTTTCAAACCCTAAAATTTTCAAATATGGTGTTGAAAAATTGTTAATGAACTGAAGCATTTTCACTATATAAATTGCAGGGCTTTAAAAGAGCTTCATTCTCGGGACAAAATAATTGTTATATAAAAAATAAATTATAGGAACATACTACTTTATTATTATTTAAAACAAATAATTTTCTGTCATATAAAGACAAAGCAAATAAAGGAAGAATTTTAGTAAGAAATAGAAAATTTTCAAAGCTCTTAAAAATCGCGATCCATCATAGTGGCCTTCTTGATAATTTTCCAATAAATCCTGTACACTACAAATATGCAGTCTGTATCTAAAGCTGTAAACAAACATATGAAAGTCAGGAAAAATGGTTGTATATTGCAATGATTGTCTTATTTATATGATTATGTCTGTTGTTTTTATTACTAATTCCCATATATATTTCAACTTTATATATATTTTATAAATATATTGAGTGAAAAGAGGAATGTGAGATAACTGTAACTGTAGACAAACTTTTAAAAAATGAGCACATATTCTAATCTTTTTGATTTTGTTGTAATGAACTGCTTATAGATATTTCTTCTCAAACTATAGTCTGTTTTCTAATGAAATATCATATTTTGTTGTTATCTTTGAACATTAAAATATTCTTTTAAAAATTCAAATACTTTATAATTTTGCTCTACAAAAGAGGATTGAGTGAGTAGCTTTATTATTTAGCCATTATCCTGGAAATGACTGAATTATGCATATGTATGTCAATTAAAATTTACTGTATATAATCTTTTTCATGAAAGATTTATTTTTTAATTTATGTTTTTGTTTTAAGGATGTGAAGGATTTTATAGATCAAGACCCGCCTTCAAATTGTGATCTTATGAGCAATATTGAGCTTAAAACCATTAATAAATGGGATGTAAACAGTATGGAAAGCTATGATACTTATGCTACTTGTAACTCTCAACCCTGTGCCTCCCTTGCTGATTTATCTGCTGACGATCCCTTTGCTATCAGACCTCCACCTACACCTCCTAGCCAAAACCTGAACTCTAGCAATTTATATATAAATCCTTTAGAAGATTCACCTCCTATTATCACCACTAGTGAAGGCTACACAATTCAACAACATTACTTTCCTCAGCATTCACCAATTGGAAAAACCTATAGCTCTTCTTCTACTGATAGTGGCAGCTGCTATGAAGAACCTGCAGGAAGAACTCCTGAAGGCTATTCTTCCCTTCCTACCTCTCCAGACCCCCGCCAAGATAGTCATACATCTTTTACTCCTGCTCTTACAACAAAAAAACCTTGGTTTTTTCAAGTAAGGAAGCCTAAAGCACGCTTTGATACTCCAGATACCTCGCAACATAGCTTACAGTCTTCTTTGGATAGTGTTACTAGCAATAATAGCTCTCGGCAAGGTAGTGGTACATCTATAGGAAAACACAAGTTTGGAATCAAGCCGTGTTTTTCAGTTAGAGGTGAGATTTTTTTTGTTTCTGTTAGACTGATATGGGAATGAGATGCTTTAATATTTTTGGAGTCAAATAACATAAGCACATTAGCTTTAGCCTTTCACTGCATCATGTGTTATATCTGGACCACAAACGAAATATTAGGTCGAGGTGGCATTCCCCATCAAAAGCCAGTTACAGCTACCCCATTTCAACTAAATAAGCCCACCTCAGACTTCCTTCCTGTGTTAAATATAGGGTTTTTTCATGAATTGTAATGGTCTTCTCTTACATAAATTTTTGGAATATCCTGAAGAAAATTAATACACTACATATATGGTATATTCTTAATGATCTGCTTGAAACCATATTTGTCTAAGTTTATTGGTTCATGTTTTTAAAGTGTGTTGAAAGTCAAACTTATTTTATCCAGCTTAATGAGAATGAGTGGGAATGAACCCAAAGATAAAGAACTGAAAAAATTATTGAATAATTTTGTATTAGGTTGGAGGGAAAGTTCTGTCGTATTTTAAATAAGCAGGTGATTTTTCTTGTAAGTAAAAAAAAAAAAACATCTGGCTAGTGAGTCCATGGGATTTTTTTTTTTGTTTTTTTAGCTGCTGTATAATATAAAAGGTGTCCTTTTTTACCATTCATCTTTTACTTGTGATATTTTAAGTGAAACACATGTCAGTAGATAAAGTGCAGTGTCTGATCTTGTAAGAATGTGTTCATCACATCTGATTAGACACAATCTGGAGCCGTTTTTGGATGGGCTGGTTACTGGAGATGAAAAGTGGATTCTTTACGAGAATATTAAGAGAAAAGAATCTTACTGCAAACCAGGAACATCATCAGCAACAATTAAAAAACCAAGTATTCATCACCGAAAACTACTGCTTTGTTTGTGGTGGGACAGGAAAGGTCCAGCGTACTACGAGTTGCTGAAACAGACAAAAACCACCAGCGCAGATCTGTACTGCAATCAACTGGATAAATTAAATACAGCTATCAAAGAAAAAAGGCCAGCATTAGCGTCCAGAAAAAGAATAGTGTTCCACCACGATAATGCTCCCTCGCATACTGCAATGGTTGCTGCATTGGGATGGGAAGTACTTAGTCACCCACCGTATTCACCTGACATTGTACCATCTGATCTCTGACCTGTTCAGATCTCTGCAAACTTATCTAACGGGAAAAAAATTCAAGTCTTTTGAAAGTGTTTCTAAGGCAGTTGCTGACTATTTTAACTCCAAGGATGAGAACTTCTACAAAACAGGAATTCACAGGTTACCTGAAAGATGGCAACAAGTTGTAACAAATAACAGAGCATATATAATTGATTAATATTAAAAACATATTTTTATAAATGAATTCAAATGTTTTCTTTAAAATACGACAGAACTTTCCCTCCAACCCAATAGTTTGATTAAATTGAGAGTCAACATAGTATCTAAATAGTTCTAAATGCATGTTTTTCTTAATAGTTTTTTTTTTTTTAATAACTAAGCATTTCAGAATTAATGTGTTAAGTAGTGAAATAATTTTTTTAAAAAATAATAAAACTGTTAATAATCAATTAAGGCCGCCCATGTATGGCAATAAGTGGGGACTCGAGTTCACTTGGGATGAAAAATATTTGAAATCATATAAGTATCTTAAGTATAATATAACAGAAATTATCTTCCAAAAAAAATAATAAACATAGAGGTTATTTCTTTGACATCTAGACCTTGATAATCAGAGATAGTTATTAAATTTTAAAATTGTATACCTTTAAATGAAAAATGATTTACTTTACACATATGTATATAATATAGAAATATGACCTAATGTCTGAGTAACTGGTTCATTTGAGTCTTCTACTTGTGAAAAGTCCTGTTACTAATAGTTAAATCTTTCTTTTAACTGTTTTCAACATTACATTAAAAATTGATATTCTGTTATGTGGTATTTTAAACCATATAGCTGAACATGTGCTGTGTAATTAAAACTATTGCTGATCAAGTAGTAACTAACATTTTTCCTTTCTCTGATGTTTTCTTTTGGCAAAATATATTCTGCATTTTATATTTATTGGAAGATATATGGTCATTTTGCGTTCTGCTACATTTAAATGTTTTTTTTTAATATATAGGAAAAAGAAATGGTAATAAGAGTCCTCTCTTAGGCGGGTCACTTGAAAGAGGAGCATCAATGAAAAAGTTTAGTAGTCCTGATACTGCCAAGAAACGTTCAATACTGAAGAAAGATACCCTTTATAAAGAAGAGACAGAAAAGCTAATCTCAGATACCTACAACAAGAATGTGGCTGAAACCTCTGCTAGTTTAACTGGAAGTGCTTTTGTTCCCATCACATCGTCCAACATTCACGCTATTGGAACCTCCTTCACTCCTGCTACAAAACCACTGAAAGCAATTGGTCCAAAATCAGGCTCTAAAACTCACGCACAACCGATAAAGTTTGTGGGCCTTGATGATGACACAGAATCTCTTGCTTCTGGAAGAGGTTCTCCATTACTTAGCATATCTCATGCTCCTGATGCACCTTTGTCAAGCAGTGGTGCACAAAGACATCCTCCTCTTAGCCCATCCTTATCTCGAACTCTTCAGTTTCCTGACACTCCCCCATTACCTGATGGAGCTCTAGACAGAAGGCACACATTCCATGATTGTGATCTATTTGGACAGTCAGATGTGGCTCCTGTCAACAGCTCCACGACCTCCGGGTCCCCGGCACATTCTGGTGGGCATCGAATCCATCGAGTACCATCATACTGCGCCAACACCTCAACATATGGTCCTTCCAGATCATCCACTCCTACCACAACTGCAACTTCTACTGCGGCAACCAACACAGTCGCAGCCTCATCTACTGCCCCCCCTTCCAAAAGTGAGCTTGCTAATTCCGTTGTGGGATTGCCTTTGCTGCTAGCCACAGTGCCAATTGTGAGTCCTATCAGCTCTGCCCAGAGTATATCTTCCTCCAGTCACCAGACTAGTAGAGATGACACAACAGCACTGCAGCCAGATGCAGCGGGAGAGTCCCATCGTCGTCCGCTTTTAGCACAGCACTCGCTGCAGTCCACAACAGATGATGACTCTGTCTTTGGTCATGAGAATCAGCAAAGCTTCATGAGCAGGCAGTCATCTAAAGAAAGTGCCACACTCTCATGAATATTCAAAACAAGTGAGTCACTCTTTTACTACATACCTTTCTCATTTTTTTTCATATCACATCTCCAAGAATGTACTGGTGTTCGTAATTAAGAAAAATTTCAGATATGACTACTGATCAGAACTACTGGACAGATTTTAATGAAATTTAGTTAAAGCAGAAGTTGATGAAATATTTTTTAAAAAGACCTTACACTTGTTGCAGATTGTCTTCCTAGAGTGTTCCAAACATGCTCTGTAGGGTTGAGGTCTTTAGATTAAGCTGCCAGATTTCTTTACTTTCAAGTAAATTGGAAACCAGATGAGCTTTTTATTTAGCTGTGTGTTGTGTGTGTGTGCCCATTATAATGAAAGCATTGCCAAGTGCATCCCTAAAAATTTGAGCATAAAACTCCAGGTTCAAATTCCTATAACTCTCAGAAATTACAATGCCTCTTTCAAAGATATGGAGCAGTATGCAACCATTCAACGTGATTCCTACACAAACCAAATCTCTGTTGCTATAATGATCAATTTCTCAGAAACAGGTAGGAAGGCAGATAGCTGATTCCTGGCTCTCTATATGAAAGTACATGTAGAATCAGTGGTTAGACTAAACTGGGGCTCTTCAATGAATTAAATGGTCACTCAGTGATCCATACTCCAGTTTTTATGATTGCTGCCCCATGCTAAATAAACTCTCTTGTTTTCTGAAGTGAACAAGATGCAAACAGCTCTATCTCATGAAGCATTCTGGAAACAGTAAACTTTGAAACTCAACTTCTTGTAGCTGCACAAAAGTAATGAGGGAACTGAGAAGCTGTAGCATGCCTGTTTTACCTCCCCATAATGAATAATTAATGATCTTCTTTGGCTGTCAGGGCTCTTGGATAACTTTGCCCAGGCTTTCTCTCATTGGATATCAAGTATTCTGAAACTGTTTCTATAAGTTAGACACAATGTGGGGCTTTACATCAAAGTCTACAATGTGAACTTGAGACTGGTCAACTTCTACTCCTCCCTTCCCCACCACCACCACAGTTACCAACCTCATTCCATCATCTAGAGGTTAAAGCTTCTCATTTTAACTGTTTGCATTTAAACCAATTGCTGCAGAGAAACATCAAGGAATTTGATGAAGTGTGTCAGTAATCAAAATGTGGATTTTGGGATTAAAAAATACACAGAAGTAAAAGGATCACATGGGCAAACAGGGCTACTGTTGGCCAGTTACAGTTAGAACAAAGAATTCGGGAGTATAAGACATTTCACAATTAAAACAAAGTACAGTTAAACCTCGCTAAAATGATATTCGATACAACGATAAATCCCTCTATAACGATAAAATTTTGCAGTCACTCAGAATTCCAATATGATACAATCTCCCTCGATATAATGATCATCCCTCTAGAACGATCATTTTATTGGGTCCCTTAAGTATTATTGTATCGAGATTTTACTGTATTTAATACTCAACCACATATTCAGCATACAAGATCTGTATCATTGTTTCAAAGGAGTAGTTTTACATTTTATTGATTTCTGTTCATGAAATTTGTCAAAATATCCAAATTATCTTTTATCTTTGAACGCCAATATATTTGGGTAATTCCATGTCAAATCAACAAGGTCCACAACCCAACCCCCTCAGAATCGAATGAAATTTGATACATTTAGTGCATCTATAGAGAAATGAATAAATATGAAATTTTTAGTTCTTATTAGTTTTTGAAATATTTAACTTTAAAATGTGTCAAATTCAGGAAATTGTAAGAATTCTTGCACTACAAAATGAGCTTTAGTTTTTGTTCTAATTATAGTAGAGACTTGATTTAAATGACTATAGAAAGTACACAATTTGCCCTTTCATATCATATGCTGCATGAGTAAATTTAAATTTCTAGGTCATCAATTTATTTTAAATATTTCAAAAACTACATCATCAATTCTTTTGAAAAAAATATATATGTTATTCTTCCATTTATTGTTGACAATATCTGAAAGTTTCAATCTAGAAGTACCATGGGTTTTTGAGTAATAAATTTAAGAAAATTGCTAACATCTCAATTTAATTATAGCATCAAAAGAAAATGTCTATATTTTGAATTAATTTTTTCTTTTTATTTTAAAGCAATGTTTTGAGCAAACAAAAAACTTTTATGTTTTACAGCACTTTTATTGAAGGGGTTTTAAAAGATGGTAGAGGCAAGGCCTTATTATCACTTGGGCAAATCGGGACTTTGCCCAGGCTCCTAAGCCTCCCCCCACCTCTAATTTCAAATTTTGTTAAATATTCTTTTTTATATCAAAATTTTATTAAAATAAAACAAGGATCGAAAACTCAAAAAAAGTTTTCACCCTAAACATTTAACTTTCTTGAGAAGCCCATTTGTGTTAGAATATTAAAGAGAAAATGCGACTGAATGTAATATGTGAACAGAAAAGTATTAATTTTTTTTTCAGTTTTTATGAAAATAATATTTTAAAAGATAGAGCTGTAATAATTTTTAGCATTTACTTTCGTACAGCATTTAGCCTTGTAAAGGCTGTAAATAAAGTCCTTCTCTGTGGTGCTTTTTCTTGTTTAAAAATCTTGAAATTTGCAAATGTAAAACAAGATAAAGAATTTAAAAACTAAATTAAATGTATGAATTTATAAAAAAGCAAAATTTAACAGTTCATCCATGTACGAGTTGATTTTTTTACATGTAGCTTTTAATACTTCACAAAGAAAATATTATTTATTTCAGTTCTTTTCATATATCGTATGTTATTCAAATACATTTCATTTATTAAAGTTAACTATACTTAAGGAAGAAAAATACAAAAATTTCTTATGTATACGTTATTTAAATAGGCATTCTCTGATTAACTGAAACAAAGACAATGCACATGGCCATTTAATTAAGATTAGGCATTTGCAGTTGTTATAAAATGCATACATTTTTGCATAAAAATATAAAAAGCATCTTCTCTATACCTTTCCCTCTCCCCCTACTTTTTTAATATATATATGTGGAGAAGAGAAAAGTATCACTTCAAAAGCTAACTAAAGACCATATAATACTATGTATGCATGAGAGAACCAAAAAGTTTAGATTGATGCTAAAATGGGTAAACCAGAATAAATGTAAATTTGTCATCTGTTGTAAATTTATTTTCCTGGTAATATAAATTAAATCTTTTCTCACTCTCTTTTTCTTTTCTGCAGGTTCATTGAAATCTAAAATACATCAGAATATGACTGTGTTATTGGTTTGTCCTATTTGCTGTTTCTTTTAATATTTGACGAACTTATTATGAATAATTGTTATTATCACTATCTTTTTTAAATGCACCATATGTATATGTATCAGTTTCATAACTGAAAGTTGTTGATATGTATTTTCTGATTTTTTTTTTTTTTTTCTCTTCTGCCTAAATGTGTGTATTTTTCTTTTGTCTGTTTAGAGTATCTGGTGAAGTTATAGTTTAACATTTTCTTAATTATCATTGTTGTATGCTGAGTACCAAATTTTAAGGAAATAGACCATTTGGATTTTATTCATGTGAAATAGTGATTTATGAATTTACACAGCATATAAATGAGTTAAAAATAATATTGATGATTACAGATTGTGTCAGTGAAATAGTATTTTTAAAATAGTTTTAGAGCATTGTAACTCAGCAAATAAGTAAAAAATAGTTGCCATTTATTTGCTTTGTTATCTAATACAGCATTAGGTTTTTTTTTTTTTTTTTTTTTTTTTTTTTTTAATAAGAAAACTTAAGATGTGTCTATTATAAGTTAGTTTCTATTTTATTTTTACTTTATATGTGATTTTCTACTTCTTAAAACTGTTTGAAAATTATTAAAATAATAATAATTGTTCAATGTTAAAAATCTCTATCATGCTAGTCACTTCTTAAAAAACTGTATATGTTTTTGTTTGAATACTATATCTAAATTGTAGATTTTTTGAGAAAATGATTAATGGAATTTCTCTAACTTTTGTTTTGGTGCTGTAGATCACTATTTTTCAGATTAAAAGAACTATGCTGCATTGAAAAAATTAAAATGTCAATAATACACACTGGAAAAATGTTTGTTGAATTAACAAAATAATTGTGTTAAAATTATTTTATAAATATGTACTTTACTCAAACTTTTTATTATAAGGAGTTTTCTAGTTTATTTGACTTAATACCTAAAGTGGCAGTTTAATAAAAGGAAAAAAAATGAGAGAGAGAGAGAACAAACTTATTTTGTGATATTCAGTTTTAATACTAATTATAATTGGAACAAATTATGAAAAATATTGAAACCATGTAAAAATGAGGAGCAGTTTTTATATTAGCAAGACCTGTGCTTAGTTTGCAAGAATGAGGTTTAGAAGAAGCATACAAACAACCTTCATGTAACACTGATGTAAGAAGCTCTCCAGATAATCATAAAATGAATAAGATAAAGAATAGCTCTTGTGAAAGCAGTATAATAAAATACAAATTGGCTATTAATATGTCAAGTAAACAAGATAAATCGTCTCTAAGATAAAGTTTCAGTAATGATGTTTGTTTTATTTTATCATGAATGAAAAAGCTATTCTGATTGCTGTGCTGAAGGAGGAGAGCAATTTAAAATAAACTACTTTACTTTTAATTATGATAATTTACTTTTACTTATGCAGAAATTACTAAGAAGTTTTTAAATGGGAATGTGCTTATTTGTCATTGCACACTCTCTTTAGAAATATTTTGCACTATTTATGCTTTTGTTGATCTTTCTCAGTATGCCTAGCTGGTTAAATATATTTACTTAAATGCCTAAAACCTATTGCCAAATGTTATGTCAGAATTTCTTTCTTTGAATCAGTGATAGGGTAGGAGAGAATACCATTCCATAATTTTTTTTTATTTGAGCTCAAACTCCCCCGCTTTTTTATTTTGAAGTTGAATGCTCATTATATATTTTACATAAGTTTATGTAAATTTTTTCTTGACTCAAAATATTTTATTTAGTGATTTTGCTTTTAATAAAAATCAAAATTAACTTTTTTACAAGCTATGTTTTTGATAGATGTTTGATTTTGTTAATATCCTTATAAATGTGATGCAAAATATGTAAGCATATAGAATACATATGTGTGTCAAATTTTGGTATTGCTGAGATTTTTATATATGTTTTTAATAAGCAAAAATCACTTGATGAATTTTATATTTTAAATAAATTTTAGCATATTTGCAAAATAAACATCATTATTGCTTTTTTTTTAACCCCTGTGTCCTAAATCTGAATTTTCATTCTTCTAAAAATACTAAACCCAAAAGAAAAGACACTTGTTACTAAAACAAAGTAAGTAAACTTACTATATCCATATGCACCTAGCATGAAAACAATATTTGTTTGGGAGTTGAAATTCTTCAAAAAAAAATTTTTACTATGTATTTTCCTTTATACATAATACTGCACTGTACTGAGTAAAATAAAACTACTTTGTCTTCATGGTCTATCATCCTCTAGTTTGGTACTTTTAAATCATTCCTGAAAACATGTATTTTTCTCTCTCTTTTCAATAATCTTTTATTTTAAATGTATAATAGTGCATTTTGTTGTGCATACTGTGATGTTTGTCATAATTATCAAACTGCACTTTTTATTACTTGATATAAGTGCACAAAAAGAAGAAATTATCTTCTACACAAGTGTCATGATTTTATGTGATATATTTAAAAATTTCTATAATGTATTTATCATTTTATTTTTCTAAGAAATTGTTTGTTTTGCTGTATGTTTTAATTATATGTTTCATCCGTAATTTTGAACTAATTGTTTTCTGGTACAAGTTTAGTACTGTGTTTTTCAAATTCTATCTGCATTGCAGAGTCATAAAAATTACAGATTATACAGAAATATTAGTAGTATTGTCTTAAGGCGGGATTCAGTAGGGATAATATTCATGAAGTTAATAAAAAGGTATTGTAAATTATTTATTTATAACTCAATAGGTTTTATATCAAGAATTGTGTGTCTTTGAGAGAGAAGGAAGCAGAAATAAATAAATATGTTTTAGCTTGTTTTTTATTTGTAGATTGATATAATTATTAAAATAAGGCATTTTATTTCAGATTTTTCTGTAAGCATATGTAACTGCAAATAATTTAACTTAAATACCTTCATTTTTAGAACTACTTAAACAGTTGTGAAAAAAAAAAAAAAAATGGTGTATTCTATTAGATATAACATGCTACTGTAAGAATGAGTTACTTTCCCATTTGCACAGTCACACAAAAATAAATAAATCAGAAAAACTAATATAGCTGAATAGCATCTTGTGAGAATGAAGAATTTTAATGTATCGCAGTGTGTACGTTTTTTGTATAGAGTAAACATAACTAAAAGCAGTTTTATTTATCAATGAATTTTGATTTTTGTTTTCCTTGTTTTTAGCTTAATTCTGAAAATATAGTCTTTATTTATTTTGAGTGTGTGTGTGTGAGATCTATATGTGTTTGCAAATCCTTACTACAAAAACTGTATATAAACAAAATTTCATATAACTACATTCCAGGGAATATTTTCTTATTAAAAATTGGTATTTTTCAAAGTAATTATGCCTAAATTCATTTTGTTTAAGCATTTCCACAAAAAATAGACTATTTTAGAATGAACTAAATTTATATTTCACAGTGTTTTCTATTATATATAAAATGTTTAGATTTATGTAGTTATGATTTTTAATAAATAATTACATATTTCTTTACATAAAAAATTTTTAATTAATAGTTAAAACACAACTTATTACATTAATTTTTTAATGGTACAGTAATAAAAGTTATTCTATTCAACTCATTTTTATGAAAATGCCATGTACAATAGAATTTGAAATTCACTTTTTTATATACGTATGAAATGTAGTATGCCTTTATATATTCTAAAATTTATGTTATGTGTTTTCATTAATTTATTTTGTATTTACAGCTCAAGTAAAGTTATTCAAAACTTATTAATGTTGTGAATATTTTTAAACATGTTGGAAATTTGTTGTGACAATGTAAAGAAAAACGTATTTTTATAAGGAATTCTTGTGTTCTATGAGCAGTCTGATAATATTCACTCACTGACTATGGAAAATATGTGATTTGTCACAAATGGGAAAAAAAAATGCTGTGCTATTATTTTAAAAAAAAAAAAAAAAAAAAACACTTTTTTTCCAAAATTTTGATTGCCAAATTGAACTGATTTGTATACGTGTTTGAAAGTAATATATTCTGGTGGTGTTGACACACAAAACAACTTTTAACAAACATTTTTGAACCAAGAAATTCTTTCATAGTCTATATCATTAATGCAATATGCAGTCAAAAAGCAAAGAGCATTTCTTTTCCTTCAAAGGTTCTTTATTATTTTTTTTTTTCAATTTAATGAATTTGATTTGCTTTCAAAGAAATTTTTTGCATATTATAGATTTTCAACTGTTTAATTAATTTAAGTACTAATTTTAACCATTTTCTTCAAATATTAAAAGATAAATCTTTTTACAAACTTTTACATTACACATGTTTGAAATGATTTGTATATATGTGTGAGGAAACTTTAAATGAAATCATGTAATAAATGTATAAAAATTTGAAAGACTTCTTTTTTAACTATATATCTAACAGCCAGATGTCCTCCCAAAAATTTGTAGTTTACTTAACTACGCGAATTTAAACATGCATGCACTGTTCTGAAGAAGAAAGAAAGAAGAAAACAATTTTTTTATTTTATTCCTATTGCTCTTTGACTGCAAAATTACATTCAGGGTAACATAATTACATTTTCTTACATTTGTATATCAGTTGTGATGGTTATTTATAATATATAATTCTTGATTAAAATTATTTATGTACTTCTATAAAACTACAGTAGTTAACTCCTTTGTAAGATTAGAAATATTTGTTCTTTCAATTACCATTGCTTCATTATTCGTGTGAATTCATTCTAATGCAAGTATGTCCAAATGAGGTTTCTTTAAAAACTGCCTTTTCAAAAAGTAGTTGATTACTAAATAAATTATGAATTACCTTTCATTTTCTTGTAAAAGGGCAGGAACTTTTTTCTCTATAGATTGTGCTGATTATAAATTTTGGCAATGTATCATTAGGTGTCAATGTTGTTAAATTTTCACTGAAATAAAGAACTACATTGTACCATTAAACAGATTTATTCTGTTCTCATAAATATTCAAATAATTATGAGAAATAATTAGTTTTATTCAATTGTTTGAAGAATTTTATGAATTAAAATGTTAGTACCATATAAATTGAACTATTCTGTTTCAGACTTATAAACTGAAGCTATACAAAATTAGAATCCTTTTTATTCGATGTTTTATTGCAGTTTTCCATGTGTAATGTCAGTTGTGGTTTAAATCTAAAACACTGTTATTTCAAAAACTGTTTTCTTCTCAATCTAAAGTTACACTTTGCATACCAGTTAACTACTGTTTCAGTTGTTTACCCTTGAATGAAATTTGTCTACTAACATATGTTACTGAGGACAGAAAAATTACTCAGTGTGCATGAAAATCATTCGCATTAAATGTAGATTGCTCACATATTTGTCCTCTGGTGCTCTACTAGGGAAAAAAAAATACTGATTTTGTTGTGCAGACAGGAACAGTTAAGAGCTTATGTTTTACTGAAAACCTCTTTAATGCCTTCGGATCAGTGCATTGTTATTTCTGTTTAGATACATCGCGTAACTGATATTACATAAACTACCACTTTTTGGGGGACTTCTGGCATACCCTAAATACAATCCCTTAAGCCTTATAGTGTTCCTGTCTGCAGCAATAGTCTTTGAAAATAAAAGGTGCTTATGGTAATGGATTTTTGCATAGTTCCATTATTAGTTATAAGAAATATAACAAAGAAGAAACTGTTACATCAGTTGAAAAACAGTTAAAGGTACTGTTCTGGTTTTAACATCTGTTATGAATGTTATTAATGTTGCATGAATTGCTGCTGTAGAATTTAAAAAAAAGGATTGTATTGTAATTTAGATGTTTCATAAAAGTTCCCCATCGTTGTTGTATATAGTTGCTTATATCAATATGTAAACTCACATTATAGGCTTAGTTACTTAGCTCCCTTAACTTGAATATCTTCACTTCCTTTCCTTATGGGTCCCTGGGAAGTATAAAGGGTCAATTCCAAAATAAAAAATCTAGTCACAAAATCTGTAACTTTCTAGTCATATTGTGATACATTTTATGTAATTTAGTTTTAAATATATTCTCTCCAGTTGAGATTATTGTACAATTAAAGTCATCAAGCAATGCACATTTAGTTAACTTTAAAAAATGTTTAGAAACTGGCATATTTAATATTTTAGAAAGCCTATATTTGAATTCTCTAAAACTGAAAACTAAAATATAGTGTCTCATATTATGAAAACGATATTAACCTTTTGTGTTAATGAAAAATGTTAGCTAAAATTTAATCATAACCATTAACTGCTGTAACTTACTATTATTTGAATTGCTGTGTGATCTGTTAACAGAGAAAAAGCTCTTAATATAGCTTTCATTTATTAAACTACTTTCTAGCCGCTGAATTGTAATATTTTTACTGTTGATAGCAAAAATGCAGATATAGTTCTTCATATTTCCTATGGCTATTCATCAGATAGTATGAGACTTGCTCAAAATGAAGGATGACAGAGTATTTACCCATCTTCCACCAGTGTGACAGATATTTAAAAAAACAAAAAACAAAACTGTGTATTTCATTAAATTGACTTCAGAAATTTAACCGTCACTCCAGGCATCTGGAAAATGGGATAAAAATGGTTAAGCTTAAAAGGATTAATAGTATTTTCTTAGGATTCTAGTTTAAACTATTCTATATTGAGTGATCTATTATATAGAGTCAGGTGTTGACAGTTCAAGATTGAGCAGATAGATAAAATGTTTAGTACAGAGAATCCTAAATGATGATTCAAAATATTTTTATTGTTTTTATTTGTACATGCATTAAAAATAATAATAATACTGTTATTGAATTACTATAATGAAACTTTTTAAGAAATGGAAATTGTTAAAAATGAAAAAGAATTACTAACTCAAGATTACTTATTATTATGTTAAATTTACCTTTGTTGTACTTGCATCAATAAGAGAAGTAAAAAGCTTTTTCGAAAATTCTTGAAATTCAACTATATTTATCAATGGCTTATACATCAAGAAGTATTTCTAAATACAGTACACTCGCTCTAATACACACAGGTTAGGATCAAAGATTGTGTGTATTACAAAATTTTGCAAATTATGTGTCATTTCTTTGTTGACATCAAAATAATGAGCATAGGGAAATGTGTCGTTCACATAATAGTTTGCCTAGACAAAAATAAAATGGATTTTTAAAGTTATTGAAGAAAATTTAAATTGTAAACAGCTGCCAATTCGATCTAACAGCTTATAAATTCTTACTCATTTGTGCTGTAAGATTTGAGTTTGTTTTTGCCTATTACAGATATTTCTGTAGAATAATACAAAATCAAACTGAATATAAACAGGATCCCATTTCTTGTCATTTATCTGTATATAATGGTAAATTTAAAAAAAAAAAATGTTTACTTTAGTTATGGCTGAAAATAGGCTGACTGTATTTCAGAAGAATTCTTATTCTGGTCATTTCATTTTCAATAAGATAAAAACTTTCACCAATCTTTCAGTCTATGAACAAAAATCAAAATTTAAAATTATTTGTTTACATCCAAAATATATGGTGGATTGATTATAAGCATTTGCTTATGATTATAGGGTTGTAAATCAGAGGGAATGTGCTGAACTATGTATCAGATCATTCTAATAATAATACAAAAAATCATTCACATTGATTTTTTTTTAATTTTTTTTTTTTTTAATGAGGTGACCGATAATCTTGTAAAAGAAATATTTGACTTATCAAAAACTGACTATGTATCCTGTAAGCCTATAAATAAAAGCTGAAAAATTTATTATAACTAATTAACTGCTGCAATATATTGTATTATTTAATTCATTTAATAGAATTAAATATACAATTAATATGTTAGGTGTTTCTTATTTACTATAAATACACAATCATATACAAGTAATTTATTTAATTGCCCTTTTAAAAAGAAAATATTTAATGCATATTTTTAGGCACTTTCATGTAATTTTATAATAATTTCTTTCATTCTTTATTGATAGCTGATTTGTTTAATAAGATTATTTTTCTGCAGTAATGAATTATGAGATACTGTAAGTGGTTTGTATATACTTTCTTGTTTTGTTAAAACATAACTATTTAAGAAATGCATTTTACTTTTGAATTAAAAATATAATTTTCCATATGTATGTTATGCATGTTAAATTTTGTGTTTGGGCCAATATAATGTAATTGCTATATTGTTAAAATAACAATTTAATAGTCTTTTAATTCTACTGCCCTTAGTACAGGGTGAGGCAAAAAGGATGGATATTTTTTTAAAGTCACAAATGAAAGAAATCTATTGACAAACTTGAGTTTGTATCAAAATAGCATTTGACAAAATCAAGTATTTAAAATAATGTTTCACCTGTGGCCATTATCGCTGATGCTATTTTTTTTTTTTTTTTTTTTTTTTTTTTGTCATTTTCGGGCATATATATCATTTATGTAGATCCTCATGGTTTTTGTTCATCAGTGTACTTTTTGTTCTAGGTGCGTTAACTCGACATAGGATAGTTTACTCATGAGAATAGCTTGCTTCCTGTAGTGAAATGTCAACTAAATTATGCTGAACTGTGTTATAAGTTCATTATTACATTGTTCAATCATTCATGACTTCATGCCAAGTTAAAAGAAAAAAAATTCTGTGAAGCCCATCTGTCACTCTGCCCGGTGATGAATTTAAGTCATTTCAAAAAGTCTGTCTTTTCTGTCCCACCTTGCACATATAAGTATTGTTTTGAAAGTTGATTATTTATGTAAAGACATATTTATATTGGTTACTCTGTTTCATTTGTTTGCTAAATGTTTTTCAGCAATAAAATACTTATATTTTTATATTACATACAAATGTTACTTTTATAGTTTATATTTTACATGAATTGCATATTTTACTGTGATACGCATCTGCATTTTTGATCTTGTGCCCATGGCTCAAGACATTTTCAATTATTTATTTGTCAATTCTGACAAAATTAAATTTTATAATTATTATTTTATGTCATTTTTTAAATTTGTTTTTCTTTGGGTACATTCAAACTGCATATGTGCTAACAATGTTTCCAGAAACATGAATAATCTGTCAGAAAAATAGCTTTAATTTTTTGTACTTTACCAAATATTAAAAAAAATTAAAGTTTTGATATTTTAAATATGAATTTTGTATTTTACTACTTTTTACATGGCCAATAAGATAAGAAAGAACTGAATTCTTCATGTAAAATGCAGTATAAATGAATCTGCTCTAAATTTTGTTTGCTAAATTGCTTGTTTACAAAGATTTAGTTAATCAAGTTCCATAACATTCATCATCCAAAATTGTGGTGAAAAAGTACCATAATATTCTTCTTATAAGTTGTTTACTTTTTGTAGATTTAGCAGGCATAGAGTTCTGTTGATACAATGGTTAAAGTAATTTAGTACTTATTATTGGTTTACTGAATATTTATTGATATTTATTTGCACTATTATGGGCTATGGGATTTTAGAATCTGATTTTCTCTATATACACAGATATGAAATCTCATTGTCTTATTGTCCTAAAACTACTCAACTTTTTCTGCACTTAAAGAAAAATGTTATGCTATGTTAATGCTTTGATAATATGAATTTTAAAGATGATTTTCTCTCCCTTTGAAGTTTAGATCAACAATTTTCTACCATTATTGCTACTTCAATAAGTATTAGGTTGTAACGAAAGTTTCCCGCCACCACAAACTTCGTCAGCACACAGTTCTCGTTGGCGTATTTGCTCATATTTTGTCAAACGATTTTTGGCATTTGAAAGAAAGAGGTTTACTTTATAACACTGCATTGTGAAATCTGTAAAAAATATAGTTATCATTAAGTATAAGGTGTCTCAAATAGAACTATCACTCTAGCTAGAGGATTAGAACCATCATTTACTTCCAGTTGTGTTGAAAAAAGTCAGCTACATAATATCAACGAATTATGAGTACAGCTTTAAGTACTATTGTTGTATCATGTGACACTGTGCAGGTTTGGTACTGAAAGTTCAAAAACAGTTATCTAAGGAGTTAGAAGTTAGTATTTCAGGCAGATATGGCGGAAAACTTTCGTTACAACCTGATACGTTATCATGTTTTATTCTCATATTCCTAATTGGATTACTGGAGGGGAAAAAATGAAATTTTCCATAATTAAACATTTTAAATTAATTGTGATGTGATTTCAGCTGTCAATGAATGACAATAGTTTACTTTTCCTCTTGAAATTTATTTTTAAATGCGAATTGATTAAATTAGTGACTTTTTAAACAGTTTTCCTACATTTTATAATTATATGCAGTGAATGAATGTTATATTTTGAAATGTTGAAACAAATAAGCTTGGTTGCCTATTTGTCAAATATTTTTATAAAACTGAAATTATTCATACTACACTTATTTAATTTTATGAACTGCATACAAAACCATTTGAAACTTTACTAAATGTATTCGTCCAGCCTATTGCCTACCTTGCTTAATCTGTCCAATTTTTATGTTGCCTGTCTGTTTAGTAAGCAGAAAATAAAATTCCCTTATAAATTTCTGGGAAATTTTGCATAAAACTGCTTTGATATGAATTTTTTTGTACATGCACTTGCTTTCTTTTGTAAAGCAAAATTATTTTTATGCAATTTGTATTCAAAATATCAAATTATGTGAACTAAAATGGCTTTTACACATATTGGTAGACTTTTATAGACAGTATTGGGTCTTTTATGTTATAAGCAGGTTTGTACATCCTTTACTTGTTTTTTAAGGCCTGTATAATGTTTGCTGATGCATATTCAGAATTATCAATTTCAGAAATATCAAAAAAATTATCCTCTGGATTGCAGAAATAAACCAAGCTTGCTTGGGGACTAAAGACTGTGGACTCCACATCAAGCTGACCACCTGTCCAGGCATATGTTTCTTTATCCCTGAGCTCATAATTCACAAAGGCATGGATGAGCGGTGCATACCTTGCCGCCACGTGGATGTCGTGCCAGAATTAAATTTTTATAAAGTTTGCTGGCACTTTTTCAGAATTACCAATTTAAGAACTGTCTACAAATTATCCACTAGATGTATGAATAGCATCCTCAAAATTTATTTATTAATTAAATATACAGTGTTATTTGAAAAATAAGTCTAGAGCAAAAAAATCTGCTTTGCTTTTAACTATAAAATTTGTTATCTAATTATTAGTTTTCCGCAAAATCTCACTTTCGAACAATATTTAATAAAATTTCATTCAAATTTCGATGAAATTTTCATAATTGTATTAATCTATCAAATTATCTGTACTATATAAAATAGTCTAAACAGTAAACGTGTGTGTGAGAGAGAGAGAAAGAGATTTGCAAATATATTACAGTTGATTTATCCTGTTTGTTTTTATGAAAATTTTATGTCAAATTTCATCTATTGCATGTTGTTCTCTAACTATAATTTACTTGGTATATGAGATCTATAGATCTTTGGAGGTTCAGATTATAATTTGTCCAGCATAATATGTTTGGGTAAATTTGGTGATGGAGCCCAAATGTTATGCATATTCTCTGTAACATGCAGTTACAAAAATACTTTATTAGTAGTGTATAACAGTCTGCTAATTATTGACTTTCAAAATCACAGCAACTCTTGGAATTTCAAATTTATCAGAACCATGGGTACTTGACGCCTTTTTTATTACAAATATGTACAATCCAGGGAAGGGGCTAGAAGGCTTCCCCCCCCCAATCATCACCACCACCACCACCACCCAAAGAGATTGCTAAAAGGTAACATTCTGCTATATTATGGATTTTAAATAGGTGTATTTAAAATGATCTTTTTTATAACTCAGCCTCTCCCAAAAAATTTTACATGCTTTAAACAAAAACTTTATTGTACATTTCGTTTGGGTAAAACAAGCTTTTTCAAATTTAGCCTCTCCCCAAAAAAATGTCTGGATCCCCCTCTGCTGTTTACTGTCCTGAAACTTTATTATTTACATAGTCATCCTTAAAAATTTTGAGTATTTACATTCTCACATTTTTTTCTTTCTTCAATTTTTAACGAAGATTATAAAGCTATGTATATTATTCATGGTGTTACTAAGTTTGTTGATTGAACTAAAATAAAATAGCACTGTCCAGTCAAACTAGTCCTGGAAATTAAGCAGTTGCATTATTAAGCTTCAACAATTAAAACTCTCATATTTTCCATGCCTGAAAATTGAAAATTTTAAGCTGATTTAAGAGTTGAAACTCTTAGCATTTTATTTCTTCAAAATATATATATGCTTTACTAAACCTAATTATCTAAGTTAAATATAGTTGTAATAATATTGACACACACACACAAAAAGAAAGCATTTTCCAAAATGTTATGAGTCAATAAGTAAATAAATATTGAGAGCAAAAGAAGGAATTTTCTTTTCTATCAGGAACAGGGCACATCAGCATGTACACACACACACCAAAAAAAAAAAAAATGCAGCAGTATGGAGACACAACAGAAACAATTTTACTAAGAAGATATACTTTGCATAAAAGTAACAAAATTAAAGTTTAAAATACTGCCTGGAATATATATATACAGTCAAACCTCGATTTAACGAATTGATTGGGACCCACAAATCCATTCGTTAAATCGAATATTAATTTTTGTAAAGAGTATGGTCTAAAAATATCAATGCAAAAAACCCTTAGACATAGATATGAAAAAAAGAATGATTATTGTTTACTACGAGCTTAAAACTTATAAGTTATATATTAGTTGATCAACTTTAAAATTATCTAAATTCTTTAATGTTACTTGCTTTTAAAATTTAATACATAATACATGCATAGTTATTGGCACTATGGAAAGAAATCCTTGATAGTGCTTTGTTTTGACTTTCCAAAGTTCTTTATCGATATTTTCTAACTTCGTAAGAACAACAGCATCAATCTCGTGAGACAAAATAATTTTTTTTTATAGCATTCAAGCTACAAACTGCTTCTTGGAATGTCACCTTTTTTAATTCAATTTCCTTTTCTTCATCATCTCTTCACTGCTTTCAGAATCTTCGTTCTTTCAGTTCACTATCGCAGGTACTTAGCTGTACATTGCAAGACACATATCCTGTAAAATTTCCATTACTAGAAAAATCTTCCCATCCAGGCATTTGATCATTGTTATCCACGGCATAATTGTAAATGACTGTTTCTGTATCGCTGTCTTCGTAGGTACTTGCTTCTTATGGAAAAATCAGAAAAAAATTATTCTATTACACACTTGGATTAGGGTGTGAAAGATTAAAATTTTGCTTGCAAAAAATTCAAAGTTTTAGTTTTATGTGCAAATTTTATTTCAGCGATTGTTGTTCGTTAAATCAAAGCTGAAAATTCTTTAAATCAGATAATTTCAGCACCCTTTTCGTCGGGACGAAAAAAATATTCGTTAAATCAAGGTTCGACTGTGTATATATATATATATGTATAACATAAAATTAAATACCCTCTCAAAATTCAAAATTGCTTCCTTCAAAATTCTTTAGGAACATAGCTACTTTGGTTTTCAAACAAATGTTTTGTACTGGGATCTAAATTTAATAAAAAGCAAATAATATATCTCCCCTATTTCTCATGGTCTTCTGGCACCATCCCTCACAAAAATTTCCAAAATTAAGAGGCATGGGCATTTTAATAACCAATGAATGCACCTTTTTTGGAACATGTGATTACTCTATGGACCACGTGACCTGCACATATACTATCCATAACATGGTTCACAGAGTAGCTTTTTTGTGACTTCAGTTGGCATGTAGACTCATGTGAAAAGCTAATGAAAATACGTCTTCTTAAATTTGGCGAAAAGGCTCCTTCGGGCTTCTTAAATAGCCCGAGTATATCGGGGCTGCAGTGGGCGGCTGGTCACTTCAGCAATGCCAGCTTGGGCTCAAAGTGTGCTCTGTCTGAGTCTCCTGCCCAGCGCCGATATGTTACATATATATATCCCCTAATATTATTATTACATGTTCTGTATTTACAAATGCGTTACCACTCATTATTTTACTAATATACATACATATATGTTTGTGTATATGTTTTCAAGTTATTTATTTTAGAAATATAAAAGCTGATTGTTTAAAATCTTGCTTTAAAAAAATTATTCTTCCAATCTATCAAATTATAATTTTTTATAATTGTCTATGAAAGTCTAACCACATTTTATATTGTTGAACTTTTATGGTGTAAATAATAAGTACTGAGATTTATTTTCTATAAACATGTACATTTCATAATGTTACATATAATGATTGAAATTATTCATAGAGGTTGTGTAAAATGATTAATAATAATCATTTTACTTGTATCATTATAAAAGTCAAAAGTCAGGGTTAAAGTCTATTCACTCTGGAAAGGGCTATGCACATAACAGAATTTTTCAAAGAATAGATTAATATTGCATGTACATTAATAGTTAAAATAAATCAAGAATATATCTGAAACAAAGTTTTATTTTATAACTAAAAGAAAGTGGTTCCAATTATTTATCTTATTAACATTCCAAAATCATGTTTGTAGTTTGCTACATTTCATTAATGTTTTGACACTCTTAATATTAACATTTATACTCAATTACATTACCTTTCTCTATAAAAAAAGAGCTTTTAGTTATTATAATAAGTTTATTATTATAATTTAGTAATTATTTTCAGTGTCAAATATTTTCAAATGTATATTATAATTAAAAGTTAGAAAGTAAATAAAAAAATAATTAATAGTGAATGTGTTTGAGCAGTTAGATTTATGTTCTTATTTATTTATTTTTGCTATAGCTGTTTAAAAATTAACTTTTTTTTTTTAAACAAAATAGAGTAAAAGTGCTGTTTGATTTTTTTAAATCACTGCACTGTTTATTTAATTAAAATTATTTATCAATAGGTTTGTGTGTAAACAACTGGTTATTTATTCTACTAATTGCTAAAATAATAATTTTCTGTGATTGAAAATAAACATGACATAAGTTTGTCTGTTTGCTATCAAAAGTTAATGAAGCTAAGAACATTGCATCAGTGTTTGTAAAAGCAAAAGAGTGAGTACAATGACTATGTGTGAGTTTGGTTAAAAGAAAAAAAAGAAAGGAAATTGTTTTTACTAGTTGTATGTTTATTGTTAAAAACTCTTTTATTAGTGTTTTAAAAAAATAATAGCCAGATTCTGTTCCCCTTTTCCCCCCCACATTTAAATTGATTTACATTTTGTCACAAATGTAAATGAACAAGAGTTTTAAATTTATTATACATATAATCCAGAAAAATTGTTTGTCAATTTATAATGTGTTATGAATTTACTATTTCAGTGTCAAAATGTGATATTTTTCATCTGTTTTCAGTATTTATATATATCTAATAAGTTTTTGGTTCTTAGAGAATCCTGTAAGATATTTAGTTAATACTAACTTAACAAAACCTTCTTATAAAACAAGTTTGCCCTCTTTGTGCTGCATTCTGTGAGAACATTGTTATCTATAAATATTAAAATAAACTTAAGAGATTTTTATTTTATTTTTGGTATTCTTGCTGTAATTGAATTTCTTTATCAGATTTTTATTCTCAGAAAATTAAAACTAACTCTAAATCTCAATGTTTACTGATATTCACTGGTAAATATATTAATAAAAATGCTGATATTTAGTTTGTGTACAATTAAATGTTTTTGCCTCTAAATGCTATATAATTATCTATTTGATTATATTGTTAATTCATTATTAAATATATTTCATTGGAAGTGCTTGGTGTAAAAAGAAAATTAATTAGTAAGAATTTTATTTATTTGTCTTAAATGAATAAACAGCACTATATATGTATGCACATATATATATAATGGATAAAATTTTATTCAGGGGCCCAGTAACCTTTTATAATTAAGTTTCAAAGTGATCTATACTGAAAAAAAAAATTAAAAAAATACAGCAACAAATAAAAATTAATAAGGCAGCTAATCTTTCCTTAGAATCTCTAAATACTGCAGATGTTGCTTACAATAGCACACTTTGGCTGTATATCTGGCAATAATATTTTGTCTGTACTGTAGTAGTGGTTAGAATTGTGCAATAAGTGATTTTTTTTATCACTAAAGCACTTTATATTTTTTGCTTCATCTTTCACATATTCAAGATGCTCAGGCACCTTATTTTATGCTATTGAAAAGTACTGCACTTGAATTTCTTTACTGGGAATAATGTTTATGCCTCTTATTCAAAAGTAATATTTTTTAACTTCCAATATATGTTGATTGAATTATGTTGTCTTTTGGCCCTAATTTCTGCTATATTTTCTCTTTATTTTCATAAGATACAGTGAAGTCATCTTAACATCATACTGCAAGACTGACTAGCAAACAGCCAAAATGTAAAATTTCACGGAATGTGTATGTGAATGTCATCTTATGATTATAAATTCATTTACTTTTAAATGAAGACTAAAAGTGCAAGTACATAAATTATCTTAGCTTTAAAACTGTTTGTAAAAGATACTGTTTGAGCCTGAAAAAAATAAAAATTACAGGTAAGAAACATACTCTAAATTTTGATGTTTAAATGATTATCTTAGATATAAGAAAAATGTATGTATATACAAGAGAAATGTATGTACATACATTTTAATGTGTGTATAAATATCATACAAATAGTAAATACTCTTATCTGCCTCTTGAACCTTTGGAATACTGTGGTACAGTTATTATATCACAGTTCTCAGCTCACTTTCTATACAGAAAAATACTTTTGCATTGAATTTTTGCACACCTAATAGCAAAGATTTGCAACCCGTAATAATTCACTGATATTTATTTTATTAATGAATAGGGAAGTTGAAAACTTTAAACCACCAATAAACATTGAAAGGAAAGAAAGTTTACAGTTAGCCTTATAATATATGTATATACACACAAACTGGAAGAAGTCGGCTCACAACTTTAAAGTTAAGAACTGTTTATTTCCTTCTCTAGAGATACTGGGTTAAATACCTTCTGGGTGATTTTTCATTGGGAAACTGCCTTGCATTTGCATATTAAATTGGAGAAAACCCAGAAAACTTGCACTAGACATCTTAACAATCAGCGGGAGACTTCTTGTTGTCGATATCATCCCGTGTTTGAAGAAAAGTTTTGATTTGGGTTTCCTGATTATTGTCATAAAATTAGTGGAAAATTATTGTGTTCCTTAAAAATTTTCATAAAAATTAACTAGTCATTCTTGTATAAGAATTTGAGACTGGCAAACATGCATATGCAAAAAAATTTTGAATTATCAACTGTTAAGTATTCACTTCACTGTGTCAAGAGTATTATTGTATGGTCTTTTAGATTCACTTAGTAGGTTTAAACTAACATAATCGTGTACTGTTTCTAAAATTAATTATTACTAATACTTATTATGTATATGGCAATATGTACTTATAATTTGCTAAGTATGCCAACTCACTGTCATGTTTCATACAGGTCTTTCATCTTACAAATTAATTTTCATCCACTCTTTATAAGCATTTTTTGTATTTTTTAAATAAAAATATTCAAATGTTCTTCATATATATATAAAAACCAGGGGCCATAGAAAATATGTCAAACTTTTTTAATCACAAGGTGTCTGAGCATTTTCTGGATTGATTAATTATTCTGACTGTAACCATAATTTTCTTTATACTCATCTAGATTTTGTAATTTTGACTCAATGAAATGACTATTAAGCTTATCTGCTCTTTCACTTTTAATTATCTAAATAAACCATGAAGAAAGCAATATGACAGTTTACAATTTATTTTTCTGTTTGTGTCGAAAGAATTTTTTACCTTGTTGAAAATTATTTATTTTGAACATATTTGCTCAGTCCCTTGATGGTGTAATTATATCAATGTACAATATATAAATAAATTCGATTGTGTGATATTAGTGGTTTAATTTTTAATTGTTTATTATGTACCGTGTTTTTCTCTTTTATTGATGTTCATGAAGAGTGTGGGAAACTACCCTTTCTGTCTGGAAATGCTTTCTTGCTTAAAAAATAATAAAAGAAGTATGCATGATTTTTCTTGCTTTGTGGGAAAGAAGTGTAAAAGATATAACTGTTTTTAACAGTTTACATGAAAAATTTTATTTTTCAATTTTTATTTTGTTGTAAATATTGTGTTAGCCTGAATATAACGGGACCCAGAAATTTTTTATCAAGATATTTAGAAAAATCCTGTATTTAGACCTCGGATTTAGCACAAGTCAGTTTTTTAATAGGAAATAATCATTCAGAAAACATCACGTTACATTCGGGCTAATGTGGTAAAAATATGTATGTAGGTAAGCAACATGGGACTGAATGTGGAAAGTGATGTTTGGATTTTTTATATGGATGTTGGCAACTTGGACTGTATGCCCATACTGCTTTGGCTGCCCTGTTTCAGAACATTTTAATTGTGAAATAATCATTTTTATTTTTTTTGTTACAATATGCTAAATAATAGATATTTTGTAGGCTGCCAAACTGGATATTTACATAATGCTTTTTTATTGGACTATATTCCGTATACGTGCTTTGTTTACATATCAATGTTTTTGTTTACAATTCATTGGTGAACAATCTGACGCCAGAGTGAGCGATGCACCGCCAAAGTGAAGTTACCTGCCGGTGGTAGTTGTGACTGGCAACCATAAAGAATACGTCTATCGTCAGTTTGGGTTGATATTTGATATTGTTTCATGTTATTAATGGAAGGGAATGAAATATGTTATGTTAATGTATGAAAAGAATTTGTGTGTGTTTGATAGAAATATGGTGTGAATATAAAGCTAAATAAAAGAAAGCATGCTGGTGTTATGTTATAAGCCGGTGGGTGTTGGGGACATTTCTGGGCGGTTATTTAAAAAAAATAAAGGTAAGTGCTCTTTTTTTAACGAATCTTAGGAATGTTTGTTTTTAATGTGAATTTTAAATTGATATTGGATGTGTTTATGTTTTCGTAAGTGCTATTTACATGCTATTCTAATCATACTGACTTTATAAGAGGTGTACAACTAGGTTGTTTAATCCACCAATGTTTTTTTTTTTTTTTTTTTTTTTTTTTGAGTTGAAAACGGGCCAGTGATTGCCCAGTTTACATTAGCTGTACAACTAGGTTGCTTAATTCACTGTTGTTTTTTTAGTTAAAAATGGTCCACTGGTTGCATAGTTTACATAACTGTACAACTAGGTTGCTGAATCCACTGAGGTTTTTCTAGTTAAAAACAGTCCACTGTTTGCTCATTTTAAATTGACTGTTACTGAATTTGCAGACGTTCTTTTGGTCAAATATGGACGTTGTATTTTGTTTTAATGCTTTTATAAGTGGAATATATGTGCAATTTTAATGTGTTAAAATACTTTGCTGATCGTGCAAAATGGTTGGCGACAGTCGCTGGAGCTTGGCGGTTGCCAAGCTCCAGCGACTGTCGCCGTGTTTACATGGGGTGCGCACCGGCTTGTATGATTTTACCTTTTTATTTTAAATTATGCTTTTTGCAATTTATCTTTAATTTTCACCTTTGTTTACATAACTAAATGTTGCTAAATTATTGTTTTAGGAAACCACTGAAATATTAGAGCATATTATATTACTTGCAGTTTAGTCAAATATGATAAAAAAACAAACCGAAATTATAAACAATTTTCAAATTTGAAAAAAGGAAAGGATTCAAGTAGATTCTGACAAATGCAGAATAAGAGGAATTTATTTTTCATTGTATGGTATGCTGCTGTCTTTGTGATAGATGCTAACAGGCTCTGGAGCAAAAATTACCCCACTAGTTCAGTAATTCTGCAAATTGTTAAATTCCAATTTTTTTAGACTAATCTACCCCTCTTCCTCTACCTGATCACAGTAATTTATTATTATTATTATTATTCCTATAAATTTTCAATAATTTAGAGATAACTAAAATTTAAGAAAATAGATTATAAGTTATTCTTAAATTCTAGATTATATGTTATTCAGATTACAAATTTTTTTTAATTAACTCAGGTATTTACGCCTCAGGCAATTTTTATTGTTCTTAAAAAAATAATAATAAATCTTTTGCAAGAAATTCAGTTTTTTCTATTCATTTTCTGTTTGCATCGATGCACCTGTGTGTAATCTGTCGAACCTCATTTTGTTGTTGGATTACGGCCAATTAGCTACATGTGGGTTCTACGCCGATAGGTGGGGGGGTCATTTTAAGGGACCCTAAACTGTCAAACCTCATAAATATCGTATATTCTCCGACAGCAGAAAAATAAAATCTAAAGTGACTCCACTCAACTTTCCAAACACTTGACACAGGCGGTTAAAAAATTTTACTAAACTCAATCGGATCTAGCATTCAGGCACTAGTGCAGTGCCGGATTAGCCGTATAATAAAAGAAGCAAATGCTACGGGCCCCGCACCCTTAACTTGAAATTTTTCATTTCCTCGCCCTCACCAAGGTCTCTCACTCTGTTTTTTTTTTTTTTAAGCAAAAGAAAAAATATCTATTTTTTTTTTTTTTTTTTCGTTAAGACAATTTCTGCAGCTGTATGTCTGTTAGTGAACTGTAATATATATTGTGTATTAAGGCAAAGCTACTCGAGGGCCATCTGCCCAAGGATTGGTGCTTCGAATGTAAACTTTTTCAGGGGTTCTAACCTGTAATCATGTTACAGCGGGAGAAAACCACTCAAAACTCCAGACCATTGGAGCATTGTCCACGTGATCAGCCCAAATCCAACACCTTCACACTTCAGCCATCTACCATGTTCACTAGGCCATGGTAGGGCCTAGTGAACTGTAAATCAATTGCAGATAACTCATTGAAAGAATTTATATAAATTTAGTGTGGCTGCTGCATGCCTGCATTAGGTAATCAGCCAGAGGCGTAGCTAGGATTTTCAGCGCAACATGACAACGTAGGATTTTGCACCCCCTCTGATTTGCCAAAATGCAATGAAAAGGGATTTATATGCAATTTGGTATGATGCCAGAGGACATATGGCCCTTCTTACTTCCCCCTAGCTACGCCACTGTATTCAACTGATCATTTGCGAGAAACTGCATGAGTTTTCTAAAGACAGCAATAAGGGGCAGCACGAAAAAGCATAGTTAAAACACACTGGAACAAAAAATGCACCACCAGAAAAAAATTTCATGGAAGGAACTTTAGAAAAGGCAGAATTTTTCAAGAAAAATTTCATTATTAATCTGAGAGGTACAGAATTTTAGTTTTTAAGAAATAGATGCGACTTTAAGCGAAATGTTGTTATAAGTGCAAAATGTAAGCAATTTGTGAATAGACACTATTTTATGCAAAAATTTCTTATTACTTTCCGAACATTTACCATGTAAGGAAAGTATTGTAATCATTAAAAAATTCGACTTCGAGATTTTGGTGTATTTACATGTTTTGAAGTCTTCTGAATTCATTTATGCTATTTTTACGAGATGTATGTATGTATTTGTGTGTATGTGAGTGAACACGATAGCTCCTAAATGGGGCATTCGATTGACCTCAAATTGGGTATTATGTTATAAACCTCCATCGCAAGACCGGTATTGATTTTGATGTGTATAGGATAGTTTTTCTACAGGGCTACGATAAAGATTTCTTTTACATTATGGCATATGGGGAGAAATTCTTGAAAGTGCACTAGCATTTAAACGGCGCATTCGATTGGGCTTCAATTTGGTACATATTTTTGAATTATTCATCGATTAAAATTTATGTATTTGCTTGTTCTTAATCCTAAACAGTGATCGCGATAACTCCTCTAGATGCGTATTTCACGCTTTAGAAATTCAGAATACGCCTAAAAATTTCGGAATGCGTACTTTTTACGCATTGCTTTTCTATATAAAATTAGATATATTTTGATAAATAATTATGATTTTCTGATTTTAAATTTAAAAAATCCAATTATCGCACTAGTTTTTGTTGAACTGATATTTATGTACCTAGAGGTATAATCAGTTATTATTTATGTGTCAAATGCAATTTAATTATGTATTTGCATATTTAGCATAATTGTTCGTTGCTTTAATTACTCCTTTAGAAAAGAAAATACTCTTTCTAAAAAGGTAAGGAGTATTTTTACTCTTCTGAAAAAATCCTAGATCGATCACTGATCCTAAGTGTTCGGAAAATCGAGTGGAGTCACTCCAGATTTTTTTGTGAATAGGTGCAAAATATAGCTTAAAAAAGGAAAATTACGTTAAAAAATCAATGAAATTAAAGAATTAGAAGATTCGAGTTACCCATTTGCTTACTATCTGTGGAGCAAATTAGAAGGCTGGAAAGCAACTCTTTAACAACATAGAGGTTCGGATCTAAACACAATGCTAAAAACTGCACCTGAAAAAACTTTCTTTGCACATGAAATGAAACCTATTTTCGCAATGGTTGATTATTTTGATCATATGTGGTTGCAAATATGACCACATTAAATTATATTGCTCGAAAGCTTTTCAAAAATTCCTTTCTTCAGAGTACTTCCTCAAAGCTTATGATTGATGGATGGGACACCCACTTTCATCGCCTAACATTACAATCAATAAACAGGAATGAAGATCCTAATGTTAAGGTCATATTGTGAGCTAATAAATGCTCTTTCCAATTTTTGCTGAACCTTTGTCTTGGAATCCAAATAACAGCGTAGACCCAGAACACTTCAATAATTATAACGTCGTCGCTACGGACAGACCCAGACAGCACATAAGCTTAAATCAAGCTTGACATTTGGCTTGGCAATGCAAGGTTTGCTTAAGCTGGATTTTAGCTTACAAAGTGCGCAGTGATGGCGCCATCTGTGAAAGAGAATGGACATTAATTGTCTAGCATCCTCAAATTTGCTGAAAGTTCGTAAAAGATGTGTTTTATTATTACCAGTGCCATATTACCGGCAGGGCAAACGGGGCAACTGCCCAGGGCCTACAGATTTTAGGGCCCAAAGATCTTACACTTTTGTAATTTTAAAATAAAATTACAAAGGATAAAAAAAAATTCAGAGGTTAAATAATTTTTTTAATTATAAAGTATGAACAATGAAAATAATTCAAATTTACATTTGTATAAATTAATTTAAACTTATTTTTAATTCTTCGAAATGCTCTATATCAATATAGCATACCAATATGTAGGAAAATAACCCCATTTGTAAAGAGAATTTTTAGCGTTAAAAAATAGCAAAATTTTTCAATTATTTGTTATTTTAAGAAATATTTACAAAAATGACTAAAGTGTTTGTATTCCATACATGTTAGCAACTGTGATATAGCATTTTGAAGTAACGTTTAACTATCTGTTTCTTTCATTTCAGATTACTTAACACAAAATTTGTGTTAAGTAAACCCATTCTATATTTCCAAATATGGAAATTCTTCGAAATAAAATACAATTATACTACGAAATTGATTTTAAAATCAGTCGTTTGTCTCGATTTTGGCCAGCAGTATTGCTCAACGATATTGAAAGGTTTAAAACGTGTCCTGCTTTTAAGTTTATATTATGCTTTTTTCCCTATTAGTAGAGTCTATAAATCACACATAACATTATTTAAATTTTGATTCATCCCATGGAAAAATAAAAGAAACTTATTAGCATCGCCCATACTTATCGATCTGGCGTGACAACAGTCACTTCAAACTTTAGTCATAGCTGCCCGAGGCAATAATGGCCGAGCGGTTAGCACGCGTTCCTTCCAGCCTTAAGTTCCCGGGAGCGAATCCAGGCGTCGACGTTTGATGGAACAGATTAAAATAACTTAAAATTTCAGCATAGAGGGGGAAAATGCGCAGAAAAATAAAGTATGTGGGGCGCGGGTGCCCCGTGTATTTAGGAGAATTTTTTAAGCTTGAAATGTCAAGCTTAATGCAAGCTTGGCAAGTGTAAACTAGAACACTTGATTCAAGCTTGCATTAAGCTTACACGCTTGAAATTTTCAAGCTTGCTGCAAGTTTGCTGTGCTGTCTGGGGAAGAACATCTCTAAAACAGTCAAACCTTGAAATTACAACAATGTAGTTTTTAAATTGCATAAAAATTTCATGTGTATAAAAAAGGGGTTATAAGTAATTTATGCAAATTTTACCGAAATTTCAAAAAAAAAAAATTCCCTGCGAAATTTCTATTTTTTATTTTCGGAAATTTCGTACCTCTGTTAATCATTATCATTTTCTTGACGAAAATCGCGATTTTCGAGGAGGGGGATGTCCGGACGCCCCAGGTACGACCTTGAAAAAGTGCTTGCTGCAGGGAATATCAACGATTTTTATGAGCGGGTAGATGCACGGGTGTGGACGCGAATTATGGCGGCTGCCGTAGATCTCATTTAATAACATCAAAACGATATTGAATGTCCAGTGTATATAAGATTATAAATACGATATATATATATATACAGAATAAAATATTTAGTCTCGACACTAGGCTTGTTTTTGCATTCTCAGCATGGATTAATACAGGGGCGAATTAATGCAAGATTGTCGGTGGGGGTGGTTTGTTAGAAGATTGACATATGCATCCATTTTATGGAAGTAAAATAGGATCTTTTACATTAATTTCTTCTTTCTCGGGGGGGGGGGAGCAGTCGCCCCCTCCGCCCTTGGATTAATACCATTGAGTTGTCAGCAGTTCCCGCTACCAAACTGTTTTTTAAGCACCAGCTCGACGACGGACCCTACACATGCCTTTTCACATAGACGTAATATGGGGGGGGGGAGGGCAATTTCCCCTGCAGTTCTAAATTTTGCCCCCAGTTTAAAAAGGGGCAAAGTTATGATTTTGAACACAGATGCATTTATAATCCACATTTACTATCAGATTCTAGAAAAAAGAAAAAAATCAACAAAAGAATAGAATCGCAAATGCTTTTCAATCCAACAGGGACGACAGAATGGGCGAGCTAGATAATTTCCCAGGATCGCAAATAAGGAGCAACGATTCTGAAATTGTTTGAAATTGAAACTTCACCATTAGAAAAAAAAGGACCTGATGCTCTGACCCAGACAGCACAGCAAACTTGCAGCAAGCTTGATTTTTCAAGTCGACTTGAAAATTCCAGTCGTGTAAGCTTGATGCAAGCTTGAATCAAATGTTCTAGTTTACACTTGCCCAGCTTGCATTAAGCTTGACATTTCAAGCTTAAAAATTTTTCTAAATACACGGGGCGAACGCGCCGCTTATACTTAGCATTTTCCCCCTCTATGCTGTAATTTTAAGTTATCTTAATCTGTTTCCATCAAGTGTCCGTGGCTAGAATAGAACCCTGGACCTTTCGATTCGTAACCGAGCGCGTTATCCATTCAGCCACCGGAGCCTTGTGCAGCTATGACTAAAGTTTGAAGTGAATTATTAAGCAGTTTTCTGGCCAGATTGATAAGTGGGCGATATGTTATTTGTTTTTTTTTTTATTATTATTATTTTTCCATGGGATGCATCAAAATGAAAATAATTTTATGTGTGATTCAGAGACTCTACTAATAGGGAAATAAACATAATATAAACTTAAGAGCAACACATGTTTTAAAACTTTCGCAACACTCATGAGCAATACTGCCGCTGGCCAAAATCCAGACAAACGACTGATTTTGAAATCAATTTCGTAGTATAATTGTATTTTATTTTGAAGAATTTCCATATTTGGAAATATAGAATGGGTTTACTTACTTAACACAAATTTTGTGTTAAGTAATCTGAAATCAAAGAAACAGATAGTTAAACGTTACTTCGAAATGCTGTATCACAGTTGCTAACATAACATATATGGAATACAAACACTTTAGTCATTTTTGTAAATATTTCTTATAATAACAAATAATTGAAAAATTTTGCTATTTTTTAACGCTAAAAATTCTCTTTACAAATGTGGTTATTTTCCTACATATTGGTAATGCTATATTGATATAGAGCATTTCGAAGAATTAAAAATAAGTTAAAATAAATTTATACAAATGTAAATTTGAATTATATTCATTGTTCATACTTTATAATTAAAAAAATTATTTAACTTCTGAATTTTTTTTTTATCCTTTGTAATTTTATTTTAAAATTACAAAAGTGTAAGATGTAAGATTGTTGGGCCCTAAAATCTGTAGGCCCTGGGCAGTTGCCCCGTTTGCCCTGCCGGTAATATGGCCCCGGTAATAAAAAACCCATCCCCGTTAAAACACATCTTTTACGAACTTTCAACAAATTTGAGGACGCTAGACAATTACTGTCCATTCTCTTTCACAGATGGCGCCATCACCGCACTTTGCAAGTGAAAATCCAGCTTAAGCCAACCTTGCATTGCCAAGCCAAATCTCAAGCTTGATTTAAGCTTATGTGCTGTCCAGGGTCGGACTGGCCTATCTGCCCGCGGGCAGATGCGCCCTCCTTGTGGATTCTTTATTGCGCCTACAATGCAGGTTCAAATAAGAAATTTCACTCTCTGTGTTTTCTAACACATGTCGGCTGCAAATCATTCCTTATCGTTAACCACATTTCCGAGGTGCACTTTACCGCTTTCCGCTGGTAAGGTACCCTAGAGGCATGCAATCTTGAGGAGGGGAAAGTTCGGAGTTCCCTGTTTGTGGAAAATGTTTCTTTGTAAGTTTAGTATCACCCCGCGAAGAACAGAATGAATCATCGTGCGCCCCCTGCACCCACCCTCACACCCTTTCTATTACCCCTTGCTGCTCTGTCCAACTTCTGGTGACGCCTGTTTGGTCTCTATTGGCTGTCCTATTCTTTTTAAGTTTTGTACATTTTGCCGCCCCCCTTACTTCCACTTTCAGTTTGTCGATTCATTCTTTCTAAGTTTTGGCTTTCTGGCTGCCTCACTTTTATTTTCAGCTTCCCGCAAGCAGCGTCTCTCTGCCCCTCCCTTGTTACTCCATGGGCACTCATATCAGTGCTTGCAGACAGAGGGTACTGACAGTGGGCTTTTAAAAACTTTACTGCGGAAACGGTACAAAAAGATTCAGTTTCAAGAGAGGATGGGGAGGGGGGGGCGCACCTAACATTGCAGGCCAGATTTTCGACTGTCAGGGTAGCAACCCTCTCAGTCTCATCCCCCTCTAGGGTATGCCTATTGGAGACTTTATAATTTCTCTTAGAAAATGTCTTGGCGGGGGAGCAAAATTTAAATTTTGCCAGGGTCACTTAAGACCCTAGCTATAACTCTGCGGGCACCCCTTTCCAAGGGAGAAATATATTTACACTAGATAAAAGGTCTTTTTGATTATCATGGCATATTTTTAGCAATTCTGAATTCAGATACTCAAGCTTTGAGCTTTGTCTGAAATAAAATTTTTACATCCGTCCTTGTTCGATATGTTATTAAAACACTTTATATATCTATGGCTAGAGAGGTCCTGTTCCCCTATGTAGGCGACCATGATGCATTCGTTCATTTATTTTTCTTAAAATATTTATTAAAAAATTAATTTTATTTTATTACATTTCAAAGAAGAAAATGTACCCAAAATAAGAAACTGCATATTTGAGTAGCTGAGCCCTCCAATCTTTCGAATTTTGAGACAAAGACGTATGTAGGTTAAGAAATGCCCGGTCGCCTGATGGTTTCTTGGTTATTGGGAGGTAACCGTAACGGTATCCTCCTGGCCACGCGGTAGCTCCCGGCTGTCAGTCTTGTGCTTTTTCGTCCGCGCGCTCGCTGCTCGGGCGTCTCGCTCGGGCAGGAGACTTTGGTTTTTTAGTTTTCCCCGTCCAGGGACGGGTATTTTCCGGCTGGGCTAGCTGTCTCGCCTGGGGCTGTCGTCCGGTTTGTGACATCTTTCCTTTTTTTCTGAACAAGCTTACAGGTAAGCCTGTTTTCTTTTCTCTGTTCCGGGTCCGGGCAACTTAGCCCTCTTGTGTGCTCGATTCCCGTCTTCAACGTGTAATCCAGTGGGTGCGGGGGAGGTGGTGCTATGGCACACTCCCAGTTTAACGTCTCTCCGTCTGCGTCCTCGGCTGAGGTAGGCATGGAATTGGATAATACTACCCCCACCTTTTTTCGAAAGGTTGTGGAAACGTCGGAAGCTATTCAGAAAGCGGCCTCAAATGGGGGCAACACATTTAACATTTTTATGTCCAGCGACGAATCTCAATCGTTTCCCAAGCGCGACCCGCGTGCCTTTCATGCCGAAATAAAAAACAAAATAGCGTCGCACGAACAAATAAAGAACGTAAGATATAACAGAAACGGAACCATATTATTTCACACCACAGATGCTAATTGTGCTACAGAGCTGGCGAACCTGCAAGAATTCTTGGGAATGAAAGTAACATGCCGCGTAACCTGGCAGAATATTACCACCAGATTCCTAATATTCGACATTCCCACAGACATACCTCTAGCCGACTTGATACAAGACATAGAAATGGATAATGATATTGCTATCTTCGAAACACGCCGATTCCTTAAAAGGGGCAGCACGAAAGCCTATACACCAGTCCTGGTAACCGTTCTGGGAACACGGATTCCACACGAAATCAAACTCTGGTTGACAATACAGAAAGTAACGATGTTCGTTGACAAACCACGACAATGTCGCCGCTGTAAGCGCTACGTCCACGCAGAAGCGAGATGCAAACAGGAATTATTATGTACCAACTGTGGCTCCTCCCACGAAGGAATATGTCAGGCCCCACCTAAATGCTCTAATTGTGCAGAAGCCCACCGTTCTGATTACCTACAATGTCCAAGTAGACTAAAAGAAATAGAATTTTTAAAATTTAAGTGCACTAATTTCCTGACCTTTTCGGAGGCCCGCCGGCTAGCTCGACAGAAACAACCAACTTACGCGGCGGCTGCTGCCCCCGCCCCCCGCCAAGCCGAAACAATGAAAAAGGACTTTGATATTCGTACCAACAACATAATAAAATGTATGAATGAGATGCTCAAAACCCATATGGACCGTATCATGTTGGCAGTAAACACCTTAACGGTGATGCTGAGCCAGGCCGGTAAGGCGGCCCGGCCGCTAAGTCCTCCTGGGGCTGCCCCCCCCCCAACCTGTCTTCCGAAAAAAAGCAGCGCCTGGATACTGAGCCTCAAGCTCCCCCCGGCTAACCCGAAAAAAACCTAGCAGCTCTTCCCGGGTTTTTTTTTTTCCCCACCTCCTCTCGCCCTCCCCCCCTTTTTCTCGCTCTGGTCTATGGCGCCGTTTCGTCCTTTGAGCATCGTGCAATGGAACTGCCGTAGCGTTTCCAACAAGGGAGATTTTCTTCCACTCGACTTGTACTCTGATGCGGACATCTGGGTTTTACAGGAAACGTTTCTGAAACCTGCCTCTTCCTTTCTTCTGAGATCAAAAACGGTTTACCGGTTGGACCGTGTGGATCGCCCAGCGGGCGGCCTTGTTGTAGCTGTCTCCTCCCATATTCCGTCGGCGCGGATCCCTGGTATCTCTTCGTCTGCAGATAACGAAATCCTGGGTGTGGCTCTTCATTTACCGCAATTTCCGCTCAACATCATAAATATTTACTCGCGGTACGGTCAGATTACCCCTGACCTCCGGTCGTTATGTGCCTCTCTTACTGGCCAGACACTGATCCTAGGTGACTTTAATCTACACCACCCCTGGTGGGGCTCGCTGCACTCGTCTCCAGCCAGTGAGGAGTTTTGTCAGTGGCTATCCTCGAGCCCCTACTGCATCATGAACACGACATCTCCGACCCACATCGCTCCGGGGGGGACTCTCTCCTTAATAGACCTGTCGCTCTGCACTAGTGATCTCTTTGATCGTGCGTCGCTTACAGTCTCAGAGGACCCGTATGACAGCGACCACTTCCCTGTCTGCATTCGTCTGGACGAAAGTCTTCCGGAGTCTGCCCCCAGGATGCTATATTCGTGGGGCCGCATTTGCAACAACATAAACACCGCGCTGGACAACGCTACAAGTGTCGACCTTTCACACTTTAGACTGCTCACCGAATCTAAAATGCAAGAACACCAGGTGAAAACCCCAAGTTTGCCAAAGGGCTTTCCCCCCTGGTGGAATACCCGGTGTGCCAACCTTTGGAAGCAAAAGAAATTCCTCCTCCGCAGGGCTCGTTCCCAGCTCTCCACGGAACTCTGGTCGAAATACAAACGCACGGCAGCGAAACTCCGCTCCGTCATCAAGGAAGCTCGACGGATGTTTTGGGACCGTACTTGCAGTGACTCCCGGGACGGCCGCTTTCTCTTCAAAATCTTTAGAAAATTTCAGCAGCGCCCTGACCCGCTAGAATCTCACCTCATACTGCGACAGAATGAACAGGACATCGTTTCTCCTCGCTTACAAGCGGAGCTTTTTGCCAACTTCTTCAGCAGCTCAGCCTCCCATGAACCCCTCCCCGTGGACTACGGCGACCAGGAAGAGGACCCTATCAACCAACCTTTCACGCTACAAGAATTGAGGGACGCAATTAACCACATGAAAGTCACCACTCCAGGTGCGGATCGCATTTCGGCCAGACTCTTTAAGGGCCTCAATGATAAGTCCCTTCAGCTCATCTTAGACATCTTTAATACGATCTGGAACTCCGGAAACATACCGGAGGACTGGCGCGCCTCTACCATACTCCCTATCTTGAAACCGGGGAAAGTCCCCTCTTCAGTTGAATCGTACCGCCCTATCGCCCTGACGGCTGTAATGTGCAAAATCAACGAGCGGATCATCTCGCTCCGTCTTGCCCACTTCCTCCTCTCGAATAACGCGCTAGACTATCGTCACTTCGGCTTTCTGCCGCACCGGGACGGACAAACGGCGGTGACCCAGCTCCACCTAGCGATAAACCAGGCCCATGCCCGAAAAGAATTTTTCCTCGGCATCTCGCTGGACATACACGCCGCTTATGACTCAGTGTACATTGATGGGCTTATCTCAAAGTGCACTCGTCTCCAGCTCCGCGGTCGTATCACCCGGTGGATTCACCAATTCCTACAAAACCGGTCAATACGGATTTCTTGGAGAGGCTCTATCTCAAGCGCTCGTCCTATGCTCAGAGGTATCCCTCAGGGGAGCGTGCTTTCGCCTATTCTTTTCACCATTTACATGTCCGACTTTTTTGAAGTCCTCGAACAGGGAGTGGAATGCCTATATACGCGGACGACATTTTTCTCTACTGCTCGAACACCTCCCTGTCCGTCTGTGAAACGAAGCTCCAACAGACGCTATCCAGAATTTCCCAATGGTGCACATACTGGAAACTCTCGGTGCGCTCGGACAAATGCTGCGCTATCAATCTCTCCCGCAGGCGGGGCATCAGTGATAAAATATTTTCTATTAACGGTGGATTGGTTGAATGGTCGGATGTCGTAAAATTCCTAGGCTTCCATTTCTCGCGGCGTGGTGGTTCCCGCCCTCACCTGGCATACCTAAAAAAGAAGGCGCTTCAACGCATCAACGTCCTCAAAATCCTCTCCTCCCGCAGGTATGGCGCCCGGTCTGTCCACCTGCGCCACATCGCTCTGGCTACGATTCGCAGCCTGCTGGACTACGGGGCTCCGGTATTGTACGGCCTTTGCCCCTCTCTGCTCAAATGCTTGGAAGTATTCCAGACCTCAGCTCTCAGGGTGGCGTTGGGCCTCCCGCGGTGGGTCCCCAACCCTGTCTTACTGAAACACGCGGGGTGTATGTCCATAAAAAGGAGAATTGATTTGCTCACCCACAGGTTCTGGGTGAAACACCTATCCCTTGGGCACTTGTCTCCCATGTGGCCTATCCTCTCCGCCCTCATTTCGTCCCCTCCGGCTAGCCGCTTCCCGGTGCTACCTGGGCTTGACACTATCTTCGCTCGCCTCAACAGCGATCCGCAACATCTCATCCCTGCGGTCCCTCCGCCCCCTCCGGGTGTGAACTCCTATTCCCTTCTCCTCAATGGGCTACCCTTTAAAAGTAAGGACCTCTGCCCAGCGGCTGTCTCAGGCCTCTTTGCAGACTTTGTTGCCTCTTTGGATCCTTCCTCTGTGATTATTGCGACGGACGCGTCGAAATCCCCCTCTGTGACTGCAATCGGGGGGTGCTCTTTGGCGGGCCACTTCCGCTACAAAATTCATAGCGTCAATTCCATTTTTTCCGCAGAAGCCCTGGCCCTCTGCACGGTGCTAGACGAGCTAATCATTATCGACAGAGCCACCCTAATCCTGACCGACAGCCTTTCTGTGCTCCAAGCGCTTCAAAAGTGCTCTCGCAAGTCTCCCCACATCATCCAACGGCTCCAACAAAAACTTTCCGTCATTGCTCGGTTGGTCCCTGCAATCCACCTCTGCTGGGTCCCGGGTCATCGGGGCATAGCGCTCAATGAAAGAGCAGACCATCTTGCCCGGACTTGTCCCCCGGATGAAATCTTTCTCGAATGGATCTGTCCCGAAGACATTCTCACCCTCCTACAGCAGGAAGCGCTCTCTCAAGCCGCCCTCGACTTTGACAACACTCCCTAAAAAACCTCCCATGGTGACATCCCGCCGGTTACTCTCTCCGGCTCCTGGTACAAAAATCGTTACGCGGATGTCCTCTTCTCCCGTCTTGTGTGCCGAGTTATGATTACCCCCGTGCTCCTTTATAGATTTGGTCTCGACTCTACTTTCCTGTGTGATACCTGCAATCTGCCGGACTCCATCGACCATATCCTCTTCCATTGCACCAAGTACGCCAACAACCGCCACAAGCTCTATTCGGTCCTGGGCCTCCCGCCGTCTTTCGCGGGGCCTTTCTCGGTGTTTGTCTCGCAGGCTTCCTCCTCTTGCCTCTCTCGCCGCGCGCTTCTTCAGTTCCTTGTTGCGGTCGACCGTTAATTGGCTCGCTGCTCTTCGCGCTTCTGGGTCTCTATAGCTAGTCCTACATCTGGATTATTCGGGACGACAGCCCCAGCCCTGGCTAAAGGTCCCAAAAACCTACGCTATCAAATCAAATATCAAATCAAATGCCCGTTTACTTACACAATAAATATCTTGTAAGCAACATCGTAGCAACAAGCTGGCAAAGCTAGAGGGTGCCAGGGGCGCACATATTGCAGGTCCACAACTTATAGGCTTCTGGGAAATTTCTAAAAAATAAGTCTTGTAGGGCAAAAAATTAAAAGTTTATTAGGGGCGCTCGCACAATCATAGTTACGAATACCACGCAATTCATAACGGCATCTTATATAGAATGCACGTTAAACGCGTTGTTCGAATGTTTCCTCGGTGATCACTACCAATATTTCTTTGGATAAGGGTATAAAATTAGGCGGGAGAGATTCAAGAAATCTAACGTGAGTTGTCCTCTCCTGGCAAACAAACACTTTTACAGAGGGGGAGAGGACTTAATAGGGTTTCTCCGTAATGAAACTGGGTCTTGTAAAAAGAATTTATTAAGCGAATTGGTACACATTATTAAAATCTTCAAAATAGTCTCCGTGGGTGTCGATACACCGTTGTCCAGTCGATTCCCACGCTGTAAAGGCCCCCTGGAAGTCAGCTGCCGTAAAATTTTTAGAGACTCAGTGACAGTCCGTTGTAGGGCGGGAACATCTTCGAAACGGTGACCTTTCACACTGCTCTTGAATCCTGAAATAGAAAAGTCTCACGGACTCACATTGGAGATATACGGTGGCTGTGGCTAGGTAGCGGTCCCTATCCGGGACAATTAAGCAGTCACACCGAAGACTGTGTGGACTGGAGTGCTGTTGTGGTGGAACTTCCAGCGATCAGCAATCTCCAGTCATATCAGTTTGACGGTTCTGTTCAGGCACGCAAGGACATCTTTGTAGAAAACCGCGTTGACCGTGTGTCCGGGAGGTAAAAGTTCTTTGTGGACCATCCCATGTTCGTCAAAAAAGACAATGATCATTATCTTTGTCTTGGGTTTCGCCATTCTTGTTTTCTTGGGGCGTGGGGAGTTCGAAGTGTGCCACTCCGAACTTTGGTCCTTGGTTTCGGGGTTTTGGGCCTTGGTTCGTTATTGTAAGCCTCCTGAACTAAGGCTAGCGTTTCGGAAGCGGTTTTGCCTTGGTGAAAACAAAATTTAATTGCGCAGAACTGATCCAGCGGATGCTCCATATTTGATGTTTTCTGCCGTGACAAAATCTGAAGAACAGCTTTCGCGCCACACGAGATCCAAACTACGTCAGAACTCAGATGCGGCTGCTACCTGGTATCTTGCTTATTTTAGACCCCCGACAACAAATCTCGCGACCAGAGAGCCATGCGGTGGACAGTCTCATTATTTTACGGACAAACCCTGTATCTCAGGCTTTCTCTTCTTTGCTCTCTCTAGTTGTGGCTTGAGCATTTATACGGTGATCTATTCGGAAGAGATCATTCAAATTTCTCTACTTACTGAATTATAGATCTTGAGCCACCCCCACCCCACCCCAAAAAAAATTAAAATTAAAAAAGCTGCTATTATTGATTCTACTAATTAATTAAATTGCATTAATTAATTAAGATTTTAGTACACTACATTTGAATAATATACGCATTAAGATGCATTCTAGCTACTTAACATACTGTGAATAAGCTTTATAAATCATTGAGCTAAACATTTATTGTATGTAGGAATAATACAATAAAAGACGTGAGTTATTATTTTAACTAGCAGGGGGCGTAGCGGGTACAGAGACGGTTCAGAATCCCATAGCAATGCGGGGTCGGAAACGTCTCCAATCACAAAGGAAGAAGTATTGAAGAGTGCGTCTAATTTCTTAACCAAGTTTCATAAACAATGGGTTTTCCTCAGATAATTTTCTAAATGTAATGTAAGAAGCAATTCTGAAATAACAATTTTTATCAAGTGCAATCGGTGAAAGAGGGGTTAGTTTTTGAAAAACCATGGTCGTAAAGTTTACTATCACTTGAACACTTCTTCTCAACTGACTTTTAACTGGTACATGAAGGCGACGTTTCCGACCCCGGACTTCCATGTGATTCTGAACCATCTCTGTACCCCCTACACCCCCTGCAAGTTTGTTAGTTTAGTTGCGATTCACCCTATATATATATACTAGCTGCGTACCCGTTCTCCGCACGGTAGGGAACAAAACTTTTTCTTACATGTATAATTCGAATTGATTCCAGTAATGTGGAATGTAAAAATAAACAAAAGGATTTGACTCTTGGCGTAAAGTTGCTCATTAGTTATTCGTAAAGTTAGTATAAATACTGATCTGAGAACATTGTTAATATTATGAAACAAAAAACTATGTCGGTGTCATTGGCGATCAGAAAAAGAAAAGCGTGACGGTTCCTAAAAATTTCTAACTTTCAAAGTGTCTCATTTCTACATCATACTCTTTTTTAGATTTAAGTTATACCATTAATACCTTAGATACTACATGATGTGAAGAACGTTTTATTTTATAATTAAATAGTTGTGTGTACCCGCTCTTCGCAAGGCAAGAAGAGAACATTTTCCTAAAATGTGATCATAACTACTTGTGACAAAACAGAATCTCCAAGAAAAAAAAAGTTCAGGTACAGAATTTTCTGTTGAAATTACTGCGGGATATATTAACGCGACGTAGAATTATTTAATGTTTAGTTAGCTGTGATGTAAGATGGCTGTTGAAAAACGAAAAGAAACGAATAGTTTCATGAAATATTTATTAACGCGGTATATTGTGCTTAGATCAATATTGCCCTAGCATATCTAATAACTATTACTTATAGTATCCTTTACTGATACCAATACATTTTCGTTTTTCCATCTTTAATGTTTAATTTAAAGAAATGGTTTAGATATTTGCCACTAATGTAGTTTTTTATTCTTTGGTGATTCTTTGCAATTTACGCATTAGTATAAACGATAATCATTTCACTTTCTGGCATTGAAACAGCTCTCCATACATTTTTATGCATAATCTTGTCAGATTGGCGTATTTAGCACGTGAAATATTTCCTGCCATTCGAAAACGTGTCCCGTTTAAAAACAATATCGAAAATAATGCTGGATAATTCATCGTTGAAAAAACAGCATTCAATTCTTTTTCTGGCAACGTAATATAAAATAAGGAATAATTTCGTGCGTGGCGTATGTTTTGTTTGTGAGCCCGTTATTTTGATTGAGTTTCGAAAGGGGTTTTAATCTCGTTAGATCAAAATGTTGTAGATTTCACATGTGGAAACTCAGTTATTTTAAAGTCATTTTATTTATGTTTTTTCAAATGGCAATATTATTCATTGTTACTGTTTCCCAGACAACCATAGAGGAAGATATCATACCGAAATCTTGAAACAGCTTTTATTGAATTCAAAATCCTTCTTTACATAAAAATTCGTAAAAAATCTCCTAATTTATATTTCCCCTCAGTTCTTCTTTTAAAAGTGGGCGAAATATATGCTCCGTCTTTCGCCGAAATATAAAAAAGTTATGACAGATAGAATGAAAGATGCAACAGTTTTAAAATTATTTTTACGCAAACGTCGTCAAAAGAGAAATTCTTTTTAAAAATTCCCCAAAATCGGCAAAATATGTTACATAGTCAAAACAAACTGTTTTCGAAAGAAAATTTTTTCCTCTATCCGATGATGCAAATATCGTTTAATTGCGAGTGCAATGACCGGCGTTATTACGTATTATGCAAGAAAAATCGCTAAAAATCGGACAAAACAAAATAAAACATTTTCGAATTCGAATTTCAGAAAAATCGCTCCGAGGCGTCTTAGGATCTGTCCAAGGCCATCTTGAATAGTACTTTCGAGACTGGCCTTGATCAGTCCCAGTGAAGCCGTATGCAAAATTCGGTAGGTCTGCGACCAACCGTCTCGGCGCAATGCGATCGAGAGACGCGCGCAAGAACATTGGTCACAAACCTACCTTCCTACATAGCTACATACAATGTTTACTCTCGGATTTTATTATATAAGATGCCAGGAAAGAGCAGCTTTTGTCACTGAATGTGTCAGAATAATTTGCAACTTTTTGTCCCACAAATTTGATCCTAATCAGAGAAGATTTCTAATTATATCCAGGCCTCAGAAATTGCTAATAACACTGACGAGAAAAATGTTAGGACCACGGATTCGTCGTACACAAGTAAGCTGTGAAAGGACATTTTCTAAATTGAAAATTATTAAAACAAGGATGAGATCCAGTCTCGATCAAGAAAATTTAGAAGTACTGCTGTTAATGCAGTGTGAGAAGGACAAGCTTTTAGAATAAGACAATGATGTTATAATCAACAAACTCAGCGAAGGCAGTGCAGAAATGATCAGGCTTTTAATGTAATAAATAATATAATAATTTTTACAAGATAGTATCCTTAAATATTAATCATACAGATATAAAATATATTTCTAAGTTACAAAAGGAGAGGTACAGAATTTTATAGTATTGATTAACATTTTCAGGAGAAGAAATCTAAATAAATACAAAATTAAAAGTTATACTGTCCCAGTTCAAAAAAAAAAAAAAAAAAAAAAAAATTGAAATTAGTAAAATGTGCCCCATACTTTAATATTCAGAAATAATAAAATTGGCAAAAGGCTATGTAATACCAATAATAGCAGAAAGTATTATGTATTTTTGCCATCATTGCTTTCTTTCGTAATTTTCATATCTGACCTTTTTTATGATGAAAGGATGTAATTTCATGCAAAACCTAAATAGTGTATGTTTCACGTTTTACAAACTGTTATTTTTTTGCACGGAAGCTCTATGAAAATTAAATTTTATTTTTATTGGTTTTTAAATTCCGGAAAATTTTAAACGATACTATAAAATTCTGTACCTTTTAAGTTACTTTGTAATTTTTTTTACGTGTCTATGATCATTATTTAAGGAGAGTCAAAATCTAGGTCATTGTTTTTGGGACACACCGTACATGTTACTGATGAATATCTTAGGTAATAATGTTTACCTAATTAAAAAATTTTAAGTTCATATTAAGCTTATTATTATGTTTCCTTCATTATAAAAATTACTTTGAAAAAATGAAATATATGGGTTCTTCCAAATCTAAACTTGTAATTAATATGAATTCGTTAGTTACATTAGTAGTATATCGTAGATTTTCTACAATAAAATATGGCTATCTTTATAATTAAGCTGTTTAAGTTTTGTTATAAGTTCGTTGAGTGCATTCAGTTGTCAAATTTCAGTTGGATTTTCTTTTTTAATTAAAATAATTAAATGCATGCGACATTGTTTTCTCCTCTTCCTTAAGTTATACATATCCAAGGCCATGAAAATTTTGTGTATTTCTACGAAGTCAGTTCTTATGTAAAGTTCATGTCACATTGTACATGTTGCTGTTCAAAATTGTAAATAGTTTATTTAGCCAAGTAATAAAAATTATTTTAATCATACCTGCATTTTCAATAAGCGTCTGCGTGTGGGTCAGTTACATCAACTGTGATTAATCGATAATAATAGGACTTGGACGACTATTCGACGATGTAAACATCTTTAGGTTAAAGTAATTAAAAAACTTTGTAAAAAACACACATAAGTCTACGTCGAAGGGCTTGGACTGAAGAAATTCAAAACAATTTTTGAACGAAACGCGTATCCTCTTTCCTTTTACTTCTTATGTGTGGTTTTTACAAAGTTTTTTAATTACTTTATCGTTTAACACCAGTATTTTGAGTGTTTTTTCAATCTTTAGGTTATCATACAGATAAAAAAAAAATTATTAAAGAAGTTCTTTTATAAAAATTACTGGATTTTTGGAATGCTTTAAAATAAACCAATGATGCTATATGCTCGGAAAATTAATAGTGCTTTTTCACAAACTGCACTATGCACTTTTGTTATTTAAAACTTATATTTTCATAAAATTTAAAAAAAAAAGTGCAAAACTTGCAGTATTAAATGGGTTGAGGCGCCATTCACGTAGAGAGTTTTTTCTTGAATCGTTAATAAATGTTACTGGTTGGTCGTTTGTAATGGTTGGTAACTACAATTTGGGAACTGAATATTTTCGAGTCTCTGTAATTGGATGCTTTAAAAAGCTGTTGAAATTTTACATGACTGAAAGAAAAGTAAAGTTCTTTTTAAAATGATTAACAATTTAAGGTTCAATAAAACTGCATTACAACTCGACGATTGATTAGAAATGTTAGATTAACAAGGAAATTGATTTGTTCACCTCCTTCCTCCTTAATCGGACAAGATTTTTTTGTCCATTTTTCTCCTAAGATTGAAAATTTTCATTAATTGTGTTATGTATTAATGAAAATCAAAGCTGCTGGTGCTTTATCAAACAAATAAATAAGAATACAATCAAATGCAATAAACAAGAAAAACGATGTATGGATTAGCCTAAATGAAAAATATTAAAATATAGACTGTTGTTTCCAGTCTAAACAGGAGATTCATCAACAGAGAACTTGTTTGTTTATTGTTTATGGCAAAGTTACACGAGGGCTATCTGCCTAAGGCGGGGAGATGAATTGGGTGAAGGACTTTTTAAGGGGTTATGACGCGTATTCACGTTACATCAGGGAAAAACCGCCCAAAACTTCAGATTGTTAGATCGACGACCGCGCGAGAGACCAGATCCTTGGACCTCCACTTCCGCCATCTCCCAGTGTTTTCGTGGCTTTATTGCTCAGTGACTGGTTGGCAAGATAAAGTAGAATTTCGCTTATAAATGTTACTGCTGTATAGCAAATCTTAAAGCAAATTAACTTGTGTTGGCTGGTTGACTGGCAAAAGTTGACTTTCCGAGTCAAAATCAACATATTTTCAGATTTCTTCAACATAGTTATCGACAGAGTTAGATATTCGAATTAGAGGCATTTTGACTATAAAAAGGTTTGTGTGGCTACAATCAGTGACAAATTAATGCAATTTTGTGGGTGGGAGCGGCTAGTTGAAATTTATGCCCATTTTATGAAAGTAAAATAGGATCTCTTGTATTTTTTGTGAGTAATTTCTTTTTTCTAAATACTTTCGGGGGCGGTCATTAACCCCTTTACATTTTAATCCGTCAGTGGCTATAACTTATATACTTCAGAAGTGCGCCCTTTAAAAAATCCAAGGTCTGCGCCCCATTAAAGCTGCCAGTCCGACCCTGGTGCTGTCTGGGGAATAGTGGACAAAAAGATGTCATTTTCACAGGCAATGCCGCAGTTAGAGTTTAAGTCACCAGGGACAAACCTTAATTAGTGTGCCCCCTTCCATGGAACCGCGCCCCCATCGCACGAAACCATAACTGATTTTTGGCATTTCCTTTGGCACGTCTCCCGGTGTTCGCCCCCCCTCCCCTTGCTCCTCCCTTTAGTTGCAGCAGAGCATATTTTAACATACAAAGTAGGTGACCTAGTGCCACCTCCCAGACAGCACATAAGCTTAAATCAAGCTTGACATTTCCTTGAATTTGACGTATTAATGCAAACTTGACAGTTCAACTCATTTTAAGCTGGCAGCAAGCTTGCAGGAGTCAAGTTGAATTGTCAAGCTTAAATACAGCTTGATTTAAGCTTGACAAGTGATACTAGCTCGATTTCAGCTTTCAAAGTGCGCAGTGATGGCGCCATCTGTGAAAGAGAATGGACATTAATTGTCTAGCGTCCTCAAATTTGCTGAAAGTTCGTAAAAGATGTGTTTTATTTTATTACCAGTGCCATATTACCGGCAGGGCAAACGGGGCAACTGCCCAGGGCCTACAGATTTTAGGGCCCAAAAATCTTACATCTTACACTTTTGTAGTTTTAAAATAAAATTACAAAGGATAAAAAAAATTCAGAAGTTAAATAATTTTTTTAATTATAAAGTATGAACAATGAAAATAATTCAAATTTACATTTGTATAAATTAATTTAAACTTATTTTTAATTCTTTGAAATGCTCTATATCGATATAGCATACCAATATGTAGGAAAATAACAAACCACATTTGTAAAGAGAATTTTTAGCGTTAAAAAATAGCAAAAATTTTCAATTATTTGTTATTTTAAGAAATATTTACAAAAATTACTTAAGTGTTTGTATTCCATACATGTTAGCAACTGTGATATAGCATTTCGAAGTAACGTTTAACTATCTGTTTCTTTGATTTCAGATTACTTAACACAAAATTTGTGTTAAGTAAGTAAACCCATTCTATATTTCCAAATATGGAAATTCTTCAAAATAAAATATCGGGTGTTCCAAAAATGACCGGTATATTTGAAAAATCGATAAAAACTAAACGGGCAGCGATAGAAATAAAACGTTTGTTGCAATATGGTTAAAACAACAGTAAATTTTCAGGCAGACAAACTCAAAATTAGTTACAATTTTCAACAACAAATGGCGCTGCAGGCGATTTGAAAGATATAGAAGAAAACGCAGTCTGTGAGTTCGCCATTCTGTAAGTCGTCTTTCTGCTGTAAGCGTGTGCTGTTCGCAGATTGGAATCTTGCTGTGAAATGGCGGAACTCACAGAATGGCGAACTCACAGACTACGTTTTCTTCTACATCTTTCAAATCGCCTGCAGGGCCATCTGTTGTTGAAAATTGTAACTAATTTTGTGTATGTCTGCCTGAAAATTTACTATTGTTCCAACCATATTGCAACAAACGGTTTATTTCTATCGCTGCCCGTTTAGTTTTTATCGATTTTTCAAATATACCGGTCATTTTTGGAACACCCGGTACAATTATACTACGAAATAGATTTCAAAATCAGTCGTTTGTCTCGATTTTGGCCAGCAGTATTGCTCATGAGTGTTGCGGTACTGAAAGTTTTAAAACGTGTGCTGCTCTTAAGTTTATATTATGTTTATTTCCCTATTAGTAGAGTCTCTAAATCACATTAACACACTCTAACATTATTTTAATTTTGATGCATCCCATGGAAAAATAAAAGAAACAAATAACACATCGCCCACTTATCAATCTGGCGAGAAAACAGCATGATAAGTCACTTCAAACTTTAGTCATAGCTACACAAGGCTTAGTGGCTGAATCGGTAGCGTGCTCGCTGCTAACCCAAAGGTGCCGGGTTCTATTCCAGCCACGAACACTTGATGGAAACAGATTAAATTAAATTGAAATTTCAGCGTAGAGGGGGAAAATGCGTGGCAAAGTAAAATATGTGGGGCGAGTTCGCCGAGCGGCGCCCCGTGTATTTAGGAAAATTTTTTAAGCTTGAAATGTCAAGCTTAATGCAAGCTGGGCAAGTGTAAACTAGAACACTTGATTCAAGCTTTCATTAAGCTTACAAGCTTGAAATTTTCAAGCTTATTGACTTGATAAATCAAGCTTATTGCAAGTTTGTTGTGCTGTCTGGGCTAGAACCCCTTAGTGCCACCCAGTGAAAAGATTTTGTAATGTAGTGATTAATAAGTGCAACCTTATGCCACCCAGTCCCCAGTGGCGGCCCGTGGTCAAATTTGTTAGTGCAGCCGGAAGCAAATGAGCTTCCCTCCCACATCCCTTCCTCCCCACAGGAATGGAAAATCTTTGTTACTGAATTCGAAAACTGGCGGATTGAGCCCTCACCGACGAAAAAGAAATTACATAAAAAATGCAAGAGATCCTATTTTACTTCCATAAAATTTACATAAATTTTAACCAGCCGCTCTTATCCTCAAAATTGCATTAATCCGCGTCTGATTCGAAGTTTCCTTACAATTTTATTTTGTAACGATAACTTCAGAAGGAAAGAAAAAAAAAAAAAAAAAAAAACTTACTTATTTTTTATAAGTCAAATCAATCCCCCTTTCTTTTAAACTTGCGAATCGGTCAGTGATGTTCTCGCATAAAAAGGCGTTGTTTTAATTCAGATATCTAATATTTTAAAAGCTCTTTAAAATTTCCCATGTTTAAGTAATTTTCTCTCTCACCATGTCCTCTAAATGCCAGTTCTTGCTTACTTAAAAACAATACTGCTTTGATGGGTAGGTAATTGCCCATTCATAAGCGTCTATCCAGGCTTACCTTCTTAATAAATTCAGCAATATAAAGTCGAGAGTTTTCCGAACATATATTCTCCGTACCCCTCCCTCACTTCTCGAGCCAATCAGTCAGTCGAATTCACTGCAGCCGTCGTTTGAAAATCTTTGATCAGCTGTACTTAGCTACTAACTCCCTATGCCGGAGAGACTGCTTACAAACTCGTTGCCATGGCAACGGTGCTGCCAATTTCTTGATCGGCTATGAGGGCTGTACCGAGGCCTCCGAGAGAGAAGAAAGAATCTTTCTCCTCTATCGGAGGCCTCGGCTGTACGGAGCCCCCGGGAAGGGAGGGGGAGAGTAGACAATTACAAGGCGAGCATGGGTACTGAACACGTGGAGGTGTTGTGACGTCACAAGAGAGGATGGACTTTTCTCCGTTAAAAGCATTAGAATCATACGGAAAAGTAGAAGAAACTAAGATGTTTTGTGCCTTTTTTTGATACTAATGGTAAGTCAGCAATCTCTATTCTTAATACGACATACTTGATAATAGTTATTAAGCTATAGAGTACATAAAAATATAAAATTGCCGTATTTTGCGTTAGTTTTATTGATTTCTGTACTTTTGTTCTAGCAATCACTATGCTTCCGTTTGCTGCGTCCCAGGCTGTAAGTAAAGCTAATTACAAAAGAGGAGAAAATGTAAATGTTTTCACTTTTCCCAAAAAACGAAGAAAAGCGGGCCGAATGGACTAAAAATATTCCAAGAAAAAATTGGTCCCCAGGAAAAAATACGTATGTTTGTATTGAGCATTTCCGAGATGAAGATCTTATAAAAGACGATGCTATTTTAAAATCAGATGGGGCACTTTTAACTGTAAAAAGAAAGCATTATAAATTAGAACCGAATGCTATCCCGTGCATTTTTTCGAGCTTACCAGCCTACATATCCGATATTACCAAAAAACAAGAAATAACTGATCCTACTAAAAGAAGAGGAAACGTTTAGGAAAAAGATATTGAGGAAACCGAAAAAAATAATGCAAAGGAAAATATAAATTCTTTTGAAATTAAGAAATGTATCAAGAGTTTCATGGCAATTCTATGTTAAGAAAATTTCACCATTAACTATAAATTAAACGCAGATCCCCTTCCACTGCACATACCAAGTAGCTTAAGGTTCAATGCGGATCTCATGGTTGATTTATTTATTAAAAAAAAAAAAAAAAAAGAGAGAGAGAGAGAGAGAAATATATTTTCTGGATACTTAGAAAAACAAAAATATAGAAGGTATTTATTAAAGAAATATTTCCAACTAAACGTTTACCGGAATTTGTTGAAAATTCTGAAATTAAGTATGAACACAGATTTGGAAATTAACTCAAAAAAGAAAATGTATTACTGCAATGCTAACAACAATAACAAAAAAGTATATGTATTACTGCAATATATTTTACATGAAAACCCCTGAGAGCATTTAGGCAGTTTTACATATTCAAGAGTTATACTCACTAATTTTTAAAAATATTTAATTATGTATATTTCAAATGTCTCAATGTGATATTTGAAAGTCTTATCTAGAAAAAACTAAAGCAAACACTTGTAGTGCTTTCATGAAAAACTTTATAGTATTTGTAAGGTTTGGGTAATAAAAGCTTTTACTTTTTATTTTCTTGTTTTTTGTGCTTTAATTGCTTCTAATAAAATTTGACATTAGGAGTCTGTATAACATAATTATATATAGTATGTATTGTACAAGTTTTTAAAATATTAATTGTGGAAATTTCTGATTATATTCCTCGTGCTACTAGTGTTTAATGACATTATTGATCAGATTTCTTCCATAGAAATCAATACAAACTATTTGAAATCCCATCCTCTCTTGTGACGTCACGAAATGGCTTGAGATGACTATTTATGAATCTGGATATTTTTAACATCAATTCTTTCAAAAAGCTTATTAAAACGAAGCAAAACTAAATAATGTATTTCAGTTTTTAAGTAAAATTAATAAAAATTATTATTTTTACTTAAAAATATATTTACTTTTACTTACTTAAAAATATGACTTTACGCTTATACAACGTATAAATTTAATCCATAAACATATTATTTTAGATAAATGATACATTGAGTAACCATTATATTATTTAGAATGTATTTGCTAGCCCGAAATGCAAAACATACTGCATACAATGCTGAAACTGCTTTAAATTCAGTACCAATTTATTTCATTAATTTCTGACAAAAAATATTGTTGATTCACTATTATTTAAGAACAAAGTGTTGTAAAACGAAAATGCTATTTCAATGCGTCATAAAAAATTAAGCTACTCTTATTTATTGGCATTATTAATTCCATTTCTTCCATTGAACTCAATGCAAACTGTTCCAAATCCCATCCTTTCTTGTGACGTCACGAAAACCAGTACCCAGACCCCCTCTTGCTTTCTCCTCTCTCTTTCTTCAGTCGCGGCGACCCCGGGCTGTACCAAGACTCACAGTTGAATTGCGGGAAGATTAAAGGGCTTTTTTCTGAATGAGCGATCCGGCAGTTACTACAACACGTTGTTTTTTGTTTTAGATTTTTTTTTAAATTTATCATAGAAATTCCATAATTCTAATCTGAATTTGAGAAAGTTAGTAGAATAAATTATTTTAAAGTATGTGTTGATAATTTCAAGTGCAGCCCGGCTGTACTTGCTGTATCCCACGAGCCGCCACTGCCAGTCCCAATCATTGCTCCCACACAGCGGGTGTCTTAAGCAAAACTCAGCTTTGTTATTTACGTTTTAAGAGACATTTGCCATGAAAAATTTAATTTTCTTTTTAACTGCTTTCCCTTAGTGAACTTATTTTTTAAAAATCCTGCAGTATAGACTTTGTTGACAATTTTAAAAATCTGGTTTGGCGCTTTGCGCGAAAAGAGGGCAATTTGAAAAGTATATATTTGGGTGGATCAAAAAACCCGAATTTCTTTATTTCTACTCCTAATACTGCGAAAAAGTTGCGAATTTGGGTGACTAAAAGGATGCCAAAAAAGAAATAAACCAGTTTATATATTCGGATTGCGCATTTACTCTAAAGTTTGCCGAAATTGGAAAAATTAACTTTTTTACGATAATTTTTGACATTTTTAAATTAGGCATTTTCTGAATGTACTAGATCAAATTCCTACTAGACTAAATCCCTTTTAAGTCCTGACCTACCTACACTATTGCGTAGTTGATCTACATCTCAAAAAGTACTCGGGTGTAAGTCATATTTTCTAAGTCGCGGTTTCATGTATAAAATCTTATTCTTTATAAAAAGTGAATCGGGTATGAAATAATTTCTCTCTCTTTTTTTTTTTTTTTTAGTTGTGTTTAATTCGAAAAACTTATTGAGTTATTCACAAAAATAAAATAAGAAATTTATCTTACATTCAAATACTTTGTGTGAGTGTAGCAAAAAATGACCAGGTCTTAAAAAGGCGTTCGAACCAGTGGCGGCTTGTGGGATACAGCAAATACTCCCGGGCTACACTTGAAATTATCAGCACATACTTTAAAATAATTTATTCTATAAATTTTCTTAAATTCAGATTAGAATTATGGAATTCCTATGGTAAGTTTAAAAAAAATCTAAAAAAAAAAAAAAGTATTGTAGTAACTGCCGGATCGCTCATTCAGGAAAAAAGCCCTTTAATCTTTCCGCAATTCAACTGCGAAAGTCGTTGGTACAGCCCTCAGAGCTGATAAAGGAATTGCCAGCACCGTTGCCATGGTAACGACTATGTAAGCAGTCTCTCCGGCATAGGATAGCATAAGGGGTATGTAGCTAAGACCAGGGCCTTCTCTATTGTACTCTATAGTACAATAGAGAAGGCCCTGCTAAGACTCGGCTTAATAAAAGTTTTCTGACTACGGCTGCACTTGTGAATTCGACTAACTGATTGGCTCGGACGAGAAGTGAGGGAGAGAATATATGTTCTAGCCCAGCGTTTCTCAACCTGAGGGGGGCGCGAGAAAACTAAAGAGCAAGTAGTGATGCATGTTTTTAAAAAATCATCTTATTTATTCTCATTTTTACTCAAAAATATATCCATTTTCGCTTAAAATGTTCATTATTAAGGATTAAAAAACTCAATGTATGCTGAAAAAAGTGAGGGGGGCACGATGTTCAAAGGTTGAGAACCGCTGTTCTAGCCCATTCTAACGGAAACAATAGTTTTTTTTTTTTTTTTTTTTTTTTTTTTGTCTGGGAAGGTTGAATGTTTTTAGCTTTATTTGTTACTGTGTCTATGTGTTATTGGAATCTATGATTTAACCGTTTTGAAACATGGAGCCCCGTTGTTATCCAGTTTGCGTCTTGCTTAAAACTCCGTTTAACATATGGAAAAAAGATGATAAACGACAACCACTAAAAGAAAATAGACCGACACCAAAATTGTCCATTCATAAGAAAAAAGCAGGTTCGTTTCATCATGGTCGTAGCTTCCATTCATCGTGCTATGCACTATTCTCGTGGCTATGTGGCAGTTTTTATTAATAAAAAAATGTTTTGTTGGCCGTGTTTAATTGTTGAGATAAAAAAGAGCGTTTGGAATGGTACTGGATAAGATGGATTAACCACCATCACACGAGCATGTAAAACACATGAAAGCTCAATCGAACATAGAGGAGTAATAGAGGAGTTTTCGAAAAACAAAAATCGCAGGCTGTCTTTCTTCTAATCTATAGTACGGATGTATATTGCATAATATATTATCAAATAATTTATTAGAATAGGGTAATATAAGATCAAATAAATGAATTTATTAGTGACCTCCTCGCTCTCTGTGTTTGGAAGTTTGTCATTTTGTGACATCATCGATCGATTCAAGAATTTAAAGAAAGAAAGATTTACTTAACAAGTAAGAGTTTTATATTCTTCTCATGTTATTATTTCGTAAGAATTGAAATGGAACTTTGAATTAGAGGCCTGCACGGGCTTGAAAATAGAGTCCCGGCCCGACGATTCTTGAATTTGTAGGCCCGGCCCGGGCCCGTAACACATTTGAAACAAACATCACCGCCCGGCCCTTATGGGCCCATACAGAGCCCGATCAAGACAGGGCCCTGGGCAGAAGAAAAAATTGGGCCCCCTACAATAACCTCCCCCCCCTTTAAAAAAAAGAAACATTATGATTGGTTTATATTGAAAATTTTAAATATCTTACCCCTTCCAAATACATATTTTGTTTTAAGTAATTTGAAATAAACGAATACAGTGACAGAATGTCAAAGAAACTGATATAGTTAAACGTTACATCAAAATGCTATATATCACAGTGGCTAACATGCACGGAATACAACCACTTTTTGTACACGGTCACTTTTGTAAATATTTCTTAAAATAACTAATAATTAAAAAATTTTGCTATTTGTTAACATTAAAAATACTCTTTACAAAATGCGGTCGGTTATTTTCCTAGCTATTGGTACGCTCTATCGACTCTAGAGCCTTTCAAAGAATTAAAAATAAGTTGAAATTAATTTATACATAAATGTAAATTTGAATTAGTTTCATTGTTTTTATATCATTAAAAATCATTTAACTTTTGAATATTTTTTTTATCCTTCGTAATCTTATTGTAAAATTATAAAAGTGCAAGATGTAAGATTTTTGGGCCCTAAAATCTGTGGACCCTGGGCAGTTGCTTCGTTTGCCCTGCCGGTAATATGGCACTGGGCCCATAGTTGAGGAGTAAAAATTCGAAAATTCCAGACATTAAAAAATATATATAAAGACGACCAAATAGATCGATAAATAAATAACTCGGCTGTTCGAGCCTCTTCAGGTGGATACCCCCCGAACCCCCCTAATTTTTTAGTTTCATTTTTGCCATATTAAAAAGGTATTAATTGACTATGTCATTTTATGTCTCATCTTTCGTGTATTTCGCCTGGTAACTCTATGCTGAAATTTTTATGATTGTAACCTATTTATAGAAAAATACATGTGATGCATATTCTACAGCTTACGAAAATATTGTAACAATAGATTAAATGAATAAATTCTTCCCTGAAAGGAATTTTATGCCGTAAACCTTCGGGTCGGCCCCTCCAGTGGGTGTCTCACACCTCTCACAATAGATTAAAGCTGTTGTGAACTAATAGTATTTAAATATATGTAAAATTATGTCTCATTTTTGGGACACATTTTTCGGACAATTTTCAATAAAGGAGGTGAGAGATAAAATGACATAGTCATTAATATTTTTCAGACATTTTATATTAAGAAGTTATTAATATTAACTTTTTTTGCGGGTTGCAGGAAGGACACGAGTCCGGCCCGTGCAGCTCTCTACTTTGAATTGGAAGGGGGGAGTCTTCGGTGGGCATCCGTTCTGGTTTTTGATCCCGGATCTTTTAGAGATGGCCATTTAATCAATAATGACATTAAAATTCAATTATAACAGAGCGATTTTACAAACACACACACACAAAAACACAACAGCTTTAGGGGTGCCCTCTACTTACATACTCTCCTCTCTTTTGACCCCCCACTTTTTTGGTGTACCAAGCCGCCTATGGCTAGACCGATTAAGCTTCTTAGCTCTTTCTTGGTAGTAGGTCTTGATATCCTCTTTACAGGTTCAATCTTCTGTGGTTCCAGTGTATGCCGACCGGAACCTACAATATAACCCAAAAATTTCACCCGGGTTCTCCCGAACTGGCATTTTCCAAGATTCACAGTAAGTCCTACTTCTCTCAATGTTTAAAGACTTGGCTTATATGCCATAAATGTTCTTCCCAACTGTTAGAGAAAATGGCTACATCGTCAATGTATCAGAGTGGCTATTCGGACCGACGGTGCCAATAGCTCACAGGCTATTCGGCCCGTTCTATAGTACTGTCATCTACATTTAAATGTTTGTACTAATAATGCAGTAATGATGTATTTAAAATTGTATGTTTATTTAGACAAAAAAAAAATTCGTCCGCCATTTCTATTTTTAAAATTTATATTAAAGCTTTGGTCTGAAATGAGCAAACTTTTTACGGTATGAGCCTACCTTTGGAGGACATTTTTTAAAGAACTAGGGGCCAAGGCCCCCAGACTCGCTCCGCTCGCTTTTCGTATGAGGGATTTGGCCCCTAATCAGGTTTATTCATAAAAAAGACATAATTTCAACAGACAAAACCCGAAGATTGGATCAGATAGAATGTTACTGAGCTAAGCTACACATTGCTTGATTCTTGCATCTTCATTGGTACATAAAAATTTAAACTTCACACTACGGTAGACCCCCTACCCCTCATAACACGGAAGATATTTTGTTACGGGAATCCGTGTTGTACGGGTCCTGAGATATACTCCACCTGGATTGCGGACTCCGCTTATAATCGCTGGAAAAATTATTTGCACTCCTCAGAAACACAATGATATTTAATGTTGCCATTTAAAAGTTATATTAATTAGGAGCTAAAGCGTAATAAAATCAGAACATATGTTTCAGCTGTATTTTTAATAATGTAAAACCTATTGGACACCTTGCGAATTTGCCACCCATGGCGATTTTTCATTATTTGGCGACTTGCGTACATGTAAAGTTAATAAAAGCTACGGAACAGACAGAATAGCCTGCCACCCATGGCGACTTTTCATTATTTGGCGATTTACACATGCTCACAACCTATATTTACTGTTCATTTAAGGTTACCATAAAACCGTTATCCATATTTTCATTTACATAATCGTTTGCAGATTGGCGTACTTAACACCACGAATTATACCATCTCGTCGCGCTAGCAAATATCCAAAGTGTACTATAACTGCTATAATGGCATAGTTAACGCCGAGGAGATAAGCTGACAAGCTTTTATAGTACATAGCAGTATAGTACAAGCTTTTATAGTACATAGCATAGCAGCATTGACGGAGATAGCCGTGGTACGGCACGGCGCTTTGCTCCGTGATAGAAGCGGTGTTTCGCTCTTGCTTTCGAAGCTGTTTTTAAAGTGCTGTGTGTAACTCTTCACTGTTTAGTCTTGAGGGAGTGTTAGTGTTATCCTTCGTATATTTCCACTGCATTTAACCTGTGGAAGTATTTAATTTTGTGTGAGAATTACAGCATTTGTGAGAGCTTCTGATCTAAGCGGACTGTTAAAAGCACATAACTGATTGATTGTGCTTGTGAATTTGTACAGCTGATTGTTCAACTAAGTTCTAGAAGCAATAAAATTTGTGTTTCATCCTGACAAATGGACTCTTTACTAGAACTTTCTACACCAACTGGACTTTAGAACGACGAACCCAGTAAACAAGCAGAGGTTTCTGTAACATTTGGTGTCAGAATCGGGGTTCTAAAGAAAGACTTTAATTTTCCAGTTTATGGTTTTGACAAGAGGAAAAATGGAAGAACAACTTCAAAAGCTCATGGAGATGTGAAAGAGATGAAATCCGTACAAGACGAGATGAAAGCCGATTTAGAGAAGAAAATTGAAGACGGACAAGACGAAATGAAAGCTGCACATGATGAGATGAAAACCGGGTTAGAGGAAGTGGAGAAAGGAGTGTCACTCCTACAAGAAAGTCAAGAGAGAAACGTGCGTCAAAGAATTGCGTGAAGAATTTGAGAATAAAATTGAAGAAAAACTGGACTCTCTCGTCAAGCTAGGGAAACTACCGGAAAACATCAGGATGTCGTCACACCGCCTAGCAGTGAAAGTAACCACTTATGACGGAAAGACTCCCTGGGAAGCCTACAAGATCCAATTTCTAATCGACGCCAAGGCCAATGATTGGAGCGAGTCCGAGAAAGCGAACCAACTGGCCGCTTCCCTTAACGGAGATGCAATTAACGTATTGCAAACTATTGGAGCGACGAAGATAGGAGATTTTGACGCCCTCGCAAGTGTCTTGGAGACGAAATTCGAGAGAAGTGCCAGAGAGAATGTAGTAGAATAGAACTTAAGTCAAGGATGCAGAGACCTGGCGAGACCCTTCAAGAGCAGGCTTCGGACATAGATAGGCTGTGTCATTTAGCCTATGGCAGTTATCCTGATAACGTTCGAGAAGAAGTTGCAGTGCAACATCTTATCGAAGGCCTCTTGGACTCTGAAATTTAGAAAGCATTGACCTTGGAGGATAATAAAGATCTCAGGTCCGCCCTCGTATTCGCTATGAAGTTGGAAGCAGCTCAGCTTGCCGTAAGAGAAGAGCGGCATAATGTTAGAGCTGTGTTGCTCCAGGAACCTACGGATGGAGAAATGGAGAGAGTGAATAAATTAAAGACCCTCGAAAATCTGGTGGAACGACAAGTACAGTCAGAGCCAAGGCAAACTAAATGCTGGAGGTGCGGCTGCAAGGGACATTTACGAAAATACTGTGACGTACAAAGGAACTGTCGTCGTGAAGATCGTGGACACCAGTATACCAGAGAAGCTCGTGAAGGAAGACAGGATAGAGACAACCTTGTATAACGGAGGCTTCAGGATATTCAAAAGCCTTGTTTGAAAGTCTTGCAGATTTCACCAGTGAATGGCGGCAGTAATGGACTATTCGTACTCGGATACGTATATGGTTCTCCATGCCACATGGTCATTGATCCTGGAGCTAATGTAACCATCATAAGGACAGATCTGGCCAAGATATTAAATTTGAACACTATCTGGACCCTCCAGACTGTGACAGGTAACAAGATCGAAGTGAGCGGAAAAGCAACAGTAGAAATCACATTTGGAAATGCCAGATACGACCATGAGGTATACGTCGCCAATATTACGGACTCTTTCATTCTCGGACTGGACTTTTTAAAATCACACAAATTTAATTTCGATTTTAAAAATAATGAGCTTTGTTCAGACTCGGAAGAAATAGCTGCGTTCGACATTAAAAAGGAAGCTGTTTTACCTGTTCAACAAATTATAGCCCAGACTGGTATCACTCTTCCCCAAGAACTGATTCAATAATTTCTGGAACAGTAAAAGAAATCAATAAATTCCGGTTTGGATTACTTGAACACCCAAGCAATAGTGATGCTGTCAGAGGAGTACTTGTGGGAGCAACACTTGTGGACTTGTCGAAAACTACCATTCCTGTTAGAGTAGCTAACGTGACTGACAAGTCGAAGGTGATAAGGGAAAATGAAGTGTTGGCAACATGCACTCCTGTTACCTGCATTAATAAGAACTGCAACCCAACGACAGCTAAATCATCTGAGTGTCTGACGAAGAAATTATTACAAGACGTGACGTTAATGGCAGAACAGAGAAGAGCTGCGGAGAAAGTAATAGCTGAATTCGAAGACCTCTTCTCTCGTACTTCGGGTGACTTTGGTCGTACGAAGTTAACGCAACACAGGATAGATATAGGCAGCCATTCTCCCATCAAGCAATATCCTAGGCGGCTGCCGTTTGCTAAGCAAGAAGAGGTGAGCAGACTTTTAGAGGGGATGCAGCGTGATGACGTCATCGAGCTATTGACTAATCCCGGCCACGAAGATTGTTTTGGTTTGGAAGAAGGATGGTTCCACACGGTTCTGCGTTGACTATAGACGTCTGAATGACATTACCAAAAAGGACAGCTACCCTCTTCCCAGGATAGACATTGGACACTTTATCGGGAAATGAATGGTTTTCTATTCTGGATCTGAAGTGTGGCTACTGGAAAGTGGAAATTCATCCCGACGACCGTGAAAAGACTGCGTTCACCACGGGACAGGGATTGTGGCAGTTCATGGTTATGCCTTTTGGACTCTGCAACGCACCGGCTACATTCGAGCGTCTGATGGAGACAGTGTTGAGAGGACTTTCCTACGAAGCATGTCTCGTTTATTTGGACGATATCATCATCGTCGGAAAGACTTTCGAAGAGCATCTCGAGAACATCCGAAAGGTGCTGCAGAAATTAAAGGAGGCGAACCTGAAACTGAGTCCATCTAAGTGCAACTTGTTTCATCGGGAAGTACGTTATCTCGGGCACATAATATCCACCCTCGGACGCCGAACCTATCCCGAAAAGACGTTCGCAGTCAAGAATTGGAGTCGTCCTGAGAATATCCATGACTTGCAAAGTTTTCTCGGTCTGCGTACTTACTATCGAAAATTCGTGAAGGGTTTTTCTCAAATCGCAAGACCACTTCACAAGTTGACCGAGGCTGAACAAAAATTCCATTGGATTGAGGAATGTGAGGATGCATTCAACGAACTGAAAACGGCTTTTACATCTTCGCCGATCTTGTCGTATCCTCACCCTGACAAGCCATTTATCGTAGACACAGACGCAAGTAAGGAGAGTGTTGGAGCAGTTTTGTCCCAGGAGATAGATGGCCAAGAACACGTCATTGCTTACTGGAGCAAAGTGCCTTTCAAAGGCAGAACGTAACTATTGCGTTACAAGGAAGGAACTTCTAGCTATCGTCAAGGCCGTAGCCCAGACAGCACATAAGCTTAAATCAAGCTTGACATTTGGCTTGGCAATGCAAGGTTGGCTTAAACTGGATTTTCGCTTGCAAAGTGCGGTGATGGCGCCATCTGTGAAAGAGAATGGACATTAATTTTCTAGCGTCCTCAAATTTGCTGAAAGTTCGTAAAAGATGTCTTTTAACGGGGATAGGTTTTTTATTACCAGTGCCAAACGGGGCAACTGCCCAGGGCCTACAGATTTTAGGGCCCAAAGATCTTACATCTTACACTTTTGTAATTTTAAAATAAAATTACAAAGGATAAAAAAAAATTCAGAGGTTAAATAATTTTTTTAATTATAAAGTATGAACAATGAAAATAATTCAAATTTACATTTGTATAAATTAATTTAAACTTATTTTTAATTCTTCGAAATGCTCTATATCAATATAGCATACCAATATGTAGGAAAATAACCCCATTTGTAAAGAGAATTTTTAGCGTTAAAAAATAGCAAAATTTTTCAATTATTTGTTATTTTAAGAAATATTTACAAAAATGACTAAAGTGTTTGTATTCCATACATGTTAGCAACTGTGATATAGCATTTTGAAGTAACGTTCAACTATCTGTTTCTTTCATTTCAGATTACTTAACACAAAATTTGTGTTAAGTAAACCCATTCTATATTTCCAAATATGGAAATTCTTCAAAATAAAATACAATTATACTACGAAATTGATTTCAAAATCAGTCGTTTGTCTCGATTTTGGCCAGCAGTATTGCTTCATGAGTGTTGCGGTACTGAAAGTTTTAAAACGTGTGCTGCTCTTAAGTTTATATTATGTTTATTTCCCTATTAGTAGAGTCTCTAAATCACACATAACATTATTTTAATTTTGATGCATCCCATGTAAAAATAAAAGAAACAAGTAACACATCGCCCACTTATAATCTGGCGAGAAAACAGCGTGGTAAGTCACTTCAAACTTTAGTCTTAGCTGCACAAGGCTCCGGTGGCGGAATGTATAGCGTGCTCGACTGCGAAGCCAAAGGGCCCGGGTTCTATTCCAGCCACGAACACTCGATGGAAACAGATTAAATTAAATTGAAATTTTAGCGTAGAGGGGGAAAATGCGTGGCAAAGTAAAATATGTGGGGCGAGTTCGCCGACCGGCGCCCCGTGTATTTAGGAAAATTTTTTAAGCTTGAAATGTCAAGCTTAATGCAAGCTGGGCAAGTGTAAACTAGAATACTTGATTCAAGCTTGCATCAAGCTTACACGCTTGGAATTTTCAAGCTTAATTGAAGCTTATTGACTTGATAAATCAAGCTTGCTGCAAGTTTGATGCAAGCCCAACTAGCACACATACGTTTGGTTATTGTTGGCACGTGGTTGGCACGAGGTTGTTACGTTGGGCAAACGTTGGATGTCCATATGGAAATGTCGGTATTCTGTTGGCTAAAGGTTGTGATGGCAAACGGTGGGTAAACAACCGTTGGCCATCGGATGGCTGAATGTTGTGTTGGGCAACCGTAGGTAAACAACCGTTGGCCATTTGATGGCTGAATGTTGTATTGGATAACCGTAGGTTAACAACGACGCAGAGACACACATTCAGGAAACCGGGAAGCGATAGATTTATGTCCGTTCCGTTTCCGCCATTGCTTGTTATGATGTGTTGATACACTTTTATAAAGTGATTGATAGTTGAAATCTGAAACGAATATATATCTTTTCAGCTATATTTCTGTGAATTTTATTCGTTGCATAGGTTCGAAGTAATTTGAATCACGATAACTATTATTATTAATGCATTTATTATAGTTCGATTGTCCATAAGCCATCACTAATACGATCTTCAAAGTATGTAAACAAACAACTTACTATGCAGCTATGGTAATAAATATATAATAATTGCACAGTGCATATTAAAAGATTCGTTTTTGTATTACTAAACAATGCTAGACAGCTTAATAATAAAGTTATATTTGCTCATAGTTATACAACAGTCGAGAAGGTAAAATTGGACACAATTGTTTTCTTCTAATAAGTTTATTCTGAAAAAAAAAATCAACTTGAGCCGTGCTTATATTTTGCAAGATTATAATGACTAATGAGATTTCAGATTTAGAAGTAGTTATTAAACTAACACTACTTCAATTTTGAAATCTTGTTGGTTGACAGTGGTTAATCAAGAAGGATTTAAATTTGTGCATCAAAATTGTTTTGTTGTTATAGGTATGTATAAAATATTTTACAGTTTTAAGAATTCAGTTATTTTAATATTTTACAAATGTGTTATAGTACTTTACAGTTCATATATATATCTATATTTACAAACTTCATTTTGTTATTTATTTATTATTTTAGAAGAGATTTTTGTATCTACACCTGTTATATGCTACAGGACTCAAATTTTATGGAGAAAAATACATAATCTATATGCAATCAAATACTCTTTGAGAGTACTGGAAGAAAAAACATTTTTATTGCTTTGACAAGTCTCTTCTGCGTATTTTAGTTGAATGAAAAATATCAGTAGCTCTTTAAGTAATAGGCTGTGACTGAGAGTTCAGGTTCCTGAACTGAAATCAATTCTAATTTTTTAAAACTTTTCTTCAGACATTCTATTTTTTGCGTTAGAGAAAGGATGCGCTATGGAAAAAAAAAAAGTTCTCTCTCTCTCTCTCTCTTTTTTTTTTTTTTTTTTCAAAATTTTCTGCAATGGTAATTATGCGGGACGCGTCGTAACTTTTTTTTGCATACCATCAACGACTTTTTTCATTTTATGTGCTATAGCGTGTAAGCAGCATCACTAATACATTCTGTTGTACTGATATCTTTCTCATAGTCAGATAATATAGATGCACCCGTGTGTTGATACTTGCATGCGTAATGCATATGCATTACGCATGCAATATTTTTTTTCTTTTACTTTGCAGTCAATATCTAGTTAACTGAAAATAAAAATAGAACTACGAAATGTCATTGTATTTCATACCAATTTTATTCGGGCAAACTAAAAATTAAGAATCTAAAAAATTACGTGAATTGAAATAAATGTAAAAAATAATAAATAAATATTTTAGTCAAGAATGATTTCTGTGACATTCTCCAGTGACTTTATACTCCTATTGGATTTTCCAACATGAATATTTAAAAAAGAAAAAAAAAAGGAGATTAAGCCTCCCTACAAAAGTTTCAATGGAGTAAATTTTCAGAGGTTTTGAGGGACACTTTACAAAAGTAACTGTCAAAGGAGAAGGAGGGATGTGAATCATATTTCAAAAAATAAGCATTCTTTCTTTTAACGTTATATGTTTTTCTTTTAATTAATTCGAAAAGTTTTTATGATTTTGGTTTGCCTGCCTTCCGGGTTCTCTAAAACTGTAAAGGATAGCTTCTGAAAGGACCTTCTAAATATTTTCCTGCTTCCGATCTCTCCACCCTCCTTTTTTTTTTTAACAGTTCATAAGTTGCACCTGCAATATTAATTTCCTCGTAGTGAAAAATAGGTTAGTTTTCTACAGATTAATATATGTTTGTAACTTGACAGATCGTTTACTACTTGAAAATAACACATTTCTGTTAGTGACACCGCCCAGGCGGTGTAGTGGCTAGCGCGCCCTACTACCATCCTTTGGGCCCGGCTTCGACTCCCGGCTTTGGGCGTGGATGTAAAATTGTAAATTGTACTTTGCTGTAAATAAATATGAATTTGTACTTATGAACAACTGAGATGACAGCCGTAAAAGTGCTATAGATCTCGAAAAACTGTGTCTTTCAAACTGTTAGTGACGGGACTAGAGCCGGTTTTAAGCAAAAATGTTGGGGGGGGGGTGTAAAGACAAAATTTTCTGACGATATATACCAATATGCTTTCAAAAATATACACCGATTTTCTGGCCTCTTGGGCGGTTTCCTCCAGATGTAGCGTGAATACGCATTAAATCCCCTAAAAGTCCTTCGCCCGAGGCACCCACACCCCAGGCAGATACTTAATGTGCATGTTTGTCTTAAATACGCACTACATTACATGATCTGGAATGAAGTTGGCTTGAGGGGACAAAAGGGACTTGTTTACTGGCACAAAAATCACTAAAATGAAAATCGTAACAAGACTATGTTCATGATATAGTATAACTTATAATAAACTGTCGGCAGAACTGGTAATTTATACACTGAGCATTTTACAGATTGGTGATTAAAGCTGAAATTTGCTGACAGTCCTTTGGCAACTGACGATTTTGTCGACAAAAGTACTTTTTAGGGGGGGTGGGGTCAGGGTGCGAATTGACGGGGGAGATGCCGGGGATCGTCCCCGGCTGAAGAATGTAATATCCCTGGCTAGAAAAATATTAATTGATCCCTGCCAGGGATACTATTTATCCCCTGCTGAAGAAATATTAAACTGGTGAGTGAAGATATTGGGATTCAAATTGGGAAGTCAAGAAGTCAAAATGAAGGTGTTATGTTATCGTTTGTTACTATACTCTAAGGCGACTGCCTTAAAATTTCGTCTCTTTTCTAAGCTAAAACCCTCAAGGGTGGCTTCCAATACAGGTACATTAAATGTAGCTTGTGCATATGTGATTCCATAGAACAAACAATCTATGACTTTTGTTTGAATATAAGTCAGTTCTCACACTTGTCGGCGACTGCATTTGTCAAGTAATATCATGTGAGGGAAGCATTTGCACATTCCCTCCTTCTTTTCAAGTGTCCCCCCCTGGAGAATTTTACTTTCAAATGTCCCCCCCCCCCTGGAGAAAATGTTCAGTTCGCACCCTGGGTGGGATGTCCGCTCGCCCTCCTCCTAAGCGCACAGAAACCCACTGTTGAGGTGGAACCATATTTGATGAAAGAAAAAATGTGACTATTTGATAATATGCTTCGTTCTACATATCTGCCGTCGCTTAAAACTTATCTGAATCCGTCACTGTATTTGCTGTTAGTAAAATAATTAAAAACTTTAATTTCAAATTTGACAGTTTTTCATATATCTATAGAAATGTTATGAAATAGCACATCAATTTGTCAAATATGCGTCAAATATAATTATCCAACATTAGGTTTCTGCATTGGCCTAACATATGAAACTAACTTATAAATGTAACGGTTAACAATTATGATAGCTAAATGTTAAAAATAATCAATTTCCAACAGTTGGATAATAGAGTGACAACATACAGATTTTACGCTGCCCCAATGTATACATTTACACGTTAACCCAACGTATGCATTTATACATTAACATAACGTATGCATTAATACGTTAGCCCAACGTATGCATTAATACGTTAGCCCAGGGGTTCCCAAACTTTTTCCCCCGTGGAACCCTTGTCAGGCTAAAAACACTTCGCGGCACCCTTGTCAGGCTAAAAATCATTTCGGGGCACCCTTCTCAGGCTGAAAACGTTTCGGGGCAGGTTACCTTTAAAGCAATATGAATATGAAGGTTAGAATGAAGCAGTTTGGATACATTTTTCATTGTTTCTTTTATGTTTATTGGGCTCACTATTACACTATCTTGGAAAAGGGATATAGAATTTTGCCCAACCCCCTCCCCATATTTCAGGGAGTTCCTGTAAAATAGAGGCGACTGGACACCGAACTCTCTCGAACTTGACTAAAATATTTTTTTTTTCGCCTACTTGATCATCGGATTATCAAACTTTTTAGTGAAATATCGGTTCAAAGGATTTTTTTTTATTATGCTCCCCCAAAACTTAACTTAGACTTTTCTTAATTATCTCCACGGCACCCCTGGTAAACGCTCGCGGCACACAGTTTGGGAACCTCTGCGTTAGCCCAACGTATGCATTCATATGTTAGCCCAACGGTTGGAAATATGTTGGCAAAACGTTAGAGCATACGTTGGCACAACGTAAGAAATAACCAGTTGCCAGTTTTTATAACCGTCCCAGACAGCACAGCAAACTCGCAGCAAGCTTGATTTATCAAGTCAATAAGCTTGAATTAAGCTTGAAAATTCCAGTCGTGTAAGCTTGATGCAAACTTGAATCAAGTGTTCTAGTTTACACTTGCCCAGCTTGCATTAAGCTTGACATTTCAAGCTTAATTTCAAGCTTAAAAAATTTTCCCCCCAAAAAATTTTCTAAATACACGAAGCGCCCGCTGGCGAACGCGCCCCACACACTTTATTTCCCGCGCATTTCCCCCCTTTATGCTGTAATTTTATGTTATTTTAATCTGTTTCCATCGAGTGTCCGTGGCTATAATAGAACCCGGGACCTTTCGATTAGTAGCCGAGCGCGTTATCCATTCAGCCACCAGAGCCTTGTGCAGCTATGACTAAAGTTTGAAGTGAATTATTAAGCGGTTTTCTGGCCAGATTGATAAGTGGGCGATATGTTGTTTTTTTTTCCATGGGATGCATCAAAATTAAAATAATTCTATGCAGTGGCGGCTCGTCATTAAGGGCCAGAGGGGCCTGGCCCCACCGACTAAGCACCGTGTAAATCAAAGTATCTTCCTATTATGTAAGGCAGTTCTTTCAATAATTTACTTTCATTAAAAAAATACACGCGTTTTACTCTATTTTAATACTATCCATTAAAAAACGCGCTTAAAAAAGCGATAGTTATACGCGTTTTACTCTATTTTAATACTATCCATTAAAAAACGCGCTTAAAAAAGCGATAGTTATACGATTTTCCCCCTATCTAAACCATGCATGGGCCAAGGGCTGGCTTGCCCTGAATTGGGAGTCTCTTCTCCGTTCATCGGGTTGACATATTTGGCATTGAGCATAAAAGCCATACTGACGCGGAATTAACTTGGCATCCAAACGGCTTATTTGGCGCTGTTCTGGGCCCAGATCTGCGGGCCCTCGCACGGTGATCTACACGACCGTACGGGAAAATTTCGGCAATCGGTAGCTATTGGCGAAATTTTCCGCTTAGGAGGAAATCATAGTTTATTTGCGTGATCGTATTTTTGCAGTGCAGTCAGATATTTTTCTGTTTTGTTTTCTTGATTTACGAAAAGGGATGTATAAATGTATTTTTTATATATGTTGATATTTATTTTAAAATAAATAAATCATCTAAAAAATTATGAACAGGCAATTATAAAGAACATAAATATTAAATATTTAAATGTGGCTTTTTGTTTAGTAATAAAGTAAACTTTTCAATTTAACATAACTAGGTAAAAAATAGCAAAAGTTGTATAGTACATTCGATAATTATTTGTCATTTGAGAAATTTTAAATACTTACGCTGTGTGCACGTGGGGATAGGTTGTTCTATATGTATATATATTTTCGCGATTTTAATTGGCACTATTTTTTTTTCGGGCCCCACCACTGAAACGGGTCACAAGCCGCCACTGATTTTATGTGTGATTTAGAGACTCTACTAATAAGGAAATAAACATAATATAAACTTAAGAGCAACACATGTTTTAAAACTTTCGCAACACTCATGAGCAATACTGCCGCTGGCCAAAATCGAGACAAACGTCTGATTTTGAAATCAATTTCGTAGTATAATTGTATTTTATTTTGAAGAATTTCCATATTTGGAAATATAGAATGGGTTTACTTCCTTAACACAAATTTTGTGTTAAGTAATCTTAAATCAAAGAAACAGATAGTTAAACGTTGCTTCGAAATGCTATATCACAGTTGCTAACATAACATGTATGGAATACAAACACTTTAGTCATTTTTGTAAATATTTCTTATAATAACAAATAATTGAAAAATTTTGCTATTTTTTAACGCTAAAAATTCTCTTTACAAATGTGGTTAGTTATTTTCCTACATATATTGGTATGCTATATCGATATAAAGCATTTCGAAGAATTAAAAATAAGTTTAATTTATACAAATGTAAATTTGAATTATTTTCATTGTTCATACTTTATAATTAAAAAAATTATTTAACTTCTGAATTTTTTTTTATCCTTTGTAATTTTATTTTAAAATTACAAAAGTGTAAGATGTAAGATTGTTGGGCCCTAAAATCTGTATGCCCTGGGTAGTTGCCCCGTTTGCCCTGCCGGTAATATGGCACTGGTAATAAAAACCCATCCCCGTTAAAACACATCTTTTACGAACTTTCAACAAATTTGAGGACGCTAGACAATTAATGTCCATTTTCTTTCACAGATGGCACCATCACCGCACTTTGCAAGTCAAAATCCAGCTTAAGCCAACCTTGCATTGCCAAGACAAATCTCAAGCTTGATTTAAGCTTATGTGCTGTCTGGGGTAAGCCAAGTCATTTCAACGTTGCCCCAACGTATGTGTGCTACCTGGGAGTTTGCTGTCCTGTCTGGGAGAGCACTTCCATCATTACAAGTACGGCCGAAAGTTCCTGCTCCGAACGGACCATGCCTCTTTAACCTGGTTTCTAAATTTCAAGAATCCAGAGGGCCAGATAGCCAGGTGGATACAGAGATTACAAGAATATGACATCGAGATACGTCATCGCAAAGGAGCATCTCATGGAAATACAGATGCTTTGTCGAGAAGGCCCTGCATAGACAGTTGTCGCTATTGCTCCAGGGCGGAGAAAAATGACCATCTGAAACATCCCGTTGTCCGCCAAGTTACACCATCTCAAGATCCCTGGAGTGACGAAAATCTTCGGGCGGACCAATTAGCAGATAGCGACATTAAACCTATTGTGGAATTTTTGGAAAAATCCAGCGCTAAGTCCAGCTGGCAAGAAATATCGTCATATAGTCCGGCAACGAAACCATACTGGGCTTTGTCACAACCCACGGGAGATATATAATCTCCCGTGGGTGGTGGCTTTGTGAGATTCGCTTCGCCTGAGGAATGGAGTCCTGTTTCGTAAATGGGAGTCGGACGACGGCAAAATGCTCTGATGGCAGTCAGTACTTAAAATAATATTTTAGTTTCTTGTTGACTTTAACCTATTCACTACCATCATTGCTATGACGCAATGGCAGAAATTCCTCCCTCCTGTGTAACTCGTTGCTTCCCGGCGAAGTGTCTTTATAAATGCCCTAGCATAGCCAAGCCATGCGCTTGTGCAAGGCTATGGCCAGAGAAAAAATTTCTAAGACATTATTGAGCTTTATGAGAGCATTCTGTCCATCGACATGGGTGGACGTAGCGTTGATACCTATGCAGGGCTAACAAAACAACACTCATAAATTAGGCTTTAAGATCAATACTTAAAATAGTATGCAATAGCATTCAATATAAAAATCATCATAAAATGCAATAGCATTCCTGCTAACATCTTGTGACGAAAATCCAGTAGATGTATGTGGTATCATAATCTTAAAGTCATAACTAGTTAGAATTTCGAGATTCATTCGAGAATTCTTCATAAATGAGTAATCAAGATAAGCACAAATCTTTATTAAATGTTAGAACACCAGGAGATTTTAATGTAGAGACCAGGAGAAACCATCAACATCCAGTAGTTTCCTGAAAAATCCCGTAGAGTTGGCAGGTATGCAATAGTATATACGCAAATAAGATAGTGTTGAAAGGTGTTCTATAATCATAGCATTCTTGGTATGTAGGATATCAATATGAGGTTTGTTTGAGTCCCCTGTTTGGGGGAAAATATGCAATTGACAGATTGAAATGAATTGATGGATTGAATACTTACTATTCTACTTTTACAGTTGAGGGTCACTGGTTGGATAAAAAATAGTGTTATTGCGGACAAAATTTTAATTATATAATACACATTTCTTACCTTTTTTTTAAAAAGAAATCAACCATGTTCCTTTCATTTTATGAATATTGATACTACTTTATTACCCTCCGCTAAAGAGGGTAATAGTTTTCGGCAGACGAAAAAAGTCGTGGATGATAATTGATAGTAAATAAAATCTTACAGATCTCACGGAAATTTGAAACACACCAAGATCCGACACATGATTGGAATAATGGATACTTGAAAAATTTCAAAGTAACGTCAGATGAAACAAAAGGGGAAACTGTAAGATTTTGTCAGAGCGTCTGCGACTGGCTGTCAAGTTCCCGAGGTTCCGATTTCATTTTTCAGAACTTGGATTTGTTTCCAGAGTCGCGTTCAAACTTTTGTCCCTCCTCGGAGCAAGTGGTGGTGTTCTGTCGTGGCATTTCTAAAATTTTCATTTTTGCGGGATCAGTGTGAAATAGCTCGTAGGCTTGGTATTTCACGCTCTACTTTCAGTATTACATCGTTAAATATCAGAAGAAAATACCCGGGACTGTTGTTCAAGGCCGCGCTGGCCGTCCTCGCCAGTTGTCTAATCCGGAAGAAAGTCATCGTGAAACTAACCGTCTATTTATGCAAAGAAAAAGGGAAGATCCAGATTTTCGTGCTCAAGAAGCGGAATCCAAATCCAGAAGACAAGACAGAAAACGTTTACGACTCTGTCTAGATATACCATCGAAAAGACCAAGAACAGATACTGATCTAAATGTAAGGTGTGAAGAACTAGAATTTCGTAAATTAGCTGAGAAATTTTTCGAAGCTGTTGCTGATGGTCCAATCCACCAATGCTATTGTTGTGATCGACTGTGGTTCAAAAAGTCAATAAGAACCCATTCCAAAACAACTTTACTGTCCAAAGGAGCGACAACGGACTTTATAAAACTAGTCTTTTACAAAGATATCGATGATATTGGCAAATTTTGCAAAACATGTTACGATTGTTTGATTAAATTGACAATACCAGAATTAGCTATAAGCAGTGGCTTCGAATTCCCCGAAATACCGGATTGTTTAAAATACTTGACACCACTGGAAGAACGGTTGGTTTCTCCCCGTTTGATTTACATGCAAATACATCCTGTACATGGCTGCCAATACAAATTAAAAGGTTCTGTCAAAGAACCTCTTTAGCGGAGGGGAAACTAATTTCAGCTGAAGGCTGAATATTATAATTAAATTTAGAGGTAGTCAAAATCGGTTTTCGTTTTATCTTTTTTGAATAATATAACCTCTTTTGTACAGAGCACTGAATTTATAAAATGTCTGGAATTTTGTTACTGAATTGGGGACACCATGATGATTTGTCCTTAAAATTTTTAGCTTGCTACCTACCGTTTCTTGGTAAAGCAATTCAGAGAGCTGACAAGAAAATGATTTTCAAAGTTTATTTTTTATTTTTTTTTGTGACTATTTACAAATAAACCACAGGAAAGTAACATTTTTTTAAAGTGACTGTTAAACACCCTTTTTTATTCGATTTTTATTGTGAGACTAGCAGTCTTTTTTTTCATGATTTTTCTGTGTAAAATCTTTGTTATATGAAATACATTGGGAGAAAACTTTTCTAGAGTAAAATGAATAAATATTTGAGAAATACTGCAAAAATTTTAGCAAGGGTAAACGGAAACCCCCCAAAATCAAAAGTAAAACAAAACTAAAAAAGGGGTCACGTGACATTGTTGTCTTATTAGTGTCATGGCGGACGTAATGGCTGTCTTCGAAATATTGACAAAGTGCTTACGTTTACTGCAAATTTAAACTTTTTTTTTGAGTATTGGCTTTTGCCAGAGTACATGCTACACTAATGGTTATTTGTGTATCAGGAACAATGCAATTTGAACTTTCGAAAGAAAGACAAGTCAGAAAAAAGAAAGCTCGGACATGGACTGAAGCGGCGAAGCTTGTAAGTAGTGAAAATGAGAAGTCGTACTACGCTGCTGTTTTGAGGCTCCATGTTTACGGTTTATGATTTAGCTTGCTATATACATTTTTATAGTATTATAACAAAATTATTGTTGTGTAACTCTTAAATTGTGTAAAGTATTTTTTATATTTTACATTACTGCACACTATATTACTGATTTACTCGTTTTTATGAAAATAAAATCAAAACTTCCTTTAAAGTTCAACCTACTACTAGTAACTTTAAATGATAATTTTGGATGTATGTTATTCTCAGAATTAATTCATTTTATGATTTAATTAGAAAGCTAGAAACATATTTAACATTTTAAATATTCTTATTGCAGAAATTCTAACGTAATGTAGCAAATGATTAATCCGATTTAATTTCAAGTGAACTATAATACGAATTACTGTTTTGGTATCAATTCATCAAATCTATTCTTTTAATTAAGTATTGATGAATGAAAACGCGAAAGGTTTTATTTTTTTTTAAATTATGAATTATTGCTTGTATTTGTTAATATTGCGTGTTTTTTCGCGTTAGTTCGTAATATTTATTGCTTGATAATGTTTTATTTCATATAAATATGATGCTTGATAATGTTTTATTTCATATAGCAAAAGTAAATAATATAATGAAGTATAAATTTTTAGGAGTGTCTGGTGTTATAATAATTTGAATTATATTATACTTTTTTGTTTGCTAGTAAAAATCTCGTTCTAACTGGTATCTCTTAAAAATTTTCATTGTATGAATTTTTTTTCTGTCAAGGGCTTATGATGGGATGTACCATAAAGAAAAAGAAGTCCATAGCACTGCCTCTTTATATAATACATTCAGGTGCCATATGATTTTAATTAGTGTTTGGTTGATTGTATGGTAAATTCCTAATATTGGAGAGCTTCTTTCACAATTTCAGATAATAGTATAGAGGATCTGCCAATGCTAGGAATAAATCCATTCTTTTTTTTCCCCCCACTAATATGCATTTAACATTATTTCATGAAATCTAAGTCTTTTAAAATTTGTTTGTTTGCAAACACTGTGTCAGAGCTTTTTTGAAACAAAATGAAGATTTTTCAGCAATACCTTGAATCAGGCATGAAAATTTTCAGTCTTTTGACTGAATTCAGTCTTTTTGATCATCATTGATGCATTTGAGATTTAGTATTTAAATTAATTTAATGAATTTAGTTATACCGAATACAGTGATATAATGAATATTAGTTAATTTAATAATGAATACATGTACAAGAATAACAGGTAATGTGTTATATGCATAATAATTTATTTGTTCTATATGATCTGCAGCAAAGTTATGTCTTTTTAGCTGTTTCGTGCTTTCATGCCTGAATTTTGTTAGAACATCGATATCAAGGGGATCTGCCCCCTTATCAACTAAAATAATAAATAAATTAAATAAAAAGAATAATAATTTTTATGTTTAATTTTTTTAAATTTACTACTCACACTACAATAAAGTTAGGTATATTCTTAAACATCAAATTCAATTTTTCCAGCTTATGATGTCATCTGTTTTAAATTCTACTTTAGATTCGATATTATAGCTCAATCCGTCTTGTGTCATGGTTGATCGTGAATAGCTTTTTATTATTTTTAATTTTGAAAAAGACCTTTTGCCTTCTACTTTCTCAGGAAGTGTTGTATATACAGGGGTGCAGTGGGGCCAAGGTGGTGCCCAGTACTTTTTTTTTAAGTGGTGCAGCGCCCTGGTTAATAAAAATATTAGGTGTTAAAAAATGTACAAAATTTCTAATGTAAGATGCGATATTAAATTTTTTATGCAATCAATCCCAGAACTTGCAGCACCAGATGTTGAAAAATTGTTCGCACTTAAATTTCTGCTATGTAGGTCACTTGTTACCTATTGATGTCTTTTATTCTTTTCTTTTTCAATCATTCAATTATCTCCCAATTGTCTCCATCTGTACAGTTCATAGGAAAAGTATCTCTTAGAAAGAATTACTGCATTTTGTCAACATGTGTCATCCTCAATGTTTATTAAATTTAATGGTAAAAATGGCATGCAATATCTTATGTCATAACATGGTTGTTTTGACGTAGAAATACTACTGAACATAGCCAGTCTCGCCATGTCAATTACGAGTGTTCCACAAGTCTCATTAAAGGAAAAGAGGAACTGTGGTTGTTGTTCTAAATTGTGTTTTTCCTACTTTGTTGTTGTAAATAATAAAATTTTAATTTAATAAACACTTAATTAAAAGGACAACTTTGACCACTTCTCTTAAAAAAAATTCCCATTCAACAGGCTTTATTTATAGTGCACTGTCATTTTTACTTTTCGAACATGTACCATGTAAGGAAAGTATTGTAATCATGAAAAAATTTGACTTCGAGATTTTGGCATATTTACACGTTTTGAGGTCTTCTGCATTTATGCTATTTTTACGAGATGTATGCATGTATATATGTGTGTTTGTGTATGTGAGTGAACACGAAAGCTTCTAAACGGGGCATTCAATTGAGCTGAAATTCGGTATATATGTTATAAACCACCGTTGCAAGACTGGTATTGATTTTGGTGTGTATATGACTTTTTTCTGCAGGGCTACGACAAGATTTCTTTTACATTATGGCCTATGGGAGGAAATTCTTGAAAGTGCACTAGCGTTTAAACGGTACATTCGATTGAGCTCAAATTGGGTATATATGTTATAAATCACCATCGTAAGACCGGTATTGATTTTGATATGTATAGCACTTAGTTTTTCTACAGGGCTACGACAAAGATTTCTTTTACATTATGGCATATGGTTGAAATTATTGAAAGTGCACTAGCGCTTAAACGGCGCATTCAATTGAGCTTCAGTTTGGTATATATGTTTGAATTATTCATTGATTAAAATTTATTTAAATGCTTGGTAATGATCTTAATCGCATGTGTTCGAAAAGTCGAGTGGATTCACTGCAGATTTTTTATTTTAGGACTGCATCCTTGTTATAGGAAAAAATTTAGTAAGCTGGGGCAGGCTTAGTTGGAGACTTTTTTGTCGACAACGTTTAACCTTGACAATTTTGTTTTCTTGCTAACATAACATAAACATAAACATAAACCCCAAACTAGAATATTCTTATCCAAACTCCTTATTAAAATATTTGTACACATACTTCAAATGCAATAAAAAATGAACTGAGCATAAGCAAAACATTATCTCTGAGCTATGCATAACTAAAAGAAAAAAAAAAAAAAAACTTCAAAAGGTACAGAATACTAAAATATATTTCTGCAGAAAAATCTACCGCAAAATTTCCCTTAAAATGTTAAAAACACTGTTTAAAGATAACAGAGAAACACTAGAATAAACCGACTTCCTCTTCCTCCTCAAGATTCATGCAATTTTAATATCTTCAAAACATACTTAATTTACTCTAGTAAAATAGAATAAAATCAAAACTCACCACGAACAATCCCAAAATCCTTTATTGATTAATATTAAACCAAAAAATTGTATGTGAATTCTGCAAATCGGTGTAAGCAAACCCATATAATGAGTAAAATTATCCATCTTTCTTAAAACCTTAAAAATTTCCAGTTTTTCATCACAATTTATTCTTGTAGCAATTCACATAAAACTAAAACAACATCCAAAAACCTTAATATAAATACGCGGCTATAGAACACAACAATATAAATTCTCAACTGGGTCATTCTCAGAAAAAGCAGGAATTTCTGTCATATGATATTTATAATGAAAGTTACAACTTTTAAACTAATATACATGAGTTTTGAACCTTAATAAAAGAGGTAGAAAGCATAGAAACTGCAAATTAAGTAAAATCTACTAAATTTATTAATCAAAATTTGTCCACAGATGGTGATTAGTCACGTCTGTGGACTGTCACTTCTTACTGTTTCCCTAATTTCTAGGCTTATAGTTGCTAAAAAAAAACATTAAATAATCTCAATAAATATCATTTTGAATTGTGAATGTATTTGAAATACTAGCTTCAAAACAAAAAATTGCATTATAAATTTTAAAGTACTCTTAATTTCAAAATAAATGCTTGTATACGGGGTGATAGGTCACATCTGTGGACAGAAACAAAAGTATTAATAAATTCCTCCAGATGGCAGTATTTTATTGTTACACTTCATAAATCTGTTCTCAAAGAACCATTTTGTTTGCAGATACTAGAACAAGTGTATTACTTTGTGTTTAACTGTATTTACTTTTAAGTTTTTAGCAGTTTTTTGTTATGTGTAGAGATCAACACATCACATCTGTGGAGCTAACAGAACTCATATAATTAGGTAAGTTTATTAAACAAACCAATATACATATAATTTTAGGTATTAAAAATTTGTTTACTGATTCTTAGAACATAATCTTGAATACATCAGTGTCTTAAATGTAGAAAAGTATGGTTTCATCACGTCTGTGGACATCACATCTGTGGACAAAGTATGTCCACAGATGTGACACTGTGTCTACAGATGAGATTGGGACAGGACTTGAAGTAACCAATATGCCTTATATTTAAGTTTAATGGTTTGGGTTATCAAGAACATTACTAAATACACAATATTTTAATATGTGAAATAACCATAATTTTACCAAAATTTAATGTATTTTGAGATTTTAGCACAGTGGTAAATTTATTTTCATGTATTATTTTTTCTTATGTTTGATTTTTTTTTTTTTCCCTTCAGATTTAAAATTGAAAAACAAGAGGTTAGAAATATTATTAAAAAAACCTAAAAAGAAAAGTGAGAAAGAAATAGAAAGAAGAGAAATGAAAAAGCTAAGCATGAGACGTGCCAGAGCGAGATTAAAGAATGAAAATCCAGAAATGTATGAGGAAATAAAAAAGAAAGATAGGGAATATCAGAAAGCATCAAGAAAAAAAATTACATATTAGAAAAAAATGGCGTGAACGAGCTAAGATTCATAGGAAAAAGAAAAAAGACATAAAACAAAATCTTATTGGTACTCCACCTGAAAGCCCTGAACATGAAACCCTCAACAGCAGATCATCTTGTTCCAGGGTTAAAAGTGGCATTAAAAAAAAAGAAGGAAGAATAGAAAACTAATGAAGGAAGAATTGGATAAACTTAGAGAAGAGAATAAAATGTTGAAAAGAAATGTCAATAAGTACAAACAAAGATATTTCAGAATAAAATTAGCAAAATAAGATACACCAAAAAAAGAAGTAAAGAAAATGTTTAGTGGCCAACAGGTGCCTGATGTTATTCGTAAAAACCTTGAGTTTGGAGCTGTATTAAGTAAACTGATTAAGGAGAACTTCAAAAAATGTGTTTTAAGTAAAAAGAGAAGTTTAATAAGTATGATAAGTGGTAAAATCATTTTAAAATGCAGGTATTACCGACGAATTTCGCTTTTAACATCAAAAAATCTGTTAAAAATGAAAATTGGCCTTCAAAAAACAAAAAAAATTTCAAAAAGAAAGAATGAAAAATGCTATTGTGACGTTTCTTGAACAAGATGATAATAGTAGGCTCTGCCCTGGAAAAAATGACACAGTTACAAAGAAAAAACAGAAAATGCAAAAAAGGTTGCTATCTGATTCTATAAAAAACTTACACCAAAAATTTATAATCAAATTTCCAGAGTTTAAACATATTAGCTACTCACAGTTTTGCCATGAAAGGCCATTTTGGATTGTCTCACCTGATTGTGAAAAACGAAATACTTGCAACTGCAATTTATATGATAACATTAAATTGATTTTGGAAAAATTGAAATTGATAGGAATAATTAATATAGGATCACCTAATGAGTTACTTCAAAATATAACTTGTGATAAACAACTTTATGTAAAATGTCTACAGAAAACCTGTTTGAAATGTGCAAGTAATGTGATTGAAATGAATAAATTTACAGATATAGTAAAGTACGAGCAATGGGTAAACAAAAAAGTAGAGCATCAGATTGCAAATGGGGTTAAATTGATACAAATAACTAACAAAGAAATAATTACTTGCTCTAAAGGTGAACTAGTTTTGAAATTTACTAAGCAACTTGCACAGTATAGACAGCATGTTGCTAACATCAGTAAGTTATTCATATATTAAAATGCAGTTTGTATTTTGTACCCAAAAGGTAGTGTATGTGTTTTTCAATTATTTTTTGCTGAATGTTTTAAAATTTCAGTGATAACTTTCTACTAATTCCAAAACCAATGGGTAATTATGCAAATTGATACTTACATTTATGCTAATTTCTTACCTTTTCCTTCACATACAGCCCGTAAAACCCTTTGTGTCATGTCTGTGGAAATGGTGGTCACATCTGTGGACATCTTTTATTTTGTGTTCTAATAACTTCAAAATTTATTATATATGATCTGAACCACTATAACAGTGTCATTATTTAAGCTAAGATCTCTTCAGAATATACGTATAAACTTAATTAAAATTAAAAAAATAAAATAAAAAATCAGTAGTGAAATTCCTGCTTTTTCTGAGAATGACCCAACTGTAAACCAATACACAGTAAAGCAAACAATAATCATTTAAATAAACAAAAGCACAGTTTAATTCCTTATTTAATGACCTTGATGTACATTTATATTTGTGAACAATGTGCCTTTTTCCCAAAATAAATCCATCAAAGGGCTTTCAAATACACAGAAGAACTTACGACTAACATTTGCACCAGAGTTGGCAAGTTTTTGACAGTTGGTGGTTTTATCCGGTTTTAACCATCATGTCAAAAACCCCTTTTTGACATAGTTTTTGACACTAAGTGTCAAAAACCTAAAATTTTGTCCTAAAACCACTTTTGTAACAAAAATATTTGTACAACTATCATAATTTTTGACTTAATACACTAGAATAAACCTTTGGACAATGCAAACTATTATTTTGTTGACAAGACAACCCCCAAACTTGAGTTTGGTTCAAGCTGTACTGAATAAAAAATAACTAAATAAGCTACTATAAAAATAGAAAAAAAAGTATTTATGAAAAAAAAAAAATTATCAACCTATTTAGTTTCTAAAAATGAAAATACATTTGTTTTAGTTAATCTGCGAAATTACAAGTAAATAAAACAAATATTTTCAGTTTTACACAATTACATTTTTACCTAGTCCCATTCTAATTCCTTTTTACCCCGGAGCATGCGGTAACAAAACACTAGTTTTGCAGCTTTTTGTAATCCAAGTTTATTACGTAACTTTGTCTGGATAGATCCAAAATTGGAAAAGATTCTTTCTATTGATGTTGAACTGCAAGGACAAGAATGCAAATGCACCATCAGCTGTAGAAGTTCTGGTGAAATACTGCTGTTTTTAATTTTTCCCACAGCATGCAGGCAAGAAGCTATATCTGCTTCATTATGGATATTACTCCATCCATCTTCAACTAATGTGCAGGGTGAGAAATTGGGAGCAAAAATCTAGGCGTCAATGGCACCTAACTTTTTTTCCCCGGTTGCCAAACTGTCTCGTTCAGGTGCAGTTTCGAAAACCTTTGTTTTGTTTATATGCATAAACTATAAACAGGTAGGCTTAATGATTATGTACAGTAATAATAAACAAGATCAGGACTATTAAAATTAAGATAGTAATAAATATTAAGTAAATATAAAATCAATTTTTATAGTTTTCTACCTATGCATCCAGAATAAAATATTATGATACACTTTACAAGACCATGGTCTTTAGTTTTAGTTTAGAAGTATTTTATAAATTGTTGCTAAATAACTACAATGCCTATGGTAGATAAACTTATGCAGTATACGTGTACTAGCTTCAAAATGTCACCTGATCAACCACCACTGTAAGCAAACAGGTAGTACATGTTAAAATTGTAGAAATATGTATTTGTATTCTCACTGGGTTGAACTCAAGTTGGGAGAGGGTCTATGAAAGCTTTCAATCTCACCAAGAAGGATTTATTATTTTACATAGCTATTTTATCATACTAAAAATTATTTTTATTTAAATTACTTAAAACATATGAAAAAACACTCAAAATACTGGTGTTAAACGATAAAGTAATTAAAAAACTTTGTAAAAAACACACATAAGAAGTAAAAGGAAAAAGGATACGCGTTTCGTTCAAAAATTGTTTTGAACTTCTTCAGTCCAAGCACTTCGACGTAAAGAACACAGGAACAGGGAACTGAAAGGAGAAAAAAAACAAGCAAGATGTTGCCACAAGGGGCAAAGAAAAGTCGAACAAAACCACGGAGAGGGGAGAAAAAAAAAAATAAAAATAAATAAAAAGGGGGATAGAAAGGAAAGGAAAGAAGCACAAAAAATACAGAAATAAAAAAGGAATAAAGAAAAATAATAAAAAAGGGAACACACAAGTACAAACACACACACAAAAAAGAGAAAACAGAACAAACAAACAAAAAACAAATAGCACACGTATTATTATTATTATTATTTTTTTTTCTCTTCTTTAAAAAAAAAAAAAACCCACGAACAGGACAGCACAATAAATATAAATATTATTATTATTTTATTTATTTATTTATTTTTTTTTTAAGAAGTTCAAAACAATTTTTGAACGAAACGCGTATCCTTTTTCCTTTTACTTCTTATGTGTGTTTTTTACAAAGTTTTTTAATTACTTTACTTAAAACATATTTTAATACAAACTGTATCTTAATTATTAAAATTTTTATATTAAAATAAGTTTTTTTTAATATTTTCAAATTACTAATTCAATTTAAGTTTTTTTTTATTTACATTATCTCATAAAGGAGTTTTATAGATAAATTGTATGAAGTTTAAACCATCAAATATAACAGTTTTATTCAAACAATATTTTTATTTGAATTATCGTAATTTAGGCCGCAAGTCCGAAATTTATTTTCCCAAAATCCAGACGTTTTGCTAATGTCACCTCCCCCACGCACACACACAAATAAATAAATTTTGTGTGTGTGCGTTCATTTTTTCATTTTTTCATTTTTTCATTTTTTCTCGAAATTGCATTAATTAATTGCAGTCAATCCATGTACTGTTTTCAGTCACGAACTGCTGCACTTAGCCAGCCGCTATTGCAGCGCTGCAACGCGCCGCGGCAAATAAAAATCCAAGATGGCGTCCGGACCGTAAACCTGTACTCTCCTGCGGTAAATAATTATATTTAATTAATGAATATTAACTAATCCAAATAACTTTTACACTGCCTTATTTAAAAGGATCTCGCGCGTTCATCAATATTGATATTAAGTATTATCATCGCTCTCTTCCCACACCGCCGTGCCCATGGACTAAGAGGGTACAGGACAATCATTGAAGCATTTTGAAAGAACTAAATGAAATTTGCCTAAAAGGTGGCGCTGGGAGTCGTACCCATAAATTTTTTGGCGCATGCTCGTGTGCTAGTAGCTAAAACGTAAACAAATATCAACGGAAGCACCCCGTGGGAGATACTTACGCCGTGTGTTGTCAGAGGGTGCCCATGCCGTTAATCATTAAAAAGGGGTCGCATATTTTCCTTTCAGAGGCTGACGCAGTTTTGCCCGTCTGCTGCTTCCCGATGATCGTCCTAAAGCCTCTTAGTCCGTGGCCATGCCATACGAGCCGAGCTACCGTTAAAACACACATTTGCAGAAAGAATCCAATATGGCGAACGCGAGCTCGTAGTTTTCTCCGATCAACTTCATTAATATACATAGAGTTAAAAAATTATCGCCAAATTTCTTTAAGTTTCTCTATTTGTTTACATTACAAAAAGTTCGATTTAAACAATTACACATCCGCGGAAGACAAGAAAGTGGTCTTCCGCACGTTTTTCAACCACAGAAGACTCTGCAGAGGATCGTTTTCTTTCTGCCACGGAGCGGTGCTTACGAAAGCAAAAGTTTTCTTCACGGAAATTTACATATATATTTTTTCAGCACATTTTGAAAAATAGTAGTCTAGACAGTAAAAATGTCCCCAGAATTCGCAAAATATTTGCTTTTTGCGGTATTTTTGTTTAAAAAGTCGCCGGAGTCGGCCGATGCCAAAATAGTTGCTTTTTAGTCGCCTGTGGCAGCCTTGTATCGGGAAAAATGTTAGGCGTCAAAAATGACGACTGGCTCGGTCGTCAAAACAAAAATTACAGTTGCAAAATATGACTAACGACCGCTAATTTCGCGCTCTGCTAATGTGCATTCCTTTACTTGAAGTTCTGATTTCATTTGCTTTTCTAACTCTTCAGTGACTTCAACTAAGAGACTGCCAGATAATGCTTTTCTGGTAGGAGGTTTATAACCAGGGCATAGCAAATTTATGAGCTTGAGAAATTCGTTTTGTTCAACACCATTAAGAGGGATATTGCAACTGCAAAAAATCTTAGCAAGTTGTAGATCCAGCTGTTTTTTCATGTTGGGTGCAGTTTTCACTATGTAATCAGATATGTTGTTTTGCTGTAAACAAACTCTTTTAACACCTGCAACTCGAGATGTACGTTAATTTACTTCAAATAATTCATGACTTTTCTTTAGACTTGTATCATCAGTTTCCATATGCACTCTTTGTTCCTCATTTACTTTGCTTTGTTTTTCTCTTGTTCTCCACTATTGCATTTTGCTGAATGTACTTTCATCCTATCCACTCTATTGGCCATAGTATGTCCACACTTTTTTCTATCTTCCGTAAATTTTATTTCCTTCTTTCACACAAATAAAATCATTCCATATAGTATTTTTTGGCCTACCACTTTTATCCATGATTTTAATTATGTACAGAACAGATTTAATAATAATAATAATAATAATAATAATAATAATAAAAAAACTGAATAATACAGTTATTTGACCAAAATTTAATAAGTACTACTTTAAAATAGCTTTGCTTTGTTTTAAGAAAGACTAAAGTGTTCTTAGCTAGTTTCGGAAAATTTTTCCAAAACTGACAATATTACTTTGCTGCAAACAAGCTCTCTTATCACTAAGTAAACTGATTGCACACTTCTGACCATTAGCCACCCAGGTGCATACTTTAGAATACAAAGAAAAAACAGGTTTGCTATCTATTTGCCTTTCAAAAGACATTCCACAAAGGATTAACACCGTGTTGCTGCTTACAGCTATAAACTTGAACCAAGAAAAGGGGGGTTGTTTTATAAGTACAAACTGTCACCGAAATAAACTGCCCTTAGTTAAAATTTTTTATTTGGGAATACCTTATTCCCCCGTACACGATATATATTTCGGTTACACACATAACCATCTTCAGTCGTTTCTGGATCTCTCACTGTTTCAAGTGAGTTCCAGAAACGACTTGTTCAAGTGAGAGATCCAGAAACGACTGAAGATGGTTATGTGTGTAACCGAAATATATATCGTGTACGGGGGAATAAGGTATTCCCAAATAAAAAATTTTAACTAATTAATCCGCCGTATTAAATAATGTTTTATATGTTTTTATTAAACTGCCCTTGTTTTGAATAATTAAATGGAAACTATTAACATAATACAATGAAGAGTATATTATAAAATTTTAAGTGTATTGATAATAGCAAATCATTATTTCATTTTCAAATTATTAATTTACTTACCCGGGAAATATTTATAAAACAGATGTGGTTTATATGTAATATTTATGCAGAAAATTTATTTATACACATATTTAGAATTTTTTTAAAAAATGTTTAAATAACTTAGGATTATTCATTGAATAAAGGATAAGGAATAGTTTTAGTAACACTTCTAATATTAAATCATGCATAAAGTAATTCATATAATTATCTATATTAACACATTTAGAAATAGCTGGGTACTTAGGGGAGAAAAAAATAGATGTGTATAAGTACTTACACAAATACTTTTACCTTTTCAGATATTTAGTTCTAACATGACAAATAATATGAAGGGTGATATGTAGTTTTAATGTAATTACATTAATTGTGAAATATAATGTATTTAAAATTGTTATTCATGACCATAAAAAAAAAACATTAGGTTTTCGACAGTTTTCGTCAGTTTTTGACAGTTTTCGACACTTTTCGACTGGTTTTTGACGTGTCATGTCAAAAACCAGTTTTTGACGTCAAAAACCCAACCCTGATTTGCATATTAAGTATTCTGTGCAACAAACATTTTCCAGTTTTCACGAAAATTCATGCTACTTATGATTAACAATGGGGTTGCTCCAGATCTACCTTTAATCAAACCTACTATGCTTGCATATCGCCTGTTATAACTTACTGCTGCAAACCACTTGTTACTGCTTCTAAGAAAATGATTGATTCCCTTGAAAAATTTCAAAATCAAGCCTTGTGTCTCATTACTGGAACAGTGAAATCCACCCCTATTGATTTACTTATTGCCAGAAGTGTAGTGGAGCTGGAATGCACTAGTATGACATTCCGGTACTTTTTGGTGAGATGGAACTGCGTTCAGGGACTCAAATGAGATTATTATTATTGTAGATCTTAACCCACTTCCCGTGTGGAAAAATAAATATTGCATAATCTGCTCACGCTAACAATATTTCTGTTTTCACTCTATGGATACCATAGTACTAGTTGAAATCTTCTCAGAGTTTAGTCAATTAGGAATTCAATCCCCTGCTCTTTCTGTTCTCTCTGAGTCTTTGAAGAAAAGAAACATCAGGGTCATTCCATGTCAAATCAACACAATTTTGGGAGATTTTCCGAATTGATGTCTCAGATTTTTATGATTTTTGGTATGCAGCGATATATCACAGACTTACAGAAAAAATACCAAATTTCAGTTATGTTGCACAATTATTTTTGAAGAATAATTTTTAAAGATTTAAATTTTTATGAAAAAAATTCATATTTTGGCACCTTTAGATGCCTATAGGCTGGCAACCAGTGATGGTATAAAGCTGAGAGTGGTCTCATTTTAAAGCTGTTGAATGGAGCTTTAATATGATATGCCACAAGATAGGCATTACAATTTAAAAAAATCAAAAATTTTAAAATTTAAATTTCTCAAAAAGTGGCAATTTTAAAAATTCCCAAATATTATCAAATATAGTTTGTAATGTTTTAATACATACAGCATCATTTTAATACAACATCATGTGATCTCAATGGGATCAAGAGATACTGGGCTTCAGAAATACACATGTTTTGTAAATAATGTACCAAATTATTAAAATTTTATTTTTTAATTACTAATTTTGCTATGCAGTGTGCAGAACACTAGGGTCAGGTGGGGTAAAATGACCATAAATTTAGCTATTTTCAACTTTACTAAGCTACACATCTAAAATGATACAACATATTTAAAATTTTTTGACAAATATTTTACATTGGACTATCTGACAGTAACTACACATTTTTGTTTTTTTCTTTTACAAACATTAAAACTGTTTGATCATTAATTCTTTTTGGCTTGTTATTATGACCATTTTACCCCATGGTGTGGGGTAAAATGATTATACATGAAAAAAATGAAACACACTCATAGAAAATGATGTTATATGGATAAGATCAACTGGAAAATAGATAACAAATATTTTATTAAACAGTTTTACGAGGAATTTTATCTTAGCAATCAGAATTTATAATGTCCTCTATTATCGAAATTTGACTCATCTAGTCAGGCACGTAGCCAGGAAAATTTTTCGGCGGGGGGGGGGATATGAACTTATATGTGTATAAATAGACGGAATTTCATCACTAATCCAAAAATTTCGGGGGGAGGGGTATATCCCGATATCCCCCCCCTGGCAACGCCCCTGCACCTAGTATTTGAATTATCTGTTCAGTTTGAACTTCCTCGACATCGTCATTTTCTGGCAATGAACATTTTTTCAAATAAAGTTTTTGCAAAGTATTGAATTGCAAATAGCTCCTCTTCTGCAGACAAGATCTGTCCAAAAATGCTTAATAAAACTTTTAGCCAGCAGATATTTTGCGCAAAAGAGGCATTGTGGTATGACATTTTGAACTCTTCTTTCCACTCTTTTTAAATAAGAATTGGGATTTTTCTTCACAAAATATCAAGAATAGCATACTTTCTTTACTTCATGGTCTTCAATTTCATGCTTTTTTTCAAAATGTGCAGCAAACACATCATCTGTTAGCATTTATTTATAAATTTCTGATTCCAGTATCGTAAATTTTGGGTTATTTTTCTTATTTCCAGGTAGAAATAAAAGTAGAATAACGGAATCTATTTATTTATTCACGTTATTACTATTAATACCTTATAAAATATATTACAGATGAAAAAAAGAAATCTAAAATGATACATGTGTTCTTCAAGCCTATCAGTATGATCGTTTTACCCCACTTTCTTTGAACTACTCCAAAATAAAAAATAATACGAATACAAATTATCTTGATACAGAAATATATTCCTCAAGAATGACAGTAGGCTTTGTATCATCAAAATTTCAAGAACTTTAAATCACAAAAATGCTACAGCAAAGTAAATTTCTTGTATAGATAGAGTCAAACATGAAACTGTAAGTGCTGCCATTACATATTAAAAGAATATTACCAAATCAAATAAATTAGTTTAAAAATATTGCTTGTAATATAAATGAGCTAAACAAAAATCAGTATGCCAATAAACCAATGCATTTGACATTTATTGTCTGCTTTTTGTAGACTGTTCATTTTACCCCACCTGTTCATTTTGCCCCGCCTAACCCTATTAAATTAATGAAATGAGTTATGTTCTTGTAAAGATTGCAGTAAAGTGCAAGTTACATTCCTCCATCCTTCAGGCCCAACCCCCTCATTTATATATCCCACACCACCTGATACACTGTGGATCCCTTTTGCAGATATGATATGCAAAGTTAACCCTATCACGCAGACTGCCTGAACATACAGTTTACCAGACAGTGAAGTGAACAAATGTGTGGGTATCTTCCAACGATTGAAGTCTCAATGAACTAATTTGTTAACCCTTAACTTTACTCATAATATTGGAGTTTTAATGGTAAGTGTCTATGTGACCTTTCTCCATTAGAAAAAAATGTAAAAGTAATAGCCACTGCTTGTTTCATTGAAATGTGTTGCTTGTTTCATTCAATGAAATATTCAAAATTTTCTGAAACGATACTAATTCTGATATTTTTCACAACACGTGTATTTCTGAAGCACAGTATCTCCTGATCCCATTGCGATCCCATGATAGAATTTTGCTGTACGTATTAAGAAATTATAAACTATATTTGATAATATTTTGGAATTTTTAAAATTGCCACGTTTTGAGAAATTTAAATTTTAAAATTTAATTTTAAAATTTGCAATTTTTAAAAATTGTAACTCCTATCTTGTGGCATATCATATTAAAGCCCCATTCAACAGCTTTAAAATGAGACCACTCTTAGCTTTGTACCATCACTGGTTGCCAGCTTATAGGCATCTAAAGGTGCCAAAATATGAATTTTTTTCATAAAAATTTAAATCTTTAAAAATTAATTACTTCAAAAATAATTGTGCTACATAACTGAAATTTGGTATTTTTTCATAAGTCAGTGATATATTATTGAATACCAAAAATTATGAAAATCTGAGAGACAAAGTCTGAATCAGTGTGTTGATTTGACATGGAATGACCCATCCATCATCATGGATGCAAATAGGGAAATACATGCAACCACTAGATTCTTAGAATGAATGTCAATAACAAAAGGAACGCAGATGTTAAACGTGCATTGTGGACAATGAAACTTGTGACTGTCCACTTGACAGGTCAGTGGCAGATCCAGGGAGGGGCTAGAAAGCTTCAACCTCCCCAAATTGTTAGAGGGTGGCATTCTACTTTATTATACACTTTGGATAGGTAAAATTAACTTTTTCCCTGAATTATCCCCTCCAAAAAAATTTTACATTGGTTTAGACTAAAATTTTCCTTTATTTACATTTTGTTTGGGTCAAAAGTTTTCCTTTTTTTTTTTTTTTTTTTTTTTTTTTTTTTTTTTTTTTCCCCCCCAAAATTTAGCCTCTTATATTGGTTAATGACATAAAAAGTCAGGTTTTCATGATGGGTCATTATAAACTTTTCTCCCCACCCTGCTGAGTCATGTGTTCCGGGGAAAAAAATTTTAGTACTACAAAACTGCTTATTTTTATGCTCAAATAACAGGCCCTCTGACTAGTTACCTAGGAATGAGTTCAGCTGTTATGGAGGAAAATTATTTGAACTCCTGGTCTGGATCATATCTCTACTGATACTGATCGTAATAGTATAAAAACTCAGAGAGGCTTTATTCAGGGGGTCATTGATCTGTTTTCTCAACTTGCCATTGATTTTGGAATACAGAAATTTTTGCTACCCCACTGGCCCATCGAGGCCAAAACACAGGTTGTCCTCCGGCGACTGATAAGGGTATTTTAGCTACTAATTTAAAGATAAGGTGACTTGGGCTACTTTTTTGAATAAAAATTGTCATTTTCATACTATTTTCAAGTTTTGGCTACTTGTAGCTTATTCCAGGTGGCTCATTTGAAAATCAGATTTTGGTTTTTGTCACCTCCCTTTTGATTTCAAAGTTGCAATTCATCGCTCATTCGTCTAATTTGCTTTTAAACCGTATTATAAAAAGAAATGTACTATGCTCTTATATAATGCATGAAGTTTTTAAATTTCTTATTTTATTTATTCCTTCTAACTGAAGTTAAGTGACGTATGTTTATTTTTTAACTACAAAATTATTCAAAATCGCCCTGGAGACTGTACCAATACAGTTCAATTCTTGGTGGAAGAAGAATACTTCCATGTTATAATGGTCATGTTTTGTTTTAATTATAAGAAACTTTCATAAAATGTTGAAAATTATACTGTATCCGTTGTATCCTGTAAATGTTGAAAATAATACAGTTAAACCTCGAAAATAATGTAATAAAATAAACCTGTAAAATTATACTGTATCCGTCGTATCCTGTAAATGTTGAAAATAATACAGTTAAACCTCGAAAATAAGAAAAAGCAAGTAAATAGTCTAGGTTAACAGTTTGGATTAAAATTTGTCAGTTTATTTGGTAAAATCATACAAGCCGGTGCACACCCCATGTAAACATGGCGACAGTCACTGGAGCTTGGCAATTGCCAAGCCCCAGCGACTGTCGCCAACTATTTTCCACGATCAGCAAAGTATTTTAACACATTAAAATTGCACATATATTCCACTAACAAAAACATTAAAACAAAATACACCACCCATATTTAACCCAAAAAACATCAGCAAATTCAGTGACAGGCAATTAGGATGAGCAAACAGTGGACCATTTTTAACTAAAAAAACTACAATGGATTAAACAACCTAGTTGTACAGCTAATGTAAACTGGGTAAACACTGGCCCATTTTCAACTCAAAAAAACATCGGTGGATTAAACAACCTAGTTGTATACCTCATATAAAGCCAGTATGATTAGAATAGCACATAAATAGCTCTTACGATACTATAAAAACATCAAATATCAATTTAAAATTCACATTAAAAACCTTAAACATTGCAAGGATTTGTTAAAAATAGGAATGTAACAGAAATCTGGCAAGTATCTGGCCTATCCGGTTGATTTTTCAATGTCCGAAATACCATCGGATATCCGAATCATGACTACCGGATATCTGGCTCCTCTGCCGGATATCCGGCTTCTCTGCTGTATATCCGGCTATATACTACTAAAGTTGTATCTATAATATGCATAAGACAGGATGAAAAATTATGCTTGAACATTCTTGATAAAGTGATACATAAGACAGATGGATATATTTTTTGATTGTTGTCTTATCATGCAATCAAATTGATTTGCAATATCAGGTCTCTATCCAAGATTGAATTAGTAGGTGAGGCTGAAAATAACCAAACTACTGGCCATTTTATAAAGAGGACACCCAATGGGTAGTCAGCGTTGCTCCCTATGAAAGAATGGGCAGTTTAACATCCAAGCCCAAGAAGACGGACATCGAACTTGGACCCAAGGTGTGATAGAATTGTTCTCTAGCCCATTTATGCCTAGTTTCCCTTTTTTGGATCAGCATTTTCGCTATTAGTTAAAAATGTTATCTATTTTTCTTAGCCTTTATTCACGAGTATTGAACCTCAACTCCAAAAAATATTTTAACATGACTCAGTAAGATGTTGAATTTTCAATTTTTATCATAGTGATTTTAAAAGAAATCATCCCTTGTTCAAGAAGTTGATGTCAGAAATTTATCTATTATTGCTGGCATTAGCAAAAATCGAAGAAAGTTGCAAAAATAATTTAGGCTCAAATGAATTGACCCTTACATTACCTGGGTGGCTTCATATTTTTCTGATTTGGTTTGCAGGGAATTCGAATGCGGAATTTATCTTTCGAATTCGACATTTGGACTGAGATTCCTTACTTTTCTCGACAGATCACTTAAGTATGATGTTCCTCTTCTAGAAGAAAGTTCTCTATAACGATCAAAAATTCCTTTAAGTATTTCTTGGGCTGATAATGTGGGACTCTGTCCACCAGTCATTGCTATCGCCAACCCTTGGTCTCTATCTAATTCCAGGTTTGATGGCTGCCAATAAGATTCCCAGATTATATATAGCCTCAAAAGAGCCCTCACATGAATTGAAACATATAGTTGTATTTTTTTGAAGTGCTATAAGTCCAGTTTGGGTTGCTATCAAGAAAGTAAGTTCTTTCATAGACGGGCCAAAGCATGTTCTCAGGGCAATCAATTATACAATTAATAATTACCTGACAATCAGCTACAACTGGTAGATTGAGTAATGCAGTGCAATGTATTTTTTGCCCATCCTAGAAAATGTCTCTTAGCAATTGTATTTGACAAAAGGAAGCATGTAAAGGACATTAGTTAAAGGCGCATTCTAAATGCAGAAATTTCTTCCTTTGGAGAAAATGATATGTACTTTCCTGCTTCCAACTATCAATTTTTTTGTCACAGATTATTCAGAGTTGACTGGAACTCTTGCAAACTGTCTCCGCTGCCTCTTTTGGGCAATATCAGTGCGCTATTCAATGGACTCATTAAATAGCATGCTGTATTAGATTGAAATGTGTACCATTTTCCTTGACACAGTCAAAGCGTAGAGAGGCGAGATAAACTTGTTACAGAGTCAGCAAACAAGGTTTGTGAACCGGAATCCTGGGCTGGCTTTATACAATTTATATTTCTGTCCAGAAATATTATTCCTAAATTTACCCATAAGACAGAATTTCAGTTAATAACAATAAAAAAATCACAAGTAAATATTTTTGTGAAAAAAAAATCCCACTATCAGTTGGCTGTGTGGAAAGTGCAAGGGTGAAATTTGACGTGCACGATTCCCAGTTTTCATATAAAATGTGGGAGGAGTACACTCACTATGTCCCTCATTGTGGAACGTTGGACCTCACCGTAGATTCTGTCTTAAGTGTAACTTTAGGTAAAATAACCCAAATCTCATTCTCTTTTCCTTTCTATAACGTATAATATCATAATTGTTATTATAAATTATTTCTTAGTTCTTGTATATGATATATTGACAATAAAATTTAATTATTAGAAAGAAGTGTTGTTTTTAAAGTGGAAAAATGGGCGAAAATGGTAAAATTTCCGAAAATTTGGCTTTGATTCGCAAGGGTCAAATATTGTACGATTTCGAATTTTTTTTTTTGTCTTTTGTCTTCTATTTACTAAAGGCAATTTTTCTGCACTATTATATTTTGATATGAAAAACAATTTTTTTCACCCCACCCTAGTGCCCACCCCCTCTAGACTTCATGGCTCCACCCAGCAATAATTTTCAGAATTTATCCATTTCTGAAAAGTTTGTTTATCTGGTTAAAACCTTTTCAGGTGTATTTTTATACTTTAGTCTTCCTGATACTATGTAATTTGTACATTCAACAGATTTAGTTAACAACTTAATGTTTTTTGCACCTTTACTAATTACATAATTTTACGCCTTGGGAATTTCAAAAGTTAGCAAGTATTTGTAGTATAGGGATGCTTGTCAAGTGATGGTTATATGTGAAAGTTGTTAAAAGTGGTAGTGTGCATTGTGATTGAGCAGATTTGCAATTTTTAAACTAACTGATAAATACCCTGGAATACTGAAATATCAGAAACTCTCTAGATTCACAATAAGTCCTGACTTTATGTTACTCCATGGTAATGCAGATGCTAAGTAAGGATTCTTGTTAAATAATGTTTGGGGAGAGGGGGGCATATGTGGACATTTTTAGTTTAATACAAAAATGTAACCTTTATTTTACAATTTTTTTTTGCTGATCATAAGAGATGTGACAACATTTTTTGCAAATAAAGAATGTTAAAACACTCAGAAATTGTCCACATGTGCCCCTGCATGGGATACATTTGGACATGCTTGAGGCACATTTCAACAAATAGATATAACATTATCAACAATTTAAAATAACAAAGAGAAATGACGGGAAATCGCATAAGTTGAAAATGTTCTCTAGGAACAATATTTTTCTTGCTACTAATAAGCACAGTAAGGTATTTTATTTATATTTTATAATCTTAATAAAAAAGATTTTCAAAGGAAATATATATCTTCTACTGATGTTCTAAGATGGTTATGGTTTGAGTTATGGTTTTTTACCTAAACAAAAATAAATTTACTTAATTATGGTGAATGTTTTAATAATTGAAAGAAATAAAAGGCAAAATAATCAAATACTCTTACATAAAACTCTCATAATCTCATATTAAGTTATAGATATATACAGGGTGTCTAGCCTTAATGTGACCCAATAGCTAATTCCCGAATCGTTTGGTTTAGATATGCACTTTCAATTTGAAAACTGTTTTTAAAAAGTTAAAGAATGCTTTTACGTGCTTTTTGAACCAAAAAACCCATTTAGAAAAAAATTACAAAAATTAAATTTTTATACGGTTCCCAGGTCCTATCACTTATATTTAGGAAAAGATGCAGTACACAAAACCAAAGTAAACACAAAAAGTTTCATTTTATTACCATAAAAACTGACCGAGTTATGGAACTTTGAAAATCATACGTTTCATCCATTTTCTTGGCCATTTTCAAGACTGTCCCTTACTAGCTTCTTGAAAATGGCCGAGAAAATGGATGAAATGTATGATTTTCAAAGTTCCATAACTCGGTCAGTTTTTATCGTAATAAAATGAAACTTTTTGTGTTTACTTTGTTGGAGAGCAAAATTATTGAAAACATTTTGCTCTCCAACTTTCTTTCATAAGTATTTGACCTTATACTCATAAGAATCTAAAGTTTTTTTTAATTCATCCAATTTAGTAAATCCCTTTTGACTTGGTATTGAATTTTACTAGAAGAAAATAGTTTACATCAAGGAACTCATCATCTAATAGCACCTTCAACTCCACGAGATCATCTGATTTAGATTTTACTCCATTATCTTATTCAGAATATGATTTGATTTTTGACTGACCATGCATCCATTCCACCATACCAATCTTAATTCTTTTTTTTGGGGGGGGGGGGAGGGGTTTCTGGATTAGAAACCATCCAATCATTAAAAGCTATTTTTAGTTTACCTTTGAAACAAGAATGAACCCCCAACTGCATACTACATGAACAATGAAGTAGAAATGATAAAACAACTCCGTTTTCTTTTGCATAAATGATAGCTTCTAATGCTCCTAATAAGTTGTGCACAAAATTATAGAATTAAGCTTAGCTACAAAGCAGTGTATTTTGTGTTACTGAAAGCCTTAGGCAAAGGACTTTTTAGTAGGTTCTAATACATATTCATGTTACATACGGAGAAAACTGCCCCAAACTCCAGATCATTAGATCGACAGCCGCGTGTAGGCCCGAACCCAAGAATTCCACACTTTGGCCATCATATTTACCATGTTCCATGCCTTATCCACTCAGCCTGGTGGGGTCTAGCTGAGATTAAAAGCTACAGTATTTATTTAAAAAATTATTTTAAGCATCTTATTGGTTTAATTTTGCGTTATAAGTTTTAAATACGACTATTAGGGACACATTTGGACTGTCCACATGTGCCCCCAAAGTAGTGGCCAAATGTGCCTCATAGTCACATGTTTAGAATTTTGTCAAGCCTAGCTTAGCTTAAATTTTTTTTGACAAATATGATTAATAAATCATTATGTTCATCAAACAAGGTATTTATTTTTATATAATTAATTTTCATAATGTAATATGAATATGTATAATTAGGATTGAAACAAATCCAGTATAACTTACTTTTAAGCTTCAAAACTACTTAATTGACATAACTGGAAAATTTTCACTTCTAATTGCTTCAAATTTTCCTGGAAAATGGTTCATAATGTTCCCAACTACATATAAGTATTTCATAATTTTCATATTTTTTTTAAGTTAGGGAAAATTGAGTTGTCCAAATGTACCCCCCTCTCTCCTACTGTTGCAAGTGAGAGAGTGGTTTTAGCTGAAAAGACAGTTATTGGTTTGAGGGTTGTGAAAGATGCTGTTCAAAGTCATGCCAGCATTTTAAATATTCCTATTTCAAGGAAATTATTAAATGCATTGTCAAAAGCTTATTCTGTGTACAAAGAAACGCTCACAAAGCTGTAGAAGATTGTCAAAAGACACATTCCCATCAGGAATCTGGACAGTTAAACACACACACATAAAACAGATACACACACAAAAGAAAATTACATTGCTTCAGGGGCATTTTGCTTTATTGTACCAGATATTTTTGTCAATCCCCCCCCCCCTCCCCCAATATTCAAAAATTTTTAGCTTCTGATCTTCTAAAGTACTGTTACTTCTCAAATAATTGCAGTTTATTTGTGTTGTTAATATTGTAATGCTACATTGAAATTTTGTTTGTCTATTCGTCTGAATAGTTCAATAATGCCCTGAAATGTTTTTAACTTGATAAAAGTACAAATATCAACATGCAGTTGTGTTGTTCTTGTTGTTTCTCATCCCCCTGGTATAGAAAAGCCTACACCAAGTTTACTAGGGCTGAAGACAAAACCTTAAGATTCGCTTGCAGACATTACTTAAGCATAATGGAATGATCTTCATGGCTTGGGTGATGCTGCCAAGAGAATACTCTCGATATATTTGTCCGTTCCGAACATGCTATTGTTTTGGGTTTATAGCAATTTGACAATCACTGAACTGCCTCTTTTTGAATTGATTAATTTGAATTGATTAAATATTTGATTAAAAAAAAAAACCAACAGTTGTTCATATTTACTTCTTAAGAGAGTTGTGGGTCTACTTATAGTAATCTTAAGTTTAAGTTCGAAGTTAGTGTAAACTGAGGAATTCTGTGTAATTCTGTTTTATTTTTCAAATTATAAAAGTTTTAAAATATTGAATGTCTTTAATTTAATTCCTTTATTCTTTGTTATTTTCATTTAAAATTCCTAACAATTCTCACAATTAAAAAAATTATCACCCACACACCAAATTATGATCTAAAATTAACCTGTAAGCGTGCGCGCTAGGTCCAATGGACCCTTCCACTGAAACAAACTTTCCCCAAGACACCCCTATTTTGCGGAAGTGTTTTAAGTACATGGTAGCCTCTTCCAAGGTCACTTTCTTTATGTTCCCGTAGTTTTTCGCCTGAAATTTCATTCGAAGTCTCGCTTTTGTTCGGATAGGGTCTTTTAGACCCGGCGTGCCTTTGTGTTACTGTTCCCAATTCATTTGTGATAATACCAAAAACATCAAAGATGTTGCATTATTTATCATACAGGGATGAAATGTTGTGTTTGCAAGAATTATTAGAAGAGGTATCAACAGGTGAAGAATCCTTGAAGAAAATGATAATGAATGTTTTCGGTCGCATGATACCGATTCAGAAACTGATATGGATTCAGAATATGAAAAGGACAGAAGAAATTACTTCATTGGTAAAGACAAACTAAATGGTCAAAAGAAAAGCATAATGCTAGAGTTAATACACCTGCTCATAACATTATGACGAAATTGCCTGGGAATTTTGGTGAGGCAAAAAATGTACAAACTCCAAATGATTTGTGGGAACTTTTGATAAGTGAAGGAATGCTGCAAAATGTTGTCAATTCTACAAATATTTACATTACCTCAATTTCTGATAAATTTCAAAGAGAGAGGGATAGCTGTTAGACAACTGTAATGGAAATTCGAGCCTTTATAGGGCTTTTATATATATATGTGGTGCTCATAAGTCATCTCATGTAAATGTGCAGGACTCGTGGGCCACAGACGGAACCGGAATGGATATTTTTCACAAAACCATCTCCTATAAATGCTTCCTTTTTTTTATCAAGATGTTTGCGTGATGATATTGGAACGTGTGATATTAGAAAATGAACCGATAAACTTTCGCCGATAAGAGAATTTTTTGAAGATTTTGTAAATAACTGCCAGCAATATTACACATAAGGAGAATATGTAGCAATTAATGAAAAACTTAAAGCATTCCGAGGAAGGTACTCTTTCAGGGAATATGTACTCAACAAACCTGCAAAGTACGGAATAAAAGTTTTTGCATTAGTTGATTCAAGAACTTTTTATTCTTGGAATTTAGAGATCTATGCAGGTTTGCAACCAGAAGGCCCAAATAATGTGAAAAACATACCTTACAAAATTGTAAAAAGACTGCAAAAAACTATATGGATCCAGTCGAAACATTACCATAGATCAGCAGTTCTCAACCTTTTAACGTTGCGCCCCCCAACAAAGGTTAACTTACGGTGGCACCCCCCTCATATTTTTTAGCATACATTCAATTTTTTATTCTTTAACAATGAACATTTAGTCAAATTTTCTACAAAATAATGTTATCAGTAAAGTTTGAATGAACATTTTAAGTGAAAATGGATATATTTTTGAGTAAAAATAAGATGATTTTTTTAAAAACATGCATCACTACTTGCTCTTCTGTTTTTCTCGTGCCCCCTGCAAACACTCTGTGCCCCCCTTGGGGTCGTACCCCACAAATTGGGAAACGCTGCCATAGATAATTGGCATACTAGTTACAATCTGGCAAAAGATCTTCTGAGAAAAAAGCTAACTATTGTTGGGACAATTAGAAAGAACAAAATAAAGTTACCCGCAGAGTTGTTTCTGGCAAGAACCGTGAGGTGCATTCGTCAATTTTTGGTTTCCAAAAAGATACAACTTTAGTATTGTACGTTCCAAAGAAGAACAAATGTGTCAACTTATTGTCCACTATGCATCATGACAACACAATCGCTGTTGAAATATGCAGTGGCATTTACGCTGTGTATATTGTTTTCCGAGCGTGGAACAGAAAAAGAGAACTGCTTAATTTCCAAACAATGCAGACAACGATCAGCAGCCAGAAGAGAGATTTTATTAAAGTTCACCACATTTACATTATGTACAAGGTTACATGACAAACGTCATGGTCAATGAACTTTCTCATTGGTTGTTTCCATAGATAGTTGAATCCGTGGAAAACAATTCATGCAGGAAAGCCAACAAATCCCTCCCATTTTCCAAAGATTCATCAAATGTTTACGTTTCACAAAATATTCTTTTACAGAAATAGTTCAATTTATCATATGCCAGTGGTTTTTTCACTATATCAGCAATATTCTGTTTACCAGAAATATAATTTAAAAGAAAATTTCCCTTAGACAAATGATCTTTTACAAAGAAATATCTAGTATCGATATGCTTTGTTCTCCTATTCTCAACACAATTCTTTGAGAAAAATATTGCACTCTGACTATCACTATAAATCACTGGTTTTTGTACAACTGATATATTGAATTCATGTTGAATTCTAGATATCCAAATAATTTCTTTAACCAGTTTTGACAATGCAATAAATCCTGATTCCATACTGGACAATGCAACAGAATGTTGTTTTGAGAACAACCATGATATGGGCACATCACCCATCATTACAATAAAACCACGGACTGATGTTCTATCATCTCTGTTAGATGACCAACTAGCATCACTATAAGCTACAATGTCACTGCTTTTTGCATTGGATAGATTTATACAATGATGTGAGGTATTCACAACATATTGATACACTTGACATAAGGTTCTCCAATGAATTTCTGATGGTTCTTGAGGCAAGAAATAATAAACTACCAATCAACGATCTATATGGCACATCCTTAACAACTGAATTATTATCAGATACCATGTCAATTATAGTGCCAGGACTTATTGGAACTTTACATTTAAGTTTTGGAATATCCTTAAAATGATTCATCATTCTCTTAATATTATTTTCCTGATGCATAACTAAACAATTATTTCTTGTCTCAAATTCTACACCCAAAAATTTTGATATAAGTCCCAAATCCTTGATATCAAACTTTGTTTTCAACATGTTTACAGTGTCATTAAGATAGTTATCGTCAAAGGCAAATACTGAAAAATCATCGACATATACAAGAATAAGTACTTTCCAATTTAAAATATAAACACAATTACAATTTTTCATTTGCTGAAAACCTAATTCTAAATGAGTTCCATTCAATTTGAAATACCATTCCCTCCCAGCCTAATGAAGGCCATATAAGGCCTTTTTTAATTTTAGAACATATTTTACACTGTTAATCTCAATGAAATCTTCAGGTTGTTCAAGAAAAGTTTCCTCCTTTATTTTACTATACAAATATGCACACTTAATATCCAAGTGTTTGTTTCCAATCCATCTAAACTACTAATAAAATCATGAAATATCTAACTAAAGTTTACAACTGGAGAAAATGTATTGTAAATGTAAATAACTTCAGTTTGTCTAAAACCTTGGGCTAAAGACGGGCCTTATACCTTTGTATTTTTCCAGATGAATCTCTCATTAGATTGTAAGCCCATTTACACCCCAAAACTTTTCGATTATTGGGTCTAGGGACCAACTCATGTGTATCTCTGGATTTTAGGGTCTCAATCTCTTCTGTCATTGCTTTGTATCAGTGCTCCTTTTCTGGTACACTTAATGATTCTCTAAAAGAAAATGGAATTTTCACTTCAACACAGTGAGCCTTAGCATCAGAATCACTCAAAGCTTCATCCTTTTCATACAAGTTAACTGTTGAAAAGAAATCAAAATTTTTTTCTTCAAAATCTATGCCCTCTTGTACACAGTATTTTTTGACATCATTTAAACTTCTCAGTCTAATCCCAGGCTTAGGGTAATAATATACATCCTTTCTTCCTGCAGATTTTCCAGTCTTTCTAGTTATAACTTTTCTTTTCCAATTTACTCCTTTTCCTTTATCCTCTAAAGGTTTCGATGTATCAAAAAGGACAAAATCTGAATTGGGAGCATCATTGTCATCAATAAGGGGAATATCTAACTAAAATTCACTACTATTTACATTAATAGAAATTGGCTTTGGTTTTTCCTTAAATTTAGACTCATCAAATTTCACATGTTTGGTCTAAATAATTTTGCATGCATTTGGTTTCCAAATTCGATATCCCTTTGTTTTAATTGCATACCTCACCAAAATTCCTTTTTCAGCTTTTGGTTCTAATTTGTCTCTATGTTGCTTGGGGACATTGATGTAGGCAATATTGCCAATTGGTTTCAAGTGTCTTACAGAGAATTTTCTCTCTGACCAAGCATGTAGGGGTATTTTTCCATCTAAATCTTTTGTGAGGGAAACAGATTTTTTTGTAATTTTGGGTGTGCATCATTTCTGCCCATAATGTTTTAGGTAACTCTGCATGATATAATACAGCTCTAGCTCCTTCAAGAATGGTCCTATTGTACCTTTCAGCCACACCATTCATTTGTGGAGAGTATGTGTTAGTTCTTTCTACTTTAATCCCACTATCTTTTAAATTTTCTTCAAAAACTTTTGAACAGAACGCCCTGCCATTATCGGTGTGAATTCTCTTAATTTGTCTTTCCATTTTGGCTTGATATATCTTAAAATTAGGGATGCACCGAATAACATATTTTGCTGAATAACGAATACAGAATACTTGGTTAGCATTTATTAAACTTATTAAACCGTTATTAAACTTTGATTGCAATGATTAATTAGTTTTTTCTTAAACAATATTTCATATGGTGTAAAAACTTCAAAAATCAAAATGCTGCAAAATTTAATATCAAAGTGTGTTTCCTTTATGTATTATTAATAACTTTTTTAAATATTAGTGAAATGCTGGTAATTTTTTTACCTGCATATTTTATTTAAAAAATTAGCAGTTAATTGACTTTACATATTTATGAACATTTAATGTTATTAGTTTTTTTTTTCCCTGGTGGTTACTGTTTTAAATTTAAATCAGTTAGTAATAGAAAGGTTAATGTAATGTGCTTGGTTAACATTTATTAAGATTTAAGAAAAATTGAAAAGCAACAAAATTCAAATTTAACAATCTGAGTGTTTTCTCTTACATTAAAACTAATTTCATTGTGATATTGGTTTTTTGTGTGATTGTGGAACGGTACATTAGGGCTATCTGCCAAGGATGGGGGTGCCTTGGTAGGAGGACTTTCTAAGGATTATTCACATGTGATATTAGTAAGTTACAACTTTAATCAAGTTAGTACTATGGTACTATACTATATCTTTCATTCATGATATAAAAAAATATGTATTTGTTTACAGATTGGTGAATACTTAAATTTGTTTACTATTCGATTGCTGAATATTTAAGTATTTGGCCGAACCGAATATTCAGTTTGTCTGCCGAATAGGCAGTATACCATATATCAACCGAATATTCGGTGCATCCCTACTTAAAATAATCAAATGCTTCATTTTTGTGTTTTAAAAAATAAACAGTGGAAGATCTAGAGTTGTCATCAATTACACTCAAGGAATATTTCAAACCTCCCATCGAGTCTAATGGGGCAGGACCCCAAATATCTAAGTGTAATTAATAATTCTAGCACTTGCTTAGAAGAAATCTTATTAATAGGTTTAAAAGATTCTTTATGAGATTTGGACTTGTTACACACTTCACAACTTTTAAATTTACCACTTAAATTCTCAAGTCCATAAACATTTTCGGATTTTGATAATTTACACAAATCTTTAACATTTTGGTGACCAAATTTAATGTGCTAAGCATTAGATCGCTTTTATCTGTATTATATCCTTCATAATCTCTTATAATATCAGCATTTACAGAGTAGAATTTATTTAGAAATGATTCTAAAAACAAAGAACCATCAGGTTTCCTAATGCTCAATTTATCATTTTTAATGAAAATACTGTAACCTGCTTCATCAATTAAATGGCCGGATATTAAATTTCTAGTCATGTTTGGAGCATATAATATGTTTTTTAGCATGAAAAACTTCTTACCTCTGTTTTGATAAACATTTAAATTAATATTACCTTGACCACAAATTTTTGTAGAACCCTCCGCAATATTTGCCTGCTGCGAATTTGTTAATTCCTCAAAATCACAAAAAAAAAAACTTTTATTGCTACAAAAATGTTCAGTTGCCGCAGAGTCTATGATGAAATTCACACTTTCAGGATCTGACATTAAAGCCATTGCAATAAAAACATCCGAAGTTCCTTTCTTTGCATCCGCATTATTTTTGTGCTGATTCGCACATTATTCTGTCTGCAATTCTTCATTTTATGTCCAGGAAGGCTGTACCCAAAACAGTTTTTAGTTTTTCTTTTGTCGGCAGTTTCGTTTTTGTTCTGGCACTTTTCGGTTTCGACTGCGGTACTCAGTGCGCTTCTAGAAACAGATGGCTCGTGATCATAAATAACCGTCGACTCGACCCGATGTTGGAGTCCGTCAAATTCTGCTATTAGGGCTTTTCAAACATTTGCCGAAGTAAATTCTTTGACGAAGAATTTAAAGACGAAGAAATTGTAAGAAGAATGACGAAGAATTGTATTGATATAGCTGTATGACTACGTTATCGTAATGCGAGGGTAATTGATATAACGTCTGATATGCAATTTCGTCATCAGGAACAATTTTAACCGCTAATTCTAAATCTTTAGCTGCTCTTAACAATCGTCCTATAAACATGGAGATAGTTTCGTTTTTCTTTAGCCGAATGTTCATAAATTCGGTTTGGAGGGATGCGATTCGGGCTTGCGTGCTGGGTTCAAAGTTTTTGCAAATTGAATCCCATGCTTTTTTTGCAGTGTCACATTCTAAAACTAAATTCTTTAAATCTTCTTCTAGTGATAAGCAAATTGTAGATAAGGCCTTTGCGTCTTTAAAAGTCCATGCCTTAAACTCTTTTGCTTCCGTATCTTCCGGTTTCGTTTCTGAGCCATCCACAAAAACAAATAATCCTTGATGTATTAATAACATCTTTATGTTGAATTTCCATTGTCGGAAATTGTCCCAATTTAATTTCGCAATCTGGAATAAGCTCGATTAATCTATGGAATTCATTTTTCATGGAAACAAAAATAAACAACCATACTCCCCTGCTACCATAAGTAAAGGCATTTACGCTGCGGACATTGTTTTCCGAGCATGGACTGGAAAGAGAACTGCTTAATTTCCAAACAACACAGACAATGATCAGCAGCCAGAAGAGAGCTTTTATTAAAGTTCACACATATTTACACTATGTACAAGGTCACATGACCAAACGTCATGGCCAATGAACTTTCTCATTGGTTGTTTCCACAGATAGTTGATATTGTTGATAGTTGATAGTTGTTTTTTTTTTTTTTTTTTTTTTTTTTTTTTGTGCCAATAAACCTCAACCAACCAACCATCCACAGATAGTTGAATCCGTAGAAAACAATTCATGCAGGAAAGCCAACAAAATAGAGGAGCACAAGAAGCCTGAAATTGTGACTTAGTGCATAATCTCATGAAAGGTGCCGCAGACGTGGTGGATGAAATGTCATCATTATATTTGACATCCAGAATTTCTAAAAGGTGGCCTATGGCAGGTTTTTTTTTTTTTTTTTCTGTTCTGAATACTGCCGCAATAAATGCAAAGATTCTTCTTTTGTCTTCTAAAAGTCCTCCTATTCAATACAAAAACTGGCATCTCTATCTAAAATATCTTACGTTAAGCCTCATAGAAGAACAACTTAAATTTTGGGCTTCTTTGCCTTGTATTCCAAAAGAACTAAAAGCCAAACTTAATGATGATCCCAAAAATATTGATGGTCAAGCACTTAAAAAAAAAAAAAAAAAAATCAAACAAAAAGAAGGTGCAGTACTTTCCCACCTAGAAAAGACAGAAAAACAAAAACGCACTGCGAGAAATGCGAAAAGTACTTATGTGTAGAGCACCTGATGACGTTTTGTTTTATGTGCTGCTAATGTTTACTATTCAATATTTTTTCAATGATACCTATTTATAAACAAGAAATTTCAAAAGAAATAATAAAGAATAATTACAGAGTAAAGGTATGCTTTTTAATTAAAAAAAAAATTATTAGTATATAATAGGCTTTTATTTTCCTTTGACAAATTTTATTTTCGTCAAAATATAAGTGGAGATTAAAAATTTTACTGTGTGAATTTTTTATGATAATGTTAGGAAACTTTATTGGTACAAATCTATTTTCCCCCGAAATTTAGAATTTTTTTCTTGAAAATGGTCTTTTGGACCCAGCGTGCATGTTTGCGCAATGCTAAGGATCGCGCATGCTTCTGGGTTAAATAGGGATATTATTTATAATTCTGTGAACGTGTGCACATGTATGAATTAATTGCTATGGTATTACCATATTTTAAAAAAAGTATTACTGATGATTCTCATTGATGAAAACATGTTTTTGTGCATTTAAATATTGCTCATGTTGCATAATTTTATTTTTTAATAAGTACTGTTAAGCTGTTTAGGAAGTTTATATAGTAGTTAAATTTGAGTTTTTTTATTAAAAAAAAATGTGCTGTATTTTGATCATAATCACTTTGATTTTATTCTAATTTTATGTGTATTTTTGATTAATATGCATTTATGGATGTTTAAATTTGCTTATTTTTTAAATTTAGGCACTAGAATTGTATCCCAAAACTCCTATGGGTCACAAAGATATCTTTAATGTCATTCGTGCTAAAGGACTAAAAGATGTCAGGTAAAAATTATTTTCATCATAATTTAGTTGCTTGTAATTAATGTGTTGTAATATTTTTCAGTTGTTTCTAAATGAATATTTTATCTTTTTGAAAGCAGACAGCATTATGTAAATGCAGTAGAACCTATTTAATGTGACCACACCCCCAGAACAATGAAACTTGTCACCTTATAAAGGTGGCCACTCTTTTCAAGCTAAAGTGAAATTTTACAAGACTGGTTACTATTGAGGAGTGGCTGTTTTACCAGCTTGTTCATTTTATGAGATTTCACTGTACGTTTGCACTTATGTAAACATTTTATAAATATTTTTGTATTGTAAAATATTTTCATATATAATACTGTTTGTGTTGTTTGGTTTTGTTAAATTTTAAATTTATCTTTGCTAAAATTATTTAGTTTTATTTTATTCCAGTGGTCCAGCTTCTTTAGCTTGCCTAAATGCTATGTTGCACGTCCACTCCAGAGGTCCTGAAGCGATGTTTTATCGAGTAGATGGTTGTACTAGTGTTTTTGGTCTTGCTGTAAGTTTTAAGTTAATTCTGTTTCCTTTAAAAGTTTCATTCATCTGTTTATCATACCAAAGTATGTAAATGTTTTTACAATGTGAAAAGTCCCCACTTCATTTCTAAAATCTCTTTCACACAAGTTTTCTAACATTAGTAAACCAGGGGCCGATCCAGGAATTTTTTTCAAGTTATTTTTGTGAATTCTATTCAACACCTGTTTTTGTGAATTTTCATAAGGTTTTGTGAAGTCATTTTTTTTCTTAAAATAATTTGCAAAACAAATTAAAATAAAAGGTAAAATGTCAAGGAAGGGTTGTTTTAATTATTGTAATTTTGTGAAGGGGCTATTTTAATTGATTGCAATTTTGTGAAGGGAGTGTAAACCGGAACTAAAGTTCATTGCATCAATCACTGTAAACTTAGCCAAGAAAGGTGTTTTAACAATCTTGTTGCATCTTATACCACATGGTACTATTGAATCAAGATTGGCAAGGTTGATAGATTATTTTTAATTAAATTTAAGCTAATATAGTAAAACTTTCTAAAAATGTAGTTAAAAAAATTTAAATTTCATAAAAAGAGGAAGTTCTAAATTTATCTTTGTCTTTCTTTTTAAAAATAGTATACACAGTTTTTTTTTTTTTTTAAGTCTGCAAAATTATAAACAGCTCTTTTTATTTGTTTATTAAAAGAATTTCAATGAATTCTTTTTAAAATTATTGACATATACAGGGCCTAATTTGTTGGACAAAATCAAAAGAACAGTAAATTGTACTAGAAATTTAAAAATGAATATTAATGCAAAAGCAAACATAATCTTCATGTACCAGTTAAGAATAATAACAAGTAATGCTGAAGTGATCGACAAATTTTCTAACTGTGCTTTATAAATCATAAGTGTGTTTCCTAAAAATGGCAAAAAATACGGTTTATAAATATAATAGTAGTTGAATGCTCTATTGTGAAATGTTAGTTAAATGTTTGTAAACTGTTGTCAAATATTGAAATGTGTTACATCATTTTTTTATTAAGGGCTTAATAACTAGTAAATAGACATGTGTTTGATTACATTTGCAATCCTTTGTTGCTATATGATTCTGAGTTGTATGTATGGACTCTTACCTTTGTTTAAATTTGTCTCGTGATTTGAGAATGACTGTATAAATAGTGATTGCTTTCTAAAAAACCGTTTCCTTCAAGATATGTTAAATAGCAATTATGTGAGAAACTAATCATATATTATATTCTTACATAAAAAAATGCACTTCAGAAAATTTCAATTGAGTCCAGTATCACTCCTGCTTCTTAACAGTAGTTTTCATACTAAATATATAGAAACAGTTTTCAACGAAATTCAGATAAGGTCATATCCCAGGATAATCCAATGAATCTTTACCATTTTTTGTCCAATAGGCCTGCACCTAAAGGGAGAAACAGGATGGAAATTACTTTTATAATATTCATTATAATGTTTAGATAAAAACCTACAAAAGGAAGCAACAGAATCATGTATGAATCAGTTAGATTGTACTTATTGATTTCACTGTATGACAGGGTACACACTCCTGTTGAAAAATAGTTTCAGCCATCTTTATAACAATCTAAATTAATTGCCTTTAAACTAGGGATGGAACGGATATCCGACAAGTATCCGAATCATAACTACCGGATATCCGGCTACATACTACTAAGTTCTATCTATAATATGCATGGGACAGGATGAAAAATTATGCTTGAACATTCTTGATAAAGTGATACATTAGACAGATGGATATATTTTTTGATTGATGTCTTATCATGCAATCAAATTGATTTGCAATATCAGGTCTCTATCCAAGATTGAGCCTCACCATGGCACAGTGATTATATCACTGAAAATGGTAGATGGCCGAAGTGTGAAGGTCCCGGGTTCGGGTCCCATCGCTCGGTCGTCGATCTACCGATCTGGAGTTTTGGTAGGTTTTCTCCACATGTAACGTGAATACGCATTAGAACCCCTTAGAAAGTCCTCCAACCAAGGCATCCCTCATCTTAGGCAGATATCCCTCACGCAGGCTTGCCTTAATCACACATAATCACTAATCACTATCCAAGATTGAATTAGTGAGTAGGGCTGAAAATAACCTGGGTAGGCACTATTTTTGAATAAAATCTATGACTTTCAAAGAGCTTTAGACTAAAATAAAAGTAAAGGAAAACTATTGTTTAACTCATCGACTATAACAATAATTCATTGACAAAAAATGTAACCCATTAATTGTAGTTTCAAGGCAACCAAAGGAAAGTAAACTGCAACTATTTTAATTTTTTGAATTCATCTTGCATGTATTAGAGGCAAGTTGGGAAAGGAATTCTGAAGTGGAGTGAGTATGTACCTTGTAAGATTCCCTTCATCAAAATATAAAAGTATATATAGAAAATATTGTTGAGATTCAACTTACTCTCTGAAGGAAATGTAATTTTTTAAATCTATTAATTGTTTTAAAAGGAGGAAAAAAACTTTTTTTGTAAAAGTTACTTATTAATATTTTCTTAAATATTATCATGACATACAGTTAAAGTTTTTAAAAAATATATTCCATTGTGATTTTCTTTGGAACTATACATCACAACCAATCAGAACAGCAGGGGGGCAGTTAATGAGAAGAGTTAGAAAGAAAGTTAAGAAAAAAAAAAAAAAAAAAAAAATCCTGAACACATCTCATGTAGTGTCTGTCCATGTGCAAATTTTGAGGTGATCGTCTCATCCTTTTCAGATGTAGCCTGCTGTTTATAGGGGAAGTTTAATGACAAGAACTGTGTAGTAACATTTGAAATATATGTGCATTCAGTATATGCAGTTTCTCACATTTTAATATAAAAAATGATGTAATAATATAATTTTACACTCTCTCCCTATGGAGTATCTCCAATATTTTTTATTTGTTCCAGAAATCTGATAATAAACAAAAACTTCAGATTATTCTGTCTTCAAATTTATTTACAGTGTCAGGGAGATTTTTTTTTTTTTTTTTAAATGAATTTCGTGCCATATAAGTTTTAGTACTGTGAAAGAGTTCTCATATATTTTAGAAGTTAAACAATTAAACAGATCTATTTTCATTTATTAACCTGTAGTATTTTTTTATTAAAGAAATTTAATGCGTAACCTGAAAAATTCTGTTTTATAAATATTTAAAAGGGATTTACTTTTTATTTGTCAATCTCTAAAAGTAATTTAACTTAAACTAAAAATCACTTAATGTAAATCAGTGGTGTAGTTAGGGGGGGGGGGTCACAACCCTCCCCATGAGGAAATTTTTGCCATACAAAATGCATATTCTTCATTAGGTGTGTGATAAACACACACCTAATACATATATATGAGTTGAAATAGTCATAACCCCTCCATGAAAAAGTTTTGGCTACGCCATTAATGTAAATTAATATTAAAGAATAGAACAGAAAAAAAAAAAAGCATTAAACCCATGTTTGGAAAGAAATAACTGGTCTATTAAAGGCATCTTATCAAAGTAGATATCTTATTCTTAAATAAATAAAAAAAAGTATGCATTTCTTTGTGAAAATAATCTATAATTACAATTATTTTAATAAATGTGTCATGGTTAAATTTATTTCCTTCTGCCAGCACTGTATACATAAAAAAGAATATTTTAACTGTTTACATTTTAAGTAACATTTTTTATGCACATATATGTAAAGATATTTAATTTTTGTAAATTATAAGTCAATTATTAAAAAATACTTAAATGATGTGTTAAACATGTTTACAATTTATTGTTCTGATGTCATTATATAAAAAAAAAAATGAAAAACACACTGAATAACTCAATACACATTTAGTGCCGAATATCCGGCCGGATATCCGTATCCGGCAACCAAAGGAACTTCGGATATCTGGTATCCGGTATCCGGCAAAATCAATATCCATTACATCCCTACTTTAAACATATTCAGTGAAGGAGTTGGATATCTGCAATTATTTATACAAACTCCGGATGCTTCAGTGTACATACAGATCTTAGAGTAGTGTTTAAAGTCAATTATTCAGGATATTTTAAGGGTGCTGGAAATAGTTTTTTCAGCTGGGCTCTGTACCTTGCCTTGCAGCAAAATCAGTAAGTTTAATCTAACTTTGTCACCTTAGTTCTTGGTTTTCCTCTTTACAACATATAACAACGATTATTACAAAAGTAATTTCCCTCCTGTTTCCCCCTCTTTAGGTAGAAACCTATTTGACAAAATCTGGTATTAGTTTTGGGCTGGCCTTAAAATAATCTTAATTTATATTTAATTGAAAATTGTTAGTCTATAATGGATGCAAAAATTGCTGCTTAGAAGTCTACTACTAACACTTAAGGAGAAAGAAATTTTAACATTTTATCTAAAATTGTATTTAACAATTCATCCCCTTCCCCCTAAATCAGTGGAATTGCTCTGAGTCTTGTTCCCAGTGTTTGCTTAATAATGTTATATGCTTGGCATTTAAAGACTTGATCAAAAGTTACTGTGAGAAAATTTGCAAAATTTGATAAATAATCGCCAGTTATGCCAGTTTGGCGATCTTGGTACAACAGCCAATGCGCCGCGATTACGGCAACCTTTAACTTTTAATCCAGTTTTTGTATGTAGTCAGTTGTCCTGTGTTTTCTGTGTAATAAAGATGTTGTGTGTCAAATAGAATGCTCTTTTCATTTTCTTCACTCCACTGCGTGCCTGTGGCTCACAGTTACTAAATTAATTTTAATACTCTCTTTTATTTTCTTAGAGCAATATACCAGAAGGTGGTATAAAAATGGAAATAGATGAAGATGATAGTGAAGAGTTTGATCCTGGAGATTCTGATCAAGATTCAGGAGCATCTATATCTCCTTGTGGAAGAAAAAAAGATCGAGGTAACTTATTATTATTATTATTATTTAGTAGAGTTGTGCATTTGAGTAAGATTAATGTATTTGACTGTATATCTAGCAGAAAATATGTATTCTTTTTTCTAGCTGTTAGTGTTATTTCAAATTCATAATTACTGGCTGAGATAAACATGGTCATGTGATTGTTGTTTCAATCTGTGTAGGGTAGGGTTCATGCTGTATAATTCAGCAACAGAAAGAAGTATTATAATTAACTCTCTTATTATTACCCATTTCCTTCAGGGCATTATTTGTGTACCTTATCTAATTTAAATTTAACTATAAATTTTTAAAATAAAAGATACAAATTCTACTGAGAAGAAAAACAACTTTTTTGTTTTTTAAAATTCTTAAATAGTTTATGTCCAATTTTATTCCTTTCCATAATATTTCTAGAAGTTTTAATAGTGTTGCAATTGTAAAATAAATGCATTAAAATGTTTCTCCAAACAAAGATGTACATTTAATGCTCATAGAAAGAAAATTCTTTCAAAATTCGTTTGCATAACTGTGGCGCTGTGGTTTCGCATTTGCCTAGAGATCAAGAGGTCTCTGGTTCGTATCCGACTGAATCCGCTCTGTTTTTTTCATTTTTTTCCCTCCCTTAAAAATTCATAAAACAGTTTAAAATGATTATGTAAAAAATATATAGTGCCTTACTTTGTAAAACTGGAGTTATTAAGTTCTTTGTTGTGTATATATTTGGTAATTTACTAATACTTTTAAGACCAGAGAAGAATGATGAAAATAGCTTCTTTCTTCATTTTGAATGATGCAATTACAGTTTAAAGTTTCCCATTCAACTAAAACGTGTTACACACATGTAATTACAATTAAAAATTCAATATTCGGTATAAACGATAAGTTAAACCTTTTTATATGTTTAAAAAATTTATGATTTGATGCAGAGTGCATATAATTTTACATTTGCTATGCACCATAATTGTTTGATATGCTAATGATAATTATGATAATTAAAGTTCTATTGTTGAATCATGATTACAATGTACACTGACACACTATGGGGATAATCAGATATATATTTTACTGTGCAAATCTTTACCAATCTTCAAAATTTGAAGTGTCAGAATATTGTCCTATTTCCTAATGTGGTTAGATAACTTATATATATGTCATACAAGCGCTTAAAAAGGGGGATATGTCATACAAGCGATCATTTAATTAAAAATATCTTTCACTTTAGGGGGCATCTGGATTATAAGTTGTAATTTCAAAACATGGTGCAATACTTGTTGCCTAGGAGGGTCTAACCTGTCAATCATAAAGGTGTCTCGCCAGCAGGTGCCTCCCATGTCTGTTAATTTAACAAATGAGGATTTTGTTATGGTTTTGTGGACCAACTAAATGATAGAAAGACAGAGCTGCTGCCTAGCGGACACTCTGTGAACTTAACTAACAAAATCAGGAGACATTTACCGCAGAGCAGCTCTTCATCACTTCAAGATACTTCCAAACTCCTCTGTACATAAACTTGTAATGCCTTAATAAAATATTCCAATTGGACGTTGCCGTTTGTGCTGTACTTAAACCTCTCACGCACGACATATATATATATATAGCCACCACCCTCCACATTCTGTGAAAAATTGGTTGTTAAGAGAGGTGGTTGCTCAAAGAAGTAGAAACATATGATAGACACACACACAAAAAAAGCTAAAAGATATTGTTTGTGCTGTTATTTATGAAATTGCATACTAATGCATTTAAGTAATTACATAAACATACTTTTTAAAATTTAAAGTTTATTAAAACATTTATAAAGCTCAAATTGTTTTTTTTTTTCCCCCCAACAGTACTTCTCTATTTTCTTTTTTACTTCTATCAAAAGAGCATTTATCATGATATTCTTTATGCATTATGAAATTGCCATAGTAAAATGTATTTGCTTTTAAGCCTCCTGGGTTCTCATTCTAAGTTCAGCCTGTTCAATCACGTCATCAGACGGACTTTTCTCATCAAACTATGGATTATTGCTGGATAGGCATGAAAATATTTTAAGTTCTTCACTACAAAATTTTAAAACTTAGTGAAACTTGATGAATTTTTAAAAAGATTGAATAGTACTTAACTCGAGCAGTAAAACAAAAGAGCTCAGGGATCAAAACCCTACCATGACTGTAGTGTTAATTCAAAATAGCTGTTCCTAAAAAGGATGTATAGCTGAATCGAATTAATTTAGAAAAACCTGAACATTGATTCTACATTTACTTTAAATATTCATAGTTTAAGATTATCATTATCAAAATTTAGATTACCTAGTTACTGAAAGAATTAATGTTACTACTAACAATTGGGCAACTACATCCTTGAAAAGCAAACTACCTGAAGTGGAGGGCATAATAATAACTAAATTAACAAAAAAATATCTAAGTATCTCATAGCATAGGCGAGAAGTGGCGAAATCTATCACAAAATTTCAGCTTAAATGCTATCCAAAGATGCAATTTGCATTTTGAAACGAAATATACACAAATTCTATTGGACAGTAAACTTGTTCCGATGAGGTTTCAAAACCACGACTATCGAATTTGTATTTCCCGATTAAAAAATTATCTTTGTCGTGATACTTTAGCTATTTAGTTTTTTGTTTGTGAAGCAAGCTTAGGAACTTCTTGGCGGAATCAGATTTTGTCTGTCATGAGGAGGAAAAGAATTACTCAAATCCATCTTTTTCAGAATGTTGACATTTTCGGCAGTGTACGGCTTACTGAAAAGTGTTGAAAAAAATGGATAATGAAGAATGACCGGGTTTTAATTATTTGGTATTACAATTTTAATGATAAATTTTAAAGGTTTAGCTTTTAAACTGCAGTAAGATTATGCTTTAGTATCTATATATCTTAAAACACATATGCAGCTACTAACAGAATCTTTAAAACGCATTTTGATACTGTCTAAGCATGCATGTACTCTTATTGACAAATGAGTAGCTAGAATAAAGTCTGTCTTTACACATACGAATGGTATTTCACATGCAAATTCACTAGCTGTAGTGAGGTTAGGCTGGGTTTAGATTCCATTCTTTTTATTTCAATGCAAGGGGTGTCCATTTGTTGTTATTTTCTTTATGGCTCGTTTACACTTAGCCCATTTCTGCGGCAGTGAGCAGGAGAAGGGACAAAAACGGGAGTCTAAACACCCATACTCCTCGTCTTGACCATCCCCACTCACTGATATCCCCTTGGAGGGATTTTCAAGGCAGGACAAATGAATGCCCGTGTGTGGAGGTGTGAGAGAAGAGAATTAAAGCTGAATGTGAACCCTCACTGCTATTAGGAGCAGTAAAATACCTCCCATGGCGAGCATTTGATGATCAGTGAGAAAGACAGCACGAGTTGCTGAATATAAATGGGCTATTAAGGTATGTTTCTTATAGCTGTAGTAGTGTGAGGCTGGGTTCATATTCCATTCTTTTTATTTTAATGAAAGCAGTGACCTTTTGTTCTGGGTTTCTATTAGGTATCATAAGACTTCTTTTGACACTCTCTTAGTGTGTGCGTATTCTTGACCCTAGCTCACTCATAATTCGCTTGACGAATAATTAAGAAGAAAAACCTGTCTCTAAACGTGGATGGAAGCAGGATTTTACCTCTAACCTTTTTGCTGCACTATCTTAATTTTATATTTCTTATTTATGATTTTGTGTAAGTGGTAAGTAAACCATGTCTATTGATGAGTCCCATAATATGCGTAAGATAGAAGCGCATGAAAATTGTTTATTTAGGGCACTTTTTGTATTTATTTACAGAAACGAAGAGAATCACCTCACTTCCTGTTTCGAAAAAAAAAAAAAAAAAATGTGCAGCATTTAGTTGATAATTAGAGCTCATACAGTTCATTTATTATTGGAAATAGTTCTTATGGCATTAAGATTTCTAATGATCAGGATTATAAATGGATAATGTCAACAAATGGGCAATATGCAGAATTAAATGCAACAACCAGAATTTTTCATGTTTTCATAGCAGTTTTTAACTCTCATGATGGTAATGTTACTGAATTGGGTGTATATACTAGAAGGAAAATAGTAGTAAATTTATTATATGAGGACAGAAGATGCGGGCCACTAGGCATGATTTTTTTAACCATAAATTTGCAGGCGTCAGTGTATGCTGGCCAGTTTCATGTTTATTTTTTAGAAAAGATTTTGGGATTTTTAAATAAAACAACCCACACGAAACAGTATTGCAATTTTCTCTTTTATTTGTATTTTTTCCTCAGAATCCATTGATTTCACCATCATGCTTTTGTTTGGCTGGGCACACACACAAAAGAGTTCTGTCTCATGCATGCTAAATATGTCATTGTCGCGAGTACTTGTATGAAAACAGTAAACTCTTGACTTATGCAAGGATTCAATCCGATCCCTTGCGTAAGTGAAAATTTCATGTTGTGGGATAGGGTATTTATTCAACGTTTTGAAACACATACACAGTTATTGTAGACACATATTGACACTCTTCAAACAGCCTTAAACCACTCCCTAACTATATATTACCATCATTTCCCACACAAAGTAACGAATAAAGAATTTTGGCACTTTTTTTTGTTAGTGAAAAATCTTGTGTTGTGAGAAAGGAATTTGTTTTAGCATTAAGAGACATACTCATGAAAAACGCATGTGATATCCAATTCAAAACGCATGTAATATCCAAGTCAAATCGTATTATATTCTTGTTGTCCACTCTTCGCATAAGTTCTTGTTGACATTGGCAGCTTGTCTGCATAATGTGTGAAACATGACCTTACAACCAATTTGCCAATAAGAAATTGTATATGTGATGAGACAGGTACTTGCACCTTCTGTCAATTTGCTGTAGAGCAGCTGGATTGGTTTATGTTTTCATAAACCAATGGTTTTTGCTTACGTTATTTTTGGAAAAATGCAAGAATGTTTTTGGACAGGGAATCAGGACGGATTGCTTTTAGAGGATTGTGTGGTCTCTTCTAGAGGACCTTTTAACATTAACACGTTTGCATCATTAGCTTATATATATATATATGCTAAATTTTCCTGGTTACTATCACCAGAGTTATAAGAATGTGCTCAATTGGTATGCATATGCTCAATGCTGGGCCGATACCAATGAAATCTGTGATAAAGCCCTTCTTTTTATATTTCCTTAAGATGCAAATGGATTTAGTACATTAGGTAAAATATTGGTGCCTTAAAAAATTGGTCATTGAGGGAGATGGTCACTCATAGAAGCTTCATTGTATTTATCAAAAAGGAGCTGTGCCTAACTGTTGCTCTATTTTAATGTACCAGAAATTTAAAACTGGAAAAATTTTAATGAGTGAAAAATTTGAAACTTGTTCTTGAAATGTTATTTATTTTTTTTAGATTTGCCAGTTAATGAGTTTAAATCTTGTTAGCATTTTTGAAACCAAAATATTTTGCCCGATTTGTTCAAAAGCTTAGTTGTACTAAATAATTAACAAATTCTTTGGGGGAACACAAAATTATTTTTTCATAAACTTTAATGACTGTGTCTACTTAAAATACACTTCCATAACAGTTAAAATGCTGTAAATGTTTAGTTTCTAATAATGTCCTTTTAATTTAGACTATTGCTTTTTTATTCTTAAAAAGACGTTTTACTTTATAGTATGTAAAGAGTATTTTGTATTATGTTCTATGTGCATGATTTCTATGTGCATGAATTTTCTTATTTCTTTCTCTTTAGTGTTGTATGTACGGCTTCCTCCTGGTTTCAAGAACTTTTCTTTGTCAAATAATAATGCTTTATGCAGTCTTCAGAATGATGATGTTGTAAAAAATGACCAGTTAACAGTTAAACCATTGACCTATAAAAATGAATACTGCACCCGGATAAGACGAATGAATGGGGAGAATTTAGCAGAAGATGCAAAGAAAGACAAATTTAACCAAACATCTACTGCTAATCTCAATGTAACCTCACCAGCAAAAGTATGTTAGCAAAACTTTTTACTTAACAAATTTGAAAAATTTTCATTTGGGCTTAAAATTTCTTTAAGTTTTCTATGAAGGAATCACAGTTACAATTGTATTAATGCAGTGTTGTATAAATTGCATGATTTTAAATAAGTTATTAAAGTTTTTATGTAATTGTATAACTAAAGCATTCTAATACATTTGGTATTCTCATAATAGTGTTTAGGGAAAAGCAATATGTTAATACTTGTTTTTCAAACCATAAATTTTCAACATGACACAACATTGCTCCTTTTAAATGTTCAAGAAAAATTACCTTTAGTTACAGAGTTTCTAAAAACCTGTAAAGTTAGAAATTTTACTGGAGACCAGGGCTCGTTTATTCAAATCAAATCAAAAAATTTTTTTATGTTAAAATTTAATCTCACACTTAAATGAAAAAAATCAAAGTATGTATGTGTTCAACTGTTGACTATGGTTGACATGCAAATTGATTTTATTATTTCAACAGTCAAATCCTTTTCTTGGTGAAGAACCCTTATGCAAGCTTTAGTAATTTAAGAATTGCATAACAGTTTTCCATAATTGGCATTAAATTGCACCATTTAGGGGAAAGCAATTGTAAAAATGATTTGTGGGTTAATACATAAGTACGGTATCTAATATGTGTATGCAAAGGTGAGCAAATAAAAAGAGACTTTTGGCCCTGCATACATAATATTGAAACACACATATTCCTGCCTCAAGAGATATTGAAAAGGTATCAAGAATGGATGAGGCAGTCAAGCGGTTTTGTTAATTATCATTACCTTCACAATGTATTAGTATGGGCCCTCCTTTTGTTGCACAGTACATTACTATCAAGTTTCTCTTTTGGAAAGGTATGAAACTAATTTAAAATTTCAGGACACAGACCGGGCACTTCAAGCAATAGACATTTTCGAGAGCTCAAAATTTCTTTGCTAATTTCTTTTTACTTTTCCTTCTTCCAAGTGACTACTTCTCACATTTATGTTTTGTTCTCCGACTTTCTACTTTTGTGGAAGGAGAACTTTTTCCAAGTGAAGCAGGGCGGATTGTTCGCATCATCCAAAATCGTCTGCTACCATTTAATTATATGTATATGTGGGTTACTTACAAAGCTCTTTTTTTATTTTTAAAACAATTTTTTTGGTGTTATTATTTCTCCGTTGAATTTTTACAGCCAGTTTTGTTCTCAATTATTCTCCATTTCTTTCTTTGCCCCCTTATTTCTTCTCAGAACATTTCTTTTTTTGCTATTTTTATATGGATTCATCTTAATGTGATCATGTTATTTATTTAAAAAATGTACTAGAATTATTTTCTTTAATAAAAGTTACTTCTTTCAAGCCCTAATAAAATTTACTTAATTGCATTGCTTCGTTCCTGACATGGAATGTAACATTTTATTTTGTTTTGGTAAATTTTAATACGATAACTGTATCTTAATTGAATATATGTAGTATATGCAATTGTCAGTGTGATTTTCTACAGGTATCTCAGAGTCAAAGTCACAGTCAACGGGCTATTAAGCATGCCCTAAGACAACAACAGAAAAGGAGGAGGAGGAATACTGCAATTGCAGCAAGTGGGAGTGCTCCACCACCTATTCCTCGTATTATGATTAAATCATTACCACCTGCACCTGCAGGAGCTGGTGAGTTGTGTTATGAATTTTATAACTTATTAAAAAAAAGTAAATGATACGATAGTAAAAGTATTTATAATGAAAAGTTTTCTTATTTGAAAACTTAGTGTCTGCATTATGTAACCTCAATCACAACTCTTATTTAAACAGCTTACTGAATTAGCTACTCCTTGCAGGAAATAATAATAAATGTTTTTGCAATCTGGTAAAAATTGGAATGAAAATTATTTAGCTGAGTATCCTCAGTTTTATCTACTGATATAAATCTGCTTTAAAAAATATTTCTAATAAAATATTCAGTTGTCTATGTATAATATAGGACTGATACTAATCTTTATAGGTTAGTATAATTAATAGAGTAAAATCTATGTGAAACAAAATATTTTATTTCAAAAATAAAATAAAGTTAAAACTTAGTTTATCCAGCTCTCGTTGATCCGGATCTCTGGATAATCCAGGTCAGTTTTGTAGACATTAAAAAAAATTTAATGTCCATAAATGTCCACATTGATAATAATTTTTAATATCATTCACAATAACTTTTAAATAATTTTTTCTTTCTTCCTTTCTTTTCTTTTTTTTTTTTTTTGAATTAACAATATTTTGTTTTTTACAGGTTTTACTGTATTACTTATGTTAACCTATATAGGTTTAGTGTAAGTGTTATGTTAAACAAGTATAGAGAGCTGAATATTTTATTTGAATTATTATCTATCTAAACATTAATATTTTTTAACTATGATAGCAAGAATGTACTATAGCACTGGTAAAAAGTCCTGAACACACTCATTTTGTGCCTAATTTTTGCAATCAACTTCATTATAAAATTATTGTGCTGTCTTAACTATTGCCAATAACAATAACATTAGTTTATCGAAGCTTTAAGATTTACCTACAACTATGTTATCACAAAAGAACTTTTTGTAAAATTGGTGCATCCCATGCCAAAAAATTGTAGTTGCCATAATTAGATCAAAAGGCTGTTCCATAAAATATTGATGTTTAAACATTTAACAAGCATGCAATTTTCTAAATGCATATTTGTAAAAAAATAGTTGTAAATTTTTGTGTTATATTCTATTGTGTGTAGTTCATCTATATTATTATATCGTATTATTCTGTCAAGTCAAACATTGGCGCAACAGCCCCTCTGTGGGGTCAAAGCCTGCGCTGCCCAATCACGGTTTCGCGACCATGGGTTCTAGGATGCGGATGCATATGCCTCGACCAGGTGGTATTATTCTGTACTTACTACATATTCTTGTGTTTAGACAGAACCATGAAAAGACCATGAAAAATACTTGCAGCATTAAAAAAATAGTGACAGATTTGAAATCTGCATGAAAAAAATACACTTGAATCACCAAGAGATCAACAACTCACTTAAAAATAAGAATGATATTTCATAATGAAAAATTAAATTTGACCCCAAAAATAAAGAAAAAAAAATGAATGTTTTCAGGATTTTTTTCCACCACTGTATAAGTACATTAAACTTTCACTTTTTATTTTGATTAAATGTAAAATTCTTGCATACATTTTACAGTAAATTATAGTAATACATAAAATGCTTTTTGCCACGTTTTAAGAAAGCTTTACTAGAGTACTTTACCCATAGTACTAGGATTTTCTATTTTCCAGATTGTTTTTGGTTCCAGTTAGTCCGAATAAACAAGGTTATACTGTATGTCTGTAAATATAGATTTGTAATGTATTGAATAAAACAAAAATAATAAAGAATGATACACAGATTTTTTTCTTTTTAAAGGCAACAAATTGTTTTGATATATTATTAATTATAACAAAGGTATTCAGATGCTATTGGAAAATGTTTGTGTTACATTAAGTTGAGAAAAGAAGAAAAATGTTTATTTGGATATTTCAAAATTTAGCTTCATAGATCTTTATTTTCACTATTTAGTTTCAGGGTTCAGCGATCTAAATCAGTTAAAAAATCATGATTTTTATCTAGAATTGCAAATTTGCCTGAAATTTATGAATGTTTTATGTTATAAATTATTCAAATTGTTTGTTATACATAAGAATTAATATAATTAATACTTTGTATTTGAAAGCACTGAAATAAAGTAGAATAGTAGTTCTTCCTCTGAAATTTAATTTTTTTACCTGCTTTATTTTGTAAATTGCTAAGTAAATAACTTGCCACATAATTTGCTATTTTTAAAGACTCATCTTTTGTTTGCGATGCCAATGTAAAATAGAAATAAAATAATTATTATTACTAAAAGTTATATTTTATTTTCTTATTTATAAATAAAAATTGTAATAATACATTCTAAATTTGATTTAAATCTGATGTTTCATATTTAAAGAAAAAATATCTGATTTAAATTTAAAAATAATGATTTTTTTCAGTAAAAATCACTTTAAAAAAACCCTGCTTAGTGTGATGAAAATCAGACTTTCTTATGAAACAAATTCCTGTGTTTTTTATTTCTGTGATATCTCACTTATATGCATTAAGGGATCAATTTAAAATTGCGTATAACTGAGAGCTGTGTATAAGTGAAAGGGTCTTATTTTCATCTAAATTATGAGAGACAAACATTTCGGGGGGGGGGGGGATTCTTAATAATATTGTTTCAGTTAAGAAGAGTAATATTATATTTTAAAATATTTAACTATACAAAATAGTTTAACATTTAATTCAAATATAAAATGAATGTTTAATTTCATTTTACATACGAGAAACTTTAATTGTACTAACATTCTTTTATCAAAATGTCATCAAGACTGCAGTTTATTTTTGTTTAGACTGCATTTGTAATACAATCTCTCCTAATTCATTAAAATATCTTATTGTATTCATTAAAATAAGTTATTTTATAATTTCACGAATAACATCTCAATTTTTCTATGGCTCCTAAATAGAGATGTGGGGAGGAAAAATTTTCTACAGAAAATTTTCGACTTTGTTTTTACAGAAAACTTTTAATGTCAAAAAGATGATTTTTCATGGAACATATTTGAGCTTTCTATATTTTCTTTTATTAGTCAATTTCTGTACTATTTAAACAAAAAATAGAAGTCATAATTCTAACATTGTAATCTACATGAATAAAATTTAAGTTTGATTCTGTTTTATACTTTCAAATTCTGCTTCTACTTCTGAGCATGACCTATCAAAGGAATGCACAGACACAATATTCTCTGTTAGTAGTAGTAATTCTGATTTAGATTACCCCATGCTCTCCAGTTCAGAGAGTGACCCAGAAAGTTTGTAGAAAAAATTGTGATTAAAATATTCAAAATAATATTTTATTTTATTTTTTTCCTGAAAATTCTTATTGCCTAAATTTTTTCTTTACACAAAAAAAAGGAAAGAAATCAAGGCTAACATATTTTTATAGTAATTTGTTTTTTCGTGAAATGTGTTAGAATAACTAATATGCAGCTATAAATAATAAATATGCAGTTATTTTGGAACAGATTTTTTTTCCATTTCAGCAATTCATAGATCAATTTAATAACTAAAATATTTTGTCCAATATGGTATTTTTTTAATGAATTACTGAGACAGTATATGGGTATAGTATATGGGTAGAATAATTATTTAAGAATTATATTTTAAATTATCAGCTTTATACATGATTAAAAACTTTTAAATCCCAATTTCTGTGCTTTGTTAAAAATGTAATTTAGCTTATATTTTGTTGAAAGGGAGAAAACTCAAAAGGACATCACAGAGCTAATAATAATACTCCAGTTTTGTTTACTTGTAGCTTCTAGTGAATGCGAGTTTAATATTTCAATACCTTATTGTGTTAATGGCTTGGAAAATTTTCTGTTTCAAAATTTTACCTAAAACCCACAACTCTACTCCTAAAGCAGTAGTGTAAGATGGGGCAGAAAGATCAGGTGCATCATTATCATCTTACTTACCATCATGTTCACCTGTAACTCATAAAAAAAAAAAAGTTTCAACTTGATATTATATTTTTATCAACATTCCCAACATTTGGATTTTTTAAAACTCCATGTCTTTGAGGACGATAGAGATCTGTGTGATAGGCTTTGTGAATTGCGCTGTTTATTTTTGCATATAACTGAGAGAGACAATTCAAAGCGTCGCTTATAAGTGAGAGACCTGTATCATTATTTTCCTATTTCATGTGACAGGACCTTCCAAAATTAGCATATGAAGGAGAGACACACATTACTGAGAGGTGCATAAGTGAGAGGTCACTGTACAATATTTTGTGAAATTTCAACATGAACCAAACAACCCTCCATGATTAAAATTTGTATGTGAATACATTTTACTCTTTAACCAGAAATGCCTATCAGAATTGATGAAAACTTCTGCATTGTTGTGATTTGCATTAAAAAAAAAAACTAAAGTTTGTTTTAAAAATGCTTGTACAGTCCTTTCAAAAATCATAGTCTTTTCTAATTTACATGGCATTCTGAATCTTTCACTTTGAACAGTTTTTGTAGTTTGAAAGGACTCTATTTTACGCAAGTTTTAATTTAATATATAAATTCCTTAAAATTATGCAAAATTACCATTTGTTTAACAATTGAAGTTATATCATGAATTATAGATGACCTCATAATTAATCTACTTAATTGTTGTACTACTTGTTTAATTGTAAAATTTTGCTGTTAGGTTGTGTACCTGAAGAGAGGTGGCGCTGCTCATTAGAAAAGACATCTCTAAGAGAAAGCACAAGGCACAAACCCCAGACTATGAGAGAGTTACTGGCTTCGATTCCTGGTCTTAGTTTTAAGGTATCTATTTTTTAAATCTTCTGTTTTATTCATTAAAATTAATTAAATTAATAGCATGTTTAATGATTTAGTTACAGTTTTTTTTAATGAACTTTTAATTTTTTTTTTTTAATAGCCAAGAAAAAGGTCTAACAGAAAATTAAGTACAGGTATGTACTTTTTACATTCAATCACAATTTAAAGCCAAATCTTGTCTGTTAGTAATCAGTGAAACAATAATAACACCTAAGCTGTGGAGTCATAAGGAGATGATTTAATCTGATTTTTATCTAAAGGTCAAGTCATTTTTATGAAAATGTGAAATTATCTTCCTTTTTACCATGAATAGTAAAATTTTGTAAAAGTGTATTTAAATTGTTAGCATTAGTGAAAGCATTTCATTGAAGCACACATTTGCATTTGATCACCTTTAGCAAACTAATGTTCCTTTGGAACAACTTCAAACTAGAAGTTAATTCAAAAGTAAATTTTATTGAAGGGGGATGGAAAGAAAACATTGTGACTTAACAAAAGCATGGCTTCTATTTTTATTATTATTATTAAAATAAAGAGAAATATTCAGAAAATAATTATTCTTTTTTACTCACTACACACCATTTAAAAAAAATTGACAATCCAACCTTTTTTAGTCTAATAATTTTTTTCTTAATTCTTTCCTCTTTGCTCATACCATCTGATTTTAGTACCATTAATCGTGAAATACAATGATCGCGATCACAGGAAACAGTACTTATAGTATTTTGTGCTGTCTCCTTATCATCATACCACTACAGGGTTGTTACAGATCTGGAAAGTCAGGAAAATGGATTTTGGTCAGAGAAATGGGAAAAGAAGTAAGAAAAATTGAAGGAAATTGAAGACAAGCCAGGAAAATATAAGAAAAGTCTGATTTTGTGATGAAATCATCAAAAAGTTGTTGTGAAAGTGTGTTTCTTTAAATGATCTCAACATACTTTTATTCTTGTGCTATTGTTTTATTTGAATTTTCATTTTCTTGTTAAACATTATAAATAATTTTAAAATGTGCCATATATGAATATATCTTGTATAGTTGAAATATATGCTTAATCTTTAAATTATTATAAAATATCCTTTGTATGTGTGTTATAATCCATTTTAGTCAAATAACATTTTGTTTAAGTATATTTATCACTGGGTTATAGGAAAAAAGAGAAAGTAAAAAATAAAAAAAGCTTTAAGAAAAAGGAAAATTTTAACAATGTAAGCATGCCACAAGTCAGGGAAGGGAATGATAGAAGTCAGAGAAGCAAAAGCTTTGAAATCTCCACTAGTATTTTTTGTCTTTAATTTTGTGCCATTATTTTATCCAACAAAATGTGTGTGGAGAAGAAAAAAAAAAAAATTCTTGAAATGGAATCCTAATAGTGGCATCTGTACATGAGATTAATTATTAAAACTGCTTAAAGGGACTAAAAATTCCTTACATGAGCAGGCATTTATAATAATAACAAACAAAAGTATGTCATCGCTTTTTTAAAATAGGAATATTCTTTGTCAAAGTGAAAATTTCTTTGGCTTTTTTGATTCAATAATAATTGTTTAAAAGCTGTGACTTTTACATATGTTTATCATCTTGGAAACAGGTGTAAATAATTCATTAATTTGCAAAATTCTCACAAACTTTGGTAAATGTAAGCATTTTAAAATTAAAATATTGTTTTAATAATTTCATTTTTTCTCCCTAGCTGCTCAAATCGCTCAGACGAAGAAAGGTTGTATAAATATTGAAACCCCCGATTCAATACTTGTAAATACAAATTTAAGGGTAAGATGTTGTCTACACAGATTTCATTACTTAACTCCCGGCCCTCATGTTTTAATTATTTGTAGTGATGAAAGAAAGTTTGCTGCCAATACAGTGTTACATTTTGCAGATAATTGTCTCAAAGTAGGACATTAAAAAAGCGTTTCTGTTATTTCTTTAAAACATAAGATTTAAAGTATGGCTACAAAAGTAAGTTTTTGCATTTGTTAATTATGGTTTTATCAAAGATTAAAATTATGCCTTGGGTATGCTTTTACAGGGTGATGACAAATTGGGAATCATGGAAGAATCATAGTACTCTATGGATCTAGAAAAATCAAGGAATTTTGTAAAAAGTATCCAAAAATCAGGGAACTTTCGTTTTTGCCTTGTGAACAAGACAGTTTTTAGTTGTGAATCAGCGTCCAACACATAGGTTCATTCCGAAACATACAATACTCAATTCATGCAAGCACTTTAAGAATCCAAAACCAGGAAACGGATCATACAAGAACCTAGAAATACAAATGCGAATCAGAGACTGAAGTGATGTAGGCACTATACAAATCCGAAATCGCAAATATTCAGACTAGGGGATATATTCAGATAGGGATCATACAAGAAATATACGTACAAATCATATAGGCATGTGAATCAATTTGACATATGAATGTAAATATAAAACTCTCTTTTTGGGTTAATACTTCTGCATCTGGGTGATCCACTAATGAGTTATATACAAAAGTAACAATTTGTTAACTCTAGTGGTCGATTGGCAATTGCTTTTCTTTCGCTAAGAGGGTGGAATTTCATAGTCATTGTTACGCCTGTCTCCTTTTTCCACTCTGGAAGTTCTTACTGTCACATTAATTTAGATTGTCATCAGATGCACAACGATCAGGAAAAAAAATCGGGGAACTATTTTTATTTTTAATTTCTGTAGCACCTGTTATAGAGATTTACCCCTTCATTTATTTTGGGACTATTGCTTGAAGAACTTATTCACAGCTTAAAAAATCATTTTAAGTGCATTGCCAGTTTTTTGGTAGTGTAATTTCCCAGCAAGATATTGCTAAAGCATAAATTGTCTGCCTTTGTTTTATTATTAAAAGAGGAAAGAAAGAACTTCTATTCGAAACTTTTACTAAGGTTTCATTGGTTTTCTAAAAAATTAATCTCTAATCTCAGTAATCAATGCATACTCAGTAATCAGTACAGGGTTTTCAGTATGGGGAAAAAAATGGGTGAGAATTCCTCACGCTTTCCTCAAAACTGAGTGAGATTTTTTAAAAATGGGTGAGACTTTCTCACTATAAATGTGATTTGGGTAAATACCCAGCGGGTAAGGTATTTACTCCTACCTTGAGTAAACACCCAAAATCAGGGTATTTACAATTTTTAGTTATTTTTATTGCGTGTAACTGGACCTCTAAGTCTGTAAGTCAGCCCCAGTTAGATGCAATAAAGATATCCCACGTGAGGAACAACCGTGTCCTCAGGATCCTTTTTTTTTCTTCCATAGACTTTAGGAGTTCTTGAAAATCTACTTTTATACTCTTTTAAACTAACAACTGATAAATGGAAGAGTACTCAACTTTTTCTGAGAAAGTGCCCGAATATTTCAAAATTAGAGAATTTTGTGCAGAATGTAACCGATTTGTAGAATGCACAAATTTCTTGCAGTAATAATTTTTTAATATGAGAAAAAGTGAGATTCTCATGTTCTTGCGCTCTAGTGAAAACACTGCAGTATGTCTCATCACACTGCAGTAAGTCTTTAAATCAATCATAATTATTATATGAATGAAATTATTGTTTATCTGCAAAAAGTTGTGTATTTCTAATATTTTTAACAATGGTAACATCAGAAAAAAAAAATAATTATGTCTGGGCGATTTCCTACAGAGGGGTGCAGAACCTTATGTAAACTTGGTGATGACTGCTTAGGCTGGGCATTCGCTAAGCTTCAGTGACTCTCACTGACCATTTTGCATGATCAACAAACAGGGTCCTCACCAGCAACTTGGGATACTTTCTAGGTTAAAAATGCCATTTTCATACTAAATCATTTGGTGACTTTTCCTTTAATTCAGCAACTGATTTGGTAATTAGAAAGGGCAGGTTTTGTTTTTTCTTTTCCAATCTTTATCTGCTACCAGAGTGACTTCTGAAAGCCTCCCTTGAAATGTCTGCTTGTATGTCATAGCTATTCTAGGGTGTGATTTGGTCATCCTGATGATATTTTTTTTGTTTGTATTAATTAAGGGTATTATGTAAGTGAAAATACTAGAAAATGTAAAACAGATGTGAAACTTAACTCCCGCCCACCATGTTTTAATTATTTGTACTGATGAAAGAAAGTTTGCTGCCAATACAGTGTTACATTTTGCAGATAATTGTCTCAAAGTAGGACATTAAAAAAGCTTTTCTGTTATTTCTTTAAAACATAAGATATAAGATTTAAAGTATGGCTACAAAAGTAAGTTTTTGCATTTGTTAATTATGGTTTTATCAAAGATTAAAATTATCTATAACACAGTTTTAAAAAGCAAATGTCTTTGGAAGAAAACCTTCCAAAGTAGCTCAAGCTAAAATAGCTAGTAGTAAGCTCAAGAGGAGGGCTAATGGGGCTCCGCCCCCCCTCCCCCCCCTAAACGTTTTTTTTATTTGATTATTAATATTTTTTTTAAAACACTCATATCACTAGGAAATTACCTGTAAGTAATGTTATCTGTATTCAGTTGGTGTATGATGTATGATTAGATTATTTCATCTTGTAAATTTATTTTAATGTTTCAGTCAATAATGCATTTTTGAAGTAACCTTTCCAGAATGTGCTACTCTTTTGGCTACTAAAATTAAGAAAAAGCATGCTATTTTTTTTTTAACAACTTTTTCCCTTTGTGAGGCTACTAATGCTACTGTTTTTGGCTTCTGACAATAGTGGACATCCTGGGAGAAAAGTAAATAAATAAAATTGCAAGTAAAGTGTAAATAGTACACAAGTAAATAGTACACTAACAAAAAGAGGAAGTCCTCTCAGCAGTTGCTAGCAGTTTCCAAGGGGTGCCAATATTTAGAAGTCCCCCACCTTCTGATGAGGATCAAAACTGTGGTGGGAAAATTCCGGGAAGGACGCATGTAGCTCTAAATGACACATTCAGTGACATGAGCTGTTGTCCTCTCCTGGCAAATAAACAAAAAGAGAAAAAAAAAATCATCAAACTCTTCAAAACAACTAAAAAAACTCTTCAACCTGTGATCCATTTTTAACCCCAGAAAGCTTTGAGGAATTCAGCAATTTGTTGTACAGCTAATCTAAAATGGGCATGCAGTGGCCTGTTTGTAACCTAAAGAAACTTTGGTGGAGTAACCTTTTGACATTAACAGGGACAACAGTTGTTCGGAGTGTTTTAAACTAAAAGTCTGCTGGCGAGTCTATTGCTCTCCCAGAAGTTCCTTCCCCCCCCCTCTTCCCAACAGGTGCACTTTTCTCCGGGGATTTATGTATTGTTTGGGAGAAAGAAGAAATGCTACTGTTTCTGAAGATAATGGAACTCCACAAACAGAAGAGGTGCTATACAAAAGGGTATTTTTAATAAAAGCAGATGAAAAATCTTGTTTTTGCAAAATATGTTGCAAGTCGCAGAATAAATATTTAATGCCATGGTTCCGGGCTTGAAAGGTTAAGCAACCTAGCTATACAGCTAATATAAAATGGGCAAACAGTGGCCTGTTTTACCTAAAAAAACTTAATTGGATTTAGCGACCTAGCCATACAGCTAATCTAAAATCAGCATGATTAAAATAGCACATAAGTAACTAACAAAAAACATCAGTTTCACTACAAAACTACTCAAAAACCGTAAGCAACTCAAAAAGATTGCATTAAATAAAAACACTTCCCTTATTTTTTCATTTTATTTACCTGCTTCCCTGGTCGCAGAAACCGTGCGACGTGGCGACGCACGTTGCAGATTCTTGAGAAAGTCTGCAGACTATTTCAAGAGTTTCATATCAAACGATATCGCTGACTGCACCCAGTGATTTAATATCAAATCTTTCTCCATACTTTTTATGAATAATCATATTTCCATTCATTGCAAGCCATTATTTGAAATTATATTGCATTAAAATATAAAATGTGTTTATAAAATTGATTAAAATTCTTTTTGAAAAAAGTAAATGTGCAGAAGAGATTTGTTGACCAGAACGTCACAGAAAATTTTACAAAAAAAAAAAAAAGGGGGTGGGGGTAATTCTAAAACTGGTTATCAAAATTATGTAACTAAACAAGAAAAATCTACACAACTTGAAATTGTAGGCAAAATTAATGCTCTAAATTATGCAAATGCTGCATATTTAATATATAAGATGAACATGCTGATTTAATATGCATTTATGAGTAACCTGACACAAACCAGCAGTTTACCTTGCAGACTATTTTTGTATTTTTAAATCTGCATTGCAGACTGGTACAGAAAATTCTGCAATTGGGCTTACTTCATGGTCTAGAACTGTTCTTTATGTATATTCACTGTTACTTTGTCCCTCCCTATCTTAATCGGCTTAACGTATTGCTATGACTCACTATTTTCTCTCCCTCACTGACATCAACACACCCATCAGTAACATGCTTCCATTTTTTAGCTTATTGTTTGCACTGCATTTCAAATAAACATATACTTGCTACAAAACCTACTTTCACACATTAGTGAATGGCATATTTAATTTCTTTACCTCCCACAACATGAAAATATTTAAAATTCCAAGTATTTATAGAAAGTGATTGTATCAACCTTTCAAGTATATTAGGCAAGTTAGAGTGTTTAGGCTGATTATTTTACCAACTATGCGGTAGTCCTGGGTTCGACCCTCAGCTCTGGAATTTTTTGCATAATTGGTAAAATAATCAGCCTAAACACTCCAACTTGCCTAATATACTTGAAAGGTTGATACAATCACTTTCTAAATAACTTCCACGGTGTAATGGAGTTGTCGCGAATTAATTGTTTCATCTGTTCCATCTGTGGTTTGCAGAGGAAGATGATAAATGCCAACGGTTCTAAAAAGCGAGAAATTTCATCTGGGAATCGTCCCAGAGTAGCTCAGTGGTAGAGCTCCCGCACGTTAAGCGGTAGTCCTGGGTTCGACCCCCCGCTCTGGAATTTTTCGCATAGTTGGTAAAATAATCAGCCTAAACACTCCAACTTGCCTAATATTCCAAGTATTTGTTCTAATGATGAAATTCCTGGAGACAGCTAATTAACTCAAGAGAAGAAGTCCCCAAAATAAAATCAAAATCACTAGGAAAATCAAGCAGATACTAATTTGCCCTTATCAGAAGCAACAAACTCACTTCTCCTATCCACAGTGCTGAAATTTCTAGCATCAAACAATCCTTATCTCAAACAATCCTAAAGTTTTATCCATTTCAGTTTTAGTCAACAACATATCTGTAAAAAATTATTCATTGGAAAATTTTTGGCAGAATGATTGAAATAGCTCATTTTTGTGGAATGGAATTGACTTAAAGCAGTTTTTAATTTTTGTTATCCAAAATTGTTGGTCTAAAAGTTAATTTTAGTTAGCAGGGTCAAACTTTATTAAAAGCAGCAAGCTTTCTCTATTTAAATTTTTTTTTTTTAAATGGATATTGTTGACAATGTAATTCTTTTTATAGGCACTGCTTAACAAGCATACTTTTGCATCATTACCTGCTGTATATCAATATCGGCTTGTTCAATTACTACCTCAAGCAGATCGAATCATTGGCCCAGATTATTCTGTCAGACTTACTGCTACAGCTCTCAGCAACGAATTTTTTGCCAGAGCATGTCAAGAATGGAAAAAGAGACTCCAGGAAGGAGAATTCACTCCTGAAAATCAAATGAAACTTAAAGGAGAGGCTGAAAGAGATCATAGCAAACTTGATCCATGGAAGGTGAGTAGTTACTGATTTGTACCATTAAATGCACATCTTAACATCTGAATTTTTTTTTTTTTTTTTTTTTTTGAGGGGGTGAAGAAAATGGTAGGTAAGAACCTGTTGACTTACCCATATCCAGATATTCCAACTGTTATGGATTATCTGTAATCATTATAAATTTGGGATAGCTATCACATTACAGAACACACTTTGAAAAATATAAAAATACCACATTTGGATCAAAAATTTAAGGCAGCGCTGTTTTATTGTCATATTGGCTTGTCTTCTTCAGCAGTGGGGAAAGAAGCAACTTTGTTTTAGCTGATATCAGGCTATAGATCATTCCACTTGTTTGTGTAAAGAAAGTATTGCAATGATGAAAAATTTTGTTATTCAGATTTTTTCAGAAATGCCCATTTCCACCATTCCTGAATTCATTTTCATAAGTATAGATACATCTATGTGTAACATATACACATATATAATATGTTTGTATGTACATATGTGTCCTCCATTTTGATTCTGTTTGTCCTCCACTTTGGATAGTTGCAGCTGGACATTTGTTTATATGTATGTACAGACAGTCGGACCTTGATATAAGGTCACCTTTGGGACCTCGTGAAAGTGACCTTATAACTGATTCATTTGCCAATAAATAAGCATTTGCCAATAAATACGCATTTGCCAATAAATATGTATCATATAAACACAGCATTATTCTTTGTAAAATTTAATACGTACACAATTTTCAGTTTATTAGATTATAATTTTTTTATTGAGTTGAATCAATTCAATTATTGGAATCAAAAAGAAATTATTTTTAAAAAATTAAAATTCAAAGTAAAGTTGTATACTACAAATATGCAGAAAAAAAGTTACTTCTGTACAATTTCCTTATTTAAAATATTCTATAATGGGCTGTTGTGATTTTGGTTTTATTTTTTGTACAATGTTTTCTGAGTTTTGTAATTTCTGAAAATATTCTTACCTCAGGTCCCTCATGGCTCATAAAAAAAGTGTCATAAGGCATTAAATGGTTTGAGTGCTTCTGCTTGTGTCACTGCTTATTTTTTCTGTATTACTGTCATTATCATTACTTTTTACTTCATTATAATCTAAAATTTCCTAAACAATTTTGGTAATCGAATTTGACAAAGACAAAAAATGACTGAAAGCACTCAAAGAAAGTCAGACAAAAGTGACCTTGCAGGCAATTACGGTATTTAGTCCAGACCATATATCCGATGATCCATAACATAGAATTCCTATTCAATGAGACGCAACTTTAGAAAAGTGACTTTATATGTGGGTGACATATATCATTTTATTCAAAAACAGTTAGCCATAGATAGTTGAAATCTTGTGTTTAGGATAGTAGTAACACTTGGTTGTGCCACTCAGGGCTTTACTTCAGGGGCCAACTATGAGTTGATAAAAATTAAATAATGATCCCCTTGTAGTGAAATGTCAATTAAACACATTCAAATGTGTGAAATTAACAGGTACAGTTTTACTTGAATGGATCAGTAGTGTGTTCTGAAATTAGTGATAATTTAGCCTTTTTGAAGGGTTATCCACTAATTATGCCACTCTTCTTGAGAAAGGATTATAAAGTGTAAAAGAGAATAAAAAAATTTTGTGCAGGGGTCTGTTTAGGAGAAATTTGGGTCTATTAACGGACCCCTCACAAAATTATTTTAGCTTAAAAATGGAACTTTCATAAAATATTTTATCTTAAATATGGACCTTTCACAAAATTCTTCCATTGGTAAACGGCCCCTTCACAAATCTAATTGTTCAATTTGGTAACAGATTTCAATTAAGTTGTCACACACATTAGAAGTTTTATAAAATTTATAATTAATTATAAAATTTTAAAATAATGTTGTTGTAATTGTATAAAAAAGAAAAGTAAAATCAGATAATATTAACTGATACTTAATTTTTAAAGCTGAGCTAAAGAAAAGAAGGTGTACAAATGTCTCACATGTTATGGGGGAATCTCCCTTCATAATAAACTAGATGATTATTGAAAAAATCTAGCTATTATCCGGAAATTTCGATTATCCGATGGAGGTTCAGTTCCAATTACGTTGGATAATCTAGGCTCTACTCTATTATTTATTTATGTAAATCAGTATACACAAATAACTTTGATGATAAAAATCTGTATGTGTTTGTTTATACATATATAGTTTTTTTTTTTTTATATAAGACTTTCTTTAAAATATCTTAAAATGGAACTTTAATTTAATACTAAATTTAAGTTTGTAAAATTGTATATTTTTTAGAAATTCACCGAAACAGGATCCTATTTTCACAAATTGACAAAAAAAGGACCCTGGCTAGAAGAAAACTGATTGAATGCTAATTTCAGATTCACAAAATTATGAGTAAATTTTCACAATTTCACCGAAACAGGACCCTGTCAGAAAAGTCTGGACAAAAACCCTGGTGTGGGTTACTATGGGGTGGTAACTTTCACTAAAAACTGCCGAACATGCATTGTAGGAAAATGCTTGTTAAAATTATGATTTGAGAAGTCAGCTGTGTCTATCAAGTGACTGTTAACATAAATTAACGTCAATTGAAAAGTAATTACATATTCTCACTTTTGAGACATCCCTGTAGTGCTTGGTGACAAATGCCAAAATTTTCAGATTTCTCAGAAACTATTTCACTTAGAGACATGGGATTTTTAAAATTTACCTTTTTAGACAAAGAGCAACGTTTTCTAAATATAAGTGATAAGAAAGGAGGAACCATGAAACACTCGGTATAAACTGACACATGTATTTTGATTAATTTCAATAGTCGAAATCAAAATAGGAAATAATTGGTAATGAAATTTCAAGAAATTATGTGTTTGCTTTGTGAATATTTTTGCTAATTATTTTTACGATTTTTTTTTTTTCCATTCATACTTATTGTTTACTACTTTCATCATCTAAAAATATCTTTCTTTCAGATTCATAATTTCGAGCCTGTATGGGGACACTCGTAAGTTTTTTTAAACTAAAATATTTATATATTTTTTTCATAAGTTATTTTTATTGCATGCTGATTTTTTTTAAACAATCCTGTGTCATAAATGTACTATGAATGTTATATATATTTCAGATTTTTAAAAATTTCGATTTCACATGTAATTTTGTATTTTATATATTTGTTCTTCAAATTAATAATTTTGGAAGATTATCCTATTGAATATGGTGTTCAGGCTTTATTTTTTATATGAATGATATGCTGAGAAAAATGTAGAAATCTAGGATCCCTCTTTACCCAAATATGAAGGTGCTAGTAATTATTGAATGATATTTTTTTATTTAAATTATGTAAAAATGTAGGAGTCTTCTTTAAATGTTCATAATTTTCTTCTCAGTTTTTCAACGGTATTCTTTAAATAATTTTATAAAATATTGTTTAAATTTACTTAACACTGAAATAATTATTTTAGATTTAAAAGCATAAAAATTCTTTCAAAGAAGCAAGTGAATTTCATACTACGTTTTGCAATTAGTTATTGTTAGAATTGGCTATACACTACAGAGCTAGAAATCTGCACAACTTTGGACCATGGCTTGTATGGATTTTGAGATTTTGTAGATTTCGAGTGCTAAAAGATAGATCATTACATTTTTTATTAAAAAAAAAAATGCAGAATACAATTACAAAAATTTTGCAGTCCTAAAAATTTAAGGATTCTTTGCCTAACTTTAAACCTTCATCAAATGGATTTAAAATGCATTTAACAATTTCATCATCAGTGATTTAATATTGTTCTTTGTTTTCGTCTAAATTTGGTATTCAGGAATCTTTTTGGAGATCGATACAGACAAAATTCGGGTCTGTTTTAGAGCCCTTTCGCAAAATTCATTTGATTAAAATGGACCCTTCACAAAATTACAATCAATTAAAATGGCCCCTCCACAAAATTAACAATCGATGAGCTTGGACCCTTCACAAAATTATAATCAATTAAAACAACCCATCTTTGGGATTTTACTGCACATTTCATCTTGTTTTGTAAATTATTTTAAGAAAAGTGACTTTTACAAAAATTGGTATGAAAATTCACAAAAATAGGTGTTGAAATTAAAAAAAAAAACTTCACAAAAGTAATATTAAAATTCACAAAAATGTAACCCTTGTAAAAATGCCTGCTATTTTTTTTCTCTTGAAACTGTTCTACATTAATCCATGCACTTCTATGTTGACTATGAATTCTAACAAGTCACTATACGTTGACTATGAATTCCAACTAAGAACAGCCTTTCAGTAAAGATATTGAAGCATTTACTTGTAAAATTGTGACTGAGGCCCACCTCCACGTTTGCCCCGAACTTCAAGACGTTGCAAGCCATACTGTAGAAGATGTTTTTAATTTCTCTTATGTCGCTGGACTGTATTGGGCTGCCCTGAAGGGACTAATGGCTTTGTGGCCTAGGTCCGGCATAGGATTAAAAAAAAAAAAGAAACTCGTAAAATTATTAAATTTTTCCAATCAACTGTTTGTTAACTTTATAAAAATTCAGATAACTAGTTTTTGCTTTTGAAAACAACTGAAATTAAAAGAATATTAGGTAGTCAATTAAAGAGGAATGTAAACAGTAATGTAGGTCAATAAAAAAATGAATATCTCAGTAGATTTACTAGACATTCTACCAGAATTTAACATCAAAAGGGGGCTTCTAAATAAGTGTAGTACTAAGTTGTAAGGGATGTTTCATAGAAAGGAATTTGTAATTCAGAGCTGATGATTGCTCCTTTTTTATTAATCAAAATATTCTGCTTCATTTTCTAATCTATGATCAATCGAGCAGTTGATGGATGCCAGCTGTGTAGAACAATTTATGTTTTAATGCAATGGGGGCATTTTCCATTTTGATACTTCATCCATTGTTCAAAAATATACAGAAGACATTTCACTTGGACCAAAATAAATTACAGTTCAGAGGGATTTTAATTGTACTGTATGCTAATTGTTCTTTCTAACCAAGCATTATTAACATTCTGTTGAGCAGTTTTGCAACATGAGTCTTTGGCAGTAAGTGGATGTTTTTAACTAATTTCCTGGTTTAATTGTATCAGTTCTATTCAGTATATACACTGATGCTGGGCCTAACAGATTACATCCTTCTCATCTCAGGAAATGCATAAAACATTTTTGCTGTAAATGCAGCATTGATGTTACTTCTCTAGGATTCATCCAATGTTTTTTACTTTCCGAACATGTACCATGTAAGGAAAGTATTGTAATCATGAAAAAATTCGACTTTTTTTGGTGATTTTTTTTGGTGAAAAAAGATTTTGGTGTATTTACACGTTTTGAGGTCTTCTGAATTCATTTATGCTATTTTTACGAGATGTATGTATGTATGTATGTATGTATGTATGTATGTGTGTGTGTGTGTGTGTGTGTGTGTGTGTGTGTGTGTGTGTGTGTGTGTGTGTGTGTGTGTGTGTGTGTGTGTGTGTGTGTGTGTGTGTGTGTGTGTGTGTGTGTGTGTGTGTGTGTGTGTGTGTGTGTGTGTGTGTGTGTGTGTGTGTGTGTGTGTGTGTGTGTGTGTGTGTGTGTGTGTGTGTGTGTGTGTGTGTGTGTGTGTGTGTTGTTGTTTGTTTTGTTTATGTGTGTGAGTGAACACGATAGCTCCTAAACGGGGCATTCGATTGAGCTCAAATTGGGTATATATGTTATAAACGACCATCTTAAGACCGGTATTGATTTTGATGTGTATAGGACTTACAGGTTTTCTACAGGGCTACGACAAAGATTTCTTTTACATTACGGCCTATGGGGGGAAATTATATTATGTCCTATGGGAAATTCCCCCCATAGGACACTATGGCCTATGGGGGGAAATTCTTGAATGTGCGCTAGCGTTTAAATGGTGCATTCGATTGAGCTTCAATTTGGTATATATGTTTGAATTATTCATCGATTAAAACTTATTTAAATGCTTGGTAATGATCTTAATCGTAAGTGTTCGGAAAGTCGTGTGGAGTCACTCCAGATTTTTATTGTTTGCATTGACATAAGCTAGCCATTTTTCATCTCCTATCATGATTTTCCACCACTTTCCAGTCATGAAAGATTTTCTGTATAGCTTGCTTAGCAGATTTATGTTACTCCAAGACACACTCATCTTTGTTCTACTGGTTCAGTGCATGTGACATGCATCTTTGTGGTTTCTTTATCTTTACCATTGCATGTAAATGATTAAAAAACATTTTTTTTTTGTGATACTCTTAATTATTTTGAAAGTTCTTTCTGTATTTGAGATGCATCTTCACTGAGCAGTATTTGCAAATCCTGATGCCTATCCTTCAGTGGAACACTGTTTCATTTTCACTCTCCATCATGAAATCACCATCTTCAAAACCTAAATCACATGTGTTTCTCAATTTGATTTTCTTCTTAAGAAGAGGACAGATTGATTGACATGCTTTTCCAGCTCTTCTTTGGTCAATATCATATTGAATGTAGTGATGAATAAATAACTTATTGTATGACATCTTTCACCTTTGAAATTTCAACTTCATTTTAACTTTTCTCCCAGTGTCTGTGTTGATTTGGCAACTGTGAACCAGTTTTTATCACATAACAATACTGATTGGTATACACTTAGATGACACACAAAACTCTCTTCACAACTTCTTACTATGCCAATATATAGTAATATCTAAAGGTTTAGATGTAAAAATAAAATAAATAAAACTCATGATTAATGTGATTAATGTAAAGATTTATTACTGATATTAATTTTTTTGCCATTATTAAAGTAGTCATTCATGAAATTGTATTGCTTTGCTTTTTAAAGGAATGAATCAAATGTCATTTAGATAATCAGAACTGAAGCATAACTAGTGACAAGTTGAAACTATTCTAACTTTTAAAATATTGTTTAAAACTTTTGTTGTGTCAGAAATTTATCTTTTTCTGTCTGTCATTTAATGTGACTTAATATAATTATTAATCTCTTTCCAATATTTTTAGAAAACCCTTCATAAAAGCTCCCCCTTCATACTAATTTCTTTTATTTCTATTTGTTAATGTGTGCATGTGATTGTGCTTTTTTTTTCTGATAATCTGTATTTTGTCACAACTGACATTTTTAATGACAGAAAAATTATGAAATTTCTTTCAGAACTTTTTGGGTAATTCTTGCGTGTGAGGACCTGGAGTCTTTGTCACTTTCTATCTAAATTTGTGGATATCTAAATGAACACAGTTGGAAATTCTTATTTAAAAACTGGAAGAGAAAATTAACATTTTATAAGAGGCTATTCCTCTTTTTTATTTATTACAAATATTTATGTCTAAAAAAGAAATATACTGATTTATATTGAAGGTATTAGTTATTGAGTATAAAAATTGTTTAGGTTAGAAGTGTGTTAGTTTAAGAGTATTAAGCAAATAAATTATTCTAAATTCAAAATGCTGTAAAATGTTGTTAAAACTGAAATTACCATGCCTATTAAATCGTAATGCTTTAAATTAAAGTGAGTATATTTTAAGCAAACAAATGAGCTTTGAGGTCTGTCTTAATATGCATAAATTATTTTCTTTGATGTTTTGTATAACATGCACAATTTTAAGTTAGTAATAAATAAAATTTGAAAAAATTAAATTATTGTGACTGAATTATCTGTTTATGAGCTGTTGAAATTGAGTTTTTCTTTTGGTGTGGCTTTGTTTAATGCTTATGCTTTCTCGATTATAATTATATTAATTTTTTTTTTTTTTGTATTCAAGACATTTGTCTTCTTTCCTTGTTAAATTTAAACTAATTAAACTTATGAAAAAAAATAATAAAAATGAGATCAAAATTTTGAGAATTTATCTGTATTATTAATATGACACATTTTGTTAGGTTATTGTTATTCAAAAATTTTTTTGATAAAAGTCCTTAAATTTTAACATTAAAACTTTTAGTTAAAAAAAGTAATTGGTTTAATTAAAATGTGTTTTTATAGCTTACTTAATACAAATTTTAGAGGTTCATTTCTCTAGACTCTGTATATTATACTATTACATTACTGATAGTGATTTATATGTATAAAGAAAGGAGGCACTAAACATGCTGATTAATTCTGAAAAATGAGTTTTCTGCTAGAATTTACTTATGTGTGTAGGATAAAAATACATGATTAAAAAATTAATTTCTTTTGAATTTCAAAAGCTTTTTAAAATGCTTTTTAAAAGCAGAGCTAAAGAAATTTAGTGTGAAAGAAAGCATGTTTGTATTTATTGTACTGAATTTAAATTAATTTTAAAGAAACTCCTTATTTATTTTATAACTTCATATTTTAACATAAGTCGGATGTGAAAATCCTATGATATTCTGGTGGAGTAAGTTTAGGCAACAGCAAACAGTTCAATTAGTAAATTTACTTAAAATTTTTTGAGGCTAGTAGGGAAAACTATAAGTTAATTATCCTTAAGATCATAAAGTTAATTATCCTTCTATATTTAAAAATCTCATTATTGTTTGAATATTTACATTAAAAAATATCGGAGAAACATTTCATTTTAATAAACATAATTCAGTGAAAACTAATTAATACAAATATATATAAATATAAATAAATAAATAAATAAATAAATAAATATATATATATATATATATTAATACATGCAATTATAGTCTTTAAACACATATTTTAAATTAAAGATGCATGATTACCTTGCATTTTATTAAATTATTTATTAATGTTAACAAGATCTTAATTATTATTTTTTTTTTTCAGAATTTTGCCAGATATCCCAGAACAAGGGAAAACATCACCTTTTATGATGAAACCTTCTTTAAATAACCAAAATAAGCATGTTCCAAGTATAAAAATTAAACCTCTTGTAAGAAAAAGTCGTTTGAACTCAGGCATGAAAAGACACCGAAAAGCATCTGATCATGATGTAAGTTTTATATAAAAACATATAAATTTAGTAAAATAAAAAGATGCTAAAAAAGATTATTTTATGCTTCTCGGGGTTCTCACTCACAGACCTTAAAATTCAAAGCCAGTCAAGGGTTCCTTAAAAATTTTTAAATTTTGCAGAAAACCCCATTAAAATGACTCATTTTTCATTTAATAGCCCTTAAAAGCAATTCCTTTTTCACAAAGTAGTTTCATTATTGCAGAAAGCTGAGTCACATTAAGTTACTTCAAATGTATTTTTCAGTCAAATAGTTTTAGCTGTTCAACTAAGCATAAATTATAACTTTAAAATAAGAGAAAAAGGAAGTAATCAAGAGTTGAAAAAATGATAATTAAACAACATACTGTAGCTTCCTCATAGTACAGTTGCACTACAATAATATTTCAAAAGTAGAATAATTTATCTTCTTTTGTTTTTAATGTTGAGCTCAAAATTAAACATCTAGAAATTAATTCAAAATTATCAAATTAATATAAAAAGTATCTTTTTCGATTATTGATTAAAAGTATATAAAAGTTGATAATTTGGCAAATTTTCCAAAACATATCTTGATTGTTCTGCTGTAAAATAATTTACTAGCTTTAAAAAGTATTGAAATGGTCTGAAAGAGCCCTTAAATTTAGTCCTGTGATTAGAGTGTGAACCTTTTAAGTTACTGCTGAGGTTTCCAAATGTGCCCTTAAGACTCAAGCATCCCCAGGGGTATTCGAGTCTTATAGGGGTTGCAGTTTGTCTTTTAATAAAAAGGGAGGAAAGCCCTTTATGATAAACTTTTTCAAAAAGCAAGCATGTTTCAAGCATGAAAATTAAACCTCTTACAACCAAAAGTTCTTTGAACTCAGCTATAGAAGATGTGGAAAGAAATTAGATAATGATATAAGTTTTAATAAAAAAATATTAATACAGTAAAATAATAAATTTATTCAAAAATGATTTTAAGGCACTAAAATAATTAGATTAGTGTAAAGGTTCACAAACTGTGGTATATGTATTCCAGGAGCACAAGCAGTCAAGCTTTCACAGTTTGTAGAATTTTGCTGTGGCAACAAAAAAAAGGACTATTTGTTACTAAAATCACTCCTTGACAACCATAACAACTATTTTCATATAAAAATAGCAAAACAAGCTTTTGTATTGTAAAATTAGGTACTTGTTTTCCAGTAAGTGTCCACTGTTTTTCACTAAACAGAAAATATTCAAACAACTTTATCTACAAATTGCAAAATCAGATTGTGTTATCATGCAAAGGGTATATCATGCTAAGCTACAAAAGCTGCCCCTGACCAATGGATCCTTTCTTCGAAACATAAAAATGAAAACATTATCAATATTTTTAAATATGTAAAACTTGCAAGATACCTTGGGTATTTACCACCCATGACGGTTTATCTTAATTTGGCAATTTCTGCATGTGTACAGTTCATCATTATTTCCCATTAAGGCTAAAAATAAAGTGCTCCATGTTTTCTTTGCTAAAAACTGTGGAATAGCTTTGATATTTGTCATCAGTAGCAATTTTTCTTTATTTGGATATTGATGCATGCACATAATTGATAATCATTCCCTGTTAAAGTTACCATTTAAATAGCTTTCCATATACTCTTATACATATTCGTGGCAGATGAGCACATTTAGCTCCACAAAATATTTAATCTTGCCATGGTGGCAAATATCCAAGATTTTCTAAATCTCTGTAATGGCATAATATGTAACATATATGCCAAATGGAAAAAACACTCAAAATACTAGTGTTAAACGATAAAGTAAATAAAAAACTTTGTAAAAAACACACATAAGATGTTATAGGTAAGTAGATACGTACGTTTCGACCAAAAATTGTTTTGGTCTTCCTCAGTCAAAACCCTTCGTCACAGGGAACACAGTTCCCTGTGTTCCTTGTGACGAAGGACTTTGACTGAGGAAGACCAAAACAATTTTTGGTCGAAACGTGCATATCTACTTACCTATAACATCTCGTGTGTTTTTTACAAAGTTTTTTATTTACTTTATATATGCCAAATATTTCTACTCGGAAATGGATGGCAAATACCCAAACTGACAAACCCCTATAAGACATTACCATAGTTTTCATTTGAATTGTTTTATACTTTGAAGGTACTGGGAACATGCACATTATAGATTCACTCTGCTTGGAGAGGTACCATGGTGCCAAAATGGCACTTTTTAAATGTTACAATTAGTTATCTGGTATTGGAAAAACACATCATCTGTAATTTTAAATTCCTGTTCTAAGTGATCTTACTTACTATTTAAAAATTTAAGTAACACACTTTAAGTAACACACTTTTACCTATTTCTCTCATGCTTTTCAATTTGGCATAAAACTGGCATTATTTCCACTTAATGATTTTCAGTTGCACAGGATTTTGCATGCTTGGTGTAGCTTTTTCATTTTGTTTGAAAATCATTAAGTGCCGCACCATGGCACAGTGGTTATGTCCCTGAGAATGGTAGATGGCTGAAATGTGAAGGTAACGGGTTCGTGTCCCATTATGTGGCTGTTGATCTAACGGTCTGGAGTTTTGGTAGGTTTTCTCAAGATGTAATGTGAATATGTGTTAGAATCCCTTAGAAAGTCCTCCTACAAAGGCACCCCCCCCATCCTTGGCAAATCACCCAAGAGTAACATTGCCATAATCACACAAACAAACAAACAAACAAAAATCATAAATAATTTTATACTGATAAAAAATCACCAAACATGGCAACCATGGTTCTCATTTCTGCAATTTCCATCTCCATTCATAGTTTCATCCAAATCTATCCAGCGATTTTAGTATGACAGTTACAAACGTAGAAAATAAGAAACTTTCGCATGCATTATATTAGTAGGATATACAGAGTAATTTTCTAATAATATCACCTTAATGTATTGGGAGCCATAGCTTATGAATTATTTTTTACTATCATTTTGGAACTTGATGTTAATGTATGTATGCTGGAATTTATTTCCCAATCATAATCTCCTCCTGTTTGCAGATTGATTCACCATGCTTTTTATTTATGTGTTTAGTAGTATGTCTGTAGTTCATATATAGTCATTAATTGCAATAATAAATATTGATTTCTGATTTTTATTTATTTTTTAATTTCAGTCACCACTGCATTCTGATGAAAATCACCCATCTAATGATGCTTTGCTGTATGATGAAAATGTCAGTATGGATACCAGTCATCTTGACAATACTTCAGAGAATCTTTTTGAACCACCTTCAAAAAAATTGAAAGGTCCGGATCCTGTTTCTTCTCATTCATCAGAATCACAAGGTATTATTTAGATACAAAAAAGTAATAATTTTAATTATTATTTAATTGATTTTGTCTTCTTGTTAATCTATTTCTACTCAAAACATCTTCAGTTAATGTATACCAATTTGTACCTCTCCACCACCATATTTTCTATTTAAAATAAATATTAACCTCCCTTGGATACATTTGCTGACTATGTTGCGTCATGACCTTGCTTTGCCTAAGTAATGGATGACAAGTATATTTCGTCATTCAAACTAGGACAGAATTAAACATGCACATTCTTATTCATGATGAGATTTGTAACAGTTGTAAGAGGATGTTCCTGCCAGTCAGGATTATGAATTTAGCCACTTTGTGGCTTGGTCTGGACATGATATTTGGACAGGGACATGACATTTGGACATTCCAAACACCAGAATTTCTTCAAATGAATCCATACCCAAGGGGCTAAGATCATAATTCAGTATTTAACAGTCATCAAGTAATGTAGACTAAATTGTAAATTGTTTCAGACTGATAAATTGGTTATGAAATGAAGTGTGCTGCTAGATTGGAAAATGATATTTATATACTTTCCTTTTATTTGGTTGTACACTAAAACCTCCTTAATGGCCATCTGTGAACAACAAAAACCTCCAAACCTGAAGTATGAACAATGTAATGTTCATTTGCCACACCCACTAGAGATGAGACGGGCTTAGCCTGAGCCCGGGCCTGACTCGGGCTTGTGCTCTGTAATTCACGATTGCGTTCGGGCTCAGGCTCGTGAAAAATTTCTCCTTTGTTGAACATACTCCTTGAAACAGATTTTAAAAAGTGATTCATGGGGTAAATAGACGTACTTATTTTAAAAAATAGCGGCACGGGGGACTAGAAGGTGTGTGAAGCTCCAAAATTTATTGTATCCTATTAATGAAGTAGTTAAATTTATTTGTCTTTAGCTGAAATTTCGGGCTCGGGCAGGCTCGGGTTCCAACTTTAATAATATTGCTCGGGCTCGGATTAAAAGTCCGCGGGCTCGGGCTTCAAAAAATGAGCCCGAACTCATCTCTAACACCCACCAGATACATGTACTACTACTAATATCAAAATGTATTCGGATGTTATTACGATATTAAAGTTTGATATTTTATTTAAAGTTTGTTTTAATAAAAAATGATGGGAAAACAACAAATACTATTATCATTTCTTTGAAAAAAGATATTTTTCTTAAAAAAATAAAATAAAATCACGAATAACCTATTTTTTACATGTAAACCATAATAAATGCTATTTAGTGAAGCTTAAATAATGTATTTGTGTCCCTATTGTGATAATTGTTTAGTTTGATGTTTCTAAATATTGAACCTCTAAACAACAGCACCCTCTGAAGGACGGTCACTTTTGGACAGTCCCACAGGTGACTGCTATTCAGAGGTTTCACTGTATATATGTGTCACACAGTGATTGAAATCACTGTTTAAATCAATTAATTTAAATCATTGACATCCTGCTTATTTATCCTAGTTTTTTTTGCTAAGTATGCTATGTAGCAAGAAGTTTTTACACTAAAAAATTGTGAGTTTTATCGTACATTTCTAGTTATTCTTAAATCTGTAATCCAAATTATTAAAAAATAAGTAAATGAGGGGTGGCCCTGGCCTTTTTAAAATTTTCACCAACCCATTCGCCAAATTAGATTTTGCTGGATTTCATTAAGAAGTACAATTACAAATTTCTTGCCAAACTAATTTTTTTCTGCAGTTTGCAATGTTGGTGGTTGACAGCATGACCCCTGTAAATAAATAAGAAAACCATGTTATGGAATTTAAAGACTATTTCTGTATTCTGTAGTTTCTGAAGCAATCCAGAGTATCGAAAGCTGAAATGAATGCTTAAAAACAAATTAAATAATTTTTGTTGTATCTGCATTTTATATGAACAGACTTTTTGTTTATGTTTTCATTAATAAAAAATATGCTTAAAGTTCAGTGTATTTTACAGAATCATCTGAAGAATCTCTTCAAGCAGCTACTCAGCCTTCTCCTTCTCTGTCTCGTTCTTCATCTCCAGTTACTTCAACAGTTTCAACGTCAGATTCTACAGATAAAGCAGAGTCTACTAAAGAAGTAAGTCCCAAATTAATGCAATATATAATGTACAAATAAATCACAAAGGACAGTAGTTTTTAGCTATGTTTTTATTGATATCACCAGTGAAAAACTAAGAAACAAAAATTCTTTTTTTTCTTGAAGCCAAGTAACTTACTATATATCTGTTTAATCCTCTGCATTAAAATCAAGTTTGATGCTTTCCAGTGTTGAAATATAGGAAATTTTTTTAAATATTTACTCTATTTTAGATCTGTTTCCTCTGAAGTAAGGGGTACCTTGAAAGGGGGGGAGGGGAGATGAGGTTATGCCTTTAGGGGGTGTTACGTTCGCCAACTGTGTTCACCTAGCCCTTGGAATATGGGTGACAGCCCTGCATTTGTTTTTAGCAATTTTCTACTCTTTTTCAAGGAGAGAGAGAGACCCAAGTCAGAAGCGGACGCAGTTGGCAGGAGAAGCCAGGGTGCTGAAATGAATGTGTTATATTGTGAATCTTGTGCATAGTGCATTGTGTCCCATTAGTAATATGCCAATAAAAATATATTGGGGCTAAAAATTTCATGCTTTGTTGTCATTCTTGTCTCCGAAGATCGAAAAGAACCTGGCTTCTTACATTGGTGGCAGTAGTGGGATGTTGGAGAGGGAGTGGGGTATAACTACAAGGATTCCTTTTCTAGAAGGGAAAAAGTGTCTATCAGTCACTGTGTTCAAACTAGGTCACAGAATATTTTTCATCGCTCAATGTTCTACCTTCTCTTTCTAAGTGAATGTCTGTGTTTGCCTATGACCAGGGAAATAATAGCCAAGTATGCATGTGGTAATAACAGCGGGTCAGGCCTGCAAAGCTTATGTAAGTTATTTTAAAATAATAGGAATCTCAAAGTCTCCAACAAAAAGTGAGTACTTTTTTTGCTAATAGTTTGCTAACTGCTCGAAAAATGCAACTTTTCATCTGCTGAAACTGGAATATGGAATCTGAAATGCTGAGTCATCAAAACTCTCTTAATGCCACACGTTGTTTTGATTTTTTGATAATATTCCATCCTCAGACCTGGCATATGTTACAAATGTTCTTTTTTCAGCTTGTTTGTGAAAGGGGAAAGCTGTGCGCTGTTGGAAAGCGGGACTGAATATAGCTTTAGTACTCATGAAATGATTATTTCCTTCTAAGTTTATATATATCTATATAAATAAAATTAGACTTTTGTCTGTACATTTCTTGGAATTCAAAAATTTTGCGATTTCTATCCGTTTCAAGCACCCGGGAATCCGATGCGACCCTCAAAAAAAAGTTTGTCATTCTGTCATTCTGTCGTTCTGTCATTCTGTCCGTGACGCTTTTTTTGTTTAAGCATCCCGTAAAAACGACTAAAGCGAATGATATGAAATTTGGTGTCATGATAGGTGGTCACTCAACTTAAAACATAGGCGTCGAATTTTTAAAAAATCTTGATTACATTTTCAGATTTTGCGAAAATCGTTTCAAACTGCGTAAATTTGTGTTCAAGCATCACGCAAAAACGACTGAAGTGAATGATATGAAATTGGGTGTCATGATAGGTGGTCACTCAACTTAAAACATAGACGTCCAATTTTTAAAAAATCTTGATTGGATTTTGAGATTTTGCGAAAATCCTTTCAAACTGCGTAAATTTGTGTTCAAGCATCACGTAAAAACAACTGAAGCGAATGATATGAAATTGGGTGTCATGATAGGTGGTCACTCAACTTAAAACATAGGCGTCCAATTTTTAAAAAATCCTTATTGGATTTTGAGATTATGTGAAAATCGTTTCAAACTGCGTAAATTTGTGTTCAAGCATCACGTAAAAACGACTGAAGCGAATGATATGAGATTGGGTTTCATGATAGGTGCTCACTCAACTTAAAACATAGGCGTCGAATTAAAAAAAAATCTTGATTAGATTTTGAGATTTTGCGAAAATCATTTCAAACTGCGTAAATTTGTGTTCGCACATCACGTAATAACTGCAAAGGTGAAAAAATGATATTTGGCGAAATGATAGGTTGTCACTCACCTTAACCTATAAGCATCTAATTAAAAAAAAATCAATGAGATTTCGAGATTTTGTGAAAATCGTTTAAAACTGAGTGAATCTTTGTTCCAGTATTACGTAATAACGACTACAGCGAATGATATGAAATTTGGTCACAGGATAGATGGTTGCTCAACATAAACTATAGGAGTCCAATTTTTAAACATTTTTATTAGATTTTGAGATTTTGTGAAAATTCTCTCAAAATATTTCTTCAAACATCACGTAATAACGACTAATACGAATGATACGAAATTGAGTGATAGGATAGGTAGTTGCTAATCTTAATTTATAGGCGTTGAATTTTAAAAATATTTTGCTTACATTTTGAGATTTTTCGAAAATCGTTTTAAAATGCTGAAAATTTGTTCCAGCATCACGATATAAAGACTGCAGGGAATGAAACGAATTTGGGTGATAGGATAGGTTGTCACTCCACTTAAATTCTAGGCTTCAAATTTTTCAAAAATGTAGATTAAATTTTAATATTTTGCGAAAATTATTTCAATATGCGTAAATATTCGTTCGCGCATCCCATAATTACGACTCAAGCGAATGAAATGATATTACTTAGTTACACTCTAACCTGTAATATTTTAACAATACATGAAAATTATAACTTCGCTTTCTTTACTTTGGCAACATACTACATCCATTCTGTGTACTCCTACAATGCTGACGAAAGTGCTTGCTTTTTGGAAATTTTCATTCACTAACCCGTCGAGGACGGGTACTTCAGCTAGTGTGTATATATATATATATATATATATATATATATATATATATATATATGGGTGATTCTCATAAAAGGGGACAAAATGGGGGGGGGAAAAAAAAAATGAAAAATAAAACTTTTAGAAATTGAACTAAATTATTTTATACTGAAGGTATATATAGTAATTTATAATTTTCCAAAATTTTCAATCTAAAACTCAAGTTTTTGTTGAGTTAGCTGCCAATTTAAGTAAATTTTGATGATTTTGCATCATTTCTGTCACACTTTTTAAATGCAAAATTCAAGTATTATTTATATTTTTAAAACACAAAAATTATTTTTTTCAGCAAGCAGTTAACTCAGTAAATGACAATGTATAACTGTTTAAAATTTGTGAAGTAGTGTTAAACAATTAAAAAAAAATTGAACCAAAATATGCAAATTTTGACAATTTTTCAAGCACTAAGTCGATTAAAATCAATTTTATTTTTACTACACAGCAATGCAATTTTTTTTTTTATTTCCTTTGATCCAAACTATTATATCTGATATCTAATGAAACAAAAATTGCTGTCTTTTGGCATTATTTACCTTGTTATTATCTGCAGCACTAGTGTGACAGAAATGATGCATATGGTGACAAAAATGATGTCCAACATTAGTTCTAGGAAAATAAATGAAAATAACATATTTTTATGTGGAAAAAAGACTTAACTACTAAGATAAGTTAAAACAAAGCCCATATAAGTTACAAAATTAATGTTTTCTTCATTGTATTAAGATTCAAAAACATCAAGACTCATTAAATTGGTAAAATAATCTCTTTCCCCACATTTTTAGTTTTCTCTGTGTTCAAATGGCACATTATATATTCTTACAAATATTTCATTGTGTCTAAAAGTACTCTTCTTTGCTTTTTTTTCTTTTCCGTGTTTTACAAATTTTTTTTTGCCAGGGCAAATTTGGCTAACTCGGTCATCTTCAAGAAAATTTTCAAAGTATTTTTTTATACTTGCACTTATTTTACATATTTTTTTTCCGAACATAGTTGGTTATGTCATCCTGATTGCTAAGCTTCAGTCTCATTTATTTTACGTGAAACTACTCCTTTCAAATAAGATTGCATTCTGTATTTTTTCAAAATTTTGTTTCCAATTGCTTTCATAAATTGCTTTTTGGTACCTGGTTTAGCTCTTTTAGCTTGGTGTACTAACTGCTTCTTGAGAGCAAAACCATAAATTAAATGCTTTCTAACTTCTTTTGTCCCCGTTTGATTTTTCAGTAGGTGGTTTGTCGGTTTTCTAGGAGAGGGTGACAGTGTAAGAGATTGATTCTTTTGGCGGTAATATTTCTTCTTGAATTTTTCAAGTTGGCGCTGAAGTTTTTTAATAGTGTTGTTCTGTTTTTCAATTATGCGATATGCTTTTGCCTTTTTTCTATTAGCTTGTTTTATTGCATTTTTCTTTTCACTAGATTCTTGCACTCCATTTAAGATTGTACTACACCTGGACTGTGGTGTTTAAAATAAATTGAACCAAAAAAAAAAATAATAATAATTTTCCTTAATTCCCCCCTCCTTAATCCGCCCTTGGGGGGGGGGGGGGCGATCGCGGTTCGAGTGTGAATACCAAAGGGGGCATGCTTCACACTTAACAGCCAAAAAATTTAGTGCTATGAATTCAATTTTTTTTTTCAATGGATTCTCTTTCTCTCTATCAATCAATTTTCTCTTTCGCAAGGGGGGGGGGGGGGGGTTACGGTTACGGCCCGAATACCAATGGGGGGGGGGGATGCTTCATACTTAATAGCCGTTCTGTGGAGCTTGTTTTCTCTCATATCCAGACCTCTTTAGAAGACCGTCATTCCGGTCACAATTAAATCATTTCGCTCACGCGCGTGCTTTCTGTCACGTGACAGAAATGACCGTGACCGAAATGATTTTGTCAATTATATTTCGGTCTACCACCTTTATTTTTTTACCAATGAATAAATGTAAAGCATAAATATTGAAAGATTACTTACCTAGTATTGATGAACGACGAGAAGTTTTTCTCCGGAATATAATTCTTCAAAAACCAAGCGTGACCGAGATGAGGAGCCTAAAAAATGATTTTACTTAACCGTTATCATATTATTTAGAAAAATAACGTTCGCGCACGTGGTTTAGTATTGAAATGTAACAAATTTCGCTATCAAATGAAGAATTCTTGCGCGCATGGAATCATGAGCAGGTGATTCATGTTCCGGAAGCGCGGGCAAAAAAAAATACCGGGACCGTATTGTTTCAACTCTTAGTTAAAATTTATAAGCCTAGACTCAATAAATAAATATGTTTTTAAAGAGAACTAACTTCACAAGTATGAATTATATTTAAAAAACATTTATTTTTTCGCCCGAAATAATACTTTTTCGCGATTATTTCCCGAAATCGCCGATTCGGGACCGGGACCGAAATGACAAAAACGTAGTTTACTGTGCTAAAAACGTAAAATAAAACTCATAAATGCCCCAAAAATTATGGTTTTTATGAAAAATCCAGCTTCAACTTTAAGAAAAACTTGTTAAGCTTGAAAAAAAGGCTACAAATCTAGCAAGGACCATGATTTGTCCCTTTTGTGAGAATCACCCATATATATACATATTTTTTTTTTTTTTTTTTTTTAAGAAAGCTGTTTTTGGATTTATATGTTATTAAACTTGATATCATAAATAGAATATCATGAGTATATTTTTTGAAATATATATAGTCTGGTGTATATTTAAAGTGATATGTGTGTTGTTAAATTTTTTTTATATCGTGAATAGAGTATAATAAGTATATTTTTCTAAATATATATATATATATATTTGGTGTGTATTTAAAAACCGACAAGTATGATAATATGTGATTTTAATTTTGTATACTCGGCAGTATATGTGTATATTCCTTTAAAGTGTGATATATGCTTGCAATTTAAAATTATTTTAAGGCACTTAGGTGTTCAGTGTAGTTTATGAAAAAATGTGGGTGTAACTCAGATCGGAGATCAGGTGGTAAGGGCAAAATCATTGGATGAAGTAAGGATATTAAACATTAAAGTGTCCAATAAATCTGAGGTTTGGGATTACTTCTTTTCGATTTTGGAAAAGACATTTCTTAATGAAAATGTGAGTGACGAGTATAAACCTATAGTTGTTCTTTGTCTATTAGAGTATCAAATAAGCTAAGGGGGCTAAGTATCAAATTTGTTTGTCAGTATAGATGAAAAAGAGTTTCAAAATTATGACTCTCTTAAAAATCAAAGAGTATGTACCATCGCTGAAATTATGTTTGGAAAATTTCTGTAGGACAAAACAGAATTCACATGAAACCTTCTCTCAGTTTACTTCACGTTTAACATCAAAGTGGATATATTATTGCAAATTGGGGGGGGGGGGGGGTGAATGATTTTGAATCAGTAAATGAACTTACAGTGTCATACAAAATATTCCAAACATTAGATGATCAGACCATGACTCACATTTTTGTTCAATGAGTTTCGTTAGAGCAAGATTTTATTGCATGACTAACATATGATCTAACAGCAGTTTTATAAACATAAAATTGCTGCAAAACAGGGGAGTAGCCAGAAATTTTTCATGGGGGGTGCTTAGGGGGGTTATGACCCCCCCCCTCCTGCTGCAAAATAATAAATAAGCAATTACACTTTATAAATATAAAATAGCTGTTAGATCATATGTTAACCATGCAATAAAAACCTGCTGTAACGAAACCCTCCTCAACAAAGAAATAAATTATATTATACGGCAATGTGAAAATTTAGGATACCCTAATAACCTAGTTGAGAAACTATATAAAAATAGAAAAAACTTGAACACATTGAAATGTGCACAAAACAAAACAGGAATACACTAAAGCCATACCTTACTGCAAGGGAGCAGCTATTAAAATATCTAAAGAAGCAGCTAAAAAAGATATCAAAATACCAATAAAACCTAACAAAAATGTTTTCAAATGTACCCATAATGACAAAGACCAAATGAAAAAAGAAGAAACTGCAGGAATTTATAAAATAAATTTAACCTTTAAAGATTCTAAAGAACCAGACTGTTATATAGATGTAACAAAAAGGAAAATAAAACAACATAATATTGCCAACATCAAATATAATAAGCTAAGTACAGCACTTTCAAGAATTACCCAAAATAGACTTAAAGTATTAATTTAGAAGAAATAGAAAAATTGTTCGACTACTGAAACCAGGATTATGCACTGAAAATAAAAGCTCTTCAAATCATAACAACAGATGGCACTGTCAATGATACCACACATGCTCTAATGGATCGGAGATGGAAAGTGATTCTAAATGAAGAAGATCAGTGCACATAAGCAAAACTGAGGATGGTGGTGAGGTGGCCACAAAAAGTTCTATTTTAAAAGTGTTTTAAGGTAGGGGAGAGGAGGGAGGATTGGGACATTTTTTCATAGATATTTTTTTATTCATTCTCCCTTATGTATTTGTAGATGCAAATGATTAGATAATAAACTTATATGTTTTAGCTTATTTTTAAAAAATACACAGCATTTAAATTTTGAACAATTTTATTACTTTTAACTAATTACAAATTACAAGAATTATGTCCCATTCCTCCCTCATGGGTGGGAGGAGTGGGACGCATTTGAAATTTTTTTTAAAAATCAGCGAATATCATAATGAGAAAGGTCAACATTAAACGAAAAGCAAGACTGCTCTACTGGTCCCAGCAACTAATTGTGGAGGCAGCAATTTCGTGATAATATCATTTTTTCTATTGTACTATGGTCATCCTGTTGAGGAAAATTAAAATTCCCTTTCATGTCTATCCTCAAAAGTTTAACATTGTAGGTTTCAGTGTCATTGTCAATACTCTCCATTCTTGCAACGTAGTAAACAAATGATCGTTTGGTGAGGAATTTGACAAGCACAAAATGATTTTTCCCCTATATTTGGTTTGTCTTCCATCCAGTCAATCTCTTGTGCTATTTCCATCATCATGCACATGATAATAAAATATTTCATCATTGAAAGTGTCATGTAATGAAATTAATGACTCATTGCTATCACTGGATTCATCTTTGAACTGAATTTCTGTTTTAGTATTTTAAGATTTGAACGTACAGGTTTTAGTTTGCGCTTTTTGTTTTCTAGTTTGGCAGATTCTGCTTCTTGTATTTCCTTCTTCTCAGGTGTATCTGTTAATATGTTTGTCCTTTTTTCTTTCCTTTATTTTTCGTGATTGAATGTCATATATATTAAATAACATTGCTATTAAACAATTGTACGCTGTGTTTCTGACTTTAAAAATATAGTGCATGAAGCAGAGATTACTTTAATTTCAACACTGTGGCCTTTGTATTCAGCATTACATTTATACAACGCATCATGGGCTAATAAATTTTCAAAAAATTTCATTAGAGAATATAGTTTTTACCAAAGTCAATGACTATTACAACAAAATCTAACAAAATGTCTGCTCTGTTTAATAATAGAAGGGAGGACTGGGACATGTCCCAGTCCTCCCTCCTTCAGAGTGTCCCACTCCTCCCTCTACATACTGCTTTTAAAAAATAACTTATCACACAAATCATTTTGGTTTCAGGCTTAACTAAACTGCAGATAAACATACATTATATATTTAAGAATTCTATGACATCCTATTCTGTTTGTTCTACAGAATACTTGAGTAGAGAAATAAAACTAAAAAAAGTTTTCAAACTAACTCTGGAGATGAGAAATTTAATTTTTTCCTAGTAGGAGCTGAAAGTTGAAGCTGCATAAACTAAAAATAGGAAACAACAACAATCTATATGTATGTCATCTGTTAGTGAAACTGGAAATTAAATTAAGTTTTTTATTTTGTCACAATTTTAGATGTCCCACTCCTCCCACTGTCTCATTCCTCCCTCCTCTCCCCTACTTATAACTTTTTAATAAGGTTAAATTTATTTTATAGATTCCTACTGTTTCTTACTGGTCAGTGTTTTTCTTTTCACAATGAATTCTTTTAAAAATGCTTGGGTTTGATGCTATTGGTAGATGTATTCCTTTCTCTTAATGGCAGCATTTATAATTTTTAAACCAACACCTCTACTATATCATATTTCATATAGTAGTTATCAATGTCATATACTAGTTACATATACTAGATGTATTAGGTTGGTGCATAGTTACAAGGTGTTTTTTTTCCCATTTCCCCATTTGACGAAACAATCCCAGATTTCATCCCCTTCCAGGCTGCCAAATGTGCCTGGTTGTCAAAATTCGATGGTTTTGTTTCACCAAATTAGGGAAAGGGGGAAACACTTGATAATTATGCACCAACCTAATATAAAGGGTCCACGGGAAGAACGATGAGAGTCCACTTTTCGTCAATTGTTGAGCTTTCTATTGCATTCTGTTGTTCATTAGTGGTACTATTAATATCCGAACCCATAAGGGGAAAGAACGATGGGAATACACTGAAAAAATAGCCCAAAGATACAGTTTACTGGGGAAGAACGTGGAAAGTCCCGTGCGCCTTTCGATTTTTTTGAAAATCAGCTGTATTGGACTCTCATCGTTCTTCCCGTGGACCCTTCATATAAAATTCTTCACTGTAAATATTTTATCAATGAGATGAACAGCACCACCAAGTGGATAAGATACTGAGCATGATAGATGGCTGAAGTGTGAAGGTCCAGTATTCTGGCCTACTGTGCTGTCTAAGATCATGAGTTTGGGCATTCCCCCCCCCATGTAACACGATTACATGTTAGAACCCTTTTAGAAGTCCTCAACCCAAGGTACCCCCCACCCCCCGGGGCAGTATGTAGCTTTGCCGTAATGCAGCAGATAATGATATTAACTGTCTCACTTTGCATGTTGCACTTTATGTAAAACCAAATGTGATTACATTAACTTTTACATAATTTGGAAGGTCAAGTGCATTGGTTACTTTACCCTATGCATCTTAGTTTACCCTCCTCCCTCCCTTTATTTAAGAATATTAATTAAGGCTCTTATTACTTACCTGACCTGATATGCAATATTGATAGATTATTTTTAAAAATGTTTATGTAAATGTGTTTCTTAATTTCAAAATTCTGTAAGTAGTATTTAAACCAGTCATTTTGTTCATCATTTAAAAAAAAAATGTATTTTTTATGCAGTGTTACTATCCAGCTTTCTTTTAATTAAAGAATTTTTATAACTAATGAAAGAATTTAATTAGATAATTCTCTCTTTTGTTTTCAAAAATTATGCCCCCCCCCCCAAAAAAAAAAAAAAAAAAAAACTCCCAAGTACTCAGTGCTTTTCTGAAATTTAAAGCAGCTATAGAATTAGAATATTTTAAGTGTATAAACCATTCTTTTAACAAAAGTATTTGATTTCACTATTGTAAAATGCATATATTCAATTAATGTATTGAGTAGCATTATTTGTTTTAAATATTTTTCTTTTTTAAAATAATTGTACAGTTAAATTTTTTTGAAGTATTTCTTAAAGATCTGTAAAAAGCTGACTGAAAGAAAATATGTTTTCCTGATATATTTATTGCATCTTTAGATATTTTTAATTTTTGATATTTTAATTTTGTTTATTTTTCAGTCTTCTGCTTCCAGTCTTCTGACTGTTGTTCCCACATCCCTGTCCATAGCTGTTGTCCAGACAACTGTACGTAATTCCCCCCCCTTTTTCATTTACTGAACATTTTAGTTATTATTATCTATTATCAATTACATCATGGTGCATTTTTTGATGATAATTCTGTAAAGTTTCGTAAAAGAAATTTGAATTCTTTGAATTTTCTATGAAAAAAAAAATTTTATATGTAGCAAAATTTAAATATTTTTAATCATGGTTAAGATTCTAATGAATGATTTTAACTCTTCACTTCCCTATATCAGTTTATCCCTCTCATCACCGAATTATGAAAAATCAGAGAAAAAAAATCTGTCTAGCATTTAATGCATCTGAAATACTATTATAAATCATGCAAAAATATATTTTTTTTTTTCTAATGTCGCTTTATCTAATACAGTGGAACCCGATCTATCGTTCCCGCATTCATCGTTTTCCCGTATTGATCGTTTTATTTCTATGGTCCCTGCACAAACTGTATTCAAATAACGTTAACAAAACCCGCATGTATCGTTCATCAAAAATTCGCTTTCCCGCGTTCATCGTTGTAAAATGTTTCTTCTGACCGAAATGAAATTGAATATCAAGAGAATCAATATGGCTTACAAATCTAATTACTTCCTGGTATGATATCTTGGGTTGATGATGGTATAGATGACGAGTTCTTACATCCAGCAGGGATGTGTATGGTGTGAAATGTAGTGATTATATTTCCATTGATTTAGATGTATCAACGTGCGGTATCCTAAGAATGGAAGAAATGTGACGCAAAAGATAAAAATAATCGCGAAGAAGCTGAGAATAATATTCATGCCGATGAGACTGGGCCAACACTAGTGCCTAGTTTATCCTACGCAATAACGGTATTTGAAATTGTATGACTTTTACATTCAAACATGAATGCACATAAAAATATAGTGTGATATAAGACAAAAAATATATTGTGAATCTTGAAAACTTTGTTTAATTAAAAGATTAATGAAAAACCCAGTGTCAAATTACTGATTTTTTAAAAATAAGTATCACTTAATTTCTACACAACTTCTATTTGTTTCTTTTACAGTTTGGTAACAACTTTAGTATGTTTGGTATACTGTATACATTGTGGGTATTCATAAATACTGTTTTCTTCGTATTTTGACTTTAACCCGCGTTCATCGTTTTTTACTACGCACCCCTTGAAAAACGATATATCGGGGTTCTACTGTATTAATTTCTGCATTTTAATTTAGCAAATTAATTTAAAAGGCTGCACATATTAGGTAAAGGTTGAGGAATAAGAAAAAAACTATACTTACCTTAAAAAGAAAAAAACTGTAAAAAAGCAGCGTAAATATTTTCTTAATTTTTCTCCTGAAACAATGAAGCGAAAACTGTAAAAAATGATCTAAATTGACTAGTACTGCAATCTATGCACGATTAATGCATCTAGTTCATTCCTCATATACTTTCTACATGAATTAATGATATTGATATCACTGAAAGAAAAGAAAATACTAAATTATATTGTTTTCTCTCTAAATATTGCTATTTGAAGTAGGAGCCTCATATGAGGTTCAGGGTGACGAGAGGGTTATTCTTGAAAATGGTTGAAGTCAAAATTTTATGCGAGTTTTCATTTTTTCAGACAGTAATATTCAATTGAATTTAACCATTGTTTGATGAAAATATGTAAATGAAGTTTTTAAAAATAATTTTTTCTACTAATTTTAACGTGTTATGTAATTTTACATTGCTAATTTTTTCATAGTAGCTAGTATAAAGCATTTGGTATTGTTGAATGCATGTACAGACACACATTTTTAAATCCTCCCTTTTTTTAAAATCTTCTATGGCCATGTTAAATTATTTTTTAATAATTATCATTTAATACCTTATTGGCCATTAAAATTGTTACATTAGGAAAAAATGCAAATACCAAAATGGTATTTATTGGATAAATGATTATAGTGGAAGTCAGTGACGTAGCCAAGGGAGGGGGGGGGGGTTAGGGGTTATAACACACACACCCCCCATGAAAATTTTTTTGCCATACAAAATGTATTACGTTGTAACGAAAGTTTTCCGCCACTCCAAGTACTGCCTGCACAAGCAGTTTGCGTTGGTGTCTTTGCCAATATTTTGTAAAACGATTTTACTTATTTGAAAGAAAAGACTTGTTTTAGAGCACTATGTTGTGAAATCTGTAAAACAATATCGTTATGATTAAGTATAAGGTGTCTGAAATGGAACTATCATGCTACCAGATTGATCCATCATTTACTCTCAGTTCTGTCGCAAAAAGTCTCAGCTACAGAATGACACTGAATTATGTGTACAGCTTAAGGTACTACTGTTTTATCATATGACACTGTGAATATTTGGTACCGAAAGTTCAAAAACGAGGACTAGGATATTAAAGAAGCAGAGCGCTCTGGTCATCCTACTGATGCTGATGAGGCCCGCCTACCAGAATTTGTGGAAGAAGATAAAATATTCATCCCCTCGAGAGCTAGCTAAAAGAGTCAGACTTTAGTGCCATGTCCATTAGTTGCGCTAAGCATCGCATAAACTTGGCATATAAGGTCAATAGCTGGGTGTGAGCTGACTCAAGCTAATCTGGCGGAAAACTTTTGTTACAACCTGATATATTCTTCACTCCCTTGTCACCTACACCTATACATATATATGAGTTTAGTGAAGTAGTCGTTCTGGCTATGCCACTGGTGGAAGTAGCAAGAATAAAATTTCCAAGAAATTTTGAAACGGAGATCATGAGAAATCAGTATGCAGAACAACCACCTCTGGTTGCAATAACAGCTCTTATATGCCCGGGCATTGAGTCAAACAGCGATTGGATGCATTTACAGGTACAGCTGCCTATGTAGCTTAATCAGGATGCCAAAGTTAATCGACCGCAGTGACTACCTCAGGGTGGTGAGCCTGTCACTTGGCTATCTTTGATCAAACATTTTATGTTACTGAGATATCTGCAATATCTGTGTTGGACAATACAGCAACTGAACATTTTCTGCATGAAAGAAGGTCTGTACAATACTGAAAACACCCGGTTATTATCTTGCTAAAATGTATCATTTCTCAGGGCTCAAATAAAGGGTATATCTACAGTAAAATGAAAAAGAAATTATCTGTGCCCATAATTCAAAACTATATTCAAACTCATAAAAGCTCATGATAACAGAATACATAATGGGTGTATAAACATGCGTATACATGTATAATGTAATGTGCTTGTACTATAGTGACTTAAGAAATTTTCTTCCAGATAACTATCCATCTTAAAAAAAAAAAAAATAAATAAATAAAATAAATCTTTACTAACCTTTGAAATCTCCACAAAGCTAGGTGCAAAACCTTGGAATTCTCCATGAAAGTATCCATGCATAGTTTGAGTGCATCTAAGTCTAGCTATGGGTTGAGTCACAAGCTTTACCACAGAAATGAAAAGTCTATGAGTTGACAAAGTCATGTATCTAGTGGCACCCAATATCATCTCTCCAGGTGATGGGCTATTATGATGATGTTGAATTCACCATTATGATGGAGTTGAATGTGCTTTTTTCATGATGCTGCCAAACTCGCATACGACCATCATGATGAAAGGGTAAACAGAACCTGAATTTGAAAAGATGCTGCCACACCATTGCTGTGTCTAGGTTCATTGTTGATCACACCATTGAAGACACTTCTGATTGCGATGTAATGTCGAGGGTAGCTAAAGCCATGGTTGCCGAGCTGATAGTCTATACTGTTACAAACGTTGTTAAATTGTTTGCTCAAACAGCTGTTGCCTTGCAAATGACCCCATTTCTTGACTTAGGACTTGTAATGTGGCTGTTACTATACTTGAAGGCCATGCAGGTAATAAGCCTGCATTCTCGGCTGTTAGGGATTGTTGCGGCCCAGCCGCTACCCATCAACACCGTGACGTAGGTATGAGGCGACCAGGGGAGCGTGTGGCTTCCGGGGAGAAAAAGAGAATGGCCAGAACGCCAGAGAACTGAAAGAGGCAAGACCTCTGAGAGAGATGCTGCAGAACTAACCGCATGAGAAATACTCTGATTTTTGTAAATATCAATGTAAACATTATCTTAACCTAGAAATAAAATGTGTGTCCATGCCACGAGAGTCCAGCCTGCGTCCATCACGAACCCCTTGTGATTTTAATTAAGTGATTTAGGAAAGCAGACGGAGCAAGAGGCAACGTCGCACCCGTTTCAGGGATAGTGGGCCATTTATTCCAGCATGGTGTTCCAAATGACTGTCCTGAATTCATCAATTCCATATTCTGCAGACAGCCATGGGATCTAAACTGTCACAAGCAGCAATACTGTAAAATTGCAGCTACAAACCACAACTGTGGTAGTCTATAATTCAATGTCTATCAAGTCAGACATGTCTGGTAAACACTTCTCTTTACGCAAGGCATCTCAACAGATTAGTAGCAGGTTGCAACATCAAATGCAATTTGTGTATGAGAAACCTGTTGTACAATTTCTTAACTTAAGCACATTGTTGGTGTTGCTACTAGTGCTTGCTTTGCTCAAATGCATCAAAAAGCTAATCTTATGCATGTCACAATATATTTCTTCCTGTCATATAAATTTAATGTGTGTAACTGCTTTTCACCTTTTTGGTGGAGCAATTTTAATAGTCATTAGTGAAAAAATGTATTTTATATTTTTAATTGTATTTTTTGTTATTTTTTATTTTGATAGGCCCCAAGTCAAAGTTTTGTACCACCCATCACCATTCGTTCAATACCAATTGTTCGCTCAAGCACTGGTAAAAAGAATTCTGGACGCAATGATAGTGCTAATTTAGAACGTTCATACCAAATCTGTAAAGCTGCTTTAGAGTCAAATGTAAAGAAGGCTGAATCTTCTACCAGTGGAAAGCTGTCTCCTGATTCTGACGCTTCCTTAGTGACATCTTCAGTGGCTTCTCCTGGAAGTCCAGAGATGAATGCTACTCAAGATGATCTAGTTGCAACCACTGAAATATCACCTTGTCAAATGGTAGCAACTTTTGTAAATATTCAAGACTCTGAGTCCATGAATCAGCTGCTACTAACAACTTGCTCACCCCCTGCTGCTGTTATTAACACTGTCTCCTCTTCAATTAATAATTTTGAAACTTCTAACTTGTCCCCCAATACTGAAATTTCCTCTGTTGATACTGTGGTCCTTGAAAATGAGAAAGAAATTAGCATGCTTGAAACTGCTGATGCATTAAATGATTTGGTCTGCTCGGTTGATGTGTTGGTAGATTCCTCCCAAGAAATCGAAGAATCTTCAAAATCCCCTAATACTGAATTATGTGTCAATTTTGAATCAGAGTCCCTACCTAATGAAACAGCTGTTGAGTCTTCAGAATTACTAAACAATGAAACTACAGTTGAATCCCCATCAGATCTGCTCTCTGATAACGTTCTTGGAGAATCTGTTTCGGAGTCCTCACCCACTGAAATATCTGTAGAACCCTTGGTACACTTAAATTCTGATAGAATGACTGTGACATCCATTTCGGAAAATTCTCGTGATGAAATGACTGTTGAATGTCCATCAGAAATATTGTCCTGTGGAATAGCTGTAGCATCCCCTTTGTCAATGTTGCCAAATGAGATGGATGTTGATTCTTCGTCAGATATCTTACCAAATCAAATACTTCCAGAATCTCCCTTGGAAATGTTGTCCAGTGAAGCCACTGAAAATTCCCCAGCAGATTCTATTCAAAATGAAATTATTGTAGAGTCCCCCTCAGAAGTCTCTGATGAAATGACTGCTGAATCTCAGGAACTGCTAAGTAGTGAAGTGACTGTAGATTCTTTAACAGATTTGTCACCTGATCAGACAATGGGGGATTCTTCCAAAGAACCACTACCTTCCGAAATCTCCTCTAATTCTCCCTCTCAATTGATGCCAAATGATATTTCTGAAAATTCCCCTTCTGAAATAGTGGATAATGAAAGGGTTCTTAAAGCCCCTGAATTATTGCATAATTCAGCCATGTTAGATACTGTAAATGAATCCATGTCTTTGACCCCAGGCACCATAAATTCTTCATCAATGGAGAATTGTGCTGTTGATTTAGAAATGAGCAGTTCAACAGCCATTGCTATGGATCTTAAGTGTTCCCCTCCAGCAAAAAATTTAATTGAAGAAGACAGTATTGAGAATTCTGTTTTAACAGATGACAAAGTTGTCTCACAGTCGTCTGATGAGTTAATGTCTAACACGAGTGTTGAAGAAACTAATAACTCTTCCAGCACTCTTTTGCAAAATGATGGTAATTCTGTTCCATCTGAATGTTTAGATTCTGATTCATCAAGCATGCAGCCAACATATAATGTAAGTTTGCTTTGTATGGCTTTGGAATTTCTGCTGAATTAATATATTTAACTTAATAATATTTTTTGTTTGGTGTTGGTGTCATATTTTTACTCCTAATTGTTTTCTTATTTTTTTTAAAATGTTCTCCATTTTGATATTTTTGAAATGGGGTGGGGGTGGGGTCAGTATCTAATATATCTTCGTTGCAGTTGTTAAAAGTAATGTGCTAGTGCAATTATCCCTTAATAGTCTTGCATGTATAATGTTTAGTGTTTTTTATTTGACTACTACAGGGAAAGGGGGGTGAATGGGATTTACGAGCTAAAACAGTTACATTTTGTGAGGGATGTGAAATTTTTTTATGCTCTGTTCATAAGCTGTATACTCTAAAAGAAACAATAAACCCATGCAAACTGTGAAATCTTCAGAAAAAATTCTCAAAATGCAACATTTTGCATAATGTTGTCATGCTTCAAAAGAATTTGCCATGAAATTCTATGTTTTGTAACTCTTTAGAATGTTTCATAATTCACATTGGCTTATCATTTATTATGGTTTGCAGTATTGTTTAAGGACATACTTTAATTTCATTAGGGATCCAAAAAATTTAGTTTAGTTTAATTTGTATTCGAGGGCTCTGAAGCTGATTTTATTTTTTTGAAGCCTTGTGGCTTTGTAGAGTTTCTTAGTCCCTAGAAAGGAAATGTCCTTGCCATCAACAAAATCTTAACAGCGGCTGGGAAAAAAAAAAAAAAAAAAAAAAAAAAAAAAACTTTAAAATCCGGTAGCCTCCAAAAATTCACTATTTTCAAAAGTTATTAGGGAATTTTTGCATACAGTTTTTTCCTCTGCTAATGCTACTTGCTAAAATGATTTTCGACCATACCCCACATGTTTAGAGGATGTTAATGAAGTACAGTATTTCTCAAGCTTTAGTGGATGAATATACAGCATTACTAAATCAAGATGGCAGATAAACACATTCGATTTAGAATTCTGACTATAACATAAATAAATGTGACCAATAAATGAGATTTAATATACGAGCTAACTTATTAATACTACTGGAATTTCAGCCTAAATTCCCTTTGAAAATGGTACTGGGTGGTTTTATTTATTAAACTTCACACACACATCATGTTCTTGTAACAGTCGACTCAATCTCACTTCTTTCGATTATGGCACCTTCTGATAGAATATGAAAAACATTATTGTCAGTATTTTACTTTCTTGTAGGATGCAAAAGGAAGTATAGTGATCATGAAAAATTTCTGTATTCAGATTTTGACCTTCTGTAAACTTACTTTGATGAGTTTTTGCATGGCATCTCAACATATGCATATATGCATGCATGATCAATTTTGACCAATCATAGTCCATTTTGAATAGTTTTTTCATGACATCTGTACATACGTGTGTTTATAACTCCATAGCTCAAAAAATATTAGGTGTAGAATGCTGAAATTTTATATTTAGGACTGTCGTAACATCTAGTTACGCACCTCCATTTTGATTGCAATTGGTAGTTTATATACAGGTTTACCAAAAAGATTTTCAATATCTTAAAATCTATGTACAACTTCATTACATTATGATCCCTCAAGTCTGTAGACAGTCATTATTTAGGTCATGCCCAAAATCTTGCCAACTGTCACCAATCTTGGTGTGTTTTTGGTGAAATGTCACCAAATTTGGCACCAAAATAAGTTTTAAAATTGAACCTTGCTTGGTGATAACTCTTTTATATGCAGTGAAATCTTCAAACCTTGAAGTTTCATATCTCAGTTTCAAATAAAATAAGTTTGAATGAAGTGTATCAAAAATTTAGAGGTACCCAAAACACTTTCATTGAGGTATAGAAATTAGGGTATTTAGTCACTGGTCCGTACACATGATTTTAAAAATATTAGAAAACAAAAGAGCAGTAGATATTGATTTCTGTTAAGAGCTGAGTTAAATGCCTATTATAAAAACATGAAATAGATCAAATGGGCCATCCATAAATGGTGTTACACTTTTTTCAATATTTTTGACCCCCCCCCCCCCCCCTTTTGTCACAAAGTAACATTAAATAGACCAAAGGGGCCGTCCATAAATGATGTCACAGTTTTTTCAATATTTTTGACCCCTTCCTCCCCTTTGTCACAAAGTGTCACATGTCACGCTATATAATAGTCATACACTTGCAGTTCTGAAACAAAGCACTATATAGATCATATTTCAAGTTTTATTTTTAAAGTTTAACTATGTGTTTTAATGAAAGTTTGAGCTTAACAACAATAATGGTTTGTGTACTATTTTGTATAAAATAAGATTAAGGTTACAAAACAGTAATATACTGCAATAGCAATAAAATTATCAGTATAAAAGAGCAATAGAAAACAGTAGTATTTAATTTTGGAATTTGATGTAAATTGCTTTAAGTCTTATGTTTACTTTATGAACAAAAAATATTCTGAAACAGATCGAATAATAAAAACAATGCCTTAATGTTAGCTTTACTTAAATGGAATACCATCTCTTTTCACTTGTTCCATTAATTATATAAACATTTATAAAAATTATATACACAATCAGGGGGTCACGCTGTCGATCGAAGAATAAACTAATTATATTTTCGCAATTTGCGAAAATATAATTAATTTGGCGAAAGAAAATAGGTTTTGGTGAAAATATTGGCTATTGCTTTTCTTAATGTTGTCCGGAAAAATCTCATTTGGTGAATGAATTGGCGAAATGTTAAAAAGAGCCAGGGCAACCCCTGCACAATCATAGAAATTACTTGGAATCATTTACTATTACGATTCTTCCTCCCATGGAGAAGACATGCTCTTTCATTGAGTACACAGGCATTTTGACTTTGCTCTCATCCTCAGGTGTAAGCCCTTTAATGTCAATGTCATCGTCATCCACCCAATCTGCAAATTCCACATTTTCGGTGAAAGCAACCACAGCCATGAGTTCTTGTTGTCTGTATGCTGCTATATGAAGTGGTCTAACTCTGCCAACTTCTGGTTGACACTTAGTGATTTTATGAATACCAATCATGTGTTTCTTCAATGTGACATTGGAAGCAAAATACAAACTGCAATGCTTGCAAATATGAGTAGGAAGCACACTTTGCACTAAAGGACAGTGGAGGTCATATGGCAACACTTTATAACTACTCCCCACTGATCGGGGAAGAAGTGCATCTGCTTTCAAAATTTGTGCAGAAAAGAGCAATGGAAATTTATGATTTTCTGAGTCAGCTCGATTTATTGGTGCTTTAAGACTTTAAACTGTCTGACACACTGGAATTGGCATTGGTAAAAACCTTAATGGCACAATATTGTAGAACGAACTCCGCACTCTTTTGCAGCAATTCATATCAACACATTTGACTATTTGGGTAAGATACTGGCTTGTACGTATATGTGTCGAAAGCCATTTATCATCCACCTCTTCTTCCAAATTCTCCTAGTTTAGCTCTTGAGTTTTCAGCAGAAATATACTCAGCTATAGTAGCGTAGTTATCTAGAACAACAGCCGACCATACTTCTGCCAAACACTTCTCGGCATACTCAAAATTCTTTTTCTCTGACTTTGGATTGATTGTTTTCCCTTGAGCATCCAGATGACTCCCATATTGTTCGTGTGGCAAAATGAGTCTAGACTTTTTACTTCAGAGGGCCCCTCTTCTTTCTACCCTATTAAAGGCACTTCACCCAGGGGCATTAGCTGCAATAAATAAAGCATCAAGATTGTTCTTGCTAAAATGATGCATTCCAACTTGAATGGTTTTCTGATATCTCGGATTTTCGCCCGGACCTCCATCAACGACGAAAACAACTACAAGTTTGACAGCATTATCAAATGTAGTTATATTATCAAATTCTGGTAATTCCAGAAGTCTCTCAAAATCAAGTCCATTGGAATGAGCAGTTGATGATGTGCGTTTATCTGAACTTTGGTAGCGCATGCGTAAACTCGCATACACTCATATTCAAAATCACATTCACATACAGGCCTGCCCTTTGGATTTCAAAAAGGCATTGAACAAGCAACACCTGACTATCTCAGGGCGGAGGGGGAGGGCTGTAAGTAGATCCACCAGTCACAATCAGACCAAACAAAAGCAAACAGGCCCCAAGGAAAAAGTTTTAATAATCCTTGTAACCCATCCCCTTTGTCAGAGTGATATATGTAAGGAAAGATTAGGTATATTGTTTACATTCATAATACTAAGAACTCTATCTCTACACTGGTCAGTGGTCACACATTTTCAAATGATCTTTGAAAAACATATATTGTCCTGCTCTATACAAAAGATAAACTTGTTTGTGCCTATCCCATTTCCACTCGTGTGGGCACTATACCTTTTGTTGGAGATTTCAAGGGTGTGACAGGAGGAAGTTTCTTTTTTAAGTGAAAGATTTCTGCTGCTACTATATTCTCAGTACTTTCAAAATTTAATCTGCTGCTTTCAAATGTTGTAATTTTAACCAAAATGTGTGTCACACTTCTTGTTAACCCCCCTCCTTTGTCACAAACTGTCACTTCACAAACCCCCTCCCCCTCCAAGTGCGTCATCATTTATGGATGGCCCCAAATTAGATGACTTGTATTTTGGGACTAAATGAGGAAATTTTGCAAGAGAAAAGCGTAAATAAAACATTACTGGGCCGACACAGACCAACAAATTTTGTATTCTATTGGCCTGGTGTATTTTTCTATGGTCTTGGACCAGTTGACCACTGTTAATTTTGAGCCTCTCTTTAATACATTAATTTCTATGGCCAGCTTCAGCACATTAAAAGTCTATGGACAGTCATTACTTGGTTCAAAATCTTGCTATTGGTCACCAAGCCTGCAGTGTTTGAGCAAAATATCACCAAATTTAGGGCCAAAAATAAGTTTCTAAAACTAAACCCAGCTTGCCAACATTTTTTTTTTTTTTTTTTTTTTAAGAGAGAAATTTCTAAACCTTAATGTTATTGAATTATCATATCTCAATTTCAAATTAAATAAATTTGAATGAAATGCATCAAAAATATATAGCTTAATAGGCATACGGGAAAGTCGTGGTTTCCTATCATTCTTTTTTTTTTTTTTTTTTTTTTTTCTGGTGATAATTAGTGATAGAGTAGTAAAAGTGCTAGTAAAACACTTTTCAAGACAGATTTTAACTACACTAGCTAAATTGTAGTTTTTTTTTTTATATTAATGTGTTTTTAATTGTAAGTTACAATAAAGTTTAAATTACACTTATTTGATAAAGAACAAACCTTTAAGTTTTTTTATGTCAATTATATTTATTAATGTTGATATTTAATAAGACCCATGTTTTATTGCAAAAGATTGGTTAAAAATTTATTTAAGTAATGTCATGATATAATTCCTTTTTTATCACTGCAGTGAAAAAACACAATTTTTTTTATTATCTCACTATGCATGTACTTAAGCTTCTAACATGCAATATTTTATGTATCTATTAGATTATGAATTCTACATATGTTAGTTTTAGCTTTTCCTCAGGAATTACGTTTGTCTTACATTAATTAGATGAATGGGGAAAGGGAACAAGAAGATTTTCTTTTTCGATTAAAGCATTATGCTTGCTTTTACAGAGTAGTGTTTTAACTTTGTATTGAATTAAAGCTAAATAACCACCTAAGTTATAAAAATATGATCATCACACAGTTTAGTAGGGTTTGTCTGTTATATTATTTTGGCCTCGCCAGGGCTGAGTGATTAAGGCACTTAACATTGGTGGAAGGCTGAAGTATGAAGGGCCAAGGGTCTTCCATACTGTATGGCTATCAATCTAATAGTCTGGAGTTTTCGCCACTTTTTGTTTCTGTGCAGCAGCCAAATGTAACATGAATATGCATTAAAACCCTTTAAAAAGGTCTCCACCCAAAGCAACACCTTCCCACTCTTCCTAGGCAGATAGTCCTCATTTAGCTTGCCTTAAAAACACAAAGCTGTATTCTTTTTAAAATTTATTCATATGTATGTGTGTGTGCATGTGCATGTATGTATGCATGTACATTCATTTATAATTCATACTACTATGTTTCTGCATTGTTATTTTATGCAATTGAAATAAGAATTTTTGAAACTATAAACATTAACACCTTTTTTTTCTTTTGCCAAAATTTTCTTTTTCTACTATACAATCCAATGACATTTTAGTTATAAATTTGGGTTTTGTTTACTATGTATTTTTAAAAATTTTAAAACTTAGTAACATTTTATCGCATTTTTACACAGGCTATCAGGATCTGGAAATTGGTCTATAAGTCGGATATTCATTGGATTGCCCCATTAGGGATCTATGAAATAAAAAGTACTGCCAAAAATAAATCTTAAAATCTTAAAGAAGCTGTATGTGAGAAGGCCTAACTTAATTTTCAGCCTTACTTGCAGAAACTGTATCAGATTTAACATGCTCAGTGTGTAAAATAGCATATTTTAAAATATAAGTAAACTAAACTTCATTTTTCATCTTTAGAATTCTCAGGTTGTTGATGAAGACAACACTATCATCTTAAGTTTACCATCTAGTGAAGAAGAAACTGCAGCTACAGATTCACCAGCTGTTACTACTGAAAGCATACCTGAAAAAGAATTGAATATTGATGATGGTAATAGTCGATTATCAGCTGTTGAAGATTCCAGTAATTCATGTGTTAGCTCGCAGCCTGTAGCTGTTGAAGAAACTCCAAATAATCCAGAAGTTGAAAATTGTCAAAATCAAAATGAATGCCAGAAGGATAAAATTAGATTGTCTTCAATAAATGATAATGAAAAATGTGAGGTGTCTTCTACACAAGAGGATGATTCTTGTGCAAAGGACGTTGAAAATGAACAATTTGACCCTCCTCGCCCTTTGAGTGCTCCATCAAATTTTTCACCAGATCAGCGGAATTCATCAAATGAAGTTAATTCTCTGAAAAGACCTGCAAGTTGTCAGTCATATTATCGGAGTCCAAAAGTAACTCCTATTGTTTATTTTGATTCTCCTGAGAGTGATGATGCCAAATCAGACTGTGACAAAACTGATGATGTTCAAGTATCCCCATCTTCAACCACCATTGCCATTTCAGTGTCTTCAACATCATCTTACAGTTTACCAATGAGTACTGATTCACCAACCCTCAAGGATCCTTCTGTTTCATCCAAAGACTCTTTTGAAAGCCAGCTGTCTGTAGAACTTTGTCCAGAAGTCCCTGATTCTCAAGTTTCACAGTTAACCCGAGGGTGTGATTCACCAGCTTCTAGGAGCTCAGCATCTATTCGATCTGTTTCAACTCCGTCTAGTACTTCTATGCAATCTATGTCACCCATGTTCTATCATACATTACCAAATGCTAATCTCGATGCAAGTATTGTGCACCAAACTAGTAAAGCAAATTCAGACTTTCAGAGTTGTGCACCTGTGTCAAATCCACTATCTCTACCAGAGGGATGTACTGGAGGAACTGGTGGCAGTTTGCCCAGTCAGGCTGTATCAGTTGTTCCAGCAACTACGCAGCTTCCAATTGCCTCTGGAGATGTAATGTTTCCCTCTGCAAATGGACTTACCAACACTGTTGGTACTCCTGCTGGTGATACACCTCCAAGATCTTTGTTACAATCAAGCCCTGTTATCAACGGGGCTTCATCTGGAATTGAAGGAGCTGTTACGAGTTCTGGTGGAGACAGCGGAGGTGGAAATAGTTCTTCAGGTAATGGTAATAACTGTGCTTGTAATTTGAAAGCTATGGTCATGTGTCTTAAATGCGGAGCATTTTGCCATGATGACTGCATTGGACCTTCACGTCTTTGTGTCACTTGTTTGATCCGGTGACATGTGTATATATATAAATAATATATATAAATATATAATTTTTTTTTCTTCTTTTTAACTGGTAATGATTTGACTTTTGTTTTCATTTCATTTTACCAATTGTTTATAGTACATAGTTTTCAGCTTTGTATAAAAAATATGTGTGATAAAAAATGAAGAGAAAAAAATTAAAAAACTAAAAAAACAAAAATGATATATATAGATGTCTTAATACAATTTAAATGATGTTATGGATTTGAAATACAAAAGTTTTGAAGAAAAATTCATGTGAGAAAAATTATAATGTGTAATTTTGGAATGTTATGCACAAATTTTTCAACTTTTAATAATCAGTGTATCCTTGAATTTTTCCTATAAATTACCTCGTTAGTTATATCCAGTTAATATATAAATATTTAACAGAGTTAATAAAAAAATCTTGTAGATCTAAGAATTTATATAATTTATTCCCCTTATTTTAATTTTATGCCTGCTTTAAATATGCATTTGAGCATTTATTATAAAATATGTATTAATACAACCACTGTTCATGTTTGTGTCTTGGTTCCAAGGGGATAGAATAATTACATTTTTTCTTTTTCAGCCTTTGGTTATGATAGATAACAGTATTTTTAAAAGTAACTGTGCCCTATTATAAAACATAATAAGAAATGCGTGTTTTAATAAAATTTTCTTATAATTTCAGCATTTAATAATTAGGGATACACAATATGAACTTGTAATTATTTTCATTAAAGTTACTTTTTTGCCAGTTTTATGTAAATTCAGAGCAATTTTATCATCATTACTTCCATAAATTATGTTATTTAAAATGACAAAATTGCACATCTAAATATTTACAATACCAAGAGAAGTATTATCATTAGATTTGTCAAAATTCATTCTTTTTCATAATGTTTATTTAAAATACATTGTCTAGCTAACAATGTAATAGCATTTTTAAACATTGTTCACAAAGTATCAAAATTTTGCTCTCCCTCCTTCCCCCCCCTCCTCCTCTCTACAGTTGAAGAGTATAATTAAAAATTTTTGTTTGTTTTAAAGCACCAAATTTTAATTCTGTGATAGATTCAATTAGCAAATTTATTTCCTATGAAATGTATGGCTTTTAAACTTGGTACAAGAGTGCAAAAATGTTTATACATACATACATATTATTTGAACAAAGCTTTAAATAATCAGGTATCCCCCCCCCTTTTTTTTTAAGAGAAAAAAAAAGAAAGACAATTCTATAGTTGATTTAAAACATCTCTTTTTTACAAGCCTATTTTTGCTTGGACAGTTTTTTCAGGATTTTTCCACTAGTATCAAAAATGTGCCAATCCCATGTTGAATTAATCAAGAATGGTTATAAATATAAATGTAGGCTATAACTTCATATTTCTACTATAAAGTTTACCAGAACAGTGCTTTTTGCTATTTTAACTGATTGTATCACTTTTTGAGTTTAAAAAAACTGCAAAACCATAATGGAAGAAAAAAATCTCTCTTTTTTATACATTTTTTTAATGATAAAAGTATTTTTTAATTTATTAAAAAAAAAAAAAAAAAAGGAACAGCTTTAGTATCACTTATCTGCCATTTCTGGAGACCCTTCCAGGCTGCGAATTCATGGGGGAGGGATGCTGGGGATTGTCCCTGGCTGAAGAATGTAATATCACTGGCTAGAGAAATATTAATTGATCCCTGCCAGGGATACTATTTATCCCCTGTTGGAGAAATGTTAAAATTAATCTCTGTCCTTACAAAATTCAACAGTACCAAACGATTTTAAGTATTGGAAATAGAAATTCTTTTATTTACTAGACAAAGGAGCAAGTTATAAACATTCCTTTGAAATTGATATATACATGCCTGATGCCACTTCTCATTCTGCAACAAATTAAGACTGCAAAATGAACGAACAAGCGCTGTTCTACCGCGAGCCGAATTTGAGGGTAGACGTAGACTCGACATATGCAGGAGTATATGTGCACAGAAAATCGGGGGTCGACTTTTGTTTGAATTTAAGTCCCTTCCCAGACATGTTGGCGACTGCATTTGTCATGTAATACTTAATATATTAAGTGAGTGGAGCATTTTACGCCTTCCCTCCTTTTTTTTTTTTTTTTTCTTTTAAAATCTCCCCTTCAGAAGAATGTTTTCTTTCAAATGCCCCCCCCCCCCCCTCCCCCCCCTGGAGAGAACAGTTCAATTCGCTTCCTGAATCCTCCCCAATCCAAACCCCAGCCAAGTATCGTGCTTTGAAAAAGGGTTACCTTTCAGATTCTCATGGCAACTCCGGGTTCTCAAAATGGCATCCATTTTGTTTTCACACAAATCGTCCATAATAAAAATATATTAAAGCCGATAATCCACAGTAAAAAAAATAAAATAAAATAATGCTGTAATTTTAAAAACACCCCTGAAAATTTCGAAAAGCCAAAATCATCCTTGATGTCACAGGATGCCATTCCCTTGATAAACTCTCTACTCAAACAGAAAATTTCACTGATATTTGACTTACTGCATGAGAATCACACTTCTAATAAACTTCTCTATCCTGCATTGTTTACACCTCCAAATACCGTTGTGAGATAATTTCTTTTGGCTAACTAAACTTCATTGAATCACACACTTACTATTATTAACCCAAATTAGACTGAATTTTTTGCTGAAAAAATAGTTTAGATTTAACTTTAAAGCATGTTTTAATAGAATAATATGACATACTTCTAATAATTTTCAGACACATTTATACACATTTTATAAATACAGGTTGTTGCATAAATGCAATCCTAAGCATTGACATGAGGTTTATTTGATGATGAAAAAAATAAGTATTATGATAACGCTAATGATGTTACATTAATCCAACACCTGGTTAATATGATTTAACCCTGTCTCTTAACCCACACTCAAACGAAACCATATAAAAATGTCATATTCCATTATTATCATACATGAAATATCTCTATGCCACTCCTGGCTTTCCCAAACTTGTGCACTTATTTAAAAATCCCACTTTTGAATTCCCTTTAAAGTCCCCTGGTACTTCCTCACCACAACACTGACATCTACTTTTGAACTGGTCATAGAACAACATGTTCACTTACCTTCATTACAGACCCAAGAGCATGATACTACCACCAAGTTTCAGAGCGTAAAAGATTACCTCTTGTCCGATTTTCCTGAAAAGTGCTGCTGTAATCAGTGCTCGCTGATTGGCCAATAGATCTCTGGTCCTGCAACCTGGTGGTATAGTGGAAAATTCATGAAGTGTTTTAGGTTACGACGTTCAACAACTTATCCCCAGTCTTCTTGACATTTTTTTGGCGAAAAATTTGGGTGGGCGATACTAAAGGCTAGCCAAAATATTATTGTGAATTGTATTAAATTGCATTTTATTGTTTTAAATTGCTCTTAAAATAAAATGCTGATTGCTTTGCTCAATATAATGAAATTTGCCTTTAAAGTTAAAAAATAAAAATATTGTATGCATAAATCAAAGTAAAGTTTAGAGACGGATTTTGTTAGTACAAAGTAAACAAAATCTTTTTTACATGTATGCAGTGGTTTTAGTGAAAGTTATTATTTTTCTTAGGTGATATGTCACATACCATATGTTGGGTACTTGATCATTGGTTAGAAAACACTGAGCGTAGGTGTTTTTATGTTACAAATGTACCACAAATTTATTTTGTCATAAAATTATACTATTATGGTGTTAAAATTTGTAAACATTTTTTTAAGTTTAATAAATTTAATGTGCTATTGATGGTCTTTTCCCCTTTTCTTCTGTTTTCATTTTAAAGCAACCGTAGTCAACATATTTAATTTTTTTATTAGAATATGTTTGTTGAATTTAGAAAAAAAACTAGTGGTTGTATAAATACATTTATGTTGGAGAAATTAAAATATTAGATTGTCTGCGGATTTATATAAATAAACATTTAGGTATACGTTGATTTTTACTGTTCAGCAAAGTTTAAACTCATGATGCTCATATTATCAGGGACGATTTTATAGCATTTTGAATTGTGTAAATATTTTATTTTCTTACAAGTCTCTCCCTATGGTGCACTTATTATATATCTTTAAGTATTAACAGTGTATATAATTTAAGAATTTTGAGGTTTTTATGTGGTTGATGTAATGGTCATTAACTCTTTAGAAAAATTAATGTAATTAACTAAACTTGCATGTAAGTATGAATATTATTTGAAAGTGATTCATTTATTTAAATTCCCTAAAATTCAACCACCTGGATATTTTCTGAAAACAAACTGCAACATTGAAGCATTTCAATAGAAAGTGTTTTAAGAATATCAATATATAATAGTTACACTATATAAAACACATCCCATAATGTATTTTACTGTCTGAATACTTGTAACTGTTTCCAAGACATTATAAAAATGTGTGTAGGGTTATGAAAGAGCATAGTATATCATTCATTTGCTTCCCAAAGATTTACACTATGTTAATGTTATTTTTCAGAACTTATACAATATGTAACATATTATTTGTTTATATAAAGCTGTTTTCACTTACTTTGCTAGTACTGCCTTAGAATTGCATTAAAAATTATAAATCACATCCTGTCAAAGTAAACTATATATGCATCATCAAAACCGATAAGTATCTTCACCTTTTACTCATTGCCCCCAATTAATTATTTTACTAACTCAGTTTTTCTTTAAATAGCATTGTTGTGGCATGCGTGCTGTTTCTATTTATCTATCTATTTTAAGTATTCTTATAAATTTAAATTTTAATGGTTAGACTATTTTAGTAAAGCATGTATGTGAGCTGTTTTATTTTTCTGTGTTTGTTTTGCCTTATCTGTGTTATATATGAAAGTTATATAATTTTAAAAGTATTTCAAAACAAATCTTATACTAGAATTTAACAGAGTAATAATTTGAATTTCATTGAATCTACCCAAATAATCTTTTAATTTATTGAAGAGGTTTTGTTTATTTCAATTTTATACCAACTGTAATGATCTAAAATCTCTGTAATACAGCTGTTAAAGTTGGCTTAACGGTTTTAGTAAAACTTATTATTTTTCTCAGGTAATATGTCACATACCATATGTCTGGTACTTAAGTGCCATTAATCATTGGTTAGAAAACATCGAGGTGTCTTTACGTGATTCTATTTCAGTGTTCTTACTAGAATTTAGGTTTGGCAGCTGTCTTGTATTTAAAATGATTTCAGTTACTTTTAATTTGAATAAAAAAGATATAAAAATAACTACATTCTTGTGAACTTTTCTAAGTTTTAGATTTTTTATTGTGAAATATCTTCTGTATTAAACCTGTTACATATAAGACTTTTGTATTTCACGTGTTCATCACTGTTCTTCCTTTCAATTGATGAAAGCCAAAAGTCTTGAGCATGTGTAATGATAGTGTGTGTTGTGTAACCCAAAGAAAAATATTCCAGTGCCATTATAACAGTCTTCTCTGACCAATAATTTTTGTTTGCCATTTTAACTTTTAAAAATTTCATAAATCTAGGTAAATATAATCTGCTTAAAACACAATACATGATTTTAATGCGACTGCATGTCATGGAGTCACATTAGTCATGGCATTTGTATGCAATGACTAATGGAGTCTTGCATACTTATACAGTACATTTTAAGTTTCTACTCTCTAGATTTTTTATATGTTCAGCATGCAGCTAAAAAGTACTGCTTTATTAACCATCGCCATCAATGGAAGATTTCAAATTTTGAAATTGCTAATTTTTGGCTTAAATTCTAAACCCCCCCCCCCCCCCCCCGACCTTATATTTATTATCATGTAAATTTTGTACTTGTGAATTTTAAAAAAACTCTATAGAAGTATTAATGTTGGATTTATAAAGTAGTCGAATAACAGCCAGTTTCTGTTAAAACTTACCAGTTATATTTTTTGTTTTCACTTAGTTATAATCGCTGAATCTTTGTGTGTTCCATATTTTGAATATTTTCTTTTCTAGTTTGCAGTGCTGCTATTAACATAATGACATATTTATTTAACCCTTTTGAAGGGCAAGCATTTCATCTCATTCTGAAAGATTTTGCTAATGCCAGTTGTGTTTAATAATAAATTTTCAACATTAATTTTCTGAACAATGTTAAACTTTTCTTAAATATGCCTATAAAAAAGTGAAAGGTACACAGATCTTTTTGTTGTCTGTGAAAATAATATCTGTTACTTGTGAAACAGCGGTAAGAAATTTGACTAATACTTATTTTTTGATCCATTTTGAAAGTGCTTGAATTTGGTAGTTTCGTAGTGAAACAACTGCTTGTCAAGGAGTTGAAAGAAAGTTTTAACTGCGTATTCTTTGGCTGTCATTGTTTATGTTATGTCTAAGATTTTCAGTACTTTTTCATTATGTTAGGAATTCTTTCTTTTAAGAAAAAATATCACAGTTTGAAAATTTTCTATATTTATCTATAACACTGAACTTAGTTACTTAAAAAAATATTTGAACATCTTAGAAAGTTTTACTAATATGTTATTAAAATATTTGTCGCTGCTGTGAAAATTCTAGTTCTTATTAATTCTTTGAATTCTAAATTTTTGTAAGGAACAAATATTCCTAAGTGTAATTCTTAAAAGTTATACTGAGGAAAAAAATTCCCATTTTCTACTATAATATTAATATATGTACATAGAGACCACATTTTTTGTCAAGTAGATTAAAAGAAGAATGTGATGTATTTCATAGGAAAACAAATCTAATTGATTTCTTTAACAGTTAACACAAAAATTTAAAGCATGCCACACTAGAATAATGATCTTATTTTCATATTAAATACAAAAATCTGTGTATAGACTATTTATTATTATTTGCAATTTTATAACATTTTAATTTTGGAGGAAAAATATTTTACAGTGAAATGTTCACTGTAAGATGTAAAAGGGATTTAATGCTATTATATATAGACTTTGCATATTGTACTCATTATTTAGCTTTGTAATAATAAAAATTCATCTGCCTAAGGCATTCTTCCCTTGGCAGATAGCCCTAGTGTGCTTTGCCTTAACAAAACAACAGAAACTCAGCTTTGTAATGTAACTCTTGCTCAATTTGTCTTCCATTAATGATGCACAATGAATATTCTGTTAAGGCTTGGTTACAACATTGGGATGTTGCTAAACATAGCATAATATATTACTTTTAGTTTGCCACAGTTGCACTGTTGTTTTTGGGAATTGAATCTAAAGAAAAATCTTTTTAATTTTGGACAACATTTGACAAAAGTGTTTTTTTAATGCTAGGTTTTAATTCTTATATACTTGTAAAGGCAAAAATAAAATACCATAACCTGTCTGTCAGGTATTCATTTCATTATTTTATATATTGTTTGTTTGAGTATTTACCATGAACATTTACTTCATAAATTACATTAATGACTTATGAGATTTTGGTGTAGCTAGCTTTAAAATCAGAAAAGGATTTTGCTTACATATCGTAGTTTGCCTTATCATAATAAGTATAATTTAAAAAACCACCATCACCTGTACTAATATTTTGACCATATAAATTTTAATTACAGTCACCTTCTGCATGAGTATTGTTTATTATTTGCTTTCTGCATGTAATGATTTGGTTAATTTCTGTTTCTTTCATTATTTATATCCATTTAAAAGTTCAATTATACTTAATTTATTCCTTGGTAGTTTGCTTTCAAATTTTAGTGCTATCAGATTCTTTGCGAGTTATGATTTACGTAACTTATTAATGCATGATATTAATCATTAATACTTTATTGGATTTTTAGTATTTAGTAAGCTGATTTTTTTTTACAAAATACTTTTAATACTGAATATCTTTATTAAATAAGGCATGTGTATTAATATTGCAATCTCTAACATAATAATTATGCACTTTTAGGTTTATTAAATCATAAGAAATTGCCAAGAAAAAAGTACTTCTTAAGAAAGCGACGTAGAAAATTATGCATCTTTTAATTTCTTTGCAGCAAGATAATGAAGAATTTTTAAATTTGTAAATAATTTTATTACAAGTTTTTATTTTTGTTTCAGTTATGTTTGTTTTTACTTCAGTTCCTTTTCTGTTTGTTTGAGGGCAGAGTTTGTGAATTAAAATTTGTTATTGTTTTTAAGTGCTAGCATTTTAATTTTACTTCTTAACCTAACAGTGAAACTGAAGACTTTAGCTTTATGATGTCCAACATTGGATAAATATATTCAGAAAAATGTTTTAGTTACCCATTTGTACATCCAGATTCTACTTTATGTACTATTTCTCTGTTCCTATGGTTCATCTGTTAATGTTAAATTTCTTATTTTTTACTTATGACTTAAATTTCAGAAATTTTTAAAAATTGCTTTCTTTTAATGTTTAAATGAACTTCTAAAGTTGAAAGCAAATTATAATCCTCAAATTTAAGTGATATGTTGATTGTATATTCATGAGGCCACTTCAGAGGACTTCTTTATATTAGTCTATATATCACCATTGCCTGTATTTTCTGTTACATATAGATTAATCACAACTCTTAGTATCCAAGATATGGTCACTAAGTTATTCTTTCATTGAATTTTACTGTTTGCATTGTTATACGCAGATCGTAAGTTTTTATCATTGAAAAGATGGATGATAACTATATATTATTTACATATATTAAGAGAAGTGTGAAGAAAAAAAAAATGTTTTTATCATAGATTAAACATACCAATATACCAGAATTTTGCATAATGGATAGAACTTAAACGATAAAAATTAATGAAGTTCTTTGGAACATGCAATGCCTTGTTGTCCTGTATAAAAATAAATTATGAATGAATATATCACAATCACTATGATGGAAAATTCTGTTAAAATAGTCAGAAGACTGGTCACAATGCAGAATACTCCAAATATATCTGTCAGGTCATTCTGACATCGTCATTGCATAAATTACAAGTTGGTTAATCAGGCAGTCTTATCTTTTTGTAAATGATATTGCAAATGATATTGCAGGGGTCGCGCTGGCTTTTTAAAAAGTTTCACCAATCCATTCGCCAAATTAGATTTTGCCGGACATCATTAAAAAATGCAATTGCCAATATTTTTGCCAAATTGTATTTTCTTTCTCCAAACTAATTTTATTATCGCAGTTTGCGACGTTGGCGATCGACAGCGCGACCCATGAAAAGCCATGTTTGATATGAAGACTAATAGCAAAGATCACTATAATTTTGGTTGGTATTGCTAAATGCATTTGGTGTGTGAATTAGACCATGACTTTCTACAGTAAATCTTTCTGCAGGTTAAAGCTGTATTTTTAAAAAATATATTTATTTATCGCCCCCCCCCTCGCATTTTCTGATTAAAAATGAAGATAAGAGGGATTGAGAGAAGGCTTTTCTTGCAAGTCTGTTAGCCTGTTTAGTGCCCATCTTTCCTCACTGGCTCAGTATTCCTATAGGACAATTTTTCTGAGTTTTTCTGTTTTAAGAATAAAATTCTATCAATGTGAGTGATTTACATTCAGTTTTAGTGGCAGTAAGGAACCTATTAAAATTGCAGATCACTTTGGATTTATATAAAAGCTGTGTAGTCCAGTGTATATTTTCCCCTTCTACAGAAATCCAGTTTTATAAAATTCTGGCTTGAAATATTTAAATTCAAATAATATATAATTGTATTAAAACCAAAATTTCCCTATAATACCCTGTAAAAAATTGCATTATCAATTTATAATTGTAAAATTGGTACATCATTTTTGTATAAACAGATGAACAAAAATAGAACCTAGGAATTTTCCCAAGAAAGTGCTTTTTTCTCCTTTTGACAGCAAATTTGGTTAAAATCATATCTTCCTCAAAGGAAAATTTCTTACTCTATCTTATAAAAGATGTGAGAAATTAAAGAATAAAGCAAGAATACTTCTTATCCTTGCTCATAGCTGCACTCAAGGCATCATGTTTTGCATCAGCATGATAGGTTTTTGTTAGCTTTGATTGGTTTTTGTCACTCTCTTTGTCATTGCTTCTGTTGATGTTCTTCTATGCAACTAGCCTATGAAAGTTACAAAAAAGCTGATTAGAAATATATTTTCTTAAAACATGCAATTGCATCTTGCCAAATTTATTGTGGTGTAGTTATCTTTCTATTGTGTATTTGAATTTATATTAAAATTCTCAAATTTTTATATATACACGTCCACATCATGAGAAAGATTTTTCCTTTTCAAATTCATTGTAATCAGTCTTCAGTTGTTCAGTTCTGCAAGTACTTATCGGATTTCCAGAAATAAAAGAACATTAACAAGCCAAATTTATTATTAACAAAAAGCTTGCATTTAAGTAAGTTTTCAGAAATTTAAACTCCATACAATAATGATTTTCTGTTTTTTAGAGTTGCAAGATGTTATAGATGTTATAATGAGCCAAAGACAAATTAAAAAATGTAAACTTTAAATCATCAGAATAGTTGAAATGTGAAAATTTTCTACTTCATTGTTTTTCCAAGATAAATTTTTAGCTTTTACAGTATGATTTTGAACAAGCAATTAAAATACTCTTTAATTTTTTAAATATATTTTTCCAGCTCTATTTGAAGTAAGTGTATTTATAATTTGGTATTAATTTTGAAATAACATTAAGATTAAAATCACTCCCTGTCATTGCCTCATGATAGCATACAATTTTCATGACAAAAGTGTGCAGTGATTTGTTTTTTCTTTACCCCTTCCCCAATCTTTGTGTATATTACTTTTTTTGAATATGCCTGGTTTTTAAAATCATCTGCGAGTCTTTTTAAGAAAATTTAAAAATCTAGAACTTAACATTTATTTATCATTGTAAAGAATACTCGGAGAAGATACTTTTTAAATAGTAGTGCAAGGGTGATTTAGAATTATATATGTGCTTATAAATTATAACAGTATTTCAATTAGCCTTGAGTTTTAAGTATGAAAGATTAAATAAGTTCAATCATTTAGATATTTCAAATTAGTTTCCAGCACTATAACTGCAATTGGAGTTTTCTTTTAAATGTCAACATGTAATTTAACATCTTATCATTTTATAATGATCAAGAATATATTTTCATGAGAATTGGCAGAAAGTTAAAACAAATCTAAGCCACTTGGTAATTTAACTGTTTAAATTTTTGATTTTTTTTCTTTTCTTAAGCAAAAGTTTTTGAAGTCTAAATGCATTTAAATGCTTATCACCCATTTTCAAAAATGTTTATTATTAGTCGTGTTGTGTAATCTAATGGAAGTTTTTTCTGTGTGTTTGGATTTCATGAGAAACATAGGTAATTTCATTTGCATGTATTTATTTTCGTTTTATATCCTCAATTGCTTCATTATTCTGTTTTCCAGGATTGGATTAGTATTAAAATATCATCCCTGTATTAAAATTGTTTGGTTGTCTTTAGTTAAATCACTTTGGCCATAGTGACTTAGTCTTATTCTATTGCAATCTATTATCACAACTATCATGTGTTAAGACACATTTGATAAATATATTTTTGAACCTTGACTTTCACTTTAACATTATAATAAAAAGTGTATGTTCATTATTGTTTTTCATTTCATCAGCAAATGTATTTTAATCATTATCACATTCAAAGAAGATATCCTCCTTATCAAAGTAATTCCATGTTAGATTTTAGGTATTTACAATAATATTTAAATTTTCACATTGTTAATTTTTCTCTTTCCAAATAGCTTCCTTTTTTTCTAAATACTTTTTTTTTTTTTTTTTTTTAAAGTTTGTTTACATGATAGTATTAACTATAACATCCCATGGTATATTTATTTTCCATCTTGATCTGTTCCTAGTTCTTTACTTGGATTATTTTTTCATTTCGTTTCTTGTTTTTATTACCAAAAAATTAGTCTAGCACAACATAAAGGTTTATCAATTTGAATTATTTTAAAAAGTATTAAATTATAGTAATTTTTTCCCAATTTTCTGTGCATACATAATAATAAATCACCCTTGTTATGGTTATTCACTGTAAAAATTACTAGTCTATTCTGCATTTCATGTTTTTAAAAGCTCAACAAACCAAACAGTGCTTTTTAGTACTGAAAGAAAATTAACATTTTAATAAAATTTAAGCAGAAAAATTTTCTTTTTGTGACTCTCACTCAGATATTTGAAAGATCATGTTTTATCTTATTTGAATTTAATAAAGATATTCACCGATCTTATGGGTCATGCTTTTATTTATGATTACTATTGTAGGTTTTCAACGACATTATTTTACATTAGTTTTTAATTATTTTTTTATTATAATCTTGCAATAATTTAATAGTTAGTTTCCTTAAGCTCTTCCTTATTTGGAATATTTTTTACCAAAATTTAATTTTTATTATAGTTTATGAATAATGCATTATAAATTTTATCAAATTTATTTCTTTAGATCAAAATTAAATCTTAATTAAAACTCAAAATTAATTCAAAATCCTAACTTATTTCTCTTTTATTGAAAAAAAAAGTTTCCTCTTATTAAAACTCATATTTTAATTATAAAATATTTTTTAAAATATAGTTTTTTTAATGGTTGATGACTGACTCACAGTTTGACAAAATTCTAGAAAATTTTAAATTGAAGAATCTTAAGAGGTACATTTTCTGGTTGTCATATACTATTCTCATAAAAAAAAAAAAAAAAAAAAAAAAAACTGCCACTTTTGAAAAAGTATCATAATTTTCATAATTCTTTCTTTTTTAAATATTATGATATTACAAAGTATTTTCATATAATTAAAAAAATCTGTTTAATATGCATTTCTAAAATTTTAAATTGGTGCATGCCTCATTAAATACATTTCCCCCTATAAATTTATGAAATCATTCTTTATTTGTTAGACACTGTCAATTAAAATTCGTTTGAGGGTTTGTATCAATTCATGTCATGTAAATTTTCAATCACAATATGTCCAACATTATCTTATCTCTTAAGTTAATGCACAGCTGTTCAAAATTACTTGCACATTGAAATGTGTCCCTTAATTGAACACAATAATTTATCAGCAGTTTCTCATGCATTGTTTGGTTTGTAGTGTATATTGGTGTGTTAAGTTACAATATGTTTTTACACAGATACCTTCAACCTTTTGTATTCACGTACATCTATTTAGTGATTTCTTATGTACCATCTTTTATAAAGCTCTCATTAGTTTCTTGTACACATACGTTTTCTGCTTGTAAATAAATATATCAATCAATTCTAGAAGTGTGTTGATTATTTTATTGCTGTAGATCTAGCTGGGCAAAACAGGGATAACAGTTTATTTTAATGAACATGCAGTAAGTATTCTTTTAAGTACATTTAAAAAGGAATGTCTCAACTTTCAAGAGGTACAATTACAAAACTACAAAACTTTTACTGCCTTTTATTGTATAATAAAATTTTTTTCTAGCCTACTAATGAACATTAGTAAACTTTGCAGATAGCTACAGCTGCCATTGAAACTAATACCATGCTCAAAAAAAAAAAAAAAAAAAAAAATCTTATTGGCTGGATATTGTTAATATATCTGGTGGGTGCTCATTTAATATTTACAATTGTGAACTTTAAAATATTTTTAATTAATTCCTTAAAGTTGGAGGGTTTTTTTTTTTTTTTTTTCAAAAAGGATTTAAAGAAGTCTTTAAAAGTATTGTAAGCCTTATATTTGTCATTCTGAACTACGGTTATCTCTGGACTGATTATGTTTAGATAGAAGTAGCTGATTTTCATGGGATAGGCTGAAATTTAGCTAACTATTCTATGGCTAACCAGTGAACGGTACCTTTTACAATTGGAAAAGGCTGAAGATAACAAGATTGAACTTTATAGAGCAAGTGCCCGCGGCCGCCAGACCCTCGTCACAGTATAAAAGCTGAAACTTTCTCTGCGCATATTCCCCAATAGAGGTAGGAACAATCGGCCACTATAAAGTTTGGATGATCGTGGCTTTGGTAGGTAACAGTTGGCAAAGGTGTATAAAATTGTATAAAATTTTTGTCATTTCATAAAGCTTAATTTTTTTATATGTTCTTCGCAGTACTAGAAATCACTTTATCCCTTGCCAGACACTTTTCCATTGTGGCAAACCCCCGGCAGACAACCTCAAAGTCACGGATAACGTAATTCTATTTTCGTCATTTCATAAAGCGTGATTTTTTTTATATGTTCTTCGGCGCAGTACTAGAAGTCACTTCTCTTGCCAGACACTTTTCCATCGTGGCAAAACCCGCCAGACAATCTCAAAGTCATGGAAAACATAATTCTATTTTTGTCATTTCATAAAGCGTGATTTGTTTTATGTTGTTCTTCGCAGTACTAGAAATCACTTTATCCCTTGCCAGACACTTTTACATCGTGGCAAACCCCCGCCAGACAATCTCAAAGTCATGGAAAACGTAATTCTATTTTCGTCATTTCATAAAGCGTGATTTTTTTATATGTTCTTCGGCGCAGTTCTAGAAGTCACTTTATCCCTTGCCAAACACTTTTGCATCGTGGCTAGTGCTGTAAAAGTAACGACAAAATGAGTATCCGTATGTATTTGTTACTTAGATGTTCGCTATTCGTTACTACGTATTCGTTACTCGTTACTTTCGTTACTACTAATACAATCGGTAATAGGGTGTTATATGTGCCCCATAACAACACATCCGGGACAGTGTTGTTATGGGTATATGCCGCCCATACATAAACCCATAACAAAACCTAACCAAAAAGAATTTTTTTTAGCGAAGTTGTACAAAGTTGTATTTAGAGCTTATTTTCTCTGATTCACAGATTGTTTTTATACACTTTTATGGTTTTATACAATGCTAAATTATCCAAATTACTGAGTGCACATAGAAATCTTCCAAAGACATATGCCATTCTTTTTTTTTTCTCAACCCCCCCTTTTTTAAATTCTGAACGCTGGTTTAACCTGTTCATTCTTATCATAAAAAGTGTAAAGGAAAGCTTGTGACTCGTGTTTTTTCTGGGAGCGGGTTCTCGAATACTGAGATCCAGGGATTGGGCCACATATATTAAATTCACAGGGCAGGGGATCTCAGTATGATATCAACTACTTTACGTCTCTACAAGCATAATATCTTTATTATTTGTGAGTTCTTATTTCATATCAAAAACTTCTTTTGCTGGGCGATTTTTCGAAGTAAATTAAAAATTGCCATATTTTAAATTAAAATTGTTTAATTCAGTAAGAATTATCTATTTTTAAGATATTTCCAGTTCTATTTCTGCACTTTTGGGATGAAAGGGGTTAGCCCTTTCTGTGGGTGCATATATGAGAGCATTCTTTAAACAAAAATTATCACTCCTTTCATACAGAAAGAATGGTTGCACCGGACTATGCGTATTCCATGAGTTCATGGAATAAAATGTACCATAAAATAGGGCAGATGGCCCCCTAAACGCCGACATTTTAGAAACATACTGAACTTTATTGAATTATTTTAATACCAGTGGCTTACGCAGGAGTGGGCATAGAAATCCCGGGTAGCTCCCAATTTTTTATATATTTTTTAAACAATTACTTAAAAAATGTGTTTAGGTTTCCATGCTAAATATTTTTTTTTAGTTCCAAATAATATTTCAAATAATAAAAATGTGTGAATTCGTTTACTTTATAAAAATATATTTTTTTAAAAAGTGTATTTAAATAATTTGTTATTTATTACTCATATTTCGATTCTAGCTAAAAAAAAAGAAAAAGTTAAGTTCGCAATCCTGCTTCGGAACCACCATGAAAGAAAGAATTCTGATTGCACCACTATTTAGTACTAAAATGTTAGAAAGCCCGAAATTAGCACCCCTTACTAACATGCTTCTCTTATATGTATTGCTCCTCTACAATTATAAGAACACCCCCTTCCCCCCCCCCCTCAAAAAAAAGTTCAACTGCGCATAAGAACATACTATACACCGGATCCTATCCCCCCATTGTACGACCCATATCAATAGAGCAGCAGATAGTATATCCATCTCCATCACTGTAACGAAACATACGGATTCTTCCAAACCTTATCAAAACGATACCATTCGGCTCGGCACAAACGAATTGCAACCAGAACATACTACTACTACTCAAATACCGAAACCTATTTTTCCCTTCAAACAGCGAGAATCCATAATACTTCCGGTATCTAGTAACGGAACGGAACATACTATTACTCAAATACCGAAATTCATTTTCTCCCTCCGGCAGTCTTGTATTCGAAGTTCGAACCTGGTCGATCCGAAATGCACACTCGAAAGTCATTTTTCCCCTTGAAACCGCGATCCGATATCTAGTAACAAATAACAGAAGATATTAGTACTCGATTATTGGAACCCATTTCCCCCCTTGTTCGCCTCGCCTGGCAGTCTGTATTCGAAGTTCGAAGCTGCTCTATCCGAAACAGCTTCGGATCGAGTAACGATATCAATCGAAAAGTAGCAATTCGTTACTTCGAGTCTGAGTGATTATCCGTATCTTAGTACCGAATACATGCGGTTTGCTTCAGCTCTAATCATGGCAAACCTCCGCCAGGCCAGACAATCTCAAAGTCATTGAAAACGCAATTCTATTTTCGTCATTTCATAAAGCGTGATTTGTTTTATGTTGTTCTTCGCAGTACTAGAAATCACTTTATCCCTTGCCAGACACTTTTACATCGTGGCAAACCCCCGCCAGACAATCTCAAAGTCATGGAAAACGTAATTCTATTTTCGTCATTTCATAAAGCGTGATTTTTTTATATGTTCTTCGGCGCAGTTCTAGAAGTCACTTTATCCCTTGCCAGACACTTTTGCATAAAAAATAGCATGTACCACTTTTTTTTTTTTCTCTTACAAATTTAGATTAGGAAAGCTTTTTTTATGTGCATGTATAATTCTCCAGCCAGACAACCTCAACCAGACAACTCGCCAGGCAAACTCCCGCCAGACAATCTCAAAGTCATGAAAAATGTAATTCTATTTCCGTCATTGCATTGTTTGCCCAAAATCTTAACATTTGTCATCGACCTTCACGTTTTTTGCAGAAATATCGCCAAATTTAACGCCAAAAATAACTAGGTATTTTGCAGAACTCTAAAACTGTTTACCGTAGAATGTTGAAATTTTGTATTTAGAACTATTATAACAGCTAACTGCGCATCTCTTTTTTGATTGCAATCAACCAAGTAATTTCTTTACAGGGTTAGCTAAGACATTAAGTCTATGGACACTTTAAATTCATTATAATGATACTGACGTCTCTAGTCATAGCCGAAATATTGATTCATCGTGATGTATCACCATTTCGGCTGTAACCAGATTATCGCTAACTATCTCAATTCTTCGACTTTTGGTGAAGTATCAACCAATGAAGTGTCAAAAACAAATCTTTCAAATTGAATCCAGCTTGGAGATATCGGAAATATTTGGCTAGAAATCGCTAAACCTTATTATTACTGCAGTATTTTGTCTTACAAACAAAATAAGTTTTGATGAAATGCACCGAAAATATTTATAATATAATAGATGTACAAGAAAGTCGTGGTGTCCATATCAGATTTTCGATTAAGGTATTAAGATGGAAATTATTATTTTTTTAACTCATAAGTAATTCTATATAACTAAATTATCCGATAAATCCGACTCCATGACCTTGAGGTTGTCTGACGGGGGTTTGCCACGATGCAAAAGTAACTGGGAAGGGATAAAGTGACTTCTAGTACTGTGTCGAAGAACATATAAAAAAAATCACGCTTTATGAAATGACGAAAATAGAATTACGTTTTCCATGATTTTGAGCTTGTCTGGCTGAGGAGCCACGATGGAAAAGTGTCTGGTAAGGGATAAAGTGATTTCTAGTACTGCGAAGAAGAACATATAAAAAAATGAAGCTTTATGAAATGACGAAAATTTTCTGCAATTTTATACACCTTTGCCACCTGTTACCTGCCAAAGCCACGATCATCCAAACTTTATAGTGGCCGATTGTTCCTACCTCTGTTTGTGGGTATGCGCAGAGAAAATTTCAGCTTTTATACTAACTATGACGAAGGTCTGGCGGTCGCTGGCTCTTAGACTATTATGTTAACTCTTGAAGCCTTTTTTTTCTATATTCATATAAAAACACTAGCTGAAGTACCCGTCCTTGACGGGTTAGTGAATGCAAATTTCCAAAAAGCAAGAACTTTCGTCAGCATTGTAGAAGTACACAGAATGGATGGAGTATGTTGCGAAAGTAAGAAAGCGAAGTTATAATTTTTATGTATTGTTAAAATATTAGAGGTTAAGAGAGTGACTAAGTAATATCATTTCATTCGCTTTAGTCGTAATTATGTGATGCGCGAACGAATATTTACGAATATAGAAATAATTTTCTCAAAATATTAAAATCTAATTAACATCTTTGAAAAATTGGAAGCCTAGAATTTAAGTTGAGTGACAACCTATCATGTCACCCAATTTCGTTTCATTCCCTGCAGTCTTTATTTCGTGATGCTGGAACAAAATTTCAGCATTTTAAAACGATTTTCGCAAAATCTCCAAATGTAATCAAAATATTTTAAAAATTCAACGCCTATAAATTAAGATTAGCAACTACCTATCATATCACTAAATTTCGTATCATTCGTATTAGTTGTTATTACGTGATGTTTGAAGAAATATAAACGTATTTTGAGAGAATTTTCACAAAATCTCAAAATCTAATGAAAATGTTTAAAAAATTGGATACCTATAGTTTATGTTGAGCAACCATCTATATGTGACCAAATTTCATATCATTCGCTTTAGTCGTTATTACGTAATGCGGGAACAAAGATTCACTCAGTTTTAAACGATTTTCGCAAAATCTCGAAATCGGATCGATTTTTTAAAATTAGATGCTTATAGTTTAAGGTGAGTGACCACCTATCATTTCACCAAATATCATTTTTTCACCTTTGCAGTTATTACGTGATGTGCGAACACAAATTTACGCAGTTTGAAACGATTTTCGCAAAATCTGAAAATCTAATGAAAATTTTTAAAAATTCGACGCCTATGTTTTAAGTTGAGTGACCACCTATCATGACACCCAATTTCATATGATTCGCTTCAGTCGTTTTTACGTGATGCTCGAACACAAATTTACGCAGTTTGACAGGATTTTCGCAAAATCTCAAAATCCAATCAAGATTTTTAAAAAATTCCACGCCTATGTTTTAAGGTGAGTGACCACCTATCATGACACCCAATTTCGTATCATTCGCTTCAGTCGTTTTTACGTGATGCTCGAACACAAATTTACGCAGTTTGACAGGATTTTCGCAAAATCTCAAAATCCAATCAAGATTTTTTAAAAATTCCACGCCTATGTTTTAAGTTGAGTGACCACCTATCATGACACCCAATTTCCTATCATTCGCTTCAGTCGTTTTTACGTGATGCTTGAACACAAATTTACGCAGTTGGAAACGATTTTCGCAAAATCTCAAAATCCAATCAAGATTTTTTTTAAATTCCACGCCTATGTTTTAAGTTGAGTGACCACCTATCATGACACCCAATTTCGTATCATTCGCTTCAGTCGTTTTTACGTGATGCTTGAACAGAAAAAGCGACACTGACAGAATGACAGACAGACAAACTTTTTTTTGAGGGTCGCATCGGATCCCCGGGTGCTTGAAACGGATAGAAATCGCAAAATTTTTGAATTCCAAGAAATGTACAGACAAAAGTCTAATTTTATTTATATAGATTATTATTTAATTTCATTTTTAATTCATCGATAAACAACTCTTTTTTTCTTCTAATTCTTATAAGACCCCGCCCCCACCCTCAAGAAAAAAAAAAACAAAACAAAAAAAACAACACTTTTTTTTTTCTTTTACAAATTTAGATTAGGATAGCTTTTTTTTATGTGCATGTATAATATTAAAAGAAAAAAATTATTTTTTTAATAATGCTATTTGAAAAAAAGAGTACCCAGTCTATACTCTGGGAAATTTCATTATTGATTTATGAAAGGAAAAAAAAACCACTTGTTTTGGAGAGTCTGCGGGGTTTCTTTTTGTATTTTCAAATGACCATTTAATTGAGGTGAAATCTTACTAAAGAAAGAAGGTGGGTCAAGATCAGCCTTTTTTCATGCATCGTAATATGAAACTTTTTTCTTGGGACTGATACCCAGTCAAAATTAAAATGCTAAGTTTTTCAAAATATCTTTTTATTAAGTAGAGAAAACAGGAAAACAAAATAATTATAACTATTTGTAACTAATATCTTTCATCATACTCCCTTCTCGCTTCTACTGGCTGGATCCGCTGGTATCAGCATATCAAAGACTTGGTGTTTCTGTCTGATTATGACATCGGTACCCCTCAAGTACCATAGTACAGATGCAACTGCGCACAGCAGCCGGCAACTCTGGCCCTAATTTTATACCGACAATACCATTCAATGTTTGGATTATGACTTATACCTGCTGTTATCTATATGTTATATACAAGGTATCCCCGGTGACTTTTGCTGCTAATTTAAAGTCATCTGGGCGACTTTTTTGGATAAAAAACATTAATTTCATACTATTTTCAAGCTTTCGGCTACTTGTACCTTACTCCAGGCGACTCATTTGAAAATCTGATTTCGGTTTTTGTTAACTCCCTTTTTTTTTTCAAAGTTGCGATTGGTCGTTCGCCAAACATTCTAAGTTTTTTTTTTTTTAATCATATTAAAAATAAATGTACTATATGCTCTGTTATATAACGCATGAAGTTTTTAAATTTACAATTTTATCCATTTCTTAAATGAAGCTGAATGATGTATGTTTATTTCTCAACTACAAAATCATGCAAAAATACTATTTTGGCAGCTAAAATTAAGAAAGTGGTTACTAACCTGGCGTGTTTTTCATTTCGGTGAGGCTACTAACGATGCTATTTTTGCCTCCAGACGTTGGTGGACATCTTGTTTATACTTTTGTACTTCTATGTCGCCAGGGCCATAGCGCCTGGGGCGCTATGGACGGCTCAGTCCGTCCTGCAAATAGGGCTGCGCCGCCCATGTGTATGATGTGTGCGGCGCCAGATGCTCAGGGCGCCCCTTAGGTTAGGAAAACTGCAACGCAATCTTAAATCTAAATGGTAAAACTGTCAGCACCTTTTATTCAAATGGAATCTTTGATGATGGAAGTTAAAATTGGGAATAAACCCAATGTTTCTTCATACTATGCCGTAGTGATTTAAATTACCTGTGCAGTAAAGAGCAGCGGCTGTCGTCCGTTAACGGTACAACCGAATTCATGTGATTACCCATGGACGATCGTAATAAGAAAGTGCATCATATCGAATTTTCTATTTCTGAACTTTCAGAATTAAAAACAAACAAACATATCCACCATCAGTGTTTTTATACTTAATAAAGAACTAGTTCTGCACATTGACAGAGTATTTTGGAAAAAACCTTCTAAAAATGAGAATATTAAAGATTTTCAACCTTTGGATTAACCTTTTCAAACCCACAATTTTGGACACAACAATCGCCTGTAATATCGTATAGGATGGATGTCCTAATTTGTGCACGTAAAGAAGAACGCATTTTTCCGAAAATTTAATAATCGGGATTTTTTATTTTATTTTTTAGTTACAAATTTAATACCCATAATCAAAATCAAAATTAAATTATTCAATTCAAAGAGAAATTAGGTTACATATTTTTAAACTTGTAGTGGATGACACTGGATGTTAATACAGTTTTGGTCCCAATCAACTGGATAATTTATCTACAGGACCGCCCAAGAGATTCTAAATACATTACGCTCTATGGGCCGAAATTCATTAACTAGCATATCTCAAAAACTATTAGACGTAGAATGTTGAAACTTTATATTCAGGATTGTTGAAACATCTAGTTGTGCATGTCGATTTTTGGTTCCAATCTATTGGAGAGTTTATTTACAAGACCACTCAAAAGAATTTCAATACATTAATGCCTATGGACATCTTCAATATATTACATCTGTAGTCACTAATTGTTTGGTTCATGCCCAAAATCTCGACATTTGTCATCGACCTTGGAGAGTTTTGCCAAATTTGGTGATAGTCAGTCCCGATGTTTGGTCCATACCCAAAACCTCGCCATTTGTCGTCGACCTTGGCGAGTTTTGCCGAAATATGACCAAATTTGGCTCCAAAAATTATTTCGCATTTCGTATAACTCTAAAACTTGTAACCGAAGAATGATGAAATTTTGTATTTAGAACTATTGTAACAGCTAAGTGTGCATCTCTTATTTTTATTTATTTATTTTTCTTTTCAATTCCTACTATTAGTTCACACTCTCCCTATATATATTTATAGTACCAGGTTACCGAGCCATGATCAGAATCTAAAGGCTCCTTAAGTGTAAAATAATGAGTGTGTAAATGCCTTGGCACGTATCAATGATCTTCATGGTTGCCAAAGATTTTCATCGCTGTCGGATCACTCATACATTATCAGGTAAGCTTTGGTCGGCATTCAATGTTACAATGGCATATACTTTGTTTTGAAGAGGGATGCTAAATATTCGATGGTCGGTGCCATCAGAGTTCAGCAAAAAGTAGTTTAACGTAAGATGCCTCCTTTCCTTCTGTAGCAGATCAGCGAGGGTATCAGCGAAGATCTTGGGCGATGCATTCACTAACAGCGTCTTCATTACTTCAGAAATATATCTGTCCATATTGAGGACGTTCAAATTCAGCATCAAGAATTTGAGTTGGTTGAACTGTCAGATGAATGAGTTTATAAAAAAATTCATCAAGTCTGTTATACACTGTTCGCAACGTAGCAGTACACACCAAAATCGTTAATAGTTTCTTTCGTCATATACTGTGAACAAAGCCATTGTAAAGTATGCTTTCAAATTTCGAATTCTTTTATGAAATTCTTTGAAATGCGGGTGACATTGAAGAAACAATCACACCAATTCATTAGGAAATTCGGAATGTCCTACATCAATCTTACAGTCCCCAAAATGGTTTCGGTTAATTTTTGTTTTTACTCTTCAGAAAAATGCAAAGCTCCAGGGTGAATGCAATCCATGTTAAAAAGTTTTAAACTATGATAATAAGTACCCACATTTGTGGCAGCTTTGTAGATACTTAGACTGTTTACCCGAAGTATTTGTCAACGTCTAGCTGTTCTATGTCGTTCTCCTTCCAAATACTAATCATCTCTTTCATCTGCTTGTGTTTGAACTGCACGTTCACACATTTGGGCTAAGTGCTGCTGTCGGTGATCGTATGTTTCCACAGCTCGTTTTTGAGCTACACTTTCATGCATTTACGTCTTTATAATACATCTATGATGAAAATTCTTTACGATTGAAATTGTAAATTTCTCTATAGTGCTTCAATTCAAACATAAAATACTTATTTTTTTCTAATTCAAAGAAAACACATCTTGCATAAACAAATTCTACAAACGTAAATTCAATCTTATAGATACATAAATATAGATGCCATAAAAGTATAATCTTACATAAATATGCTTTAAACATAATTTTATTTTATAAACTCACGCTTAAGAAAAGAAAAAGTGTAACGCAATTTAAATTATTAGTACAAAAGGACACTTCGAAATCATGAAATCAAAAACAGAATAGATCAAAAATATTCTTTTATAATTACCCTAACAACTACTTAAACGTTTACAATAATAGAACAAACGGATGGACTGAAGAAAATGGACTTCTAACCTCGAATAAATCAAAAATACATCGCTCCTATATAGTTACGCTGATCCCTGACTCTGTCACAATTCCAGTTCAACCACTCAAAATAAAACTTTTGCCATCCAAACAGATTAAAAATGTATTGTCTAATAACTTAAAATTTACACGGTTCGTTGGTGCGATCAGCCTGAAAATTATCATAATTATGTAAAAAAAAAAAGAAAAAATCTGATAATCTGATAAACCCTGATTTTTAAGCTTTTTTTTTTTAAAGCTCTATTTCATGTAAGAGAATAAAAAAAGCTAATCAATTGAGTGTCAGAATTATCTATTGCAAGTGACATTGACGTTACATTGAAGTCACGGTTATCAGGCTTTGGAGGAAAAATTACGATTCCAATTCGCTTAAGATAGCTTTTCTAAATTACTACTCAGTTTAACTTTTTTTTCAAAAATAAAACGGTTTTCTATGCATTAAGCATGGATATAGGAGAGGATGTTGATACCAAACGAAATGTTTCGAATACGAAATGTTTCTGCAGATTATACAATTCGAATTTCGATGTATAATAAAAATTGAATATGAAATTATTTGATTTTAAGTGGGTAAATATTAAATATTCTGAGTGTAGACATTCTATCACCCGCTGTAATTGTCTCCACAAAGGGCTTTATCCTTTAGTTTAATGGTAGTACACAACACAAAACAACACAGTCTAATCCACGTCTAAATAAGAATTGAAAATTTATTAGAAAAAAATCTTAGTAACCAGATTTCAGCCTCCCAATTTACTGCTTCCACATATAAACAACTCCCAGCCTGCGGCCGGATGGGGCCCGCCATGGCTTTTGGACCAGCCCGCAGAACAAGTCAAAACCCTGTATAAAACCTATATAAAGCATTCAAACCTCCATATAAATCCGAATTATACGGCCCGCGATTTTGCTAACATCCTGAAGTCAGGCCCAGGAGTTCGCTAATATCGTAAAGTTCTGCCCGCAACTTTTCAAAGGTTGTCCATACGATTATAAAATAAATGAGTTGAAATCATCAACTGCAGTGAATGAAAACTAAACTGATGGCTGATCACCTGCAAAATAAATTTGAATATCGGCTGCGAGCCCAATTTAGGAATCGATTGTATCATTATAAATTTTTTCATCGGAGTTTCAAAGATCGTTTCATTATAAACGGTTGTCCCTTAAAAAAAAAAAAAAAAAAAAAAAAAAATCGTCGGGGTAACTACATTTAAATATTTATCGTCAACTTGGCGGAATAAGGCAGCTAAAATAGAATTCAACCTAGTGCCGTTATTTAAAAAAAAAAAAAAAAAAAAATGGAATTTTCATGTTACGTCACAGGATCTTTTTCTTACTGTGAATGACTGAAAAGGGTGTCATTTTCGTTTAAATTATTCGGCTAAGCTGAAACTTTTATGCACTTTCGAAATTCGCATCATATGGATCAATAAAATACATGAAAAATCTTTATTGTTTTAGTATATACGCGAAAATACATTTAGCTTTACGTTAGTTACAAAAGGATAATTATAATAAATTCAGGCAAATTTTCACATAAGATTTGCGAATAGTTTTGTATTAATAACTATGAATTAAGAATAATTAAATTATTTACATATATTCCATCAAGGTGCTTGCGGAGATGGCAACGAAAACTCTTTACTCTTTTTCTTTCGCTGGTTGCCAGGACGATATTTTGAAATAAAAATAACTTTTAATTCTAAACAAATTAATGTAGCTGAATGGTGTAATATATCTAGTTACTAAAAAATTTATTTATCTGTGTACTGAATATCAAGTTCCATTTATTTTGTTTCTTTGCGAAATTAATTTTTACTATTATATATCGATGGCGTGTATTTTTTAATCCGCCCCAAACTTATTTGAGCGTCCCTTTTAGGAAGATTGCATCAAGTGTGTTTTTCAAATGCTCAATAGATGGCGCTACCGTCCAAAAATTTTAAATTTTAAATTTTGAGCGTTTTAGAGTTTTTTCAATAAATTGACCTAGCTCAATAGTTTCAGGGACCCAAAAAACCCCCAGGTACGAAATTTAAAAAGAATCCTTAGAGCAGTTTTCGAGATCGTTCGGACATACACCCACACCCACAAACATTCCTCGTTTAATATAAGAGCGGATATCTTATTCAAATTTTCAGTCGTTAATAAAATACCTTTCATTCATCCACTCAAATTCAGATAGACTTTTAGGTACTTACGTATTATCCCGGCGGTCTGCCAAGACGAGCGATTTTTGCTCAGAATAAATGCCGCGCACATGAAATTATTAATGGTTCAAAGAATACGATTGGCAATTCATTAATTAAATGTAATTAATTAAATTTAATAAAAAAGTGTGTGCGTATAATCTTTACGCGCGATTGAAGTAAAAATTCTTTGACGTTTACGATAAATATCACTGAAATGATTAAACTTAAATATCATAATTTAATTATATTTATTATTCATGTACTTTACAAAGATTATATAAATGTTATATTCATATTATTCATTGTAAATAGGAACTTGAATGTCATCATAATATTTTATGTATGAAATTATAGGTTTGTGTTAACTATACTGTGAAACATAAATTTTACTCTCTAAATTTGCGAACTTTCTTGAAAATACAGCATCTATCGTTGTACCGAAACGCGTTGTTTATTGAAGTCGAGAAGTATTCATAGTTAGATCCAATTTTTCTTTTTAAAAATCAACTGATGGCTGAGATTCTTGGTAGCGAAAATTAACATTAAAATCTCCAGTAAGAATCACCGGTCATTCATGATAATTATTTAGAATCCAGGAAGTGTCCATGTTGTAGTATTATTCTTTAACTGTTTTCTTATACCATTGTTCCGTCGGGAGTTTGGGTTTGAATGGGAGGAATGTCCATAGTCTAGTATTATACTTTAACTCTGTTCTTTAACTGATGTTTTCCTCTGATTGTTGGGTTCGAATGCAGGTAGTGTAATTTTTTTTTTAGTGTTTTTCTATCACAGTATTCTTAAGCGTTGATTTCGTCTGCTGGTAGGTTTCGAATTATTTATCTGTATCCGTGTTTTTAAACTGCAGGTTCTATCTATTGTTTAGGAATGATTGCAGCCAGGGTCCGTATCTTTGTGGTGTTCCATCCCCGTGTTAAACCGTTGCTCCGTCTTGAGGTTGGGTTAGAATCCACGGAGTGTCCATTTGTTATTCCTTTATTTTGATCTTAAACCCTTTGCAACCAGTGTTTGTTTCTTTGTGGTGTTACATACCCGTGTTCTTAAACCGTTGTTCCGTCTGGATATCGGGTTAGCATCCAGGAAGTGTCCGTGTTGAACTATTATTCTTTCACTGTTTTCTTAAAATGTTTTCCCGTAGGGTTTGAATCGAGAGAATGTCTTTGTTGTGGTATTTTTCTTTAACTGTGTTCCTAAACTGGTGTTTTCTTCTGTCGGTTTGTATCGAATGCACGTAGGGTCCATTATTGCGTTTTTCTATGGCAGTGTTCTTAAACCTTTGTTTTCCTCTGCTGTTTTTGATCGAAGTATTATTTTGTTTAAAAATTTACATTTGACTCATTATTATAAATAACTCAAAAACACATGAGCAATATTAAAAGATTACATATTATTTAAGTACAGAGAAACAATATTTATGTATCATGGCAACCAATCATGTCAAGTTTTTACTCATAATTCCATTAAATATTGTATTAATGAGATTGAAAACATGTGAGTAAAGCAACGGAATGCATCGGTGCGTAGGCCTTGTTATCGGAGATGACGGGTTGGGTCACCGCCTATAACAACAGTGAGAGACAGTCAGCAGAATCGCCGCCTGTTCAGCGAAAGACTTCACACAGTGGCTCTGACAAGAGCCGGTCCGCATATTACCAAACCTTACATTCATTCAGACCCGCATTTTCCGTCCGCCCACGGAACTAGGAATCGAGATCCCTGATTGGTTAGCTCACTGACGTCATGCCTGCCCACCGAATTCGAAAACTGGTGAGTCTGTACGGTAAAATACTTATGTATTAAAATGATTAATTATCATGGGATGAAATACCAGCGAAATAAAAATATAGGCAGCTTGCACTAGTTTTAGATGATATGCAATAAAAGAATATACGATTTAAATTACGAGTGCATTACATACAAATCTTATTTTAAACCTTATTTTCCACTGGTGCTGATATCTGTTATTATATAAGTAGACCTATATGACACGTTAAGTAACTTTTCATAGACGATTTTTCAGAAAATTATTTTTTAAAAAAATCTCTAGGCTGTTTTCGATGCGTGTCTATAAAGTTTAATTTAATTAAAATTATTATAAACTGAAATAAATATTGAATAATGCAATTATTCAATATTTATTTAGTAGAATTTTTTTTCTAATAAAAGTAAAAGAATTTTTTTTTTTTGAAAAATTATGAATATCGTTTCTTGAATAATGGCATTTACTCTAAATATTAATAAATGACTTAAGTTACAACTAGATGCGTGAGATTTAATTAATTAATAAAAAATCTGATGTGTCCAACACATGACTTCCTTGCACGTCCATTAGATCAAAAATATTTTCGACGCACTTCCTCTAAACTTATTTGTTTGAAAGAGATAAAATATCAATAATAGTAAGGTTTAGCGATTTCTAGACAAATATTTCGATATCGCCAAGCTGAGTTCAATTTGAAATATTTCCTTCTGACACTTTATTTGGCGATATTTCACCAAAAGCCGACAAACTTGAGATAGTCTGCGAGATTTTGGGGATAGCCAAAGTAGTCATTGACCACAGACTTTCAATGAATTGAATGCATCCATACACCTCAATGTATTTAAAGTCATTTAGCTCACCCTGTAAATAAATTCTCAGTCGATTGCTGTCAAAAAAGATATGGAAAACAGTTAGATATTACAATATTTCTAAATACAAAAGTTCAAAAATCTACGGGTTAAAGTTTTAGTGTTATACAAAATATGAAATAATTTTTGGCGCCAAATTTGGCGATATTTCGGCGAAACTCGTCAATGTCGACGAAATTTGGCGAGATTTTAAGCATGAACCAAACAATGACAGATTATCGCCAAATTTGGCGATATTTCGCCAAAACTCGCCAAGAACGATGACAAATGGCGATACTTTGGGCATGGACCAAATGACTGACTATCGCCAAATTTGGCGATATTTCGCCAAAACTCGCCAAGGTCGAGGACAGACGGCGAGTTTTTGGGCATGTACCAAACAATGACTGTCTACAGTTGTATTATATTGAAGATGTCCATAGACATTAAAGTACTAAAATTCTTTTCGGTGGTCCTGTATATAAACTCTCCAGTAGATTGGAACCAAAAATCGAGATACACAACTAGATGTTACAACATTCTTATATATGAAATTTCATAATAGTTTTTGAGATTTGAGAGTTAAATATGCACACACGTACACCAAAAGTCGCCAAGCTTGGCGACTTTTGGCATAGTTCTTGAGGGAGGCACGTGACCGTGGTCGGAACATTACCTAACTTATGTGGTAGGACGGTATTGTGCTTGAAATGGATGAATGCCCCTAAAATTGCCATTGACCGTAATGTATTGGAAATCTTTTGAGTGTTCCTGTAGCAGAACTATAAATGATAAAGAGACTTTTTTTAATGGAGAAATTCATTTTCAAACTCTTTAAAGCATATATCACTTCTGAGTCGTTTGAAATAGCCCAATACCTCTAAAAAACGCTTTGATGAATTTCGGCCCATAGAGCGTAATGTATTTCGAATCTTTTGGGCGGTTCTGTAGATAAACTATCCAGTCGAATGGAATCGAAAGGGGAGGTGCACAACTAGATGTTACAGCAATCCAAAATATGAAGTTTCGACATTCTACGCCTAATAGTTTTTGAGATATGCGAGTTTAATGAGTTTCGGCCCATTGAGCGTAATGTATTTCGAATGTTTTGGGCAGTCCTGTAGATAAACTATCCAGTCGAATGGAACCAAAAGGAGAGGTGCACAACTAGATGTTACAACTATCCAAAATATGAAGTTTCGACATTCTACGCCTAATAGCTTTTGAGTTAGGCGAGTTTAATGAATTTCGGCCCATAGAGCGTAATGTATTTCGAATCTTTTGGGCGGTCCTGTACATAAACTATCCATTCGATTGCCACCAAAAGGGGAGGTGCACAACTAGATCATAGAACAATCCTAAATATCAAATCTCAACATTCTACGACCAATAGTTTTTGAGATATGCGAGTTACATACATACGTACGTACGTACGTACAGACGGCATGGAAAAACTGGCCACAGCAGACTCGCCGCTGGTCAAAATGAGTTGCAGACGCGTTAATATGATCGTGCATGCTAGCCTACGATAGGATGCATCGAAAAAAATTTTAAAATTAAATTTAGAGGTAGTCAAAATCGGTTTTTTTGTCGAAATTTGGCCCCCAAAATTTTTCGGGATCACATTACTTCCTTATACTACGTACAAGGAAGTAAAAAGGGAATTTAAATAATTCATTGCATTTTCTTTTTTTTTCTGCAGTCATTTAGTTGTAGTGTGGATATTTAAACAAATTTACAATTTAAAAAACATTTAACCACTGTGTGTGTGTATTAAGTATAATGTTGGATTTAAAGTATATTTCACTGATTGAATTATTTTAATTTACATTACGACTTTTTAAAAATTTACGTTCAGGTTTTTTGTTTGTGATTTTTATTTAATGAGGTTCTTAACATAATTTCATATATTCCAAGATGTTTTTGTTTTTTCTTGAATTCTTGAGGGCATGTATTTTAATTCTTTATTTTTTAATCATGAATTACGATTTTATTAAAAAGCATTTTAGCTTTAATGTTTTTTTTTCATTTATTGCTGAAGGTGTTGGTTAACACTTTAAAGCGTTAGAACCCTATAGAAAGTCCTCCTAACAAGGCACTCCCCCCCCCCCCTTGGCAGATCGCCCTAGTGTAGCGTTGCCATAATCACACATAACAACAACACTTTAAAAGCACTTTAAGCCTCATTGTTTGTCTAAATAATGACGCAATTTTTTTTTTTATAAATTAGATTCCTCTCTCCTTGTATCTCTTTTTCAGTAGGGATTATTCATGATATTTTTCTAATGTGCATTTGTCCGTATTTCTATAATTTTGATGGATATGTTGATTCTAGTTCATAAATTATATATATATATATATATATATATATATATATATATGTGTGTGTGTGTGTACAGTAAAATCCCTATATATATATATATATATATATATATATATATATATATATATATATATATATATATATATATATATATATATATTACATACAGTAAAATGCCTCTGAGATATCAGCTCTCTGAACGACCATTATTTATTTTGAAAAAGCATTTCCTGCCACAGACAGTTTTAAATTTAGTTTATAAATTGCAGTTTTATACAAAGAGCTATCCAAATTGTTTTCCTCTCTTCACGACTTTATTTAGAAATTATTAGAATTTCTTTTTGACTTGTTCTATGGCAGAAAATGCTTTTTAAGAAACATTATGATCGTTAAGAGAATTGATATCTCAGAGGCATTTTACTGCATATATGTAATAATAAAAAAATCTGATGTGTCCAACACATGACTTCCTTGCACGTCCATTAGATCAAAAATATTTTCGACGCACTTCCTCTAAATTTATTTGTTTGAAAGAGATAAAATATCAATAATAGTAAGGTTTAGCGATTTCCGGCCAAATAGTTCGATATCGCCAAGCTGAGTTCAATTTGAAAGATTTCCTTCTGACACTTTATTTGGCGATATTTCACCAAAAGCCGACAAACTTGAGATAGTCTGCGAGATTTTGGGGATAGCCAAAGTAGTCATTGACCACAGACTTTCAATGAATTGAATGCATCCATACACCTCAATGTATTAGAAGTCATTTGGCTCACCCTGTAAATAAATTCTCAGTCGATTGCTGTCAAAAAAGATATTGAAAACAGTTAGATATTGCAATAGTTCTAAATACAAAAGTTAAAAAATCTACGGGTTAGTTTTAGAGTTATACAAAATACGAAATAATTTTTAGCGCCAAATTTGGCGATATTTCGGCGAAACTCGTCAATATCGACGACATTTGGAGAGATTATAAGCATGAACCAAACAATGACAGATTATCGCCAAATTTGGCGATATTTCGCCAAAACTCGCCAAGAACGATGACAAATGGCGATACTTTGGGCATGGACCAAATGACTGACTATCGCCAAATTTGGCGATATTTCGCCAAAACTCGCCAAAGTCGAGGACAGACGGCGAGATTTTGGGCATGTACCAAACAATGACTATCTGCAGTAGTATTATATTGAAGATGTCCATAGACATTAAAGTACTGAAATTCTTTCCGGTGGTCCTGTAAATTGGGTAGATTGGAACCAAAAATCGAGATGCACAACTAGATGTTACAACATTCTTATATATGAAATTTCATAATAGTTTTTGAGATTTGAGAGTTAAATATGCACACACGTACACTAAAAGTCGCCAAGCTTGGCGACTTTTGGCATAGTTCTTGAGGGAGACACGTGACCGTGGTCGGACCATTACCTAACTTATGTGATAGGACGGTATTGTGCTTGAAATGGATGAATGCCCCTAAAATTGCCATTGACCGTAATGTATTGGAAATGTTTTGAGTGTTCCTGTAGCAGAACTATAAATGATAAAAGACACTTTTTTTAATGGAGAAATTCATTTTCTAACTCTTTACAGCATATATCAGTTCTGAGTCGTCTGAAATAGCCCAATACCTCTAAAAAACGCTTTGATGAATTTCGGCCCTTAGAGCGTAATGTATTTCGAATCTTTTGGGCGGTCCTGCAGATAAACTATTCAGTCGAATGGAACCGAAAGGGGAGGTGCACAACTAGATGTTACAACAATCCTAAATATAAAGTTTCAACATTGTACGCCTAACAGTTTTTGAGATATGCGAGTTTAATGAATTTCGGCCCATTGAGCGTAATGTATTTCGAATGTTTTGGGCAGTCCTGTAGATAAACTATCCAGTCGAATGGAACCAAAAGGGGAGGTGCACTACTAGATGTTACAACTATCCAAAATATGAAGTTTCGACATTCTACGCCTAATAGCTTTTGAGTTAGGCGAGTTTAATGAATTTCGGCCCATAGAGCGTAATGTATTTCGAATCTTTTGGGTGGTCCTGTAGATAAACTATTCAGTCGAATGGAACCGAAAGGGGAGGTGCACAACTAGATGTTACAACAATCCTAAATATAAAGTTTCAACATTGTACGCCTAACAGTTTTTGAGATATGCGAGTTTAATGAATTTTGGCCCATTGAGCGTAATGTATTTCGAATGTTTTGGGCAGTCCTGTAGATAAACTATCCAGTCGAATGGAACCAAAAGGGGAGGTGCACTACTAGATGTTACAACTATCCAAAATATGAAGTTTCGACATTCTACGCCTAATAGCTTTTGAGTTAGGCGAGTTTAATGAATTTCGGCCCATAGAGCGTAATGTATTTCGAATCTTTTGGGCGGTCCTGTACATAAACTATCCATTCGATTGCCACCAAAAGGGGAGGTGCACAACTAGATCATAGAACAATCCTAAATATCAAATCTCAACATTTTACGACCAATAGTTTTTGAGATATGCGAGTTACATACATACGTACGTACGTACGTACGTACGTACGTACGTACAGACGGCATGGAAAAACTGGCCACAGTAGACTCGCCGCTGGTCAAAATGAGTTGCAGACGCGTTAATAGGATCGTACATGCTAGCCTACGATGAGATGCATCGAAAAAATTCTTAAAATTCAATTTAGAGGTAGTCAAAATCGGTTTTTTTGCCGAAATTTGGCCCCCAAAATTTTTCGGGATCACATTACTTCCTTATACTACGTACAAGGAAGTAATAAACTTTTCTAATTTAATCTAATTTAATTTAATGTTATTTGAAAAAGCTAATCTCGGTTACTCTTACTGTAAAGTTTGTTTCTCGGCCATACAAATATTACGCTCAGAGACGATTTTTGAAGTTCCATAAGGAGTGAAATTGTTGATTTAGCAGTATTTGCAGTTTTCTGTGGTTTCGTTGCTGCGCGTTTTTAGAACTCCTGGGTAAGCAGGTGTTTCTCATGTCTTGATTGACAATCTAGTTAACTAATTACGTTTGAGAGTAACGCCTTCGCGATCGTGCTGCGTCCTGCCAGCAGGTGTAGTAACTAGGAGAGTATTTAAGCAAGTGCACAAAAATTTCGGGAGCTTTTTCAGGAGCAGGGAGCTTTAATCTTGTTGGGAGCTGTTCCAGATCACAATGTAAAGAGAAAGATAGCCCCGGAGCTAAAAAGGTCGCCGGCCTGACTCCTGTCCTCTGTCCGAACTTTGAAATAAACTATTCAATTCAACCTAGAAGCCTGGTGCAGTGTTGATCATTTCAACAAATGATAGCGTAAGGCCATTCCTTATATATATATATATATATATATATATATAAGGAATGGCCTTTCCTTATATATATATATATATATATATATATATAAGGAATGGCCTTACGCCATCATTTGTATATATATATATATATATATATATATAGCAATTAATAAATGTGTATAATTAATATCAATATCATTACTGTTAAAATTATTTCTACAGTTTTTCTCCTTTTCCACAACTTCAACTAAGTACTTCTTAGCTACTGCAGCTAGTACTACGTTAAACATAGGCTAGCTATACTAGTGTTATATTTATTTATTATTTATTCATTTAATTATTACCATTTTTATTCTTTTTATTTATTCATTTAATTATTACTTTTTATTTATTCCTTTCCTTTCCATACTTCCAAAGTATTATTAATATATCATTTTTTTTTTTTTTCACACTCCATGGCATTACTTGTCTATTGATGGCATTAAGTCTTCTCTGATGGCAACATGCACTAATACTGCCTCCATTACTGAGCTTTGATCTTCTTGTCGGTCCACTTCCTCGTTGTTTATTTCTAATAGCTACGGTCGCGCCCCCAAGTTACGAAAGGACCCTAATTTTGGTCAGGTAACTTGCAGAAACCTAGCTATTATTGTTTTTTTCGATTCAATTGAAATGTGTGTGCGGTGGCGCCTGATGATAGAGCACACCATTTCAATATCCATTCCATTTTCCGTCTATTTGAGGTTACATGTGATTAGGCTTAAAAAGCCCACCAGTTCTAATTTGGCGCTTTATATCCAATTTATCCACTCTTTCATTGCCTTAAAAAGCTATATTTAAACACTCATCCGGTATAAGCTCGTTAATTGGCACTATGTGCTATCTACTTTTTTATTTTTATATTTTTTTCACTTTATCAATGGATTATCTTGGGATTTCACTTTACGTAAGTAAGCTATTATATATATATATATATATATATATATATATATATATATATATATATATATATATATATATAATTTATGTACTAGAATCAACATATCCATCAAAATTATAGAAATACGGACAAATTCACATTAGAAAAATATCAGGAATAATCCCAAATCAACACTGAAAAAGGGATACAAGGAGAGAAATCTAATTTATAAAAAATAAGTTGTGTCAGTAATTAGACAGACAATGAGGCTTAAAGTACTTTTATAGTGTTAACCAACACCTTACGCAATAAATTGAAAAAAAAGCATTAAATCTAAAATTCTTTTTAATAAAATCGTTATTCATGATTCAAAAATAAAGAATTAAAATACATGCCCTCAAGAATTCAAGAAAAAACAAAAACATCTTGGAATATATAAAAATTATGTTAAGAACCTCATTAAATAAAAATCACAAACAAAAAACCTGAATGTAAATTTTTAAAAAGTCTTAATGTAAATTAAAATAATTCAATCAGTAAAATATACTTGAAATTCAACATTATACTTAATACACACCCAGTGGTTAAATGTTTTTTAAATTGTAAATTTTTTAAAATATCCACACTACAACTAAATAACTGCAAACAAAAATGGAATGAATTATTTAAATTCCTTTTTTTATTAATTAATTAAATCTCACGCATCTAGTTGTAACTTAAGTCATTTATTAATATTTAGAGTACATGCCATTATTCAAGAAACGATATTCATAATTTAAAAAAAAAATTCTTTTACTTTTATGGAAAAAAAAATTCTACTAAATAAATATTGAATAATTGCATTATTCAATATTTCTTTCAGTTTAGAATAATTTTAATTAAATTAAACTTTATAGACACACATCGAAAACAGCCTAGAGATTTTGTAAAAAAATAATTTTCTGAAAAATCGTCTATGAAAAGTTACTTAACATGTCATATAAGTCTGCTTATATAATAACAGATGTCAGCACCAGTGGAAAATAAGGTTTAAAATAAGATTTGCAATGCACTCGTAATTTAAATCGTATATTCTTTTATTGCATATCATCTAAAACTAGTGCAAGCTGCCTATATTTTTATTTTGCTGGTATTTCATCTCATGATAATTAATCATTTTAATACAAGTAAATAATAAAAGTATTTTGCCGTACAGACTCACCAGTTTTCGAATTCGGTGGGCAGGCATGACGTCAGTGAGCTAACCAATCAGGGATCTCGATTCCTAGTTCCGTGGGCGGACGGAAAATGCGGGTCCGAATGAATGTAAGGTTTGGTAATATGCAGTCGGTCCACTTATCCACTGAACAGGGTCATGAAACAAGATCTTGCTTCAAAACAGGTAGGGAGTAATGTCGACGGGCAGGGAGCACAGTCGACGTTCTCAGGAACGAACGCCCGAGAGCTGTTCCGCAAATAATTAAACTAAGGTGACCATACGTCCTCGAAATTCGAGGACAGTCCTCAAATATAGATCTTTTTTTCAATTTGTCCCCAAAAATACTTTGTCCTGAAATGTCCCCAAATTTAAAGATTTGTACTTTTTTCCTTCTGAAAGTTTCCGTTTAGTTTATTTCTTTCAGAAAAACTGAAGAAATAAGACAAATAAACCAACTAAAAGCGCCATCTACTCAGAGAAACAATGAAATTTGATCGCTGAAAACGTATCTTACTATGAGCCAAATTTCCCATTTAAGTTTTGTTAATGATTAACCCATTTATGCCTTGTGTCCCTTTTTTGGGACGGCATTTTCGCTATTAATCGAAAACGTTATTTATTTTTCCTAGCCTTTGTTCATGAGCATTGAACCTCAACTCTACAAAATATTTTAACATGACCAAGTAGGATGTTGATATTTCGATTTTTATGCATAATGATTTTAAAAGAAATCATCCCTTGTTCTAGAAGTTGACATCAGAAATTTATCTATTATTTCTATTATATCTATTATATCTATGTTAGCAGTAAAAATCGAAGAAAGTCGCAAAAATAACCAGGCAAAAATGGGTTAATCACTTTTCATGAAGAACCATGCTTGAAATTGACGTACGAAAATTTTCTTGCACTCGAATATTTTTTTTAGAGGGTGTACAAAGTTTCATGAAAAAATATCAAAAAATGATCCAATGTAAAAAGCAATGTCTTCTGAAAAATACAAATACTATTCCAAGAGTTAAATTTTGAATAAATTTCAATATTTTCCTTTCATATTTCTGGTTTAAATAAATATTTATAAATGAATGAAATTTATTAGAAATAAGAATGCATAATTGATATAAGGAGCTATTAGAGTTCATTTTTAAGTATCAAAGTTAGTCAAACCAGCAAACACACACAGGTTCCCTAAACGTCCATTAACGTTCAGGACGTTTTCTGAACGTTAATAGACGTTCAGAGAACCTATGTGTGTTTGCTGGGAAGATTTAAAGTATGGGTATACTGGTATACACCAGTCAAAAAAAGTATTCGAGTAAAAATTTCCTACGTTGGTTTCGTATATTAAAAATTATTTATCATAGAATATGAATTAGGCCATGTATAAATATGACTTTCCACATTTCTGTCACGTTTTACGTTTTCAAAAACTCAATTATTATTCGCAAATCTAAAATAGGAAATTTATCGCTTACTCGAATACTTTTTTGTAGGGTGTACCTGGTAATATGTTGTGTCCTCGAATAAGTCCTCGAAAATATTTTCTAGTGTCCCCAAGTTTTGTTTAGATTCGAGGACAATGCTTGATTTGTCCCCAAATTACTGTTTAGAAATATGGTCATCTTAAATGAAACTTATAAATCTGGAAAAAGCTTGTTAAGTGTGACGTCAATATGAAGTAAAACTCACTTGCAATAGCTAATTTTGTCACGCAAATGATTAACTTTTTTGACTCTCGGATATGAAATGTTGCTGAAAATAGCGAAAAATCGCTTAAAAATGAGGGAACGGGTGGATTTTTAGATTTTTAAAGTAGCGCAGATTGTTTTCTATATTTTTATACATGATTATGGAAATTTTCAAGGGGATTGTACAAACAGTGTAGAAATTATCAGGCTTTTTGTCCTTGACATTGCAATGTTTTTGCAGTCATGGCGGAATGAAGAAGCAAGGGGGAAAAAGATACGTCACTTCCTTTACTCAGCGCTACTTCTGTCAGAAAAAAATATGAGTTACTCTCTAGTTGCGCCCAAAGAAGTTTTACTTCAAAAAGTAACTAAAATAAAATTTTCCTTTGTTGACCTAAGTAGGAACTAACTTATTTTTTTTTTTTATATATATTGTTTTGTAATCTAGCTACTGCGTGACATATGTTTGCTCCGTTTGTTGTCATTCAACTGTTAATTTGGATTTTTGCACATGCGTTATTGTTATTGCACTAATGTTCACATCTAACTTTTGCCGTTCGCAGCGTGGAAATATCGTCGATACTGGTACCGCATACGTTAGCGTATTATACTAGTAGATTAAGCAAAACCCAGCGGAGCTCAGGAATATTGCGCTCGGAGCCCATCAAGTTGAAATTTCCCCCATTTTCACACACAAACCGATTTTAGCGGACAGACCCATCTGGATTCGTTTCGTTTTGAGCCGATTTGAGAGTCCTGAGACCAACAGACAGGTTTTGTTGTTTTAATAGGTTCAGTCATGCCCCAATATGACTATCCTAGGTTTTCCCCCACTGCCGACGTGAGCGTCGGCTTCTACGTTGAAAAATATGACCAAAAATGAGGTGTTTTTACGGTTTTTCTGAAATGTTTCGAAAACGGCGCAAAAAAAGAGCAGATATGTATACTTTAAGAATTGTAGAACATTAAATTCTGCTTAAAATGAGTACCCATTTAATATACTTTACTCCTCTTACAATCGCAGGGATACCTATCGAAATCCTTTGTATACCGGAAATCCAAGATACTGCTGACAGATGCTCGTCTTTGGCCACAGCGTCTCCGCCTCCAGGAAATACGAAAACTACGAAATCGCCTCTATCAATCTGTTCTTATGGAATATCAAGTCACATCAAATATCTGCTTCCTCTCGTATGAAGGACGGGTATACAGCTAGTCTTTCATACTTAAAGATTATTTTTTTTTTAACTTTTAAGTTCATATTGCTTTAAAAGCGTATTTACTTATTAGTTTTTAAAGTATAATTTAATACTTTAACCTAGTTTCCTATATGGATTTGCCTACAAATTGCTTCGTGGTTTGAGTTTAAATATTCCGTCTTTGGTAAAAACTCTGTTCTTGCGTGTTGAACCCAGTTGTCGCGAAGTGCTTCACCTCTTCGCCTGAGAAGCGAATCTCGTCGTACAACCTTCCTCCGTCGGCAACACGAGACACAAGGACGTAACCAAGGGGTGGTCCAGGGGGTCCTGAACCTCCCTCCGAAATTTCAGTTCTTGTTAACAAAATAATAATGAGGATGTCTTTTTGTGAAAAATTCTGCCTTTTCCACCGTTTGGAGCCCCTCCAAAATTTTTCTGGGTACGTCCCTGACGAGACTTCATGACAGCCCAGAAGTCCACGACGCAGTTGGAAGCAGTTTCCCTTGGCCATCATCGACTGACATCAAAAGCCCCACAGACCAGTGACTGGGAAACATGAATCAAGATAATTACTAGATGGCAGCAAGACGCGATAGATAGAGAAAATACTCCTCGTTACGTTTTAGTACTTGTTCAATTTATCCTTAATTTGAAACTTTGACCTTTTTTCCGATTTGAATAGCAGACTGTGCATTAATGTCTAGGTCGGCAGAATAATACTGTGGTTTTTCTGACCAAGGATTTTTCTTTGTTTTAATGTATGCATCGTCCTCATGCTCGTTTGAAGACTCCTCCAACCAGCTGGGTTCATCCTCATTTTCCCAGTGACTTTCGGGTTTATGAGAGCACTCTATCGTTGACTTGATGATGTCTGACGCCTTTTCAGCCACCATTTGAGTTGGCGTGTTGGTGTTCCCAGACGGAATGATTGGCATAACCGATGCATCGACGACTCTTAGCCCCTTGATGTGAAGAACTCTAAAAACGAATAAAGGAAAAAGATTTATTTCTGCGAAAATTTTGAAACATGACATGTAACTTTTACTGGACGTACCAACGATTTTCGAGAATGGAAAGAGAGCAGAGATGCCGACTTTTGAAAAGTTTTGATTGTGCTCAAATGTTTTTGATTAATAGTGGGCGTTTCTTGTTTTAGGGGAAATGATAAAGTTGCTGTTGAATTTTATTACCTTAATTGTGGGTCCACGACCGTTCTGGGATCTTTCGGGTGTCCCATTCTGGCTGTTCCAACTTGATGGTTGAAAGTCACAATGCCAGCTCTTGCAGAACATCTGAAGTACAGATACTCATTTCCAGCATATTTCTCGCAACCTGGCACCAGTGTTTCAAAAGGAGCTGATCCAACTTTTTGCATAATAGGACTAGTTCCAATGCGCATGCAAGCTTTCATACCTGAAACAAATGGGAAAATGGATTTATGTTTAGCCTCTCGGTACAGGCATAAAATCGCTATTGCTAATTTTCACAATCTTTATTTGATTTACACTATACAGGGTCGTATCCAGAAGTAGTAGGACTGGTTTTTCCCGCACGAACGGAGCAATGGAGGGGAGTGTGCGAGGCCGGATGTTGTGGAGGGGAGCCTTGGGAACAGGTTTCGACTCGCAGCAATCGCCTGCGTGCATTAGCTGAGTGTGGACCACTGTTTTAGTGACCTCCTGTTGTGACGCCTCGTCGTCAGTTGCCATGGAGCGAAATTTGGAGCAGCGGTACGCCATCAAGTTTGCGGGCCAAATTCGGCGTTTCCACGTCGGCTCCCTCCCCCCCCTGATGTGGCACGGCCGAACTTCTTCCTGTTCCGCCGGATCAAGAAGCAGTTCAAGGGGCATCGTTTTGACTCGGTAGAAGCGGCTCAAGCGGCGACGACGAAGGCGCTGAACATCATCCCAGAGGACGACTTCCAGAAGGCCTTCGCGACCTGGAAGGCTCACCACTAGAAGTGTGTGGATGTCCAAGGGGCCTATTTTGAAGAGTATTAAGTCGATGTACCAAAATGTTCAATATTTTTTTTTTTTTAAATCAGTCCCATTACTTTTGGATATCACCCTGTATGTCTGGTCAAATTTTTCAGTCACCTTTTCGTTAATTTCTGAATCTGCAACTGAGCTTAAATCTCGTATATTAATATGTCTTAGCTAGCAATACAAGAATCAATCATAAAAACTTATTTTTAGATTTTATTTTTAAAACAATTCATATAGAGATTATTTGGCTTTTTAAAAATCAAAGGTGAATATACTAAAATTGCGGGCTTGTCTTGTTTCAGTTTGTGTTATTTTGGGCTTGTGCTCCCGAAAAAAATAAATCCACTGAGACTGCATTTCGTATTAAAGTATCTCTTTGCGATTAAAGTATCTCGAATGCTTTCAAATTTAATGCAAATAAAGAATTTAATTTCAAAAATGGGAATCTGGAGGGAAAGAAAAATAAATGTCTGAAAGGAGAGGTTAAAACCTGTGTACGGGGGTTCAACCGCCAACATATGTCTTCATTTTCTCCAAAAATATAAATGGCAGCTCCGAAAGCATCGTCCGTTTTGTCAACAATTGCATAAACTATCTGAATATATTGATAAAACAATTTTCCGATTCAACTATTTTTCAATTTGAAAACTAGTCTCACCTTCCACGATGTCAGTAATGTCGTCGGGATCTTCGAAGTAATTGGGGTCAATGACTGGAGGGTCATAAGGATCATCCGAGAGCAGTCGAACGCTACCTCTACTTCGTGGATGCAGCAGTGACGAAAAGCATATGTAGAATGGTCTGCCTATGTAGGGTCCGAAAACTTGAGCGTAGTACTGCATAAAGGAAAAGAAATAAAATAAATCATACCGAACATTTTGGTTATAAAATCAGCACAGTTTTATTTGCGCTGAATAACGAAAAGTTATCTTGCTCGCTACCATCGTAGCAAAGACGTGACGACACAGATCTTTAATCTCCTTTCCTAGCAAATAGGATTTTTTTTTTTTTTTTTTTTTTGCCTTAGCTTTTCACAAATGTCATAATGTTTAAAAAAATCCAATTTGCACATGTTATTGTGCTTCTCTAATATGTTTTTGTACTTGGTATACAGTACTTGGCTAAATATTTACATACTTCATCTCAAGATCCAGTCATCCTTCTGACACCTAAATCACCCTGCTCGTCAATTATTTGCATAATTTTATATTTGGTACTTTAAGTAAAATTATGTGAAAATTATTAATTTTAGTGTACATAGTAAAAATTAGTCTTCTTTTAATTATTTGCGAAAAATTTAACTTCTATCCATTCTTCGATGGACAGCTGTTAGACACATAGAAACAGTGAAAATCCTTAGTTTTTATAAATGTGAATAAAAATTTAGCACACTACGTATTGTTTCTATCACTTCAAGGCCGCCCTTCAAGCTAGTGTCATCGCAGAGTGAGTACCGCTCTTCAACTGTCAATTACTGTTATGATCTCCTTAACTTCCTTTCAAGTAATGGTAAAGAGGTCGTGCTCCAATGGATTCCTGCCCATTGTGGAGTTCAGGGTAACGAGCCTGCTGATTTCTGGGCAAAGAAGGGAGCTTCTGTATTGCAAACAACACAACCTGATCTCCCATACCATTCCATCAATTTAGTTGTTAACAGAGCCTTCAGGGCCTCATTTTTCCAAGATCTTATATCTAAAAATCGTAATAAACCATAAATCAAACAGATTTGTAAAATACCCGCATGGCCCAGAATGAAATCTGTTGCAATTTTTCGTCTAATTTCTGGCCTTGATTGTCTCCGCAAACATCTCCATCGCATAAATGTCACTTCGGACTCTCTTTGCTCTCTATGTGGTCTTGGAGAGGACATGGACTTGCTTCATCTCCGCGTGTGCCCTGCTCTTCCTCTTGTTTCTATTTGGGAGCGTTATTGGGTGGCAAGAGCTGCCTTGAGTTTATAGATGTACCGATGTCACTTTTGTCTTTTTGTTTTCTTTTTCTGATGTACAGTTGTCTTGTAACTAGCCCTTGGGAAAAAAAATATTGTTTCTCTATCAGATTACTCTGTGAAATTAGCTTTTATGCTTATTATCTGAACAGAATACATGAGTCTCTTACTAATGTATTGAGTAAATGAAATGAGTTACTTTTTGATCTAGTGATCGATTTTCATGAAGTTAGTCCAAGGTGCATGACGCTACATGTTATAACACGACATTGGTAGGCTTTAACGTTTACAAAGCTGTGCTAAATAACAATTTAGAAATAAAATCATCTGAAATTTAGTTTGAAAAACTGTATATCAATTGAATTTTCAAAGCTGAAATGGGTATAAAATATAAATTTTGGTAAACCTTTCTGCAAGCAGTGATTTACACTGCTCTAAACAATTAAAGGATATTGCGGTTTTAGGTGGATCTTGTGGCTGGGAAACTTTTTAGCTAATTGATACGTGGTCGACAGACGTAGTAGGTTATATGAGAATAAATTACACATGTTTGGCAGAAAAAAATACATTTTATTGCGCATTTGTGTAGAAAAGGAAAAAAAAAACACAATTTGTGCATATGAGAAAAAAGAAAAAGAAAAGGTGTGTTCTTCAAAGGAAATCATTTTCAGTAGGGGGTATGGTTTCCACGGACGGCCAGCAACGTTGAACACCTTTGAGGCATGGAGTCAATGAGACTATTAATCCCGAGTTGGGGTATTCTGTCCCACTCTTCCAGAAGAGCTCTTTCCAGTTCTTGGAGAGTTTGTGGGGATGGTTGGCGGCAAGCAACTCGTCTTCCTAGAGCGTCCCAAACGTGCTCTATTGGATTCATGTCTGGAGAACACGCTGGCCATTCCATTCGTACGATTCCTTCCGCGAAAAGGAAATTCTCCACCAGGTTAGCACGATGTGGCCTGCAGTTATCGTCCATTAAAATGAAGTCATCTCCGATTGCTGCAGCGTAAGGGACTACAATAGGTCTGAGGATCTCATCCCTATATCGGCGACCAGTCAGAGGTCCATCTCGAATGATGTAGAGGTCTCTTCGCCCGTCAATGGAGATGCCACCATACACCAACACTCTACCACCGCCAAAGCTGACACTTTCGTGCACGAACGCAGGATTATTCCTACTGCCACGGTCCCTCCAGATGAAAATACGCCTATTATCAGGATGAACTAAAAAACGGGACTCGACAGAAAAAAGAACATTGCTCCATTCATTTCTCCTCCAGTTCACATGCTCTGTGGCCCACTCCCTGCGGTCGCAACGATGCCTTGATGTTAGTCTAACACATACCATGGGTCGGCGAGCATACAGACCTACACCATGGAGCAGGTTTCGGACAGTCTGAGTTGAAACCGTGGTGCCAGTAGCCGAGCGAAGGTGTTGTTGGAGAAGAGTAGCGTTCATATTCCGGTATCTCCGAGCCGTTAACACTAAATAACGATCTTCATTGGGAGTTGTTGCCCGTCTACGACCTTGCCCTGGTCTTCGGCCTGCACTTCCAGTAGCCAAAAACCGGTTCCAGATCCTGGAAATCACACTTTGTGACACTCCAATGGCTTGCGCTACTTCGGCTTGAGTTTGGCCCCCTTCTAACCTACCGACAACTCTCCAAGCTTCTGAATCGGTTAAATGACTTCGCTGAGACTTCGTACTCATCGAAACAAAGCAGTCACTGAATGCCGATCATTCTTGTCTTCATTGTCTTTTATTCAGTTGAAAGTCCAATTTCATTCGCTGCCGCTGAAGCGACGTTTTTGACGTCGAACTCAAAATTAGCATACTCCACAGTTTGAAAATCAGAAAAATTTGCATTTGTGATTCTCTTCTTCCATTTACGGCAAAAAAAAAAAAAAAATCGCCTATATCTTTATTTTATATAAAACTTACAATATCCTTTAATTGTTTTGAGCAGTGCAATAACAAACCAGAAAATTCACTTTTTGGCTTGTGCATTGACAGCCAAACTAAATAGTTCTAAAATTCAGTTCAAGGAGCATAAAAAATGTCAAAGACATAAAGTACTCCTGAATTGATCAACATTCTGAATCGCCAGGCCATCAATTTGATTTTTATTCCTCTCTTAATATCTAAAACTGCTCTTCTTTAGGGGCGAACGAGGGGGAGACACCAAAATATTACTTACTCTAATATTTTTAACTAATCTGCAGAAAAAAAAGACTCAAATTTGATAACGAAGAAAACTTTGGAGATTAGAAATAATAATAAATGTAGACCCATGTTTTGTGCAGTTGTAAAAGATAAAAGCACAATTTCTTCTCAATTGTGTTTCTCAGTTTAAAAATTTCATTTTTCCCTTCTCCCACAAAATATGAATATATTTTGTTGCTCTGAACTTATTTGTTGTAGTCTCATCTATATTTTGTTCTACTTAGGGTAACTAAAAAAAACCACTTTTTTTCTGTTGGGGGTGTCAGTGGATCCAGTGGCGTACGCAGACTTACTTGAAGGGGTAGGGCATGGACAAAATCTTTATATTAAAATACATCATCTTTTAAAAATAAAAAATATATTTACTTTACGTTAAAATTTTTTCGACAAGCGGGTTTAAGGGTGGGTGGGATTGAACCCCTCCCTTGCCTCGCAAGGGGTGTTAGCAAACCTGAGAGTGACTGGACTCAAGGGAGGTGACGAGGTGTGTCCGCACCGGGTGATACCATGCTTAGAGACGCCACTGCTCCTCCTATTTTGACTATAGATTCCTGGGAGAGTTTTCATAGCTAAAAAGTTTTTCAACTTAGTTAATGACTTCTGTGACTATTTCCCTTTTCTAACAGTTGGATTACTCGCACTATTTATTTCCCTCTTTCGCTCCTTTTATTGTCTCTAAATGGTACCACCTGCTCAGTATAACCGGCGGGGTTTAAGTACAGCAGTCTCCGTTTCTTGCCGCCAAGGATGGATTAAAGGGGCGGGGGCGGAGAGAGCGACTGCTCCTCCTGAGAGAAAAGAAATTAATGCGAAAGATCCTATTTTACTTCTATAAAATGGAAGTGTATGTGAATTCATTAACCGCCCCCACCCACAAAACTGCATTAATCTGCCAGTGCTTGCTACTCGTTTCGAATGAACCTTTTCACTGATAATAAGCTTTTGTTAGGCAAAACAGTTGTCTGCAGTTCGACAGTTTTTATTTGTGCAATTTTTTTTCCCAAATGGCGGGCCTTTTATTTGTGAAAGTCTATATGTGGATTTTTCTGTATATCAATATTCATTCTACTTTAAAATAATTTTATAAATAAACGGTTGAAGTCTTGCATCTTTTTCCCTCGCAGGTAATTTAGAGTCAAAGTCAGAGGAATCTTGTCGAATTTGTTGTCTTTAAAAGGACCTTGTATAATGTGCAGCAAAATAAGATTATCAAAACTGAGTGAACTCATAAACAGAAATTTTAGCTTACTTGTGGAGTAACTCCGACCTGCAATGCTATTTCGGATTGAGCCTCTAAGAAGTACAGCTGATGATCTGGAAAATCTTTCTTGGGTACAATGGCATTATTTTTCAAGAAAGCCAAAGCCGAACAAAATTCAGTCGTTGTCAGTGGTCCTAGAAGATCCCGAGAAATGTCGATAAATCAAACTGAATACATGAGTCTTCCAGTAGTGTTACGAAAATCGTATACAGGGTGATCATAGAAAAAAACAATTCTTATGAACCCCTAGCGGCCTATTTGCTCAAATAATTGAAAGGAAATTTCAGATATTATTACAGTGGACTGGGGTTACAACGCGATCTATCTTACACGAATGGTTATTAGTCCTGGCCTACAACGCAAGATTTCTCGCCAAAAGTAAGAAGCGCTAACATTCATTTATTCATTAATTTACGTGGTAAATGGTAATGTATAGTTAGGAAATATTTTAAAACAGTTAGAGGGGTATTTATGGGTGCCTAAAATATTTGTGTATGTGTTTCGAAAAGTCGCATACGCAAAATTTTCACTGAAGAGGGAATTCTTGTAACTAACGCCTCGCGTAAGTCAAGACTCCACTGTATTTGAAAGTATGCTCTCCAGATAGTGATTATTTAAAACAATTGAGTTATCCCGGTTACGGTTACTTTTACGGTGAAAATTTTAACTAAAAAAAATGATAGCATCTACGTTTTCCCCGCAAAATTAATCAGCTCATTGAAAAATCATTGGCGTTCGTACGGTACACGTTAGACGAAAATTGGCAGCTTTCCTGAAAAATTCTTGGAATTGTTTAAGAAATTGAAATTACAAGTTTTAACGTACTCTACTGGTAGTTTAAAATTTGCACTTTCTATCTATCTGAGCTATGCTAGTTTTGTTAAAGCACTTCCTCTCTGTATGTCATTTACAGTGCGCTTTACAAATGCTTTACACTGTAATCGTAACCGTCGAACTCTATTGTTTTCAAGAAGGATAGAATTATTATGCAGACGCCACAAGCGAAAACTTTGGAAGCCATCTGCTGGCAACGATGCTTGGTAGCCTTTGATAAAATCACGCGTATGGCTGATAAACAGCTGTGGTTGCAAGTAGGGTTGTCAACCGTCCCGCAAAAGGCCTGTGCAGGACGCCAAATGTTCCGTTTTTTGAATAGAAGAAGTAATTTAATAATTTGGTAATTTATAATGATCTCAAAAGAAATTTTAACATTACGTTTCTTTTCCAAAAATCTATTATGATTTCGGTAAAAGCGGTTTAATATATCTTATGTTGTTTTTCCAAATAAATAATCACCATAATCTTAGAAGAAGATGTGATTTAAGACTAAGAAGGTTTACTTACAAAGGTATATTATTGATGCCTATTTATAGATTTTTTAATTAATTTCTTAATGCTAGAGTAAAAAGGTTCCGTTTTTGTTTGTGAAAGGAATTAAAAAGTTTTTAAGTACAATTGCAAATAATAGTACTATTTGTTCTGATTGTAGAAATGGAAGACTCCACATAGACTGACTTATTAAATTTTCATTAGTTTGCCTGATTATTTCAACTTTTGTTGATTCTGTTGCATGTATAACCATGTTGCTGTTATCTAGGCCGTATCCAGGGAGTCCACCGCCCTCCCTCCGAAATTTCGATTTTTTAAAAATAAAATAATAATGATGACGTCTTTTTATGAAAACTGCCCTTTTTCACCGTTTGGACCTTCCCTGAAAATTTTTTCTTGGTACAGCCCTGATAATTATGTCAAAGTAAAACATAATATTCAATAGAACTATTTAAAATGTAAAACTTAAATCTGGTTTTAATTGTTTTTTTCGCCTTCCTATAATTAGTAATCTGGGTCCCGCTTGTTTTAGTCACATTCGGAGTTTTAACCGTGAAAATCCTGAAAATCCGTGAATAAAAGTTGACAAGCTAAACTGCAAGTCAAAGCGCGAAGGTATAGTTAGTAGACAGTCAAGCTAAGCTCCTTCCCTAGTTTCATCACTAAACATGACAAAAAGCAGCTTGTGGTGTCTTCCATTTTTGTATTGTACACTCCTTGATTGTTTTGAATAATCAGAATCTCAAGTGCATGCCTTCTATACTATTGAAATCTGTGCGCGTCTGTCTGTGTTTGTGTGTGTGTGTGTGTAGCATCATCTCCTCCTAATCGGCTGGGAGTTGAGTTTCGACCGAGGTATCCACGAATTCGGAAAATTTCGAGAAAGAACCTCCGCTAATTTAAATTTCGAAATTCGAATTATTTTAAGAGATATTGATAAAAAACCCCGTCAAAAACGCTAATTTTTGCTCTTCGCAATTCTGCGATTGTAACCCTTGTAGTGAAAATGTGAGAAAAAAGCATCGAGGTTGCCATGTTTGGCTATTTTATTAAATTATTTAGACTCCTGTAGTAAAAATAATAGAATAATGATGTTTTTTTCTGTTTAGATTATTTACAAAGTTATTTTTTAATTGAAGTATTGCGTGCATTTGAAATCAGAGCAGGAATTCAATGCTTTTTATGTGTAAAAGAATAATGTATTGGGAGATTTCCGAGACTAATATGTATATTTTTTAGTTTGGCGAAAAAAAATGGCTGATTTGGTGATTTTGAGAAAGTAGTAGATTCTACCGATTTGCACAGTTTTGGGCTTGGCGCAATTTACTGCGAGCAAACCGAAATAGGTTTAGGTTTGTGTGTGTAGGTTTTATTAAAATACGGCGTTAAACTTTAATTTTCCATGCAGAAATAGTGCAATTATTAAGGCGATTTTAAGCAATTGATCTTCGGAATTTTCCCCAAATTAAGTAAATTGATTTACCTTGAGGGAATGCCGCCAAATTTCAAAAGAAATGAAATTCTCGCATTCGGTAAATTGGAATAAATAAAACACGTTATAGTAATTTAAAATACTGCTATGCTACTTTTCAAATAGATTCCTGCATTAATTTTTGGCGATGGGCCCATACACAAATAACTATTTTCTATTTTGATTGCTGTTAAATCAGTGCTTAGAATCATTCTCTGAAGAAAAACAAAGAAAAAAAAATCTCGCAAAATGGCATACGCAGATTCCTTCTTTAGTACCTTTCTTAGAAAAGTTGGCGATAAATATTCAAATGTAGTGTAACTCCGTGTTTAACAGCGTGTGTTTTTTGCGTTTCTATTTCTAATTCTATGGCACGATTGAGATGAGCCAATGTTACGAGCGGATGGATAGATAATTTTTTTTTAATCCCGCCAAACAGAGTATAGTAAAATAGGAATTCTGTATAAATACGAAAGTCTTTGGAGATGAACGAGAATGCCTATAAATATTGCATTTACTGTGAAGTTAAATTTAGGATATACTTTGGCTATTTGCCATCGACTATAAGCGCTAATTACGCCAAAATGGCAGTTCTAGCAAGCATAAATAAATTTCATTTCATGTTCTATTTTAATATTGCTGCAGTTTCCGTAGTTACGGAATCCGTTGTTGCCACTCAAGCTGTTAAATTTAACAATTAAGTGAAAACACTCATTTCTACAGCTATTGACTCGAAAAATGAAAACGCATTGGATATGACACAATTAGAATATTATCACAATCACAACGTCAATAACGCGAACCTGTAACTTTGGTTATTTTTAACTAAATTCATTTTCAAGGTCTTTAAGAAATCCTGTCTACTATGTCAAAGCCTCATATCTTAATTCCGATTAGTTGGCAAGAAAATTGATTAATAAGTATAAACTGAAGCAATGAAACTTTGTAAGCGTTTTTCTTGAAACGAGGAAAATGCAGATTGACGTCTTTGGTGTAGAAGTGGCGATAGGGAGAACTACTTAATTCAGTAACCTTAATGGGGAATGATAATTGAATATGCGCATGCAGAAGGACCCAAAAATCAAGAGAATATGAAAAGTCAGGAATATGAAATGAAAATCAAAAATAAATCAAATAATATGAGATATAAGTAATAATAATACGAGAATGACATTGCAATCATGTGTACAACAAAGGTCCCAATTGCTTATAATATTCCCCTAGCAATGACTTAGTCCGACCAGTGGCCGAGCGCTTAGCGCTCTGAACTGGGAGACGGAAGGTTTCTGGTTCAAAACAGGTCGCGTCCGCCGACCTAACCGTTCGGAGTTTTCCTGTATTCCGTTCGGAAAATAAAACTGTACTCGCAACATGCATATGTTAGGAAACATATATGTCTGGTTTCCTCCAAAACGTAGCGTAAATACCGGTTAGGACCCTTAGAAAGACCCCTACGGAGGACAACCCCACCCCTTGACCTAGATCCCATGTGTGGAGACTAGAAGCAGGATAGTCTCCAGATTTGTAGAGAGTTCAATTGAACGCCCAGCGTCGTGTGCAACTTATAGAAGCAGTTCTACGATATCGGATCCATCGAGAAAAAGCCTGGGCAAGGTCATCTAAGAGAAGCTGCTTCTTTTTTGATCCCAGTCCAGTGACATTGACGTAGTTTTTGTGCCATCATGTTGCAGTCATCTCAGATTTGCACTCATGACGCCAACGTTTCATCACGATTTAAGTAATTTTTTACTTTTATAGATTCCGCATCAATGGGCTTAATTCGAATTATATGTATAAGGAAAATGTTCTTTTCCTACCGTTCGGAGAACGGGTACGCAGCTGGTCAAGTAATAACACCTGAAATTTCTTTTTGATTGGTTGAATGGATAGGCCATCAGGGGTTCATTTATCTGGATAGTTTCTTGTACGTGAATATACATCACTGGTACTCACAATTTAGAGAATTTGTATAGTTTGTTCCATGTCATGAAAAGAACTTAACGAAATATAAAACCATTGCTTCGAAACAAACATAGAAATCTTGTGTCGAATAAGTAAGTCTATATATGTATGTGGGCTGAATTAGTAGAGGAAGAACATTCATAAGAGTACGGTAAAATCGGAATTTCGTTCGCCGCATCCCAGCGTCGTGTTCAACTTATGGAAAAAGTTTCAGGATACCGTATTCATGGAGAGAAAGCTGGTCAAGGTCTTACAAGAACCATGACGGAAAAAGAAGATTGCTTTTTGTCCTTTACACCGACTCATAACAGCCACTCCACAGCTTCGCATCTCTTTTGTGTCTTCTATGCGGCAACCCATCCAGATGTCTTTACTTTTATCAACCTTTTTACCCCTCTGATTTTTGCTCTTTTTTTTAGGCTTTATGGATTTTAGCCCTTACTGGTTTTAAGCAACGCCTTTTACTTAAGTACCTTGGTTCTCTAGTTTTACACAATGTCTGGTGCAGTATGCCCTTTTTATTAAACCCGAACTAGCCAACCAACTAACCAACCATCTATGCGGCAACATAAGCAGTTTCAAGGGTTAATGTTTTCAGGAGGCTTTATAAAAGACTATCCGCCTCCGGTGACCAGTTGGTTCGCCATGTTAATAAATCTTGTTCGGAGAGAATCCTGTTTCTCACCGGCTTCCTTAGCACTGGAATCTCCCAGATTCTGAATGGAATTTAAAATTAAGATGGTTACAAACAGGGGCGGCCCTAGGGTAAGAGGCGCCCCTGCTATCGTAAAAAGGACGCCCTCTTTTATGCTCTACTTAGTTTCTGAGTTCGAAATGATGCCCCTTCGAAGCCGGAGTTCCGATGCGATGCTTACCTTGCTTACCGTGTCGGGCCGCCCCTGGTTACAAAAGATGGTTTAATGATAGAAACCTACAAAAAGGTACAAATTATTTTCGTCCTATATTAATTCTGAAGAGCTTCTGGATATATTGACCGTTATCAAAAAACGGAAAGGGAGAAAAAAAAGAAGAAAATATGAAACACTTTCAGATTTTAAATGCGCACTAAAATGTTGGAACAGCTTTAGTATCGCCTACCCGCCATTCCTGCCATTTTTGCCAAACCTTCGCCAAGTGCCGTATTTTGTAAAAGGTTTACCTTTCAGACTCTTGACGCAACTCCCGAGTTTCAGAATGGCTGACATGTTGTTTCCAGACACAAAAAAGTCGACAAAAAACATATTACACTTTCATGTACAGTTACAACGATATTATTATCCAAGAGCTCATAAAAAAGTAATTGCATTTCATTTGATCTAGCTACCTAATTTTTATATTTTTCGCTAATTTTAAAATTATCGTTTTTCTCCCTACAAAAGCTTTTTTATAACAACAATACAAAGAAAAATGTCAGCAATCCCTAGTCAATGCAAAACTCCCTAAAGCTTTAAATTAAAAGTATCCCTTACTATCTCAAAAAGTCATTGTACAAATATATCTTATAGTAAAAGCGTATTCAAAAAACTTATTTTCACAACGAATTACGGGTTTCCATATTGAGCCATCTTGTTTCTAAACACAATATCGTTGATAATAAAAACATATTTAAACAAAGTTCCTCGTAAACTCATACATAAAATATCTATTTGCAACTCCTAACTTTCCTACCAACTTGTAAACTCAAACGTAAAATGCCTAATCAAAAAAGTTTAACTTTTAATTTCTCGATGCAAGTCCCGAAAATCTGATGTTTTCGTTATTAAAAGCTGCGTATTCTAAAAGTTTGCGCCATCTGTCGAAGGCTTTGTAAATAAAAACTCAATTGCATTCCTTTTTTTTTGGGGGGGGGGATAAAAGATAGATTTTTTTTTTGTATATTATAGGAACAGTATTTTTTTTTCGCACGATAAAAAGTAGTCTGTTTGTTAATCGATGACTTTAACTGTCTTTATTCAAAATTTCATCGAAATCTGTCTAACCCAGTGGCGCACACAAGGGGGGGGGTCCAAGGGGTCTGGACCCCCCCATCGGCTTTGATTTTTCTTTTCGATTGACCCCCCCAGCCAAAAATCGTGTGTGCGCGCCTGGTCTAACCGTTTCAGCGTGAAAGAGTAACAAACATACATACAAACATTGACATTTATAATATTAGTAGAATGATTATTTGAAAGAAGACTTATTATTTGTGTCTTTAATTAATTTTCTTTAGAATTTTTTTATACATTTAACAATTTGATCGCTTTAAATTCTTTTACAACTTTTTAAACAAATAACTATCTTTCTTCGCATGGCTGGCTATAGTATCCTATGCCACATTTTATGTTCAGTGAAAAAAAAAAAAAAAAAAAAAAATATGCTTATGGTAGCAAAATTATTATGCACAAAATATTACCTGTCCGATTCTGTATATATTGAGCTATATTTGCAGGGTTTATAAGCTTTTCAAACACTAATGGTATATCAGGACGGACGCGAAAATTTAGTGGAACTCCAGGATGATCTTGGAGATTTTTCCCTACTGGTAGGTCTGCAATAACAGGTATCTGAGAGAAAATAAAATAAAAGTAAGAAGTTGTGTTATTACAGATAATATAAAATGTCTGCTTCAGTGAAATTTTTACTGTACTTTGATGTAGCCATGTTGCGCGGAAACTGGTGCCAACTAATAGTTAGGTAGCTTGTAGAATATCAGAATTGGTAACTGACAGTTCTTTCAATGTTTAGGATGGAGTAGCCATATCAATACAAAAAGTTGAGTAACAAATGCAAAGAGCTACTTTTTTTTTTAAATCTTTAAAATAAAATAGTGATCGCAAGTGGTTAAATTGGGAGAATGCGGAATATTGTAGAGCAATTACTAACTCTAGTGAACAAATGAATGAGCAAGGGTCACTGTAAAATTTGACTGCCGATTAACGCTCAACAGATAATCCTGGATGTGTATGTCCATTTATTAGGGAATAGGTTGCGATTAGAACTAACATCTACATAGTGTGTGTTAGACAGTAAGCTTTTGTTATAAAAACCTTTACTACAATTTACTTTTAGTTCATCTGTGAGTCTAATAAAAAGCTGCATCGCACTTGCTAATCAAGATTTGTAAAATTGCTGAAATACTCTCGATTTCACAAGCTATATTTTATGAACTAGCAGTATTATTATTGTTATCATCTTCTATACTATTAAAATCTGTGCGCGTCTGTCTGTCTGTGTGTAGCAGCATCTCCTCCGAAACCGCTGGGAGTTGAGTTTCGATCGAGGTGTCCACTTATTCGAAAAATTCCGAGGAAGGTCTTCCGCTAATTTAAATTTCGAAATTCGAATTAGTTTAGGAGATTGATAAAAAACCCCGTCAAAAACACTAATTTTTGCTCTCCGCAACTCCGCGATTGTAACCCCTGTAGTGAAAATGTGTGAAATAAGCATCGAGGTTGCCATGTTTGGCAAATTCATTAAATGATTTACACTCTTGCATTTAAAATAAAGGAATAATACTTTTTTTCTGTTTCGAATATTTGTTAGGTTATTTTTTAATTAAAATATCGTCTGCGTGGGAAATCAGAGCAGGAATTCAATGTTTTTTATGTGTAAAAGAATAAGAGATTAAGAGATTTCCGAGACTAATATGTATATTTTTTAGTTTGGCCGAAAGAAAATGGCTCATTTGGCGATTTTGAGAAAGTAGTAGGTTCTACCGATTTGTACAGTTTTGGGCTTGGCGCAAATTACTGAGAGCGTAACGAAATAGTATTTTTAATAACAAGTTTTACGGCGCTATACTTCGATTTTTCATATAGAAATAATGCAGTTATTATGGCGATTTTAAACGATCTATAAAATTTTCACGAAATTAAGTAAACTGATTTAAGTTAGAGGAATTCCGCCAAATTTCAGAAAAGTGAAATTCTCGCATTTTGTACATGGTAGTTAACGGTGATTAAAACCCGTTATAGTTAATAATAATTTAAATAACTGCTACTTATCAATAATATGCATTAAATTTTGGCGATGGAACCATATAAATGATAGATAACTATTTCCCATTTTGATTGCTGTTAAATCAATGCTTCGAATGATTCCCTGAAAACAAAAAAAAAAAAAAAAATCTTGCAAAATGGCTGTTGGCATTTGGCGATCGAAGTACTGTGTAATAAATAATTGATTCTTATTTGTTAAAGCAGCACTACGGAAGTTTCTTTTACTAAAAGCTGTTAGTTAGGCGTAATTAATACTGTCTAATATATTTTTTGTTTTACGAATTGAAATGCATGTTGATTCCTACTTTAGTACATTTCTTAGCAAAGTTGGCGAAAAATATTCAAATGTAGTGCAGCTCTGTACTTATTTACAATTCCATTCCCCAATTGAGATGAGCCGATGTCACTAGCGTATGCATAGATATTTTTTTTTTATTTATTCCGCCAAACAAAGTATTGCGTATTGACTTTAGTGTCAAGTTTAATTTGTGGTTTGAGCTATTGGCCATCGACAGGTGGCATTAATTTCGCCAGTATGGCAGTTCTAGCAAAGTAAACATGAATAACTCATTTCATGTTCTATTTTTAACATTGCTATAATTTCCGTAGCAACGGAATCCACTGTTGCCACTTAAGTTGTTAAATTTAACAATTAAGTGAAACCACTCATTTCTACATGGTAGTTAACGGTGATTAAAACCCGTTATAGTTAATAATAATTTAAATAACTGCTACTTATCAATAATATGCCTGCATTAAATTATATTGTACATGGTAGTATATTGTACAGCTTTTAAGACTCGAAAAAGTGAAAGCGCATCAAACGTGAAATAAATAGAACTAACTGTAACAGACTTGCACTTTAAAAATAATCGAAGTTTTCATGCAATTCTACACATCTTTAATTTTATTTCCTTCGCGTGTGGATGTCATTTTTTACGTCATTTTTGCTGTTTTCCTGGCAGATTATCCGGAGCAGCACATAACCTCTAATGTATTTGCTCCTCCGGACATAAGCAAGAGATTCCGATCCTGAAGTACATTGATCACTGATAAATGAAAAAAAAAAAAGATCAATTATATGCAAGCAGGAGTAGCCAAAAATTTTCATGGGAATGTTACGGGAGTGAAGACTATACATTTTGTATGGCAAAAAACTCTCCATGGGGGGTTGTGACCCCCTATCTCCTCCTTGGCCACGCCACTGTACGCAAGCATCAGTTGTCACGTCATGAAAAACCGTCGTAGATGGCAAACTCCGAAGTTGTTCCGAGGGTTATACAAAATTAAAAATTTTGCTTTTAGTAAATTTTACTTTTGATACAGTTCGAATATTTGGTTTTAATACATTTCGGCCACCAAGGTAAGATGAAATATTACTAAATACGGCAACCCAGAATTTTCTTAACTATTGAATTTGACACTATGCAACTACAGTAGATTCCCTATAACACGGTAGATAGTTCCGTGTTATAGGAATCCGTGTTGTACGGGTCCTGCGCTATACTCCACCTGCGCGGTATAATCGCGGCAAAACTTATTTGCGCTCCGTAAAAATGCAATGATGGTTGGTGTTGCCATTCAAAAGGAATGTTAATTACAGGAGCTAAGGCGTCATAATATCAGAACATATGTCTCATTTCATCGTGCTGTACGAGTCTCTTTTAACGTGTTACACGAAAACGATCGTAATGTCTTCGTCGTGTTCTAAGAATTCGTATTGTAGAATGTTATAAAGGGGTCAACTACTAATCTGTAAAAAATGAAATTAGTTATTTATTTAGTGCGAATTTACAGTGAGATAAACGTCACTTTTATGTAACAAGTGTGATACTGCATTAAGAGTTCAATAAGGGTAATAAGCTTTTTCTCAGAAGTTACATCACGAACGCTTTCATTTACAAAAGCGACATGATTTTCACCGGAGCAGGGTACATTTTTGGCTTTTAAACGTAAATGATGCATCCATTGTTTCATGTAGGTTTTTTAATTTAGGTAAAATTTAATAAAGTCGTGTGTAACATAACTGCTCTAATGCATTGTCCACGCTTTGAAAAATGCAAGATAAAATTGTTGTCAACATCATGTAATGTTATTTATGTGGTATATACTATATATACTAAACCTCAATGTGGTATATACTAAATCTCACAAAACGAATTATTTGATGTAGAAATCAGGCATTTTTAGAAAGAGAAAAGTTTTGTCTGCATACCATAAAGTTCTTTCTTTTTTGATCGCCAGTCACATTGACGTAGTTTTTGTGTCATGTTGCAATCGTCTAAAATTTGCACTCATGACGTCAACTTTTAGTCACGATTCAAGTATTTTTTCACGTTTTGAGATTCCGCATTACTGGGTTTAATTCGAATTATAGATGTTTAAGGAAAATATGCGTTTCCCACCGTGCGGAGAACGGGTACGCAGCTAGTCTATACTATTAAAATCTGTGCGCGTCTGTCTGTAACATCATCTCCTCCGAAACGGCTAGGAGATTAGTTTCGATCGAGGTATCCACGGATTCGGAAACTTCCAAGGAAGGTCTTCCGCCGATTTAAATTTCGAAATTCGAATTAGTTTAGGAGATATTGATTTTTTTTTAAAAAAAGGCCCGTCAAAAACACCAATTTTTGCTCTCCGTAATTTCGCGATTGTAACCCCTGTAGTCAAAAAAGTGAGAAATAAGCATCCAGGTTGCCATGTTTGGCGAATTTATTAAATCATTTAGACTCTTGAAGTAAAAATAAAAGAATAATAATTTTATTTTCTGTTTAGATTATATTTGCTAGGTTATTTTTTAATTAAAATATCGTCTGCGTGGGAAATCAGACCAAGGAATTCAATATTTTTCATACGCAAAAGACAAAGGATTTGTAAATTTGCGAGACTAAAGTGTATAACTTTATAATTTGGCGAAAAATAAAATGGCTGATATGGCATATTTTGAGAAAGTAGTAGGTTCTACCGATCTGCACAATTTTGGGCTTGGCGCAATTTACTGAAAGCGTAACGAAATAGTATTTTTAAAAGCAAGTGTAGGTTTTATTAGTAGGGATGGACGCGAGACGAAAAATTGGCGTCTCGCGTCTCGCAAAACAGCCGAAAAGCTTGTAATCTTTTTAGCTATGAAAATTTTTTTATGCTTATTAATTGAAAATTATAAAATAATATAAAACAGTGCCTTGTGTATGTGCGTTTGTAAAAAAAATATGTTCAGGGGTATCAGTAATTTCGATAACTGTGCAAGGCTCATATCATTTGTATGAGATTCGTGAACAAGTTAGGAGTACGGATAACTCCGCACATCCCAGGGAAAAAAGCACTGACTAGCTTATCTCAAATAAAGGAGGAAAGAAAAAAATAAATGCATAGAAATAACTGTAGATTACGACTTACCTTAAACCGTTCTAGCTCCTTTCTTGGTCCGATGCCAGACAGCATCAGAAGTTGGGCAGTGTTTACAGTACCCGCAGACATAATCACTTCCCTTCTGGCTTTTACTGTGAAAGTTTTATTTTGGAAATCGAATCTCACTCCAGCGGCTCTGCGATTTTTTATGAGTACCTGTAAATAACTATGTATGTGGTGACCAATTTTAACATAGATTAATTATCTCAAATTTTTCTGTTTGTAATATACCTTAAGAACTCTGGCGTTCGGTAGAATGTCTAGATTTGTGCGATTTTCTGCTGGCACCAGATAAGCCTTGGCCGAACTACATCTTTGTCCAGACCTCAACGAACCTTGCTGATCATAAAAACCTAGAGTTCAATGAAAGGGATTATAACTAGACGCAAGACTCATCAAGTAAGGCTAATTATTCCTTTTCGCTTTTTTTTTAGCCAGTAGCCACAGTTTCAGTTTAAGCTAAATTTCATTTATCACACCACTTACCAGTTTGTCGTGGGCCATTGGGATCAACAACCTCATAACCCATGGATTGAATTGTTTTAAAAATGGGGTCTTTGATTTCAGCTTTGTATCGTGGTCTATGAGCAGTTTGAGGACCCCCTACACCATGATAGCCTGGAAGTAAAATATAAGTCAAAATAATGTTTTGTTTGTTAAAAAAATCAAAACTTTGGGCTAAAAGTGATATTTAATTAATAACACTTTTGTTTTTGTTTAAGAACTAAAATTTATAAACATTGGCTTTACAGTCGAATATCTATTTGTGAGTTGCTTATTTAAACCACTGAACATTTTTTGCTCTCTTGTAAACCGAAGATGTATTATCGAGGTCATGACATCAAGCATTCCATGAAAAAGATTGGACGTTGCACTTATAACTCTTTTATGGAATTATCCAAATTAACTGACGCACTACGCTTTAAGTTCAGTAATTAAGAATATTTTATTGATTTTTTTGTTTGATTTAACCCTTTTAGGTATCAGTATTTCAAAGACTCAATTTCAGATTCTCTTTCTTGAAATGCGGAGCCCTAGTAGAATGCTGAAAGATGCAATTGGATATTGCTTTGGGACCTTCCAGAGAGAGTCACAAATTAAGTTCCATTTACAAATAAACTTACTATGTAAAAAATTTAGTTTTTCTTTCCGCTAAAACTATGTCATTGTACTTTCTGCAAACTATACTTCTATGTTTTTTGTGTGCATATTTCATTATTGTATTACAATATTCATATATAAGACTGTATTAATAATTACGATTTTCTACTGTAAATGTTCTACGAGTGAAATAATAAAAATTTGAATAGTTAATTTTGAATAGTTACATATAAATGAGTCAGTCAGATCTCATTTATTTACCGTTAAATCTCATTGACTAATATAGAAAAGGGGCATTTGTGAACAAAGTGACGAATTTACATGCAACAAAATGCGATTTTTTGCTATTTCTCACACAGCTCAAATCCGAGTCTTGATTAACCGCCAAATATGTAACAACAGATTACTTTCTAATTGTGGCGATAGGAGGAAATAACTTCAGCAAGACTGCTTTGGAATTTTCCTTAGGCAGTTATGGTTGTACAGGGTGAGTACAAATAATGGACCCAATTAAAAAATTTCCTATTTTCGAAACCACTGCACAGATTACAATATGTGATACATGAATCTAAAGAGAAATATACGACAGCACACACAAGATCGCTGCACATTCAAGATCACTGTGATTGGACTCTAAACATGGCGACAATAACAGAAAAGAATTTTTCTGCGTATTAGAGTATACACGTGTTTTTTCAGTTTTTACTGTGCAATGTGCATTTAGAAATCGCTACAGAAAAGAAGCACCAACCAATCGGAGCATTCTGCAATGGTATCATCAATTTAAGGAAACAGATTTGCCGAAACAGAAATGGACACCAATATCTTCAGACCTAACACAATGTGATTTCTTTTTGTTGGGTTATGTCATTGTTTATCTACCACCTATGCCGAAAACATTGCTTGAATTTAACCCATTTATGCCTAGTGTCCCTTTTTTGGGACGGCATTTTCGCTATTAGTCGAAAACGTTATTTATTTTTCCTAGCCTTTATTCATGAGTATTGAGCCTCAACTCTTACAAAATATTTTAACATGACCAAGTAGGATGCTGATATTTTGATTTTTATGCATAATGATTTTAAAAGAAATCATCCCTTGTTCAAGAAGTTGACATCAGAAATTTATCTGTTATTTCTGTTATCAGTAAAAAACGAAGGAAGTCGCAAAAATATCCAGGCACAAATGGGTTAAAGAACGCATTTGTGCAGCATTAAGAACCTTACAGAGAGTGATAATACAACATGCATGGAACGAATTGGATTACAGATTTGACGTATGCCGTGCAACAAGAGGTTCACACATCGAATATTTGTAACTGAAAAAAAAAAAAAAAACTTGGTTTATTTCTCTTTACATTCATGCATCATTTATTGTAACACGTGCAGTAGTTTCGAAAATATGATTTTTTAAAAATAGGGTCCATCTCATTTGTACTCACTCCGTATAATAAAAAAGACAATTGTGTTGGGAAGCGCTTTATAATCTACACTCATGTCCATAAATTAAGGGTAATTCAGAATCACACAGAAATTGATCTCTAAAATAAAAATTTCACCTGTGGAATGATCACACACATCTTGAAGAAGAATATGCAAATTACAGGAAACCACCAGATGGCGTGGATGGTACGTCACAATGACGAGAGTGTAAGAGAGGGGTATATAAGGAATGGTGGCAAAGAAGTAAAATTGTTCACAAGCGCTGTGAAAGCCTTTCAGTGCAAAAACCGCATAGTTATGGCACAAAGGAGGCATTTGGATAATGTTTTACGTGGCAGAATTATCGGACGACTGGAATGTGGACGTACCCAGCTGGAAGTATCCGAGGAACTTGGAATCGCCCAGAGTGTCATCTCCAGGCTTTGGCAACGATTCCAAGATGATGGTAATGTGAGTAGACGTTACAGCGCCGAATGAGGACCGCTATTTGGCAGTTACTGCCAAAAGAAACAGACGGAGTAGAGCATCAGACCTGTCTCGTCAGCTCTCTTCAGCTACCGGTATGACAGTTTCAAGGCAGACCGTGTACAGACGCTTAGGGCACATTGGTCTATATGCTCGTAGGCCTGTCAGATGTGTTCCACTTACCGCAACTCACTGTCGCCTGCGATTAACCTGGAGTAGAGAGCATGCATTGTGGACACCGCAACAGTGGTCTTGTGTGATGTTTTCCGACGAGTCCAGGTTTAGTTTGGAGTCTGATTCTCGCCGGACATTCATCTGGAGAGCGCCAGGTACCCGTTACCACCAAGAGAACACCATTGAAAGACACCGTTACGGTGGTGCAGGATGGCTCGTTTGGGGAGGAATTATTCTTGGTTCCAGAACTGACCTGCATGTTCAGAGTGTAACGATGACAGGCCACATCTATCGGGATGTCATTCTGGAACAACATGTACGTTTGTTTCGGGGCGCCATGGGTGCTGAATTTGTGTTTATGGATGACGACGCCCGTCCTCACCGTGCAAACATTGTAGACGAATGCCTTCAATCGGAAGATATCACCCGTATGCATTGGCCAGCATACTCACCGGACTTGAATACAATAGAGCATGTGTGGGATATGCTTGGCCGACGAATTGCAGCCCGTCAACCCCCTCCCACCTGTCTACCGGAACTTCGGAGTGCATTGCTTGATGAGTGGTGTAATATTCCCCAAGATCAGATTGATCATTTGATACTCAGCATGCCTAGGCGTTGTCAGGCCTGTATTGCATCGTCCGGGAGACATACTCCGTATTAACCATCCTACTAACCATGTTATACTGTTTTTTGTAAATAGGTTCTTTTTTGAAATTTGGTCAAGGGAGTAAAACTTGCAATTTTTATTAATTATGTCAAACATATAGCATCTTTTTTGCTCTTTACTTTTTGTTTAATAAATAGACTTTACAAATAAGTCAATTTTGTTTTGCTTCTTTCTCTTTCTTTGCCTGAACTTCATTATCCTTAATTTATGGACATGAGTGTATTTCGTTCTATTACTTAATGGCACAATGTAAGCTTTCAAATAAAAAAAAATGTGTCTTACTGAACAATTTATGTGATTTTTTATTTTTAAACTAGCTGCGTGCCCGTTCTTCGCACGGCAGGAAACGAAAATTTTCCTTATATGTGTAATTCGAATTAATTCCAGGGATGTGGAATCTAAAAAGAAAAATTATTTTACTCTTGACACATTACTATGACTCATTACTTGACGTATACTCGCAACACACATGCATATGCTAGGAAACATATAAACTTTTTTAAATAAGCAACGGATTAAAATACCACTTATAATAATAATAATTGTTTTAATGTCGTAAATAATTTCTTAGTTTATTTCTATAGTAAGTTTTAAACAAAATATCGCCTCCTTGTGTTAAAAAAAGAGCAGGAATAAATGCTTTAAAATCGTGGCGTACTTTTTACGTATCTTAAAGCAATTGACGCCATAGATCCTCACTTGCGAATTGAAAATCCAGTGCACTATTTAAAAGCTTATCGATAGGTTGAAAAAACACAGTTTTTCTCATCCTTTATGTGGCAACCCTACGTAATTCTCGTGCCATGATTGATTTATATAATGGCGTAAACAGTCCGCGTTGATGCTTGCACGCGGACTGTTTACGCCATTATATAAATCCGCTATTAAAATACCTAAACATTATGTTACATTTAAATTAGTAAAAAATCACCTAATTTATGCAATTTTTTTCATTTTTATTTTAAAAGAGAGAGAAAGGAATGTTTCACGATTCGTCAAAACATCAAAAAGTTATGACGCATAGAATTCAAGATGCGACAGTTTAAAAATTATTTTACGAAAAAAATCGTCAAAAAGATACTTAGTTTAAAAATTCCTAAAAATCTGCAAATTATGTTACATATTCAAAACAAAGTGTTAAAAAAAATTCTCCTCTATCCGATGATACAAATGCCGTTTCGCTGCAAGCGTAATTACTGCCGTTATTACAAATTAGGTGAGAAAAATGCCAAAAATCGCATAAAACATAAAATAAAAAAATTCTAGGTCGAATTTTGAAAAAAAAAAAAAATCGCTTCGAGGTGCATAAGGTAATGTTTAGAACTTCCTGAGTACCAAATTTGGTGTTTCTAGGTGTAGCCGTTTGTCCGTAACGCCGCCGACAGACACACACACAGACATCTTCTTTTATAATAAGTAGATATTTCAAACTAATTTGTTTTTTGAAATTTAAGCAATTTTGCATCCCTGTATGGTCTGATATCTCACGCGGTTTTCTATGTAATCAGAATTTCAAAGATATAACATGATACATACACACACACACAACGAGGGATTTTGAGAAAGTAATCTTCCAGATAATATTCATAACGTTTCATTTGACGGAAAGAGTTTCGTTACAAATATCCACTGGATGCTCACCTTTTGCTTGAAGAAAACGTATGACGGCAAGCAATTCACATTTGGCGGGATTCTAAACTGATATAGTATTAAGAAGAAGTGCTGCCCAAACAAGACTCAGCTTAAAAGTAACCAGTGACTTACAGAGGAAAACCAAAGATTCGAGGTTATTCCCGGCTGGCAACGAGCTCACAGAAACTTTCCCTTTGCTGCTATCATCAGTGAAATACCTTTATTTTCCGAAATTCCCTTATAATATGTGATACATGAATATAAATATGCATATTTTACCGCTAGAGCTTGAAAGCCGTTAATCTGCACATTACCTTGCTAATATCCGGATTAACTGATTTGTACAGTTAAAGTACGGAATCAAGAGTTTTCCGCATTTTAACTTGGTAATATGCACATTAACGGCTTTCGTATCGTAAAAGTTCAAAAATAGTGCTATAAGTAAGCATAATTTTATCATGTTTTGCAATTTTTTTTCTTAATAATATCGTAAACCGTTTTGGTTTTTTTGTATTATATTATTTTAATTCATTAACTGTATCGTGTAATTTGTTGATTGTTTGATTGTATAAACTTGATTCTTTAGATATCGAAAAATAAAGAAATAACATAATGCTCATTTCCTTAATTGTAAAAATATGTTACACTGGCTTCTTTTTTAATAATAATATAAATAGCAAAGATCTTTTTTTCTCTTAACGAGTGCTTAGTAAGTAATGTGCAGATTATCTCTAGGTAATATGCAGAATAACTGATTTCCGCACTTTAGGGGTAACACAACATTATATTCGTATAATAGTGCATAAATGAGTTACATTACCATTAGTTACATATTCAGGGTCTCTGTTGTCTTCAAGTTTCTTGAAGTAGGGTAGGACATCCTGATAGCTCCAACCCTCGGCCCCTTCTTCAGCCCATTGGTCATAATTCTTTTGATTGCCACGGACGTATAACATTGCATTCAAGACACTGGAGCCACCCAAAGTTTTGCCACTCGGCCATACCACTTGCTGTGAATCAAAAGGCTTTTAAATTTGCATATTATACTACTTGAATACAAATGTATCGAAAAGAAAAAGAATTAGCATATGCAGAAGTTTTTCAACGGTAGGCAATCCTTAACTTCACATATTTTGTTTCTTTGACTATATAGGTTGCCAAGGCTCCTAGAATCGCTACGCTCGCTTTTCGTATGAGCACTCGGGCCCTAATGAGGCTTATTTGTAAAAAAGACATAATTTCAACAGACAAAACCCGAAGATTGGATCAGATAGAATGTCACTGAGCTACACATTGCTTGGTGTTTGCATGTTCATTGGTACATAAAAATTTAAACTTCACACTACAGTAGACCCCCTCCCCCTCATAACACGAAAAATATTTTGTTATGGGAATCCGTGCTGTACGGATTCTGAGCTATACTCCCCCTGAAGTGCGGACTCCGCGTATAATCGCTGGAAAACTTATTTGCACTGCTCAGAAACTCAATAATAATTAATGTTGCCATTCAAAAGTTATAATAATTAGGAGCTAAAGCGTAATAAAATCGGAACATCTGTTTCAGCTGTATTTTTAATTATGTAAAACCTATTGGACACCTTGCGAATTTGCCACCCATGGCGATTTTTCATTATTTGGCGACTTGCGTATGTGTATAGTTAATAATTAGCTCTAAGAAAACAGCTCTTCATATGTTTTCTTTGATAAAAACTACGGAACAGCTAGGATAGCTTGTCACTAATGCTGACTTTTCATTATTTGTCGATTTACACATGCTCACAACTTATAATTTCTGCTCATGTAAGGTTACCGTAAAACCGTTATCCATATTTTAATGTACATAATCCTTTGCAGATTGGCGTATTTAGCACCACGAACTATATTATCTCGCCGTGCTGGCAAATATCCAGAGTGTACTATAACTGCTATAATGGCATATAGTTAACGCCGCCAAATATGTCTACTGGTAGCCAATACTCCAGCGGGACAAACCGGCTTTAAAATAATCTGCATTTTAATTATTTTTCATTTTCAAGATACTGGATTCTAACATTCTGGAATTCGAAGTTAAGATTCACTCTACTTGGAAAGATACCATTTGCCGGATCATTCCTAATGCAAAGATGGCGCTTTTAAAATCAGTTACAATTAGTATTCTGTTTTGGAAAAACGATTAGTCGCTAATTCTAAACTTCTGTTGTCTATGCGAACTTACTATCTGAAAATTGCCGACTTTGTGTAACGCACTTTGAGTTATTTATTTCATATCTTTTTAATTTGGCGTAAAATGGATGTAATTCTACTTCATGTCTGTCAATTTCACGCGATTCTACATACTTGGAATTGCTTTGTTGCAAAGGAATGAATGATTTTATGCCAAATCTGGGAACCACTATGTTTTATTTTTTCAGTTTTTATTAATATCTTCTAAAATAATTCGATTTTCGAAATTTAAGTCAGCTTATCAGGTTCCTCGGAATTTTCCGAATCCGTGGACATGTTTCTCGAAATTCACGGTTTAGGAGAAGATAGACAAACAAGCTCTTGACAGGGGCGGCAGCGGCCGTTACTTTTTTTTAGAATAGAGAGAAACAATACTTACATTGAGTACTCTTTTTTACTTTATTTCTTTATCTTTAACCCATTAGCACCCGACATTTTCCCCCAAATTCTCCAATATATGTTGATGCCAGAAGTGATAAATAAATTTCGGACGTTCGTGTGGTATGAAGAATGCTTTTTCTAAAATATGAATAAGGCCGTGAAATGTTTTCATTTTACTTTCTTATCGCTGAGTATTTTGTGTAAATCAGATTTATTATTTGAGAACTTAAAACAGGAAAATAAATTAATGCTTAAATAGATTTAGAAATTTTGCGACAGTCTAAAAATAGATAGCTGGGCGGTAATGACGTAAATACGCTTGGTGCTCTTCTGTTTACGAAACTGCTATGACGAAAATGTTTCGTAGTTGTTCTCCAAGGTGCTAAGAATGGGTGGCAGTGCCTCCATTTCCCCCAGTGCTAATAGATAGGAAGTTTCTGGGTTAGCCAGCGGGGGGACTTCACGCCTGAAGAAAATTATTGATATTTCTTATCTGTAATAAAAAAACAATAAACATTTTTAAATTGAATACTTACCCTGTTTATCAGTTGGTTACCCGTGTACTTTTGTGGCGCCGTCCTGTATTGCCAATCTATGTCTGTAAACCACAAAAATCTTCCGAAAGCCGGGACCTCAGAAAGTAGTGGAGGGGGTTTGCCAGCTTCTAGTAGTAAAACGCTTACGCATGGTATTTCAGACAGACGGCTGGCAACAACAGAGCCTGCAGTGCCTCCACCCACTGAAATAATGTACGGCATGGGTTAAGGAAATGCGTAAATGTTTACAGGGTAACTGTGTCGCACACAGGATTTTTTTTCGGGGAGGAAGGGGGGTGGCAAGGTGTACGGATATTCGTGCAAAACAGGCATAAAATAAATATTTTATATACTAGAACACACTCACACACACAAAAAAAAAGAAAAATCTTCTGTTAGACCAAAATAAAGTAAAATACTTAGTCCAAAACATACGTACATTGTTCTACCATAAACCAAACCATTGTTAAGTCGTTATCTTAGATTACATGCAGCATTATACTTGGGACTCTTAGCAAAATATTAGAAAGTGAAATTACATGCACAACTGATTTAATGCCAGTGTCAGAATAACTATCGGGGGTGGAGCAAGGAGATCAGAGAGTGTACCAGCCTATTTGCGTAATATTTTATTTATGAGAGCTTGAAATAAGAGATTCCTTATTTTATGCTAACTTATCACACAAACCAAGAAGATTTAAAGAAAGAAAGGGTGTAAAATTATAATGTGATTTTTAATTTGATAATCTTTCTACAATAAGATGATTATTTTCACAGCAACAAATTTTTAAACTTGCAATGATCAGGTTAAACCGCTTCTGATTTGATAAACAAAAGAAGCGAATCAAGATACTTTGGACCGTCCAGAGAAATAGGAGACTATCCTGTTGTTCGAAAGAAGGGAAAAGCCTGAAGACAAGACCGTCCACAATAGTGGATTTTTCAACGACCGGAGTTAAGAAAAAAAAAAAAAAAAACTTGTTTCTGCCTTCTAATGATCTTTGCCCGACTCAATTTTTAACCTCAGCAGGCCCAGATGAAAAAGTTAAACTGAAGGAATTTGTCCCCTTTCAAAAACTGGACTTAAAAAAACTAGAAATGAGTCATTCGTTCTACAAATATGCATACGAAATTAACTTGGACACCTTTTAAAATGAAATATTTGATGATCCAACAAAAAACCCACTTTTGTTAAAAGAAATCTGGAGTGACTCTATTCGACTTTTTGAACACTTGATGCAAAACGTTTAAATAAATTCCATTCAACTCAATCGGATCTAGTGTTAAGTCACTAGTGCACTTAAAATGATTTCAGTGTATAGCAAGCAATGTATAAAATTACTTTTTTGTTGCCCTGCATAAAACAGTGCGGCATACACTCGCTAAAATTCAATCAAAATCTAAGACAGTGACCTATAATATGCGTACCTAATTTGATGTCAGTCGAATACACCATTTAGACACTAGCTCACTTTAAATGATTTCCGTCCTTTGGCCGTAATATATAAGAATTACAATCCTGTGAACAAACTACCAGGAATTTCCGTTCATAGGCCATAATGTAAAAGAACACTCGTATGTTGCCCTGTCAAAAAACTATGCAAAATCTATACATGTTGTGTGACGATGACCTACAATATACACATATCCAATTTGAACTTCTTCGAATGCGCCATTCAGACACTAGCTCATTTTAACCCTTTAACGCGCAGTGTTCCCGCTCTGGGAACACCAAACTCTGACGGTTTGACTGTTGCCAGCCACGAAGAATGGATTTGATTTCTATAAAAATAGTTGCGGGTGACATAGCTCCACGAGAATCCTTTACTTTTTAGCACGTCCTTTCCCGTACAAAAATGGTCACTATATTTAACTAGTGCTGTAAAAGTAACGACAAAATGAGTATCCGTATGTATTTGTTACTTAGATGTTCGCTTTTCGTTACTCGTTACTTTCGTTACTACTAATAGAATCGGTAATAGGGTGTTATATGTGCCCCATAACAACACATCCGGGACAGTGTTGTTATAATTATATGCCGCCTATACATAAACCCATAACAAAACCTAACCAAAAAGAATTTTTTTTAGCGAAGTTGTACAAAGTTGTATTTAGAGCTTATTTTCTCTGATTTACAGATTGTTTTTATACACATTTATGGTTTTATACAATGCTAAATTATCCTAATTACGGAGTGCACATAGAAATCTTCCAAAGACATATGCCATTCTTTTTTTTTTCTCAACCCCCCCTTTTTAAAATTCTGAACGCTGGTTTAACCTGTTCATTCTTATCATAAAAAGTGTAAAGGAAAGCTTGTGACTCGTGTTTTTTCTGGGAGCGGGTTCTCGAATACTGAGATCCAGGGATTGGGCCACATATATTAAATTCACAGGGCAGGGGATCTCAGTATGATATCAACTACTTTGCGTCTCTACAAGCATAATATCTTTATTATTTGTGAGTTCTTATTTCATATCAAAAACTTCTTTTGCTGGACGATTTTTCGAAGTAAATTAAAAATTACCATATTTTAAATTAAAATTGTTTAATTCAGTGAGAATGATCTATTTTTAAGATATTTCCAGTTCTATTTCTGCACTTTTGGGATGAAAGGGGTTAGCCCCTTCTGTGGGTGCATATATGAGAGCATTCTTTAAACAAAAATTATCACTCCTTTCATACAGAAAGAATGGTTGCACCGGACTATGCGTATTCCATGAGTTCATGGAATAAAATGTACCATAAAATAGGGCAGATGGCCCCCTAAACGCCGACATTTTAGAAACATACTGAACTTTATTGAATTATTTTAATACCAGTGGCTTACGCAGGAGTGGGCATAGAAATCCCGGGTAGCTCCCAATTTTTTATATATTTTTTAAACAATTACTTAAAAAATGTGTTTAGGTTTCCATGCTAAATATTTTTTTTAGTTCCAAATAATATTTCAAATAATAAAAATGTGTGAATTCGTTTACTTTATAAAAATATATTTTTTTAAAAGGTGTATTTAAATAATTTGTTATTTATTACTCATATTTCGATTCTAGCTAAAAAAAAAGAAAAAGTTAAGTTCGCAATCCTGCTTCGGAACCACCATGAAAGAAAGAATTCTGATTGCACCACTATTTAGTACTAAAATGTTAGAAAGCCCGAAATTAGCACCCCTTACTAACATGCTTCTCTTATATGTATTGCTCCTCTACAATTATAAGAACACCCCCTCCCCCCCCCCGCAAAAAAAAGTTCAACTGCGCATAAGAACATACTATACACCGGATCCTATCCCCCCATTGTACGACCCATATCAATAGAGCAGCAGATAGTATATCCATCTCCATAACTGTAACGAAACATACGGATTCTTCCAAAACTCATCAAAACGATACCATTCGGCTCGGCACAAACGAATTGCAACCAGAACATACTACTACTCAAATACCGAAACTGATTTTTCCCTTCAAACAGCGAGAATCCATAATACTTCCGGTATCTAGTAACGGAACGGAACATACTATTACTCAAATACCGAAATTCATTTTCTTCCTCCGGCAGTCTTGTATTCGAAGTTCGAACCTGGTCGATCCGAAATGCACACTCAAAAGTCATTTTCCCCCTTGAAACCGCGATCCGATATCCAGTAGCAAATAACATAAGATAGTAGTACCCCATTACTGGAACCCGTTTCCCTCCTAGTTCGCCTCGACTGGCAGTCTGTATTCGAAGTTCGAAGCTGCTCGATCCGAAACAGCTTCGGATCGAGTAACGAGTAACGATATCAACCGCAAAGTAGCAATTCGTTACCTCGAGTCTGAGTGATTATCCGTATCTTAGTACCGAATACATGCGGTTTGCTTCAGCTCTATTTTTAACAGCACTGACATCTGCTGAAAAATGGAAGAATGCGAGAACAGCTGGACAGATTGCCCAATGCTGGAAAAAGGGCAGCCGTTGCCATCGCTCGACTTAACTACCAGCAAGATGGCGGACGATCGAAACGTTCATCGCGTGCCACAGATCTAGAGACCCTTTTTTGACGACAGCTGGCTGTGCGCGCACAGCCAGCATACATACACCGTAATGTATAAGAGTTATTTTTGCGATTTCGGGAACAAACTATTGTTGCACAAGACTCTGATTATTGGGTTCGTCGTTCTAAAGTCAAGTATGTGTAGATAGTTGTCAGGATGGAACACGAACTTTATTGCTTCTAGAACTTCGCCGAACAATCAGCTGCACAAAATTCACAGGCACTAACGGCCGGCAACGTGCTTATAACAGTCCGCTTAGTACAAGCTTTCAGAGATACTGTAATTGACACACAAAATGAAACACCTGCACAAGCTTGTAATCCTCGAGTAAATTCAGTGGAAATCATAAACAATTCTCCCATGAAGAATTAACACACAGCATTCTAAAGTAAGCTTCTCGAATCAAGCAAAATATTGCTAACAATAGCCCATTTCTCAGGCTAATGCAGTGATCAGAACGGACGTTTGTTTCGCTCGCAGTCTACAGCAAGACTGACTCCACCGGAGCAATGTGCTGTAATATTTATAGGTAGCGCAGAAGCTAGGAGAAATTTCTCGATAGATTTCCCTTAAAGTGCGAATTTTGATTACGTCGCAGGAATACAGTTGAATCATTAGGCTATCATCCCAAAAATTTGGAACACTATCAACTCTACACGCACCAAAATCTATGCAAATCATGTGACCGTGCCTTCTATAGACATGTTGAACTCGTGCTTTCTTTCGCTGTTTAAGATTACTTTTGCATTATAGACCATAATGTAAAAGAAATATTTTTCGCAGCCCTGTAAAAAACTATAAATCCTATACTCATCAAAATCAATACCGGTCTTGCAACGGTGACCTATAGTATATCTACCAAGTTTGAGCTCAATCGTATTCACGGTTTAGGAGCTATCGTGTTCACTTACAAACACACCACAAAGATACATATATGTCGTAAAAATTGCATAAATGAGTTCAGAAGACCTCAAAACGTGTAAATACACTAAAATCTCCAATTAAAAATTTTCATGATTACAATTCTTTTCTTACATGGTACATGTTCGGAAAGCAACAAGCTTTGATAAAATAGAAAAAAATTCTACCGCGCTCAAGATTGTTAGGACACGAAACATGGATCCTTATAGAGAGATACAAATAATTTACCTGACCAAAATTTTGCTGCGATAAAAAGTAGGTAAATACAGGGTGGCCATAATTAAACTGCAAGTGTTCAAGGGGTGCTGGAGAGAAAACTACCAGGTTCCCGTGAAACTTGGTATCTACACGTTTCAGAACATGCGCAAGTCAAATTATGCAATAAAAAAATCGCCATTTTAACCCGAGAGATGGCACTATATCGAGTTTCAATGACTATGGACGTCATATATGCCAATTATAAGCCCAATCAACAGTGTATAAACAAGACCACATTGAGTAATGGTCAATCATGGCTCTGAATAAGAAGGAATGTGCATTGTTTGTGAAGATATTCTATCAGAATGGTAGCAATTATTCAGCTACTCTGAATGGCTCCGGCGTATGAAACGATTAAGAAGAGGTCCAATGAGTGTCAATGAGAATAAATAATGGTTTAATTGTTTTCCGAAGCGTCTTTATGAATTGTTGATCTTAATTTACGTTAATTCTTGATTACATGTTACTTTAAAAATTAAATTACTGAAGCGAATTGTATGGAATTTTGATAAACTGTAACTGATGTTTTATATTGTTTATATGCCTCTTAGAATGTCCCTATGCTCTGTCTATCGGTTTTGGAAGTTGTATATGCAACTGGTGAGCTTTGAAATACGGTACAGCGCCATCTATAGGGTGAAAATGACGATTTTGTTTTGCATATTTGACTTGCGCATGTTCTGAAACGTGTAGATACCAAATTTCACTGGAATATTCTCGGTAGTTTTCTCACCAGCATCCCTTGAACACTTGCAGTTTAATTATGGCCACCCTGTATATTACCAAAATATATTTAGCATTTATTATTTTTATTTTGCATTTGTATTTGAAGGTTTAACAATCTCTATTTTTTGCAAAGAATGGGGACTTCAGCTAGTCATATATAATGCGGTATGATTCTTTCTGATTTATTGTACGTGGGACTTTATTTGTACCGGTGTTCTACTTAGCAGTCTCTTCATGGAGTAAGAGTGGCTGAACTTGAGTTTGCTTATTCGATTGTTTCATTATTAGCTGGTGATTTAGCGTTCCTGAATATGAATGAGTGATTAAGACGCTCAGAAATTTAATTATTTTATTCACGTTTACTACAGAAAGTTTAGTACTAAAAATCTATGCGCACTTTATTACTTATTGATGTCATTGATTGAATAAAATAAATATGTTTTAGAGAAAATTTAATTTTTTTCAAAACTTTACAATTTTAGAAATATTTATAACATTAAACAATTGTAATTAAAAAACTTTGTAAAAAACACACATAAGAAGTAAAAGGAAAAAGGATACGCGTTTCGTTCAAAAATTGTTTTGAACTTCTTCAGTCCAAGTCCTTCGACGTAAAGAACACAGGGAACTAGTTCCCTGTGTTCTTTACGTCGAAGAGCTTGGACTGAAGAAGTTCAAAACAATTTTTGAACGAAACGCGTATCCTTTTTCCTTTTACTTCTTATGTGTGTTTTTTACAAAGTTTTTTAATTACTTTATCGTTTAACACCAGTATTTTGAGTGTTTTTTCAATTAAACAATTGTGTTAGTAGTCGTTTCATAATTATTCTTTTGCAATGATAATATGTTACTTGTGTTGTATCTTTTTTGCTTAAACACAACTATTGATACAATTAAACGATCATTTAAAAATATATAAGTTTATAAATAAATATAAGAGACATATTTTATTTATAAACTTCATCTGCCAAAAAATTTTGCTTCATTTCCAGATTTTCCAATTAAGTATACAATGTAAAATGTACATAAAATAGAGTCCAGAGCAGACTCCTATTCATTCCAAACCTAAAGTCCGAGACATTATATTATTTCAGGTTCAGTCTTTGACATCATAGAGAGTTCTTGCTTGACTTGTAATTAGTGAGAGCTTAATATCCGAACCAAGCAGTTCAAGCTCAATTTGAGAAAAAAATTATTTGAGTTCGTTTCCGTCTCAACACATCTCAGCTAGAAAGTTCGAAACTGTCTGGTGTTTCAGCTGGAAAGTTTTGAATTTCATAAACGGCTCGTTCATTTTGACTTAAAACTCTGAATGTATCATAGAACATAAGAGCATACAAAGGAGAGTTCAAAGCAGACTCCTATTCATTCCAAACCTAAAGTACGAAACATTGTATTATTTCAGGTTCAGTCTTTGACATCATAGAGAGTTCTTGCTTGACTCGTAATTAGTGAGAGCTTACAGTCCGAACTAAGTAGTTCAAGCTCAATTGGCGTATTTGAGTTAATTTCTGTCTCGGAACAGATCTCAGCTATAAAGTTCGAAACAGTCTGGTGTTTCAGTTGGGAAGTTTTGTAAGTGCATGAAAAGAAGAGTTCAAAGTAGACTCGTACGCAATCTAAGCCTAGAGTCCGAAATAGAGTTTTTATTTCAGACTTAGTTTTTTGAAGATAGTTCTTGCTTCATTCTTTGTCGGTTTAGCAGTTTGAATCAGCCTGCCATTTCAGCAAACTCATGCTCAGTATAACTAGTTCAATCTCTATTTGAAAGGAAACAGTTTAAGCTTGATCTGTCAAACCTAAGCTATCAGATCGAAGCAGTCTAGTATTCCAGCTTTGAAGTTGTTAAAGTTCATCAAAGACTGGTCCATTTCCCACAGTTGAAGATTGTAAATTGTTATGTGAGATATTTTAGTTTCCAAATAAATCTATATACATTGCAATTGGATAAAAAAAGTTCAAAGCGGACTCTTATTCGCGTGAAGCCTAAAGTTCGAAATATTCCATTATTTCAGGCTTAATTTCTAAAGTCACATTGAGTTCCTGCTTGACTTATAGTCAGTCTGAGCCTTTAACCCTTTAACGCGCAGTGTTCCACTCTGGGAACACCAAACTCTGACGTTTTGACTGTTGTCAGTCACGAATAATAGATTTGGTTTCTATTAAAATAGTTGCGGGTGACATAGCTCCACGAGAATCCTTTACTTTTTAGCACGTCATTTCCCGTCAAAAAATAGTCACGATTATTTTTAACAGCACTGACATCTGCTGGAAAATAGAAGAAGGCGAGAACAGCTGGATAGATTGCCCAATGCTGAAAAAAAGGGCAGCCTTTGCCATCGCTCGACTTAACTACCAGCAAGATGGCGGACGATCGAAACGTTCATCGCGTGCCACAGATCTAGAGATCCTTTTTTGACCTCTAATCGACAGCTGGCTGTGCCCGCGCACAGCCAGCTGTCGTCATGAATGATTTTAAACTGGCTAGAAGCATGAATTACTTTATGCTGGCGAAAATTGCCAAGCATGGCTAGGGATGGACGCGAGACGACTTTTTTGCGAGACGAGACAGAGATTTACAGCTTTTTTGCGAGACGAGACACACATTTTTAACATTACGATATAGGGATTTTTGCGAGACGAGACAAGCTTTTTGTCTATTTTGCGAGGCGCGAGACTCTTATTTTTCGTCTCGCGTCCATCCCTAAGCCTGGCAACCATTATGCCTATTTTTTTCAGTTTTTTATTAATATCTTCTAAAATAATTGGGATTTCGAAATTGAAGTCAGCTTATCGGCTTAACCAGAATTTTCCGAATCGTGGACACCTTAGTCGGAACTCAAAATCCTCACGCTTTTGGAGGCGATAGCAAAACAAGCTTCTGACATTTCTACCTCACATACATTTTCTGCTTGAGCCACAAATTATTTTCAAAATAATGCCAGATTTACTGGGTGTCAGTTGTATTATTTGTTTGGGAAAAAAAAAACCCATGCACACATGATAATGCCGATAATGTCCATGCCGATAGTGCCGACATGATAATGCCGATAGTGCAATGTAAGCATAATTGGGGGGAATTAATACTATGAGCAAAGAGCCAAAATTCACTAATATGATGAAGAGAGTTCCCTACTAGCAATTTTGCTCGAGCCGTCATCGGCTGGCTGCGTGGCCGGTGGTAGCCCGAGCAAAATTGCTAGTAGGGTTGTAGAAGGAATTGCAAAAGAATTAACTCTTTAACATGCGGGGGTCGGGGGGAGAAACTACCTAATTCCAGCGCTTTCTCTCCTAGTCGCAAAAAAAAGAAGGTTAAAATGGGCCCAACGCTGAAAAAATTCAGCCGTTGCTATCGCTGTATTTATCTACCAACCACGTGGCGGCAGAATGAATCCTCAAACTCGATTCCTCCAAATGGTGATTCCAATCGATTGAATTCCACGTCTCTATGTCGATGCTTACAGAAACGTGCACGGCATGGTGGTCGACAGAGTTCGACCACCATGGGTCGACAGAGATCGTCTACCATGTTGCTGTAGTTAAATTGAGTGACGCAACGCCTGCACTTTTTCAGCATTGGGCAGTATATCCAGTTGTTTTTTTATACCTATCTAAAGAATGGTTAGAGCTCAGAGGGTCGAAAGTTAATTTTTAACTTACCAACAATATAGTCATATTCAGAGCTGAATGTTTTTGCTGTCCTCGGTGAATGTCTTTGATTGGCCAGGGAAATCAAGAGGAGCGGTAGTAATGTAGGACTAAGCAAAGGCGTAGGGAAGAGCCTTATAGTATCGAGATCCATCGAAATGACTGAAGACAGTACACTAGAAAATAGTTTAACGGACAAGCATGTAATGCAGAACCTGAAAACATTCATTTCAAAGGTTTGTCAATGTAAAATTCAAAAAGAAAAGTTTACTGAAAGATAAATATTCACTCAAGCTTTAACTAAAAGAACAATTTGCAATTGTGGCCATTGCTCACAAGCATTAATCTGATGTTATTCTATTACAGAAAACAAATTGCTGAAAATATGATGAAAAAATTTAAATTGAAAAAAAAAACAAATTTATTTAATTAAAAATGTCGGACTTAGTTGAATAGAGTTTATGATTTTCTCGTGTTTTTATGCTTCAAACTTTTGTCAGTATTTGCGAAGTGTCACGAAATTATAGGTATATATAAATATCGTATATAATAAATCTAGCAAAGATTTATATTCAGAAATGTATGCATTACACTGATATCTGTTTCAGAAACTCAAATGAAATAATTTACATGGATTGGTTCGATAATTTATAAATGCTTATTAAATTAAACCTAGAGATTGTTTTAGTTTAATTATTTGCTGCACAGTAGTATATTTTCCTGTAAAGATACTTCGGAAAGGGATTCGCAACCCATGCATTTGTCGTGATTTGCCTTTCTCGTTTAGTTTCATTCATGATGAGTTCTAAAATTTATAGTTAATTTGTCAGACTTTCAAATTTATATTTTATGCAAAGCTGTATTTTTCAAACCCTTTTAGTCCCAAATTTATTTTTTCATTCTATTAATTCATCTTTTTTATTCAAATTATTTTATTTTCCCAAAAATCTGAAATTTGTAGAATGTACTCATTTTGCATTCAGAATAAATGGACTCTCCCCTTCCCCCCAAGCCCACAAAAAGCCATAAGCAACAATTTATTGGAAACAATAGAATTGAAAGGGTTACACAGAGAAACTGGAAGTTAACTTGGTGTTGGCGAGTCCTAAATTTATTTTTCACTAGCTGAAGTAGGCATCGTTGACGGGTTAGTATTGTAATGCATATTTTCGAAAAGCGTTAATTTTCATTAGCATTGAGGACTGCTAAGAATGGCATTGACATGCTGGCAAAAGTAAAGAAAGGAACGTAATAACTTCTATATATTATTATAAGATTACGGGTTAGAATTTAACAAACTGCAGAGTGAAATTTTCAGTAGTGAAAACATTTTATTTTCAAACGTAATGATTTTTTTTTTTTTTTTTTTTTGTGTGTGTGTGTGGGGGGGGGGACGAGATTTTTAAGTCAAGAGGTCATTTAAAGTTACAGAATAGCAAGTAGTCTATATTCAACACTAAAACGTTTGGTTTGATCTTATTTAGATGGTTTTAATTGATACACGAAAATACTTTTCATTGTACGTCATACCTGAAAAAGAATTAAAATTTTGTTGAAAATTGAAATCCTATAACTTTAATTCAGTAACCACCTGCTATGCAACAAGATGTCAGTTCATTTCCTTAACTAACCAAAATAAGCAGGTCGACATAACCACGATTATGGTCATAATTAAGTTCATTTAAGTTCATATATGTATATTTCTTGTGGAAGAGGGAGCAATTGATTAAGGAGATTTTGCAAGGATCTTAGGTGGAAGAAATATTTCTATCACCCGCAGCTTGAAATTATCAGTAGAAATAGAGATGATGGATTCCCCTACATCAGTAGTTTCACAAGGTGGTCCGTGGACCACTGGTGGTCCACGAACACGTTCTAAGTGGTCCGGGAAACGAGTGAGTGTTAAAAAAATAATTGTGTTTTCAGAATTTCATGAGTTAAAAAGACAAAAAACGTAATTGTTTACATCGTTTTTAGAGAATTAAAAATAAAGTTTTACAAGTCTTGCAAAATAAGGAAAATACAGGCGTGCGCAATTTATCTATATAAATAAAACAGAGTGTAAACTGTCCGTTTGTCTGTCTGTCTGTCTGTGTCTCGCTTAGCTCCGAAACGGGTGATCGTAGACCTACCAAATTTTGTATGGAAATTCTCCAAGACGGGTCTCGACACACCTCGAAGCGATTTTTTCGAAATTCAAATTAGAAAATGTTTTATTTTATGTTTTGTCCGATTTTTAGCGATTTTTCTTGCGTAATACATAATAACGCCGGTAATTGCACTCGCAAGAAAACGATATTTACATCATCGAATAGAGGAGAAAATTTTCTTTTAAAAACTGTTTGTTCGGACTGTGTAACATAATTTGCAGATTTTTGGGAATTTTTCAAATAAAATTAAATTTGACGCTGACTTTCGTAAAATATTTTTTAAAACTGCTGCATCTTGAATTCTATCTGTCATAACTTTTTTATATTTGGACAAAAGACGGAGCACACAATTCGCCCACTTTTAAAAGAAGAACGGAGGAAAAATATAAATTAGGAGAATTTTTACGAATTTTTAAGTAAAGAAGGATTTTCATTTTAGTAGCACCTGCTTATGAGTTTCGGTTTGATATCTAACGGTTTGGTTGTCATGGATACAGTAACAATGATTAAAATTGCCAGTTGAAAAAAATAAATAAAAACGGGTCCCGCGAGCAGACGATTTCTTTGCTTCGCTCGATTTCCTTTTATAAATACTGGATTTATTTGCGAGAAGAAAAATTAAACTGAGAAAAACAATTTTAAAGCCTTTATAAATAGCGCAGTCTTATCTCTTATCTCTTTTCTTTTAGTAAAGGGTTGCAAGAGAGGGTGATGTATTTTTAAAATTTAAAAAAAAATGTCCATTTCATGTAGTATCTGAGGTATTTAACGCTAAAACGTGAACCTAAAAGACAGGAGGAAAGGAACTGAGGAAATAAGACATTTTGAAAGTGAGAAGTTCACTGCAAACGGTCCATTTGCACTTTTTTGATACCGAATGACGCTGACATAGTTTTTTTTTTTTTTTTTTTTTTGTGTGTGTGTGTGTGTGTGATTATATTGCAATGATCTCAGGTTATTACATATATGACGCAAATTTTAAGTAAAGAGTGAAATAATTTTGCTTTTTCTAGATTCCACATCACCGGAATTAATTCGAATTACACATGTGAGGAAATTTTTCGTTTCCTACCGTGCGAAGAACGGGCACGCAGCTAGTATTATATAAAATTCGACAAATTATTGAAGCATCTCAGCCAGCTTTAGTCTTCGGCTATAAGTACAGAAGGCCGTTCGCACTTTATGTAATCGATTTTGCAATTTATTTTCTCGTTTACATTTTGAGATTAAACTTTGGCAACTTCAGAATAATCGTCTGCTAATGTTTTCTTTTGATTGGAATGTGATTGAAATGCAAAATAAAAGATTTAGTACTTTGAAAATGGCTACTAAAATTGGTAGATGGCTCGAAGATTACGTAACTGCGCTTTCCGAATCTCGGTTATTGCATTAAAAAAAAAAAAAAGGTATTTACGATGCAGTAAATTTGAAAGGAATAAAACGTCGAGCTGAAAATAAAAATGAAAACATGACCACGAAACCTCATTCTAAGACTGCTCGGCAACTATCAATAGAGTGAAATTTCTGGTCCTAAAAGAAAATCTGCCGACTCAAAGATTCATTGCATCGAAACTAGGAAGGTCTTCCGGCACTGTAATCATTCATAAAGATTTAAATCACGTTAAATCATTCATCAAGATTTAAAGTTAAAAGAAATATTTAAACATGAAGTACATCTGCTTTTGCCAAAACATATTACTGAAAGAAAATCAAATTATGGAAAGTTATATGAAAAAAACCTAGCTTGTGAAAAATCGAAATTTGTGGCAACACTCGAGTGTCGAATGAGTATATTTAAGTGACTGTAATAAAAAAGATCAATTTTCTATTACTCAACTGAAGGGAATGACCGTACGCAATGGCTTCGCCAGTGTACAGAAAAGTTCCAAAAGGGATTCATGACAGCTGCGGGATTTTGTTACAACGACAAATTAAAAATCAAAAAAGTCTCAAAGCCAAAATTAATTTACTCTACTGTCAGCAGAATATTTCAGAACCAATTTTTGAAGAAGAAATTCCAGCCTTATTTGAAAAGGACATTGATAAAGTCGAGCCTCATATGGACAAAGCCTCTAGTGACATGTCTAAGACAACTGCCGCTTATTTAGCAAAGAAAGAATCAGAAACAGGAATAAAGTGTATCTCATTTGATGAAATACCTGTGAAATCGCTTGACGCTTCTCCAATGGACTTCAGTGCTTTCGTTTATTAAAACGAGCCCTTCCCCCGATCAAGTGGCCTGTAGGTAAATTGGAAGTGGAAAAGTGGTCCGCGGGTTAAGTTGAGTTGGGAACCACTGCTCTAAAGAGGCTTTGGAAGTTGCCGTACTAAGCCAAATGTAAAACAAAAGAAAAAAAAAACAAATAAGTATATATATATATATATATATATATATATATATATATATATATAACGTAATGCGTGAACTACTAATTTACTAATTTACTAATTTACTAATTTAGTAAGAAATTGTACACTTTGAAAATTTGACAGAGTGTGTGTAGAGAGACAGAAAGATCGAATAGACTGAAAAAGTTATATCACAATGTTCGCACACACACTAAGTTTGGCAGCACAAAAAATAATCACGAGTATCATATTTTTACTACATAGCAATAAATATTAGAAAAAATAATATAAATATATATTTATCAGGGAAAGTCCTTGACCAGCCAATTTCATTTTTGTGTTAACCTTTTAAAATTATTTTATTGATTCAATACGAAATGAATCACAAAAATTTCAACAAAAACGATTTTTTAACATATATGAAAATAATAAATTTTCGTACACGTTAAAGACAGAAAATTATACTCTTGTTTAGTATTTTTAAAGACAAAGCAGTTCCATAAAAGAGTGATCTTACCTACTTATGTTATGAAGTTACTTTAACGAGATTTAGCCAGAGAACTGACAAACGCGCCTGAGGAAGGATCACTTTGATAAGGACGTTAATGATACAATGGTCGATAATGTTGTTACAATGTAACGCCCGAGTAGCTCAATATTCTTGAAAACGAAGTAATTCTTTAAATGTCTAAAATCTTGCATTAAATACATCTAATCCTTCAGTACTTCCGCAATACGGTTTCTGAGATTTACCCGATATAAGTTAGAGTATTGAGGAAGGGAGCAAAGCCTCGCCTCCTGTACAAATGTATTAGCATACAACCAATCTGTATAATATGACTATGTAGGCGTGTCAGGAAAAAAAGCTTATTTACTTAATCGGAGCTAGCCATAGGGCATTAATTTTTGTGCTAAGTACATTCAAGGAACTTATCTTAATGTTCTAATGTTTCAAACGACAGAAAGGACCAGGAATGAAGTATTTATTGAAAATAGCGAACGTCTAACCTTGTGGAATTACCAGGTGGGTTCGAGTCTTCGTTTTTGTTCACACGGAAACTGGTTAATTGTTTTTATACATTTATTACTTATATTTATGCAATATTCAATAATAAACTGCGTGAGAGTTTAACAATCGTGCTGAACAAAATTATCCAGAAATAATTCCGTGCAACAATTTTACAAGACTAAAATCCTGTCGATTGAAAACTAATTTCTTAGAAATTATTCCCTGCATAGTGTTTTTTTAACATCGTGTTAACAGTTTAAGAATTTCATTTTAAATTCTCGCAATACCTCAGTGCTGGTTTCTTCATTATAATCCACGTACGTAATAACATCGTCAAGTGGAATAATATGAGCTGAGATGGAAAAAATTCTGTTAAATAGTTTATACTATACTAGATACGAGACGTCAGTTGCAGACACATAGACTTGATTAAACCTTCACTAAATTTATTTAATCACTTAGTTTAAAATGTTTAGACAAGTCGAGAACCAGAGAAAGGGAGGAAAATTACTTATACGTTGTCTTCTGCGTGAGATAAAAGACATAAATATGTCGATGAAGGTCAGGTGAGCTTACTTCAATCATGCAGTCAAACGATACCAAGTGTCTGTGACGATATAGTTAATTTACTCCTGAGTTATCAGTCTTAAATCAGTGCTGCAGCTATTTATGTCATTCGGGGCAAACCTTAATTAGAGCTTCCCTCTTCCATGGAACTATGATTTTGCAACTTCTTAGCATGGTGCCCAGGGCACTTACCACGTTCACCTTCCCCTAGTAGCAGTTCATGGCTTTACACATACGAAACACGTTGCTTAATCATAGTTACATCGTAGTCATGCTACTCATGATGATGAGGCTTGGGCGGAGATAAAAATTAGTAACACAATTTTTAAGAATACAGTGGAAAACACTTTTAATAAGCAATTATTACTGCTTAGAGAAGAAAAATTATGAATTTCAGAATAGGAAAATGAAATAAAATTCGTAACTGATAAGACGTTTAAAGAAATGCGAACAAATTCCCAATTATAGTATTTATAGTATATCTATTTATATTAGCACCTAAAAGGTTTGTAGAAATATCATGACAAAAAAAGTTTTAGGAAAGGCTAACCAATTACAGTAAAAAATGGGTATCGGCACAGGCAAAATTCATAGCTGTGCTGAAAAAAAAAGAAAATCAGATTTGGGATGATTTAAAAATAAACTATTGTACCAGATTCAAAATGTTGAGGATGTATATGTAATAACTCGCGCCTGTTCGAGCCTCGTCAAGGGAAGACACCCCCTGAACTCCCCTAATTTTTTAGATTCATTATTGCCATATTAAAACAATATTAATTAACTATCATTTTATCTCTCATCTTTCGTGTATTTCTCCTGGTAACTCTATGTTGAAATTTTTATGATTGCAACCTATTTATAGAAAAATACATGTGGTGCATAATCTGCAGCTTACGAAACATTGTAACAGTAGATTAAAGCTGTTGTGAAATAATAGTATTTAAATATATGTAAAAAATACACGTGATGCATATTCTACAGCTTATGAAATATTGTAACAATAGATTAAAGCTGTTGTGAACAAATAGTGTTTAAATATATGTAAAATTATGTTGCATACTTTTATGTCCCTTTTTCATGTCGCATTTTTAGGACACATTTTTTCGGACAAATTTCAATAAAGGGGGGGTGAGAGATAAAATGACATAGTCATTAATATGTAAAATTATGTCGCATACTTTTATGTCGTATTTTCGGGACAATTTTCAGTAAAGCGGGTGAGAGATATAAAATATCATAGTCATTAATACTGTCTTCCACATAAAGCGTATGAAACTTCAGGAGAAAAATCTTAAAATTCAGAATTTCATTGAAAAATTTGCAAAATGTGTATGATACTTAGCAGGATATAGTGAGTTTTAAACTTTCAGGACAATATTTTAGGATTTTTACGAATTTTAGTTTATAAGAGTGCATAGTAGAGCTTGAGAAAATACATACTTAAATTGTTAGTGTTCCTAAAGTATTCTGTTCGTTTGTGAAATTGCTTATATAACTTACTAAAATGTAAGAGAACTTGTGCAAATGTAAAGAACAGTAAAGCAAAATCGAAAACTTACAACTTTTTTATCTATGAGATATTTTTTGATATAGAACACTTTCTAGGTTTAAAAATTGAAGAAGACGACATCTAAAATCTTGATACAATTATGGATTTTAAATGTATCTAGAACTCAGTTTGAATTTAGCTTGACAATGTTTGAAAATAACCACAAATTGAAAATAACCTTCACAGAATATATCGTAAATGAATATATTTCCCCTCAATAAATATATCGCAACGTGAATGCCGTTAAGAGAAAATTGTTACTTTTCATGGAACAAAATTAGCTGGTTAAAACTGTTAAAATATTAAATACATGCAATGTAATGGTTTTGTTCATCTTTGGTTAATCAACACAGAGGATGCTCATCGATTAACAGCCAAATAGTGAGAAGAATGCCAAGTGGTAGCTACTGCACTGATGGTTCACTTAGGGAGCCTGTTGGCTAGCCTGTATAAGTGTTTGCATTTTTTCTATATCGCATCCTTTATTGCTTATTTACAGCAGTCCTAGTATCTAGGTGCATTTCACTGCCCCCCCCACCAACGAGTTTCAAAATTTTGACGATTGTACTGGTTTGTACTACGTTTGTACCGGCTAGTACCGAAATATTTCTGTTTGTACCGGTTTTGTTAAAAAGTTATTAACAATTGAAATGTGTGGGGCTGCAGAAATGGCAGCCCCCCCATGAAGGAATTTTCAAAATTTGACGATTGTACTACCTTGTACTACATTTGTACCGCCTAGTACCGAGAGATTTTTGTTTGTACTCTTATGATAAGAGAGATATAACGGTTTTCCCACAAGCAATTTTGTGAGAACGCAAGAGTTCATCGACCGCTATCCAAAACATTGGGTTTCAGAATTTTTCCCCGTCTTCCGGATATTCGACCACTGGTCTGAAGGGTGTGAGGTCAAAGGGGAAGAAAATCCGGGGGTCGAACACTTGGAAAAATTGCCGGGTTACCAGGAAGAGGTGCATTCCTGCGTTGGCGAAACTTTTTTAGAAAAGCTAGCTAAAATCGTAGTATCCCCTCGTTATATCGCGCTTATCAGGAGACAAGGAAAATGCGCGATATATATGCGGCGGAAGAGGATGGAGGGTTGATGTGAAATGATAAAATTTATAGCCTTATGCATTTAAAATATAATAAAATGAATCGCATAAGTATTATAATGAAAGATAATATTTTAACAATGAACACAGGAGTTTAATTTTTTCAATTTACGTAGAAATATTTATTTTATTTTCTGCTGAAGAAACGGTGCTACGTCATCTACTGCGCCATCTAAAGAAAAGGGTAACGATCACTTTGATGGAGACATGCACAATTCTGGAAGTACAGAATTGACAAAATGTGGAAAAGTCTAATTTTGTTAAACAAGGATGGAGCAACATTTTTCGCACTTTTCGATTTATAACGTAAAAACGTTATGCAACGTAAAGCATTTTACAGGAAATTTATAATGTACTGCACATTATAGCTTATTAGAAAAGAAAACAGAAAGAAAAATACTTCTGAGAATACTCACCTAATATTTCAGCCAAATGTTAATATCAATGATAATTTTCTCATTTAAAAACCTATCATTGCAGAATTTTCATCTAAAACTGATTACGATTTGTAAGTAGAGTAGTCTTATTATTAAGTACTAAACTATTAAATGCGAAGCAAAATTAGAACTGTTTTTATGAATTGAAATAGTATGCGAAATACAATACTAAGAACAATAATAATAATATTTTCATAATTTTGTTCACAAATTTGCCAGTATTTATGTTGTATTAAAACACATATGGACAATTGCCGATCCGTGGTCGAACCCATGGCTTTTAATTCGGCCAGTGGAACATATCAAAACCCTGCATAAAACCCATATAAAATATACAAAACCCCATATAAATCCCAATTATAAGGCCCGCAACTTCGCTAACATCCTAAATTTTGGGCCGCAACTTTTCAAAAGTTCCCCATATCTGTAAAAGAAGCAGCCACATATTTCTTCTTTTGCCCCCCCCCCCTCTCCACTTTCAGAAAGTTTAACTGAAAGTGCTTAATTGGTAAATAGAAGCGTACACACAAAAAAAATGAACAGATAAAGTAGTTGGTGGACAATGGTCCACGATTTTGAATTTTCTGAAAACTTGGAATAAGTCATGAACCTAAATTTCTACTAGAATGTAGCTTAAACCTTTACCTGTCACCTTAAATGATCATTTTTATCTAAATTTTAATGCAAAAAACTGGAAGTGACTTTTACAGATTTTGGTATTTTCGGATATTTGCCCCATCTTACGGGGTAAATATCCGCAGTGGTGTACTTGACATAAAACTCAGAATGAAACCCACTTGAAAAGTTGTCTTTGCTGCAAAACTATTATTTGTCAGGTTTGAATTTGACTGATATCAGCACCTTCAATACTGGTAGAGTATAATTAAATTTTCCTTAATTTATTATTATTATTATTATTATTATTTTATGAACTGCATAGAAAATTTTGGTTTAATATGATAATAATCGCTAAAGTATGTATTGTAAATTTAGTTTAACAAAAACAGATAGAAAGAAGAAAAAATCACTGTCATTTAAGTGTAATTAGAGAAACACAAAATAGGAGGAAGACAGTTGGCTGTTACATAACTAAAAGGTTTTCCGATACTTAAGGGACGTAGAAAAAACTGATATGGTGCTAAAATGAACTGATGTGAACGTAAATATTGCAATTACAAACCGAATCAGTGGAAATAAATAAATAAAATAAAATAAAAGGAAATACATTCCTAACTGAAAATTTTACATTGCCCCGCTCATGTGGGGGAATAGATTTTTCCGGTCCTGATGGACATCATCATTATAAGTCCCAGAACTTAGCTCAATTGATGGTTATTGGAAGCCCCGGAACATGACAATCAAACAAACAAAACCATCACGACCCCAAAGCATTAGGGGCTAAAATCTACATTCGAATTCTTACCCCATCGCACTTGAGGATTCTTGCCCCATTTGATAAAGATATGAAAATTGCTTTTCTATAATTTTGGTTAAAAGTCGTATCACTTGAAACAAAAAGTAATGAGATCATTAATAGGTTAGCTTTACATACAAAACACCCTTAAAACAAAAATCTGCAAAATATGTATCTGTAATCATAAATCTCTAAATACGCAGGTTATATGCAGGTTTCACAATCATGTAAAATTAACAGAAGCTTTAAAATATTATAATACGGTATTATTAAACGGCTTCCAAATAATGCATTATTGTTAAAAGCTTATATTTAAAAAAATAAATATACAATAGGCTAATTTAATTTTGCTTAGAAGGTTCTAAAAATCTTGCAGTAGAAGTTATAATTCTAAGTACGTAATAGTGTGTGCATTTTAGAGGTGGGGGAATTTATCAGTAGTGTAGTCACCTATTTCTCTCACTCTCTCTGTCTTCCCCCCCCCCCCCATTTCAATATACACGTCTCTAATCATTTTTTATTTTCAGGGAGACGCTGAGAATTTTTTAATTTCTTTTAAAATTTTGAATCACGGAAAACTTAAGTTTTTGGTCAAATAGAAGTAATATCTGACCCTCTGCTCCCCCTCTTATTTTGTTAATGCAAAAGAAACATCTTAAATTTATTACGGTATTGCGAGCATTGTCTAAATATTATGGTTAGTTTTAAATTTTCCGTATTTAAAATAATATTTATTAAAAACTTTCCACACTTTTTAAATTTCGATCTTTTTAAATAGTTTCAGTATTTAATGATTAATAATGCTTAAAACAAAATCTCACGGTGAACAGAAAATTGATTTATACAAGAAAGTTATTCTTTATTAACAGCTAATGTTCTAGCTTCTCTGACAATAATTATAGTGTCTAAAAGAAAGTGTTGTATAAACTGTAACACAAACTAATCGTCGACATCATAAATACTCTCTGGCGAGTGAATCACTGTCAGCGATGTCCGTTTACCCCTTGGCTGAACAGGGTTGTTGTAACTTGTCTTACTTTAGAAAAGCGATAGATAATCTATCCTCCCGAATCCACATTCGACCTTGACGTTGGTGACACCCCTCTGCGAAGGAAGTCGGTCAGAGCAACACCGTCTCGAAAGGACAGGCCCCCTGACTGAGGCCACGATAACTTGGCAGTCGGTCACGTGAATTTGGTCGAGTCCACTGGGGAAATTCGGTAACAGATTTTCCATCGGGGGTAAAATCGGGTTGCCGTAATTGGCGCCTTATCGCGCATACACGGCTAGTAAACTTACGGTGGATTTTTTTTAATTTTCTGGGAAAATATGAACAATATACTGTAAATGACTGTCGAAATATTCCAATAAATCGAACACACTTGTATATGTATCTACAAAATAATTCTAGGTTTCTTTCTTTCTTTCTTTTTTACTTTCCGAACATGTACTATGTAAGAAAAGTATTGTAATCATGAAAAAATTCGACTTCGAGATTTTGATGTTTTTACACGTTTTGAGGGCTTCTGAATCCATTTATGCTATTTTTACGAGATGTATGTATGTGTGTATGCGTGTGTTTGTGTGTATGTGAGTGAACACGATAGCTCCTGAACGGAGCATTCGATTGAGCTCAAATTGGATATATATCTCATAAACCACCGTCGCAAGACCGGTATTGATTTTGGTGTCTATAGGACTTATAGTTTTTCTACAGGGCTACGACAAAGATTTCTTTTACATTATGGCCTATCAAGACAATACAATAATTTAATAAGTTTGTTCTATTTATATACCGTTTTTTTCACGAATACCCAAATAGTATCTTAAGTATTTGTGTGTGTGTATATATATATATATATATATATACATATACATATACACACACACAGACACACACATATATATATATGTATATATGTATGAAAATAATTTGAAATAATAATATGAAAATGTTTTTGCTTTTTAGTTCGATCTGTTTAAAAACTGAAAAACACGCACGCTTTTATAACGCGGTTTGTTTCTAAAGCTGTTTAAAAGTATTGTAACAACTTTTTGTACTTGAAAGGAACACTCTTAGCATATATTAATCGGGGCTACATAGCAAAAAAAGTCTGTTAAACTGACTGAAAAAAACTGTCAGCCAGGACGATAGTTTATTTCCGTATATTTTACAGAAGTCTTCCGTATTTTTTTTTTTCACACACGGAAGATTTCTGTAAAACAAACTGAAAATTTACGGAAGACTTCTGTAAAATATACAGAAATAAACTAGCGTCCTGGCTGACAGGTTTTTTTTTCTGTAAATTTGACAGACTTTTTTGCAGTGTAGAGGCAGGATATCCTTTAAGTTGAGCTGGAGCCTGAAAAAACTATTTAAGTGAATTTTATGAATATAATTACATTATTTTTTAAATCTAGGTACTTAGGAATTTTATAAATTTATTTTCTAATAGCATTTGTAAAATTTTACAATGCACCATCTATCTTTTTTTCCCACTTATCAGTGCGCTCCTATCTCGGGAAATACGCAACGTCAGTGATTCCCCTTCAACCCGCATTTGTCTTTAAAGCCCGAGTCATAACTGCGCTTTATTTTTATATGTTTTGTTTCTGTATAATAGCTTTTTTAGTTTCATTATTATTTTATTATGCAATTTTCCACACCACCTTTGAGGTATTGCGTTAGGCGCGTTAACAACTTTTTTTTTACATGGAGTGTTTCCCCAGGAGGCCTATCAAAACCATGAGCCTTGAAAAAGACTATTTATGTGTGCTTATAGTGGTTCTATTCCACTTAAGGTAGAATCACTATCATTTTCTAAATCGGATTCCATACCTTCACTTGCAGTATCTGTGTCTTCAGAGGAATCTCCCCCTACTATAAAACTTATATTGTCAATTGTTTTTTCGACCAAATTATCTATATCCCAATAGTATTTTTCAATTTTTTTAACGTGGTTAGAATATTGGGACCACTGCTCTTTAGTAATGGATGAAAAGGCTTCAGAAATTAAATGTTTCATTCTTGTAAGATTTATTTCTCCATTTACATTTCTCTCACGTACATATCTTTTCGTGGCAGCCCAGGCCATTTCAATTGTGTTTAGATCGCAGTGATATGGTGGAATTCTCAATACATCATGGCCTCTACTCTTTAACAATTCATCCACACAATACTTTTTCTGAGCGGGTGCATTAGCCACTACTAAGTCGTACAACTCAGTTTTTCTCATGTCCAGAGTGTGGGGAATTTGGTTTTTTTCTAAAAACTGAGAAAGCTCCCTTTTTGTGGCATACTTGCTGGGTTTTGCATCCAGAATTTTTGTGTGATAGGAAGCGTTGTCCATACAGATCACACTATTGTGTGGTATGTTTGGCAATAATTTTTGTTCCAGCCACTTCGAAAAGTTTTCAAAATTCATCTGGCCATGGTAATCACCTGAGGTAGTGCCAGATTGGAAGACCAAACTTGCCCCTTCTATAAAGCCCTCTTCGCTTCCTGCGTGAACAACAATTAATCTTCTTCCGGCATTATGCTTTTGAAAAGCTCCGATTTTCTCTAGCTGCCAGCATTTCCTAAAACAAAGATTGTTGTCGATCCAGGTTTCATCCAGATATATGATAGTACGATTGTTTTCTCTGTACTTTTTTATATCTCGCAGGTACCTGTATCGCCAGTTCACGACATCTGGTCTTTCCATAGCAATCTTTCTTTTGTCTTCGCATCTTTTCCAACGAAAACCAATTTTCAGTAGAATCTTCCTCAGGGTTTCCCTTTCCCAAGGAAAATCAATTTTTTTCTTTATTGCAGGCAATAATGTTCTCAGTGACGGCATTCTGTTATTTGCGTAAAATTCATTTACCGTCTGCCGAATAACACACAAATCAAAATCATCAACTCTTAATAAAGTATTCCGATTTCTTTGTAATTTTCTTCGCTTACCAGGCGTGTGAAGGACTGGGTCTGTACGAGCTTCTTTTTTAATCCTGTCAACTGTTCTCAAAGAGACACCAGTTGCATGAGCGGCTCTTTTTCGAGCTTGTTGTATAGGAATTATCAATTTTCCTGCAGCTGCTTCCTCTTCAAAAAAGTTTAAAACTTTTAAAACAACGTTGCGCTCCTTGGAATGGATAACTTTATTTTCAGCCATTCTAACTACTATTTGCAGGACAGTGGTTCGATCAGTTCGATAATGAAGAACGTGAAAGAATGCGTATAGGATAGGATACCGGAAATTCCTAGCACAATGAAGGCGTGAATGAAGGATGACCGTGCGGGGTGAGCGGAACAGGTGTACCCTTTTATTCGCTTTCACTCTGGGGGGTGGGAGACCGGATGACCACCAGAAATTCTCTCCACTTGGCGAAAGAAGCTGTAGCCAATTAAGCGGTAGCATATAGTAACCTTTCAACGAGCGACCCCTCTCTGGGAATGAAATCGCCTAAGGTCGACTGCCAAGTTAAGGCAGCCAAACTATACTGAGGACTGACAGGCGAACGGTCAATGACCGTATGCTCGCACAGTAATTCTTGTGAAAAAACCGTTATATTTCACTAATTATACGAGTACAAACAAAAATCTCTCGGTACTAGGCGGTACAAATGTAGTACAAGCTAGTACAATCGTGAAATTTTGAAAATTCCTTCATGGGGGGGCTGCCATTTCTGCAGCCCCACACATTTCAATTGTTAATAACTTTTTAACGAAACCGGTACAAACGGAAATATTTCGGTACTAGCCGGTACAAATGTAGTACAAGCCAGTACAATCGTCAAATTTGAAAATTGCTTCATGGGGGGGCTGTCGTTTCTCTAGCCCCCCACATTAAAATCGTTAATAACTTTTTAACAAAACCGGTACAAACGGAAATATTTTGGTACTAGCCGGTACAAACGTAGTACAAACCAGTACAATCGTCAAAATTTTGAAACTCGTTGGTGGGGGGGCTAGTGAAATGCACCTCTAGTATCTTCCAGGTATCCCATTCTGGCTTTTCCAATAAAACGAAGGAAAGTAGTTTTTACGGTTCTCAGTGATAACTCAAAGTAGAGGGATTCGTTTCTGACGCACTTCCTGCGATCTGGAGAGAAAGTTTTGAAAAATTTCTAACCTACACCTTGCTTGTGAGGTTTTCATAAATAATAAAATTCTATAAAAATTTCGATGGATGATGTTAGATAATATCAGAGAAAATGAGAATATTTCGATATATATTACGTTAGATCTACCGGGTCATTCCATCATTGTTTTGTATATTTACTAGGTAAACTTATTTTAGCACTTTTAGAGTTTTGTAAAAGTCAGAAATATTATTCTGGAAAATCATGAATGCGAATCACTATCTTCAGTTAATTTATAAGTTAAGAGTTTCATATTTTCATATAAGAGTTGCATATTTTCTTATGATAAGTATTCGACAATGACTTGTAACTGTATGCTGTGTTCGAACAATAAAGAATGCCCATGCTCATTACTATGCTCGTTAATTTTATCACAAATTTAATCTCTATTTTTATAAAGATGTACATGCATATCTGTTAGAGAGAAATTGTTTAATAAAGGTTAAATTTTCCTCTTTAAAAAGTCCATTTGTGAAACACATCATTGTGTATACAAGAAATAGGAAAAATTTAATAAAAAAGTTTATTAAAGTAATAAACAGAAATTACAAAAAATGTACATGAAAAATAATAATTATTACAAAGTGATGAAAACCGAAGATATCAAAATAATTCGGAAAAATTGTGTAATTTATATTGAGGAGATCATTTGCCACTAGACTAGTACATGTACTTGCAAGTGGGTCTAAAGGTAAAGTTTCAGATGAATGGCTTCGATATGCTTGATAGCGCTCTTTCAGACATAACAGCACTAAATCAGGTATGTGCAAAATATACTTAGGTACATAATAGCAAATCATGGTACAGTGGTCGCCGCTTGTCCCTGTCGCATCGGGACGGATTGAAATTGACCGGAATAACCGAAATCCGAATGAACGGCTGTACCAAAAGTAAAAGTGAGAAAATTTAAGAAAAAATCAATAAATTAAATCATAAGTATGAACTATTTTCGTCAATAGTTTAACGTATGCACATAATAAAGAATAAAAAAGTGAACAAGTGATAAGATGCGCATGTACATTTATTTTTAAAAATACTTATTGGAGGGAATATTAGAAATTAAAGGCTGTTTTAGAGGCATAGCAAATTGAATCTCGCTTAATGTGGAAAAGAGGTAATGCGATCATTTACATTGTTCTCCTCAAATGCTCTACGTAAAAAGTCTACAGCGTTTAGCAAATCTACTCTTGTGACACGTAACCGATTCGGGTGCACATCGTCATCATCATCAGGTGTTTCATTGGTTAAGGGTGTAGGATTGATCATTATTTTTATTCAAATTCTGGGGAATATTATAATCAATATACAACTGTTTTGATTGAATTATCTTAACATCTCCACACAAATATGAGTCATCTTTGACTCTCTTTCACTCCGCAGTAAAAGTTAATTACGTCGAAATTTTCAGAATCTCAAAAGATTAAACCTACTGAGGTAACCGCGGAAAACCAGTGAAATTTGTCCATTTCGTCCTGTTCATGCCATTTTTCACCGGAACAAGCGGCTCACCGGATAAACCACCGACCGAAATAAGCGGTGACCGCTGAACTTCAAAACTAGCTTTTAAAGATCTCAAACTATGCGATGATAAGAGGAAAATTGAATCACTTTCTCAGGATTCTTTAAATTTTAAAACTCATCTTCTGCCCACTCCGTTTCGTCATGTTCCCTCCACTTGGCATGATTATTGTTGAAACATTCTATCGTTGACTTGATGATATCGGATGCCTTTTCAGCCACCATTTCAACAGCTGTGTTTATGTTTCCATACGGTATATATGGCATAATGGAAGCATCGACAACTCGTAGTCCTTGGACGCTAAGAACTCTGAAAGGAGAAAATAGAGAGGTGTTAAGGGAGAAAACTGGAAGAAAACTTAAAAATCACATATTTAATTTTAAAATTGCTTGAAAGTAGTTCTTTTTAATAATCGTCTGTGTTAAGGTTCTTTACAGGCTGAAACGAATAGTAAAAAAGTCTATTTTGAATAGTGGCTTTAAAAAAAAAATCCCGTTGAGACGGCAGACAGAATCCTAAGAATTTGTAGCTTTTTCGCGTCTGTGTGTGTAGTAAGAACTACTAAGGTTAAATGCAAAAACTTCTTAAAATTTGCAAGTAAATACTAAAGCACATTAATTAAATGCTACGAATGGTTTCGTTCTAAAGATTTTTAACCAATCTTGGAACGCAAGACGATTTCGAGGTTAAAACAGTATCAGATACTGACAGTTAAAATATTTAAAACTTTGTAAAATAACACTATAAAATGTACTTATCAGATTGGACATATGTTCCAATCGAAAAAATTCCGATCTTCTTCAGCAGCAATAGAAGCCCAAACACAGACTGGGACTGGAATGTAAACAGAAAACAGAAGAAAGTAAACTTAAAGTAAAAGTAAACGGTAAACAGAAAAGGTTTTCTGTTTACTTTTCTGCTCTAGTGTGAAAAAAAAAACTAGTGTGATAAAAAAAGTAGAAAATATTTCATAAAATGTGTCAATATTCCATTCTCCGTAAGGAAAATTCCAGTACAGTTAAAGGAGAAAAAACTTATGGAATATTGCTTCGTGATTATAAAATGAAAATTGTGCAACAATATTCACAATTGTGGGACACTGTAATAGTAAGTTATAACTGAAATCGGAAGTATGTAATACTATCCAAAACTTTACGACATATTTTTCAAGAAATAATTCTAGCTTTGTACGCAAAAGACAGCTATAAAGTGTATCTTTGAATAGACAGATAAGTGACATATGTAATTTGTATATTAAATAGTTTGTTAAAGAATTAATGCATTCTAAAAGGCCAATCTATTATAATATTATGATATGAATTAATATTCTATTAATTTAAATATATTATATATATATTTAAGATATTTATTTATTTATTCTATATATTTAAGAATATTAGTTATGTAATAAACAAACATATCCAACACATCTATTTATAATAAAATTGTTTACTTCTGAAACAAATATTTTATTTTTAGACCGGTGTGCTTAGGCTCAAGACTTATAAAAAACCGCCGAATAAAAGTAGACAGCACAGTGAAAGCATAGGTATTTACTGATACATGGAATAGAAATAGCAGCCACAGGTACAGAGATGGCAGTAGAAATTTGTACTCTTGTAATGGACTATTAGAGTAAGTGCTATTACTTTTAAGTATATTTGTACAGTAATGAATACTAAAATTGTACAAGTTGTTTAAACAATATAATAGCCTCCAAATTCTTTGAAATGTAACCCACTACTAAGTTACTTTCAAGTTTTGTGTATCTCTAGGGATACTGAGAAAGTGAAACAATTATTTTCATAAACAGTTTTCAGCTATGAGGTATTTTCCCTCAGTTTAATCATTAAAAAATCAACAAGTAAGAACTAAAAAAGCTTTTCAAGCAGACCCTTCTGTGTTACCTTAATTTAGGGTCCACAACACTCCTAGGATCTTTCGGATGTCCCATTCTGGCTGTTCCCACTTGATGATAGTAGGCACTCACAACAGATCTCAAGTAACATTCAAAATAGCGGTCTTCATCCCCGGCGTATTTCTCGCAACCCGGAACTAAAGTCTGGAATGGAGTGGATCCCACCTTTCGCATGATCGGATGTGTTCCGATACGCATGCAGTTTTTCATAGCTGTAGAAAAACAAAGTAGTTTTTATAAAGAATATCAGAGAACAGTCTATGCACAGAATTATTAGTTCAGGTCCATAACCAGACGACTAGCTTATTTGTAAAATAGAGAATTTTAGAGGGGAGTGTTACATTTTCATAAGAGCAGGTTTATAGAAGTTCTACTTCACAATGCCAACACAGTAATACCCCTCCACACACACACACATCCAACTATTTTTTTCCAATAACAAGCCAAATAAATGAGTACAAATAAACGATGGAAAGGGGGAACAAAAATTAAAAACAACATGGTGTCCGAAGTCATCGCCTTAAAAGTTCTATAGCTCGCAAATAGAGCGCCGCGTTTCAGATTTTCACATTTAGTCGCCATGAAATGACGCACAGCTACCGACTTGGTCTCTATTTAATGGGCCTGCCGAACAGAGTGGACATTCAGGGTACTTAGGGATTCCACTGCGATGGAGATGCTATGCCAGGCCGTCATGACACGTCAAAGACGGAAATGTGCGAAGGCTTCATGGTGTAGATTGCCAAGAATTGTTAAGAGACCATCAATTGTTCATCGTTTTAACTGTATCCGATCTCGTCTCTGTAATTTATAACTGTTTTTCATCAATTGTTTGATACTCAGGATGGAATGAAATTGCTGAGCATTTGGTTTGGAGTAATCTCGATCCTTTTTTTTTTGTGAGACCTTTTCCCTGATTATTCCTAGAAATTCTACTGAGTCCAGGTATCCATTGATGTATCTACGTTTCATTTTTAAAATCAGTTACCGCAAATACTCTCGAAACTAGAAGATTTCCTCCGATGAAAATAGTCTAACCGAACTAATTATCTGTACTGCGTCTTGGAAATCAGAAAAAAGGACTACTCTATCAAACATATACTCAAAACAGTAGTTCAGAAAATTCGGATAGCCTCCAACTCTCCATCAAGAGCTGTTCTATATTTTCCTTCAGAATCATTAAAGAAAATTGTTTGTTTTTAGTAAGGTAAAGCTACAGGAGCTATCTGCTTAAGTAGGAGGGGACGCTTTGGGCGGGGTACATTTTAAGGGGTTCTTACGCGTATCCACGTTGCATCTGGAGCAAACCACCCACGCGTGGGCCAGAACCCTAGACCTGCACACCGCAGTCATCTACTAATGCTCAGTCTCTTATCCATTGGTTGGCCATAAAAGGAGTATAGGCTCGAAAAGACGCCTCAACTTAAAGCAATGAGAACATCACAATAGGAATTTTCTGTGTATACATGCAAATACTAAAATTCTGGGTACCTTATGTCAATAGTATCTAGAGTATAACATCTTAAAACATTTGGAAGGTTGTAGTTCTTGAATAGTGCGTTTGGTATACATAAATTCGTTTCAGATTGTACACTATCTAATAGATCAGTAAGCTTCGCAACCTGATGACTTTTATCTGGCAATTATATAAGATGCAATTTGGCTAGGTGTGAAAAGATGCAATTTTTCTACAGAAAATTTCCAAAAACTTTCAAAATAAGCTTTCTTAAAATCCCATGATTTACTTTTTAAGGGGCGTGACTTAATTTTATGTCCCGGAGAAACTACTGAAGCAACAATTTGCCTATTCCTAGATAGTGCATCTTCAGTGATTTCTCATTTTGTATAAACAACCAAGTCAGAAGAAACACAGAGTAAGTCAGGCATGTTATCATTTATACTTTAATGAATGTATGCTGGTCCTTCAGTTTCAGTCATTTAAAAAAAAAATGAAATTGTCTTGATCGTCCCCTAAAATTGTTCCTTTTGATCAGATTGACTGATGAGTGAAGTTCCAGTTCAGTAAGATGAAATTCATCTGTACTGACATGAGCCAGGATTTGCAATCTTAGAATGGATAAGATGTATTTAGAAGAAATAAAATTCTCGGCAGCCTTATTAAATAAACCGAGCTTCTTTAAATAAATATTATTTTAAAATCACACTCATACGTAGCAGTAATACTTTCATATGCTTGTGCTGCAGACTTAAAATTTATATGGATATTTGCATTTTAGCATGGGTTTTTGCAATCTGGATATTATTTATTATGATTTTGTATACAAGAAACAGATGGTTTTTGTTCTTCATCAACAGTCAATAACCCATTAACATCTATTTAATTAATTTAACACCACTTTTGAGACTATTATTAACTGCAGTCAACACCACAAGTTTCCGTTTGACTTCCAGATATGACACATTACTTTCCCAGACATCCTTAAGAAAGAAAAGAAAAAAAATGATATCCATATAAGGCGGTAGAAAAAGTTTCTGGTTTTAGTAGACACATAATCATGTAATATTTTCTCTAAACTTATAAAAGTAACACATTTGCAAGTTGAAAATGCACCTAAATTATAATAAATGGCGTTACTAAAGCTCTTTCCGATTTTTGATTAAGTCCGAAGTTTTTCGTATTTCAAGCTTTTGAAATGCAATATATCTGACTTTTTTCTATTTCGTACACTTTCAAATACTGTTCACAAAACCAGCTCATATATGTGATGATGACTTGGAAAAACATTTCCTTATTTAATTTTAATTCTAAGGATACATGCAACATTTAAGCGGCAAGTATTTGAAGCATGTAGTGTCAATGCATAAAAATCGCACATTTTTTAGACACCAATATATCAAAACAGTCTAAGTAGCATGTACTTGCTCTTTCTTGGTAGAATTGTGTAATTTTGGAACACCAACGAGCTGTTCCATATCACCAAATGATACAATGAATGGCAGTCTTTCTTTCTCTCTTTTTGACATTTAATACAGATAATAGTTTACCATTCCAGTGAACAGGAAAGATACGAGGAATAACATTTTGAAATGCTACTTTTATAGATTCAGAAGATTCCTTAGTTTTAATTTGTCGAATTCTAAAAATTAATTAACTCGTCAGTATTATGATCAAGTACTTCTAGTAGTGCATGAAAAAAACCAACAGGCGAACAACAGAAAGGCATCGCTACCAAACCAAAAGGCCCTTTAATGAATCACTTTCATAATTCATATGATCTCTCCAAGTTGGCACGCGTTAAAAGAGTTTTATTGATTCAAAAATTTTTACGGGTTGATTTTGAAGTAAATAGAACCAAACTGGGATAGGCATTTATAATTTTAAGAGTTAAAAAATAAGGGACTCCCTAATGTTGGTGTGTCAGCGGCATCATAAATAAGCTCTAGTAATTAATAAGCTCTAGTTAGACTAGAATTTAGACGGTCTTAGATTTCTATTCCACCAGCATTTATATTATGACGGAAAACTAAAAATAAGGAAAATAGATAAAAGTGTTAAAATTATCATGGATTACTATCAGAAATACGTTTTTACATATATTTTCAAGAAAGACATCCCATCATTTTATCCAACCAATCTACACTGTGTTAAGATCCATCAGGATAAAGCTACTAGCCACTTCCTTAAATAAACCGCTCTATTTTTTTAAAACTGAGCAATGGAACCGAGATTGAGGCTTTACCATTTAAATGCATTCCATTCAAGTCTTTTGACGTGTCCCCGATGGATTACAGTGCATTTGAATTTTTAAAACAAGCTCCTTATAAACGGCATGACAAGACATTGGATGGACTCAGGAAAATTGTGGTGAAAGAGTTTAACAAAATCCACATTGATATTTAAGAAAAAAATCTTTTATCTTGGAAATCAAGATGCAACATGACTGTTCAACCTATGTGCTATCAGTTCGAACATATTAGAAAATAAAATTCTTAGATTTGTTTATATATATATAGGGTAATATGGACTGGCAGGGGCGTAGCCAGAAATTTTTCATGGGGGGGGTTACGACTACTACAACTCATATAAATGTATATGTGTGTGTGATAATGCAGTGAAGACTGTACATTTTGTATGGGAAAAATTCCTCATGGGGGGGGTTATGACCCCCTAACCCCCCCCCCCCCCCTTGGCTACGCCCCTGTGGACTGGCGTCGTAACTCTCGTTCTACCCAGTAGAGGGAGCCGTGTATGCGTTGTGTCAAAATGCTTTTTACATTTTCACCAGCGTCCATTGTGCTGTGTTCACGAAATGGAAATTTCAATAGAAAACGGTGAAAATCGAAATATAACAGGTAGGCGGATTTTTAATTATGAATCTTCGCGATCGCTAGTTTAGACTTCGAAATTAGCTTGAGCAGCACACAATAGGGCATTAACCTTCCTTTCGGACAGACAAAGTTCTGTTTGCGACTTCTAAGATGGAAGTTCTTGCGATCGTGTGCCGTTTTAAGTGTCGTGTAATACAGACCACTGCCGATTGTATAATATGGATCGTTTACACCTGCGATAAAAGTGTGCCTGGGTTTGTAAGAAGATAAATTTAAAATACTATCTATAAATATATATACAAAATTAAATATATAAAGTAAAATAAATATTAGTATATAAATATATTAATAAATTAATATAATTTTTTTTTATTATTTCCAGTGGCAGAGTTCCAAGACAACTGAAACATCATGAAAATTGAACAGGACAAGAAAACATCAATAAACATTTTCAGTAAATTTATAAACTCGGGCTGTTTCTCGCCACCCAGTAGCACTCCCAAATGGAAATGCGTGGAAGAGCAGGGCCTTTTTGGAGATGCAAGAAATCGATATCCTCCCTAAGGTTACACAAGGGACAAAGAGAGTCTGATTCGACTTTGATATGGTACAGGTGCTTTTGAAGGCAGTCATGACCAGAAATCATCGACGACGGAACATCGCTGAATTTGATCAATCCATAATGTTTCTATTAATAGAAGTTCCTGGAAAAAGGAGGCTCTGAAGGCTTTCTTGACAATTGAATTGATGCAACTATAGGGGAGGCCAGATTGTGGTGTTTGAAGGACAGCAGTCCTTTTCTTGTCTAATAAGTCGGCGATCTCATTTCGCTGAACTCCACAATGGGCAGGGATCCATTGAAGAACAACCTGTTCGTCTTTACTTGGGAGCCAATTAAGAAGATCGAAGCAATCGTCAAGAACTGAAAAACGGGAATCACTCTATGAGTCAATGGCCTGAAGGGTAGCTTTGGAAAGAGCCCTAGACGAGGTTGCATTTATAAGAGGGCTCGATGAATGGTGACTATTTTACCGTCGAAGGTGGTTGCAAAAGGGCCGATGGGTGTATATAAAGAAAACAGCTCAATGAACACCTGCGACGGCGTTGCTTGAGTCACCTATCCTGGAGCCGTCTGTATATACTCGTAGCCACTCTTCGTTCAGGTAGCGGGAATTTATGGTTTCGTATGCTAAAGCTTTCAACACCGCTTCACTCGTATCACTTTTAAGAAATTCTTGTTTAAGTCCGAGGTGTATGGAGAAATCCTTGTTTAAAATGGGATTACGTGGAAGCAAAAACTGCTCAGACTCAAAATTGAGGCCTAAACTGGAGATTACCTCGCGAACTCCCTGTACAAAACCGTTTTGTGTCTTCAAGTTCGACCAAACTCGAAGGAAATCACCTCCCAGAGGGACAAGCATCCCTGGGTTCTGAGAATTGCCTCCCAAAGTAGGACAGCGCTCTCCTGGATAATCACACGAATAGGACTGTTCCCTGTTCATAGCTGCATGCAATCAATATTAGTTGTTTTTACAATACTGGTGATTAGACGCAGTGCCTGATTATCTGAAAGGTTTCCAGTTTATTGAGAGCTTGCCTAGAAGAGGTGATTGACAGAGAGCAGTATGTTAAGATGGGTAAAATAAAGGTCTTACAAGTGGTAGAGCAACCCCATTTAGAACCTGCCACAATCTTTAAAAGTGAGAGTCTCTTCGAAGCTCGAAGTATTGTTTCCCCCACATGAGACCTCCAGAAAATTTTTCTATCGAGTGTTACGCCCAGATATTTTAAAGTTTTCAGTGGTCGGTATTAAATTTCCTTCGTAGAAAAGGAGTGGTTTGGGTAGAAAAGGAGTAAGGGAGAAAGATCCTATTTAGTTCTTATTAAGATTTACCTTCATGTTGTTTCATTGAGTCCAGTTTTCCATGATTTCCAATGGTTTATTTAAATTGGAGTTGATGTAGAAATTAATTTGTCGGTAAATACATAAAATATAAGTATGGACTCATGGGGACAGCACTGACTTATCCCCATACGACTATCGCGATGGCTGTAAATGAAGGAACAAAGTCGTATTAATGAAAGTAAACACAATTGATATGTTTATGTTAAAAGCTATTAACATAATATGGACCACAGTGTTCCGTATTACACGCATAGCTGTGTAATATGGACCACTTCTAAAAAAAAAAAAATGAAAATTTCCAATATGTGCTAAGTTTCCATAATTCACTATCAGATAAAATCTTATGCTATCCCCTTCATCCATTTTGACTTCCACATTAAAAATTAGCCTTTAAAAATGTAAATCCACGCATTTAGAGTGTTTCATTTTTAGGGGGTCCATATTACACAGGTTTCCCTTATTCTACATTACAAAAATTTGCGAATATCCTCTGTACATTGTAAGAATTACTTGTAATTTTACCACACATATTGCTATAAAATATAGCACTGCGTGTTGTAAATACACTCAAAAATAACGTAATGACATTGATAAGATAATCACGAAGAATCTATGGCAATGATTGTATGGCAACTGGCACAGTCTACATCACAATGTGTTGGCGTTACATTTAACCACACGTTGTGCTGGAAAATAATATAGCACTGTGTGTTGTAAATCCACTACACAACGTGTGGATAAATGTAATGCCAACATCGCCAACACTGTGGAAATACACAGATCACAAATAAACATCACAACGTGTTGGCGTTACGTTTATACACACTTTGTGCACACACGTGTAATCAGATTTTTCAGTGCAATTTAAACGATTTACTTTTGAGAAGAACAATACAATATTTGTGAAACCAAGATAAAACTTACGACTTGCATTCAAATACTTTTTGAAATATATAATTTTGACTAATAAAATAACTTGGTTATTATCTAATAAATTAAACACTTGAAATATGAATACAGATATACACTAAAAAATTCATGTAGAAACATCACAATAACCGTGCTTATGTAGTTAAAACAAGTACTTTTTTATTTTTCAGTAAAAACTGCTGTATTTTAAACTTTAATTTTTAATTTGGCTCGATAATTCAAAATGCGTCTCACCGTCAACCAAATCTCTGACATCTTTTGGGTCCTCTAAGTAGTTGGGGTCAATGAGTGGTGGGTCGTACGGATCGTCCGACTGCAGAGTTACGCTACCTCTACTTTTTGCGTGCAGCAGGGACACGGAGCATGTGAAGAAGGGTCTGCCCGTGTAGGGCGCGTAAACTTGGCTGTAAAACTGCGGAGAAGAGGAAGAAAAAATAAGAGAAATTATGCGGAATTTATCGGTTATGAAACACATTCTAACACAATTGTATTTGCGTGCATGCTAGTGAACGCAGCAACGATCGGCTGCCTGGCGTCTCTATGACAAAGAGAGCGAACAGGTTAACCCTTTAAGGCGCAGTGATCCCGCTCTGGGAACACCAAACTCTGACGTTTTGACTGTTGCCAGTCACGAAGAATGGATTTGATTTCTATAAAAATAGTTGCAGGTAACACAGCTCCAAGAGAATCCTTTACTTTTTAGCACGTCATTTCCCGTTAAAAAATGGTCACGAGTCTTTTTAACAGCTCTGACATCTGCTGAAAAATGGAAGAATGCGAGAACATCCGGATAGATAGCCCAATGCTGAAAAAAGGGCAGCCGTTGTCCCTTTTTTCAGCATTGGGCAATCTATCCGGATGTTCTCACATTCTTTTATCGATGTCCGATGTCTCGCATTCTTTTATCAAAGTCCCTTTTATCGATGTTTATCGCATATTCCAGCTTGTTTTAACCATTTGAGACGCAACCCTTTCCGAATGTTGAAAAAAGGGCAGCCGTTGCCATCGCTCGACTTAACTACCAGCAAGATGGCGGACGATCGAAACGTTCATCGCGTGCCACAGATCTAGAGACCCTTTTTTGACGCAGCTGGCTGTGCGCAAGCACAGCCAGCTGTTTCGACAGTCGACAACAGTTTAGACAACAGTTTCGATCGTCCGCCATCTTGCTGGTAGTTAAGTCGAGCGATGGCAACGGCTGCCTTTTTTTCAGCATTGGGAAAGGGTTGCGCCTCAAAGGGTTAAAGCAAATAAGATACTAAAGTAAATGTCTTTTAATCAAAGCTCTTGGAACCTAATGCATGTCATTAGTAGGGTGAATTCATGACCTGAAAGAATCTCGGGTGATGAATCCTGTGATTTAACCTAAAGCATGATAATTGTTTCGTTTGTTCCGTAAAAGAACAATGAATACTATTTATATGCAGAAGGCATCCTCACCATAAACAAACACTAACGCAAACCATCAAGTCCATCTATATTAAATATCTTAGTGTATAAAATATTTTTTCCCAGTTTTTTCTTGCCATATACCAAATGAATAAGTTTGTGGTTCCATGACTGTTTGAAGGACATAATGGCTGTTGTTAATTAATAATTATAATAAATTAATTGAACTTTTTACGGCCTAGTAAAGTCCAACATTTGTTATTTTTAATGATTGAATCTACTAGGGTCTACACTTACCTCAGGGGTTACTCCGAGTGATAAAGCCACTTCTGCTTGGGATTCGAAGAAGTACAGTTGATAGTCAGGGTTATCTTCCTTCGGCCTAATCGCATTACTCTTCAAGAACGCCATAAGCGAGCAAAATATAGTTGTCGAGAATGGTCCTAGAATGCAAAAACAAAGAATACGGAATAAACAGATTTAGTAAGCATAAATTATTTGGTATTTTTCCATAATAAGTACATAATACTATAACCCTTTCCAACGAGATACAAAATAACTTCTGAATATATAATGAATTATGTCACTATTGCTCGATCAAAAAATGATAAATAATATAGTGTACTAACCCGCAAAATTATAGTAACTTGGCAATTCTCAGTTGTTTTTATCTTCCAACAGATACCAAACTGAACACTTACTTTTTTGCTATGGTACATAGCACAAACTCGAAGCCAAGAGTTGTACATTACGATCGGCTAGCCATCTACCGCGGTGGTAATTAGTTATTTGACTATCAGACCATGGTCACTATGGCGTAATTCCTCCTTTCTTTCAACTCTCATTTCTTTCCTGTCTTTCTCTTCTTTCGTCAACTCTCTTTCACTTACTACTTACGCCATGTTTAGTGTACATATTTGTAATATATTGGTTTTTATTCCTGTGTATTTGTTTATTACATTGATTACTTATTAGTGTAATTGTTTATTATGTATATTATTTATTTATTAGAGTGTATTTTCTTACTGTGTTTATTGATTATTGGCTTAAATTATGTTGTTAAGATTTGGTTAACGGTAGGACACTGTATATATTTGTGTGACCTCCTAACTGGGGATTGTACTGCCAGGGACGTGCAGTCCTTGGGAAGGGGGCAATGTTACGAATTTTCGGGGCAACCTGCTGCTCTGTGGCTTAAAATGGTTTAAAATTCGTATTATACGCTTCAAATAGATAAATTTTGCTTTTTGTTGCATCAAAATCGGCCAATTAGAACCGGAGATATGGAGGTTTCGGTTTGCCATTGTTTTTCAATGGAGGTTCTAGAAATCTCGAGAAATATTAGTCCTAGGGCTTCGATCGCTTCACATTTGGGGACTTATTTTTGGCGCCAAATTTGGCAATATTTCGCCAAAAGTCGCCAAGATTGGCGACTTTTTGGTCATTTGGCGCGATTTTCCCAATGGGGCCTGGGAGTTGATTTTCTGCATTAAAAACGCATAATAACCTAACATTTCTCTTCTATGACGTAATCAGAAGTCCCGCTTTATCTGGAATCTTCGAGGAATATACTTTTCTAGAAACTGCTCGCAGCTTCTGCCTCCTCTATAAATTCCACCAGCGCGCTGCACCGACAGTTCAGTGCGAGTTGAACGCTCAATGTGTGAAGACCTGTCAGTGAGAGTACGCTTGCTTTGTGAATTGATAGCGCTATAGAAGCCGTGCCTTAGCTTGCTTTACGGAGCTGTTTTCAAAGTGCTGTGTGTAAATTCTTCATTGCTGTGTCTTAAGGGATTGTGTACGATATCTCTTGAATATTTTCACTGAATGTTTGCCTGTGAAAGTGACTTATTTTGTGTGAGAAATACAGCATTTGTGAGATCTTCTGATCTAAGAGAACTGTTAAAAGCACATTACTGTTTAATCGTGCTTGTGAATTTTGTACAGCTGATTGTTCCACGAAGTTCTAGAAGCAATAAAGTTATATTCCATCCTGACCAGTGGACTTTTTACCAGCACGTTCTACACCAACTGGACTTTAGAACGACGAACCCCGGAAACAAGAAGAGCAGTTCCGCAACAATACTATTACTCAATAGAAATATTCATGACTGTGTTATTTGCATGTCTGCTCTCTCTGTATTGCCATAAAGGGAATTCAGATTTACAAAATTCATGCATGGCAGCGAAATTCTTTCTACGAGTCTTAAAGTTACGACTGCTTAAATTTGTTTTATGCAACAATAATAGCTCTTTTGGAGCACAACAAATTCCAATATGCTTCATATGTATTTTTTTAAAGGGGTTCAACTTCAAGGAAACTAAAATTAGCACATTTTATTTAGTTTTAAACAATATGTTCCTTTCTGTAAACGATATGCGTAACATTTGCAGAATTTAATGAGTAATTAAAAGAATTACAATATATAGCCGTAACAATATATAACCGTATAACCGTAATTTTTATTAGACAAAAATGTGTTTAAAATGTAAATTTACAAACATCGAGGAAGGTAGAAATATGCAAATTTTATCGATGACAAATCAAAAATGGCGAATAAATTATGGCGAATGAGCTGTCAGCATACCTAAGGAAAAGGGTGAAAAGGACTCTTAGGTTTACTGCTTTGTATCAATGAGAGCAATGTCTAAACAAAATTCTTTACACGAATCAGAAGTGTGGGAAATCCTTGATCGTTTAGAAGCAAGCAAACACAAGTCGTTGTTGCAGAATATAAGGAAGTATCATAAAGTGTGATTTACAAGATCTGGATCCGTTTTGCTGAAACTACAAATGTCCACCGAAGACCAGGTCACTGAAGAATGAATGCGATTTTTCTCCAATGGCACCTTCACTCGGCAAGTGAACCAGAGGAATTTCGATCCAAACCATGAGAAACCGACTCCCCGCTGTAGACCTTTCTATTCCTTGACTTATTAGTATGTGCCTAGTTAACAGCACACGATCTTGCTGATCACACAGAGTAGGCAAGAGAGCAAGTCATTTGGAGAATATTCTCAATATCTTTCTCAATATCAACTCTTCATTATCAATTCTCAATATCAACTCTTTTTGAGCTTCTTAGTTCGAACTGACAAAAAAATAAATAAATAAATAAACCAGTGATTGTTTTCGGATGGTTTGAATGGTGCCACTAGGCGAGTAAAGACGATGTTGGAAATCAGTTGCATTCATTGCTCAACGTCTTCTGGCTATCAAATTTAAGTATCGATTCTCATTTGGTGATGTTGATCGTTTACGACCTTGCCTTTGTCTTCTATGGGCATTCGTAGTCTCAACATAGCGGCTCTTGACTCTTGAAATCGCAGTTTGTGCTACTCTTTTACTTTTCTAGAAACTATAGATGGATTGTGTAACAAATTGTTGCGATTGCCTTTTAGCGACCAACAATTTTTCACACTTCCGATTCAGGTAAATGATTTCATTTAAACATTTACCTCACTGATTCAAAGCACTGAAAGAAAGTCGATCAGTCATTTCACTCTTATCTTGAGTACACAGACTGCTTATTCTCAATCAATCGGCGTCTTTCACATAATGCGTCAAGCATATGCGACAACATAATGCGTCTTAAATAAACCTTTCATCAACTAGAAAGGTCTGTTTAAAGGAAATACTTCCTAGTTCCCCTATTCCTATTCTCTGTTTCAAAAGTCATTTTAAGGCGTTAGATTTTGGCAAGGAAGATGATTGGTTCCTTTCGATTCTATTTAGAGAAAATTAATTCTGTCATTTGTAACAAAAGAAAAGGAATCGTACCTGTTCGATTCTGAATATATTGAGCTATATTTGCAGGGTTAGCGAGTTTTACAGTCGGTATTGGTATAGCAGGATTTATAAGAAAATTAACTTGAGCTCCACAATGATCGTGAAAGTTTGTGCCAACAGGAAGGTCTGCAATAACAGGAATCTGATAGAAAAACAATAAAGTTATAAAAGTATAATAATAAAAGTATAAAGTTTTCCATATATAATATTTACACAAAAAATTTTATGTAAACAATAATTGAATTGTTGATCGCTGGGCAAGATACAATATTGCTAAAATTTAATTGCTGATACTAGCCGCACACAGTGCATTAATGTAATGTACATATCTTAGACTATACATGCGTAGCATATCTATATAAATAAAATTAGACTTTTGTCTGTACATTTCTTGGAATTCAAAAATTTTGCGATTTCTATCCGTTTCAAGCACCCGGGAATCCGATGCGACCCTCAAAAATGTTTGTCTGTCTGCCATTCTGTCGTTCTGTCATTCTGTCGTTCTGTCGTTCTGTCATTCTGTCCGTGACGCTTTTTTTCTTTAAGCATCACGTAAAAACGAATGAAGTGAATGATATGAAATTAGGTGTCATGATAGGTGGTCACTCAACTTAAAACATAGGCGTGGAATTAAAAAAAATCTTGATTGGATTTTGAGATTATGCGAAAATCGTTTCAAACTGCGTAAATTTGTGTTCAAGCATCACGTAAAAACGACTGAAGCGAATGATACGAAATTGGGTGTCATGATAGGTGGTCACTCAACTTAAAACATAGGCTTCCAATTTAAAAAAAATCTTGATTGGATTTTGAGATTTTGCGAAAATCCTTTCAAACTGCGTACATTTGTGTTAAAGCATCACGTAAAAACGACTGAAGTGAATGATATGAAATTGGGTGTCACAATAGGTGGTCACTCAACTTAAAACATAGGCGTGGAATTAAAAAAAAATCTTGATTGGATTTTGAGATTATGCGAAAATCGTTTCAAACTGCGTAAATTTGTGTTCAAGCATCACGTAAAAACGACTGAAGCGAATGATATGAGATTGGGTTTCATGATAGGTGCTCACTCAACTTAAAACATAGGCGTCGAATTAAAAAAAAATCTTGATTAGATTTTGAGATTTTGCGAAAATCATTTCAAACTGCGTAAATTTGTGTTCGCACATCACGTAATAACTGCAAAGGTGAAAAAATGATATTTGGCGAAATGATAGGTTGTCACTCACCTTAACCTATAAGCATCTAATTAAAAAAAAATCAATGAGATTTCGAGATTTTGCGAAAATCGTTTAAAACTGAGTGAATCTTTGTTCCCGCATTACGTAATAACGACTAAAGCGAATGATATGAAATTTGGTCACATGATAGATGGATGCTTAGCATAAAGTATAGGTGTCCAATTTTTTAAACATTTTTATTAGATTTTGTGAAAATTCTTTCAAAATACGTTTATATTTCTTCAAACATCATGTAATAACGACTAATGCGAATGATACGAAATTTAGTGATATAATAGGTAGTTGCTAATCTTAATTTATAAATTTATAGGCGTTGAATTTTTAAAATATTTTGATTACATTTTGAGATTTTGCGAAAATCGTTTTAAAACGCTGAAATTTTGTTCCAGCATCACGAAATAGAGACTGCAGGGAATGAAACGAAATTGGGTGACAGGATAGGTTGTCACTCAACTTAAATTCTAGGCTTCAAATTTTTCAAAAATGTTGATTAGATTTTGAGATTTTGCGAAAATTATTTCAATATGCGCAAATACTCGTTCGCGCATCTCATAATTACGACTAAAGCGAATGAAAAATATTACTTAGTTACTCTCTAACCTGTAATATTTTAACAATACATAAAAATTATAACTTCGCTTTCTTTACTTTGGCAACATACCACATCCATTCTGTGTACTCCTACAATGCTGACGAAAGTTCTTGATTTTTGGAAATTTGCATTCACTAACCGTCAAGGACGGGTACTTCAGCTAGTATAATAATAATGATAACAAATTTTTGAATTAATATGATAAATTTTATAAGAACCAGACAATGTTATATATTTTTTATTTATATTATTATTATTATTAGTTCTTATTAATTTATAATATTTTTATTTTTCACAAGTCACTGTGGCTGTTTTAGAACTATCTATATTACTCACTTGATGAGCTCTTCTTGATTAACTTTTGTTTTTATTTTTAGTGCCTATTTTGGCATTTTGGCATTCATGCTTTTTTGTTCATTTGTATTTTTGCTTGATGTTCTTTTTGCATGTTTTTTTCCGATTTAAGATTTCTCATTTTAAATACATGACTGCAGTTCCACAATACGTTTTTCTTCAGCTTTTATGATGACAACTTCTTTTCTTGAAATCTCGTATTGTCATCTTGGAATTTTCCAAGTTTTTCTCTGTACTAATCATCGTGTCCCTAGGTCAGCTCTTTTTGCTAAGCAACCAACCGAAACCTTGCTATTTCTTCCTATCACCAGAGTACTATTTCGTTCACGCCGGTATTTTCTGTCGACATTTTCTTGTGGACATGATTTCTGTCGGCACATTTTCGATGCATTTCTCAAATTCTGATTCACCCTACTGTTTAAAGTATTACTGTTACTGCTACTGGGAAGATTAATTAGTGTTTATAAAGGTGTCTATATTGGTCTAAATAAAGGTGAATTGTAATTAGAATATGCGTGAAGTATATTAGAATAATTAAAATAGTATAGCATTAGAATAGTATAGTATAGTAATGCATTAGAATATACCTGAAGTGCAGTTTTCTCTATAAAATACGAACAACCTTCTCCGTTAAATGTGTTTCATAAAAAGTAGTCTCAAACAAGCTATGTATCTGTGCCTTCAATCAAATGACTGAAATATATATATAATGAAGATAAATTTTAAATCAATTTTTAATTTAATTTATCTTCATATATAATGAAGATAAATTTTAAATATTGGATGCAAAATAATAATTTGTGAGCTTTACTTTCGAAGCACACTTATATTTCTAGCATTTTATTTTTAAAACAATCTATACATTTCTCTGATGATGTATCAATATTTTTAGATTTGTGAAATTTGTCGTTATTTGCTTACAGAGTAAAATGACAGATCCTTATGTAAAAGTGATCCTGTTATAAGCAACATTTTATGTGTGTTTTTTCACAAAGTTTTTATTTATTTTAGATCCCTATGTGTTCATTGTAGGTGGTCGCCCATTGTATATTAAATTTAAAAAAAATCTGGAGGGACTCCACTCGACTTTCCGAACAATTACGATTAAGATCATTACCAAGCATTTAATGAATCCAAGCATGAAAATCAATACCGGTCTTGCGACGGTGGTTTAAACATATAACCAATTTGAGCTCAATCGAATGCCCCGTTTAGGAGCTTTCGTGTTCACTCACATGCACACAAACACACAAATACACATACAGACACACACACACACATACATACATCTCGTAAATATATCATAAATGAATTCAGAAGACCTCAAAACGTGTAAATACACCAAAATCTCGAAAAGTTGAATTATTTCATGATTACAATACTTTCGGAAAGTACAAACAGAAGAAGAAATAGACTTATATCGCAAAGAAGTGGGTAAAGAATTTGAAATTTGTTATTTACCCTGTACCGTTCCAGCTCCTTTCTCGGCCCGATTCCGGATAGCATCAGAAGTTGGGCTGTGTTGATAGTCCCCGCAGACAAAATAACTTCTCTTCTGGCTCGAACATGGAAAGTCTTGTTCTGATAATCAAATTCCACTCCTACAGCTCTACGGTTTTTAATCAGAACCTCGAAACAAATAATAATTCGTAAATTATGAATTCGTAAATTATGAATTTTAAATTAAAAATATGTTATTATGCCAATTATGAAAATAATAAGATCATATAAAGATAAATTACCTTCAGAACTCTAGCATTTGGCAATATATCTAAATTCGTGCGATTTTCTGCAGGTACTAAGTAGGCCTTGGCAGTACTGCACCTTTGTCCAGATCTCAAATGACCTTGTTGGTCATAGAATCCTAAAGTTAAAATAAGCTATTTATGAAGTAGCTATAATTACAATTTAAATTATATATTAAAGTAAACATCAAAATTTATCTTCCTTATTTACTACAAAGTCGTCATGTCGGTAGGTATGGAAAGTTGTATAATGCGGAGGAAAACTGAGAGAAATAGCGTTTACATAATTTCTCTCATGAATTTGCTTTGAGATTGCGCATTTACATCAAAAATGCAACGAAATTTGACGATGTTTAGCAAATACAAAAATTGTAAATCCCAGAATTGTTGATAAGCACACTCGTGCCATTTCTGGTGCTTTTTTCGAGTTAGAATATGTCTCAAAAACCATGAAAAAATGACAAATTTATGTTTTTAATGACAAATTTATGTTTTGCGATAACGCTTTTCTTTTTTCTTTCTTTCTTTTCTTTCGCTCTCTCTGTTTTTTTTAAACAAGAGTACATAAAAATATTGGTCTTAACAAATAAAAGAATGGGCAAAAATTACAAAACCGTGTGTAAATTTTCATGATCAATACTGATCTTTTCATTTCAATTTGCTATCGCTACTCAAAATGTTCTTTAACTGAAACTTCATTCGAAAGTTTAAGATCAGGAATTCGTTTTACATGCTCTGAGTTAAAGAGAAATTTTAAAGGACTACCTTTATAATTTAAAAAAATGTCTAAAATGCAAAAATTCTTAAAACAAAACTTTTGATCATACAGCGTATCTGCACATAATAACGCTTCTGGAAATTGAAACTAAAAGTGTTTATGAGTATCAGGACACTCAAAAGTCAACTGATATTTGTAACTTAAAATCGGAGATGAACGATGCATGAATTCATGCCTGACATCTATGGAATTCACCATTCAAATTTTTCGTTTACTTCTCGAAACAAGGGAGTAGTTAAGAGTACACATATGAGGTCAGGGTTTTTGTTTGCGTAGTTAATTGCATGCATAATTAATTCTACAGCATACCTGTTTGTCTAGGTCCGTTTGAATCAATAACTTCATAACCCATCGACTTAATCGTTTGAAAAAGTGTATCTTTAATCTCATAGCTGTATCGTGGCCGATGAACTGTTTGAGGACCACCTACACCGTGATAACCTGAAACGTGCACAATAAGAATTACTTTTGTTGTTTTCATGAAAATTGATTATGGAATAGACCAGCGTGTACTAGAGACATAAGGAAGTTTGAACACTTACTTTCATAGCGTTATAATGGATTAATTTTTTGGATACTTTGAATACAACCGTACTAATATAATCTACATTAAAGTGAACGCTTACATGCTCCCTTTTCAAGGTCTAATTTTTTTTTTTCAGTTTACGTGCACAGATACTTTTATGATTGTTGATAATGCTCACGCACGAAGAGTACACACATTCGTTATTTAAGTATATGCTATAATGCTGGATATAGGCTAATAATTCAAGGTACTGCTGTGTAGGAAATGCTTGAAATTTCTGGATATACGAGTGCATCATTATCAGAGAGAGTTTGAGTCTAAATACTTTTGCTTTCAATCTAAAGAACAAAGAGACTGCGTCAATAGAATTGCAAGATCTGTAGATGAAATATAAAAAAATCTGGAGTGACTCCACTCGACTTTCCGAACAATTACGATTAAGATCATTACCAAGCATTTAAATAAATTTTAATCGATGACTAATTCAAACATATATACCAAATTGAAGCTCAATCAAATGCGCCGTTTAAATGCTAGCGCACTTTCAAGAATTCCCCCATAGGCCATAATGTAAAAGAAATCTTTGTCGTAGCCCTGTAGAAAAACTATAAGTCCTATACACATCAAAATCAATACCGGTCTTGAAACGGTGGTTTATAACATATATACCGAATTTCAGCTCAATCGAATGCCCCGTTTAGAAGCTATCGTGTTCACTCATATACACAAACACGCACACATATACATACATACATCTCGTAAAAATATCATAAATGCAGAAGACCTCAAAATGTGTAAATACGCCAAAATCTCGAAGTCAAATTTTTTCATCATTGCAATATTCAAACATGGTACATTCGGAAAGTAAAAACAATAATTCAGCTGTTATTAATAAAATAATTTATTGAATCAATGAAAATTTGATTGCTTGAAGAAAATCATTAGGCTAAGTAACGCCTATTTTTCTTATCTAAATAAAACAAATATATTTATTTCCGTATTATTTAAGACTGGAAATCAAAGCCCGCTGTGGAGGCAATTACAATGGGCGCTAGAAAAAAACATTTGATGAAAGCATGTCTACACTCAATATATTGAATCTTCGTTCACCTAAAATAAATGACTTAATATTCAATTTTTATTATATATACTCAACTCACATTTCATGCTCTTCTGGGAATGTGCGGAAACTTTGTGCATTCGAACGATTTCATTTCGCTGGGAACATCCCAAGGAAATAATTTTATTTCTGAAAAAAAAATCTTACAAATCTGGAAAAACTATTTTCAACGAATTGGATTCGCAATTTTTCCTTCAAAGACTTCATCAATATGAAATCATTGTCGCCTGCAATAGCTAATTTTGTCACGCAAATGATTATTATTATTACTATCGATAATATTTTCTTTTACTCTCGGAAATAAAATGTAGCTGAAAATAGCGAAAAATCGCTTAAAAATGAGAGAGCGGGTGGATTTTCAGATTTTTAAAGTAGCGCAGATTGTTTTCTATATTTTTATGCATAATTATATGAAAAATTCCAAGCGGATCATTCAAACAGTGTAGAAATTATTAGGCTATTTGTGCTTATGCTTAACTTTGTAATCTTTTTGCAGTAATGGCGGAAAAAGTTTTATCTTGGAGCAGATTGCCCGGCATTGTTAGAGAAGCAGTGAATCAGTGAGTCAGGGATCAGCGTAACTATTTAGTAGGATTTTATTGTTAAATTTTATGGACAGCTATGCAAGAAAAATTTAACGGTGCATGTTCTTAACGAAAAATGTCTTTTAAATAATGGAATATATGTTACCATTAGCTACGTATTCCGGGTCTCTGTTGTCTTCCAGTTTTTTGAAGTAAGGTAAGACCTCCTTATAGCTCCAACCCTTCGCTCCTTCTGCAGCCCATTTGTCAAAATTATTGCGATTTCCACGAACGTACAACATTCCGTTTAGAATGCTTGAACCTCCAAGGGTTTTGCCACTTGACCATGGCACTTGCTGTAGGTTATAAAAGACATCAAAGGTACAATCTCAAAGGTACTATTGGATATAAATACTAAGGAAGATACATACAAAAGAATGATTATACAATGAAATCTCTGATTAACAGTCACTGCAGAGACTAAACAAAAGGAATCATATTACGGATGCAGCTGTTGCATGAGAATAAAAAAATTAAAATTATTGGGATGGGAAAGGCTTTGAGTTTTAGTGAAGTGTTTATGTATTTATCAACTATATAAAAAAATATAACTCAGCATATAGTTAGAAAGCTTAATTTCTCTCTCTCTCTCTCTTTTTTTTTTGAAAGTTCACAGATTCAACGTTGAAAAGGCGAAGTTATTCTGTGTAAAAATCTTTGTAGTTTTTGCAGCATTTTTCTTCACATGCTAACGCTAATGCTCTGCAGTGAAGAAAGATTTGAGTTTAGAAAGCAAATGAGACGTACACTATTTCTGAGATGTATTAAGCTTAAAATTTTAAAAATAGAAAGCTCATTTAAATCACAAAAGTGCAGAAGGTAATAAAGATATGTTTTTTTCACTGTGTACATCATAATACTATGTACAATGACTTAATCCAGTGAAAAAGAAATATCAACGGCTGATTGGCACAGGGAACTAACTATACATTGTGTAACTCACATACAGCAACTGTATTCCTTGCTTCAAGTATATATAAAAAAAAATAAGAGAAAAAGCCTCACCATGGCACAGTGGTTATGTCACTGAAATGATAGACGGGCGAAGTGTGAAGATTCCTCCTCCATCGCGCGTCCGTCGACCTAACCGTTCGGAGTTTTTCGTAGTTTTCTACGAAACGTAGCGTAAATCCGGGTTAGGACCCCCTAGAAAGACTCCCACGGAGGGTAACCCACTTGTGTTGTCCTTCTAACGAGTATTTATCAGCGGATTTCGAGCCAAGCACACAAATTTGATATACATGTTCACAACAAGAACAACATAGGTGAAAAGTATATCGTCCGTAAAGAGGCCGTAAAACGTAACGTCCGTAAAACGTAAACAGATATATATGAAGTATTTACTTAAAATCACTAAATATTCACCTGGTAGAGATTTTCAGAAATTAATACTGCTTTGGATAATGAATGACGCTAATTAACTGATTAAAATTGAAAATAAAACAATACGTGCATTTCTTTTCATGAATTTTCCAATATAAATAGTTTACAATCGCAGCTTTCTATTCATAGTTAATGGTTGTATTAATAAATATGAATAGAACAATAATGTAATAGTGTAACAATAATTAGTAAACAATTTTGTTCACACATATTATGAGAAAAGATTAAACTTCTAGTGTGAATCAATAAAGCTCTGAAATTTTTAAACTGATCTTTTTTCCAAAAAATCTTTTATTGCTTTCGAAATACGAATAACGACTACGTTAATCGACATTGGGTAAAATCAGTCTCATAACGACTTTTATTATATTTAAGTCTTTCTTTTGAGATTAGACTGGACCTCGCACGCTTCGATTGATATAGCATGCTGCGTAAAAGATATTTTAGATCTGTTAAAGAAATATTAAACTCTCTTTCGAATCTAATAAAACAATGCAGAAAAATTAATAGAAAGATGATTTTTATCCCGCCTGCATGAAATTGTGAAAAAAAGACAGCTTTTTTTTTATTGTGTTCTTTTTTTTACCGAGTTTATCTCTTAGAAAAAGAGTTTTCCCAAGAGCTTTACTGACTATACAGCAAAAGATAAATTTCTTATGTATTACTGAATGCATGAAATTTTGTCACATTTTATAACCATCTAAATGCATTCCTTACAAAATTAAACACATTGACAGCATTTTACTAGAAAATCTTATTTTTTGTTAAACAAAATACTTATTTTCAAATCAAATGTTACAGAATGAGAAGAGTTGGTTCAAGAAATATGAATTTTATATTTGAGTGTGAAAGAAATTAAAGACCTTAAAATAATTCTTAATCCGTTTAAAAAACACTATTATTAGTTCTTCAAAAGTCTAATATTGATTAGTAGTAGATCATTCATGATCTTTAAAACAGGAACTATAAGGATTAAAATAGATGGTAATTGAGGCGAAGTTGAAGTACTGTGATTTTAATCTGAGAGCTTAAATTCTTACGTGCAGAACTTTGAAACCTTTGCGATGAATGCAAATCATACTGCGAAAATTATATTGAGCCAACTTCTTTTCTGTAAAAGCGCGTTTATGTTCAATTTACACGCTCATAGAGGCATAAAGTAGTTTTTTTTTTAGAGATTTGGTTGAGGCTCGGTTCTTTTAAGCGATTAGTGTTTGTAAATAGTTACGAAAGAGTTTTCCGCGGCCATGAAGGTTACCTTCGAAGAAAGTTGTAATGTGCGAAAGCAAAAATTAGATCATCAGATATTACACGTTTAATTTTTATTTATTTAAAGATTTAACACTGGGGTATTACTTATAAAAATTTGTACGAAAATTTTTTCTAGACACCACCTATGTTTTAATTTAACGCCGAACAGAACATAAAGAAATTTATCTTTTGCTGTATAGTCAGTAAAGCTCTTGGGAAAACTCTTTTTCTAAGAGATAAACTCGGTAAAAATAAAGAACACAATAAAAAATTTTCTTTCTATTAATTTTTTTTCATGGTTTTATTGGATTCGAAAGAGAGTTTAATATTTCTTTAACAGATCTAAAATATATTTTACGCAGCATGCTATGTCTATCGAAACGTGCAAGGTCCAGTCTAATCTCAAAAGAAAGACTTAAATATAATAAAAGTCGTTATGAGACTGATTTTACCCAATATCGCATTAATGTTGATAACCATTCGTATTTCGAAAGCAATACAAGATTTTTGAAAAGAAAGATCAGTTTCAAATTTCAGAGCTTTATTTATTTTCTAAGAAGACACGCATTGAGCTAGTGTTTGCTTACCATCAGAAGGAACGATAGGAAAAATTCCAATTCTCAAATTAATACATAATGAGTCAAAATACATTATAAACCAAACACACATCCGCTAACTGAAAGAGTTCAGTGGCAAATAGGGGTGAGGATACAATGCCGAGGGAATGTTTTGGAATCAAAGGAAAACTATAACTGCAAACGAGCCGTTTTGTTTTCGATAAAAGAAAATTAATATTGATGGTTTAATACTTAAAAATTGCTTTTCTTAGCATCTATCCTCTTTCCAATAAAAAATGAATTTTCGAAATCGGTCAACGTGATAAAAAATTATCGCTGTACACCAGGGGCGTAGCCAAGGGGAGGGGGACATGGGATGTCACCCCCCCCCCCACATGAGGAATTTTTTGCCATGCAAAATGTATATTTTTCACTCCCTTATCACACACTCGTATACATATATGTGAGTCGCAGTAGTCGTAACCCCGCCCCCATAAAAAATTTTTGGTTACGCCACTGCTGTGCGTATATATTTATATACAGGTTGTCCCAAAAATATGGTGACACTCTTTATTTCTTTATCCATTTGAAGTAAAAGGACAATGTAAATTTTTTAAAAATGTTCAAATAAGATTGGATAAAGATTATGTCAAGTAAAAGATCCCCTCGTTTATTATAAAAAAGTGACACTTTTTTAAGATTGTACACGATCCCCACCTCCACCCCCACCCACACACACACAAAAAAAATCCCAATGAGTAAAATATGTCCCTATACTTACTAGAGGAACTAGTTTTCATCGTAGCCTTTTTTCCTACCTTACTTTGAAAATATTTCCTGTACGTTGCCCACTTATCTCTAATAGATAAAGAAATAAAGCCTGTTACCTCCTTTTTGGGGCAACCTGTATATAAGCGTTGAATACAGTACTTCCTCCTGTTTTAAAGTCAGTTTCAAATAGAATTCTAATTTAATGGCGCCTTTAAAGTACTCAGATTTTTTAATGTTATTCTTGCGATTTTGCGTTTTGCACAATTCCACGAAGCCCACGCTGACAGATCATCCCAAGCTGCGCATGCACATATGCGTTTGACTCCTATCAGAAACAACCAGGGACGTGTTTAGGGTTTTAGTGGTCCATGGAAAAAAAATAGTCAATTTTTCAAAATTGTCTACCCAGTAAATTGTGAATCTTGATATGCCACCTCCCCCGCTTTAAAAACCCTCTGCTGCTATTGAATCTAAATAAGTAAATTTGATTAATTAATTAAAAGTTTAATGTTCGCAATACTTTCCATAGTGTAAAAGCTGCATTCTAGTTATTTACTATGCTGTTAGTTTGGAAGAGAAAGCCATACACGAAATTACAAATTCTGTATTTTACTCGGTCATGCTTACTGATGTGCAACGTTAAGTTCTAAGCCAGGAAGTTTATTTGGCTAATTGATATCCCCGAATTGAACGGTTTTTTAGCGGCCCAGGGCGGTTGCCCAGTTTGCCACCCCCTAAACACGGTTCGTTATTCAGCTCCGATTGAATAAACTTCATTTCGTGAGTTAGAAAAATGTCTCTTTTCTCCTGCACGAAGAACCGGTACTCAGCTAGTGTTTAATTACTTCGTGTGAGGTTACTTGAAGACACGTGCATACGAACATTAAACCTTGTTCATTCGAAAAACTGAAGCAAGCATTCGATGGTATATCGCCAAATTTGGCTGAGTGATGTTGGAAAATGGATGCCCACTTGTTAAGAACTTCTTTAGAAACGCATCAGTTATAACGTACATTACATGCGAGATGTTCCCCCCCCCCTAACTTATTTCGTCAAACTTATTTTAATACAAACTCAAAAATGTCAATAAATTTACTTAAAGAAAGAAAATAAAAATTTTGTACCTTTCTGATCCACTTTGTACTTGTGACCAATTTTATCAAACTTCTCATTTCTGAAAATGGGTGAAACATTTTGAAAATCTTCACTTATCCTGTTAACCAAGCCCCTACCAGTGTATCTTTGAGGTACTGTTCTGTAACTCCAGTCAATGTCAGTAAACCAGAAAGATCTTTGTAACGCTGGTACATCTGTCAGCAAAGGGGGTGGTTTTCCGGCCTCCAGTAGCAAGACACTTATGCACGGTAATTCAGACAGGCGGCTAGCGACTATAGAGCCCGCCGTACCGGCACCGACTGAAATAAAGTACAATTGTGTTTAAATAATTGTGTTGATTCAAATTCCTTTCAAAGATTATAGAAATTTAAAATGAACTAACATTTTCTTCTTCTATATTCTTTTGAGAGTCTGTGCAAAATTTCTCTTTCATCGGTATATTTTTACAAGGAATGTTTTAAAAGTAATTTTAGTCTTTTTTTCTTAAGAGAAGAAGGTACATTAGGCAAAACAGACAATCGCCATACGATTCAACACCCATTTCTGGTTCAACGACAGGAAAGAACATCAGAAGCGGAGGAATCACGCATGCGCAAGAGCACCGATGAAGAGAGTAGCAGCAAACCGGCGTGCTCTAGGCTATGGGTAAAAATCATGATGGCAGACAGACGATGGATGACAGACAGATGTGGCAGACACGATATGGTCACCAATGGAAGAGCGTACTGTTGGTCATTGGACGACAACGCAAAATCACGCACAAATTCAGACTTGTCTCTTCGGAAGGGAAATATTGGATCACCCCGCTTAAAGCCCAGATCTTGCTCTATCTGACTTTCATCTGTCCATGAATAAAGGGCGCTGTGAGACAGTTCCTTGCATCACAGGACACAGTGTTTTACCAGAGTTGTTTCTTCAAACTGATTGCACGCAACGACAAATGTCTCAATTCGGTGACGACTACGTCAAAAAATAGTTTGAGGTGTGTAGTTCATGATGCCAAGGTGTATTTGTTTTCGGCAAGGAAGTTTCAATGTGAAAGAAAATGACGGATCTTATTTTTGGAACGAGAAAAATAAACATATTTTCTACTTTCTCTCAATGTATTTTCCAGCAATCTATCATCCATTTCACAACATTAAAATTTAATTTTATTTTATTTCAGTCGATGACGGACAGCTTAGCTGCACTGGAGTGTTTCGTAGCTATTAACGTCAGCTTTAGGCGTCCTTCCGAACGTTAAGGTTCGCTACGCTTCACCATTATGAACATCACGGGAACGCTTGTAATTCGAAGTTTCACAGATGGATTCTACCAAAACAAAACTTTTCTTTGAGTGGCGTATATTTAGCATTACAATGAATAAATTAAAAGGAAACTCATTTTCATATGACATCTGTCTACCCGAATGGGTTTTGACGCTAACATAAAATATGTAAAGTGCTCAACGGTAGTCTTTAATAATCTTGAATGTTTTCTAGTTTGTGTATAAGCTTCAGATTTTAAAATAATGTAAACCTGACCAGTGCTATTAACCCATAGAGAGGATAAATGCAACGAGTGCTGCTTAAAAACTATCCTTTAATGACAAATCAATAATAATAATAATAAATCTGATGTGGACACCACACGACTTTCTTATACGTCTAATGAACGATAAATATTTTCTGTGCATTTCATCTAAACTTATTTTATTTGAAAGAGATGTAATAATATTTACGTTCGACAATTTCTTGCCAAACAGATATATCACCGAGCTGAGTTAAATTTGAAACGTTTATCTTTGGCAATTAATTTGGCGATATTTCGACAAAAGCCGACAAACTTGAGATAGTTTCAGAGATTTTGCCCATAGTTGAAATAGCGATTGATTACAGACTTTTAATGAATTGAAGGTATCCATAGACCTTAATGTATTGAAATTCTTTTAGGTGACCTGTAAATAAATTATCTAGTGGTCGGCTAGCAATCAAAAGGGAAGATGCACAATTCGATGTTACTATAGATCTAAATACAAAATCTCAACATTCTACGGTTAAAAGTCTTAGAGTTATGCGAAATACGATTTTGCGCCAAATGTAGCAATATTTCGGCAGTTTCGCCAAGGTCGATGATAGTTGATGAGATTTCGGGCATGGCCCAAAAAATGACTGAATGACTACAGACACAATTCATTGGAGATGTTCATAGACTTTAATGCATTGAAAATATTTTTGGTGGCCCTATAAATAAACTACACAGCGGAACCAAACAGGAGGTGCACACGAAGTTACAGCAATCTTAAATATAAAATTTCAACATTCCACAACAAATAGTTTTTGAGATATGCGAGTTACCTACATACATACACACGTACAAGAGTCAGGAAAAAAAAGTAGTCAAACTGAACTTGCAGTCGGATAAAATGAATTGAACGCACATATAAACGAACGTACATACATGCGTATGCCGAGACGTCTCGCAAAACCTCTTCTAAGTAAATTTAGAGATATCCAAAATTGATTCTTTCATCAAAATCTGCATACCGAAATTTTTCACGAACTCTACAGGTGGTGTAGTGGCTAAGAAACATTGTACCACGCCTTGGGTCCGGGTTCTATTCCCGGCTTGGGCTTGGGTCTTAACTTGTCCATCCTTTCATAACGGGTAATGTTTGGCTGCTGTGCCCATAATAAAATGGCCAATACCTCCGGGCTGTTGTAGCGGCAAATGTCTAATCGACAAGTGCCAGTCTCTTTATTTAAAAAAATTCTTGATGACTATACCATTCTTTCTTTTACTTCGTACAAGGAAGTAAAAATATTACATTTTATTAAGAACCATACCATAGCAAAGGAAATTCCATAATTTTACCTTTATCATATTCTCTTTTGTTCATCTTGAGTTAAATTAATCCGTCGCGGGGATAGATACAACAGGCGCTAGTCACTGCATGCTTTTGGTCTCCAACACAAAACTAAAACAAAGCAATATCTTGTGCTACGACTTCTGCTCTTCTAAGGTTTAATTTACTCCAAAATTAATGTTGTGACCGTAAAATAATCAAAGTTTGCATTTGTTGTATGCGAACCGGATGATTAGAGCTTGAGTTATGAACAATTAAAATTACCACTGAATAACATTATGATTTGACGATTTATCGTCAATCTGAACTGAATTTTCTGGACTTATTTTTGGGAATATTTAGTCAAAATTCACTAAGCTTGGCGACATTTAGCAAGATAATGAAGACCATTATGGGACCACGCCAAACCATTAGCAAATTATATTGGAGAATATGATATAATGCAGAAGTTCTGAAAGATTTTAAGTTATCGACTATCTTTTTAGTAAAAAATAAAATTAAAGATTTAAATCTATAGCGAAACCTTCGTTAATACACATCACTTAACTAGTGATTTTGCTTATATGCTGATTGAATTGATGATAATTTTTTAATGCAAATTTCTTTTTGAAGACCGTCCAAGTTTGGTTTCATGCAAACGATCGTTGTATCAATTATTTTAACTTACCAATGATGTAGTCGTATTCAGTCTGGACAGTCGTGGCTGTGTTTGGGGTGTGCTTCTGTGTCGCCAGAGACAGCAAAAGTAGAGGTAGTAGTGGAGAATTCGATAAAGGTGTAGAGTAGGCCATTTCAGCTCCGACATCTATGTTATCCTGTCGACAGAGATAGCAATAAGTGACTTTGCGTTCTTTTAAAATATAAAATCATGCTGCAAAAACTCAAATATTTTGCAGTCCGTCACTGTCCGTTTCGCAGGACAGACCTACCTTTCGCGAATGACTCTACTCCGTAAAGATTCCCCGATATAGGTACTTTCCAAAGTTAATTTTAGGTGGGCTTTCTTTAGTTATGCTTTCCGATTTGAACCCTCACAATCTGTTTAACCATTTCAATCAAGGGCGGCTCGTGACCTGTTTCTGTGGTGGAACCCGAAAAAAAAAATAATGCGAGTTCAGTCGGTTAAAAAAAAAAAAAAAAAAAAAAAAAAATGTATGTACGTAGCACACTTTATTTCTCGTGTGTACAGCGTTCAGTATTGACAGTGTTTGAAACGGGAAATTATTATCAAGGATAGACAAACTTTGTCGGTCTTATGACTTAACTATTACTCTTAGAAACGTTGTTCTATTGTTAACCGAAAATATATATTCTCGATATTTTTAACTTTTCTATGTCTTAATTCATTAAGCTGTTCATTCGCAATTTTAAAACATATTCATTATTTTAAAATGTCTTAAATTAAAATAAAATACAACTTACACACCGAATTTTGTGAATCAGGAAAATAAACTAGTAAAATATACAGGGTAGCCATAAAAAAAACTTTGCCAGTATATGAACCTCTGGGACCGGTCTGTTCAACCAATCGAGATGAAATTTCAAAGATAGTTATTCAGTGGTATGGGCTCGAGATTATGTGAAGGGCAACAAAGTTGCGCTCACGGTTACTGTTATAGGTATAGAAAGTCACAATTTTCGAAGAAACAAGCCTATTTTTTCCGTCGCAAAATGATCAGCTTATGCTAAATGATTGTGTGTGATTAAGGCAAACCTGCGCGAGGTGTATCTGCCTAAGATGATGGATGCCTTGGTAGGAGGACTTTCTAAGGGATTCTAACGCGTATTCACATTACATCTGGAGAAAATGCTTATGTTAAAGCCTAAAGAGCGTTGGGGCGGCACATGCATCATAAAAAACGGACGCATTATGCACGCTCAATTAGCACAGTGTGGTTGCTGGAACAAAAGTAAATGTTAGAGGCCAAGGTATTTAGTGTTTGTCCACCAGCTAAGCGGCGACTGTCGCCTGTTGCATAGGAGGAATCGTTCGACTTGCAAATGCAAAACGCTGAATGATATGCAAGCGCAAAATCCAGCTCTCCAAACGAGGAAAAAAAAAAGATATCTGTGGCCGCATAGCAAACGTACTACTGGTACTAACGTACGAACCGGCATGCAGTTAAAAATAATTCAAAATCGCAAAATATTTGGGAACGGGTGGATTTTCAAATTTTCAAAATAGACTACAAATTTTCCTGTATCTGTTTACGTATTCGTGCAAAATTTTAAGCCAATTGGTCAAACAGTGTGGATTTATATGCTATACATTTGTATGCTAAATGAACGCACAAACTAACAAATTTTTATTTTTATTTACAAGGATGCTGTCTTCGAATTTTATTTTACTTTCAGTTTGGATTACTTACTGTAAAATGAGCATATAACTCAAGGTTGTTACTGTAATTCATTGAACGGTCAAAATATTAAACGCTAGAAAGGGAGGGAGTAGGGGAAAAATTTCTATTCAATATGTATGCAAATTTACCATAGTTTGGACATAAATATGCTAATTTATGTCAGTTTATGTCAATCCTCAACTGTCGAGTTGAAAATGTCAGCTCAATAAAAGAACGCTATTTGGTACAATATTTAGAAATTGAGATAAGAGAACGATTAACAATGTTTCCTTTTTTTACTTTTTTGAAAGTCTGTCTCAACGAGCCTAAGAAAAATAATATCTCCATATATAAGTGCGCTTTTAAAATTTGTGAAAAATCGCAGTTGGATAATAAATTTGAAATAAACTTTTTTGAATGAAAATTATTTACTCTATCCAAAGATATAATTATTATTTTCTTGTTAGCAAAACACACGCATACACACATACAAATATATTTATATATTGATTATAGATAATTTGAACACTCATTTTTCAACTATCAAGATATCGGTAAAGAATTTTCTGAAGCACACATAGTAGAAAATATAATGTATGCTTACCATGTTTGAAGATAACTTCTTTCGTTGAATTGTAAGAAAATACTGAAAAATGTGTCAAAGAAGGAATTTTAATTATGCGAAAATTACTTTAATGCCTGAAAAGCTTTTTACTTTTAGATAAGGTTTAAACAGAAATGAGTCAAGTGTCAATGGAAACAAATCAATGAAGAGAATCTAATCCCCTAAACATTTCCTTCTAAGCAGAACTGGTTAAAACAAAGGATTTAGCATCTGTAGAGTGGAATAACAACAATTTAGAATATCCACTTTGAAATCATTAAAGCGCATTAATCGTTAGAGGAAATTGTCAAATGAGATGCTTAATCTGACTTCTTTATACGACATTTACGAATTAAACTTTCATATTGTAAATACTGATGATGATCATTAGTATTAAAAAATGTCTGCTTAGTTTCTTCAGAGTATTTGGAATCATCTGGCATGCTTTTTTCTCAGAATAAATAGAAGCAACTATAAGACTTAAGAGGAAATAGTTTATAGGTTAAGTAATTTATGAAACGACTTTTGCAGAGGATTTACTCAAAATATTTAAAAGTATAGGATTACACACCGTGTTTCATAACATGTTTCTTCTTAAATACTGAAATTCATTGACATATAAAATTTAGTTAAATTCATGGAATAAATCCCTGAAAAAAAATATTACGCGCAACAATATAACAATATTGCAATGTTAACAGCTTTGAAATATTTACGTGCAATATCTGTATAAATAAAACTAGACTTTTGTCTGTACATTACTTGAAATTCAAAAAATTTGCGATTTCTGTCCGTTTCAAGCATCTGGGAATCCAATACGACCGTCAAAAAAAAAAAAAAAAAAAAAAAAAAAAAGCTGTCTGTCGTTCTGTCGTTCGTAATTCTTTCATTTTGTCGTTCTGCTGTCCGTGACGCTTTTTTTTTTTGTTGTTGTTCGCGCATCACGTAAAAATGACTAAAGCGAATGAAATGAAACTTGGTGACATGATAGGTGGTCACTCAACTTAAACTATAGGCGTAGAATTTTTGAAAAATTTTAATTAGATTTTGTGATTTTACGAGAAACGTTTCAAACTGCGTACATTTATGTTCGCGCATCATGTAATAACGACTAAAGCGAATGAAATGATATTGAGTGACATGATAAGTACTCCCTCAATTTAAACTATGGTGATCAAACTTTTTAAAAATTTTGTTTAGATTTTGAGATTTTGCACAAATATATTCAAAATATGAAAGTATTTGTCGATTACTTATAAATCACTGAAGCGAACGGAATAAATTTAGTATCGTCACAGGTAGTCACAGGTAGTCATAGGCATCAAAGTACTTTAAAATTTTTAAAAACTTTGAGATATTGTGAAACTCAGAACATGCTTGTTCCATTTTTGAAAAATGGCAATGGAATGGTTTCAGGTTCAAACATTATGATAGAAAACAATATTTTGCGTTCATGCAAAAGTTTACACTCGAAATCATGGATAGCCCCGGATCATCTTGATTTAAATATATCTCAGACGTTTTATGATGAAACACTGAAAATTCGTACACCATCTCATTAGAGTATGTGGCACATTTTACCAACTGGGACTTTTTTGTACGGAAGTCGTATACAAATTTTAAAAGTGAAACTTTTTATAAATTAACGAGAGAAAATTTTTCTCACAGTCTTTTTTCCTACATAATTTTGAACAATTTTCAATTTAGATTAACCACTTATTTCTAATAGATAAAGAATTAAAGCGTGTTACCACATTTTTGGGAACCCCCTGTATATATATATATATATGTAACATTAGGGTGCTACGGGAAAGTTTGTAGTCGTGGACCGGAGGTAGGCAAGGCTGTTGAGGTCTCCTGGCGTTGGATATTAGGCTGCTCGGGACTCTGGAATTAGAGCCACAATTGCGGGATCCGGGTCAAATGGGTCGAGGCTGTTGAGGCGGCCGATAGTCGCTGGCCGGCAAACGCCGGGAGCGCTCGGTGAAAATCCCTGGGCCATAGCGGCCGTCGTTGGAAGAAATGAGTCAAATACCAACTCGATTCATGATTTTATTGGACGACTGGATACATATTTCTTAGGCAATTGCGTCACGCGAAAGATCTGCTCAAGAACTGATGCAGCTTCTTTTATCAACTTTTGAGGTTGTGTTTCATGATCAAAGAGCATTGCAATTATTGGCCGAAAGCTAAATCTGAGCAGTGGTTTTTCCAGGGTTTTTTATGGCTTTCTAGATGCCAGCTTGGCGGTAAGCAGTGACGGTCTACAAAATTCAAAGGAATTCCTAGACAGCACAGCAAACTTGCAGCAAGCTTGATTTATCAAGTCAATAAGCTTGAATTAAGCTTGAAAATTTCAATCGTGTAAGCTTGATGCAAGCTTGAATCAAGTGTTCTAGTTTACACTTGCCCAGCTTGCATTAAGCTTGACATTTCAAGCTTGAATCAAGCTTGACATTTCAAGCTTAATTTCAAGCTTAGAATTTTTTCCAAAAAAACATTTTTTTAAATACACGGGGCGCCCGCTGGCTAACGCGCCCCACATAATTTATTTTTCCGCGCATTTTCCCCCTCTACGCTGAAATTTCAATTTAATTTAATCTGTTTCCATCGAGTGTTCGTCGCTGGGATAGAACCCGGGCCCTTTGGCTTAGCAGTCGAGCACGCTATCCATATAAGTTTGAAGTGACTTACCACGCTGTTTTCTCGCCAAATTGATAAGTGGGCGATGTGTTATTTGTTTCTTTTATTTTTCCATGGGATGCATCAAAATTAAAATAATGCATCAAAATAAATTAAATTAAAATCCAAATTAAAATAAAAAAACACGTTTTAAAACTTTCCGTACCGCAACACTCATGAAGCAATACTGCTGGCCAAAATCGAGACAAACGACTGATTTTGAAATCAATTTCGTAGTATAATTGCATTTTATTTTGAAGAATTTCCATATTTGGAAATATAGAATGGGTTTACTTAACACAAATTTTGTGTTAAGTAATCTGAAGTGAAAGAAACAGATAGTTAAACGTTACTTCGAAATGCTATATCACAGTTGCTAACATGTATGGAATACAAACACTTTAGTCATTTTTGTAAATATTTCTTAAAATAACAAATAATTGAAAAATTTTGCTATTTTTTAACGCTAAAAATTCTCTTTACAAATTTGGTTAGTTACTTTCCTACATATTGGTATGCTATATAGATATAGAGCATTTCGAAGAATTAAAAATAAGTTTAAATTAATTTATACAAATGTAAATTTGAATTATTTTCATTGTTCATACTTTATAATTAAAAAAATTATTTAACTTCTGATTTTTTTTTATCCTTTGTAATTTTATTTTAAAACTACAAAAGTGTAAGATGTAAGATTTTTGGGCCCTAAAATCTGTAGGCCCTGGGCAGTTGCCCCGTTTGCCTTGCCGGTAATATATATGGCACTGGTAATAAAAATAAAACACATCTTTTACGAACTTTCAGCAAATTTAAAGGACGCTAGACAATTAATGTCCATTCTCTTTCACAGATGGCGCCATCAACGCTCTCCTTTAAAAAGGAAAAATCACGCGAGTATCAATTTTCAAGCTTAAATCAACTGTATTTAAGCTTGACAATTCAACTTGACTCCCGCAAGCTTGCTGCCAGCTTAGAATGAGTTGAACTGTCAAGCTTGCATTAATGCGTCAAATTCAAAGAAATGTCAAACTTGATTTAAGCTTATGTGCTGTCTGGGTTGCAGGGGACCGTGTAGTAATTGCAGTTTTTGAAAGCAGATTTCTTTGTTCCAACTGAATTAAACTGCGTAGTTCCAGAAATATGGGATTTTAATGGGCTTTTGTTTGTAATGTTATCGAATATGTGGTGACCTATGTATACAGGGTGGTCACAAAAAAAAAACTATCCCGATATATCGACTTCTAGCGGCCGTTCTGTTCTATAAGATTTTGGATAATTCTATTCAGAGGTATGAGCTCAGAATACTGTGAAAGAAAACAAAGTGGCGCTCATGGTATTGTTATAGGTACAGAAACTCGAAAATTTCGAATGGTAACGCCCAATTTTTTCCAAAATCCTCATCACCTGAGAAAATCCTAAAGAGCATTGGAACGGCACGTATATCACAAAAAATGGACGGCTTATGCTCGCTCAAAAAAATTCTGTCAGCGGCTTATAAAATCCGATCGAATCATACGTAGGATGTTTGCATATGACAGAGGCAAGACACCAATCACAGAGGGCGTTCGCCCGATATCCAACGTAAAAAAAAAAAAAAAAACAACGATAAAAAGCTGGGTGAGAATGTTCGTTATTCAGTTGGGAGCTTGCCCATGCCGACGCAATGACTCTCACGTCAAAAGTGCAGCTGTTTTTGTGGGTGCATATCTCGTCCGTTTTTTGTGCGGTTAGTTAGAAGATTGACATATACATCCATTTTATGGAAGTAAAATAGGATTTTCTAAATTCTTTTTTCTCGGGGGTGGGGGTTGACCCCTCCGCGCCCCCTTCAATCCGCCTTTGGCGTTGCCATTTGGAAATTTCGAGTTTCTATACCTATAATCTCAACCGGGAGCACCATTTTGTTTCTGTTCACACAATTCCGAGCTCATACCTCTATATTCGAAATCCCATATCGATCGGTTCAGCGAAACTTCCTCTAAAGCTTCATATATAGGGGATAGTATTTTTGTGACCACCCTGTATATATAAAGTTATAATACATAAAATCACATCAAGAATATTTTTAGGTTTCCGCGAATTATTATTATTATTATTATTATTATTTATTATTTTTTTTTTGTAATGAAATACACTCATTTTAAAAGTTATGGCTTAAAATTTCTATTGCATATTTTAAGGGCTATTTTGCAGTAGGAGATTTGTAAACCACACCTTATTCCTTGAACGCTTGTAAAGTTGTGTTTTTGTGGTTATTTATTCCTAACAATTTGATTTCAATTATAAAGTAGAAACATGGATCAATAGTAAAATTTCAAAACTTGGGTTCAATATTTAGATGGACTAGTAGGAAAAGTATATACAACGATAGACAACATTTAATGAAGTATAAAGATGTCTTTTGCTTCTAGTCAACTGAACCCAGAATTCCCTTTTAGTACATTCGACATTTTTTGAGAAAGTGCACTTAATTATGAAGAAATTTTACATATAAATCAGATGAACGATGTGTAAGGTAAAGAGAAAGATAAAACGAAATTATAATTGAAATGAAATAATTTATTGCAACTGACTTATGAAACAAGATACAATAAAATGATTTTTATACAGAAATATGTACATATTATACATAGGAATGAAATATTATGGAGTTTCTAAGCCACTGAGGTACATTTTTCACAGCTGTCATATAGTAAGCTCATAAATTCAAACTTACATGTCAAAGAAATGAGTATTTGAACATTTTTACTAGTATTCCCTGAGGAGTCTATTATTGTTCTTGAGGAAATTTCTGCTATTGTCTGTTATTGTTCTTGAGGCTCTTTTTAAATCGGTTAGAGATTTTAAAAGAGAGATATTTAATATGTATTAATATTCTGCCGTCCTTAAATTTTTATAAAAGTTAAATTCAATGTTGAGATTTAAGTTCTCATACATTCCAGAGGTAGGGTAGGTGGGGTAAAATGAACAGTCTACAAAAAGCAGACAATAAATGTCAAATGCATTGGTTTATTGGCATACTGATTTTTGCTTAGCTCATTTATATTACAAGCAATATTTTAAAACTGATTTATTTGATTTATTATTATTCTTTTAATATGTAATGGCAACACTTAGAGTTTCATGTTTGACTCTATCTATACAAGGTTAAAATTTACTTTGCTGTAGCATTTTTGTGATTTAAAGTTCTCGAAATTTTGATGATACAAAGCCTACTGTCATTCTTGAGGAATACATTTCTGTATCAAGATAATTTGTATTCGTATTATTTTTTATTTTGGAGTAGTTCAAAGAAAGTGGGGTAAAACGATCATACTGCTAGGCTTGCACTTAAAGAACACAGTATCATTTTAGATTTCTTTTATTCATCTGTAATATATTTTATAAGGTATTAATAGTAATAATGTGAATAAATAAATAGATTCCGTTATTCTACTTTTATTTTCACCTGGAAATAAAGAAAATAACCCAAAATTACGATACTGGAATCATAAATTTATAAATAAATGCTAACAGAGGATGTATTTGCTGCACATTTGGAAGAAAAGCATGAAATTGAAGACCATGAAGTGAAGAAAGTATGCTATTGTTGAAATTTTGTGAAGAAAAATCCCAATTCTTATTTAAAAAGAGTTCAAAATGGCATACCGTAATGCCTCTTTCCGACAAAATATCTGCTGGCTCTTAAGTGCTGTGATAAAAGTTTTATTACGCATTTTTGGACAGATCTTGTCTGCAGAAAAGGAGCTATTTACAATTTAATACTTCGCAAAATTTTTATTTGAAAAAATGTACATTGCCAGAAAATGACGATGTCGAGGAAGTTCAAACTGAACAGATAATTTAAATACTGGATGAGCCAAATTTCGATAGTAGAGGACATTATAAATTCTGATAGCTAAATTATAATTCCATGTAAAACCGATTAATAAAATATTTGTTATCGATTTTCCAGATGATCTTATTCATATAATATCATTTTCTATGAGTGTGTTTCATTTTTTTCATGTATAATCATTTTACCCCACGCCATGGGGTAAAATGATCATAATAACAAGCCAAAAAGAATTAATGATCAAACAGTTTTAATGTTTGTAAAAGAAAAAAAACAAAAATTTGTAGTTACTGTCAAATAGTCCAATGTAAAATATTTGCCAAAAAATTTTAAATATGTTGTATCATTTTAGATGTGTAGCTTAGTCAAGTTGAAAATAGCCAAATTTATGGTCATTTTACCCCACCTGACCCTATACTTCCACTAAACTGGGAAACTTTGAATAAATCTTTGATAGCAGGTTCAGAAATGTTGAACCTTTAGATATTTTACGGCATTCTACTTTAACGCTATTGACTCATTAGTGCATCAACATAAAACAGTACATAACAATTCTCTTAATTTGAAAATAGTTACCTTATTTCGGACTGCAGTATATATATACAGGATGGTTATAATTAAACTTCCCGTATAACCAGTGTTCTACAGCTGCAAAGGGTGAACGGTTTGTAATCAAATTTGGTATATAGACTATACATGAGGTGCGTCCCCACAAATTTACCAGTGGAAATGACTAATGTACAAAGGATTTCAATGTTTATTCAATAGTTTTTTTGAGCATTTATTAACTAATTTGAGTCATTTTTGCGCTGAATTCACCATGCGTAGCATCACATAGGGGACATTTTTAAAAAAACTAAAAGATTTAAAAATCTTCCTTGGACGCATTTCGTGTACAGCGCCATGTGCCAGATTTGGCAGCAATCGTCTCACCCGTTTCAGCTGTTTATATGGGAGCTTAATTATAACCACTCTGTATAAATGTTTCCATCGGGTTTTGGGACATAAAATTTTTGTAGGAATAATTTTACATAATTTTGTATCAATTGCATATTATTATTACATCAGTGTTTCAGAATACTGCTTGGTGTAGATGCATGTTTTAACTGCAAGAGGTGTACTATGTTAGAAATATATTTTTAGTCATTAAAGGTACTTGTAACACAACATGCATCACTTTATTATGATAATATCAGGTAACCATTCTTCATTCGGTTGGAAGCGGCATTTCTCTAACACTCCTATTTGGAAGAAATGGATTCAATTGAAAAATATTCAAAACAGACAAATTGTTACAAAACAGTCTTTGCACAATACCTAGTCTAAAGTTCAAGAGAATAAACTTAACTTATGGAACCTAGTGTTGTTTGCATCTTGAAAATTTATCTTAAAGCTTCACACATGGGTCAACACATAAATAAATATAGGTCGTATTACAATATCAAAATAGTTTAAAAAAAAAGGTCTCAAATAATTCGATATTAGAGTTCGTTTTCTTTGCCAGGAGTTATTACGATCTGCTAATGTAAAAATCAATTTTCAGCTGTAGAATAATCCTTGTTTATATTAAAAGCTATACTCAGTGCATTTCATCTTAGTCCGGTGAAAAAATAAATGATTAATTTCATATTCTATTTTTAGCATTACAGTTACCGTAGCAGCAGAATTAATTGTTGCCATTTGAGTTGTTAAATTCAACTATCTAACTCATTTCTTTCGTTTTTGATACAAAAAATAAAAATACATAGATATGAAATCAAATGGACCATCAATTTACTAGCCCTATTACTATATTAATCCTATTTTAGCTATTTTACATTTTGTCTCCTTTGCATGTGTGGCAACATTTCCAGTTCCTGAGCAGAGGCAGCGACGTCTAATGTCAGAAAAATGGGAGCCGTTTTGAGAACCTAAATCCTGATATATAATCCCATTGCTTCACGCTAACGGATAGAAATATTTTTTTTAGATGACAGATTATTTGACAGAAAAAAAAGAAACAGCACATTTTAAAGATTTGATTTTCTGATATCGACATTTTGAGGTGTCAAACAAATGACTCTTCTTGAGGTTTTTGTACTGAAAAATTACGGCAGATACAAAAAATGAGAAATTTGAAGAGTTATTTTACCAGTTGGCATAATTTTTACGCCACAACCCTCTACTGTAATTGAATTTCTGAAGCATTTGAAACCATCAAAATGATGTCAATATTGCTCAACGATATCTGATCATTACGATATCGTAATTTACAAATATCGCATGTTAAACATCAAAACAACAAAATTCGCTGCAGCATCGTTGTACTATATTATGGCATTTGGGATAACTTTATTCCCTGATAAAATCTTTGGTGGTTTCCCAGTATCTGCTGTCCCGATTTCGCAACAAATCTACTTTACGCAACTGTGCCATGATTTCCCTGTGAAAAGTCACATGGAACACTGGGCAGCATTCTGTTCTTTGTGAAAGTACGATTCTGATTCTGTGTCGATCTTTTTCATCGCACCTCATTTGATTCTAATGATGTTGAAAAACGTGATATTTCTGTTGAAATAAGGAATTTTCTTGTTCGTTCGACGAATAGTCATGATTAAAACAATCAATAGTCTCTTTTATTATGTCCGATGCTTTTTCGGCCACCATCATAGTTGGTATATTCGTGTTTGCAGAAGGGACGAGTGGCATTACCGAAGCGTCGACAACTCTCAGACCTTTTACGTGAAGAACTCTGAAATGCAGGAAGAAACATATTTAGAGATTGAGAATAATATGTAGTCACCCAAATAAAACTTAAGTTTTTTAAAAAATATATAAAAATATCTTGGAACACATTAAATAAATTAAAGCAATATTTTCTGTTGGAAACAGCTTTTGTTTTGATGCTGGTGAGGAGCCATCTCATGTGACCAAACTGGCCATTTACAGCTGCATACCCGGTTTTAGAAGACACACGTAAGATAAGAAAATTTCGGGGGCATAAAATTAGTCAGTATATCCAAGTATTTAACAGTATAGCATAAATGGGAGTTATTTACAAATATTTTGAATTTAATAAGATTTTTTTCCTTATAACATAGTGTGCACTTATTTCAATGTATTAGGATAGCTATAGTTCAGTCTCTCATCTAAATATGAATATTTTATGAATTGAATGCCAACCCAGTTACTTAACATGCATAATTTGAAAGATAAAAACGAAATTTGATGTTAGTTTTTATGTGCACTTACCTTACTAAAATGGATCGAAAGCCAGCGGATTTACATAAAATGTCACTATATGTCGTATTTTATGTAAATTTAGCGCTCGCACGTGGTATGCTGAGTTTAGATACCACATGCGAAGCGATCACGTCGTTAGTTCTGTGTAAAATTGTAACAATATGTGGAAATTAAAGGAATTTAGGGACTGTCATAGTTGGTTATCATATTACTAGTAGCGAGTCTATTCACGCATCGCAGAAGCGTTACCTTAGCTACTGTACTATTTTTGTTTCTGTACTATATACTTAACTTTTTCTGTTAGTGATGTTGTGAAGAAGTGGAAAACTACGAAATTTAAGGCACAAATAAAAAAGGGTCGTCCCCTAAACCGACCGAACTCAACCGAATGAGACTGCCGTGTCCTGAAGCGTATAAGTTTCCTAAAAACCACTCCAAAGGATCAATGATGAGTTTTTAGCAGTCAGCAAGAGTTACAGTGCTCGACAATACTTTGAAGGAAAAAACGTCTCTATCCACGGATGTGTTCCCGCAAACAAACCAGACATCACAATATTCAATAAAGCCTCCAGACTCGCTTGGTGTTTGCAACGCCACAGTTGGACTGTGGACTACAAGAAAACTATTTCATGAAGCTACCAGTCACGTTGCACGTTCTTCCAGTTGGATGAGTCTGCTTAGTTATGGCGAATGTCTGTTACGCGTGTGCATTGTTTCAAATGTCAAATTCGATCGTCGAAGTGTATTTGTTTGGAGGTGTTTATCATGATTTAAGCTGAGACTTTTCCCATGTTGTTCCTGGTATATTGAATGCTCACAACTGCATGATCATTTTTGGCAATCAGGTTTTTACTACATTCTGACAATTTTATGGAATGGATTAATGTTACTTCCAGGGCGACAATGTTTCATGCTTTGTTGTAGCCTGTGTCAAGCAGTGGGATGGATGTAAAATCTCTTCTTAGCTTGTTCACAATCTCGACTTAATCCAAATGGAACATTTTTGCAACGAGTTAGAGTGACACATACTGACCAGGGAACTACTTTTATAATCTATAGCTGAGCTAGTGACATTCTTTCAGCAGGAATGGACTCAAATATCTTTAACTGTTTATCAAAACTCTTTGAAAGTACGCCCAGCAGGGTTACTGGTGTAACTGCAGCATTTGGGGGACCTTATTAAAGCATGTATTCTTTCCTTTATATCATCGCATCTTATTGTGTGGCCCATTATTTGCCGTGTATTGTATAGCAAATTTTTAATTCAACTTTGCACTGTATGTTACAGTTTTGTTTCTATAATATACCGCAATAAAATTATTTTAAGGTAATTTAGGAGTATATTAAAAACATTTTCATTCTCATTCAGCGTTATTATCTCAGTACAATAAGCTAAAATTTCTTTCTGGCACTTTACTAAGACAAAGCCGGTTTATTTAAAAAAAATTCTATTTTATTCCTAGAATTGGACATGTAGTATTATCATGATATTTAAAACATTTCATATTTCAGTGTTATGTAACTAATTAAAATATGAAAGCATTCCCAAATATTGGAGCAATCTTGCTTCACACACTGAATTTTTTAAGCATAGAGCATCCTCTCCGATCCTGATAAAAGTGCAGATACAGAACACCCATACGGATGGGGAAAAAAATTAAATTCAGTAAGTGCTCTTTTTTAATATTTCATATTTCAATGCATATTTTTTCGTAGAATGACTTAGTATTAAAAACTCACCTTAATTTTGGATCGACAACTGTCCTCGGATCATCGGGGTGTCCCATTCTGGCTGTCCCGACTTGGTGGTTGAATGTGATTACAGCGCTTCGAATCGAACACTCGAAGTACAAGTCGTCGTTTCCAGCGAAATGTTCACAGCCTGGGACTAACGTTTCGATAGGAGAGGAAATTCTTCGAATGTAAGGGCTGTCGCCTATTCGCTTGCAGGTTTTCATTCCTAAAGGAAAAAAAAGACATTTTAAATTCAAATCAGGTTTAAAGCTTTATAAAACACATATCTAAAAATAAATAAATAAATAAATTATAGTATAGAGCTTCTTCCAGTGCCGTATCCAAAGGGGGGGAGGCTATTGGACTATCTCCCTTTCCCTGAGTACATTAAACCATTAATCCAGCGGTTCTCAAGCATTTAACGTCGCACCCCCTGCTTCGGGATGCGTTCTAAAACCCCTCGTTTAACCCTTTAACGCGCAGTGATCCCGCTCTGGGAACACCCAACTCCCAGCTTTACTTTTTTAGCATGTCATTTCCCGTAGCTGGCTGTGCCGGGCACAGCCAGCTACGTCAAAAAAGGGGTCTCTAGATCCGTGGCACGCGATAAACGTTTCGATCGTCCGCCAACTTGCTGGTAGTTAAGCCAAGCGATGGCAACGGCTGGCCTGTTTTCAGCATTGGGTAAAGGTTGCGCCTCAAAGGATTAAGTGAAAATTTTGCTTTGTGAAATAAGGTATACATGCGTGACTTTATGAAACACATACGCAATTATTTTCGAAACTTGCAAACGCCTTTCAAACTGTTTTAAACCATTCCATAACGATATAATTATCATTTCCCACATAAAATAATGAATAAACAATGTATTGAAAAGAAAGCAGTGTTATTCAACAAAATACTGTACAGTTCTGTATATGTACAAAATGAATTATCAGTAGGATAGCATAAAGTAGTGTACTGTACGTACAGTATGCAGTAATAATAATAAAGTACAACACTTTTATAATAATATGTATTGTACAGTGATAATTATTATTGTACTGTGACAACAGTAATCGCTGTAAAATATAACACTGTACTGTAATAATAATTATAACTGTACAGTACTATAAAGAATACTATTGTAATGTAACCCACGTACTCACACCTTGCACTTCTGTTGGTGCTTCTTATTGTTAACGAAAAATTTCATGTTGAGAAGTCCGAGTTACGTTACTCTTGAAAAACGAGTAAGATAGATTGCGTTTTAGCGGGAGCCCACTGTAATTCAAATCGTGCTTTTTTTTCTATCCTCATAGGCAAGAGATGTGCAACCAGGGATTGCGGGACACCTCCGACCGCCTCAGATTTTAAATTATGTAGGTACATATTAAAATACAGTAAAGAGAATTATCTACAATTCGAGTGTAGTGATCATTTTCTACTGTATTTATCTGTACACATAATGGCGGTTTCATTTGAAACTGGAAACCATAGCGGCAGGTAAGAGTTTTTTTTTTTTTTCCCCGTTAACTATAGAGAAACCTAATGCAAGTGAATCTAAGCTCACGAAGCAGTGAAGCTGGCTTTGCAGCTTGAATTAATTGAGCTAAAATTCAACGATCGCAGCAAACACAGATGCTTTTCAATGTTACAAAATTAGAGTTTTAAAAATAAGCCTTTCATTTACTAATGGCTCGGTCAGGGCTTTCTGGAGGCTTGACCACTACGAGGGGCGGCAAATGTCAGTCATTTCATTATGGAGGCGCCAATTGGGCAAACCAATGTTGCTCCTAATTTTGAACCAATTCCAAATGAAAGACCTAGCATCTGAAATCGGCACCCCCCAGTGGTATTTTTTAAAAATAAATATTAAGTTTCTCGAATTTAATATCTCCCGCCCAGTAAATTAATGCTATGTTTGCTTCATCATATACATATGAGCAAGTCTTTCGAACCCTGAACCTTAGGAAGAATTCTATTACAGAAGTAAACTGACAGGTGATCATGTAGCATCAATTTCTTAAAATTAGTGCGTAGCAGTTCCGACTTGAATGCCAGGAACTTATAAAACTATAGCAGCAATTTCATTCATCACATTAATATTTGTATACTGTTTTTAAAGCATTAGGAAAAATTATATTAACCCTCTACTTTTTTCCCTTTCCTTTTTTGCCAGATCCCCCAAAAGTTTGCCCATCAAACTTTTTAGGACGGCTTTTAGAAACGCTACGCCTAGCAGTAGGAATAGCGTTTCAATAGGAATAGGCTGTTGTTTAAAAAAAAAAAAAAACTTTTTTTTTAACACGAAAAGTAAACTAACAGCATCAAGAATAAAAAAAATTGAAGGTGTCTCTACAGAAACTGACATATACAGTCTGTAATAAACGAAAAATCTGTGTCTTTTATGAAATTTCCAGAAAAACTTTTAAACTTCGAATTGCAGTGCATTCTTTTTCGAAGTATGACACACTTTGAAAAATTATCCATTTTTAAGATTCTTTTTCTGAGCATTCCATTTCCGTATATTGTGTTTAAGGAAATGCACGACAATTATCTGTCTATAAGAGAAGAGGTGCCTTGAGCGATAGACGTTTTAAGGGGTTCTAACGCGAAAATTTCACTACTGAAACAAATTAATCGTTTGTTACATAATAAAGCTATGTGAATAGACCTAAAATTTTGTAAATACCTGAAATCATAATTTATTTTTATTTCTAATAAAAAATCCCTTGATTTTCCCCCCCGAATTAGTTAAATATGTGTTGAGAACGGTTATTTGATGGCTAACAGGGGCGAAATACAGTGGGGGGAAAAACTAGCGCCCAGCAATCATACTGGGAGTGCTGTTCCGGCAACCATATATTTTGTCAGGTTCCTCAAATCGCAAATGTAAATACCCACCTTCTGTGACTTCTCTTTGTGTCGAGTATGTGGCGTCGTCCAGCAATTGATAATTAGTCACAATGCGACGTATATGGTACAAATTTTGTGAACAGACTATCGGTGCACAAAAAATGGAAGAAAAAATATCCGCGATGAGCTACTTTACCTTCTACTGTGTCTCGAACATCTCTAGGATCTTCAAAATAATTAGGATCGATCACTGGAGGATCGTAGGGATCCGCTGAATGCAACGTTACTGTTCCTCTACTCCTCGGATGCAGGGGCGAGGATATGCATAGGAACATAGATCTGCCGATGTACGGTGCAACAACTTTAAAAAAATACTGCGTGTAAAGAAGAGTTTTTCAGTACCACGGATACACACAGTAAACACAAATACAAAGAAAAATTCCATATGTAGATTATTGAACACAGTAAGAATGCCCAAAAGTAACGGTTCTTGTCTCTAGCATTGCATACATATATATTATATAGTTAGACATAGTTATAATATAGTTAGAAAAGGCATTCTTATTTTATTAATAACTAGCTGCGTGCCCGTTCTTCGCACGGTAGGAAACGAAAATTTTCCTTAGATGTATAATTCGAAATTATTCGTGATGTGGAATTAAAAAAAAAAAAAGAGCAAAATTATTTGACTCTTAATGTAAAGTTTGTGTCATGAGTACTAACCTGATCATTGCAGTATAATGACTCAAAAAAAAAAATACGTCAGTGTCATTCACTATCAAAAAAGTGGAAAGCTTAATGGTTTGCAGAGAACTCCTGGCTTTCAAAATGTCTTATTTCTACATAATACTGTTTTTTAGGCTCAAGTTGTAGCATTAAATACCTAAGACACTACATGAAATGGAGCACCATTTATTTCTTTCCGAACATGTACCACATAGGCGCACCCACGGAGGGGGCTATGGGGGCTGAAGCCCCCCCTAAAGGTAGAAAGTTAGAAGTGAAAACCTTTAAAAATATGAAAATTGTCGCTAATGAATTAATTTTTTTTAGTTCTTTCTTTTTTTAATTGTCTTCAAATTATTTCTAACCAAAAAAGACATTTATTTAAAAATTTTTTTAAATAAATGCTTACTTACAGTTAGTTGAAACACTGTTACACGCGGTTACAACGTCGCTCAAAAGATCAGATAATTATTTATGATTTTATAATGAGTTACATTGCTCGTATTCTTTGGGACAGTCAAGTGGTACCGAATATTTTGACGTTATAAGAGAGTTGTAACTAACCGAAGTCACTATGACCGAGTTCAGCAGTATTTGTATGTAGCCCAGCCCCCCCCTAAACTAAAATCCTGGGTGCGCCACTGATGTACCATATAAGGAAAGTATTGTAATCATGAAAAAATTCGACTTCGAGATTTTGGTGTATTTACACGTTTTGAGGTCTTCTGAATTCATTCATGCTATTTTGAAGAGATGTTTTTAAAATAGCTGCGCACCCGCTCTTCATACGGGAAGAAGGGAATATTTTACTACTAAAATCATATCTGCATGTGACAAAACAGAATTTCATTTTTAAAAAAGTTCAAGTAATCTCCTCTGTTGAAATTACTGCGGGATATATTAACGCAAATTAGAATTACTTTTCATTTAGTTGGTTGTAAGACAACCGTTGAAAAAGGATAAACACTTTTAATTTCATGAAATATTTATTAACGTGGTACATTGCGATTTATTCATATTATCCTGACAAATCTAATAATACTACCTATTACGTACATTAATACTATCTATACTCGCTTCTCCCTCTTCAAGGCTCCCTTAAAAGAAACAGCTTAGATTATTTGGCCTCAATGGGATCTTGTGATTCTGTGGCGATTCTTTGCAATTTACGCATTAGCATAAATAATAATCATTTCACATAATGGTTGCCATTAAGGAAACTCTCCATATATATTTAATTTATACATAGTTTTATAAGATTGGCGTATTTAGCGCCGCAAACCATTTCATCTTACTGTGGGGAGAAAATATCCAAGGGGTGCCATTTTAAATATCCATGTATCTAATATAGCGATATCTTTTATATCCTCCATAGTCCTGTCTCCTGAAAAACATCAAACTGTGTAATCTCGAGGAGCTACTTATTCCCATTTTAATTGTGACAGGGCGTTAGAGTTGCAGAGTTCACAAATTTCACGCATTTTTTAAAATTTATGACGTCACTGTTTGACTGCCGTAAAGGATACCCCGGTAGATTGAGGGAGTTAATTTCGATATTTCGCATAATTGTTTTCAAACGGTATCATTAAAACTTTGCGTTGGACCTTTATGGAGGAACGTAATTCAACGTTAAAATAAAACTATACTCGCAACCTGCATGCGTATGTTAGGCAACGCCTACGCTAAATTAAATGCCAAAAATAAAAATAGTAAATAGAAAAATTTTAATATATCGCGCTTTGAAACGAACTTTGTAACTTTTAAAATGAACATTTTCAGCGCCGTGAAAACATTTCAATTTTTAAATAAGCACCGGATTAAAATACCACTTCTAATAATAATAATCGCGAATTTCTTAGTTTATTTCTACAGTAAATTTTAATCAAAATATCGTCTCCCTGTGTTGAAAACAGAGCTGGAATAAATGAGTTAAAATTATGGCGTAATTTTTACGTATCTTAAAGCATTTGACGTCATAGATCCTCACTTGCGAATTGAAATTCTGATATCCCATTTAAAAACTCGATTGGTTGAAAAAACCCTTTTTTTTAATCCTTTCTGTGGCAACAACCGAACATAAATTCTCGTGCCGTGATCGCAATGTAATGAATGGCGTAAGATCGCGTTGATGCTATTAAATTCTAAACATTAGGCTGCATTAAAATTCGTAAAAAATCATCTAATTTACATAATTTTTTCGTTTTTATTTTACAAGAGGGAGAAAAGAATGTTTCACGATTTGTCAAAATATCTAAAAGTTATGACAGATAGAATTCAAGATGCGACAGTTTTAAAATTATTTTACGAAAAAAAATCGCGAAGCAGATGTTTAGTAAAAAAATTCCTAAAAATCGGTAAATCATGTTACGTATTCAGAACAAACTGTCTTTAAAAGAAAATTTCCTCCTCTATCCGATGATACAAATGCCGTTTTGCTGCTAGCGTAATTTCCGCCGTTATTACGAATTAGGTGAGAAAAAATGCCAAAAATCGCTTAAAACATAAAATAAAAAAAATCTAGATCGAATTTTGAAAAAATCGCTTCGAGGTGCACAACTACATATTTACATCTTCCCGAGTACCAAATTTGGTGTTTCTAGGTGTAGCCGTTTGTCCGTAACGCTGCCGACTGACACACACACACACACACACACACACACACAGACACCTTCTTTTATAATAAGTAGAGATAGAGAAAAAGAAAGGAAATATCACGCAATTAGATAAATTATGAAATAACTTTCCGATAGATTTAACCCAAATTTGAACTAACATTTTTGAGAAAAGGGAGAAATGGAACAATGCCTCTGAAGCATTATCACCTAACCTATCGATAGCATTTTTAAACTTCCGAAGACCCAATCAAAAAGAGTCGATAGACATTGAAGGAGATCTGCTGCCGTTGCATTTTACAAATATGGGGAAGGACACATTAGCCATCTGTTAGGCGGTAATCTAAAGCAAATAAGTTTGTGTTAAAGAGTGTTTTATAATTCACGTGTTTTGCAGAATTAAGCTTTTTTGTGTTTTTTTAGTCTCAGATTTAACTTATTCACACAAATAGGAAAAAGACACGAGACAAGTTTCGCGACAGTGCTTTTGTACACGGTCTTGAAACGTTCTGCTGAATATAAAGCGTACACACACGTTTTTCAATGGGAGTAAAATGGTTAAACATGAGTTCCCCAAACCTTCTTACTAAGCATCAGATGTGAGGTGTACAGGGTGAATCTAAACTCTTGGACAAAACTTTAAGAGGTGACAGGGCACATAATAAGGAATCCGAATCACATAGCAATGATTGGTCGGCAACATCGTCTTCATGTAGATGTTAATAATCACTTTGGAAAAAGTGCTGAAACAGCAGTGCGCTTTTCTACTATTGTTCGTCAGAAACCAATATATTTTTCTCCGAAAACAGAAGACTAAAATTCATAGTTTCAAAATTATATTTTATTTCATGGATGAAATGTTTGGAGACGAGCCTATTATTTATGAAACTTGGTTAAGAAATTAGACGAACACTTCAATACTTTTCACAAAGTGATTATTAGCGGTTAAGTGAAAACTGCGTTTTGACCCCACATTGCTCTGTGATTCTGATTCCTTATTATGTGCCCTATCACCCCTTAAAGTTTTGCCCAAGAGTTTAGATTCACCCTGTATACAGCTTTACATTTTTGAGCTTTCCCAAAATCATAGAGTTAACAAATTCGCCCCGCGTCTTACCTCAGGCGTTAAGCCGACCTGCAGAGCTAATTCTGCCTGTGCTTCAACAAAATAAATCTGGTGATCGGGAAAGTCTGTTCTGGGAATGATGGCATTGTTCTCCAAGAAACCCAACGCTGTACAGAATTCGGTCGCAACGAGAGGACCTAAAAAGAAAGTAGAAGATCAGTAAGTTATTGAAAGTTAAGAGGTACAAATCATGAGGGTAGCTACTGTAAATTTAATTTAAAGCAGGGAGTGGTAAGCTCATTGAAAAGTCAGACTAGCTTAGAAAATCTGACATAAAAAAACGGATACAATATATATTCACAGAGTTTATTACAATATTACATGTTTTTCTTTTGAATGTAAATGATAACTAATAATCGACTTTCCCTCAAATGAGTTTATGTTAAGTAAATATTTTAAAACTAGAAGTCAAAACCCGTTGTGGAGACGATTACAACAGGCGCTAGAAAAAAAAATGGACGAAAATGTATCTACACTCAATATAGTTCATCTTCGTCCCCCTAAAATAACTAAGTTCATATTCAGTTTTTATTATATACCCAAATCGAATTTCATGCTCTTCTGGAAACGCGCGGAAACTTTTGGTATTCGAAATATTTCGTTTTGTGGACACAGCCATTCTTGTATCCTTGCAGACGATTTATATGTGAAAAAATATTAAGCTATATAATCTGGAAAAACTAAATTAAAGGGGAATCACATTTTCTTTTCAAAGCCTTATGACCGTGATGACTATGACGTCATATCGATTGCAGCAGCTCATTTTGCCACGCATATGATTCCCTTTTTTTACTTTCGGAAATAAAAGAAAGCTGAAAATAGCAAAAAATCGCTTAAAAATTAGGGAACAGGTGGATTTTCAGATTTTTAATGCAGAACAGATTGTTTTTTATAATTTTATACATAACTAGCTGAAGTACCCGTCCTTGACGGGTTAGTGAATGCAAATTTCCAAAAAGCAAGAACTTTCGTCAGCATTGTAGGAGTACACAGAATGGATGGAGTATGTTGCCAAAGTAAAGAAAGCGAAGTTATAATTTTCATGTATTGTTAAAATATTACAGGTTAAGAGAGTCACTAAGTAATATCATTTCATTCGCTTTAGTCGTAATTATGTGATGCGCGAACGAATATTTACGAATATAGAAATAATTTTCGCAAAATCTCAAAATCTAATCAACATCTTTGAAAAATTGGAAGCCTAGGATTTAAGTTGAGTGACAACCTATCATGTCCCCCAATTTCGTTTCATTCCCTGCAGTCTTTATTTCGTAATGCTGGAACAAAATTTCAGCATTTTAAAACGATTTTCGCAAAATCTCCAAATGTAATCAAAATATTTTAAAAATTCAACGCCTATAAATTAAGATTAGCAACTACCTATTATATCACTAAATTTCGTATCATTCGTATCAGATGTTATTACGTGATGTTTGAAGAAATATAAACGTATTTTGAGAGAATTTCACAAAATCTTAAAATCTAATGAAAATGTTTAAAAAATTGGATACCTATAGTTTATGTTGACCAAACCATCTATCATGTGACCAAATTTCATATCATTCGCTTTAGTCGTTATTACGTAATGCGGGAACAAAGATACACTCAGTTTTAAACGATTTTCGTAAAATCTCGAAATCGGATCGATTTTTTAAAATTAGATGCTTATAGTTTAAGGTGAGTGACCACCTATCATTTCACCAAATATCATTTTTTCACCTTTGCAGTTATCACGTGATGTGCGAACACAAATTTACGCAGTTTGACAGGATTTTCGCAAAATCTCAAAATACAATCAAGATTTTTTAAAAATTGGACGCCTATGTGTTAAGTTGAGTGACCACCTATCATGAAACCCAATTTCGTATCATTCGCTTCAGTCGTTTTTATGTGATGCTTGAACACAAATTTACGCAGTTTGACAGGATTTTCGCAAAATCTCAAAATCCAATCAAGATTTTTTAAAAATTGGACGCCTATGTTTTAAGTTGAGTGACCACCTATCATGACACTCAATTTCGTATCATTCGCTTCAGTCGTTTTTATGTGATGCTTAAACACAAATTTACGCAGTTTGAAACGATTTTCGCAAAATCTGAAAATCTAATGAAAATTTTTTAAAATTCGACGCCTATGTTTTAAGTTGAGTGACCACCTATCATGACACCCAATTTCATATCATTCGCTTCAGTCGTTTTTACGTGATGCTCGAACACAAATTTACGCAGTTTGACAGGATTTTCGCAAAATCTCAAAATCCAATCAAGATTTTTTAAAAATTGGACGCCTATGTTTTAAGTTGAGTGACTACCTATCATGACACCCAATTTTGTATCATTTGCTTCAGTCGTTTTTACGTGATGCTTGAACACAAATTTACGCAGTTTGAAACGATTTTCGCAAAATCTGAAAATCTAATCAAGATTTTTTTAAAATTCGACGCCTATGTTTTAAGTTGAGTGACCACCTATCATGACACCCAATTTCATATCATTCGCTTTAGTCGTTTTTACGTGATGCTTAAACAAAAAAAGCGTCACGGACAGAATGACAGAATGACAGAATGACAGACAGACAAACATAGACCCCTGTGTGGGAACAAATAAATAAAACAAAATTGTAATCGCCAAAATGTAACTTCTGAACGAAAAAAAAAAACCTCCTGAAAAATTAATCTATACATGTACATAAAATGAATGTGTAAAGTCTACAGAATGTTCATACCAGTTCGATTATGTATATATTGCGCAATATTAGCCGGATTTGTGACCTTTTTAGTCACTTTAGGTATGTCACGGTTGAAAACAAATGTGACAGGAGCACCGGGATGGTCTTGTAAATTTTTTCCGACTGGAAGATCTGCAATTACAGGAATCTGAAAAAATAAAAAAATAAAATGTGGTGTTGTATCTAGTAATGCGAAATATCAAACATTCTGAAGTTATTACCCTAGAGACATACTAAGTAGCTAAATTATTAGGGACCCTACTCGTTGCTTTAAGGGGTCAGGTACCTTTAAGCGTTGAAAATCTCCACGAAAATAGACCATAACTTCATTTGCAATAGCTCTACAAATAACTATTCTGTAAACTTTCAATTTTTAGCAGTTATTTAGGAAGCTCTTATATACTTTTTGCAGCTCGTAGAATAGTTCTACCTATTAAATTAAATTTTCTATAATTATAAGTATTCGAGCTCATTTTTTGCTTCTTTATAGTCTTGCGGGCAGCATTTCATAAAATATATATATCACAGTAACTTAAAAATTTCAATACATAAAGAAAAGTATCCTTAAATTAAAATGACGAAAAAGAATTTTGTTGTGATGCACGTAACGTTATAATTTTTGCATTTACTTGCACAATTATGCAAATGATAGTTATAAAAATTGCAACTACTCTTTTTTTGAAAGGAAAGAAGAGTCCCACCAAAATTATTTTTCGCCATTTTAATAAAAATCTATTTTTCTATGTCTATAACAATTTTTAAGATAATGTGATACATATATTTTATGAAATGCTGCGCGCAAGACTATAAAGAGGCAAAAACTGAGCTCTAATATTTTTAATTATAAAAAATTTAATCTAGTAAGTAGAACTATTCCAAGAGCTCTAAAAGGCTAATAAAAGCTTTCTAAATAAATGGTGAAAATTGCAAGTTTTACAAATCATTACTTTTGAAGCTATTAAAAATAAAGGCATAGTCTTTTTCCGTCGATATTTTCAGTGCTCAAAGGTACTTGACCCCTTAAGTTTGTTGCATGTTGGGAGGTGATCGCCGAAGTACTGATCACCACTAAGAGGCAATTGATTGAAACTCTCAGATCAGAGAATTTCATCATATACCGAACTCAAAATGAAGAATTTGGGAAGTGGGCGAGCATGTCCCGAATAAAGACTGCAATTGAATCAAAGGGTGGCACAACTAAATACTAAAATTATTTTTACAAGATTTTCTTTGAATGTACTGGGTGTCCATAGTTAATTTTCCCTTAATCAGAGTTTGTTCAGCAAAAACCGGTGGACAGAATGCTGCCGAAGCATCTCGAAACATTAATGAGACCCAGTTAAAGAGATTTGCGTGAAAACAAAAAAGTTCAAAAAATCACCATTAGGTGACGTTTTAAGATGTTATTGTTGCTGATATGTGAATTCTTTCATCGTTCAAAGGTATGAAACATGTGCTTCACAACATCTTCCTAATCTTTTTAGCTTGCGAAAGGTTATTTTTTGGTTTTATACACATTAAAATGTTGTGAAACGACACGTAGTGGTGATTTTTTGAACTGTTTTTTTCCCCATGTAAATCTCTTTCCCTTGGTCTCATTAAGGTTCCTGCCAATTTGCTAGCATTCTGACCATTGATTTTCGCTGTACATAGCACTGAATACTAAAACTGGACACCCTGTAAATATTGATTTTACAAAAAAAAAAAAAAAAAAAAAAAAAAAAAAAAAAAAAAGGATGTACCGACCTACTATGTTCTTTTTATGGTGTAAATAGAGTACTCAGCTATGAATAAAAAATACTTACAAAACCTAAAATCAGGTTTTTACTCAAAAAATTAGCTTACACAAGAACATACAAAAGCATGAGTACTCTCCTTAATAATTTGGCCACCTGCTGTAATTTTGTACAGAATAAATTCCACACTTTGTTAATCTGAACAGATATCAAACATATCAAACCTTACTCTGAAATGTAGTCAGCTTCCCATGGTATTTGAAAATAAGAACTATCATTAGGACCCATAACGCCAAAATTAGCTGTAATACAAAGCTGTAATGTCGTTTAAATAAAGAGGTGAAATCTATAATATTTCACCTACTTTTCACTTTTATCATTCATCTACTTTAAGGTTGATTTTTCTAATACAAATTACACATCCTTGCAATCTGAGAATTTATTTTTCCCCTGCGAAGTTTTCTTATATTAAACTTTGATCACGGATCAAAATACAAGAGTAGGTATCTTCACGGTAAGAAAAAAAATATTATCTGAAAGGAAATTGGAAGCCAGTAGGTACTTCCTCCACGGAGCTTTACGATCGAATTTTTTGATCCGTGCTTGTGAAAAGCAATCTTGTGGCAGCAAAATAGATTTTATTTTTATCAAGAAAAACTAGACTCAATGCATTTCACTTCTGCCAACTTAAAAAAATTATTTAATTTTTAACATTTCTACAGTTTCCGTAATAACGGAATCCATTGCTTCTACTGAAGTTGTTAAATTCAACCATCCAATGAAACTGAAGTCATTTCTACATCTATTAGACTCGGGAAAGGAAAATATCTAAATATTAAACAAATAGAGCATTAACTTACAGGTGCTTTAAAAAACTCGGAAATTTTATGCAGCTCTAGCTGTTTTGCGAGTTACTTTCTTTGCATGTGTGACAACATTCTCTCAAACATTCAGTGAAAAGCAACTTTCTGCCAGCAAAGTAATAATTATTTAGATTAGGGAAAATGATACTACATTTCATCTTTCTCCACTTAAAACAAGCAATTAATTTCATATGACAATGAGACAAAATTTTTCTGAGATAAGCATATGTATATATATATATATAAGCTATCTATCGATTTATTTATTTTTTTATCATATTAGTTGTTTTAACAATCCCCATTCCCATGCGAAGAACATGGAACTTCAGCTAGGTCAACTAAGTAGGAAATAAAACAAATTACAAAACAAGAAATATTGAACAAAAATCACAATATTATTTAAAATTAATTTAATTTAATTAATTTAATATACAAAACAAACTTATTCTCTGAACTTTTAAAAGCATGTGATCTTTAGATGAATATTAATTTTTATGCTTACCCCATGTCGTTCTAATTCTTCCCTTGGGCCTATGCCAGATAACATGAGTAGCTGGGCTGTGTTGGTTGTTCCTGCAGCCATTATGACCTCCCTCCTTGCTTTAACTTCCCATGTTGCTCCTTGATGGTCAAACCGGACACCCACAGCTCTACGGTTTTTAATAAGTATCTACATTTAGGGATAAAAGAAAAAATGAAAAAAAAAATGCACTTGTAAGTAAAAATTTATAAGATCTTTACATTAAAATTTTTGTCAATAAAACACTTTGATGTCAGAAGGTTTCTGGCACTTTTCATTATTTTTAAGAAAAGAAATTGGAGGATATGCATTTAAATTTGTTTAACAGTTAACTTCAAAATTTTTTTTTATTCGTAATGGAAAAAGCATAGGCATAACTTACTAAGGGCAAGGGAGGCAATCTCCCCTCCCTCCCGACTCCTAAAAACAAAAGTTCAAGAAAATTCAGATATTACCTTCTTTAAAATATTTTAAATTCTTTCAAACGTTTCAATTAGAAGGAATCCATTGGACCCATATCTGACGAGCTCAGCGGCCATAAAACCGAGTCCCCCCTAAATCTAACCCACTGTCCAATTTAATGTTTCTAATTAATTTTCCTTGCATAGGCTATGAGGTCATACTTTGTGTTTCCTATATTTCTCGAAAGTTATGGGCCTTGCGGTACAGTTCTTTTTTTTATGTACTACCAACGAGGAATCTGACTGTGCAGAGTTTGGACGGTATTTATGAGGCACCCTGTTTATCTATGTATATTAAACTAAAAGGTTTGTAGACAGTATTGAAAAAGACGACAAACGTCTTTAGTCGGTGCTAGAGTTTGAAGTTGACACCGAGAAACTCTCGGGCTTAGACTTCAAAGTGCAAATAATATCATTATTTATAACTTCGGGAAAAATATATAATAAAAAAAAATTAGGGTGACTGCTTATACATTAGCAAGTGATTTTTTTTATGCTTGAAAAAATCCCTGTTTATGTGAATTACGTTAAAGAACGTAAAACTGTTAAAAACATATGAAAATACGATTATTTTTAAATATTTTGATTTCAGGGTGAAGCACAAAAATTACAACTTTTACAAAACATCAAATTTAAGAAAGACAAGGTATAAAGAATGAAAGTTTCAACATTAAGAAAATTTTAGTGAAAAATTAAGATATTTCATTTCTGCAAGAGATTTTTTAAAACATCTTTCTCTAAAAGTTTCTTAAGTGTTGAAACTTTCATCTCTTTATAGCATGTCTTTGGTGGAATAAATTTTATTTTATGCCTTTTAGGCCTGTACAATAAAAAACGTCTACTGTATTTTTTTCCCTTTAATTTTTATTGGAAATAATTTTAATAGATGGAAAAATTTTAATGAATTTAATTTCATTTTTAACTAACTTTAGCGCCGTTAACTCTTAACAACTATCATATTTGACTTGCGGACTTGGATTTATTTTTTAAAGTTATTTTATTTACATAACTCAGTCGAGATTCAAAATCTGGCCGTATATGCAAGCGGCCCATGTCGAATTCACTGAATGCCATTCAGCTTATGCCAATGTGTTGAAAAGTTGAAATAGAGGGGTTTTTGTTTTAGCGTGACACCAAGACACGAATGACAAAAATCTAAATAATTTCAATGAAAAGCTTCTAATTAGAACAATTAACGCTTTTACTCGACAAAAAAATTATGAAAACATTTGACGATTCATTACTTCAAATAACTAAAAAAGAAAAATAATTTCATTAGATTCATTAGTATAGTTCATTCCCTGAACCAACTCCTTTAGAGTACTTTACCGAAAGTTTCATAACATAGCAACTATAGTGTTTTGATTAAGATATTTTGCATTAAAGCAAAATTTTAAAAATCAAATTTTGTGAAAAAAAAAAAAAACAGCAACTAAGCTTAAATACTAGGTTTTATTCTATGAAGTGACTGATATTACTATTCTTCTAATTCAAGTTCTAACCAAGCTAACAACAAAATGTAAACTGATTTAGAAAACTATAGTCTGTTCGCCGAGTCGAGAGAACGAAACTAAATAATGGCACATGTAAACTGGCGAAAAGTAAGCACCTGGCATTTTGCCAAAGCGCCAAACACAGTATGAATTTCTGCTTTCTTCCATTTACGCTGTTAGGCGCATTTAACCTTTCTTAACTCCAAACTAGAGATTGGTGAAAAAATATGTAATTCTTTGGTAACCCGTTTGTTTACTTTCGTTCTCTCGTTTCCGCGAACAGACTATAGAACATTCAGGTTTGAAATTAGTCAAGAATAGGAAATCGAATATTTGTCGGAAAATTGCATTTTAAAGGTAGACAATTAATTTAAAGGGGAAGTCATATACAAATGTGGAATGAACAGAGAAAATGTATGAGACTATTCTGACCATACCTTTCGAACGAAGGCTAAGGGTAAAATATCCAAATTAGTTCGATTTTCGGCGGGCACCAGATAAGCCTTTGCTGTGCTGCATCGTTGTCCGTGCCTCAAGGTTCCTTGTAGATCGTAAAATCCTGTAGCATGAATAAAATTTAATATACCGGGTGGCTATAATTAAACTTCTCCTGTAAGTAGCATCCTACAGCGCAAACGGATGGACGGAATACAACGGAATTTTGCATATGAGCTGTACACGAGATGCCTTCATGGAATTTCGACAAAAAGATTTAGTTCAAAACATGTCCACTATGTGGGGCTTTGTATGAAAAGCAGCAAATTTAACAACGGAAATGGCTAATTAGATATGTACAGACAGTTTCAACATTTATTCACTAGTTTTTTAGCCTTTTAAAACTTATTTGGGTCATTTTAAAGCTGATTTCATCATACAAAGCGCCACCTCGTGGAGATTTTTTTGAACTAATCTTTTTATAAAACTTCCTTGAGCGCATCTCGTGCATAGTCCACATGCCACATTTGGTGGCAATTGGCTCACCCGTTTCAGCTGTAGAATGCTGTTTATAGGGGAACTTTAATTATAACCAACCTGTGTGAGTTTAGTGACATTTTGGGAAAAGAAAAGACTATAGAAAAAACATGATTATAGGTATGTCGAACACTTAAAGTTGTTCAAAAACTGCTTGTCAAGAATCTCTTGTTTCCGTGCACATTACAGGTTGATTCAAAATTAGTGTGACCAATTTTTAAACCATATAACTATTTATGGTAAACTTTAATCGCTTTTCCACCAATTTTATTTTAAAAATGAAACGTTCAAATTACCAATCGAACTATTGTTATTAGCCGGAGTAAATTATGGCTCCAAAATTAGATCCCCAAACCCGGAGCGAAATTTTAAAGCTTTTGAAGGATGATTGCTCAAATTCTGTTATGAATAAAGCATTTAAAATGCAGAAAATGTGGACAAAAGCAAATCCTTTGTGAAAAACATAAAAGAAAGGTGAAGAGATTTATCAACGTAGAAAATCCTCTGCCTCAAAGAGCTTTAGCAAAGGAACTACAGGTATCCCAGTCGACTATTTGCCATCAGATAAAGAAAATTGGCTATAAAAAAGTCTGTCATCAAAAGTCTGTCTGTCATCAAATGTCTGCAAAGACCGTAAAAAAGAGTAGAAAAACGAAGAAAACGTTCTTGGCCTCTGTACTTAATGTTATGCAAAGGTAAATACAAAATATTGATGACTTCGGAAAATATTTTTATTTATTAATAAATATTAATAAACATAAGTCAATATATCTTGAATTTTTGATACTATTTTACGCTGTTTTAATTCATTTACTTCAATATCGGTTCTACAAAATAATTAATTTTACTGAAGCAGTCGCTTGATGAAATTGATAATGAAAACAATTTTTCACCTGTAAAATTTAGAGAAACAGCATGATTAGCTTGAAGCTTGAAAGTGCATGTCTAATTTTTTGTAACGCTTTTTTAAAGCACATGTAACATTAAAATTAAATTAAAATGAAAGAGTTATTTGTTATGAACAGTTTTTGAAAATTTTCTATTAAATATTTTAAGCGGCGATTTATATTATGTTGTGATAAAAAAAAAGGTAACATAAATTATCATAAAATTACCGTTTTGATTATTGTTTATGAAAACAAAAAATCACGTTTTAATAATTTTTTAATGACTTTCATGTTTCATTGATGGAAAAGTAGGTTCGGAGAAAATGTAAGTGTTCCAGGCTACATATATTCCACACAGTATAAGTTTACTGACATATTTATAGGAGGGTCTTCTGACTCAAGAAACTAAAATTCCGTAAAGAATAGAATAGCTGATTTTCATAGACTGAGAATTTTAACTCTATTTTACCTGTCTGAGTGTATGCATTAGAGTCCACAACTTCGTACCCCATTGACTGGATTGTTTTGAAAATCGGATCTTTAAATTCTGGCTGGTACCGAGGTCTATGCACAGTCTGGGGTCCTCCCACACCATGAAAACCTGTTAAAAAATACGAAAACATCACGACAAATCGAATGCATGCAGAATACGGAACAGCATACAAAATTTCTAGTGCCAAATGATGGTTGAACTATGTATTATTAAATAAACGGAGAAAATTTAATAAGTACACAGCATAACATTCACCATTATCTAAAACTGTTTAATCAACAATAGTTAAGTTAGTTGATTTATTTTTTTGGAATTACCGATAAAATAAAGATGCGGTTAGGAAAAGGATATTCCAGAATATAATAATTTAATAACTATATTTTAATAGTTACCGTATTTTGCACATGCGATAGATAAATGACTTCTAGATTCAGCCAGAAAGATATGGATGCTGTAACTTGTATTAACAAAAATAACATACCGTTAGATAAATATTCTGGATCCTTGTTATCTTCTAACTTGATAAAGTAGGGTAAAACGTCTTCATAACTCCAGCCTTCTGCTCCCTCAGCCGCCCACTGATCGTAGTTCTTTCGGTTTCCTCGAACGTAGAGCATTGCATTCAGAACACTGGAGCCACCGAGAGTTTTGCCACTTGGCCACACTACTTGCTGTGGAATAAATGTACCGTTATAGTCTTGGACATAACCTCATTAAAGACAAGAATAGTTATTTTTAAAATTGTATTAAAGTGAAAGAAATAATTAACCCTTTAAGACGCTCGGTGTACTCACTCTATATCAAAACTCTGACATTTTGACTGTCGATTGTAAAAATACTCAAATATTAGTCAAATTTGATTTCAATGAAATACTTAAGGGTAGCATAGTTACTACACGATAATTCCTAACTTTTTAGTACATAATTTAGTAAAAATCGTCAATTATTTGTAAAAATGTTGTCAGAATTGTTTTTGCCAATAGTGGCATCTGCTGTAAACTGGAAAATATTATGATAATGCATCGATGTAGAAGAACAGCTTTATCAACTGAATAAGTGGTTCAAAAGGTAAAAAAGTACAACCGTTGCCATCGCTTGATTTAACATTTTGACTGACAGTCATTTTCTCTGTTCTTCTTCAGCTCTGTGGTATACGATTAGTGATTCGATCGACCGCCATGAAGCTGGTAATTAAATCGAGCGATGGCAACAGCTGCACTTTTTCAGCGTTAGGCAGTATAACCAGTTGTTCTTCTATATTGATGGAAAAAGATTGCGCTTCAAAGGGTTAATACGGATACAGCTCGACGTCAAACGTCAGACACAGTTGATATTTATGTAATGCACAATGTAACAGTTTTCTAATAACAAGAATATTTTAATAAACGATTTAATTGCACCTGTAGAATTTCAGGCGGCTACAGTTTCTCAGTTTAACTTGAAAGAAAAAGCAACTACATTTATTTTGATTTTTATGAAAACCTGTTTCATGATTTACTTTCATTATACAAAAGAATAAATTTCTGTTACAAAATATAATTTATTTTTCTGAAGATAGATCTAAAGAAATAGCAAAAAGTGCGCTATGCAGTAAAATAAAAACGTTAAAATAACTAATTTAAGACTATATTTGACATACCCTTTTGATTAATCCATTCCCAGTGTGTTTCTGAGGGGCAGTTCTGTATTTCCAGTCTATGTCAGTAAACCAAAAGAATCTTCCAAAAGCCGGTACTTCCGTTAGCAAGGGGGGTGGTTTACCAGCTTCCAGCAGTAAAACTGATACACATGGTATTTCGGAGAGTCGAGCGGCAACGACTGAGCCGGCTGAACCTCCACCAACTGAAATAAGAATCCGTAATATCATAGTTAGAGAAAATATAACATGATGCGAGATAAAATGCCTGATTATGAACTTTAAAAGTAATGTAAAGAGTACATTGTTTACTTCGCAGAAACGCGAGATTTCAAATTTCTGCTGTGCATATATTACTGACCACAAAGACACACACACACATATTACAAAAATGACTAATAAAAATGTTTTGATAAATTGTAAATAGGTTTTCAAGTTTTTAACGAAACCGCTTACGGCAGTAAATTTAACGTGAGAGCACTTGGTGGCTTGAAGAATGTCAATAGGTGTATTTTAGTTCTTGCCATGTATTGTCCTACTTTCAAGCTGTCACACTAAAAGCAGCATCTGTGTGAGGAAATCTTTGAGTGTACTTTAAGTGTATCAATATCTTCAAATAGTGTTTCAAACAATCTGTCCTTTATATAACCGAGGAGTGATTTAAAAAAAAAAAAAAGGTTACAAGTCGAGTAAAGAAACATTTATTAACAATAAACAGACAATACAAAATGGGAATTAAGAGGTATACGTGCCAATCACTTTTCGACGGAATCACTATTTAGACATTTATCAGAACCCAGAACCAACTTGTTTAACCCGTCTTGGTACAATTCAGGTCCCTGTGCATTGAGCCAGGTGTCGGCGGATGTTTTCACATCACTGTCTGAAGAGAACTGTGTGCCGGATAAGTGCTCCTTCAACTTCGGAAACAGGAAATAGTCACTGGGGGCCAAATCTGGGCTTATGGGAGTGACTCCAGATTTCTCACCTGAAACAATTCCTGCGTTGCTTGAACAGTATGGGACCTGGTATTAAGGATGACACCTTCACTCAACATGCCCGACATTTCTCAACAATATGTAGTTTTCAAATGCTGCGGCTTGTAACCTTTTTTACCTGATCATCCCTCGTACAAGAAAAAGTCTAAAGGAGTAAAATCTGATGAGCATTGAGGCTTTTGTTGCTCCATCCCTTCCCATCCACGAAATTTGTCGTCCAAGGGATAGACTATTTGGAACACCAGTTGAAATTGTCGATAGAGTCAAAGTTAGAGCAAAAGATGCAGTGTCTAGTCTGCAGTTGTGAAAAACCGTCACCTGTGACTGCCAAAATGCAAGACATTACGTGGCGAGAACTAAAATACCGTATAAAAATTCTTGGGACTATAAAGGATATTCACTTATTCATTTTGAAATTTACTGAGGCAAGCGGTTTTTATGCACTTCATGAATGTCTTTTACAACAGAGCAAAACCGTCATATGCCAAATTATAAAAGTTTTTTACAACAAATATTTTGTAATCAGGGAAAGACCACATTGTATTATACATACATGCTCCGAAAGATTCAGAAGTCAGGAAAATATTGCCGTTTGCACAGAAAATATGAAAATTAAATCAATTGTTTTGTTAAAAGTGTTGAAAAAATAGACATACATTTTAACTTTTTAAATGCAGCTGGCATTACTCGATTACAGGTAGTGAATTGAACATAATAGCAGACGGTGTGGAAAAAAGAAATTAAAATTATATTTGATGGATTTTTGAAGCAGCTTTTAGTAGTCATTCATAAGAGCTCACTCTTTAAGAAGAATCATTTCTTTCTTTTCGTAAAATAATGTCACCCATACAGTCTGATCTGTCTCCTCATGGTTTTTGGTTGTGAAAATACTCACTGTCAATACAGAAAGACATATATCCGACAGTGACTGCGCAATTAAAGTAAGGTTGCTGAATTCTGCTAATAATTTTGATACTGATTGATTGTTAACACTTTCACGTTTCAGGAAATGTAAACTGATAATTAAACGGATTTGTCCTATGCAATGAAGCGCCATTTGTCCGTAGAAAATGTACAGTATCACTGTAAACATCATTATTATATTTTATCCGAAATTACGCTAAGTTTTGATAATTCGTGTGTAACTTTATTTTTCAAATTATTAATTTGGAAAGTTGGTTTCTTATTGATTTTGGAAGTTTTACTAGGGTACTTTATTACCCCATGTACAAATTTCTGGGAGGGGTGTGTTATAGAAGGACCAATTTTAATTAGGTGGCAAAATGTGGTCCTTAAACGTCGCGTCGTCTATATGCAGTAGTTAGCAGTATAGTCTTGATGTGCTCGCCGAGTTTCTCAATTATGTTTCAGAAACAGTAGGATTGTTTTCCGAAAATTTCATCATTCGCAAGAAATTAGATTTCTCAATTATCCATTTTAGTAAGTTCCTTAACTAGATATTGAAGTTAACTAATTTTTCGAAAACCAAGATAAGAAAGTTTGCTAATGTTTCATAACTATCTTTTCAGAGTGATTATAAATTAATTTATGAAGACGACTTTCGTGACGCCACAATCTTAATGTATTTCTAATTCGTCTTTGAATAGCCTATCCTACTTAGAAATTTATACATGTGATAGTGAATGATTCTGCTTACTCAAAGAATGCAGTGTAAAGGTGTACATATATATTCAATGTTTTCCAACTGTTGTTCTTGTGGACATCAATTCTCTGGGAACATTAAAAACCCATTTCATTATGTTGACATGATAGCAGAAAACTTATAATAAAGGTGAATTCCGTGAAGGAATTTATTATCATTATTCTAAATCTTATCCATTCACTTTTAGTCTCTAAAAGCTATGGAACGAGCTGGAGGCAACACTAGATTTAGTTTCTGTAAATTTCCTCTTGAAAAGTAGCTCTATATTTATTGAACGACCTGTTCCTGTTACATGCAGTATTCATTTCTCTGAGGCAGAAGAGAGACTTCCTTGGATTATATTTCACTCATCTGTCTTGATTGTTTGTGGATCAAGGTTTTTCAAACTACGCTCTTTTCATAGATAACAAGTGATCTGCGAAAAAATATTTTGTTTCTTCAGCCTCCAATTCACTAGTCTTAAATTTACACAAGGTACTCCGCCAAGATCCTCTAAGTGCTCCAATGGGGGCAAAAAATTTTACAAACTGCGGTTTAGATTATGGTCTACGTCAACATAAGGAGGCTGAAGATACGTCGCGTGTGTCCATTCGAATTAGTATAAGTTTTAATTGTACCATTTATACCCACGTGATTTGTTTGTAGGCAACTAAACTTATGAATCCTTTTCGTATTGCATTTAGAATAATTGAGATCGTTGCCTTTCAAAAATATTCGAAATCAGTCGTGCCGGTAATTTTAAGATAAAACAATTATTTCGGATGTACAACAGGTGTAGTGGTGCAGCCATATCGGAAGGAGAAAACGGAGTGTCTGAACCAAACTAATTTTTCTTTAAAAATGGACTCTACTCTTCTAGGGAGCCGATCCGAGAAAAATTTAGTGCCAAGTGCCCAACACCTTTTGATTTCTGATTTTTAGTTAGACGTTTTACGGCTACTTTATGTATAATTTCCCAATTGGAGGGGGGAAATGACCCACCCATTTTTCACTAGGTCGCCGTTCGTTGTACAGCAAAGTTGCACAGACCAATTTTTACGAATAAGAATGCGTGCCATTTTTACCTTTTTTTAAATGGCTGCACCTTATTATCAATTCATATTCCAAAAAGCTACTTCTAACCACGGATATTTATTTTCATTATGTTACAGAAAGGAATAATGAATTGCGCTCACAAAATTTCTCTTTCAATTTTAAAGTAGTTTTCCATACTTTAATTAATATCTTATTTAATATTAAGAAAAAAAAATCCCCTTCTATTAGTACGATAAAAATTTCAAATATAGTTTGCTATTGTTATAATTTTTAAAATAAAATATTAATATGAACTATAAATTATGATACTGATACTCGAATTGACACATTTGACGGGAATTGGCGAAGAAAATAACTGATGTGCAAAATTTCATACTTTTCTGTTGAGTAATTGATTTTATATTAATTAAAGTGGGTTACTTTGATAAGTAAAGGACCGTTATAAATTAGTAGGTAGATTAAAAAAGTATGTTGAAAGGTATTCATTTATAATGAAAGTTTATTTTAGATATAAATTGTTTTTGAGTTAGTGACATTAAACAATAGCAGATTTTCAAGCAAAAAAAAATGGAGATTAAAAAACTCCATTTGTTTTCACTGGGGAAGCTTGGGTAACTTAGCCATCTTATGAGCTCCGTTTTCAAACATTTTAGTCAGACTGTGTACATCGATCTAATTTATTGAGTTTACTATTAATAAAATATCACACGCGGTTCACAAATCAAAAGAAGTATACCATTTTTAAATACATTATTAATCTAGATAATAAACTTGAGTAATACAAAAGCTCTCAGATTTATAACTTGGGTGCATTCATTTCATTTTTGTAATAATGACGCAAAAATTAGGAGCAGATTAGCTATTTGAATGGGAAAGAATTTCTTACAACGAGGACAAATTTTTAAAAATGAAAACATGATTCTTCACTATCCAACTCTGATTAACGCCTGTATGCTTTTTAGGCAGGAATTATGAAAATGCAGTCTACCGGAAGAAGAAGAAAAAGAAAAATGATAAAATAACAAAAGGTAAATTAAAATTCTAATTATTTAAAAGTAAAACAAAAGAATAAAGACGAAATTAGTTTTACTTTAGTTTGGCTATTGAATCTATGATCGTTAACCATGCTAGTGAAATTTATTCCCAATAAGATCAAAAGCAGTTTATTTTTATGAAGATTCTTAGGTTATTAAAATTTTCGATTTAAAGGAATAGCCGATACTACCGATTTTGTACCATGTCTGTTCATATATGGGTCATTTTCAAAATTCGGTGCCATTTGCTGTTCGCGTGTAATATATATATATATATATATATATATATATATATATATATATTTTAGAATGCATAAGAATACTTAAATTATTTTTTTTTTATCATGGCTTTATCAGACAGTTTCCAGTACGGAAACAATAGATTAAAAAACATGATACTGAAGAATTAAAAAAAAAAAGAAACGTGTAGAGAATATACCGAAATATAGCAGTCTGAATCATAGAACATAAAACGTGTCACTCAGAATTACTGCCGAAATACTAAAATTTCTGAGGAGATGCTTTGCGAAATAGAGTTCAAATTACACTATGAAAAGGTTTTTATAAGGTTTTAATAAAAGTACAAGACTTTTGAAAATTTAATACAGCTACACTGCATACAGCTACACACAGCTACATATAATACATTGATGTCATGTCTGTTACCATACATTATTTTCAACTTTTTAACCAACAAAATTGAAATTTAATAATAGCAACATCTGTTTAGCATTAGAATGTGGTCAAAAGAGAAATATAAGCAGACATCATGGGTTTTTGGTATTTGACTGAAAAAGCAAAACCTTATTTGTGATAAGTATTTTTATTGCATGTCATGTCTGTTACCGTAATTAGTTCTACAAAATATATTTATTTATTTGTTAATTTTATTAATTTATATAATTAGTTTTTTAGTTTAAATTAATGTATCTTTATATATTCTTGTGGAATTACTAAGACTCTTTTGCATGTCATGTCTGCTTATCATTTTTATTTAGTTGAAATGTCATGTCTGTTACTATAAAAGTAACAGACATGACAAACAAAAATTTACAAAAATATAAAAAATATTTGTAAACTGAAAATACAAAATTATATGGACAAAAGGACTGTATACTTATGTAATATATAATTTTGCATTATTTTGCGTTGAACAAAGGTGCACAAATTTCAAAGAAAACGTCCGGTAATAGACATGACAAATTTCATCAAGTCTGATAATGGAAACACGTAAAAAAAAATAAATAAAAGAAAAAAATGCATGAATAATACTAAAACAATGTTCAGAAACAAGGTATGTTTTATACTATGGAAAAAACTACTTATTTTTTTAAATTGTATTTTTGCTTCTTAATTTCCAAATGGCGCACCCAATTTTGAAAATGGCCCACATACGAGATTTGAAATCACAGGTTATTGAAACAATTTTCATGAACTGAAATGCAAAGGTTTGAAAAAGCATATCGAATCTTATTGATAAGACACGCTAAGAGCTTAGTCTGTTATTCATTTTATTTTATAATTCGAATACTAAAAGGTATATTAGCCTATAATTATTTTTAATAACTGTCATGCATTCAATGTTTTCGTTAAAAAAGCACAGTGCTATAATTATGCTGTATTTGTCATATGCTGAATTGTTAATTATGTCACGTACCAAAACAACGAGTGGAAAGCTTAATTTTGACTGCTTCATGTGTTCAACGGCTGAAAGAGTGACTGAAAAGAGGTGCTATAATTAGGGATAGCAGATTGACTTATTAATAAATATCAATACGCAAACACTTAAAGTTGTTAAAAAGAATTTAATATTTCTTGAATTTCTAATGTTTTAGTAATATTAGAATGCTATCGTGTGTGACTTACGTTTAATGCTTATGCGTTATTTCCCATATTTCTCCTAACGCTGTGTTTCCCAACCACCGGTCTGTAGACCGGCGGCGATGCCGCTTAGGTCCCTCAGACTTTCCTGTCGGTCCACGTTTTTGAAAGTTATTAAAAAAGTAGGAAGCAGAAAATTTTTCACAAACTAAAAATTATACTTGCACAGCATTTGATTTAAGAAGTTAAATACCTATTTGTAAATTTCTTACTATTTTTGATTGTCATCCACGAAATATTTTCCTAATACTTTCTAATTTTTCCTACTTTATCCAATTTGCAGATATAAAAGGACGGAAGTTTTGAGAAATATTGCATCGAACGCATGGAGCAAAGAATATTAAATTTTCTTCCTCTAATCAATGTGTTATTGCTTTTTTTGTTATAGTAAAATATCTTACATTTTTAGCAGTTTAACTGCTGTGAAGATTTTTGTTGTATCATAAAAACTACGCACTCGATCACTGAAATAAAACTAGTGCAGTAGCATCGTCTCTAAAAAATTAAAGTTAAAAAATAAATTCTAACAATTTTTAACAAATTCTACTAATATTACAAATGCGAAAGTTGTTTGTATGTTTTTTACTCTTACAAACGTTGAAAGGGCCGGACGGATTTGAAGGAAAAGCGGAATGGATATCCTATGTATTAATTCAAGGTATAAGCTATCTTTTATCCCGCAAGGAAGGGGGAAAAATGTTCACAGCCTTATTAACATCATTATAGAGCAATTACAGTTTAAGTACTGTGACTATTAGAGCCGTATACAGAAAAATCATATACAGTTACAAATGAAAAAATTCACAGATATTAAAAATGTACTTGTATTTATGAAAAACGAAACAGATCAGTGCACCAATGATTGAAATCAGCGTACAATTGTTTCCGGAAAATTATGCCCTAACACCTGATACACCCGGGCAAAGCCGGGCTAATATATTATATTTATCATTTAGAAAAAAAAAACAGATTTTTCTTGATTAAATTATTTGACTTATTTCATTCATTGTTTTAGTTTTCTAATCGATTAAGCTTACACACACATTAAATAAAATAATAGAATAATGATAAATAAATCATTTCAAAAATTGATCTGGAAGAGGTATGTGAGTAAAAATTGACCATTCGTGAATATTGAGTTCATGCAAAAATACAATTATTGAAACAATTCAGCATTAAATGCCCAAAATAATACAACTAAACATCACTTACCTACAATGTAGTCATATTCGCCTTTTATTGTTTTGGCTGTGTCAGGCGAGTGCTTTTGATGCTTAATAGACTCCAGCAGCGATGGCAACATAAACACGGACTTCAGCAAACCGAAAAGATTCATCGTTTATCCCTAAGAAAATAAAACACCACTCATTACAAAGCAGCAGTTCACAAATGTATCCGAAAAAGAACTAGCATCCCAACATGCAGCATTTACCCTTCGACTGAGTTCAGTCAGCCCTTCTCTACAGCGGGAACTGGATGAGAGAACCGGTGATAAAATTTTGACAAGAATTCTCCCCACCTCACGTCTGTTCATCAACAGGTTATTTTTTCCCTTGTCAAAATGGGTCACTATAAACAGTATCAAAAGCTGAACCATGCCTTGATTTTCCAGAATAATGCCCGAGGAACTTCCTGATGGACCGGCCACATTAAATATTTTTGTCGGTCAAGATTTTTTTTACAATTTTTTTGCGAGTACAGAAGCATGACAGTTCAGTTTCACATGCACAAGAAAATTGAATGAGTCGACCTTTTAAAATTGATTATACTTAATTAGTATTTTGTGGAAATATAACTTAACGCTTACTGAACTTTGGTAAATTTAGGTAAATGTTTTATGTTTGTGTATATTTTAATAAGTTTATCAGATTCCAAATTATAAAAATATAAAATAATAATTTGTATAAAAATAATTTGCCTGGCTCGAAAATTGTTTTCGGCTCAGGATTCTTTATAAATTCATCCAAATAACTTACTTTTTTTGCGTGTATATGTATAACAAATTGATTGATAAAATAATAAATAAAACAGCGTTTGTTACGAATTGTAAGCACTCCCTGAAATTTTTTCTCGTCATAAATTTTTCTAAACAAATTAAATATTTTACCATTTTCTTTAGCACTAAAGGAATATGGGATTAATACTGACTTATACTGAAAACATACTCGGTAATATTGCGTTATAATATTGACACCGATCTTTATTTTTATTTCCAAACCTACATAGATCTAAATATTAATATCTGTAATTCATTCAAAATATTTCTTACGATATCTATTATATAAATGTGAAAGTTTGTTTGTTTGTTTGTTTGTTCGTCCGGGAACTCCTCCCACACCGTCAGACTGATCGGCTTGAAATTTTGCACATACACGTAAAACGACATAGAATAGGCCGTAGGCTACTTTAAAATTCTGAAAATCCACCCGTTCCCTAATTTTTAACGATTTTTCGCAATTTTCAGGGCAGAAAGCTACTCAAATGTCCGATTTCAGCAAAGTCGTGAGCATGCGCCGAGACGGTTGGTCGCAAACCTACCGAATTTTGCATACGGCTTCACTAGGACAGATCCTAACACGCCTCGGAGCAATTTTTTCGAAATTCGAATTAGAAAATGTTTTATTTTATGTTTTGTCCGATTTTTGGGAATTTTTCTCGCTTAATACGTAATAACGCCAGTAATTACACTCGCAACAAAACGATATTTACATCATCGGATAGAGGAGAAAATTTTCTTTTCAAAACTGTTTGTTCGGACTGTGTAACATAATTTGCAGATTTTTGGGGATTTTTCAAATAAAATTAAATTTCACGCTGACTTTCGTAAAATATTTTTAAAACTGCTGCATCTTGAATTCTAACCGTCATAACTTTTTTATATTTTGTCAAATGACGGAGCATACATTTCGCCCTCTTTTAAAAGAGAAACCAAAGGAAAATATAAATTAGGAGATTTTTTTACGAATTTTTATGTAAAGAAGGATTTTTATTTCAAAAGCAGATGCTTAAAAACGTCGGTATGTTATCTTGCGGTTTGGTTGTCTTGGAGACAGTAACAATGATTAAAGTTGCCAGTTGGAAAAAAATAAATAAAATTACTTTAAAATAACTGAGTTTCCGCATGTTGAATGTTGTGCGTGATTTTGATGTCATGAGTTTAAAACCCCTTTCGAAACTCAATCAGAATAACGAACTCACAAGCAAAACATACGCCACGCAGGAAATAATTCTATATTTTATTTAAGGTTGTCAGAAAAAGAATTGAATGCTGTTTCTTCACCAGTGAATTATCCAGCATTATTTTCATTTTCAATTGAGATTTTAAACGGGACACGTTTTCGAATCGCAGGAAATATATTGCGGTGTTAAACAGGACCTGATTATGACCAACAGGGGCCCCCGGGCATTGATGAATTTGGGAGCCCCCCATCTATGAAATTTGTTTTATTTTTCATAAAATTTTGTTATAAAAAAAGAACAACATTTGAAATTGGGGGCCATTTCGAGCCGGGGCTCTGGGCAAAGTCCTGATTTGCGTGAAATAAGTAAATTCGACTACCCTGGTCAGAACGTGACGTCATAGATTAAACGTTGTCGGAAGAATTTTCGCCTTTAGAAAGCGCTTTCAGTTTGGAGTTAAAGGCCTAGTGCCCAGGGCACTCCTACAAGAACCTATCATCAGTCAGCGCTTTCAGTTTCCGATTGTGTAAAATAGTGATCATGTGACATACCATCTATATACTGGCGATCTATAACATAAATGACTTCATTTTGATGTCACGAGTTTATAAATGCATTAGAAATCTTAATTAGCTCAAGCTTTGACAAACAATAACACCACGAGCTAACTAATAAACTTCCACCAGATGCTGTAGAAAAGTAAAACAACGTTAGGGTTTTTCTTTTTTTTCCTTTTTCTTCTTTCAGTAATTTATGTTTGACATTGCAACTGAGAATGACGCGAATTTGACGTCATGAGTTTAAAAATGAGTTAGGCGAAAATCTTAATTTTATTTACACGTTCTCCAAAGTAATATTTTAAAACTAACTTATACATGTGGCAACATCTAAATTTCTCATTTTAAAATATAAAATTAAGAGCAGCTCGATATATTCTTAACATTTTATTTTTCTCTTATCATGCCGTTCACTTTTGTTTTAACGTTTCAACAGATAAAAAGATACTTAAATGTAAGTTTTTCTTTGAATTTTTGTAATTAGAATTTCATCTTATTTTTACTGAATATTTTTTAAGGCGCAAAATAAAAAGTGTAACCTAATATTCTATTCTGTGAGTGTTTCACATTTTATTATATCTTCGAAAAAGCATCGTGTACTGGCCTCCGGTGAAAATTCAAGATATGAATAAGCATCTGTTATGACACCATGTTTCCAAAAAACGCCACAGCAAAGGGAAAGACTTTTAGCGACTAAAGCAGACCAATTAGTTTGCAATTTTCTTCGTATTTCACAACTATCGAAAATTCGGTTTAGTTTCAAAATTTTAGTTTCTTAAATTCAGTTGCTTTAATCAAGTGAAGACTGGCTTTTTAAGATTATGCCTCAAAAAAAGCGAAAATCAATTGGGAAATATTTTTCTGAAACGAAACGGAAGCGATTAGCTAGGGCAAGTGAGAGTGTAGAACAGACAGAAGCACGCCTAGATGATGCCCGAACGAAGGTCTCTACATCCAGGGCAAGTGAGAGTGCAGAACAGACAGAAGCACGCCTAGATGATGCCCGAACGAGGGCATCTACATCCAGGACAATTGAGAGTGTAGAGCAGACGGAAGCACGCTTAGATGATGCCCGAACGAGGGTCTCTGCATCCAGGGCAAGTGAGAGTGCAGAACAGACAAACGCACGTTTATCTGATGACCGAACGAGGGCCTCTACTTCCAGGCCAAGTGAGAGTGCAGAACAGACAAAAGCACGTCTAGATGATGCCCGAACGAGGGCATCCTCTTCTAGACAGCGTACTTTTCAAAATCTGAAAAAAGAAGCATTTGTATACAGTTCTGAAATTATTTATCACGAACACCCAACTTTATTGATTGGAAAAATGGATCAGGTGTGTATCTATTGTCGAAAGATGAGCGATAAAAGAGAAAGAAAGATGAGCGATAGATGAGCGAAAGATGAGCGATAAAATGACAAAGTTAATTAATATCGTTTTAATATGGCAATAATGAAACTAAAAAATTAAGGGGGTTCAGGGGCTACCTCTGACGAGGCTCGAACAGCCGAGTTTTTTTATTGTACAATATATATTCAAAAGTATTCACAATTTTCATAGTATTAAGTCTAACCTCATAAATATGTAGGTATTATTCAGTAGCAAAAGCTGAGTTTGAACAATTTATAAATTTTGTGTGGCAATGTCAAAAATATATTCACTATTTGCATAGCGTTAAGTCTAACTTCATAAGTATTTATGATTTTGTTTCTACAGCTGTGTTTGAATAAATTAAATGATAATTCAGAATTATGTCATAATAAACAAACTAATTTTTAAATCCAGCTTATCTCAGAGAAAGAAATGTATATAAATGCCTAAACAAAATGTATGAATTAGCGAGCAGTATCACCAGTAGATAAAGTTTGAAATTATATAAAAATTATCAAACAGTGAATAGAAAAGTTACAATATAAATAAAGTATATCTACGAAGTTAAATTTTAAATTTCCAAAAAAAAAAAATATTTCAGAGATGTTTAAACACTGGCGGTTTACATGCACTTATAATAAGAGTAACATTCTTTGTATTTGTGTTTTTAATGAAAATATATTCCCGTGCGAAGAACGGGCACTGCAGCTAGTATTTCATAAAAATGCAAAAATTAAATACTATGTGTTTCGATTTTTGAAACTAATAAATATTGAAAGTATAAAAAATAACTTTTTTCTCACTTTAAAAAATAGACGAACCTACAAGAAAAAGAATGATTTTGATTTACTGTATCTAAATTTCAAATTGTTGGAAGTTACGCAGAAGATGAGTTTCATTCTTAACCACTTTAGTTCATAGTGAGGCAATTTAAAGCGGGTTTTATTTTATAACAGAATAATTACATATTAAAAATTGGAAAGCAATCTATGTCAATAAACATACTACATAAAAACAAATAACTGTAATAATAATTCATTCATTACCTTAGCATTGGTCTCCAGATCCTCAAAAATGCTCAGTAATCCCCAGATGTATTGGAATAAAACAAACATATATTACGAAGCTCCCCAGAATTTTTAAATTGGGTCGAAAATGGAAAAGCACAGAACAAAATTAAATTTCTCTCTGAGCTTACACATTTCATCCTTCAAGTAACTGTTTACTGGGTTGTAAAGAAGAGCCGTCAGTTTCGCCTTGAAATCGGAAGATTAGGTCACTTTCTGTACCCTCCAGGAAGCTCCAGCAACAAAATCGTTTAGCACTTCCTTAAAGAGAAATCGCTAGCTAAGGAACAATCGAATTGTGTGTTGATGCAGAGTGTGTTTCTTCTGTCTGCAGGAAGAAAGAAGTAAAGATACTTGGAGATATGCGGAAACGTGCCGAATATGCCCCCGAAATGTGTAACACTTTCGTTTTTCACGGAAATAACAACGCCGATTTGCAGATACATTATGTATTCCTTGCAACCTGTTGCATAAAAATAGTAACAGATAGTAACAAATAGTAACAAATTGGCACTGTCCAAGGCGCGTAGAAAAAAGATAAAATTAACTGTTATTGTTGATTGTTTTATGTGTATTTGTAACAAATTTGATCGATTCTGGGTTCAGTCGTTAAAATATTGTATCTTAGAGTTGTATTTAAAAGTTATAGTAATGTTTGCGATAAAAGGATGTATCCTACTAAATTTTACCTGCTCCAGATTTAAGATATCAAGATTACTTTTTAAAACAAAGATTTAAAAATAATTTTAGACCCCAATTTAAAATAATTTTTTATAGAGGATTTGAATTTGAATAAAAAAAATAGCATAAAAATATATAAAATGAAAAATTGTATTTACAAAACAAAATGTTCTTAATAGCTTATTTCCTTCTAGAAGAAAACCAGAGTATTTAAAACTGCGTGCTGTACCTGAAAAATTATTTATTTTACATGATTAGTCATCAAAAATTATTTTTTTAAATTTTAATAACTGGTAAATGATAAAATGACCAGTTTTACATTTCAGGTACTGAATTTCTTTTTTAGTTGAGAATTTTTTTTTTTAAACTGACCATGAGATGCTTTCAGAAAATTACTTTCTATTATTTGCAGTATCTACCTTATTGTAAGATTTTATGAATGTTAGTTACAAAATTCACAAGAAAAAAGAAATTATTTCTAAAATTCTATAACAAATGTAGCCATTATTTTCAAGTAAACGGCTTAAAATTTTAACTAAATTTTAAGGGGAAAAAATGAAAGATGTAGTTATAAAGCACAGCCTCTCTTGTTTCAATTATACAAACAAAAATTGTCCTAAAATGTTTTCTGGAATAATACATTACTTCACATCCCTATACTTACATTGCAATATGCAGAAGTAATAAATTCTACCTTCTTAATTTCAGAGTGTTAAAAGTTTAGGCTACTTACTTAAAGTAATGGTTCTTTTTACCCTTGGGAATATAGAAAATAAATTTTAGTTAGCTTTATTCTGCATCAATTTTGTAGCTGATATCCATTTAAGGTGTAGAGTGTGGAGCGGATTCTTCGAATAATATCAGATAATACTCAGAACCATCTTTAAATGTTTGTTTGGGAAGAAGTCTGCAATGCTTTAAGTATTTTAGAAAGATAAGTGTGTCTTTTTATTTATTTTTCAACAATCTTAACATTAAAAATAGCTCAATTAAAAGTGATCAAGTAAATTTAAGAAAATTTACACATCTAATTAGTTGAGAGTGTTGAATTCCGTCAAAGTGATTTCGATTCGGAATTAAGCTAAGTCAAGAAATTAAGCAGTTTATACAATAGGAGAAAACTTTTCGTCTTAAAATAACACAGCTTGATATATTTAAAAACCTCCCCACTATTAGAAGATTTCAGCAGAAGTTTTTCCACCGGCTAAAAGTACATTGAGTTAATTTTTTTTTCGTATAACCATAATATATGTGTAACGGGAGGCCAGACCGGCACACTCGCTTTGAAGCCGTTTCTGTCTGGGTGAAGAAATCGTGGCTGGGGCTTTATGTCGAGAAATCGAGATATTCCCAGACGGCTGCTACTTGTTCTTGCTGTAGTCTGACGGGGCTTCACGGTGATATTGGGAGGGGCACTAGGGCAACCCTGATCCTCGCTTCTGTACGTCTGTAATAGAGTATTAAATAAATAGGCAAACATATTTTATTTTAGACGGAAAAGTCTCCGTAGCAAGAGATGTCCCCAAAAATACACTCTTTTGACGTTGCTGACATTAAGATTACTTAGGGTCACATGATTCATAAGAGAGTCACACGGCACATAAAAGGTGCATTTATCGGCTGTCTATTGTGTGTACTTCATGTGGTTCTAGTTATGGCCATTTTCAGGTAAATTTCTATTTTGTAACAATTTTGGGGAAAGTAGTTATTTTTAATTTATCGTTTTTATACTTTTTCAGTTTATTTTAGTAGACTTTCATTGAAGAGGCAGGAACTAAGAATCACAAGCCCAAACAAGTACTTGAAAACCACCTAAAGACAAAAGACAAAGAAGATGTAGTATCTCCTTTATATGAATGATGTGTCGGCATTTGGACCGACAAAGACGCTTAAAGCGCTTACACGCGCACACACACACACACACACATAAATGCATGCGAAGTTTTACGAAAAATAGGAAAATAGGCCTACCGAAAAATAGGTAGGTGTTATATTTTTTATATTAGGAAATTACTCTCAAAATGTAATTCGTGAGTTTTCATGCTTCAAGCTTCATTCATATGTTATTTTGAAATACATAGACAACCATGAAAAAGTATTTTGTACTATTTTGACACAATCCATATTTTGGGGGAAATATGCATTTTGGACATTTACAACATCAAAGGGGAGTTCGTGAGAAAATATTAGAGCCGCCGTGTTTAGTTGCTATTCTTTTATTTTAGGTTTGTACGGAACTTGGTTTTGTTCTTCATTCTGTTTAGGAATGGACGGGCACAGGGATTGCTGAGCTATAGGAAATGAAACGCTATATGAAGAAAAGAAAATAATTTTAAAAATATGAATTATTAAAAACATTATGTAATTAACCTTTTAAATAACTGCTCCATATCCACATTTTATTTTTAAATAAGTAATTGGACGTTAGATTTTTTTGTATGTTTTGGAGCATTCGTATGTTTTAGGAATGCAAAACTAAGTACATCTGGAAAGTTCAAAAGCTGACTGAAAAAAATCATTACAGATTTTTGAATATAAAACACAGGTATTGACTGTTATGGAATTTCATGGTACTAAGTATCAGTACCAAAATAATACGTTAACATATATTCTTTTCCAAAATATTCAGTACATTACTACTTTAGTCATTGTGCATTGAGAATCTTGAACTTTATTTATTTACTTATTATTTTTAAGGCTTCTTTAGCTACTGCAGCATTAATTTTTAACGCGTCATTCTCTTTTATTTACCGACTTCATAAAAGGAGTAAGTACTATGTTCAGCGCGTATATATATATATATATATGTATGTATGTATAACTCGGCTGTTCGAGCCTCGTGAGGGGGAGACCCCCTGAACCCCCCTAATTTTTTAGATTCATTATGGTCATATTAAAACGATATTAATTGACTATGTCATTTTATCTCTCATTTTTCGTGTGTTTCGCCTGGTAACCCTATGTTGAAATTTTTATGAGTGTAACCTATTTATAGAAAAATACATGTGATGCATATTCTACAACTTAGAAATAGCGTAACAATAGATTAAAGCTGTTGTGAACTAATAGTATTTAAATATATGTAAAAAATACATGTGATGCATATTCTACAGCTTACGAAATATTGTAACAATAGATTAAAGCTGTTGTGAACTAATGGTATTTAAATATATGTAAAATTATGTCGCATTTTTATACCGCTTTTTTGGGACACATTTTTCGGTCAATTTTCAATAAAGGGGATGAGAGATAAACTGACATAGTCATTAATGTAGTAAAAAGGCTTAACTTACGAATCAATGTAGCATTCACTCAATAGATACAAAATTCCAATTATCCATGTAATAATAACTGTTTTGATTTAGGGAAACATTCATTCTTAAACAACATATTCAAAAAGAGCAAAATATATGAAACCAAAAAAGAAAAACCATTATGTGGACTAATTGAAATCTGAAGTACAGATTGGAATGAATAGAAGTAGTAAGCATCGATTAAGCTCATCGGGCCCGACAAAACGAATACTTATACCAAAGAAAAACAAAACAACAGGATTTCATTGCAGCTACTTAGCACAAAGAAAGCTAAATGTGTTTAAATGTGTACGGGGGGGGGGTATCCTCTTAAAAAGCAAGCATGAAAATAAAATAGAAAAGACATGACCATATGCATTAAGCATGAAAACATGGCTCATACATGGAGTTGTTGACAATCGAACAGGAAAAAATTCATGTTAACAGAATTTTAGGTTAAAGGTTGAAAAATAAGTAAAAATTATATATTAAATAAATAAATTAAGAGAGAAATAATAAAATATTCTAGAAATATTAGGAAAGTTAAAAAGAAATAAGAGCATGAGATAGATTAGGTTTATAATATTTTAATGAGAATACATTTAACTACTCTAGCTACTCCTAGAGCTCACTATTTGCGTTATATGCCTAGAGATATGTCAGAGATTGTATTAATTTAAAGAAGAGCATTAGAATAATACCCGTGATCATTTGTTCTCTCTTATTTTTTTTAACAATAAACAAGTTCAAATATAAACTCATATTTTATTGGGTTTTTTGTGTGAGAACAATAAACATGTACTAATTAGTACCCAGAATTTATCGAACCTTTTTTTTTCAAACTTTTATAGCAGCAAGATAGCAACCAATCCCCAAACTCTCCAAAAAGGAATTCAGAATAAGGACACATGCTTATAGTAGTTCTAATTGCAACTAGGAAATAGAATCGAATTTAGAAATTTTCTATTGTAATTATATCTTAATGCAGTATAATACAGTGAAGATATATTATCTGACTTATAATTACTAGTACAAAGAGACAGGAGACAGTACTCTATATAGGTGATTAACTATAATATTTCTAAATACATACATACATACACACACATACATACATACATATATATATGTATGTATATAGTGTACATTCGAAATTTTCAAAGTATTATTAATTTAAAAATAATAATTGCTATTTTCATGGCGTAATAAAAAGGCCAATAGTTAATGTTTATTTATTTATTCAAATTTCTTTCTATTAACACTTCAAAATATTTATTTGGCTCTTTTTTATTCATATATCATCAAACTGAAGAAAGCATTATGTGGTTTTCACCGAAACTTCGCGTAAATGTGGGTTAGCATCCCTTAGAAAGCCCCCCTTGGAGGGAAGTTCTCCCCAGGCCTAGATCCCTCACTCATATAATTGGCTTTAACACCACATTTACATTTTTTTTTTTTTTTTTTTTTTTATAAACAGAAGAAAAATGTTCAAAAACCAAGTGAACAAATTTTGAGAGTTTCATAATGATCATGAGGATATTTTTTATGTGTAGTGATATATAATAGCCTTTAACCTACACGGAAATTTCCATATTATAAATCTATAAATCTATATTTATATCTATTTATGTATGTGAGTGCACATACACACTATATAAAAACAGCAAAGTACATACGCCCAAAAATATATACCTACACATGAAAGAGCAGAACAGAATGTGGATGATTTGACTTACAAAAAAAGGGGCAAAGAGTGTAGGTCGACCAAGAGCAACGATCATGGGTTTTACCCCTGTTTTACAACCTCATCATCTGTACAGAAACTGTGATGAACGCTCTGTTCAGTAAAATTACGACTTAGAAATGTGTAGTTGCTACTCGGACAGAGATGCCCTTTGGCAGTCATTTTCTTTTCCTTCGGAAGCGGGAAAAATAAAGCCAGCACAAAACACACTGCACTGGCTTTCTTTCTCACTGGGCATGATGACGAGCTATTTAGAGTTTTTTTTTTTTTTTTCCATTTCTGTGCGTGAACTCTATTATGCAGATGAGACAGCTTGCCGGAAAGCAAAGGGAAGTTTTGTTTGTCGGTGATGAAGAATGAACGATTGTAAATGCGTTGTTTTCACAATTCATAAGACATGATAATGATGGGAATTCTTATTTAAGTGGATGGTGAATTTGAAATTCGACGACTGATCCACTTTTTCTTTCGATAAAAATAAAATATTACTTACGTATTTTACTCATATTGAATACACTAATTTATATAATCAATTATCCCCGAAAAGATATGAATAAATAAATAAATGATGTTTTAAAAGGTTATGAAAAGTAATGTTTAAAACGTTGCATGTGCATTGTTTGAGTAGGAGGGGTTATGAACAGAATAAGTAAATTTAAATTGTATGCAACAGACATGATGTTATTAGAGCCCATTTGAATTCTCAAAAGGGAAAGCTTTGTTCTTAAGACTTTGTCAATGGTTTACAAATTTATGATGTTTAGGATTAGAAAAGTGAAAAGTAATGCAAACGTTAAAAAATGGACTTTCAAACTTAAGTTGTGCCTTATTTAATAAAAAGGATAATAACCATCATAAAAAAATTAATATTATTAGCGTGCTTTCTTAAAGTGCTTAGTTATTTTATTTGTTTATTTTTTTTTAATTTGTATCGATAAATAATTTATTTTATCGAAAAAAAATTTTAATGTACGGAAAATTCATAAATTATGAGTGATTAAAGTAGGACAAATGTCAAATATTTTTATCTGATTTTCCGTAACCGGTTGATATTCGCATTTAAGAGATTTCTCCAGAAAAAGGAAAAGAAATAATAATGAAAAAGATGTATGAAAACGAATATTTATTTACATAAGTTATATACATCTGATATTTATAGCATATTTACACGACAATAAACCTATTTACATCGATCATTTCATATGTACAAACACGTTCATTATTAATTTCAAAGCGACTGACATAACGGATTTGTTAAAAAAGTGCTAAATTCTTTAGGCAAAATAACTGAAGAAAATGCATCGTATCATCAGTTCTTTTGCGTGTATGTTCAAGTAATCTGTTGATATGCTAATATTCTAATCATAACTATAAAGCGAAAATATAATGCACCTGCATAAATTTTTGACCTTTCAATTAATTAATTCTCAAGCTAACTAAGAACATAATTGACTATGCATGTAAGTGGAAAACTCTTTTCTCTTTTGGCATGAGTGATCATAACACTGCATAAGTTCTGACAACGCATGACAAATGTCTCTATCACATGGCACTTGCTGTAAGTCAGTTGTATCTTCTTTCTTTGCAGAATTAGTAGCTGCATTAGATGGCAAAGAATTTAACAACTGGTCGATTGATTGTTGGAGGCTAAGTATCATTTGTTGCGTTCCGGCAAGTGCTGATGTTTGTGACAGCCATGGTTGGTCGGATTGCAAAAGGGTTTGAATTAAGTCAGCTTGCGTCTGTTGAGAACTTACACTTAGAGGAGATCCCGCAGTTTGAATGTTTGCAGTTGTTGGAGTTTGTGAAGATAGCTGAGGCTGTTGAGGCACCAGTGCAGTCTGAGGTTCAGCAGATGTAACAGGTATCTGAGGTTGTCCAAGCTGTGCCGTTTCTTGTACTGGCGGCTGTTGAGCATTGAGTGAAGTTTCAGGTAACACTTCTGAAGGAATATTTAGCAGCACAGATTGTGGTACCTGTCGATTGCTTTTAACAGGTTGGGGCCGATTGCTATTAATAAGTTCTTGATTCCATGGTATAACATTTGGAACTTCTTTATTCCAAGGCAAAACTTTTAAATGGTCATGATGTTGTTGATGGTGAATTAATTCGTCATCCCACTGTTTAACTTCGGGTTCCCTATGTCGATGGTTATGTTGGGTATTTGAGTGCGTTGAGTGATAATGTGATTCTTCTAATCTTGTAGATGGATGCAAAATGTGATCAATTACTTTTTCAATTTTGTCTTTCATTACTTTTCGACGTAATGGTCTTTGAGTTTTCGGCGATGATCTGCCATCCGTTTGCGAAACATCAGGCATCTGATTTTGTAAAGGATTACCGGGTGTTTGCAAAAGATTATTCTGAGGGAGTGCTTGTATAGCATTTCCCTGTGTTACAGCTTGTAAAGAATTACCCTGTGCCTGCCCTTGTAAAGAATTACTCTGTGTCAAAGATTGTAAAAGATTTCCTTGAGTTCCTGTTTGCAAAGGATTGCCTTGAGATTGACTTTGTAAGGGATTACCTTGTGTAAGGCTTTGCAAAAGGTTAATAGGAGTCTGGCTTTGTAGAGGATTGCTTAATGTTTGCCCTTGTAAAATATTATTTGGTGTTTGGCCCTGTAAAGGATTACTTGGTATTTGACCTAATACAGAATTAGTAGGTGCCTGGCCTTGTAAAGAATTACCTGGTGTTTGGCTTAGCAGAGGATTATTTGGCGCCTGGCCTTGTAAAGAGTTAATTGGTGTTTGAGGCAGTTGAAGAATATTTGATAGTAAAGGTTGTGAGTTAGTAATTGATTGGGACTGAAAAGGATTAGTTATACCTTGAAGTTGCTGGTTATTTAATAAGTTTCCGAGTTGAAGAGGAGAGACATTATTTGGAAGTCCTGGTAATGATGCTGCTTGATTTCCACTAAGTAAGGAATTCAACACATCTGCATTATTTTGATTCTCAGAAGAATTAAATAAAGTCGATCCACGAATTTCTTGATTCCAAGGTACAACATAAGGAATTTCCTTATTCCAGGGCGTGACCTTAAGATGAACACCATCTTTATGATGTTCATTAATTGGCAATTCACTTTTAAAATGATTTGAATTTCCGAATGAATCATATAGATTTTTGGTGGAATGAGCTGTATAGTAACGTGGTTTTACTAATCGGCCAAAACGTGCTTCTTTATCAAATGGATGAACTTTCCTTTCTGCTTTTGAACTTGATATATCAAGAGCATCTGGAAGTTCTCCTGACCTGCTGGGACTGTTCGGTTTCTCTGCTTGGTTTTCTTGTTCATTTGCACAATCTATTGAAGCTTTGATAATGTCGGATGCCTTTTCAGCCACCATAACTGTTGGTATATTTGTACTTCCAGAAGGAATGAGTGGCATTATAGATGCATCAACAACTCTGAGTCCTTCTATGTGTAAAACCCTGCAAAAAAAGCAGTACATTTAAGAAGCATTTTCAAAGCACAGCATTGGAAAAATTAAAATAAAAGCTATTTCTATTTTATTCAAATTAAACGGCTGGATAAAATGTCTGATTAAATCATTAATTCTTTTTTTGAGCTGGAGGGAAGTATTTCTGAAACAAATTAATTATTTTTCTACCGTTAAAAAGTAGTTAACTGATTTACTTTGTCTGTACTTACAGATGCATTAGATACATACATTAGGTGCATTATGAAAAAGTAACCATTTTTTAAATACTAAAATCAATAATTTGTAGTTTAATGTCGAGGAATTTTGATTGTCATAGATATAATAAAAAAACATCTGATTTATATAATTTATTTTTGAAAAAAAAAAGTGTTTATGGAATAGGGAAAAATATTTTTTACAACTCATTGAAATTTCATATAGAAAAAAAACTACATAAAAAAATAGAAAAAAGAAATATTTACTGAAAATTGGCTTTGATCCCTTTTGCCACTCCTAATTCATAAAATAAAGAAATAAATTCGGGTGGCAAGTATAAACACCAAAGTTTCACAATGATTTCCCTTCATGAATACAGATTTTCTTTCTAGTATTCATGCAGGGAAATCAGATTGAGTATTAGATTGAGCGAAAAAAAAAAAAAAAAACATTCTCTCCCTCTTCCAGAACAATAATTAGGAAACATATATTTTCTTTAATCTTTCTATCGTAAAAAGGATCGTGTGTTTGTTATATTTTGTTACAACTATTCGCAATTCGGAATGTGAAATAAATTTTTATGTTCTTTGTTGATTCAACAAAGTATGGCAAGATTCTGCTAAACTGACAATGAATATGCTCCAAATATTAATTTTTTTTTGTACAAATGCCAACGTATGAAACCAGTATGCTTTCTGGTTTAAAAAATCTGATTGTTTTGTTATAATTCGTGTTTACAAAATTAAAAAGTCTCAGCAATCACAAACTACAAAAATAAAGCATTTGGAAAGCATTGATATTTTGCACAGGCTTATGCCAACCAGAATACATGAATTTGACCAAGAATACTGAGTATTATTCACTTAGGAAAGGACCTTTCTGATTAGAACTACGAAAGACCAGTGATTGTCATAGTTGACAAGTTGTCGGATAATTATGAGCCTTATTTTCCCTCTATAGGGGCAACCTTGATGATGTAGTGGGTATTAACGATAAATCTGCTACCCTACAGTTATTCATGACAGATAGTCTAAAAATGCTGAAATATTTTTTACCCGTGAAAATGGAGTTATGGCACAACGTTGCTAATTGAAAATCCTATACACGAAAGGATTTGGTATTCTAAAAAAGATAGATAATGCAGCCTATAATAATTAGGAAAAATTACGTCTTTATAAAAGTTGAAGTACTTACTTCAAGTTGGGGTCAACCACTGTTCTTGAATCTTTGGGATCACCCATTCTTGCTGTCCCTACCGGATGGCTAAAAGTGGATATTGCACTTTTAACAGCACAGTTGAGATAAAGGTCTTCGTTTCTTGCAAGGTCTTCGCAACCTGGAACCAGTGATTTAAAGGGGGCAGAAATGCTTTGCATCAGTGGATGATTTCCGATTTTCAAGCATGTTTTCATACCTATGAAGTGACGTGAACGAATTTTTAAAAATATTGAAACGTTAGTACAAGCATATTTATAGTAAAAAAAGAAACTATGTAGAATTTAATATTGTCTTTATATTGAGTTATTAGAAGATATTTCATATTAATTTTAAGTAAAAACTGTTATAGTTTTGAGAATCTTTACGTTATTAAGTAAAAAATTAAATAAATTTTAAACTCATGTTTATTATATTTATGAACCTGTCTATTTTATTATAATTATATGATTGGATGACTACTAATAAGCTTAGGTCAGGAATTGTTACATATATGAAATTGATATGTACTGTCGTTTGAGTAAGTGACGAAAACCTTCATACAAATACGAAGAATCAAACTGAATCGTAATATGTAAAACACCATTGTACAGAAAACCTCTTTTGTTCACCAACTGGTTTGTCAACTTAACGAATCTCCTTCTGAGTTAATCAAGTTTCACGCCTTTTATACATTAGATGACCATCACAACATTTGACTACTCTACGCACATTATTGAACGCACATTAAGTTCTTCCAATAGCAACCGTTTGCGACTAAATTTCATTTACGTTACAGAGCGAAATCCTAACGTACTTTCTCCGGCAGCTACTGCTTTTACAGCGGTGCTTTTTAGAGCGTTCTCAGACACTGATTGAAAATTTTGTAAAAAGTAAAGAATAAATGTATTTTTACCCTTCTTCTTTCAGAATTGAGACAAAAGGTGACTATGTATTTTGCATATTTTGAAATTAGTAAAACGCGACGAAGTTGGGGTCAACAAAGCTGACCCCAACTGCGATGAATTTTGCATTATACTTCCAATAGTACGGATTAAAAGACGACTACAGCAGAAAAATAGTAACTCCGCCCCCCCCCAAAAAAGGGGGAAGAATCAAACAATCAGCTGTAGCAAATAGTCTATGAATTTAAAAGGCCCCTGACCTCCCAGTAACGATCCACAAGAGAACGTCAGTCTGCATGGCAATGGATCAGATGGTCTTCATTCAAGATTGGTACTAGATTACAGAGTCTGCAGAAAGAAATGAAACTATGTTAAGGTGGTGTAAGTTTTTCAACAGACAGTAATGGTCAGTGGCAAGCCCTAACTTTGTCGCTGACTCTCTCTCTCTGTCTCTCGGGGTCATTTTGAAAAAACAGGGACTATTTTGTCTTTCCAAGGCTTTTGAGATGTCCTGATAGCAAGGCGCGGTTTGAAATCCTCAGACACTGTAGTTTCCATAATGAGCTTTATTGTTCCAAAAGAGTCATTGGAAAGAGATGCTTGCAGAGTTGAGGCACATTTCTTGGCCAATGAATGAGGCCAATGAATAAGAAATGAATGATCTCATTGCCCTGAGCTCCACAATGCCAGGGATCCACTGTAAAACAACGTCACGATGAAATTGAAGTCAACATATGAAAACTTGTTACGTTTTAAGAATATCGTTAACATTTTGGATATTTGAAATACGGATTCAAAATCGATGCGCCTTTCGCATAATCCAAAGAACTTTCGAATGATGCCTGACTTTTCAAACTTTCCAGTCCAGACAGTAGTTCGGTGAATGAGATGTTTTATATGTGTATGAAATCGGGATTTTTTGATCAAAATATTTCATTAAAAGAAAGAAACTGAATTGAAAAAATTGCTTCGAGTTCCGTAACTACGCCCTCCTCCACACTCTCACACACGCACACCTCAAGAACCCTTCTTGGCGACTCTAAACCTCTATCCGTCTCTGTACAATGCCAACGAATCGACCAAGTAGTCTTTTTCATAGCTTATGGCTACATATATTTTTTTTTTGTATTTCTTTTGTACTCTAGTACAGCGGTGCGCAAACCGGGGGTCGCAAGATAATTTTTGGGGGTCGCCAAATTCAAAGAGATTCAAATTTATTAAAAACCTGCAATTATTCATTTCAAAGAACTGAAATAATACAAGAAAAGGAACTGACAATTATTATTTTACGAGCGCGATACTCGCTATCACGGGGCTTCAAAACCACGTTATCATGTATAGTGATCTGCAAATTGATCATGCATAGTGATCTTCAAAACTATGTTCCATTAAAACAAAACATCGATCTCGATTGAATCCAGAGGATGACTTACGACTTGCGATTTGCAATACAGATCTGAACATAGAAACAATCATGAGCTCTTTGTAAGCACATATTTCACATTGACTTTTTATGATGTAAAGTTTTTTTAAAGTATTTTTCATACAAAAATATTTATATCCATATGCATAAATAAAGCATTGTTTACTAAAATTATGTGTTGATTCATTAACTGATTTTTATGATGTTACAACTTTTATAACATTTTTATTGGTGCGCTATTTTAAAAACGCGTTATTTCAATAGATGACGTCACGACACTCTTTTAAAATCACCCTGTAAGAGCAACTCCCAGAAAGAATTTCAATGTAACTTCGTTTTCAATTAAAGAAAATGTCTACTGTCTATCCAGGGGGTCGCGACAAAATTATACTCAAAATAGGGGGTCGCGACAAAATTTTACACAAACTAGGGGGTCGCAGATGAAAATAGTTTGCGCACCACTGCTCTAGTACATGACAAACAGAAGAAAATATACATATATATGTAATTTAAATTACACTTATTTCCCTGCAGAAAGTTATTTTTATTCCTACTTAATTTATAAGTACGAGATTCATTTACCTTCTACTAAGCCTTTTACATCTTCTGGATCTTCGAGATAGTTTGGATCTATGAGTGGAGGGTCGTATGGGTCAGCAGAATTCAGTTTGACGGTACCTCTGCTTTTTGGATGCAATAAGGTGGATAAGCAAACGTAAAATGATCGTCCTTCATACGGGCCGTATACTTGGGAAATGTACTGAAAAATAAAAATCAGGAAAACACTGCTAAATATACTTTATAAATGATTGTTTTTTGATTTTGTCGATTTTAGAAGATACAAGCATGACATTCTTTGAAACTTGTACCACTTTAACACTTTTCACATTATTAGCTTTCCTTTTACAAAAGTGCTAAAATTACAGTAAAATTAATGACAAAATAAGTTTTATTTTTATAAATCGGATTTAAGATTTCTTTTTCTTTTTTTTGAGAAATAGGGATGAAAAATTGCATTTAATATTTTAAGAGTTATGGCTTCAAGTTTAAATTTTTCTTTAACGTTAGAGAGCTCGCGCTTTGTCGCTCATATACTATTGACTGGAAGCAATGAAAATTTGTAATTTGGTACGCTGAATTAAAATATGAAGTGAGAAAACAGTCACTCTTGAACTTTCAAAATATGCATACTATTTTTATATGTACACACACACACACATCAAAACAATACTGTTTACAATAACAGAGAACGTTTGCTGAAGTAAAATTGTATATTCTTTCGTTTGTACTTCAATTTGAACCAAAAGCTACCATTTGGTTTGGATTTATTTTTTCAAAGGGTGGAGGGGATACAGCAGGGCAAAGTAGGGTAAGATAACGAACTCTGTATTTCTCCGACGTAATCACAAATCTCAGCTTCTATGTGTGTGTGTGTGCGTGTGTGTTGTGTTGTGAGATTAAGGCCAATTATCTACACGAGGGATCAAGGCCTGTGGATGGGGTGCCCTCCGAAGGGGTCTTTCTAAGGAGTCCTAATCCGTATGTACGTTAAGAACAGTTTCTATCCAGGCACTTACTAAGACCCTAGTACAATTTTCTTCCCTTAAAGATCCTATTCCTACTGAGAACCGTTGGGGTGTTTATTATATTCCTTGTGGATCTTGTGATTTGGGCTATATTGGTCAGACCAGAAGAGCTCTCAAATTTAGGCTCAAAGAGCATGAGAGATATGTTTCTAAGCACGAACTTTCCAAATCTTCTATTGCCTCGCATTGTTGGAATTACAATCATCGTTTTCAGTTTTCTAAGGCTAAGATTTTGTGCACTCCTCAGTCTTTGTCCCATCTGGATTTTTTGGAAGGTTTTTCCATTACCCAGCACTTAGAACGTCTTGTGAACGATGGTTCTTCCGTTCCTTTCGTTCATTCTGCTTGGAAGCTGCTGTTGTAAGTTTCTTTTCACTTTTTTCGTCTACTCCCCCCCCCCTTTTTTATTTTTTTATTTATTTATTGTGTGTGTACGTGTGTTACTGTCTTCCTTTACGTTTATTTTTATATATATATATTTGTATATATTTATAAATTAAAAAAAAAAAAAAGTGTTCTGTTTGTTTTGTTCTGTTTTCTCTTTTTGTGTGTGTGTGCTTGTATTCGTGTGTTCCTTTTTTATTATTTTTTTATTTCTGTATTTTTTGTGCTTCTTTCCTTTCCCCCCCCTTTTTTTTATTTATATTTTTTTTAGTCCCCTCTCCGTGGTTTTGTTCGACTTTTCTTTGCCCCTTGTGGCAACATCTTGCTTGTTTTTCTCTTTTCAGTTCCCTGTGTTGCTTGCAACGAAGGGCTTGGACTGACGAAGGCCAAAACAATTTTTGGTTGAAACGTGCGTATCCTCTTACCTATAACATCTTATGTGTGTTTTTTACAAAGTTTTTTATTTACTTTATTGCTATTTATATTTCTGGCCTAATAATGAAACAACAAATATTTATAATCGAAATTGGTTTTATTGTTTTTCAAAATATTCTCCATGAAGATCAATGCACTTTTGTATGTGTTTGAACGAATTTTCAAAGCACTTTTTCCACTCCGATTGAGGTAACTGCAAAACATGCGTTTTGAATGCATCAACCGCTTCTTCGGGTGTCGAAAATCGTTGTCCACGTAGTTTATTTTTGATGTACGGGAATAAAAGAAAGTGATTGGGTACCTAATCAGAGTTGCATGGCGAATGACCCATCAATTCCATGTTTTGGCACTTCAGAAAATCCTTTGTTTGAGCGGATGTGTTAGTGCCATGATGAAGAATTATGCGTCTCTTCTTCTGCCTTTTTCGAATTTCCCCGGCGACCTCTGTCAAACAAATAGTCGTATACCATTAAGAATTGACCGTCCTGTGTTGCTCTAACGCCAGTGTCGCCACGTGACCGGTAATGACGAAGAAGCAGGCAACCATTTGTTTCTATGTGCTTCTTGCTCGAACAATTTTTGTTGGATTTTGCTCGTCTTAGAAGAACCGTACAGTCGAAGGCTGTTTTGTTTCCGGCTCATATGCATAGATCCATGATCCGTCACCTGTTTAGATGTTATATACAGCCTTTGATGCACCTTGATTATATTTTATCAGCATTTCCATGCACCAATCGATACGAGTTTTCTTTTGAGCGTGTTTCAGAGTATGCGGGATCCAACGCGAACAAATCATTTTTACGGTCAAGTGTTCATGCAATATCTTATTGATGCTTGTTATACTAATGTTCAAAGACACCTCAATCTCACGGTATGTCACATGACGATCTTTTTTAATCAGTTCTCGCACAGCATCGGTATTTTCTGGCACAACAACCGATTTTGGACGACCTCACGGAATTCGTCCTGGATCGAACACCGACCACGATTAAATTCATTATACCAGCTTTTTAGAGTGCTGTAGGATGATGCTTCATCGCTGTATAAAGTTCATCGAAGCACTGTTGTCTTGACAATCCACGTCGAAAGTTATGAAAAATAATTGCACGAAAATGTTCACGAGTCAACTCTATTTTTTTTTAACGAGATGGATTTTTAAATTTCCTGTAAACAACCCAAATCAAGCTGAAATGGCAAATCGTTCGGAAGAATTTATGTTTACAAATATGAAATTTTCGATTTAAGTCGTCTGTGATCGCCTAGCCACGCTTTCTATTGCCAAGGCCAGAAATATAAATAGCAACCTACGTATTGGGTTGCGAAGCCCACTTCAAGTAATGTAATATGTGATCGTTTTGTGAGTACTGGCAACTCAATTGCATTTCTTTAATCTGAGTTTGTAAATTTTGGACTTTTGCTCTCAGAGGATTAACCGATTATGGAATGTTATGTATTCTGCAACATAAAAAAATTTCAAAATTCAACTTCTAGCGTTTAAAAATCCCGCGTCTTACGGTTTATTTACGATAAGCTTGGCTACTGTTAAATAACTTTAAATGTCGATGCCGGTAAGATGAAGAGGATATCTTCAGTATGGCGATCAAGAAAACAATAAAAAACTCCATCTTAAGTACTCAATATCACAGGGATCACAATGAAGCGAAACTTATACCCTGAAAGGCGATTTTTGCTTATGAAATTTGTGTCTTTTCTTAATTTTTGTATCTAGAGCCTCACCATGGCCGAGTGGATAAAGCCACTGAACATAGTAGACGGCTGAAGTGTGAGGTCCCGCGTTAGGGTCCGACCGAGAGGCTGTCGATCTAACGGTCTGGCGTTTTGTCGGATCTAACGGTTTGAAGTTTTGCCTTGTTTGGCCGGAACAATCCTTTTCCTCCAGATGTAAAGTGAACAACCATTAGAATCTCTTAAAGAGTCCTCCAACCACGGTACCCCTCGCTGTAGACAGATGCCCCTCATATAGGATTTATAATACAAACAAAAATGTTTGTATCTAAACAAATTTTTATTACGTTATAGGTAATATGATATTATTTTGATTGCTATCTGTGCCCCATTAACTAGTTAAGTGAAAATGTTTCGCTACATTTTTGAAAATAAACTTTTATATAGTAATCTATTTGTCATCTTACCCCATCGAAGTAACTAACGGGGTAAGATGACGAAAAACTTCTTTTTTTTGTAATATTTCGCTAGTTTGAAGAGGAGATAAAATAGATTCAACTTTTTAAATAAAATACTACGTTTCAAAGAGGCCTTTCTGAAAATTTCAGGCTTTCAAACCACTTACTGAATTCAGACGAAATATTCGAAACCTAAGTTAGTCATATCACCGTACTTTCTGTGCATCAATAAGAGAAATAAAATTTTATTGAAGACTGTTTGATAAAATTTAGGGTAGAGTGATAAAATGAATTTATAAGAACTTGTTATGGAAGCTTGATTGACAAGATTAATTGATGCAATCCTTCAGGAAAAAAAAAAAAAGCATACCTCTGGTGTGAGTCCAGCATTATTAGCCCATCCAGCATGACCTTCTGTAAAAGTGAGTTGATAGTCTGGATAATCCATTCGTGGTACAATTTCACTGGCCTTTAAATAAGCCGCAGCTGTGTCAAATTCTGTAGATGTCAATGGCCCTGAAAATGTACATGTTCTAAGCTGTGATATTATCTAAGTAACTAAAAATAGTCTCCTCATTTGAGCAGAGCAGAGATATTAGAGGAACTTGGCATGCATATTTCACGTTTTGAAATTTAAAAATTTGTCTTGACAATACCAACAGCGGAGGAGTATTAAAAAAGCGGCCAGGTGCATTTTCAAGAAAAAATGACAGGCTTAAAGACTTTAATCTTACTGCAGAGGTTCATAATCGGAGAATACCTCCATTTCTGTTTCACAAGTACACTTCGCTGATCTACTTTGCTCTAAAACAAGTTTTTCTCTCACTCTAATGTAGCAGTATAATTTAATTTGCTTATAAAATATGATTTAAATATTTACTTCTTTTAGGCAAAAGACAGAATAGTAAATTAAAATTTATTAATAGCACTTTTAATTTATGTGTTTTTTCATTGGTATATTTTGCCTTAATGTTTTTATTTGTATGAAATAGCCAAATTTATTCCTGTTGAATAAAAATTTTAATAAATTAAAAATAATTTCCATGTTGAAAAGAAATCATGCAATATTTCTGTTACTGAGAATTTAATACCATTTCCAAAATGTATATTCGATTCAGTATTATTTACATTTTATCGATGGTAACTATCCATGGACACGAGAACAAAAACGACAACATCAAAATATGGTGCGCTAGTTTAATAAGCATGAAAAAGATGAAAAATCAAAGCACATAAAAGATATTGCGAAAGATTTATAAAATACTAGTAGTATTTTTCGCACATTTTGGCCTCAGAACTGCTTCCTATCTTTTAGGAATGCACTCTTATTTATTTTGCACGATTTCTAGAAATCACAGTGTGATAAATTGACGTAGCTCTAAATAGCTGTGCAACAAAAAAAGCCTTGTCGAGTGAGTAAAAATGTTCAGTTCTGGTTATGTTGGAGTTAATTTTGTGCCATCAAACAGAAAAATTAAAGTATTAAAAAGTAAGATTCTCTACAAAGATTGTTAACATGGTATAGATAATTTTCTTATGTGAAGTAAATTTTTACCGAATGAAAGTTCTTTGTTCCATTCGATGATAAACTGATTATTTTTCTGTGAAAACTAATTTTGGAGTTACTGTTATTTTTAGGCTCAACTATTACTGTTTAGATAAATTAAAACGTAATTTAATTTTCTAAATGATAATTGACATAACAAATGCATTAATAATGAGCTATATCAGTTTAGAAATTTTTACTCACAACATACATTCAACGACCACTCGATTTTCATCTATTAGTATATCATCATTAAGATAATAAAAGACGACCGTGAAATAATATTTCGGGAAATATTACAGCTTTATTTCAATAGCGTTTAGACAGCACTTTTATGTATTTTGTTATGTCTATGGAAAAGTTTTGAGCATTTATGTTATTTACTTATTACACCTAACTATAAGCAAGCATTACATGAAAAAAAAACAAAAAAACACCATTTTCATTTTCTAGTATGAATGTGGCAAACCTGTCTCGAGATACTTTCTTGTATTAACTTTTTTAAAAATTAAAAGAATATATTTATTTCTTAAAAAAATCGAGAGTTTTTCTCAATTAATCTGAATAATTATTGTGAGAGTTACTGACTCAGCTAATTAAAGGAAAAGTAAAGTATCAAAAACTTGTTGCATTGAGTGCAAAAATCTTACCTGTTCGATTTTGGATGTACTGCGCTATATTGTCCTTATCTACCAGTTTTTCTGTAATCTGGGGTATGTCAGGCCTGAACAGAAAATTCACATGTGAAACTGGATGATCTTGTAAGTTCTGGCCAACAGGAAGATCAGCAACAACCGGGATCTGAAACATATTATGTTGCTTAATCGTTTTGACTTTGCATCATCTGAGGGACTAAAATGTCTTACTGGACTTCCTTTAACGTATAACGAAACTTGTTTTAGACTTCCACTAAAATATAAATATAAATCAAATTGGCGGTGCAATCTGTGCAGCTTTTAACATGCTGTTGATTGCTATTTTTATTGCCCTCTGACTAATTGCATAGTGGCGTCAGATCCTTCAAATGGGATGGCGATAGATGAAATTGAGCTTTCTTTCATTTTATTGAGCTCAGTGGGAGGATGACCGACTTAGCTTGGGTGTTTTAATTTTGAACCACTTCCAAATGAGAGACCAGTGTCTAGATATTCATCCCCAGGTGGATCACTAGAACATAGAGGACACTGGGGCCCTGTTGGAGTCACGGTAGATTTTACGTGCACCAGCTCCTTTTAGCTCATAAGGTCCCACAGCTGTCTTGTCGAGAGAGACTGTCACCCTCCCGAAAACTGATATAGATTGGAGCTACGTCACCTTCGGTGTTCTTACGGGAACCGAAATTCAACCAACTGGAACACTACGGGTCAGAGTAACACATTGAAATAATATATTTTGATATATTGAAAGTGCTTACCTCAAGTTTTTCCAATTCTTCTTTTGGACCAATGCCTGACAGCATTAGAAGCTGAGCTGTACTGATTGATCCGGTAGACAAGATTACTTCCCTTTTAGCCATTACTTCATAGGTATTGTTTAAAAAATCAAACTGTACTCCTACAGCACGATTGTTGTTGAGTAATACCTAAGAGTACAAAGTAAGTCAGCAAAAGACACATTCAATCAAAATAGTATGAAAATGTAAGTACAATTTCTTATTTTTCTAATTCAAACACTTATTAGATCATCCAAAATATTTTTAAACAGGATAAATGGTGGTTTTTGGAGGAAAGCTGATAAGTTATTTTTAAATGTAACAGACAGAAAATTAGTCTAATGGTCTTTCAGAGTTTGAAATGCATCGTTACTGAAAAAACTGAAGATTTTGTGCGCAGTTACTAGTAATTACTTCACAAGGTGGGCAAAAACTGAGGCAGTTTTTTTAAAGTGAAATACGTCATTAATGTAAGTAATACTAGTATGATTTTCATAGATTATTGACAAAATTGATAAATAAATACTTTGTCAAAACAACGCAGCCATGATTATCATTTCAAGCATTACGAAGTAAGATTTTGAAGTTTCTTACTCATAGAAGAACGCTGTACTCAATAGTAAAGGTTATTTTTAAGTATACATTTTCCTTTTTTTCTCTTATTTCATTTATAAAGTAAAAAATTCTCTATTTTATAAAAGAAAATATAACGAAATTACATCAAATACATTACAGTAAATATACAAGGCAATTAAAAACTATTTTTATCTTGTTCAATTTATGATTCACATGTATTACTTATTTTTTATTTGACTCTTTTTTTATTACTTATTTTTTATTTGGCTCAATTGATCCTCATTTTTGCTTTCTGCTTCTAGCTATTTTATGCTTCTGTAATTAATGTTTAGTTCTGAGTTAAATGTTCAATGCATCTAGGAAAAACATTTGGCTAAAGTTATTGTGCGAATTCTAGTGAAAAAAGTAAAACAGAATGCGTATTGTGTCTAATTCTCTGAGAATTCATTTGTTGTGCTTACCTTTCGAACCATGGCATTAGGTAATACGTCTAAGTTAGTACGATTTTCAGCTGGCACCAAGTAAGCTTTCGCCGTACTACATCTTTGTCCAGCTCTCAACGTATTTTGAACATCGTAAAATCCTGTAAGAGAATTGATACATAAGAGAGTATAAATATTGAGTGATGCTTTCAGTTAAGCGTAACCCTAGAAGTCTCAATATTTTTTCTGTCTAAAATAAATATACGTGATAATGTTAGTCATTTTTATTTGGGGAAAAATAGTTTAAAAAATAATAACCCAATATTTTACTAGAAAATCACTTTTTATTTTCGTTTTGAATGCGGTACACTGGGTCTTTGCTATACGTTTTGGCTATTTCTTTTGAAACTTTAGTATTCAAATCATTTCTTGATACGACGAACTCCAACATACAGTAATTTTTTCCGGGTCAAAACTCTTTGATAACTATGTTGATTTTCTAAAATAAACAAAACCACATTCGAAAGATTATTGCTTAAATTTCAATCAGATTTGACAATAATATGAACAGTAAGTACATCTCTACGCAAAGTGTAGAACAGCTTGAATTATACCGTTGCTATCTATGGATAAATACCCTTGAAAACCGACAGATGTCTACAATACTATTTTATAGACGTAGAGGAATACTTAGTGGTTGGTCCACATATGGTACCAGGTACCTATGTATGGTTAAGAAGATATCAAACACTTTGCACTTTGAAAGCATGGAGTTTAGGAAATTGAGAATTTAAAATGGGTAATACTATTTACATCAAAGAAGGTAAACGATATTAAAAGTCAGAAAATTTGACAAATAAAACTTTAGTTTTAGATATTATGGTAGTTTTATGAATCTTTAGGATGCCATCTTTTTCCAACGTGAGGTAAACCAACCGCTTTCCAACGTGAGGTCCTTATCTGTCCATGGAAATTGGATGAATTAAATCTCTGATCGATCGCACGTAGACGCAACGAAATTCCAATTTAACGAAACGAAACTCACTTAAGTATAAAAGTTCAATAATAGTGTTGTTGAAACATAAGATTTTGAGAGGCATGTAAGCCTTACAGTTATGTCGTCGTTGGCTTAGTAGCCGGAAGGTTGATCGATTAATCACTGGCGAGTCGATAAATCCGTGGTTCTAAATGTTCTAAGTCTAAATTATAGTCTAAATTAATACTCTTTTGTGCTTAACTTCTTAATCTCTTTGGAGTAATGGTGGTGAATGTTTTATATTCGAGTGGTTGCCTGGAATTGTTAGAGAGACAGGGATCAGCGTAACTATATAGTAGGATATTTTGATCTTAAAAACTTTCGCTACCGATACCACGCCAGCGCCTGAGAGTCAGAATGAAAACCAAATTTTCTATTTTTAATTTGCGAATGTCTAATTAATTTTTCGAAAAACACACAATTTGAAATAAATATGTGAAATTTTATTATTCACTATGGGGGCCCCTAGTAGGTAGTTAACATTAGCCCTTGTAAAGGAGTGGACAATTTAACATGCAAGCTCAAGACGGAAATCGAAACCGGGGAAAAGGTGTGACAGAATGGTCCGTTAGCCACTACATCACATGGGTAGTTTTATACATAAAATGGATACAAGGCATTTGACTTGTACTCTAATTATTTTTGGACCGGCAGTGAATCCTTTAAAAACATATGTTTTAATTTTACAATATTCTTATCTTACCTGTCTGTCTGGCTGCATTAGGATCGACAATTTTGTAGCCCATCGATTTTATTGCTTTAAACAGCGGATCTCTGATTTCAGATTGGTATCGAGGCCTCTGGACAGATATGCGCCCATCTACTCCGTGATATCCTGTAATAAATCAGATTTAACTATACTAACACTGCGTGTAACTAGTTTTGTACCAGTTTCAGTATTTTTCAATAGGTATCTCTGAACTTCGTGGAAACGATCAAAAGTATAAAGTTGTTTTTTCATTGTGAAAAAAATTCACGACTGCACAAGGGTAGAAAGAGAGGTATGAGGTTTGACCATGTCCAATTCAAATTATTTTAACCTGTTCGTTCTCATATTTGCAAAGGCAGAATGACAGAAATAAAAAATTTAGCATTATCATTATTATTACCATACAAAGTGATGAATCTCCTTCACATTTTTTCCAAAATATTTCTGCGTACGCTAATTAGTTCTACTTTTTAAATAGTGTAAAGACAATAATTTTTTATGAATAGAGAAAATAATTCCAGATTATGGTTGAAACATTGACACGTAAAACATTCGCTTTAAATTTAGAAAATGAATGTATTTATAACGACTAAATACTTTCGTACTTAGTCGTTCATCAGTTACATCGATCAGATAATTGCCTTCATAGGAAGTAATTTTTAATTTAAACCATTAAGAACGATAATTAATTTTGAAATATTCAGTAATATCAAATGTGATTAAGCGCAGATGTAGGTAATTGTTTTTGAGAGAGATTAAATGAAATATATAAGGTTGAAAGACCTTGCTTCCAAGTAAAAAAAATCGAAAATGTATGAAAAATCAGACTTGAACACTCGAAAAATGTAGAATTTCATGTATGATTTAGCAGCAACAACAACAACAGCGAAATTGTTTTATGATACCCACAGAAATTTCATCAGAACTAGCATTATCTATACTAACCGAAAAAATTTTTAGCTTGTGAGCTTTTTATGAATAAGTTTAGCTGAATAATTGCGAATTTAGAAAACTTCCCCACTCTTATTAAGCAAGTTGGAGTGTTTAGGCTGATAATTTTATTTTTTACCAACTATGCGAAACATTCCAGAGCTGGGAATCGAATCCAGGATTCCCAGCGATTCCCAGCTCTGGAATGTTTCGCATAGTTGGTAAAAAATAAAATTATCAGCCTAAACATTCCAACTTGCCTAATAACTTGAAAGGTTGATAAAATCACTTTATAAAATATCCACCACTCTTTTTTGAAATGACATTAAAGGCGTTACCTCAAATGCATCGCTAAACAGAAAAAAAAAGCTTTCTAGTCAGGTAACTAAATAACAATAAAAGTAAAAGATTCAAAAGATCAATACCGTTTGCTATGTAATTTTTATCCCTATTTCCTTCCATTTTCTTGAAGTATGGGAAGACGTCTTTGAAGCTCCAGCCTTCTGCTCCTTCATCAGCCCACTGGTCAAAGTCTTTCTTGTTACCCCGAACATAGAGCATTCCGTTTAAGACACTGGAACCGCCAAGAACTCTGCCTTTGGAATATGTTATTTTCTGTAAAACAGAGAAGTTCATCAGTCAATTTTTAATTCAATGAGATTGCTCATAGTCGATAAAATAATTGAAAATAATAGGAGTAGGGGAGTGTACGTGGGGAAAAGGTGCAAATATTTTTTGAAAAGAATCTAAAATCTGGCACTTAATTTATTTGAAAGACATTTTTAATGCATGCTATATACTATTGACTCATATTCTAGGGGCGTTCAAAAAGTAAGTTAGCCTCATCCAATGTAGGTAAAAAAACATATTTTATTGAGAAGTGCGCTACAATACAACTTGACAAATATGCAGTTCACTATTTTTCTTTACCATCTCCCAGCTGTTACAGACATTTGACAGAACGTTGTACAATATGTTTTATGCCCTTAGGGCAGTAAATTACTCACTGGTACTGGAACCACTTTAGAATAGCTGTCTGAACCTGATATGTTGGAAAATAGTCATTGGAAAATAGTCTTCCACCAAAATGCTCTTTGAGCTTTCCAAACACGTGAAAGGTCCTAAGTTACCAGACTGGGACTGTATGGTAGATGATACCAACCCTCCCATCCAAAACTGCAACAAAACTTTGTGTTGTGAAGTCTTAATTTGTCGTGTAGGAGGACAATGGCTTTGCGTAAATTTCCAGGTCTCTTGTTTTTCACAGATTTGGGCAAACCTATCATTGTTTCAAAGTACAACTTAGTAGTATTGTCCTTTCTAATTTACTCAGCGTAGATCTAGTAGTAGCGTAGATCATTGTAGTGTAATCCAGATGAAATGGATACTGTTAAACGCCGTGAAACTAAATTAACGTTTGCGCAATCTTGTCTCTGGTTTTGTAAAGTTGCTGGGAAAAAGTGTAGATTACTTTTCGAACGCACTAAACAGATTGGAAATGCACTGCTAGTTATATTTACTTACTCTGTCTGTCAACCCGTGCCCAGTGTGTTTCTGAGGGACAGACTTATAGTTCCAGTCGATGTCAGTACCTCGATAAAATCTAGACAGAGCTGGAACTTCTGTAAGTAAGGGTGGAGGACCTCCCGCTTCTAGGAGCAGAATTTTAACGCATGGCAACTCCGAGAGTCGACTAGCAACAACTGAGCCAGCAGAACCAGCACCGACTGAAATGAAATAATGCAATTACTTCTTTCGAGAACTTTGAATTGATCAAAATTATTTTGTCTTAAATTATTTTATTTTTCTAAGATATGCGAAACAAATTCCAATGACATATTACCGTAAAGAAAAATATATAAATTATAAAAACTGGAGAGCGAGATAAAACTGAAACTTAAAGAATTACTAATTTATCTCGAAAAAGAGATTCCCATACTTAATTTTACAATTCCAAGAAAACTTCCTCATATAGATTTTTTTTCGTCTACTGTTTAAAGTAGTGTAAATGATAATAAAAGTAATTTGTTAACTTTGAACCATGGCAGTTTTGTTGGAATCACTGTTGAATATTATTTTAGATGTGTAAAGTAGCTACGCGTACGTTATGTGGATACTTAATGTGTTAAAAATACGCACATACTTAAAATAAAACTGTTAATTCCGATTTTATTATAGGACTGTGTTTGTAATGATTTAAACTTCATTTTGTTGATAAAAAGGATGACATGCAATATTGAAAACTTGTGAGTTAAGCATGTCTTAAACAGTATTGGAGATAATATACCTGAAAAATGCAGTTATACTTTAAGTATAAATAAAGTAATGTGATACGGAACAAAAGATTTTTATGATGGGCTTTCTGAAGACACATTTTTAATTGAATTTTCACAATTAAAAGTGAAAGAAAGTAAGCTATTATTTTCTTAGGAAAATTCCAGTACTTGTGTACGTAATGTTGCGCTAGGCCAGTTCCATTGAAATAATTTTGAAAATATTTTCTTAATACATATAAAAAAGATTAGACAAATATTTTTGTAATGCATCTGAATAAACTTCCTGTTTACTCTATATCCAAATATGCCGAAAACAATTTTAATTTGTCAGCATCGCAATATCAATGAAGTAAGAGACTATGATCAAATGTTTTATTGGAATGTCTTACAAAGCTGTATACAGAATTCATTTTGCAGCACTATAAAATTTGAAGTAACATGTGACATTTAAAATACTATATTTAATTAAAAAATTATTTCCTTAAGATGCGTTTTTAGTACATTCCTATTAATACGATAAAGTATTTTAAAAATATCAACATTTTGATACTACAACGGCTCAAAATTCCAATATTTACCCATCATTTTAAAATTATACATCCTGTACAAGACGTGTATTTTTTGCTTCAGTCTTATTCGAGAAGCACTTGCTATTAGATGTTTTTAAATAAAAATATATCGTAGAAAACGAAGTTCAAAAGAAATGCGCTGTTAAATATGAATGATAATCATATAATGTAATAATTAGACTTAAAACATTCATAGTGACTGAACCCTTTTTGAAAGAGATAAGAGTTAAGAAATGTGACATAAAAATAAGTACTTTCTCTTTACCTATAACGTAATCATATTCTGCGTGAACGACCTTAGTTGTGTCGGGGGTATGCTTCTGACGTGCCAAAGAAAGCAGAAGCATAGGCAGCAGAGTAGAGTTTACTATTGGTGTTGGATATGACCTTTCAAAAGAAATATCCATGCTTACCTGAAAAAGTACAATGCATTTTACAAAAACCTTTATTTAAAAAAAAAAAAAAAAAAAAACGAAACACTATCTTATAAATTAAGATTAAATCTATGATAACCACACAAGTCAAAGCTTATAAAATTAATAATTTGAAACAAATTTCACGATTTTCTTAGTTTATGTTATGCAAATTTTTTGAAGGAATGCATTCGAGTAATAAATGTTGTTCAGTGAACATTCTTAAAAGAAAACATTTTCATGAGTTCTATTATGTATTTTTAGATAGATACACTACGACGACCGAGTTGTATGGTGGGTAAAGCACCGTACTCCGGTTTCGGGTTCAACTCCCGGCGGCGGGGGTTCGATCCCCGACTGGCCGTGTTGTCATGTCCGTCCCTTCATAGGGGGTGACGTTGGCCCACCTATTAGGTGCCCCTATAATAAAGTGGCCAATACCTTCGGGCCGTTGTCAGAGACAATACCTAATCGGCAAAGTACCCGCCCGTTAGGAAAAAAAAAAGATAAATACACTACAAATTTCAGTTATTATAGTCATGACTATTTGGTTTGCAAATAGTTTATTGTCGTTTTACTTTTCAATAAAAAAGTTTAATAGCAGTTTAGTGGGAATCTTATACAGTGTTTTAGTACCAGATTATTTAAGTGAAAATTTTTAGTAACAAAATAATATACTAAATTATTATACATTTGGAATAAATCTACTTCGAGAATGTCCAGTTACCTAAGTTCAACAATATGTATATATATTTTCTACGGGCGGAACTTGCCGATTAGGCATTGTCCCATACAACTACCCGAAAGTGTGGCCATTTTATTATAAGGGCACCCAGCGTTACCCCCTATGAAGGGACGGACACAATGACAGCCACGCCCGGTCGGGGATCGAACCCCGGCCGTTGAGACCGAAACCGGAGTACCGTGCTTTATCCACCATACAACTCGGTCGGCAGTTCAACAATGTAAAAAGTAATAATCAAGTTAAAACAAGTATGGTTTAACTCCCCTAGTTATGAAAAAAGTTTGAATCTCTCGAGAAAAAATAAATAAAAAATAAAATAATATTTCTATGGATTATAAGGACGCAAATGAAACTTTCGTTCAACAGGAAAAACTAATACGTTAGACATTAGGTGAATGAAAATATAAAGCAACTAAAATCAGTAAAATATAAAGGTAAGAATATACACAAATGTAATTTTTTAAGGCATTAAACATAAATTTTATGATTTGCATTCTTAAAACAAAAACATTATTAATAACTAATTTTCCACTCAAGAAAAGTGTTGTAAACATACTGAATGCAAATGGGTGACTCTCACGAAACCGGACAAAACGAAGTTGACGATTTTGCAAAATTTCTGCCCCATTTTTTTTTTTTTTTTTTTTAACAGAAATAATTTTTTCGTTTAACCTCTTTTGATCCAAAATGTTGTACTTCATGAAAAAATAAGTGTTTGGTATTTTTTAGTTTAGTATTTGCTGTTACCCTGATGTGACCGAAATGATGAATATGGTGCAGAAATGACGAGAGGACAACGCTCGAAATGAGAAAAACGTTTCTTAGGGCGCTAAAAATGTAAAATAAAATCACAAATAACCCTTAAATGTGTTTTTTTAAATAAAACATTTTTGCTGAAGCTTTATAATTTTTTTTTAAACCTTAAAAAAAAAAAAAAAAACTGTAACACAAAACTAGCAGGGACTAGTTTTGTCCGGTTTTCTACGAATAACTGAAATATAATTTCATTAGAAATTAAAAAAGTAAATTCTCAGTTTTTTTAATATGTTTGATGGAATAATTGATAAATAAATGGCATATAAAAAATCTCATCCAGGGAAAACCTTCTATTTATAATTTTAATTATATCTTCTATTTATAATTTATTTTTAAAAAAACGGACCTCCTGGCTTCCCCATAGTCGACTGGACAAAGACCCTGAACATGGTAGATGGCTGAAGTGTAAAGGTCGCGTGTTCGGGCCTATCGCGTGGCCCTTGATCTAAAGGTTTGGAGCTTTGGGCGCTTTTCTCCAGATGTGACGAGGATACGCTTTAGAACCCCTTAAAAGTCCTAAAGTATCTCACATTAGGCAGATAGCCTTCGAGTAGCTCGTACTTTATACACAATACGATAGATTTCCTGACCGTCCCGACACATTCCGGAGATGAGCTTATTATTAATAGAGCTTATCTATATAAATAAAACAATGTGTAAACTGTCCGTTAGTTTGTCTGTCTGTCTGTCTGTCTGTCTGCGAATCGCGTAGCTCCGAAACGGGTGATCGTAGACCTACCAAATTTTGTACGGAAATTCTCCAAGACGGGTCTCGACACACCTCGAAGCGATTTTTTCGAAATTCGAATTAGAAAATGTTTTCTTTTATGTTTTGTCCGATTTTTAGCGATTTTTCTTTCTAATACATAACAACGCCGGTAATTGCACTCGCAAGGAAACCATATTTACATCATCGTATAGAGGAGAAAATTTTCTTTTAAAAACTCTTTGTTCGGACTGTGTAACATAATTTGCAGATTTTTGGGAATTTTTCAAATACAATTTAATTTGACGCTGACTTTCGTAAAATATCTTTAAAACTGCTGCATCTTGAATTCTATCATTCATAACTTTTTTTTATATTTCGGTAAAAGACGGGGCACACAATTCGCCTACTTTTAAAAGAAGAACGGAGGAAAAATATAAATTAGGAGAATTTTTACGAATTTTTAAGTAAAGAAGGATTTTCATTTCAGTAGCAGCTGCTTACATTTCGGTTTGATATCATGCGGTTTCGCTGTCCTGGATACAGTAACAATGATTAAAATTGCCAGTTGAAAAAAATAAATAAAAACGGGTCCCGCGAGCAGACGATTTCTTTGCTTGGCTCGATTTCCTTTTATAAATACTGGATTTATTTGTGAGAAGAAAATTAAACGGCATAATCTAGAAAAACAATTTTAAAGCCCTTATAAATAGCGCAGTCTTATTTCTTATCTCTTTTCTTTTTGTAAAGGGTTCCAAGAGAGGGCGACGTATTTTTAAAATTAAAAAAATGTCCATTTCATGTAGTGTCTGAGGTATTTAACGCTAAAACGTGAACCTAAAAGACAGCATGTCTGCGGAAATAAGACATTTTGAAAGTGAGAAGTTCACTGCAAACGGTCCATTTTCACTTTTTTGATACCGAATGACGCTGACATAGTTTTTTTTTTTTTTTTTTTTTTTTTTTTTTGTGTGTGTGTGTCATTATATTGCAATGATCTCAGGTTATTACATATATGACGCAAATTTTAAGTCAAGAGTGAAATAATTTTGCTTTTTCTAGATTCCACATCACTGGAATTATTCGAATTACACATGTGAGGAAATTTTTCGTTTCCTACCGTGCGAAGAACGGGCACGCAGCTAGTATTATATAAGACTAAAATTTTACTATGATTTTACCAGTTATAAAACAGGCATAGAATCCAGTTTTTTTGCATTGAATTTTCATCTGTTATTATCACAAATATTCGAAATTTCAAAGCAGTAACTCAGTAGTTAAGTAGGCAGAAATTCGACACAAACCAACTGCGAAAACGACAGAGCATCTTGAAGCTGATGATTAAAAACTTTCAAAGGAGTGTCATCTTCTATACGGCAGACACCCTCTAGTGATTGATGGGTGTAAATCACGTGATTTCAGCAAAAAAGGAAGTTTATTATAGTCATATTATATTAAGAAAATGAATAAGTTTGACAAGTTAAATTAACAATCGGAATCACAAATCAGTTGTTGCTGGCCTCACTCAAAGCGATGGCTTGTGAAGTTATTATATAGGTTTAAAATAAGATTTAAGACAGTTATAGAATCCAATTTTTTAGCATAAAATTATATTGTCACGGGTTACCCAAGGACACAGTTAATTTCTATGTTGTAGTTTGAGCGGAACCGAATAAAAATTGCATCATAATTTGAAAAGTAAGCCACAAACCGACAGAACAGTAACTGTTATGTTTTGTTGAAAGTGACGCTTAATAAAAGCTTTTAATAAAAGATAATTCCATGCATTCTTACATGGGTACATACGTATTCGGGTACATACATACGGGTCCGCCAAGATAAATGCCGGACAAATGAAATGATTCATGGTTAGAAATACGTTTGGCAATAGTTTGCCAGCACATTTGACGCAAAAATCGTTTGGTGGAAATGACCGCCGGGATAATACGTAAGCACCCTTACATGCAATAATCCTACAGTTAATTCTATTTACTTCTTATATGTGTGTATGTTTACATGAATCTTAATTACAAATATGGGAATTAATGCATCGTTTTTGGGTTAACATTCAATGACAATTATGTAGCATGTTTAACAGTTGAAAAATGTTTGTTAATGATAAATATTTAAATATCAAATCAAAACACTATTGAAACAAGTATCTATTTGAATATACATGCAACATTTTAGAGTATGAAAATTTCAGAAAATATTTCAAGTCATTTGTTCACATAAAAATGATAAAGCAACATTTATTTTCACTCATACAAAAACAATATTGAAACTATGTTCAATTTTACACGTGATTGAAAGTTCCTAAATTTTTTTATATAATAAAATTTGTCTCAAAAAGAAACATAAGGGAGAGATATATTTGTCCTATAAAAGAAGGGGTCCTATTTAAAGCACTAGGGGATGATGGGACCATAACATGCTTCAAGATTTCTGCTAAATAAAGGATCCTTTAAAGGTACACGGTAAAAAAAATGCAGAAACGTTACCCCAAAAAATGGGGCAGCTCTTGTAGTTTAAAATTGCGGAAACGTTTCCGAACCATGCGGGTAAAGTATTTAGAAACGTAAATACTTTACCCCGAAATATGGGTTATGTTTCCGAAATCGGGAGTTCGAGTAGAGCATCGGTAGGTTACGCTATACTTTCGGAAACCTTTCCGCTATAAGTATGTAACGTTTCTGAATTTTTTTACTGTGAGTTTTACCGTATTAAATTATATTATAACAATATAAAAATTCTAAAGTAACTTTTCTTAATTATTTTCATACTATATATAGTACTATAATATAAATAAACTTGAAATTTCGAAAATCTAAAATATGAACTTACTTCGTATCATGGGACGTTCAGAATGTTGACTTCAGGAATTTGTTTACCTACATTGACCCGATTAAATCACTGATCCATCCAGTGTACAAAGCGAAAATGAAATTCTCTTGTAACGATAAGCTTCTTTTAAAATTCAGCTAATCCTTATGCTGTTTGTTCCTCATTTGAGGTGCGTCTGTAATTATTTCGCCAATCGATCTGTCTATCTACTGGTGGGTGTTCAGGAAGAAATCTGCATTGTTTTTTCCGAATAGAAAGTAGCGGAAATACGGTGCGAATAAGATTATCAAAAATATATCTGTACCAGAAGTACAGAGAGGCTCAATGATAGCTGTAGGTTATCATATACAGTTTGTTTCCGTTTATTTTCTTATCCATATGATTAGGGGAGTCTGGGGATACTTGATCATAATGGATACTTCAGCTACGCCCTTTTCTCTTCAGTTGGCCCATTTTTCTTTCTTAAACTGCGAACATCTAGACACAGTTGTAGTTTTAGTGATGAAAAACAAAATAAAATAACTCGGTGCCTTTTGAAGATGTGTTGAATAATTATCTTTTTTTAATTGTCTAAAGTCAATAATAAGGCGAGTGTTTTTTTTTTTTTTTTTTTTTTTTTTTTGCATTTTTGTATTTATATTTTTTGTATTCATTTTTTTAATACTATATCTAATTGAAAAATATATAGTTATGAAATTATTTAGAAAAGTAGCCAAATTAGCTATTTTGGTTTTCACTACCAATAATTTAAAAGTTGAAGAAGAGCTATTGAAAAGAACTTGAAATAAAGAAAAATAACAAAAAAGATCAAATTTTCTTTAAAACAAAACCTTTTCTTAATAGGAGAGAGAGAGAGATATTTGGATACCTGCTATTGATGAATGGCTGTTAGTAAAATATGTAGGGAGCTGAACCATAAAACGATTGGTTGTCAAAGTTCTTAATACTTCTGAAGATGAAATGAGCAAAAATTTACTCGAAGAATTGTACATTCCAAGTTCAAATGTCTGCCAAATGACAACATTACTTTCATTGATGAAAACCAAATAGAAATGATTCTTCGACCACCAATTATTACTGAAATAGTGATATTATAACTAGTTTCGGTGAACATTTTGTATCTTAAACAAGAAGCAAATTCTTTCTAAAATGATAATGAGGAATAAAATATAGAACACTGTAATTTGTAGGAGTTAACTCAAGCATCCCTACACTATAGATTATGTATATCTCTCTCATGGGATTATTTGAGCCACAATGAGAAGAAAAAAAAATTAAAAATATATCTGAATGAAAAAAGAAAATTTTCTCAGCTAAAATACCAATTAATTTAACTACAATATTTTTATGCAATAGGAAACTATATAAAAAAATAATAATATTTAAAAATTGTCTCAACTATCACCAGTCTCCCCTATATAATGCTCTGCCAAATTATTTCTAACGAGCTCGAAAGACGAAAGTTATGACTTTCTTGTCAAGTCTCTTTTTTATGCATTTACTGAAATTAAATCTCTTGCTACTTTGTATTTAGAATGAATTTTAAATAAACATTCTGCAAGAGGTCTTAGAACACCGTCGACCAGTGGACAAATGGATAAGAAATGGGAGATATCTGGAATGTGCAGATCCAGGGTTCTGACCTCTCGCGCGGCCGTCGATGTAACGGTAAAGAGTTTTGGGGGGGGGGGAATTTCTTCAGATTTAACTCGAATACACGTTATAATCCCTTAAAATTATTTTTTCCACACATCTCCTAGGCAGACAACCGTCCTGTAGTTTTGCCTTAATTAACTTAGAACTCCAGTATGCAGAATTAAATGTTGTTTCGGGATTCAGTAGGTGTCCACAGAACCGATCCAGGCCGGTGGTCGCCTACGTTCAAATCAAAATTGGCAGCTCTTTTGATACAAACCTTATGCTTTAAATTACCTTTTCGCCGCCCTTGAAGTAGGACACTAGCGTTCTGTGCACCATCAGGCCCCCTCCCCCCCCGGTAGGATAGGCTCTGGGTGTCCAAGCACTCTGGATTGATTTTTTAGCTATTTTTGTCACTTGTTAGGTATACTTAGACTAATAGTCAGAAGGCAAAAACAAATAAGGGGATTGTTATCCGATATTAAAAATTAAAAATCTTCTTATTCTTTTAGTCTCATTGTTGCTTCTTAACGACATAGTTTCTTTTCTTTTAAAATAAGCTCATAAGTCAAACGGTATTCATTGAATGTCAGCAAAATAAATAATTTAATAACTGGGGAAATTTGAGGATTTTACACTTTTGATTTCATGATGAACTGAGCAAGACAAACACGCTAGATTTCAAATACAGATTTTACTACGGTTCATATATATTGCAAGATCGAAAATTCAAATTATGAGTGAAATCTGTTTGAAGCTTTGAATTTATTAATTTATAATAGATGTTAATTAGAGGGAAAACCCACACAGTTATCCCTTTTTTCCCTAAGAATTAACTGAACTGGAAAGAATGTTTTAGAAAATATGGATATAAAAGAATACCATACATTTTCCTTTACTTACATTTCTTGAATGTAAATGTATGGTATTTTCTGATATCCATACTACAATTAGATATGAAAAAATACCATACATTTTCCTATACTTACATTTCTTTTTTAAACTCAGGTTTTTTTTATAATAAATATCAAATGATGGCAACAAGTAGAGCCCTACATCGCATTTAGGACAAAAAGCATGGTTATAATGATTTTTAAAAAAAATCTGTTCTCCATGATCATTTCTTTTTGAGCAACTAACAAAACTCTGCGGTCACGGTTCTTAATTTCTTTTGGTGGGAGAAATTGCTCGTGAAACTGTTTTGCAGACAGTTGTAAGGGATTCAACTAATCTCCAGACTGTCTTCTTTTCTCTCTATCACAGTTCTTTGCCTTTAAATTAGGTAATCAGTTAAGCATGGAAACATTGCTAACTAAAGAATGCATGTCTTTTATGAGATTCATGACTTGTAGATGTGTGCGTGAAATTAATGAGTAAAAGAAAAAAGAAAATGTTCCTTCTTTAAATTATACAGCGAATGTAGCTATTTAATATCACACTATGCCGAGTTTTGACTTAACCACTTTAGAGACTAACTTGTTATATTACTTCTTCGATGCATATGAAAGTACTAAGACTTGCCTGCGGTACTTCCCAGACAGCACAGCAAATTTTCATCAAACTTGCAGTACGCTTGATTTATCAAGTCAATAAACTTGAATTAAGCTTGAAAATTTCAAGCATTTAAGCTTAATGCAAGCTTGAATCAAGTGTTCAAGTTTACACTTGCCCAACTTGCATTAAGCTTGACATAGCAAGCTTAATTCAAACTTAGTACACTCTAAAAAATTTCTTAATACATGGGGCTCCGATCGGCAAACTCGCCCTATATATTTTCATGCATTTCTCCCTGTACGCTGAAACCTCAAGTTATTTTAATGTGTTTCCGTCTAGCGTCCGCGACCGATCTGGGGACCTAAGGTGTGGGAAGCCAGCGTCCTAACCACCATGCCAATCTGACTCGAGGTGTTGTAACTAAAGTTTGAAGTGACTGTTAGGATTGTCACGCCGTTTTTTGGCGAGATTGATCAGTATTGCCCGATGCCGATTTGCATCTTTTATTTTTACATGGGATGAATCAAAATTAAAATAACGTTATGTGTGATTTATAAACTCTACTAATAGAGAAATAAGCATAATATAAACTTAAAAGCAGCACACTTTTTAAAACTTTCAATTTCGCAACACTCATGTTGGTCAATATTAGCCAAAATCGAGACAAACGACTGATTTTGAAATCAATTTTGTAGTATATTTGTATTTTATTTTGAAGAGTTTCAATATTTGGAAATATAGAATCTGTTTTTTTTTTTTTTAATTCTATGGTCAAGTACATTCATGACTGATGATAAATTATTTGTTATATGGATGTGGCTTTCCAAATCAAGCAGTAATCAAGTTGTATTCAAGCTAGACAGTTTAAAGGACTTAAATTCGGCGGGAAAATATTTGCTGACTCATTTTTTTGTAATCTCCAAGCTTGGTGCAAGCTTAAAATGAATTGAACTGTCAAACTTGTATTAATACGTGAAATTCAAAGAAATATCAAGCTTCATTTAAGCTTATGTGCTGTCTGGGTTGGTTTGGTAGAGGATGCAAACTACCAGAATCGTGCCTCGGTTCTTTGAGGCTACTGTATGTTTTCAGGAGTTTTTCAATGGGTTTCTTTGAATGAAATGAATTCAATATATAATCCTCTTTGGTCTTCGTAAATTTCATAGCTTCATATGGCACAAAAATGCACGTTTTAGTAAATGGAAATTTATATTTCTTAACAAAATATGCTATTAGCATTGCTCCATAACATATTTTCCTTTAAATATTTTTCTATCTCACTTTCTACGAAGGCTGACGCATGGACAGTTTGTAAGAAAGTTAAACTTCAACAGTCAGAGTGTTGAGATTTTTAAATTTATTTTCTATTAAATTTGGGCTTTTAAAACTTCAGTCCCCAGAATCTGCTGAAATCAATCTTCTTACTACTTTTCTACGGTAAAAGTTTCCTGAATAAAGTCCCCTCAACGAAACGTACCAAAAATCGGAGGATGCTGGCAAAACCTTTACACTGCTGTCAGAGTTTTGAATGTCATTTGTTAAAAACTGAAATTTTTACAGTTCCTATTTCACGCTGACTGAAAAAAATGTTGAATATCCATTCGTATTCTTTAAATTAATAAAACTCTCAAAATACTTTTGAACAGAAGAAAAGCATACGAAAGAGCAAAAGAAGTAATAAAATATAAAAATGCCTTCCTAAAGAAAATTATAATTGAAGGAGGTGTTGTTCTAACCCTGCAGGGAGATGGTGGATTAAAATGTTATTTGCAAGTAAACTGATATTGACAACGACTTATAGGAAAGTAAAAGCCTTTGAGTTCATTTTTTTGTGTTCCTGAAAACAATTACAAGATGGGAAGATGATAAATAACAAAAACTTTCCCACAAAATTCTGACTGATAAAAATCATTAACCAGGGATTAAACTTTTGGTAACAATTACTTCCCAAATCCAGACAGACAGTTATAAATAAATCTCATCGAAAACATGAAGACCTCGTCTTTGAAAAGTAAAAATCTCTTAAAAACTGCCTGCTCTTTAATCCACAGGATAAAATAAATGTATTGAGTAGGGAAGAAATGTGCCTTATCTTCAAGAAGATAGCACGTGAGATTAATATGTAATTCTTATCTATTATGTCTGCATTGCGGTTTCACGCTTCAGAGGGTTTTCAACGGAAAGTAATACGAAACATGTCGCTTTCAGCAAAGTTCAAGGGGAAGAAACGAACCAGACAGTCTAATATTCTAAATTAATTGAGATTGATAGATTCACCCAATTCCTGAAAAAAACATATTTTTAAGAAGTTAAACGCAAGTTATAAAAGTTTAATTTATTTTGGTAGATATTTTTTTTCTTTAATGAGAGTATTTAAGGGAAATAATTTGAAAAGAAAGCTTGGCGATTCGAAATCTGAGTATTGTCGATTTTCATGGTCGTCAGTCTCAGTAATTGCTTGATACTGGTAAATGTAAAAAAATACGACTAATTTTAATTAGTAATAATTCTGTCACACTAGGAAGTAGTGTTTGACAGTAAAATTTTTTTAGTTAATGTTACATCTGTAATGAATTTTTCTTTTCTGATCATGCTTCGAAAGTTTAGAATAACTGTCATAACTTCAATTTATAAATTTGGATTTATTCTACTTCTATTAACTATTTGAAAGTGAGATATTGTTTAATATTGTTAAATTACTCCAGTGGTGCAGTCCCAAGGAAGAAAAGTGGGTGGACACTTATTTTTGAAGCAGAATTCAAATTTTTTCAACACCACTGTATAGTTAACCCTAAAAACAGTAAACAGATTTAATTAATTAATTAGTTGAGTATTAATTACGTTTCAATGTAATTAAATAATTCATTTAAATTAAAGTATTTGAATCAATAACAGATTAAAAGAAATTTAATTAATAATTAATTAAAGAAATTAATAGCGTAAATTTTTTCATCTTTCATGGTCAACAATCCAATAAAAATGTGACCAGAAGTTATTTTTGTACTTGTACTGGATCCCTTTCTCTAGTCGGCTTTTCCCCTTTTTCGACTATTCGAGAAGACACACTTTGACAAAGAACACATTTGAGATGACACATATGTTCAATTTTTGAGGATAATGTAGGGTAATTCGGGGAAAAGACACCATATGTAAGGACTTTCTTGCTTAGTAGAGACAAATTTGAAATGATAAGTTAATGAAAAAAAAAACACCATGTTGATCAATCTTTAATCAGTCAGAAATTGCTTTCTGAGCATGCATATGATTGAAAAATTTAATGTTAAACTCATGTAAATTGTGGCATGTACTCTCATATATACGGGGAAGATGATTAACAAAAACACAGTTAAGAAAAATAACACAAATAGTCAAAAATTACCCATGAATCAACAATAACTATGCAGAAATAAACAAATCTTTAAGCTTAATTATTTTTAAAAAGCTATTTAACTAAAACCAATAAGAATACATATTTAAATGTTAGCCTGCACGCATTTCATTCAGTACAAATGATCACTATTGCAATCTTCGTACAACCATTTCTTGCTTTGGATATACTGAGTCCAAACAGATTTGAGACCATTTTAGCGTGAAAGAATCATTTATAAATACAGCACGAATTTAACTCTGACCAATAATTTTATCATTATATTGAATTAAATTTGATTCTGCATAAGAAGCTCGATCCGTTTTCCTTTTATAGTTTCGTAGCATAGTCTATAATAACAAAAAGGGAATTATATTTGTTTAAAATTCATGATATCTTACGAAAAATATAAGATTTGTAAAACCCTAATACACATACTATATTATAGGCAATGTAAAACATTAAATATTTTGTTAATTAAAATAATAGTAAGTGATAATTATTTTGATATTATAATTATAATTTTAAATTTAATTTATACTTTACACTATAATAACGATATTTAAAATGAAAAATAAAATTTAAAGTTCATTTTATTTATTTCTGAACCATGTTGCGTGTTCACCAAGTATAGGGTGAAGATGCCACACATGCTTATGTTCGTATTGCTGCATCGTTATGGGCGCTTCTGCTTGCCTTGTGGGTGAAAATGAACACAGAACTCACTTATATTGCTAATACCATCTTTTGAGCAACCGTTTATTAACTTTAAATATCATCAATGTAATATTATAAAGGCATCAGGTTAAATCCTCACGAGATTTAAAATAACGGTGAGTCAATTCAATGAATTAACATAAATTGACAATCCACGTGTACACTGGGATAAGATTCGTCACATAAGAGGGTAGGTATTGCTATCTGTTGACACATAAAAAATACTAACAGCACACTTGAGTCTTCCGCCAACTGGTATATTCTCCAGAATTATATTACATGCTATTTGGATTTACAAAAGGCTCGTAAAGTGATGGTCTACTTTGGTGATCCAAAAGGCTTTTTTAGGTTTCCTTTTCGTCGCAGAATCACAAAATGAAAATTTTGGCTTGTTAGAAAGAGTTTTTGACATCCTCCATATACATAAAAAGTAGGAAGGTATAAACTCTACTGAAAAAGTAGGGGGATTTCGTCCTCTCTTGATTATAACATTGACTGGTACTTCAAAATACACGTGCATGTTGTGAAATTTTTTCAAATCAAGAAACATGAAGGGTCTAACTTTTATGAAAGTAACACTGATAAAACTTACTGTTAGATAATAAAGTAGCATATAAGTAAACGATCTGATTTATATATATATATATATATATATATATATATATATATATATATATATATATATATAAACTTTTTAAATTGATAATATTTTATCAGCTTAAAATTAAATTGATGCTTTAAAAATAATGTTTCTCTTCTTGAAGAAAATATATAGAATTGGCTAGCTGAAGTACCCGTTCTTCGCACGGAATGGATATTGCGAAACCAACTAATACAAATGGAAAATAAGTAAATAAATATTGAATATACTTTGGTTATAGATTTAATCGCCTACAAAAACTGTTTTACAGTATTCGTTACGCATATTCCAACTATACTTGATTTTTAAAAATACCGTTTGGAATGGGCATAATAATCTGCGAGTGTGCCGTATTTGTTTTTCTTCTTCCATAAAATACTTCTTCAAATTTGAAATCTATATTAAAATTGTCTACTATGTTTTAAAATCCCCGCCTGGCACATTCTAACTATACTTCACCTTTACTTACGCACATATAAACACTAGTATTCCAATTCAATAGACAGTAGGGTTATGCAGTTTCTCGACAAATACGGAAGATATCGATAAGCTGGGTCCAGTTTTGACGACTAATTTTTTTATGCCAAGCTTAGCGATAAATCACCAATAACGGCAATCTTTGGAGACTTTTCACATTTCATCTGGCAACCCTTGAAAAGTTATTCGCCCTTTCACCAGATAGACAAAAGTCTGTCTGAAATTAACAGCACTCTAGTACTATAAAATACGTGAGAAACAGTTTTGTAAACCACACTGTATTGAGGTCCACTTTTAAGAATATTTGAAAAGATTATTATGAATTTGTGTTCGATACTTTTTATGGCTATCTTCAATTTCCTTCGATATATGATGACAAGTATGAAAATAATATTTAGGTCTCTCACAGCGTTTGCACATGAATTCTAAAAAAAAAGAAAAACCTGAAAATGATTTTAGGCACATCTGTTAATTACATTTTAAACAAGAATTTTATGGCTATCACTTTTTTCTCTGCGATATGAAGGAAACGTGAAAATAACGTTTTAGACCCTTAACACCGTTTGGGTGCAAATTTTAAAGAACCTTAAAAATGATTTTTAGGCATTACTGTTAGTTGCATTTTAAAGCAAGAATTTTATGGCTATCTTTATTTTCCTCTGAGATATGACAGGAAATCTGAAAAGAACGTTAAAGAACATTTCGGCCCCTTACCCTCGTTCGGGTGTGAATTTTATAAAACCATGTTAATGAATTTTAGGTATTTGTGCTAGTTACATTTTAAAGAAAGAATTTTACGGGGTCTCTTTTTTCCTCTGAGATATCAAGGGAAACGTGAAAAGAACGTTTTGGGTCGCCACCCCTGTCTGGATATGAATTTTTTAAAATCGCTTCTTAAATGAAGCCTTGGGCACAAAAGCTATAAGCTCCTAAAATTTCGTGTCTGTATCTCTGGTAGATTTGGCTGGGCGATGGTCGTCAGTCAGTCATTCAGTCAGGACACCTTCCTGTATAGAGATTACATGCTGTACTATAATACTTGATAAACACAGTAATAAAATGTATGAAAATTTCATCAAGTTTCATGCTAAATTTATTGTAAAACGTTTATTTTGTGGAAATACATTGCTTATTCAGAAATTTAGAAATAAGAAATTTTACAATTTTACAATTCAATCTTTTTCCTTATGAATATTGTCCAATTATACGAATAGTATAGTATAAAACAGAATTTACTGTTGAAAGCAGTATGAAAAGTTATTAATGTCTTACTTGTATATCTTTTATATGTTTATTTGCTCTTTGTATTAATTAAAAATTTTCATAAAATAGGATTAAATTTTCAAGGACAACATCATTTTTGGAGAATTTATGAGTTTCGCTAACTAGTAGTTATATTAAGAAATGCTAATTTCATGCTTTTGAGTTTCTTCTCTTGATATTATTGCTTGAAAATCAAGTGTAAATGAAAGAAAAATCTATTTTACTGTTCTGTTTGCCGATAACCTTTTGTCATGAAATTATAGTAATTTCAATTATTCTCTTATTTGCTGTTTCTGTTCAATAAGCTTATATTAACCACTCTGATGCTAAATGTAAACACGCACGGAATTTATATTAATTTCTTCTACTTTAATTAAAATATATTTTAAATAATGATCTACACATAAAAAACCCTTCTATGTCCCGCTACACACCTTTTCATTGTTACGTTTAAAGTTCTTCCGAAATCGTTTTATTGTTACAAACTTGAAGCTTTAGCTTTCAATGACGTTTCGATATTTCTTAGGTGAACTAGCTTTATTAACCTTAATTATTCGTTAAAATGTGAGAGTTTTTTTTAAAAACCATGAATCTCCCAACAGCCTCCTAATTACTTTCGTGTGTCTAAAGGAAATTTTAGATCTTCTATAATTAGTTAATAATGTAAAGCTTATCTTTAAAATGTTAGAATTAACATAAACCTCATTTATTCTTCTTTAGTATTTAAATAGCTTTAGAATTCCCCTCATTTTTATGTGGCTTCTATACATTTCCTTCTTTCTATTTTTTTAAAAATAAGATTAAAAGTTTTCAATATTTCAACTAATTTATATTTTGGGTTCTATTCTGCCTGAATTATTAATGCATTGAACTTTGATACTTTAAAAAATGTTCTAAATAGCAGCAAATATTTAAAATTTCTTATTTTGAAGAAAAACAATTCTTCTATCGTGCTAAATAAAACTAAGAAATGTGAATATTTAAGAAATAAATGAACCTTGTCGAGCTGATTAATTTCTAGATTGTGTAACTATCTTCCCAATGAATGATGATAATAGTTGAGAAAAAAATAATCTTATTCATACAATAAATACACTAAAAGAAATATTTCGTTGAATTTGAAAAAAAAAAAATTACGTGCAATAAGATCCATAACGTTTGTTTATGTTTGAACTTCTTTTTGTCTTATGACTCAAATTAACACCTTTTAGTGTTTACATTTTTACAAAATTATGATTATTTTTGGAAGAATTTCAAAATATTTTATTAATATTACTTTTCGTAAAAGAAAGAACAAAGTTGGAGTACCGAGGCAAAATACTATCGTACTTGAGAACTACAGGTACATGCTACTTACTTGAGGATTTTCTGTCATAGATGAAAGATCTTATCTGTAAGCCGCCCATGTTTAAGATTTTCGAATTTTAAACCATTTAATAAATGTTCAAATAAATAAATAAATATTTTCTTGTTTAACTCATACAAATCAACAACAATAGTTTTTTTTCTTATGAAAGAAAAACAACATAGTTAACAAAAAATGATTTTATTTTTATACAGTTCATTTACAAATATCAATGTACAAGTAACTTATATAATAACATCACAAGTTTAGAATTAGCTTAAAATGGTAATGGCATCATTTTAAAATTTACTTAGAAAGAAAAAACTAACAGAAAAAACAATAATTTTAGTTACTGCCAAAACAGAAAAACGTGATGAAGTACTCCATATCTTAAAAAACCTCGTGCTGAAATTCTAGTTTGTCAAATGTAATTTCAGGCTATGCCGTTACAAAGATTAACACAGGTTTAAATTGCAGCAGTATCTGCATACTATGGCAGATAAGTGACTATTCTTTTACATATACAGGGTGTCCAGTGCTAACGATGCCCAATGGATATTTCCTTAACAGTTAGTCAGGGACATATAGTTCCAATTGCAAATATGCTTTGAGTTGTATAATGTATTATATATCAGAAACAATCGAAGTCAGTAAATCAATTCCTATAAAAATTACGAAATTTAAAATTCTATACTGTCCCCCGTCCTACCAGTTATACATAGAAAAATTTTCATTATACAATTCCATACACAATTTAAAAGAATCGTCTTTCTAAGACCAAAATTCCCTGAGTTACAGCTGCTTAAAGTTAGAGCACTTTTCGAGCAGCGAAATAGGAGTTGTATACAAAATGAATTTGAGAAAAATTAATGTACATGGTTTTGACGTACTAATGTAATATTTATTAGCAATTTCATTAACTATTTTATGAATGTGGATTGTAATAAAGACCAATAAATTAACAATAAAAAATAGCTTATACTGAAAATAGAATTTTTTAGTTATTTAAATAGACTGGTGTTAAATAACTTAAAATTAAAAAAAACTTCATTAAATATTAAATTAGAAAATGAAACATTTTAAAATAAAAATATATGCATTTTAGAAACTTAAAATAATATTACAAATTCTGTTAGCGTAACATTTGCTCAAAAGTAGATTCCATCGGCTGCAATATAAATACGTACCCGTGTAGAAAACTCTTCCTGTACTTTGCGTAGCATACTAGGTGCTACACATTTGCATGCTACACATATACGATTTATTAAGTCTGACCCCGGATTGATTTTTATAGAGCCTGACTGTAATCTTCTGCTAAAAGATTAGTATTCTAAAATTAAAATTCTGCGCTTCTAATTGTATAAGGAAACATTTTCTAAATACAACTGATAGGACTGGGGGACCGTATAAGAATTAAAATTTCGTAATTTTTATAGGGATTGATTTATTGACTTAGATTGTTTCTGATATAATAGATTATACAATTTAAAGCATTTTCGCAATTCGAACTATGTGTCTCTGGCTAACGGTTTAGGAAATAGCCATTGGGCACCGTTAGCACTGAACACCCTATATATATATATATATATATATATATATATATATATATATATATACATCTTGTAACATCTTAGCTACATTTTATCTATAGGAATCTTTAAAATGATTTTGAACCTTAGATACTCTGTTCAAAAGAAGCAACAGATGTTTACAGTTTTTCCGAATATGAAATGATTGTGGATAATACATGGCACACAAACGTCCACTATAAACCGTGACTGTATCTGCAAAAATAATAAATGGATATTTATGAAAAAGTGGTAATTTTTAAACTCCTCCCAGCATATTTATTTATCTACTTTTTACTATGAACTAAAATACTCGTTTCTCTCGGTTTATTTTATGTATTTCACTTGCATACTAACTCCTGATTTTAAAATTCTTAAATGTGTTTATTAATTATTTTTATTGGAAAATAAACGAACGATTTCTTGAAAATTGACACAAAGAAAAAAATAAAGAAAAAAAATCATTTTTGTTGAGGAAATCACATACAGTCAAACCCAGTTGCAACGAACTTCAAGAGACCGAAGGTTTTGTTCGCTATATCCGAACCGTTAAGCAATACTGTAGCAAATTGGAGACACAAAATTTTTGTTCGTAGCATCTGTAATTTAGTTATATACCTCTGTAACGAGGTTCGACTGTATTTGTACTGAATATATTTTTGCAAAGAACTTAATTGGCTAAGGGATACATAGATTACCAGTTGTAATTGAATGTTCAATTGTTTTGAAATACAGTTATAAAATTAAGTAAAGCTGATTATATTTATTAGTATCCAGTAATAATTTCTATGAAGTGATCGAAGTATAAATTATTTTAATGATAGTTTCTGAAACACATTTTATTACTTTTCAATCATTGAAACTCAGTTATGGTCAGAACTTTGTGCGATACTTTAATACATTTAGAACCTCCCTATAAGTTGAAACTAAATAAAGTTTACTGCTATGAAATTACAATGGGGCTTCTTATTATGCCTTAGGAGATGATTTTTTATCTGTAGATAATTTATTCTTTTTTAATGCCTTTTTATTCGTTTTATCAGCAGAGCGAGCATCTATGCCTAAGTCCTTAGAATAATGCATTGGTTTATCCGACAGTTCTTCATCATCTGTTTCCGCGAAGATATCTTCATCGTAATGATCATGTTCTGACCATGCTGGGGAATTATGATCATCCACTTGATCATCATAATCACTATGTTCGTCATGATCTTCATCTTTCCACTGGTCATGATGTTCTTTATAGCACTCTATGCTAGACTTGATGATGTCTGAAGATTTTTCGGCCACCATTATGGTCGGAATATTTGTGTTGCCAGCTGGTATATACGGCATTACGGACGCATCAACAACTCTCAGTCCCTTGACATGTAGAACTCTGAAAGAAAAAAAAAAGCGGGTTTTCTCAAATGTTAGGAAATAGTGACTTTCTAAAGAGTTTATAGTTAATTATTAATGAATTTAAAAATATTTTAACGAGTTATCATTTATTCATCTCGCTTAATGACTTTATTTAATCGATATTAAAAAATTCGAGCGCAGTATTGAAAATTTTATCAATTTCTTTGTTACTAATTTTATATACAATATTGAGAGAGCAACTGTTATCAGTATCCCGTAAACTAAACAGTACTTCTAGTTATCGAACTGATGACACACTTTTAAAATATGGCCGCACTAATGTTTAAAAAAGTTTTTAGCAAAATTGACAAATTGTACAGTTTTTGTTGTTTTTAATTCAAATTTTTACAGAATTTGGCATACTACGCCAAAAAACAGGATATTATCTTTAACACAGAAGAATAAATTGGTCAAACCTTTTTACAGGTCCACTAATATTTAAAAAGGGCCTCACTTGTGTTTCAGTACTATCCCGAACACTTTTCACACAATCAATCCAGATTCTGCAGCTATCGAACTTTGTTAATCAGTTCTTTGAATGAATAAGTATCAGGACAATTGCGAGAAATCGTGAATCATCGTTTGAGGATCTACTTGATGGGAGTTTTCAGTATTTTCTCATATTAGATATGTTTTTTTTTTCGCAATGTCGTGGAAGTTTTGGCCACTACAAAGGCCGGAACTATTAGCGTCTTCAATAAGGGGGGGAAACAATAGGTGGGCCAGTTTCAACCCTCTGCGAAGTTTCTTAATTTTGGACGATTTCCAAATGAGACCTGCACCTGAATTGGCATCCTTAGAGGTACCACTTGAACACGGAGAAATTGGAGACACGGCATATTTCATGTGCAACTGCCGCCTTTTGCGTACGCGTGCCCACAGTAGTTCAGTCGAGAGAGGTAGTCAACTTCCCGAGGGATCAACGAGGTCGCTTCTGCTTGAATTTCGGCGCTTTTATGGGAATGGATCTTTAACCAACTGGGCCAATACGAGAAATATTCAATATGTAAACACCGAACTGTTTTCCCAAGAAAGACTTCTCCCTGAAAATGAACACTTATAGCGTATCTCTAACTTAGAAAGAAAATATAGATGCGAGAGTCCTTACCTTAACTCAGGATCCACAACAGTGCGAGGGTCCTCCGGATCACCCATCCTGGCTGTGCCTACTTGATGATTGAAGGTAATAAAAACAGTTCTTGCCACACATCTTAGGTACTTGTCTTCATCACCAGCGTATTTCTCACAACCTGGCACTAACGTCTGAAAAGGAGTCGACCCTACTGTTGATTGCATTATGGGATGTCTTCCGATGCGCATACAGGTCTTCATACCTGATAAAAAAAAAGATTGCTTTAATAAAAAATATTTAATGCTTCTCAAAATTTGGAATAAAAAAAGTATAAAATTATTGCATCCCTATTTCAGAGACTTACTTTGTCGCTTTCGATGGACTTATAAAGAAAAGCTTTATGTGCAAATACTATTATCAAATTCCTCTAGGTTAAAGCGAAAGTTTCACGAGGAACACTCTTGAATTAAAAACTACTTACTATTTTGGAATGGGTCATGGACTATTGCTAAACTCATATTCGGATTCATATATTCATAATGCCTATAATATATGAGTCCGAAACTTCCTCCAAAGATATCATTGAAGTACGTAAATGCTCATTAGTGGATCATTATTTGAAGAAGCTTGCTTTTCTCTTTAACTAATCTGTCCATAAAAGTAGAAGTATTTACTGCTTGAGGTATCCGACTGTCCTGCAGTTAGAATAAAAATGTCTTTGCCTGAACAAACTTACCATTGACGACGTCTTCCATGTCTCTAGGATCTTCGTAGTAGTTCGGATCTATAAGGGGTGGGTCATATGGATCAGTGGACTGCAGTGTAACACTTCCCCGGCTTCTAGGATGCAGCATAGATGGCACACAGATGTAAAAGGGTCTTCCTTCGTAAGGCCCATACACTTGATCGTACACCTAAAAAAAGGTAATATCGCTTAATAAAGAAGATAATTTTATTTAAAATGCTCCTAAGCAGCCTACAGATTAGCTAAGCAACCTACCTCTGGCCTTAAGTTAATCTGAAGAGCTATTTCACTTTGTATTTCATTAAAGTAAAGTTGGTGATCAGGGAAATCTTTTTTAGGCACAATAGCGTTATTCTTCAGAAAAGCCATCACTGTTATGAATTCGGTAGCTGCCAGAGGTCCTAAGATTATTAAAACAAAACAAAAAAAATACCTATTAATACTTCTTCTTTACTTAAAAAGTTCGATAGCAACTAAGATTGTGTGTTGTAGCAAATAAATACTGACATCTGCCAAGACGTACAACAGAAAAAATTCAATGAAGCTATTAAAAAAACATTGAAAGAACTCCATAAAAGAAACTAAAAAGCATTCAAAAATAGTTTTGTCACAATATGAAGTGATTTGTGGGGAAAAAAATGTATATTCTTTGATATTTTCTTCAAAAGTTGTTGTTCATTAACACATCGGAAAGTTGTGTGAAAAAGGTAGAGTATAGTGATAGTATGCGAAACATTGCAAAGTATTTGATTAAGGTTTTGCTTTGAAGGCTATTTATCTGCAGAAACACTATGTACTGCCTTAGAAAAGATTTTTTTTTTTTTTTTTTTTTTTTTTTAGGTGGGTGGGGGAATATTCCTATTTGAGAGATCTAGGAAATACTTCCATAACAGTAGATAGTCTGCTGCATCGACTTCCGAAAATTCAAGCATAAATCATCTCTATCACAGTTCTGTAATTTCTAATGCATGTAAAATCTTTAAGGCCAAATATAGTAAAGCAGAATTCTATTGAATGGGCGATTAAAATCTTCAAGTATTTCAGTTATGGTGTTTAAGCTTGTAGAATTTTAAAATAAACAATAGATGCTACTTTAGACCATTTTAACAAAAAAATATGCACAAAAAATGACTCTAAACTGGTGCAAAATGTTTAGGGCCAGTTCCAATAACTTCATATAATAATAAATAATTGCATTTCAAATAATTTGCGAATCCGCCATCATTGTTAGTGACTTTCAATATCCCTTTTTAAACAAGATTAGATTAAATTTTCCTAATTCAGGATTAATTTTTATCTATTTATCTTCAACGGCTGATCTCAGTTCTTCAGTGAAGGTAATATGTCCTGTTATACTAATACGTCTATAAATCATCCTACTAGTTACCTTTTCAGATGTTGGGTCCGAACTTAAGACTACTGTTAACAAGTTATAAAAGTCAGATCAGGGCTTCTAACTGCCAATTCGAAAAAAGTTTAAACATTGTTGGAACGGATCCTATTTTTTATATTTGTGTGTGTGTGTGTGTGTGCTTAGGGTTTTTAACCTGTTCATAAATTCATGTAACGCCTGCTAAATGCGTTGCAAATGACAAAAGCTCAGTAATCAGTATGGATCGCTATGCTTGTAAATTAATTTTTCCAGAAAAGTTTGCAATAACTGCCGATTGTCGAATGTCATTGAAGATAATTCGTATCCATGTTATAACGGATGATCTCTCAAATCATGCTTTAAAAAATCCTTCATATCAAATCATGTCAATAATACTTCCGTCTTGCAAGTTCTACTATTTTTCACAAAATAATCCACATTTTCTGAAAGCCTTGCCGTTTTAGAAGCAGACGACTTATTTATTTCTGATGAACTTGAGCTTTATTATCTTGGAAACGAAGTTAATCTCCTTGGTTCTGTTTTCATTAAAAGTTTGCATAAAAAGCGTACAACTCTTCTCTTTAAATTGGTAATATTTTTTTTCAGCTAACATCAAAGTTTCTACGCAGACTAAAATGCATACATTTTTATTTTGCTGTCAGTTTTTTTAAAGATTCATATATGTTACACACTTTCTTTTAGATTATATCTCAAACGATTATAAAACTTGAAATTTTATTGCTTAGTTCATGATAATTCAAAAATTTCATAACTTTTTACAGGCCTTAAAAGTTTTACACGTTTCGTAAATTTGGATGATTAAGTATTGTCAAAATGTTTCCTCGCTTGTAAATTTGCCAGAATTATTTTGAAGTTGGACACAATTGTTTAAGGTTCCTCAAGCAAGTTACAATAAAGTCATTTGAGATTGAAGAGTCAGTTCATTTTAAAACAGGCGGTGTTTGTTAAGAGATAAATTAATTCAAACAAAGATACAGAATTACATATGCAGGATGTATACGCTGTACGTCTGGTAGTCGTCTACCATTAAATCAGGACGCACGCATCGTACGTCCTGGATGTAAAGAAAAAAAATATGTCAGCATAAATACCTGTTCTGTTTTGTATGTACTGTGCTATATTAGCTGGATTTAAAAGCTTTGTGGCCAGTAGCGGTATGTCAGGTCTCACAAGGAAATTAAGAATAGTTCCACCATGGTCTTGAAAGTTCAATCCAACAGGAAGGTCCGCAATTTGTGGAATCTGCAATAGAATTGAGAAAATCATAAATGGAGACTGGAACTTTAGTCTGTTAATGAATTATGGTCAAGTTCCTTGGTAATGAAACTTCTTTGGTAATGAATTGCGTAGAACATATTAAATATATATGAAAACCGAACAAATTTTTGAGATTTTTAAAATTGCTGTATGTACTACCAATCGCATGGCTAGGACGATTGTTTTTCTATGTAGAGAAAAGATTTGTAATCAGAAAATGTTTGTTCTTTCAAATTAAGCGTGAATTGACAAATATACAAACAACAGTAAATTTTTTTTTGCAGTGTTACGAAAGCATTCTAACAGATTTGGAAAATGAATTAATACTTGTGTGAGTGAATAGACATTCTCTCATATTTATTATCACCTTTACAAATAATGATACATTGTTGAAATAGCTTAAGATATTTAATAAATGAATTTTGACTTATAAGATGAGTAAGAACTTACAACAGTCAACATATTTAAGAAGGATAATAGGATCGCAAGCACTGCTTTTATTCCCCAAAAGGTACTTACGTATTATCCCGGCGGTCCGCCAAGACTAGCGTTTTTACGCCAAGATAAATGCCGGGACACATGGAATTATTGATAGTTCAGAATATGATTGGCAACAGTTTGCCAGCATAGTTAACGCAAAAATAGTTTGGCGGAAATGACCGCAGAGATAATACGTAAGTACCCACAAAATTAACACTGGCATACACACACACACACACACACACACACACACACACACACACACACAAATTGTTTGTACATCGGAAGCCACCTATCTTACCGGCATGTATTTCGACGACTGAATCCGAATTTTAAGTCAGTTTAAGCCGTACATCCTCGAGTATCGAGTAAATTGAAAAAATAGCGTAAATTGGATAAATGGAAATTTAAAAAATTTATGAATCTAAACCAAGCATAATTCTTATGTATTTCGATCCGCTGAATACAAATTTAAAGTGTATTTAGATTATAAACCGTTTTAAATCTAAAAAAATTGAAAAAAAAAAAACCTTGAAAAATGTTAAAAGTAGCAAAAAATCGCCATTGTATTAATGAAAAAAATTTTGTTGACCCAAATGAAAGAGGAGTTTTATGTAATTTGATTTGCTTCTCCGAATCTAAAATATATTTGGCTTAGAATCCCTCAAACTCCCAAAAAATTGCGAAAAACCGATAAAATAGCAAAAGTTTCAGTTAAAAAAATTGAAAAAAATCTTCAAAACATAATTAAATACGTTTCTTGCATTTTTTCATGCGTAAAATATAAGTACAAAATCTGAAAATGCAAAAAATTGTAATATCTCTAAAAAATGATGCATAAACAGAATGAGGAGAACGATTTTCTCAGATTTTAAACTGCAGTTTAAGCTTGGTTTAGATTCATAATTTTTTTTAATTACAATTTATCCAATTTACACTATTTTTCCAATTTACTGGATACTCGAGGATGTACGGCTTAAACTGACTTAAAATTCGGATTCAGCGGATCGAAATACATGCCCGTAGATAGGTGGCGTCCGATGTACAAACAACATTTTTTTTTGTGTGCCGGTGTAATACATACTACATTCATGTTGAACTAACAAACTTAATAATGAGTTCTTTATTTCTATACTGAATCCTTATTAATTAAATGAAACATAATTAATCGCATTTATGGAAATAATGCACATTACATTTCGTTGGCGATGTAATATTGCACTGGAAATGGATTAATATAAGATCGAGAGAGAAATTTCCGTTTTTATCCACTTTAAAAAAGATATTGCTTTTGTTAGTCGAAGCTTTCTAAAGATTAATGCAGTATGCATCACTGCAATAAAAAAATTCCGAGTCCACTAGCGCTCCGTTTAACATAAGGATGTTAACCTAACCCCATTTAACATAAGGATACAATTTACATGTATTTTGGAACACGTTCTTGATAATCTCTGTCTACTCGAAAACAAAAAATACAGTCTTCGTGAAGGTAGAAAACTGCCGTTTCCCGAATTTCTAAAGTTTAGTTTCTTAGTTCACTATAACCGAAGACATGGTTTACTAAAATCGTAAAATGCTCTGCATATTTCTAATGTATGTGAATCTAAACTAACGATTTGTACACCCGAAGGTTCACTAGATCCGAAGTTGACTGTAATTAAATTTACAGATATTTTTATATGTTAGTCAAACCCATTTACAATATTCTAAATTCTAAAAAAAATTGACAAAATGCATTCAAGTAAACTGACAATTAAAAGTAAAATTTAAGCATTTGCTGTTTTTCCCTTAATATCTTAAACATATACAAAAGAATATTTTCAGTATTCTTGAATAGTTATTTCTACAATACATCCCTTAACCGGTTAATTCAAAGTTAACCGATACTTATTTTTCTGTACACAGTATGGGCATAGATATGTTCTGCTTTCCTTTCCTGGTTTGCCCAAATAAGCCTTGTAAAGAAACCATTTACAGTCAATACTTTTCAATAGATTGCTTAACTTGTACATGCTAGTGAAATGCTTTTCATCCGGGGGGGGGGGGGGTTGATTTGAAACAGAAATTATAGAATCAGAAAATTTTCAGTGATTGAAAAATATAGTTTTTTGTTTTTGTTTTATCAACATTTCTTATAGAAAAATTGGCAAGTTAGGAGGTCAAAAAATGTTACTTTGAATCGTTCTAGTTCCTTTCTTGGACCGATTCCAGAGAGCAACAGGAGTTGTGCAGTGTTGACCGTTCCGGCGGACAAAATCACTTCTCGTTTTGCCCTCACTTCGTAGGTGGATCCTTGATAATCAAATTGTACGCCGACAGCTCGGCGATGCTTAATTAGAACCTGAAGGGAAAAAAAAATGGAAGATATTTTAACAAACAAAAGCAAATAGTTAATATTCGAGTTTAACCTGGTCTACTTATAAAACTTTCGGTTACAATCCTAACATGTTTATCTCTTACAATGCTACATCCCACATATGTGTCCGTGTGTTATTTGTTGAGTGTTTATAGTTAAATAAGAAAAATATACTATGAGGTTTGATCTTTTATGGAAAATAGTTATTTTAGTTTTTGTGTTTTCCTATTTTCAAACAGGTCAACAATCAATGCTCTAAGTTCATAAAAATGTCAAACAATCATCATTCTACAAAGTTGTAATACTAATGAAGTCCTTTACCTTTCTAACCATGGCATTTGGTAGTATATCCAGGTTTGTGCGATTTTCAGCTGGTACTAGGTACGCCTTGGCTGTACTGCATCGTTGTCCAGATCTTAAGACACCTTGCACGTCATAGAATCCTAAAAGAAAATTAAATAAAGAGCTCTTGATATCGCAAGTGAATGGGAGCATAAAAGTCAGGTGTACATGGGTGCCGGCAGCATGGGGCAAGGGGGGGGGGGCAATGCCCTCCTGGATTTTTGTATGCAGTGTTTTCCCTTGCTTTTTTCCCCTTTCCAACATGGTAACTATACGTTGAAGTAGTCTTTGCCCCCCCCCTGGGAAATATTCTGCCGGCGCCCTTGGGTGTAGCCCTAATATAATCAGTAAGTTTTTGCGTTAATTATTTATATGATACGTGCTTAAAATACCTTTAATAAAAAATATATTCAATTTCTATACACAAGAAAACTTTTACGAGTAAGAGTATAGAGCAATAAACATAAAAACAAATAACAATAAAATTAAATCTTTAAAACTATCTTTGACAGTTGCGTTACGAAGACCTCAGTCTAGTGTAATGCACGTTTCAAGAGTTGTAGATTTTAAGCAAATTTTAACAATAAAAAACGATGATAGAGATAAACTATCATTTCACAGGTTTAAGAGATCTTAAAATCATAAGAAGTGCAATACTTTACCTGTTTGCCTAGGTCCGTTTGGATCAACAATCTCATATCCCATAGACTGTATTGTTTTAAACAACGGATTTTTAAATTCTGGATTATATCGAGGTCTGTGCACAGTTTGAGGTCCTCCTACCCCATGATATCCTGAAAGAAGGGGTACAGTTAATATCGTAATCATGCCAAATTAAATTAATATTAGGTAAAAGTATAACTATAAATTCCTAGCTTCGTACATATACATACAGCTAATGTTTGAACATAATAAAACAATATCTACTACTATAAAAATTTTAACCCTTTGTGGCGCAACCCTTTCCCAATGCTGACAAAAGGGCAGCCGTTGCCATCGCTCGACTTAACAACCAGCAAGATGGCGGACGATCGAAACATTCATCGCGTGCCACAGATCTAGAGACCCTTTTTTGACGACAGCTGGCTGTGCGCGTCAAAAAAGGGTCTCTAGATCTGTGGCACGCGATGAACGTTTCGATCGTCCACCATCTTGCAGGTAGTGATGGCAACGGCTCCCCTTTTTTCAGCATTGGGCAATCTATCCAGCTGTTCACGCATTCTTCCATTCTTCAGCAGATGTCAGTGCTGTTAAAAATAATCGTGACCATTTTTACGGTAAATGACGTGCTAAAAAGTAAAGGATTCTCGTGGAGCTATGTCACCCGCAACTATTTTTACAGAAATCAAATCTATTCTTCGTGACTGGCAGCAGTCAAAACGTCAGAGTTGGGTGTTCTTAGAGTGGGAACACTGCGCGTTAAAGGGTTAAAAGTAGCTCTCATACAGAAAAAGGTGTTACCATTTGCTACGTATTCCGGATCTCTATTGTCTTCCATTTTCTTGAAATAGGGAAGAACCTCCTTATAACTCCAGCCCTTCGCACCTTCAGCGGCCCACCGGTCATAGTTCTTCCGATTGCCTCGCACAACCACCATTCCATTTAGTACGCTGGAACCTCCTATTGTTTTTCCACTCGGCCAGGCCACTTGCTAACGAACAGAAACATAAATTATCAATGATAAAAAAAAGTAAACATGATCATCGTGTTAAAGATCCCCCCGAACTACAGGCCAGCACGTGTATCCATTTTTGAGTGCAGAGGGATATCGCAAACTTCCTCCCTTGAGGTATGTGCATGGATTTTACAAATGCATTTGTTTCGTGTTCATTGGTTTGTTTTGTGTCCAGTTACTTCAATCACTACGGCTTTGTTTCAGTGGGATACACTGTGAGTTATGTACTATAAGCACAGGTACAGCACAGCTTATGTACTATAAGCAAATAAAAGTGGTCCGGAGTGCAGAGTTCCAGATTACGAAGAAACACAACAAAGGAAAGGAAATACTATAATAGTTCGCTTACCTGCCCATAGCAGATGATGAAAATGACCACCATTCGCCTCTTCCCTAGTAGCACAATTAGTCCAAAAAATGTTTAAAACGCGTGTTTTAACGTTGATAAACGTATTTCCAACGTAATTTGAACGTTTTTTGAACTAGTTGTGCTACTAGGGTTGGCACTTTTGCGTCCTGGCCAGCACGCTGTTGAAGCCAGATCGAAGCTGGGCTGGTGGAATTTCTGCAATCTCATCAGAAATGTTCTGCTGCAGTTCTTGATGGCTATCAGGATTTTTTCGATACACCTCAGACTTGAGGGTTTCCGACGACATCGCAAACGGACATCACAAAAGTAATCGTAAACAGACAGATCAACTGGGTGGGCAGCTATGGCCGAGATCAGACTGACCTCTGCTAACTCTGATCTCTGCCTAGTTGCTACCAGGGACCAAAAGTGACAAGATGTAAATGGTGGTCAATTTTAAAGTCTGCTACAGACAGGTGAGCGAACTATGTTCCATTTCCTTTCCTTTGCCGTGTTACTTTGTAACCTGGAACTCGTTTCTACAGGCCACTTTTATTTTCTCCACCCTATAAAAGGGAGATGAAGCTTTCTGAAAGTAGTGTTTAGTGTGTTTGTGTTTTAAGGCAAACCTGCACGCGGGGTATCTGCCTAGGATGAGGGGTGCCTTAGCCCTAGGATGAGGGGTCCTTTCTAAGGGGTTCTAACGCGTATTCACGTTACATCTGGAGGAAACCTACCAAAACTCCAGACCGTTAGATCGACAGCCGCGTGAATGGGACCCGAACTCGGAACCTTCACAAAAGTAAGAGAGCATTATTTTAAGTCATGTTTATTAACAAACACAATACTCAGAGGCCTTAAAAATCGCACCCCCCCCAAAAAAAAACCCCTCTCCCCCAAAAATTAGTTTTTTATGGAACAACAGAAAATAAAAGAAAATCTAATATCAAAGTTAACTAGAATTAACAGATGCTAAACTAAAGCAAAAATAACAAATTTGAGCTCAGATGGTTTGCGCACGTTTTTCCGAATTTTGCTGGTGCCAGCAATAATATAAATTTCTGACGTCAATTGCATGAAAAGCTATAATTTCTTTTAATAAATTAGTTATAAAAATGAAGATTTTACATTCAAGTTGGTTATGTTAAAAGAATTTTTTGGAAATGAAAATTAATACTTCAAAAAATTTTTTGCAACTGACAACAAAAATGCTAAAGTTTGAGCTTCTCCAACAGGGCGCTTCTCACGAATGTGTTAAGCATATTATTACTCCAATTTCGACATGTAAATAACGTGTAAACTATTTTACGAGGGCTGTTTTGGGATTTGTTATACACTGCTGGCCATCGTAAATGCAACACCCTGAAGGAAGCATGCAAATAATATGAAATTTACAACATGCATTAGCTGAGGTGAGATATGCAAATGATTAGAATTTCAGCGCAGACGCACATCAAGCGCGCCTGTGGCGCCACCTCAAAGCGCTATTTAAGGCTTGGAGATTTCGACGGTTTCAAGTACAGCAATTGTGTTTTTCTTGCTTTTTTTTCAAAAAAACGATAAATTATGCCTCGTAGGAAACAACGATCATCTTTTGATCAAGTATCCGAGTTTGACAGAGGAAGGATAGTGGCATACCGAGATTGTGGGTTATCTTTCAGGGAAATCGGTCGTCGTATTGGACGAAACCAAACAACTGTGATGCGGATATGTGATCGTTGGGTGCAGGAGGGTACGACGGACAGACGTGATCGACCGCATCGACCTCAGTGCACCACGTCACGTGATGACAGGCAGATTGTACGCATGGCAGTGACGGATCGCTCAGTCACATCACGAACCATATCACAGCAGATTCAGTCTGTAACGCATCATCCAGTGTCTGCGCGTACCATTCGACGTCGTTTACAGCAGAATGGTCTGTCCGCAAGACGTCCGTTGCTTTGTCTACCTCTGACGCGGAACCACAGACGTCTCCGCCGCCAATGGTGCGATGAAAGAAGGATGTGGACGACAGAATGGAATGAAATTCTCTTTACTGACGAGTCACGCTTCTGTATGCAACACCACGACGGTCGGATTCGAGTCTGGAGACACCGTGGAGAGAGGATGCTGAACAGCTGCATTATGCACCGTCACACTGGTCCTGCACCGGGTATTATGGTATGGGGCGGTATCGGATATCTCTCTCGCACTCCTCTAGTACGCATTGCCGGTACTTTAACCAGCCAGCGCTACATCTCCGAGGTGTTGGAGCCAGTTGTCCTTTCTTATCTTCAGGGCTTGCCAACAGCCATATTTCAGCAGGATAATGCACGGCCACACGTGGCACGCATTGTCCAAGGGTTCTTCGTCAATCACCAGATTGAATTGCTTCCCTGGCCGGCGCGCTCTCCGGATCTTTCGCCGATAGAAAACATGTGGTCCATGGTTGCTCAACGACTGACCCAGAGTTCATCCCCAGCTGTCACACCAGATCAACTTTGGCAACGTGTGGAAGCTGCTTGGTCTGCTGTACCCCAAGAACACATTCAAAGTCTCTTTGAATCAATGCCGAGGCGTGTGGCAGCTGTGATCTCCAACAACGGCGGCTACTCTGGGTACTGATTTTGGCAGGAACCACGCTTCATAGAATGCTGTAAATTTAATCATTTGTTACTTGGTCAACATGTTATCTACACAATAAATTTTGTTGTGATATCTCTTGTTTTTCTTGGTGTTGCAATTTGGGTGGCCAGCAGTGTAGAATGAATACTAACTTTTTTAAATAGCCTGATAGTTAATCGTGTCTAGAAAAAAAACTGAAAATTAAGTTGAGTAAAGGAATGCATAAAAGCTTTTTGTCGATTCCAGTATTGAGCAGTAAAATAATCCTTCTAGTTCTTTGTGAAGTATCTTTCATCATTAAAGATATTCAATAGTACAAAAATGGAAAACGCGATATTTAGATAAAGATTATTCGTTATTTAATCAAACAGTAAACAGTAAATAAAAGCAAATGAATACATAACCCAAACATATTGATTTCTTGAGTTGATAGAAACTAGTTATATATTTAGTACAGTATTTAAATGTTTTAAAGTTAAATTTTTTTGTGTTTCTAACGGTTATTGCAGTATGCTTTAACATAAGAATAAAGGAATTTTAAGTAGTTTACTTACTTTATTGATCAGTCCATCTCCTGTGTATTTTTGAGGTACTGTTTTGTATTGCCAATCAATGTCCGTATACCAGAAGAACCTTGCAAATGCAGGAACTTCAGTAAGCAAGGGTGGAGGGTTTCCCGCTTCTAGTAATAAAACGCTGACACATGGTAACTCCGACAGGCGACTGGCAACTACTGAGCCAGCTGACCCAGCACCAACTAAAGATTATAATACTTAGATAAACAAATAATCTATATAACTGAACTAAGTAACTACAATATCATCTACAGTAACATCTCACTTTCAAGTATCGGATTTTCAATTTGTTTGATCAGAGGGATATCTTATAAACTGTTAACACTGGAATTATTTTTAAAGGATGCAAAAGCTTTCCAATGACATTCAGGCAGTTTTTATGATATATATTTTGTAAAAAGCATTATACGAAAAATAAATAAAAGAATTTTTGAAGGTAACGTTGTAAACAGAAAATCCAAATTAGCAAAATGAAGTTTTATTTCTGAATAGTCTGACAAAGAACTCCAAATATATAATTGTAATATTTGCCGAGTCATTCGACTTTCAAGATTGGGCATGTATCGTCTAATAAAGTACCAGAAAGGAAATTTTAAGTTCATAAATACATTTTATTCAATTTGTATACAACCTATCAACTGAAAGTTTGTAAAGAATTATATCAGTCACCTAAAATTTGCTAAAGTAAATGTATATAAATATGCAGTGGCGTAGCCAAAAATTTTTCATGGGGGGGTGGTTACGACTATTGGAACTTGCATGTATATATACATGTGTGTGATGAAGGAATGAAGAATATACATTTTGTATGGCAAAAAATTCCGCACGGGGGGGGGGGGTTGTGACCCCCCCCCTACCCCCCCCCCTTGGCTACGCCACTGTATACATATAATCTCTTTTTTAATTGAAAGTAGATGTATCTGTAATGGTTAATATTACCTGTAGGTGGACGTTACATTGACAATTTAAAGACAAGCTAATAAGAAACTCCTGAAAACGACTGAAGTAAAAGATGATTGAAATAACAAAACAACTTTGAATCGAAACCCTTTTCTTCAAATTCGTAGGTCGATTCGCAAGAAATAACACTTCATTAATCAAAAAATGAACTTATTTTATAATTGCCAAAGTAAACGGCCCATTATAGAGATTGGTATATTGAAATTACATTATTACTCGTACCTTAAACTAACTGGTCCCCACATAAAGTAGCTAACACAAAAGACACAAAAAAGCTGCATTAGAAAACGTTTTGTAGTAGTAAGTGTAAAACTAATATCACCAGTTTAAAAAATAGATGATATCACAACAGAGACCAACTCAGGATATAAAAGTTCAGAAGCAAAATGGCCACATAATAGAATTGAATTCTCATTTTTCTGAAGTTATCATGTCTTACCTACAATGTAATCGTACTCGGTCTCAATTGTTCTCGTTGTATCAGGTGAATGCTTTTGCGTTGCCAAGGAGAGTAAAAGCGCTGGAAGTATAGTTGTATTCAAGAGTGGAGCAAGGAGGGAATTCCCCCCGGCAGTGACCACATTGGTTGCTGTGTCCATCCTAACCTGAAAAGTACGAACGACAAGTATGTTTTGAATGCATTTTATATCTATAATGATTTTAAAAAATTATATGTCTGACCAACAACAAAATCAGAATATATATTCACAGATTCCGCTATGCACTTTTACAAACTGAAAATCTATAGACATTATGAAAAATTATAAAACAAATTCCGATATATGCGCAATATTATGATAAATTGAGTTTTTTTTTTTTCAGTGCGAATCTGTGTTTGTAAGAGTGCTTTTCTGAAAGTTCAGAAAGCCATATAGTTTTACCTCTTGTGATGGTGCATTATGCAACCTGTGTATAAATATTGTATGAGTCTCTAATAGATTTAATTTATTCTTTAAATCGTTCAGAAATATGTCATATTCATATATTTAATGAAGAAATAGCCTCTGAGAAAATGCATTTGGATAGATGAACTGTTAAACAAAATGGCCTTCGTTGGCCACTTAAGATGTTAATATTTCTAATGTAGCTGCAGGTTGAGGTTTGAAAGGAAATAAATAAAAACACAGTCCAACTAATATTTGTCATGCTTCGTCAAAAATACATGTACTGTAAAATTGTAAAGTAAATTTCAAACTCTTATATTTAAGAGATTTAGAAAACAACGTTCTAGTAACTGGGTTAGAGACTACAAATATTATGCGAATCATTCAAAAGCAATGTTCAGCTAACCTGAAGCTTTGATGCAAATTGTAATATAAAATATTTGGGATATGGTGTTATTTAAACAACGTACTATAATGCTAAACATATTTAACCAAAGAAAGCTTGTTAACTGTATATGCTTTAGAAAATAATACATCACCAAATTTAACAAACTCGTAATAACCAGATGAAAATAATTTCTTTTTCAGATGCTGATTGCAGAAATTATTACAAGAAGGAAAAACAGAGATAATTCCAAAAATTTTTTAGAAGAGCTGTAAAAGTATGTCTTTAAACCTTGGTTCCTAATAACGATATGAAAGTGTATTTTTTAAATGTCTAGTACACTGTAGAAGATGTGGCCTGTCCATAACCTTTATAAGGTACAGCTACGGAAAAAAGCCCGCTTGCTCTTTCTTTGATCGTTGCTCACCGTACACAAAAGTTATGCATACCAAATTAAAGTGTACTGAAATAAAGTGTAACACATTACGTGTACGTTGCCAAAGTACGTGCAAAAGTGTACGTTATTCGTAAACGAATGGTCTATGTAGCTTCGCTGTACGACGAAGGCCTAATAAAGGTCTAGTGGGCCTTTTATTTTCGCAGCTATACAAAGAAAAAGGTAGCGATAATAGAACGAAATATACTGTTACTTTGGCATCTATATCAATCATGATTTTTTTTTTCAACTATGGACATTTATTTGATGAACAATATTTTTAAAGAAATTACAGAGTTCATTCGTTTTTAGAATTTAGATTTTTCATTTTGCCCAGAATTTCGCCCATTCTTTCTTAAACAACAGAGAATATTTCATTTTCTTAATGTTAAACCACTCAAATACCTTAAATGAACCTAAATAAAAATCTTAACAATATAGAAAATCTTTTCTTACCTTAACAGTTACTCCTCGTTGACTTTCATAAGCTTTCTGATAGACTTCAAGTATTTGTAGAAAATGATCGAGTTTTCACGCTTGAACAAATACTCTCATATAGTATAGATGTTGTGTAAGTTTTAAACGCCACACTAATCCTTTTGTTTTTTTTTTTCTCTTTAAATAACATTTTCCCATAACGTCTAGCGTTAAGGAAAAAAAATGTATATATACATCGTTCATAGAAGTGAAAGGTCAGTTAGAAAATTCATCTCGAAGATTAATCTGGATTATTAGTATATCAGGGTAATTATTTTTCAGCGATAGATTATGTTGAGAAAGGCCATTACGTGCTTTTGACGTTAATCTTTCTTTGAATACACCCTACCCTGTCTGTGCAAGATAGTTATCTATAAAATTTTTAAAGGGAAGTGGTATATATTCCTACAGGTGTTAAATTCTTCCAATTCAATTTTTACCAATGAAGAGCTTTACCTGAATTTGAAAATCCAGGATATTTTCCAAGCGCAATTTTTAAGGAAGAAATGCTTATATGCTTAAAAAAGATGTAATATATATAAATTTTTTCTAAGAATTACTTTTAAAGTAAAAACATGAACTGCATAATAATAAGGACCAGTGCAATAATGCCATATATAAATAATTCAAATCATACGCTAGTGATTTCTTAAACCTTTTATAGCATTCTACTACATTCCCAAGATAAAAAATATTGAAATTGCATTTAAAATGTATGTCAACGTGTCACATTGTACCCTATAAGCAGTAGCATATTGAACAAGTAATGTTTAAAAAAATTACTACTTAGGTCAACAAAGAAAAATTTTATTTTAGTTACATTTTATCAAATTTAATTAATTAACTAATTAATTAATAATTATTTATTTAATGCCGTTTGTGAAGCAAGGGTCGATACCGCTAATCCAGTTTGTTTGTTTAGTTTATTGTTTTCATTCATTTTTAATCTCACGTAACACAGGATCTAAAATTAATTAATTAAATTTAATTAATGATTTAATATTTGAAAAACTGTATGAACATCAAGTGCCATCCACTACAAGTTTCAAAACACTTATTTGAACTTGAGTGGATGAATAAAAAGTATTTTATTATTGATTGAAAATTTGAACAAGATATATACATATAGGGAGAGTGTGAACTAATAGTAGGATTTGAAAAATTAGGTTAATTCTGACTTGAGGATTCCATTTGGAGCGATTTAAAAAAAATCACCACTTGCAACGTTCTATGAGAAACTAAAAGAAAATGCACACAAATTAGCAATGAGCAGGGATGGCTCTAGGGTACGTGGCGCTCAGTGCAAATGTAAAAAAGACTCCCCTTTTATATATTTTTTAATCTTCTGAGTTCGAAATGGCGCGCCTTCGAAGACGGCGTGCCGATGCGATGCTTACCTAGCTTACCGTGTCGGGCCGCCCCTGGCGACAAGCAAACAAAATAAACAAATTTGAAAGCACTATAGAATATATAAAAAAGATACGTTACATAAGGTGATGCAGGGAGAGACGGACCACATTTTTTCTTCGTTCTCTAAAAGCCATATACTTACGCATATTTTACTTTTCTCAGTATATAGTATATTATATTTCTTACAAACATCCTAATGCAAAAGATCCTATATGTAAAGGAATTTTTTTGTGATTTTTAAAAATATTTACTATGTAATCCCTCTTACCCGGGGTACTCCGGGTGAGATGGACCATATGAAGGAGAAAGATGGACCACCATAAAATAATGAAAAAGTTGTACATACATCATATTTATAAATGTTTATTTTCATTACATGAAAATTAAAATTAACTTACTTGCAATCAAATTAATTTTAATTAATTTATTAGGTTTACGTGAATTACTATGTGGCATTTAATATAATGAAATTATGAAATTGTTTTTATATGCTATGACTTAAGATTGACAAAAATCCTGGTCCATCTCTCTGTCCTAGGCGTGGTCCACCTCTCCCGATCTCGTCAGGATGACAGGTACAACCCCCCCCCCGATTCTACATTGTGGATTTCATGTCGCCATTTTAGGTTATTTGGAAGCTTACATGTTCCCCGAGATTACATAATCAAAACTAGATAGATCCCACATAAAATAAAACTTTTAATTGCAGAATTATAAACATATGAAAAAATAATTCGACTCACCCACAACAACAATGATAATTAGCTGAAAAATTATTATGCTTTTGAGTAGCAAATAGTAGCACGCCTTACAAAATATCTTCTAGTGTCTCACTGAGATAGTTGCGCCATATATTGAGAGGCGCCTTAACCAAATATCTGGCTGGTCCATCTCACCCGATGATCCATCTATCCCGGAATTACCCTACATGACCCGTTGAACCACACTTTTTTTAAAAGCAAACTATTTTCCAGCTGCATCCCGCTATTTTTATTTCTATTCTTTTTTTATTGATGTTTTTAGAGATCTAAAACGAATTTTTAAAATCTAAACGCAGGATTTTTTTTAGGCGCAATCATACCTTAAATTATTATCAAAAGCATGCTTATCTTGAAATCCCAACAGCAAAAGAAATCATTTGAAATCTAAAACGATTTTTTTTAAAATCTAAACGCTAGAATTTTCGTTTATCCTCTGTCATAACTTAGTTAAATCATAGCATAGGAGATCAAAATGACAGCTTTCGCAAAGGTTGCCATTCAGTCACAGAAAGTCGCCAAGGTTACAACATTTATGCATTTATCACCAACTTATCGGAATGGGATCCTAAAGTAGGAATCAGCCAAAAATTACTTTTTAACACTTTCCAACAACGTTGAAAAATGATGACTTCTGTTTATCTGTATGTACGTTTGTCCGTCCATCCTGATCCAACTGCCGTAAAAATGAGTCGATTGCTACAAATCTTATCTAAGCTATTCTTATGTATCCTGTATCCTATTGAAAATGCTGCATATATAGTTCTTTTTACAGAAGCACCCTGACGAATTTGATACATTAATTTCTATGGACAGTCATTATCTAAAAAGTAACATACGCTTTTTGATAGATAAAATCTAACAACTAACACACAGAAGTGTTATTAAGTGTTATTTCCCCTTTTATGCGATATTTAAAGAAATGGAACGGATCATTTGACGAAATCGGGGAGGAGGGGGGGGGAGTGTTCCCAATATTGTCTTTATTTTTTCTGAGCAGCTGCCTAAATTAGCTTTTTCAATTTCTATTTAAATGATAAATTATCCCTTTAGGTTAAAAAAATAATTAATTAATTAATTTATTTATTTTGTAAAAGAACTCTATTTTGGGGGTCAGTTTTTTTTTGGAAGCGCTTGCATGTGTGAGAATACTGGGTTTTATATCATCTGTCAGGATAAAATCATGCATGTATAGAAATAATGAAAAAATCGTTGTTTTTTTTAGTGCTGAAATATTTATTTATAAAATGATTAATATGATGTCAGTACTACACCGAGGAACAAACATCAGGTTAAGCTATCTAGAAACATAAAGTAATTTTTGAATGTAAAATCTGTAGAATTTATAGTAAACTTAGATAATCGATAAGCTTTGTTTAAGTCTTTGAAGCAGAAATCATAAAAAAGAAATTGAATTAAAATTTTGATCTTGCTCCTCAGTAACTGATACAAGCTTTATCTGTCCATCATTTGCACAGTTCAGACACTGCATTCAATAAAGAGATTTCTTCACATAACCGAAGAAAAAAATTATATATAAAATGCTAAAAAAAAGACATTTTAGTACATTATATTAAAATTCCGGGATCACTACAAATTTAGGTCGAATACGCTACGCTGATGTTAAAATTTATTGTTTGCAAAGTGAAAACAAAGCTCCTGAAACGGACAAAGCTTAGAATATTTTTATCAACAGAATGAATTCATGAGAATTTCCAAAATCTGCAGTATTACAATGAAAAGTCAGCAAATTACAACAATACAGGTATCAACGAACTGTACTATTAATCCATTGTTACTTCGGGCAATTTTACAACAAAGCAAATTGCTCATTGTTTTTCAACAGTTCATTTTGATATTTCTGAAAAGATTGCGTCAAAACTGAATTCGTCCGACGTATTTCCTTGGAATTAAATTTATTGATTCCTTTATTCATTGATTGATTGATCTGAATCCGTTGCCTCGCAATGGGTCTATGGAAAAAGCTTCGCGCGGCCGTGTAAGTTATTTACTAGTTTAAAATTACTCATTACAGGTCTCTTATATTTCGTTAGAGTTCCAACTACGCATAGAAAGTAAAATTATGACAAACTGCTTTTAGTAGTGACTTGCTTCAATTTAGAAAACTGAGCAGCTTTAGTATTTGTCACCATTCGGCACCTTCTGAACTTTTTATTTCGTTTTTATGGTTACTAAGAAAACACACGGCTCATTTCTTTGATGTCAACTGCAACAGTCGGATTACTTATCGCCAATATCGACTGAAATGTTTCCAGGGAATTAGTAATGTTAAAAGCTGCATGGAAAGGGTTCCAAATGATGTTTTAGTGCATTCTCAAAAAGTTAAGAAAAAAATTATTTTTGTAATTCGTCTCAGTCTTAAGGCAGTTTCTTTTAAAAAGTGATAGGGCGTCAAAAGGATTTTGAATGGCTTTTAAAACAAACTAATGATGTTAAACATTCGAAAAAATGAATAATGAATAATAATTCTTGACTCTCTGCACTATGCGCATTGCACGTAATCATAATATAGCTAAATTGTCACGTATATTAACAGATAACATAAATGTCTCTTGCAGATCTCGGAAAACAAATTCTCCAGTAGAAAATCATCGTCAAAAATGGTCCAAATAGTTATCCGTTTAAGGAAATACTACTGCAAAATTCCTTATGAATTCTTCCTTAATGTTTCGTAATTGTTTCATTTTCACCGTTCGCAACTTCGCACAGTATTGCCTGCTTTTCGAATCTCTACCACAATTTGATTCTTTATAAAGTAGTTTCAAGATTTCTTATAACAACCTTGAAACGTTCTGAAAACGTTTTCAAACAGACTACTGAAGGAAAGGGATTACGATTTACCCTGCAAAAAGAAATATAATTAAGGTGTTGCTCCTCTTTTGTAATTTTTACTTAAAAAGATTTCTAAGATGCACTACGGAAATAACGAAAAAAAAATCATTAATTAATCAGTAGAAGTTTTTGTGAGAAGAGAAGAGAAAATATTTTTTCCTACGTGTAATTTTTATCTATCTTTTACGAGTGTGTGGATTACCATATGATTCTGCATGTAGTACATTAATAAATGCAATAAAAATAACGATGCTTTTAATCTGCATAAAAGAAAGAGGCCGATCATGGTCAATCGTGATGCTCCTTTCATTCAACCGTTGCCATGGAATTGCTTTTTTCTCTCACAGTACTTCTGTCTGCTCTAGTACTTAACCCTTTGAGGCGCAACCCTTTCCCAATGCTGAAAAAAGGGCAGCCTGAAAAAAGGGCAGCTGAAAAAAGGGCTGTGCCCGTCACAGCCAGCTGCGTCAAAAAAGGATCTCTAGATCTGTGGCACGCGATGAACGTTTCGATCGTCCGCCATCTTGCTGGTAGTTAAGTCGAGCGATGGCAACGGCTGCCCTTTTTTCAGCATTGGGCAATCTATCCAGCTGTTTTCGTATTCTTCCATTTTTCAGCAGATGTCAGTGCTGTTAAAAATAATCGTGACCATCTTTTTTACGGGAAATGACGTGCTAAAAAGTAAAGGATTCTCGTGGAGCTATATCACCCGCAACTATTTTTATAGAAATCAAATCTATTCTTCGTGACTGGCAACAGTCAAAACGTCAGAGTTTGGTGTTCCCAGAGCGGGAACACTGCGCGTTAAAGGGTTAAAACAGCCGACAGAAGCACTAGGCGAAAAGAAAAGGAGAAAGTACTTGAGTGAACGAATCTTTGTAGCAAAGAACAAATGAAAGAACATCATAATTGATCGCAGTAGGTCAACTTATTCTTGTACAAAGACTCCTTAGCCTTAAACCAGAACTTATATTAGCAAATTATTCCTGAGGAAACTGTTAAATAATAAATTCAGACAAAGAATTTTCTTACAAATAGTACCCTTGAAACAAAAAACGACTCACTAAGGAAACACACACGATAGGGGATAGCAATTCTACTCCAACGTAAAAAACACTCAAAATACTGGTGGTAAACGATAAACTAAATAAAAACGCTGTGAAAAAAAACACACACACACACACATAAAATGTAACTCATAATACGTTACGATCGTTTCGACCAAAAAATTCTTTAGGTCTTCATCAGACAAAGCCCTTCCAAAGTTTTTATTTAGTTTAATTCTACTCCAACTTCGATAAGTGGAAGACATACAGAAGAGGGAAACATTACCGGGAGAAAACGCGACTCGCAAAAATTTACGACAACGCTCGTCCTATAGTTTCCCGAATCTCTCCAATACAAACATACTAAGTCAGAAAACAATATAAAGAGAAGATGTAAATATTGCTATTATTCAGCTAGAAATCTCGTTATACAATTTCCTGTATCCTTCTGTGCAAAAGTTCCGAACGAGAAAGCAATATCAGAAGACGCAACACAGAAGGATTTAGCCAGAAATCGCGTCATTCAAAGTTTCATGGGGCCCTTCAGTACAAATACTAAAGATGTCGGACAACGACCAGTGGAAAGTCATCAGCAAGATAAGATGGGTGTTATAGTGTTGTGTGTGCTTGGCTTTGGTGAATTTTAGAATTTTTTTTTTAATTTTGAAAAGGTAAATAAATAGGAGTTGTGTTGAAAAAGTATCAATATAGGTAATTTTGTTCGAATACTTGTTCATATGGCCTACTCAAAAGAAAAAACGAACCAAACAAGATAAAATTATTTTAAAACCTGTAAATAACACACATAAAAAAAAACACTTATCAATACGATCGTTTCGTAGGGTATAAAAGATCCACATTTCTTCAGTAGCTAAAAAGTTCCAGTATCTACACAAACTAAAGGGTTATAACCGTTAATTTATATATCCTTTATGATTTTTTCTCAGCAGCTGCTTTTCAGAAAAAAATGAAGACGAACTGGATGATTCAGACAAGATAGCATTAAATGAAACTTTGTAAAATAAAAAGCACATGTTAATAAAAAAACTCTTATCAAAACGATCGTTTTGCGTGGTATAAAAAGGTCACCCTTCTTCAGTTGGAAAAAAAATTATCCACCATTTTCACAAGCAGATGAGTTAGAACCGTTAATTTATATAACATTTGGTTTTTTTTTTTTTCCCAGTCGCTGCTGTTCTGGGGTAAATGACGAAGAACTGAATGATTATTATGATTTTCCTGATGAAAGTATGTTAAATCGAATAAGCACCGTCAATGGGTGAGTATTAACAAAGAGTATACTAATTTCTTTTCTGTCGGACACACTTTCAATTGAACGACACGTGACAGAGGTGACAAGTCGCCATCCTTCAACCCAGGGGTTGACAATTGTACCCAGTTCTGCATTTATTCATTTGGCATAGTTGACGGTGTACCTACTGTGTAATTTGACATTTGAAATGTAATTTTTTTTTCTTCAAAAATAAAATTCCTAGTTTGTCGGGATTCAGCAGCTCCATCCATTCCCAGAAATATCTAGATCTACTGATCATCTACAGATACATCTACAGATCAGGAAATATTCAAATTTTCTCCAGATATTGCTAAAATAATATGACGGGACGTGAACTGTGGGTACCAACATTTGTCAACTTAGTTCGTGTATTTTAGCGTCGTTATTTTTTTTTTTTTTGTGTGTGTGGTTGTTTTGTTTTAAGATGTAATTCGTATGCTTGGCAGCTTTAGAAGAAACACCATTTTATTTCTACAGAGTTATTCTCTAGTGTATATACAAACAGGGAAAAAAATCTAGAATAAACAAAGCAATTTTCTGCTTTTAAACATCATTGAAAATCTTAATACCGAAATTTTTAGAGACCACAATACTTCGTACAAGAAAGTAAAAAAAAAAAAAGTGAGACTATGACACATCTCTTTATTTCGTTAAATATTTTATGAAAATTCAATTAATTTTTGTAAACATGCTCATATATAGGGAATCTGAATACAAATAAACCAGATTTAAATGATTATAAGACCAAAAAAAAAAAAAAACCCATTGCAGAGTGAAACTTGTTTATTTAAAGATATTCAAAGGGAAAGACAGTAGTTTGTAAAGACTATATTTTGGAAATTTCACCCGGTAAGTACTGGCATACTCAGAATTTTTCCGAAGTTGGGGCGTTCCTACTTTGTTTCTGCTAATAGAGGACGTTTTAAGAATAAATGCTTCAAAATTGCAGCTGCTTATTCAAAAGGAGGACGAGGTCTAATACTCAAACTCGCTTTCTTACGTCCGCCACTACTGGTAAGTGTCATTCATTGCGAACAGTAGACGTTTCAAGACAATTTTATGACGTACTTCAATTTCGGTTAGACACATAGTGCATAAAAATAACATGCATGCATTTCTTTGCAACGATTCCTATTTACGACAGTTAGGGTACGAAAAGACAGACAGGCAAATCGAAATCAAACACTCAACTTGAACAAGAATAATCAAAAAAACTTGTAATAATGGGTAAAATTAATTTTAAACTTTTCTAAAATAAAACACATAAAAAAAGTTCCTTGTCAATACAACCGTTTTGAGTAGTGTTAAAGGTCCATCCACAGATGTATAAAGGTTTGAATTGCTAAGCCAGGACTTCACATCAACAGAGAGCATAATATTTTCCGATTACACGCGAGCCTGAATCCAGTGGTCCAGGCTTTAGTTAGTAAACTTCTAACCTCACCTTTTTTGCAATTGAAGAAGGGTTTTTGTACTTCCCTCGGACAATTGTATTGATAAGTATCTTTTTTCTATGTGTCTTACTTTACCAATTGAATTAATTTTTCTCGTCAACCTTGATGAAAAGTATCAAAAAGAAAAATTTCCGGCAAATATCCTTTTAAGAATGCAACAAAAAAAGAACAGTCGATCCTCATTTATCGCGGTTAATCTGTTCCAAACTCTACTGCGATAAATGGATTTCCACGAAGTAGGATTCTTTATTTATAAATCGAATGCTTTCTTCATTAGAGCATCGATAACCTACATATATGAACAAAATGCGTTTTTCTTTAAACATTATTAGTCTCTAAACATGAAATGCATTCGTATTCGACATTGCAAATATCATTGTACATTGTTATACACGTTGCGTACAGGTGTGTACAGTTGTAATACACAACCACTAACCCATGAAATTGTCACAAATTATTGAATGATGGAGAAATGAAGGCCGTAGGCATAAACGTCGGGAAAACACAGGCAGGCTTGTGTTCCCTTCCAATTCTGCCAAAAAATCTTTTGATTTTCAAAATTATAAAGAAATTTACCTTTACTATTTTTGAATTCGAAACGTCTTTCCCGCCCCCCGCCAAAAAAAAAATAAAAAATCGGTCACACTACGCTTATGATGAAGAGATAGATGTACTGCATAGGAAAGAAGAGCAAGCTAGTTGCTCCTCTGAAGGCACGACCTCAATAGCTCAGTATTGGAGTCTTCAGTTGTAAAGTATCTTTAGTAGGTGCATCGACATAATCTTATGAAATTTATTTATTTATTTTCTCATTTTTCTGTAGAAACGGTTTGTTTGGCATAATAGAAAAATATATTTGAGACTGCCACGAAATATGCGTGAATAGAATGCAGTCTAAATTATCCAAAATAATAAACATACATTAACCATTTGAAGCGCAACCATTTACCAATGCTGAAAAAAAGGGCAGTCGTTGCCATCTCTCGATTTAACTACCAGCAACACATACGCACAGCCAGATGTGTCAAAAGTGGTCTCGATCTGTGTCACGCGATGGGCGACTCGATCGACCGCCATGTTGATGGTAGTTAAATAGAGCGATGGCATTTCCATCTCATTCTTCAGTTTTCAGCGAGATGCCAGTGCTGTTAATAATAGTCTTGACAATTTTACGAATAAATTTTTACGGGGAAATGATGTGCTCAACAGAAAAGGATTCTCGTGTAACTATATCCTCCTTAATTATTTTATTGAAATGAAATTTATTCTTCGTGAATCAAAACAGTCAAAATGTCAAAGTTGTGTCCGCGCCGACACCGCGCGTTAAAGGATTAAAAATAAACATACGCGCTGTAGACAGAATGTCTTTAGATTTCTGTCCGTCAAAAACCTCGATATAGAGTGAATCCGCTATATTCGAATTGCCGTATTGTGAGGAGCGAGTGTGCTTTATTGATTATTTACAGCGTAACTGAAAAACTGTTTTTTTTTTGCTGTTCTCTAGTTTCCGTGCTTGTTTCTTGCAACTAGAAAATGAACTTGCTGAAAACTTGAAAAAGGGTATTCGAAAGGATCCTACTAAATATATGGTCGCGTATTACGCACTTTTGCTAGCGAAAAAAGTACTCAAGCAAAACTTTAAGAAAATTGTATCCTATAATATGGAGTCTTTAGATGGAATGCTATTTGAAATCGCTGAAATTTCTGCTTGGAACTCTCTGGATAAAAAAACTAAGAAAATTGTTGTTCGCTGGATTAATTATGCAAACATGATAATTAAAGCTGTGTATAAACTTCAGAAAGAATTGTAAGTATAAATTATTGGAATATTATCCATGTCTATCTTAGATTCACAGCTGCAAAAAGAGTATTTAAAATATTCCTCATCACCCTTAACGATGGAAAATGTATCAATTTTTTACTATCATAGATTCTGGAAATGTTTATAACTATGGTTTTTTTTTTGTAAAGCTAATTAAAGTGAAGCATACAATTAAACAAGAAAAGCTACAGAATTTTTGTAACCTGTAAGTATTTAAGCTGTAAAAACTTGTTTATATTATTCAGGATTTATTTTTTCAGCTAAACTGCTAAGTAAAGCATATGGTAGGAATAAAGTTAGACAAATTACATCCTCTTCTTCAGGGGCATGACAGCCCAGAGTGGGCCTTGACCTTCTCTTGAGTCATATCTTTGGTCATGGGTTTAGAAATTAAATTTTTAATGTATTTAAGTCCCTTTCAATACAATTCAACTATCTGAGTTTTGGCCGTCCTCTTTTTCAATCTTACCGTTTGAAAACTGCTGCAGTTAACTATATACCTGGATTTTAAAAAAAGTTCATATAATTCAATATTTGTTCTTCCTCTGCATTCACCATTTACCTAGACAACCCCAAAAATGTTTCTCAAAATTTTTCTTTCAAAAATTTCTAGGAATTTGTTTTATCAGTGTCGACGTTTCTGGTGAATAGGTTAAAACAGGTCTTATTAAAACCTATATTATTAATTTGGTTTTCCTTTTAGTGAAATTAAACTTTGAATTTATTTAAGTGAAATTAGACTAAGTATTTCTTTAAATCAAAGGAGTATCGGTTAGGAACTGCAATTCTGCTACGAATTTCATCTGATATATAATTTTGTATGATGATTTCAAAACCTAGATATGCAATTATTTTTACGACTTCAAATTTATAAGTACCTTATCGAATCACATACTCTTTTGAAGTCAATAAAAAGATGGTGAGGGTCAAATACAAATTCCAGGGATTTGACCCTCCATTAATTTTGGTTTTTCCATTAATTTGTCTTATATTTAAAACTTTTTCAGCTTTTGATCTGTCTCTACGAAAGCTAGACTGGTAGACTCCAATTATATTATCTGTATAAGGGGCCAATCTGTTGTAAATAATGCTAGAAAACACTTTGTAAGATGTGCGAAAGTTTGAACATTCTAGGAATCTCCTTTTTTGTGTATGACATGTGGTGTAAAGTTTCCACTCCTATATCATCAACCGTTCTTAAAATTATGTAACATTTTCTAAATGTACCCCATTTTAGACATTTTATAAGTAAAGTTTTCTGCCTTGGAACTTTTTAATAGATTTTAATAACTCATGTAAATTTATCTGTTTTCAAACAAAACAGGACGGAATTCTTTCACCGTCTCTTAACTTTTTCAGCTGTTACCTGTTGCATTCTTATACAGAGACAACACACAGATAGATATTTTTTTAAAATATAAATTTCTGTTCTATATGATTAACCAAACTTTCAATTAACAGTCATTCCAATTCTTGAGAATCCAGAGTGAAAAAAAAAAGAAAAAAGAAAGGAAAAAAAAAATCAGTCAGTCCTAAGGACTGCATGTCAGAAGTGAAAACTTTCTAAACTTTCTGAAAATTATATTTGTGAGGTTAAACAGGTTTTCATATATTACTCTATTTGTATTACCAAAAATAGACATTTATGAACGTTTATTCACATTTTTATACATTTGAAATCCCTCGTAAATTTTTTTAAAACAGCTGGTACGATATTAAGGCTGTAAGGGTATTGTATATTTATGTATGATATTCTAATAATTACACATATTTTTGTACGTTTGTGCATATTTTAACGCAATTGTCACTGAGTTAGCATGGAAAATTTTTGATTTTTAATTTAACTGCATTTAAAATTTCGAGCTCGATTTGTATGCACTTTTAAAATTTAAAAAGAGAGGGAGTGCGCGCACAGGCCGCAACGTGACAGCTGGTACGATATACATCAACGATACACATTTTTCTCCACGTGTTGAATTTTGTTCGATTTAATCAATAATTGTGTACGTTAATTTATTAATTATCAATAATTATGTACTTACGTTGCAATGAACAGTAATCCTATTTATTTGTAATGAATGATGGATTTATAATTCAAATTCAAATGCACTGCTGTATAACACTTATAATTCAAATAATGTACATTATATAATTATTAACACTCACAACATTATAAAATTAACAACTTTATTGCATACTAACTATATAGGTATCCTAATTAAGTACAGTTTTTAAATAAATAATCCAAAATTTTATAGCCTACCCAGCTAGTAAAAGGCTGCACTTTCTGAAAGTATACACTTGTTGTGCAATTTATATGCAGTTTTTATGCATACTAAAACAAAAATTTACGCAGTTTGAAACGATTTTCAGAAAAATCTTAAAATATAATCAATTTTTTTTTTTTTATCCGACGCCTTATACTTAGGTTGAGTGATCACCTATCATGTCACCAATTTCATTTCTTTCACTTAAGTTGCTATTATGCGCTATGCGAACAAAAATTTAAGCAGTTTGAAACTATTTTCAGAAAATCTCAAAATCTAATGATTTTTTTAATTATTCGACACCTATAGTTTAAGTTGAGTGACCACCAATGATATCACCAAATTTTATTTCATTCGCTTTAGTCAGTGTTACGTGATGTGCGAATAAAAAAGCGTTTGTCATAAAACGACATACAGACAAACATTTTATTGACGGTCGTACTGGGGTCTCAAATGCTTAAAATCGATAGAAATTGCAAATTTTAAATACCAAGTAGTGTACGGGCAAAGTCTAATTTTATTTAGATACATAATAGTTCCCATTCCGAAATTGAAACAACAATCACTTCAAACTTTTATCGCTTCATCCCGAGTGGAACCCGTTTGGTGGTAGAACGCTCGCGTACTACGCCTCAGGTCCACGGTTCGATACCAGTCGTCAAAGCTAGAAGCACACAGTTTAAAACTAGCTTGAAGTTTTTACGTATGATAACATGTGGCAGCACTGAAATTCAAAGAAGGGAGTAAGAAATCTCGACATAGAGTCGATGTAGCTATGTAGTCTCAACCCACTTTTCCCCCATATGTATCTGAACGTGACGGTCACACAAATTCTGTGATTTTTCTCCATCCCAAAAATTCCCGACGCGCATAAAGAAGTTTTCACTTAAAAAAGCAACAAAAAAAAAAACGCATTTGATTAGACATGCATGTGATTCTACTTGAATATATACTGATATAACTTTTTTCTTACAGGTATGAGGAATACCCAAAATATACTTTTTTGCTGCCTGTGTTCCTCACTTACGAAACCGAATAATATTTTCCCTTTTTGTTCAAGAAGAAAAAACAGACACAAATTCATCTTTCTGAAATTCAAACATGTCAACTGAAACTCAGCTTGCCTTTTATTGAATTGAAATAGTTTCTTCTTTTTTAAATTATGGCAGTTTAAACTTGTATTATGCAATGTCAGCAGATGCTAATGAAAGTGAATCATACTTAGAAATTTAAACACAACAACTCAAGCTCATCATGCCTTTTCATTGAATCGAAATAGCTTCTTCTTTATACTGGCAGTTTGAACTCCATATTGAAATAGTTTCTTCTTTTCTATATTCCGGCAATTTGAACTCCATATTATCCGCTGTCACCATACGCTAATGAATGAAAATCATCCTTCGAAATTTAAACACAACAACTGAAGCTCAGCATGCCTTTGTCATTGAATTGAAATAGTTTCATCTTCTTTATACTGGCCGTTTGAACTCCATATTATGCCATGTTGTCAGATGCTAATGAATGTAAAATCATCCTTCGAAATTTGAACACAACAACTCAAGCTCATCATGCCTTTTTCATATCATCGAAATAACTTCTTTTTTATACTGGCAATTTGAGCTCCATATTATCCGATGTAATCAGATGGTAATGAATGTAAATCATCCTTCGAAGTTTAAATACAACAACTGAAGTTAAGCTTGCCTTTTGTTGAATTGAAATAGTTTCTTCTTTTTTTATATTCCGGCAATTAGGACTGCATATTATCCAATGTCATCATACGCTAGTGAATGTAAATCATTCTTCGAATTTAAACACAACATCTGAAACTCAGCATGCCTTTGTCATTGAATTGAAATAGTTTCATCTTCTTTATACTGGCAGTTTGAACTCCATATTATCCGATGTAGTCAGATGCTAATGAATGTAAATCATCCTTCGAAATTTGAACGCAACAAATCAAGCTCATCATGCCTTTTTCATTGAATCGAAATAGCTTCTTCTTTATACTGGCAGTTTGAGCTCCATATTATCCGATGTCACCATACGCTAATGAATTTAAATCGTCCTTCGAAATTTAGACACGACAACTGAAGCTCAGCATGTCTTTGTCATTGAATTGAAATAGTTTCATCTTCTTTATACTGGCAGTTTGAACTCCATATTATCCGATGTTGTCAGATGCTAATGAATGCAAATAATCCATCGAAATTTGAACACAACAACTCAAGCTCATCATGCCTTATTCATTGAATCGAAATAGCTTCTTCTTTATGCTGGTTGTTTGAACTCCATATTATCCGATATAAGCAGATGCTAATGAATGTAAATCATGCTTCGAAATTTGAACACAACAACTGAAGCTCATCATGCCTTTGTCATTGAATCGAAATAGCTTCTTCTTCATTATATTGACAGTTCGAACTCCACATTATCCGATTTAATCAGATGCTAATGAATGAATATCATCCTTCGAAGTTTAAACACAACAATTGAACATCAGCTTACGTTTGTCATTGAATTGAAATAGTTTCTTCTTCTATTTTTATATACTGACAGTGTAAACTCATATTATCCGATGTCATCAGATGGTAATAAATGTAAATAATCCTTGGAAATTTAAACACAATACCACCGAAGCTTAGCTTATCTCCGTCATAAAACTGAAAACTCCAGATCACCCCATGGCCATCTTATATCACCAAGTATTAATTGAATGTAAACCATCTTGTGAAATTTAAACATACTAAAAGAAGCTCAGCTTGCCTCCGCCATAGAATTGGAAACTCCAAATCATCTTCAGACCCATTTTGAACTCCGGAACATCCAGTGTAATCAGATGCCAATGAATATAAATCGTGTTTTAATATTAACTAACTGATGCTTAGCTCATTCCTTTCTGAAATGCTAATAAATACTGAAACCATAGTGACACATTTAAAACCTAAGAAGCAACTTTACATTCTTCTCTACCGAGATCTCTTGTTCTATAAGTGACAATGATTAACCGAAGGCCTCTGAATAAGTCATCAACAATGCAGGCCTTACCTGTGACCATTATTAACCAAGGGTCTCTGAAATTCATCGGAATTGCTGGACTCATCTGTGACTATTAATGATCAAGGGTCTATAAAAGCCATCAACATTGCAAGACCCACTTGTGACTATTACTAACAAAGGCTTCTGCATAAGTCATCAGGATTGCAGGACCTATCTGTGACTGTTATTAACCAAGGGTCTCTGTTGAAGTCATCAACATTGCAGGACCCAACTATGACTTTTTCTCCAAATTGTGACTGTTTCTCTGGACTGTGACTACTAATGCCAACGCTCGCCATGTCTCCTCTGCTCTTACGCCATGTCTCTTCTGCTCTTCCGCCATGCCACAAACAAAGGGTTTCCGCTAGGTCTTCATGACCTAGTTGGTACCTGGTCACCGTAGTCCTCTCAACAACATCATCGAGAGTGAAGTGCGGTGGCCGAAAGGGGAGTGTTTTTAGAGCATTTCGAAATAACGAAACATTAAACTGCTGCACATGTTCTGTCTTTTCTTAAACTGTGACCCTGACTGTATTTTAGACAAACTTTTTGACTCAGAATAATGACATTAAAAATGTCAACTAAAATGATCTCTAAATTTCAATAAAATATTTAACCGGCACAAAATCTTGAAACTGAAGCGTCAGTTTAGCTTATTTAATCTTTTTAAATAGCATTTAACCAAATAACATTAATATTATTCATTGCGTTACAAAATCGATTTTCTTTCACTGAAAATGCAGAAAGACATATTTCTTTGGCCCCCTAGTTTTCGTTTTCAGATTAATTGCCAAATTTTTTTTCGAAATGCTCTAAGGTAGCCCACCTCCACGTGGTACTCCCTGGGAAACATTTCAGGATATCTTAAGCTAAAGTTTTATGATTCCTGAAATGGCAAAGAGGCTGCCAAATTTTTCAAAGATCAAATCTTAAAGCATATAAACTATTAAGGAAAAAATACTCAAAATACTGGTGTTAAACGCTAAAATAAATAAAAACTTTGCGAAAAAACACACATAAAATGTTACTTATATTAGGATACGATCATTTCGACTGAAAAATTTTTCACTCTTCATCAGAACTGAGGGAACTGAGTTTCCTCTTTTCTGTGCGACGAAGGGCTTTAACTGATGAAGACTGAAAAAATTTTCTGTCGAAACGATCGTATCCTATTATAAGTAACATTTCATGTGTGTTTTTTCACAAAGTTTTTATTTATTTTAACATATAAACTAATGTCTAAATCAAAATCTGTAAACCAGGACAAAGCAGGTGCGGATCCAGAGAAATCATCTAGGGGGGGGGGGGGCTCCGTTTTTCATTAGGATGATACATTGATTTCCCAATACTTTTTCTCCCAATGTATAATTAGACATGGTATATCACAACTAAATAAGTATGTTGTCTGCTGCAAGAACCGTCGAAAGAAAACTGGGAAGGGGGGGGGCAGAGCTATCGTGCGCCCTATACCGATCAAGTTACGGCCGATGCTCATAAGCCACGTGTTTTATGCGTTTCAATGGACGACGGGACTGATACGGGAAAAAAATGTTCCGTTGCTCTTTCCATTGTGTAGGGGGACAGTGTTTTAAGTTTAACATATTAATCTTTTGTTGATAGATCCCGACTGGCCATTAAAAGTCGTAAATTTCGCCAGAGAAATGTCGCCTTAACCCCTGTAGTGATGACAAGACATGGCTAATCAGCAACGGCAATTATTCATTTTGTTGTTCGCGGGCCCTACCCATTAACATTTTAGTGTGTACAGAGTACAACTGCTGAATGCAATATTGAACCCATTTCACAGCCACCGTGCAATATACAGTGTTCACAGTATACATTTTCGCATTTTAGGATGGCATTAAGTTTTCCAGTTTAAGTAATTCACAGTGAGGACTGTAGTAAACAAACCTCAACTGCTATTTACAACTATTATCACTATTACCTGCTATTTACAATTTGAGCTTTCTTTTTTAAAACCAGACCAGCTCACATTGCCAGGTACTCGCTTTGTCTGATATCTTAGAATATGTTTTACTTTTATAATGAGGATTTGTACCCATACGTCTGGGTGGTGTGGACAACTTATGAGAGCAGTTGAAAGAATGAAAGCTGTACAAATTGTGGAGGGTTGGATTGTTCGTCTATGCTTCAGCATCACTTAAGGCCGATGCTGATTGCTGCTGCGTCTAAACATGACTGCAGTCGGTAAGAGGGCATTCTCGTCGCGAATTTTACGACTTTTTAATAGCAATTCGAGGTTTACCGATAAAAGATTTCCGCACTAAACCGCAAAATCCGTCCCCTATAAAATGGAGAGAGCAACGGAAGATCTTTTTTTTCGTATCAGTGTGCCGTCGTCCATTCAAATATGGTGGAACCTGCTAAAATGACCACTTTGGTAAAGAGATCGTCTGTCTATAGTGACAACTTTAATGCACTTTCGCTTTACTACCATAACACTTTACCACCTTTGTAAGGGGACCAAGTTTTGTTCTTCCCAAGTGTAGTCCCATTACACAGGTTCCACTGTACAAATAAAACTGGGAACACTGCTCCAGCCACTGTGGCGATAGCGACTCAATAAAATGTGCCTCTCCTTCTGTTTAAAAATAAAAGCTCTATATCATTTTTGTAAATAGAGAAATTACATTTAGTCCACAAGGATTCAATAAGTATTGGTGTAAATATTCTTGGTATATGTATATATATATATATACATATAGCCGGCCAGCTGGAACAAAGGAATCTGCTTTCAAAAGCTGCAATTACTACACGGTCCCTTGCAATTCCTTTGTAATTTTGTAGACGGTCCCCGCGTCCAGTCAATCTGGCGTCTTAAAAGCCATAACAAACCTTGAAAAACCGCTGCCCAGATTTTGGGATCTGCCAATAATTGCAACTTGCATGGATCATGTCGCACGACCTCAAAAGTTAATAGAAAGGGCTGATGCAGCCCAGCAGCGATTTTTTCGCGTGTCAGCATCTGCCAAGGAAAGATGTGTCGAATCACCCAATAAAATAATGTAACCGCAGTTCGACCGATTCTTCCACTGACAGTCATAGCGGCCCAAGGATTTTCACAGCTCGCTCCAGGGCTTTGCCGGCCAGCGAAGACTAGCCAGGATCCCACAATAACGGCCCTAAGCCAGAGTCCCGAGCCGCCTCGCCTAATGCCCAACCCGAGAATGGGTCTCAAACAGCCTCGCGTCCTCCGGCACACGACTACACCTTCCCATAGCCGTTTAATGCTACACACAAGAATAACATTTCCCTTTACACTTTGGAAGGTGCCTGGTTCAAAACGAGTTCGCGTCCGCCGACCTAACTTTTCGGAGTTTTCCGTGCTTTCCTCCGAAACTTAGAGTAAATAGGGTTAGGCCCCTTAGAAAGACCCCCACGGAGTGCACCCCACCCATCAGCTTAGATTCCATGTGCAGATAATTGGCCGTAATCCTACAGCACGAAAACCAACCCTTTACACTTTACATTCTTAGGACTGTGAATATATTTCTTGATATATTGGCGTGTTTAAAGATGTTACTTCTATTATCATTATATTATTTTATGGGTTATTTAATGGGTTAAAATTATTTTAACCCATTTATGCCTAGCGTCCCTTTTTTGGGACGGCAATATCGCTATCATTCGAAAACGTTATTTATTTTTCCTAGCCTTTATTCGCGAGTATTGAACCTTAATTCCACAAAATATTTTAATATTGCAAGTAGGAGGTTGACATTTCAATTTTTATACATAACGATTTTAAATGAAATCATCCCTTGTTCAAAAAGTTGACATCAGAAATTTATCAATTACTTCTGGTGTTAGCAAAAATCGAAGAAAGTCGCAAAAATATCCAGGCACGAATGGGTTAAGTTACCTTAAAAAAAGCTAGTAAAAACAAGCAATACAATAAAATTAGGTTTCATGAAAATCAAAATGAGTCAGTTGTTTCATTTTTCGCCTTCCCGTTATTCTTTCTTCCAGATTTTCTCAAATGTGAAATGCGTCAGCTTCCATTTTATGAATTTTTCTAGCTAACCAGCTGAAGCTTGAAAATTTTGCATTCCAAATTTTTCTGCCAGAATAACAGCACTGCAGTAATTGCTTGATTTTATTTTATTTAGTAACTAGCTGAAGTACCCGTTCTTCGCACGGGAATGAATGGACTTTTTGATATTACGATTTGTGGGGATTACTATTCATTGTACTAAACAAATATAGCAAAGTGGATATCGCGTTATATTGTGTCCAATAATCATGCATACCGAATTGCAAGGCAATCGTTTGTACGGTGCAGAAGGCCATGCGGCGTAGCGCAATCTAGTGGCAAGTTTTAGCAAAACGGATACGGCGAAAATATTTTTCGCATTCAGATATCGATGTATACGAATTTTCATGACTATCGGCTGGACAGTCCTGAAGTTCATGTGTTGACGCGACATCTAGTGGCAAGTTATAGGAAAATGGATAGCACCAAACTCTTCCCCGTGTTCAAATATCTATGTATACCTATTTTAATAGCGATTATTTGCACAGTCAAGAAGTGATACACTGCAGGGCCATCTAGTGTTAAGTGCCATTAAAGTAATGATTTGCTACAGCGCCGTCAAGTGGCGAGTTATAGCAAAATGGATAACGCCAAAATATTCTCATTGTTCAAATAGCTATGTATACTGATTTTCATAGCGACCGTTTGAATGGTCAAGAATTTGGCCTGCTGCAGCGTCATCTAATGTCGAGTAAAAATAATAATGCATTGCAGTGCCATCTAGTGGTGAGTAACATAAAAAGGAATGCAGTTAGAATATACTCTTCGTGCTCAAATGTGTAAGTATAAAAAATTTTATGCCGATCAGTCGAACGGTATAGAAGTTGATGCTTTGCAGCGCCATTTAGCGGCAAGTTACAGCAAAATGGATAGTGAAAAATATTCTCCGTGTTCTAATATTCGCGTGTACCAAATTTCATCGAAATCGGTTGGACGATATTCGCATAGCAAACGGCTAAACGGAATAGAATTCAGCGTTGTGCTGCGGCACCAAGTGGCAAGTTAAGGAAAACGGATAGCATAAAAACCTTCTCCATCATAAAAGACTTAGGTGAACCAAATTTCATCGTGCAACGGTGCTCAACGGTTCCTGGAGTTTTTCAACCTCATAAACACATACCAACATTCATTTTTATCTATAACCAGTGTTATTATATATACCAGTCTCAAATAAAATCCAGTTTCAAATCTAAGCCTCGCCAAAGTGCCAACATACCCCATTTTGCAAGAGTTTTTTCAGGGAATCATTCGAAGCATTGACTTAGCAGCAATCAATATGGGAAATGGTTCGACCGCCAAAGAGTAGCACGCATTTATTTGAAAATTGGAATCCCTTAATACAGCCGATTTTTTTTTAATTATCAACTATAATGTGTTTTATTCATCGTTACTCCGATGTACTAAATGAGAAGATTTCAATTTTCTGAAATTTGGCGGAATTCCCCCAACTTAAATCAATGTACTCAATTGGCGAGAATTCGGAAGTTAGATCGCTTGAAATCCCTTAATAACTGCATTATTTCTTCACGGATCATTAAAATTTAACGCTGTATTCTAATAAAACCTTTGCACTTCTTTTCAAAAATCTATTTCCTTAAGCTCTCAATAAATTGCGCCAAGCTGAAAACTGTGCAAACCGCTAGAAATCTCTTACTCAAAATCCATATTTCAGCCATTTTATTTTTTCGCCAAACTAAAACAATTTACACATTAGCCACGGAAATCTTCAATTCTTATTGTTTTGCGTGTAAAGCATTACATTCTGGCTCTGATTTCTCATGCACACGATATTATAATTAAAAAAAATAACCTTACGAATATAAACTAACAAAAAAAAATCATTATTATTCTTTTATTTTTACTTTGAGAATTTAAAACATTTTATTCGGCAAAATCGCCGCACATGGCAACCACGATCCTTATTTCACACTTTTTTCACTACAGGGGTTGCAATTACGGAAAGCTTTTTGCGTGAAGAGCATAAAAAATCTCCGGGAACGGGTGGGGGGACTTCCGTGGACGGGGGGAGGGAACGGGTGGACTTTCAAAGTTTTAAAGTGGACTACGATTTATTCTATATTATTTTACATATGTGTGCTAAATTTCAGGCCGATAGGTCCATTTTTGTGGATTTGTATACGAACGACATTTTATTCGGCAAAATCGCCACACATGGCAACCACGATCCTTATTTCACACTTTTTTCACTACAGGGGTTACAATTACGGAAAGATTTTTGCGTGAAGAGCATAAAAAATCTCTTAAATTCCGGGAATGGGTGGACTTTCAAAGTTTTAAAGTGGACTACGATTTATTCTATATTATTTTACATATCTGTGCTAAATTTCAGGCCGATAGGTCCATTTTTGTGAATTTGTATACGAACGACATTTTATTCGGCAAAATCGCCACACATAGCAACCACGATCCTTATTTCACACTTTTTTCACTACAGGGGTTACAATTACGGAAAGATTTTTGCGTGAAGAGCATAAAAAATCTCTTAAATTCCGGGAACGGGTGGACTTTCAAAGTTTTAAAGTGGACTATGATGTATTCTATATTATTTTACATATCTGTGCTAAATTTCAGGTCGATAGGTCCATTTTTGTGGATTTGTATACGAATCAAATCCACAAACAAACAAACAAACAAACAGAATATCATTTTTATTTATAAGAAGATATGAACAATTATCTACATGAGGGATCTAGGCCGAGTACGGGGTGCCTACGGGGGGGGGTTTCTAAGGGGTCTTAATCCGTATTTATGAGAAGTTTCGGAGAAAACTGCATAAGACTCCGAACAGCTAGACTGACGGACGCGCCCTGAGTTTGAACCAGGCACTTTTCTTCTCCCAGTTGCGAGCGCTATGCGCTCAGCCACTCGTCGGGCCTCCAGAAATTGGAGTTATGTGATATGTGATGTTATGTGGCAAGCCTATACTAGAGGCATCTGCATTCTGGGGTGGTTGCCTTGGTCGGTGGATTTTTTCAGAGGTTCTGACGCGTATTCACATTAAATCTGGAGAAAACCATCTGGAAAAACTCCAGATAGTTAGATCGAGAGTCGCGCGGTAGGCCCAAACGCGGGACCTTCACACTTCAACCATCTATCATGTCGAGTGTCTTATCCACTCGGCCATGGTGGGGCCCAGAAATTAGAATGTTGGATGCTCTTGCTTCATGCAACCATTTGCATGCAGAAGTGCCTTAGTAAACTCTTCCAATCGGCCACATTGACTTTTCGGCCGTTTGGATTTGGATCCCGAACTAAATTTTTGCGCTGCTTCAAGAATTTTATCTTTGCTTCTAAAATACCTTTGAGAATACACTCAGGTAGTTGAGATTGTCTTGCAAATTGCACTTTTGACATTCCCCGACACTTTTTTCCCCACTCTTAAAAAAAAATTTCCCTTGTTCCTGAAGCATAAGATGAAAAAAAAAAAATCGTTGTTAAATAGAAGCAACCTCGTCTTGGAATAGAAATTTTTTACGTTGGAGTTGCTGGGACTTTGAAATATCGTCTTTAGAAAGAGATCGTCGTTAAACATAGTCAACTGTGTATACAGTGCTACTTTTTAAAATTTCAGTTCATGTGAAAATTTACAATTTTTTAAAAAACTTCCTTAATCCTTAGTGTATTTCTAGCTCTGGGGGGGGGGGGGGCTCGAGCCCCCCGTGGATCTGCCACTGTATACAGTGCTACGTTTTTAAGTTTCAGTTCATGTGAAAATTTACATTTTTTAAAAAACTTCTTTTTTTAAAAACTTCTTTTTTTAAAAACGGCTCGAGCCCCCAGAGCCCCCCCCCCCCGTGGATCCACCACTGTGACAAAGGCCGAAGCTAGTGCAAAAAGAAACAAATCTCCCAAAATTTGTCTATCTAAATTATGCGTAATTTAAAAAAGCAGAAAACAACAGAAATGTATTGCGTAAACTATATAGCAATCCTGCTGCATCAGAAGTTTTAAATTATTTTACTTATTCGTAGTACCTGCTGTTCTTCTTAGTGAACTTTTTTCAATATCTTATTACTTAAATTTTTTTTTTCGTAGAAATCGTTGCATATAATACCAAAGTTTAATTTATGGAAGAGTAAGCTCGTATACGGTTGAATCCACAATGCGGCCTCTTTCATCTGATCAAATGTGCTTCATTATCAAGAAAACAGGCTCCAAAGGGGCAAACGTTCCTGGCAGTTTTTGTCGCAAATTACACTGATTACAACTTATGTCGCAAATTACACTGATGTGCAAAAATATGACTATCAAAAAATATCGTGGTATATTCAGGAAATATGCCAGTTGCTAGGGAGAAAAACAGAAGCACAATTCGGAAAAAAATTGTCGGTAAAGATTTTGTTTTAACCCTTTAACGTGCAGTGTTCCCGCTCTGGGAACACCAAACTCTGACGTTTTGACTGTTGCCAGTCACGAAGAATAGATTTGATTTCTATAAAAATTGTTGCGGGTGACATAGCTCCACGAGAATCCTTTACTTTTTAGCACGTCATTTTCCGTAAAAAAAAAATGTCACGATTATATTTAACAGCACTGACATCTGCTGAAAAATGGAATAATGCGAGAACAGCTGGATAGATTTCCCAATGCTGAAAAAAAGGGCAGCCATTGCCATCGCTCGACTTAACTACCAGCAAGATGGCAGACGATCGAAACGTTCATCGCGTGCCACAGATCTAGAAACCCTTTTTTGACGCAGCTGGCTGTGCCCGGCACAGCCAGCTGGTAGTTAAGTCTTGCTGCTCAGTATTGATCAGTACCGCCATCTTGCTGGTAGTTAAGTCTAGCGATGGCAACGGCTGCCCTTTTTTCAGCATTGGGAAAGGGTTATGCCTCAAAGAGTTAATAGCTTTAGTTACTTCCCAATGTGACTAGCCTCGATTTTTTCCCTCCGCACGAGGGTAACATCGGCTCTAACGTTGAGCAATGTGACCGAAAATAGAGTGATTTTGTGGTTTTACTGAAATTGTTGATCGGGATTGGGATGAAAAATTTTGGAAAACCGAGCATGGACATATAGAGACACAATGAAACTATTGAAACAATGAAACATTTACCAGCATTTTTTGCATACAAGAATTACCTAGGAACTGTCTATTATTACGGTAGTAAAGTTTAATTGTTATAAATAAAACAAACATACCTTTTTTCAGTGCATTTTACACCAAAAATTACACTTTTTCAATTAATATGAATATTTATTATTTTACATAATTTTACATACATTTTTTTTGGAGACATATCACATTATATAGATAAACTGGCACAAAACGTACTTTTCTTTGTTTTAATGACTTAATGTTTGAAAGTTTATTGGTTAAAATTTGAATGTGTACTTTTTAAATATTTTTCTCTATGTCGTAGACAGAGTATTCGTAAACGAACATTGTGGCCTTTCTGACCAAATATTATCGTTCATTTCGGCGAATATTTCTTCTTCATAATCAACATGCACTTCAGAATGAGGCCGTTCAGATGGTTCTTTTGACGTGACCAAGTTACTGCCATGATTTTTATCATTCCATAAGTAGTGATATCCCTTGTGACATTCTATTGTAGACTTGATGATGTCTGATGCTTTCTCTGCCACCATGATAGTCGGTAGGTTTGTGTTACCAGAGGGAATAATTGGCATTATAGACGCATCGACAACTCTTAGCCCTTTGACATGTAGAACTCTGAAAGAACAAATAATCAGTCCTTTTGAATATAGGAAAATGTACTCACTTTTTCCAAAGCAGTCAAAGTAATCAATAAGTAATGTAAAACAATCAAATTAATTAAAAGTAAAAAAGTGCTGAATAAAAAATGTTTCTGTAGAAATAAAGATGAAATAATAAAGGGCAATACAAAATAAGAAAATCTAGTGACTTTACTCGACGAACGTATACAAATGTATAAGAATTTGTATACATTAGTTGTAATAATAGTTGTAGTTTATTGCATACCAAAGTAGTAGTGTATGCCGTAGTTGTAGTTTATTGCATACCAAAATCACACTCACACCGCCGTAAAAATAGCTTAAATGAATTCAGAAGACCTCTAAACGTATAAATATATAAAGACTAGCTGACCCGGCAAACGTTGTTTTGCCATATAAATTATTCCTAGGATTATTTTAGTAGAAAGAAATGACTAACTTATTGTAAGTTTGTGAGGATGTGGTATATGAGTGGAAGAGGCACGGAGCTCTGTGAACGATGCTATAATATAAAAATAACACAATACCAAACATTTGTATTTTTAATTCATTGTAATGTATTCTTTAAATTTATATATATCGCTAATTACAATAATTTTACAAAAAAATAAAATCAATCTCTTAACGGAATAGAGTGTACAATATTTTTTGTTACCCCACCTTTAGCTAACACAAACAAACTGGACGGTTTGCCCACTCGAGAGCATGCCACGTATAATTGTCCGTGTGAAAAACATGGTGTGCTCAAATCTAAGCCACAAACAGACATAGTTTGGCCTTGAGACTTCAAATGCCAATCTTATTGGAAATTGAAGACGTTTAAATTGAATTGGCACATCCGTGGGTATAATAGGGATCCGTGGTAGTAATATATTTTCACCTCGAAATTTGCCATTTAAAATGACGGCTTCGGCAACATTTTTCAATTATTTCATCAATTTTTCAAAAATTATTTCATCAATTTTTCAACAATTCATCATTAGTTTTTTAATAACTAATCGCGTGCCGTTACACAGCCGTGGTGGGTTCAAATTACGAAGCAAAATAACCGGAGATCCAACCTTCAGTTGTAAGTTATGCGGCGGCATGCCTGGCAAATCTAATGAGTTTAAAAACTCTGCTGGATAATTCACACCTTCGGTGGCATCGCAAACTGTATCAATAGATTTGTATGACACTAACTCCCCTGGCAATAAATGTTGTATTTTAAGATTCACTTCGTTGACGTCTACATTTTTTGCTGCTAAAATTGCTCTTTCTGCCAGTCACTCATGATTAATATATTGTGTACTAGCTGAAGTACCCGTTCTTCGCACGAGAATGAATGGACTTTTTGATATTAATATTTGTTGTGATTACTATTTATTGTAATAAAGAGATATAGCAAAATGGATATCGCGTTATATTGTGTTCAATAATCATGCATACTGAATTTCAAGGCAATCGTTTTTACGGTGCAGAAGGCGATGCGGCGTAGCACAATCTAGTGGTGAGTTTTAGCAAAACGGATGCGGCAAAAATATTCTTCGCATTCAGATATCGATGTATACGAATTTTCATGACGATCGGCTGAATAGTCTTGAAGTTCATGTGTTGACGCGACATCTAGTGTCAAGTTATAGGAAAATGGATCGTGCCAAACTCTTCCCCGTGTTCAAATATCTATGTATACCTATTTTCATAGCGATTATTCGCACAGTCAAGAAGTGATACACTGCAGGGCCATCTAGTGGTTAATTAAAGTAATGATTTGCTACAGCGCCGTCATGTGGCAAGTTATAGCAAAATGGATAACGCCAAAATATTCTCATTGTTCAAATAGCTATGTATACTGATTTTCATAGCCACCGTTTGAATGGTCAAAAATTAGGCCTGCTGCAGCGTCATCTAGTGGCGAGTTAAAATAATAATGCATTGCAGTGCCATCTAGTGGTGAGTAACATCAAAAGTAACGCAGTTAGAATATATTCTTCGTTCTCAAATGTGTAAGTATAAAAAATTTTATGCCGATCAGTCGAACGGTATAGAAGTTGATGCGTTGCAGCGCTATTTAGCGGTAAGTTACAGCAAATGGATAGTGAAAAATATTCTCCGTGTTCTAATATTCGCGTGTACCAAATTTCATCGAAATTTGTTGGACGATATTCGCATAGCAAACGGCTAAACGGAATAGAATTCGACGTTCTGCTGCGCCACCTAGTGATAAGTTAGAGGAAAACGGATAGCATAAAAACCTTCTCCATGATAAAAGACTTAGGTGAACCAAATTTCATGGTGATTGGTGAAACGGTGCTGGAGTTTTTAAACCTCCTACACACATACCAACATTCATTTTTATCTATAACCAGTCTTATTATACGTATATACCAGTCTCAAGTAAAATCCAGTTTCAAATCTAAGCCTCGCCAAAGTGCCAGCATACGCCATTTTACAAGAGTTTTTTCAGGGAATCATTCGAAGCATTGACTTAGCAGCAATCAAAATGGGAAATGGTTCGACCGCCAGGCATTTATTTGAAAAGTGGAATCCCTTAATACAGCCGCATTTTTTAAATTATCAACTATAACATGTTTTATTCATCGTTACCTCGATGTACTAAATGCGAAGATTTCAATTTTCTGAAATTTGGCGGATTTCCCCCAAGTTAAATCAATGTACTCAATTGGCGAGAATTCTGAAGCTACATCGCTTGAAATGCCCTAATAACTGCATTATTTCTGCATGGATAGTTAAAATTTAATGCTGTATTCTAAGAAAACCTATACACTTGTTTTCAAAAATGCTATTCCCTTAGCTCTCAGTAAATTGAGCCAAAAAGCCTAAAACTGTGCAAACCGCTAGAACTCACACTCTAAAAATCGGCCTATCAGACATTTTTTTTTTCGCCAAACTAAAAAAAATTACATATTAGTCTCGGATATCTTCGATCCTCATTGTTTTGCGTATAAAACATTTCATTCCTGCTCTCATTTCTTATGCGCACACGATATTATAATTAAAAAAATAACCTAAAAAAATAAACTAAAAAAATCATTATTATTCTTTTATTTTCACTTTAAGAATTTAAAACATTTTATTCGGCAAAATCGCCACACATGGCAACCAAGATGCTTATTTCACACACTTTTTTCACTACAGGGGTTAATATTACGTAAAGCTTTCTGCGTGGAGAACATAAAAAATCTCTTAAATTCCGGGAACGGAAATTAAGGGAACCCTTCAGGAGGAAAACGTTTTTAAGTGGAGTTTCAAAGTTTTAAAGTGGACTATCATTTATTCTATATTATTTTACATATCTGTGTAAAATTTCAGGCTGACAGGTCCATTTTTGTGGAATTGTATACTACCCAAATCAACAAATTGACAAACAGAATTTCATTTTTATTTATAAGATAACCTACGCTTGTTTTTAAAAATACCCTCTCATTAAATTGCACCAAGCGCTAGAATCATAGAAAATCTGACACACTTTCAGATTTTTAAATACGCACTAAAGTGCTATATATAAAAAGAGTTATAATCCATGGGTCTTCCCTATTTTCGTTCCTTCTTTCATTAAGTTGGAAAGTGTATCATTATTCATGAGTGTGATTAAACAAAATTAAAATTGATATTTCTAACATCCTTTTTTCTGGATGTAATACATTAGATGCAGAAAAGCTGCTCAGAAAAATGCACAATTCCAACTGAATGAAAATTTCAAAAACTTATACGCAGGTGTATTCATAACCCAAATAGCAGACGATTAAATTACGATAAATAGCGCCAAGCGTTAGAATCCTCCTCAAAATCGCGAGAATGCTGAAGATAGATCGCTTGAAATCCCTTAATAACTGCATTATTTTCGCAGGGATCATTAAAATTTAACGCTGTATTCTAATAAAACCTTTGTACTTGTTTTCAAAAATCCGTTTCCTTAAGCTCTCAGTAAATTCGCCAAGCCGGAAACTGTGCAAACCGCTAGAACTCACTTTCTCGGCATTTGAGCCATTTTATTTTTTCGCCAAACTAAAAAATTTTAACATATTAGCCTCGGAAATCTTCAATTCTTATTGTTTTGCGTATAAAACATTTCATTCCTGCTCCGATTTCCCATGCACACGATATTATAATTAAAAAAAATATAACCTTACGAATATAAACTAACAAAAAAAATCATTATTATTCTTTTATTTTTACTTTGAGAATTTAAAACATCTTATTCGGCAAAATCGCCACACATAGCAACCACGATCCTTATTTCACACTTTTTTCACTACAGGGGTTACAATTACGGAAAGCTTTTTGCGTGGAGAACATAAAAAATCTCTTAAATTCCGGGAACGGGTGGACTTTCAAAGTTTTAAAGTGGACTATGATTTATTCTATATTATTTTACATATCTGTGCAAAATTTCATTCTGATAGGTCCATTTTTGTGGATTTGTATACAACTCAAATCCACAAACAAACAAACAAACAAACAAACAAACAAAAAACAGAATTTCATTTTTATTTATAAGAAGATGTACATCGGGAAATACTGGTCAATGAGAGCATCTTGCGAATCAGTAATTGTGCAGAAATCGGCCGGTAATTTTATTCATCCAGTTTCATCTACAGTAACTTTTCCATCGCCGATATTTAACAGCTGTTTTGAGAATGCCTCAGCGGATAGATCTCGAAGTATTTGAACGCGCATATTTACTTTCAGTTGTAATTTTTCCACAGTTGTAATTACGCCACAGTGGCGATGATTTTAAGCAGGCGTTGATTTCATCAGCATACGTTGAACGTGGGATGACGGGAAGTGTTTGTCTAAAATCTCCTGAAAGGAGTACCAGAGTGCCGCCAAATAGTTTGTCCTTGTTTTTAAGATCTTTCATTGTCCTGTTCAACGCCTCAAGCGAATGTTTGTGTGCCATAGTGCAATCATCCCAGATGTTAATTTTACACTGTTTCAGCACTGTGGCCATGGGCGATTGTTTTTTTATGTTGCACACTGCATCTGGGTTATTTTGAATATTTAGTGGTAGCTGAAATACTGAATGAGCTGTTCTGCCTCCATCCAATAAAGTTGCCGCAATACCAGACAATGCAACGGCCAATGCGATGCCATTATTCGATCGTATTTCGGCTAGGATTAGTGAAATAAGGAATGTTTTGCCAGTTCCACCTGGTGCATCCAAAAAAAAGAATCCACCTTGCCCTGTCGAAACTGCGAGCATAATGCGATCGTAAATGCTTCTTTGTTCCTCATTCGTTAGTGGGATATTGCGAGTAACAATCGCTGCCATTTCTGCAGTATTGTATTGTAGTTCTCGATTCATTTCATTATTTATTAAATCAGATACACTACGATTTGGCGAATGCATGCCGAAATGACTGAGTGGTAAGTTGGCAATGATAATGCACAGATCCTCAATAGCAATCAATGCTTCATTGTACATAGCGTCGCTGAATGGTATTGTTAAATTGTTGCACCGTGTACGATGTTCATGCAAAATATCATCACTCATTGAATCTTTATGAATATCCCACAATGTCTCTGCTCGGGCCGGGAAACATGCAGTCAACACTATAGCGAACAGTAGACGAATTTGTTTTGCCGTACAGTTCAATGCTGCTTCAGCAAGCATACATTCCCACTGGTTGTCATCTTCCAGCAAGCCTAGTGCAAGGCATGCTTCTTTATACGTTGGATATTGTTGTCCATTCACTTTACGTATATCTTGAAATGACAATGGGCCGGTAACATTAACCAACAACAGTCGAAGATAAAAGCACTCAGTCTGCTTTGGATTTACTGCAAATACTCGTCCCAAGGTGTTTGATTTATATAAACCGGGACATGCATCAATCGGTGTACCTTGCTTGCGAGGCATCCATTTTTTTGTTTGAGCCCATGTGAAAAAACTTGGTACTTCTGAATAGAGTAATGTCCGTGCAAAGGCACCAAAAGCATCCGCACGATTACACAATTCAAAAAATTCGGTGAGTGTAGTTTTTGGTGGATTTATAGCATGATCAATCGCTGTCTCGTTCGTAAAATATACGCGCTGGCCGTTCTCAAGATGGACGGCTAAATGAATAACTGCTGGATCCCGTTCATGAATTGGGAAACCAAAGATACGCCAAACAGCTTCATTGGAGCTGATGTATCGGCCCGTTTGATAGATAGTTATTTCATCATTTTTATTCACTGGAGGAACATTGTTATTGGTATTTTCAACTCGAAATACAGCCATATCACTGCCTTTATGTACATACTTACAAATGTATTTGATGCTCTTCACGGAACTGCAGAATTCAACGTTAATATGAGCATCGTATGTTTTGCTCAATAGAGGCGAATATGGCACCACCCAACGATTGTCAATGTCAATATCTATGTTGTTGATATTTTTAGTAAATGATTGTCCGCCATTATCGGGACTCCTTCGACGATATATTGGATATCCGTCAACATTTGTGATCGTATCGTTAGAGAACTTTTTAGGGAAACTTTTGGTGTATTTTCCATCTGCCATGCAAGGCGATGAACGATTCAGGTCACCGCATGGGCCATGAATCATGTTTGCTGTAACAATATCAAACAGCAATTGATCAGTAGACGGATCTGGAATTTCCGCAGAAATTACACTATCGATTTCTTCAGGACGGATTTTGTCGATTAACCAAACCAAAATGTGTGCATGAGGTAATCCACTCTTTTGCCACTCAACCGAATACATCCAGCAACGTGTGGGACCTAATACATGTAATTTTGTAATGAAACTTATTAAAGACTTTAATTTTTGTCTGAACACACGTGCTGTAATGTCATGACGATGTATTGCATTTTGTCCAGGCAATAACAAAGATGTGATCTCCGGCCATTTTGGATTACACGTGAACGTAATAAATAAACATGGTCGTCCATATTCGCGCACGAAAGTCAGAGCATCCTGTATGTATTCTTGCATATGACGTGGACTGCCTATATACGATGATGGTAGAATGACAGAGCCACCAATTTCGGCGGCATCGGCGTTGTTGGCAATAGCATCTCGCAAGTGAATGTATTCTTCCGCACGCAGTTTTTGCAGATTATATCGCAAGTACCGTAATCGTTCGCTCTCTATCTTCACGTACATGCCGACCATGAATTGTTGACAAAGCTCACGACATCGTAGAATGACGTTATCCTGACCGGGTCTAATCATCAACCGATAAGCATAAAAATCCTTCGAACTAACGTTCTTGCTTGTTTCGGCTCCTGTAATGATATATATGAATAAAAACAAATACTAATTAATAATTAACAATAGTTAAGTTTAATGAATTACGATTAATAAATTAAGTTTTTGGTAAATGAGTAATGATCAAGTTCATAATGAATATAGTACCTGTTGTGGGATCTCGTTGTTTAATATTTATGAAATATCCGTCTTGTCCCTTCCAGAATATTAGTGGATATTGAGAGCGTCATATGAACGGTGTGTATCAGCAATGAACTGGAGATTATTACTTACTTCTACGAATCACTATTTCTCGTGTAGCTGTAGAATCGCCAACCATGTTTCCAGCAACGTCGTCAACAATAGTTGCGTTAAATCTACGAATATGCTCTCCAGCAGGTGTTTTATCAGGATTGATGACAATAGCATGATTATCACTTTGTAATTTGTGCATTTGTGATTTGAATAATTTCAACAATTCATTGTGTTCATTTAATAGAGCATCCAGCTCGCTGACGATACGTCTTGCAAAAACTGAATTAAGGTTATTGTAGCCGCAACGTGCATCCACGCGTGCATCCTCACCACCCATAAAGTAAATTTGTAAAAATTTATGTGGTTCGTTTGGCATTGGCAGCAATGAACCCACTTTGTGATAAATTTGGCCTTTGATTTTAAATGTTGAATTGAATTGTTGACCATTTACAGCGCTATTTTTAAGTATTCCTGTTGCTCCGAACGAAGCCATTTGGAAACATGAATTGAATGTTCGAATTGACTTTAGGAACAGGTTGGAATCTAGATCAGTGCCGATAAGTAAACCGTTCAATGGCTCAGGTGGTGTTTGAATTATAGGCAGCTGCACCTTTCCGGACGGGCAACACATTCTGGCTGGCTCATTTTTAAATTTAAGAGCATTACAATGCGGACATTCCTTATCCATAGCACCAATTACTACTTTTGAATGAGCATAATATTGAACATCGGGTTCATACTGGAACGCTAGACGCCGGAATGAAGCAGATGTAAATGATGGATGCACCTGTTTGCGGTGTTGTTCATTTGCTCTGAGTCTGCTAACTATAAAATAGCGTGCTTGTCTTTGTTCTAATCTTCTTTGTTCATTTCGTTCAGATCGTGCATCTTCTGATTCTGCTTGACGCAATTGAGCCATGCGCACACGCACATTAGTATTATCTTGCTGCTGCTGTTCTTCTGTCCTTTGGGCTCTTATATTTCGCTTGTCTGCAGTTCTACGTGTTTTCCTGCCCAAAGAAGCCTCTTTGCGTCTTTTTGGCATTGTTCACGGTTTAAAACACACATAAATAGAACAAATTGAATTATTTTATGATGAAAAACAGTAATAATGTATTAATATTTATTTTTTGATTGCATTTATACGTATATATTATATTAAGTGTACATCGTGTATATTTTCTATTATTATTTTACGTACCTTCTACAATGTTTTTCTTTTGAAATGATTCTTACAAAGTTTTGCACACACTCATAATAAAAATAATTTATACGTGTAACCATGGAGCTAGAGAGTATAAGGAAGGAAGAACTAATACTGTAAGAAGTAACCCTATTTTTCTCTCCCTTTTATTCTCCGATAATCTCCACCAATTCGCCGAGTGCGCCATCTATCCGCCTGGTATACTTTTGTAGACTCTAGAAAAAAAATCTTTGTTGCAACTAATTTACGCAGATTGCGAGTGGCAACAACGATGAATAAAATAATAATATGATTTTTAGAACAACAATGTTTAGGAAGTTTAATCTGCTTTAGTAAGGAAATAAATACTTTTAAAATACCGCAAGTTGAAAGTTAGTTTAACATTAAATAATATTTTATGAGACAGCAACCGCTACACTTTAATTTCGTAGTCTCTCTCTCTTGCGGAGGTAGCGCCGTTTAGGAGCTATCGTGTTCGCACACACACACACACACACATCTCGTACAAATAGCATAAATGAATTCAGAAGACCTCAAAATGTGTAAATACACCAAAATCTCGAAGTTGAATTTTTTCATGATTACAATACTTTCCTTACATGGTACATGTTCGGAAAGTAAAAAGGGTGAAAATCTGAAACACTTTCAGGTTTTAAATACGCACTATAGTGCTACATATTAAATTCGTATCATAATTTATACGTCGTCCCTATTTTTCTTACTTATTCCATTAAGTTGCAAAAGTGTATCGTTATTCATGACTGTGCTGTATTTTTCTTTCTTGTTTCGTAAAACCCATGGAATCGAAATCTATTTTACAATTGCCTACTAAGACTATTTTACAATCTACGCCAAGTATATTACAACTATACTTCATCGTTTTATATCTTGTTTCGAATGCGCATCATAATCCATGAGTGTACCGGTTTGTCTTTCTTGGGTTGATTCCCACTTTAACGCCTCGACTCTCGCCAAGGTTTGCGATCATTAAACATATGCAGTTACCCTGACGATTTTTTGCTTTAATGTGGCAATCGTAATTTAGAATTAAAATGGCGATTTGGAACAACATGTAAGTACAGCATGCCGTTACAATTTTATTTATTTTTGATTGCCAATTAATGAAGTTTTAATAATTAAGGGTCTTCAACTTCCTTAACTGGTGCGTTTATCGCTAGTTTGTTTACTTTAGTTGTCATCTAGTTCTTTTGGGCGCGTTGAAATGGTACTTACGTATTAACTCGGCGGTCACTTCCGCCAAACTACTTTTTCATAGATTTTAAATACATTGCCAATCGTATTCCAAACCATTAACAATTTCATGTGCCCGGCATTTATCTTGGTAAAAAAATTGCTTGTCTTGGCGGACCGCCTGGAAAATACGTATGTACCGTTGAAACTTGTGCATAACTCCCAGAGACCCATGACTGCAAAGCTCTCCAAAGAAAGGGAATTTTTTAAGTTGGCGAGAGTGGGGGCGCTAAAATAGGAATCAACTCTTTCTTGTACCATAAAACACATCTTTGGAATCGAAATCTATCTTAAAATCGCCACCTGAAACTGTTTAGAATTTCCTCCAGGCATGTTCTTCCTGTAGGCATATTCCAACTATACCGCAAAGACATTTTAAATACTGTTTGGAATGGACATCATAATCCATGAGTGTACCTTGTTTTCCTTTCTTGTTCCACAGAGCACTTCTTCGGAATAGAAATCTATATTAAAATCGCCTAATAAAACTCTTTTACAATATACGCCAGGCGTTTTCTAACTATACGCGAAATATATTTATAATAAATTGTCGCGTTTTGGCACCACATTTAGCGATCAATTATCAAAAATTGCAAACCTTGTGCGACTTTCAACATTTTATTAACTTCCCCCCCCACTCCACATTATCTGGCAAACACATTTGAAAAGTGATTCGACACGCTAATGTCTACACAGAAATCCTGATTGAAATTAATAGCACTCGGGGGCTAAACATTTTGGGGTGGACCGCCCTTATGACTTAGGGGTATGAGACATAGTTAAAAACCTATTCTATGACCTAACGAATATACATAGAAAATTTCATTTAAATTGGTCGAGTGGTTTCGGAGGAGTTAGGTGACTAACACTGGGACAGGAGAATTTTATATATTAGATTAGATTTCATAGTAGAATTTTTTTTTCATGATTACAACATCTTGCTTACGTAAAAACGCTGCGGTACTATAAAATGCTAAACATTCAAATGCTTCAAAAATGCTACTTATTTATGAATTCAGAGTTTTTACTGAAGAAGGGAAAACATTCTGAGAGCTGAAGTACCTAGAAGTAAGCTAGTTCGATGACTCTTTAGATCTAGGAGCTCGAGATTTATTTCCTTTTAATATATTAAATAGGCCACTGTAAAATGTGGTGCAAAAACTTTTCATACATTATCCCAGAGATTGAAAAAAACTAGAAGGATTTATTGAAGCTGCCATATGTTGTTTTTCATTTCTGTTTTCGATGATGTTAAAAAACAAGAGTAAAGCGAAAAATTAATTTGATGCCGAAGTTCAAGTTCAAAAGTGTTTATTTTTTTGGACATAATCGTAATAAAGTATTTGAAATTTTGGTAGATGAGCTTTTTATGTGCTCGTCGAAAAGCGTTGCTACCAATGATGTACGATGAGCCTAAATGTCTCTTAGTTAGTTTTTCAGTTCCGGGGAAACAAAAATCGATACAGACCATAGTAAAGACGAGTATAGATCAATGAGAAATTTCAAAATCGTGTTCAAGTCAATCTCCCATCACTGTTGTTTGTTTTCAAGCTCCACATCTGGTCATTGATTTATACCAGATTTTCATAACTTGATGACCTAAAGAACTAACTAAGAAGAGACATCAATAAGCAGCTTTGGTCCGTTTCACACCACTCGCACCAAGCTTTTTCGAAGGGAAATCGAAAATTTTATCAACCATCAATGCGAGAAACGCTCTATGTCGGTAATAAACTATGTTATACATCTAACATTTGTTAAAAAATTCATTTTTTTCATACAATGTTTTTCATTTCTTTCTCATGATTTACCGGCTAAGAAAAACAAAACAACTTTCGTATCTATAACTAATAATCATTTGACTCAAGTAGTATCCATACAGTTTCAAATTGGTAAAATATTATTTTGTGTGAACCTCGTCCTCAAAATATGCATTTACAGTTTTATCTAAAACTAATATGAAATTTGGAAATTTAATGATCTAGCTCCTCTGCGATGGAAAATAAAGGGACTTTAAAACACAAATGATTTAAGATGATATATATCTTATTCGAACAAATGCTTTCGTTTGAATTCATATCTTTTTAAAAATATAATATCTGATTTACGTTAGATTGGAACAGTTATTAGATAAATTCGTCCGAAATTAAATTAAACTATTTGTCTGCCAGTGGTCAAAATTGGACCATAAAGCATTATTTTTTCTTATTTGATCGTGAATAAAGTTCTTCTGTCTAAGAGTATGTCTCAAGATTCCATTTACAGTGGAACCTACTAAAATGACCTTGGCGAAGAGACCATCTGTCTATAGTGACCACTTTTGTACAATTTCACTTTACAACCACCCCACTTCTCTATGAAGACGGTGTTTTTCTCTGTATATAATTTGTATTTAACAAAATATGATAGACTCTATCATATTTTGTTAAATGCAAAGTCAGCTCCAGCGAGTGCGTCTCACCATGGCACAGTGGTAATGCCACTGAAAATGGTAGATGGCCGAAGTGTGAGGGTCCCGGGTTTGGGTCACATCGCGCGGCTGTCGATCTAACGGTCTGGAGTTTTGGTAGGTTTTCTCCAGATGTAACGTGAATACGCATTAGAACCCCTTAGAAAGTCCTCCTACCAAGGCACCCTGCCTAGGCAGATCACCCTAATGTTGCGTTGCCATAATCACACACAACACATCCAGCGAGTGCGTCATAGGTGTCATCTTCCTCTACAGACCTTGGATTTCACACGTTCCCGAACGATTTGAGACATTCGGTTTGCGTTTAGAACAATTTAGGCTAATTTAAAAAGTCCAGTGGCCCACTCCGAAAATTCAGCCTAGAGCCGTTCTTGGCTGAGACCCATTATGTTCGGAGTTATAAAATCTTAAATCGTCAAATGATTGAACTCTACTTGCTGAGGCGTACCACTGACCATGTATAAAATCTTGCTGCCGCAATAAATTTTCACTTTTACCGAACGATTATCTTTGAGACTAATTTACCATCATCACAAATGCAGGTAAATTTTTGAAATTGAGTTTTTTGAAAGGATATGGTAAAATAGTACCAGAATATTTTATAAGTGGAATTAAAATGCTTTTATTGCCTGCGGTTCCAGTTCAAACTTCGCAATCAGTAGCATTACGATATATAAACTTGATACGCATTCTTGTTCCGTTGACTAATGCTTCCTTTGCATTTAAGTTTCTGATTAGTATAACCATGCATTTATGTTTCTGATTAGTATAACCATGCAATTAACTTTCAATACTAACTTATGTGGTGGTGGCAAACTGTGGTAATTTTCGGTTAGCCAGTCGCAAATCCCGCTAACTGTTTTTTTCTGGGAAACGTTTAAAGACTACTTCTGACACACTGTTGTTCCCCAAAACAAAGGCGGAAATTTTAATGCGTGTAGTATTTATTTACAGAATTCAATACATACAAAAAATATCAATATACTAAAAAGAAATTTGTATGCTTATTGGTTACATTATGGGGAATTTCTGAAAACGTGTGGAATCTCTCTATTCTGAAAAAAAACGTGTGGAATTAAATTAAAATACGAAATTAAATTAAACTTCCAAACTATGGAAAGGGATAAACAACTATGTACTGGAAATCGCTTTAGGTTTGTAAGCATTTGGAGCAGATCACAATTATTTGGATACTTTTCACTTGCTCCCGGATAACCGGAAAAAAAACCCCAAACCATTCATGGTCAAATAATTCAAAAACTCTACTGGATAATTATTGATTTCATTGTCATCATAGCAAATTATTTTATAGTAGCTATGGTGATATGTTCTCTATTCATCAGATATTCGATTGAAGCAGCATAAAAGTCATAATAAAAGTTCAATCATCATTTTTAGGTTCTATTATAACTGACTTCAATATGTTATCTGAGAGTATGTTTTCGGAAATATTTCCACACACTTCATTAATAATATTATTTTCATTCCCTATTAATTGCAGAGGTATTTCTTCAATAATATTTTCGGAGAAAATTTGCTTTAGCATGCTGCGTGGCGGGAAATTGTGAAGAAACTGTCGAATGGGCGCGTTTCTGGGGAGCGTCTCTTGGATTGGAGCCAGCCCTGTTTGGTTCGTTTTCCCACAGCTTTAAAACACGGAATTTACAACACTTCGCGCACTTATCGACCGTCTAAAAAAAGTCGCCAAGCACAGGGCTAATGCACATTTCAGTCATTGACTTTTCACCAAACCGGGGAATAATTTCACTTTTTGCAAATTTTGTTGTAATACTATAACCCTACAGTACTGCTAAAACTTAGTGTTATTATTTGAAAATTTACACAACAATGGAATCACTTGGCGCAAAATACTGCGTTCCAAATTACTTCTCTAAGTTTTTACGGTGCAATATGATGTTACATAAAAATTTTATAACATTCGCACAACCACCTCCATATGAACTTTAACTGTGCAGAATTTCGTGCTCATCCGTTCCCGCAATGTGCTGCAAAAGGGACACAAAGGTTTTCCTTAGCATATTTATGTATACATATAGATATACAGTCATGGCATTTACTTGTAGAGTAATATGCACCGATTTCTTTGTTGAACGACATCAAGATTTATTACTTTGATGGAAAGTTGAAGCTCCAGCGTAAGTTCAAGTCTCTTTAAGATGACTAAATTAGTGAGAAAGTTTCGTACGTAATTTAGAAGAGGAGGTATTTGCTTTCAGATGATCCTGAGACTTTTGCATTTTTAGGCAACCCCATATGCACTTGCACAGTACTTGAAAATATTTTTAAAAAATGTTTGACGACAATTGTTGTGAGCTGTCTTAATATAGTTTGAGTTGATGCTTCTTTTATAATGTTATGTTAATGAAAAAAGGCTGATATTGAAAGTCATACTAGATATTTGTAAGTCTAACATAGTATAATTTGAATATAGCTAAAAAAAAAAGAAATTAGACATCCGCACAGTGGCGAAATATTGATATAAAAAAACCACTATGCTTACCGGTCCTCCTAATAGAATTTCAAAAGTTGTGAAAGATCGTACCTTAATTCAGGATCCACAACAGTCCAAGAGTCTTCCGGATCGCCCATTCTGGCTGTACCCACTTGATGATTATAAGTGATGAACACTGTTCTCGCCACGCATCTCAGGTAGTGGTCTTCATCGCTTGCGTATTTTTCGCAACCGGGTACTAAATTCTGAAATGGAGTAGAGCCTACAGCTTGCATGATCGGGTGTCTGGCAATACGCAAGCAGGTCTTCATGCCTGATATTAAAATTATAGTGTACTTAAATACAAATCACATTATTTGATTTTAAAATATCAGATCGACTACATTGTAACAATTGAACAACTAACGGGAAAACTGAATATTCACGGTAAACAAGCCTTCTTTCTTAATTTTCAAAGCTGGAATATACTAATCAGATATTAGATTGGATGTCAACCAACACTAAAAATTTACTACAGACAAGGCAAACGAAAGTTAAGTTTTACTGCAGTGTTAGCCGCCAGGTCGGCAAACTCCGCCGCCCCACAACTAATTGTTTTTTTGTACTAAATACTGTGTTGGGCAAATTATTGGGCTCGTTTGAATGAAAATCATGTTTCTTTGTTTTAATAGTATTTGTCATTAAATTTATTTAGGCTAGAATTGCTACAAGTTTTGGGTGTGATCACACAAAAGCCAATGGTGGCCATGCCAAATACTGACATTGCAAAATGTACTAAAAGACATAACACCGGTCAACAAATTTTTTTTTTTCGGGGTGGGGGGTTCTGTTCTCATGCTTAAATTCTGATTCTAGACACTGAAAAACACTTAAATTTTCATTTTTAGTTCTTAAAGTTTGCTTTTGTCTGATTTACGTCGATAAGTATATTTTAATAGCTGGCAGCACTTTCATTAACCCGAAAGTATACTGTATTATTATTTGTAACTCTGTAGTATTGCTCCTAGTATTATTTGTAGTATTATTTGTAATATTATTATTTGTTTGTATTATTATTTGCCCATACGAACATAAAAGAAATACGAAAAGTATTCACTTTTAGACACTAATTTCTTATTATTTTACATTTATATGTTATTGTTTGTCACAAATCTTGAATAAAAAAGACTTTTATATCCAGCAAAAACTTTTCTGATCATAATTTAGAATGGAATTATAAAAAATAAAATAAAAAAAATCAGTGATTTTTGCCGAAAAATTGAAAAATTGCTTTCATTTCTACAAAAGCAAACTTTCATTAAAAAAAAATATTTTCCTTAGTTTTGGCGTAGGAGAAACTAAAATTTAACCTGTAGAAGTCAGACCCAAAAATCGTGTTGACCGGTGTAATTAGTGTTATTTCCATCCATAAAATTGTTATAATAATAAATTTATAGTGATAACATGTTGTACAAATTCCTACAATAGCTGATATTTCTTAACTACAATAGCTGATAGCTTTCCGTTCCAAATTTGTGCGGTTCCGTTCATTAACCCCACGGTACCGCTAATGAGTACTTTTCCGTTTTAATAATACCAGTGTTAGTGTACCAAAGTTTGCAATTGAGTGTTTTTATCGTATGGTTACATTATATAATATATATTCCTGATTAGAATTATACGTATAAAAGAAACAGGAAATAACAGAATACATTTGGAAACTTTTTAAACGTTGTATAATTTTGATTGCATGTCATGAAATATGGATTTAACAACCTGGGACATACTTAGTACTGAAAAGTACGCGATCGAATTTCTCCAAGGAAAGGGAATATTGCACAATAAAAGATTTTGTTCAAATAATCAGACAGAAGAACTGAAAGATGCCGGGTTTGAACACCTATCTGTCAATCATCGATATAGTTTCGAAAACCTAGTTACATGATGTCATACACAATCAGTAGCGTGAATGTAAGGTAGTGTAAAATGGCGAAATAAACGCCAACTTCGCACTCCAACTCACCATCTAGAATTATATCTATTAGAATTTATGTGGTGAAAGCAATATAATAATATTTTTTTTTATATATATGCTGATAGATATTGTAAATTTCTTGTCTCCTATGTAGATTTGTATTTCACCTATTTCTTTGCTCATATATATCGCTATAGTTCATGAAATATGCTAAAATGTGCCAAGGATAGCAACCTCGAGTCTACTTTTTATGTTTACATTATTAGCTCGTTTATTGCAATGGGATCAGACGAAAATAATTTAACTTTTTAGAGTTGGCGATTAGTGGTGTTATCAAAACGGAAAAACACCAGTTAATGTTTACATCTAGATGTTGCCATTCGCAGCTTAGAAATATCATCAATTTTGTCATCGCATACGTTAGTGTAATTATATAAAGTATTTATGAAATATATTAGTTATTATTAACATATCGACCTTCCACTACGTCGTCTAAGTCTTTTGGATCATCGTAGTAATTAGGATCTATAAGTGGAGGATCGTATGGGTCGGTCGACTGAAGTATGACAGTTCCACGGCTTCTTGGGTGCAGCATTGTAGAGACGCAAATGTAAAAGGACCTTCCTTCGTATGGTGCATATATCTGAGCATATACCTAAAACAGGAAGTTTTATTCAGAAAACGTGTAGTCAGTCATTTATTGAGGCACTTTCTTTAAACTTAAGTAGTTTGAGGAATTTACCTCTGGCCTTAAGTTAAGCTGTAATGCTAGTTCACTTTGTACTTCGGTGAAGTACAGTTGATGATCAGGAAAGTCTTTTTTAGGAACTATAACGTTATTTTTCAGGAAAGCCGTCGCTGTAATGAATTCTGTGGTAGAAAGAGGTCCTAAAAATGTCGAAAAGAAAAGTTTCTATTAGTCTTCAAAACATAAATGCAGGGTCAGCTAGACAGAAATTGACCCCTTCAGAGAGTTCTTTGATTCAAATGAGATACAATTTGAAATACAGATACCTCAAATAATACGCTAATTTATTAAAATAATTTAACTTTGTTGTATCCCTTGTTGAGCCGCCGGAAGGTTGGTGTCAACTTCAACCGTGCGTACAAGGCTTCCCGAGGATGGTCTGTACTTAAATTACGAGGGTGGTCTGTAATTAAATAAAGAAGTACCAAAATCCTCCAATAGGTGTAATACATACCGCTGTAATACATTCAAAAACATTTAATATGTATCACGGGGATCAACTGGCACATGGGCACATTATGTGGTGACTACTAACTTCAATAACCACGGTGGTCATATTTTTGACGCTAGAAGACTGGATTTGATTTTTCACTCGCTGCCTGAAATAATACCTAGTTGTTGTAGCACCTTGCGTCGGGGGAATGGAGACACTGGACCTGTTCATTGTGCAAAGTATCAGGACGGAATTAATATTACTGCTGCATTGGAGTTCTGGTTCTGATAGAACAATTTTATCGGTAACGCTTTTTCTCACAACGTAGGCATGATGTTGTGTAGAAAGTAACTAACGCACAAACAAATTCAGCCTTCTTTTTATCCAAAGAATAACCTGAATGGGGCATGCTCAGGCATGCTCAGTAAAGCAAGCTAGGTATCAGATTTTCAATATATGCAGACAATACCATTTGTGTTATAGTGCCACCTATTAGCGAATTCCGGTTTCATATCTTTATTTAATAAATGTCAAGAGCTTTATTTGAATTATCTGTAGTTCAAAATTCGACAGCATTTAATAGGCCACCGAAGTGGACAACTTATTTCTTGCTAAACCAGTACTTATTAGTTATGACATGCATGATTTTATCTGATTTTCGACCAATTTAGGATTAGTCTCTTCCAAAGGAACACTTGCGAAAAAAAAATATTTGTCATCGTACAGATATTAAAAATAAGGATGATACAATAGATATTTTTATTCTGTAAATAGACATATATTATGAACATATTTCTGAATTTCAGTAATTTTAAATATACCATCATGTAGGGGGGGGGGAAGGATAGCACAAAAAGACCGTCTGTAGTAAGAAGTTTTTGAATACTCCAAGCTACTGCACTAAGAGTTAGTGTTAACTGGTGATATCCAGACTTTTTAATGCAAAAGCTAAAATACTCTGTTCTCCAATCACCAAATATTTCATAAATTGTGTATTCGTACGCAGTTTCATCTAAGCAAATTACGGACTCGCACTAGAACGTTTCAAGATGGCTCACTTAAACTTACAGCCTTAATTATGAGAATGTGAATTAAAAATATCTGTAGTCTAGTTTTTTTTTAGAATTAGAAATCTTAAATTTTTCTATTAACGGCATTGAAAGCCGTACACGAATAAATAAAAAAGTATAAAACAATGCTTTACTAAAAATACTACCTGTTCGGTTCATTATGTATTGAGCTACATTAGCTGGATTTAAGAGCTTTTCGCTAACTGTTGGTATATCAGGTCTAAAAAGAAAATTCAGAATGGATCCACCACGTTCTTGCATGTTCTGCCCTACAGGTAGATCAGCAATTTGGGGTATCTGGAAAATGAGGAACGAACATTCTAAATATTTCAGAACAAATTTATTCATAGGGATATGTATATTTTGTAATGGATTTATTTTGGTATCACTTCTGAAAACGAAAATACATGAAATGTAATGAGATGTAAAAAAGTATCGAGTAGTTATGCATTTTGTAAGTTTTAGAAATCTACTGAAATTGTGATAACTGCTGCAGAGAAGTGGTCAACATTTTCTCAGTCGAGGAAATCTTCATTCATGCGACTAAAAATATTCATTTGCTGGAACATTCACGATAATTTCCAATGAAAGATGCTTGGCTGGCTGATAAATATCAGCCAAAATCAGGGTTACAGTCGTCAGAAATTATTAACGATTTTCTAAAAGTTAAGTTTTTGATGGTTTAAAAAAATAGAAATAGCTGGGATTTTTTATTAAACTCGGAAATGTTATAACTTTTAATATACTGAAATTCGCATTACTTATAAAAGTTCCAAGAGAATGAATAATTGCTATTTTTTGCCTAACTGAGAGGGTTTCGTCTTTAAGAAGCAAGATTTTACTTTTATTAGGTTTAGTACCTGATGAAAGTTTTGATTAAATTGTATACGCGCAATGTGTGCAAGAAATGGTTTTAGCACAGAAAGTCTTACGCACAAGTTAGCGTCTCTCTCTCTCTCTCTAGTTCAGCTATGAGCAAAATTAGATTCGCCTCAAAGTAGAAAAAAGTTATGTAAAAAGTAACATGGCAATAGGCCGATTTTAAAAAGCGGGCTTAGAACTTTTCGAAATTTTACGGGAGAGGGGGAAAAAAGGAAAGGGGGGACTTTGCTTTTTTATTGCAGAGTAGCTGAGAATTGCAGAAATCTCGTTTCATTACCAAACGATGTGTGTGTGTGTCTATCTTCATATAATTGAAAGATTGCATAAAAAAGAAATCGTCAGGAGTTTAGACGTTCCTTTTTATTATCGACCGATTCATGCAGAAAAAGAAAAATTTTAATTCTTAGATTATGCCTGACTGTAGGTAAATCTGAAGTTTCAGATACAAGGAGTGCTTTTTAGTGATTGCCATGAAAAGATGTATGCTTGTAGTATGAATTTGAAAATTTCTCACACAGAATTTTATTACATAGTAATTAAAAAACAGTTACAATCAAACAAAATGTTGACTTCGTTTTAGACAGGTTAATTTCGCATTATACACTGGCTTCCAAAAATTAAGGGAAAATCACAAAAATAACGATAACTCGCCCCAAAATAAGCCATTCTTTATCAAATTGGAATATGTTGTCAAATAAAAGTTTCTGAGTAAAGCTGCAATATGCAAATTACTCGCGTTGCAACCAGAATAAATTAATTACTAGAAGCATAAAACTGCATTGTAGATATCAAGCCTGCAACTTTTGGTGTAAGTGTCAGGTAAGAAATCGGGGATAGCCAATTCGTAGCACTGATCTTCTGGTATCATTTTCCTGAAGAGCTACGATGGAGAGATACTGGGAGATAGGATAAAGTCAGACACAAGTGGCCAGATGGTTAAATGTCGCCCGTCTGCGGTTCATAGACTTTGACAACAGTTTCTAACAACTGATTCGGCATCTAGGAGGTTCGGCCAAGGATGGCCAACTGTTACGACCAGCGCAGATGACAGATATTTGTCGTTATGTGCACGAAGGAATAGAATCGCATCTCCGGCTCAACTGAGATCCTCCCTTGTTGAGCCGCCGGAAGGTTGGTGTCAACATCAACCGTGCGTACAAGGCTTCCCGAGGGTGGTCTGTACGCGAGTCGACCAGCCATTTGCGTGCCCCTCTCGCCACACCACAAAAGGGAACGTTTGAGGTGGGTACATCAACATGTCCACTGGACGGCTTATCAATGGAGGGCTGTTCTGTGTCGGATGAGTCCAGCTTTAGCTTCCAAAGCGATAGTAGGTGTTATTCCATTTGGGGAGAACCTGGGAACCTATCATCCATCAAACATCCATGAAAGAGATGCATACGCAGGAGGAAGTGTCTGTGTTTGGGGTGGTATCCCTTTGGGTGGCCGCACAGACCTCTATGTCTTTCCATGTGGAGCCGTCAATGGTCAGACCTATAGAGATAACATCCTGGATGCTTATGTGCGCCCTTATGCCGTTGCAACGGGCAATGATTTCCTCCTTCAGGACGACAATGCTAGACCGCACAAGGCTCGCATCGTGGATGATATCTTCAGCAGTAAATGATTCAGCGTATGAAGTGGCCAGCTCTATCACCAGACCTGAATCCTATTGAACTGTCAAATGTCTATGGAGCATGTCTGGGATGCTTTAGGAAGACGGATAGCTGCTCTCAATCCTCTTCCTGCGACCCTTGCCACGCTTGCAACTGCCTTATAAGAGCAATGGCTCTCCCTTCCAACAGAACTCATAGACCGGATAACTGGCAGCATCACACATCGATGCTGGTGCTGTATTCCTTCTAGGAGTCCATATTCCATATTGAAGGTACTTTTTCTATACCAAACTGGCACATCCGATTTGTTGTTTTTGGGTCATTCCAGAAGAATCGTGTAACTTTAGAGGTGAATTTGAAACATACTACATTTATCTCAGATTAGAATTTTTTTTATAAAATCTATGAAAAATAAGTTAATTTTATTGTATTTGTACAGCAACACTCAATTATTTGAACATTTTTGAAAAAATCGATTTTTTTTTTCAAAAAGTAGATTCCAGGGGACTGACATGACTTCCAGGGGACTGACGGGAACAGGTGATTTCATTCTAGAATGAACTTTTTAATGAACAATGCTAACTTTTTATTAATAATTAATAATGATTATCCAAAGAAGTAATAAAAACATGTTTCATACATAACCTCAATACATATATTTTCCTATTTAATCATCTTCAACTAATACATTTTTAATTATTTATTTTAATTATACTATTTAAAACTTTTTTAAAACTTTAAATAAAACTTTTTTAAACAAGTCATAAATTTAACATCAAAGCAATAATAATAGTAATTATTTTTCGCAAACATCAATAAATTTATTAAATGTATAAGTGACTCTATTACGCTTGGTACTTGAAATTGGTATTAGTAATTTTTCCAATACATGCTCAAACGATATATCAGCTATATCATTTTCATCTAATCGAAATAAAGTATTTTTATCATTACATTTTTTGAGCAATGTGACAGTCAACTTCGCTTCGTTTTCTTTAACATACGAACAAATTGCAACACTCCGGTATTCTTTATTTCTGACTAAAAATTTGACTAGAATAAAATCACCAACAGTGAACTTGATTTGTTGCTTACTTGTAGATTTTTTACTTTGCTTCTCACAATTTTTTTTTTTTTTTTTTTTTTTTTTTTTTTTTTTTTTTTTGAAGCTGTGAGTGTCGAACGGCGCCCTGAAAGATTTTGATCTTGTTCAAATTTAATTGTTCCCAACTTGTAACTTTCACAAATTATAGGATCACAGAAACAACTCAATGACTTCATAATAAGCCGATTAGGGTGTTGTACATCACCACAAATTTGATGTACCTTGAGTGTTCCTTGAAAGGAAATTTGCTTATTCTAGTTTTCGTTTATCAGATCATCCATTGTTTTAATATCAACATCTTCAATAATAGAAATTTTTATTGCTGGGCATTTTTTATGTAATATGTCAGCAAATTCATGCAAATTCATTGTATCACCTTTTTGAGCAATTACTTGGTCGGCAGTTCTTTTACAAGTTATCCAAGCAGTTACAAGCAGTATTCCAGATGAAAAACTGCCAGGGGACTGACGTTTTTACTATTAAACTCAAAAAAATCTACTTATTGGAAGCAAATGCCATATTATTCTGTTCTAATATTAAATCTAGTAATAAAAAGACATTAAAATCAGCATACATCAATAATAATTATTTATAAATTATTACATTATTACTTACCAGGGGACTGACAAATTGAGTGTTAGCATTCTGTTTGTTGACACAAGAATGGCAAAAAACATTGAATAAAAATGGCTGATGTATAAATAAACGTCGTCAATTCCATCTTTATATGATAAATAAATATGAAACAGGCAATAAAGTTATCAACAGTGGATAATATCAGAAATTTTTGGAATTTAACATGAGCCAGGGGACTGACGCGCAAAGTAGGGGTACACAACTTAAAATTGAAAAAAAGTGATGAAAATTTTCAAAAAATCACATTACACACATAACAAGTTATTAACTATCTCAGAACACAACAACGATCATTTTTGTTGCCTAAATCGGTTAGTTTAAAAATAATTAGCACTTAACTCTTCACTTTTTCGAGTGGTACATGCCAGGGGACTGATTTGTTGGGGTTAAAAACCTAATTTTTAATAAAAAAAAAATTTCAAATTGCAAAATATTATACATGCTCCTAAACAGAATCAATGCTGTCTATAAATGGGCATTATTCAAAGTTTAAAAATGTTGAATAGTAAATAAGTTTTTTACAATTTCACGAAGTTACCCTATTCTTGTGGAATGACCCTTTTATATATATGCTAATTTCTATAATACCACAAGGACCTGGTAATTTCTTTTCTTGTTATTCTATAGCTTACTATCTACTAGACACTCTGGGTGAGTTTCATAAACTTCTGTAACTTTTTGAGTAATCGTCATTTTTGTGATTTTTCCTTAATTAATGATAACCAGTGTATATATATTTAAATTTTTAGCTAGTAATTTGATATAGAAATATATTTTTAATAATGCACATTTTGATAGAGACACGATAGTGAAAAAATTTACTTTGAATCTATCTAGTTCTCTTTTCGGACCAATTCCAGAAAGCATCAGAAGCTGTGCCGTGTTAATTGTCCCTGCTGACAAGATTACCTCCCGTTTCGCTCTTACCTCATAAGTAGAACCTTGAAAGTCAAATTTCACACCAATTGCTCTGCGATTTCGAATCAGAACCTGTGAAAAGGAGCAAGGAGAGTTTATACAGCATTAAAAAATATCCAATGGAATACATTTTTCATGACTTCCGATAAAAGCTGAAAAGTGCTTGGGGCTGATGCTGTATGCATATAGCCACGAAAAATGTGTATGTTACTAGTATAGTATACCCTGTTGATGTTGAAAGTGACGTTTGAAGCAGCATCTAAAGCTGTTTTACAAGGCTACAGGCGCACACAAAAGAATTTCAATAAAACACGGTCTGTATGGGATTTACTGTTTAAAATAGATATTTTAGAGATGTTCACCGTCTAAAACAATAAAATGAGTAGAGATTAGTAATATTTGTGATGCATTCTTTCCTTCGAAAAAAAGTGAACATTAAGTGGAATAACAAAAAACAGTCAAAAGAAAGTGCTTAAAAGATGAAATAATTCAAACTTTGTAAGATAATACACATTAAAGGTACTTATCAATCTGTACGCGTTTTTCGGGGGTAATTTTTTCGACATTTGTCAGCAGCAGCAGAAGTTTATAAACAGACGCAGATCGAAAGTTTATCACTCGGAAGCATTTGCCCAGATTTATAAGTACTTTGTGTTATTCTACGAAGCTTTAATTACTTCATTAAATGGAATACTATTTTTTTAAAAGGGCATAAAAAATAACCTTTTATAGGTTATGTACAGCTGCGGAAAAAAAAAGTCCCACTTGCTCTTTATTTCGCCGTCGTTCGTCGTACAGTAAAGTTATATATACCATTCGTTTGCAAATAGCGCGTACTTTAATTTACTATTAATTTAATTTGCATCAGGGACCGTTTTCATATTTAATTCTGCATCAACTTCGTTTTTCTCAATGGCAACCCCATATGTTGACTTTATTAAACGAAAGAAAACCTTCAAATTACCCTAAATATAAATTTTCACCAATTTTCTACGATAATTTCCGGAGATATTGCGAATTCATTTTTGCGCGTTTTTAAGGGACTTTCTGCAAATTGAAAAACGCTATTTGTAGGTTCCGAACTTTTCGCCTTTCATTAATTTCGCTCGCGAGAGTTAAAAGAAATTAATATTATTTTCAAGGAAAATATTGTTTCCATCTCTCTTAAAGTTTTTTGTACTGAGAATATCAAGGGTAGAATAGAATATTTAGTCTGTGGTCCAAATGACCCGTGAGTTCATAACTTCCTTGGTTCGTACACATGATTTAAGGGGAAAATGCAAAATGATTGCTCACGATTTTGAAAATCTTTGTAATTTTGAAATTGTTATTGAGTATTTCCGTTGATGGTTCTCTTAGACAGGTGAAATGTTGGCAGGAGTTAGAGGCTGCTCTCTGCTCTTCTGACTACAAGCTTGAATATTACTCAGCTATGGTCGAACTTGAAGAATGATTTCCTGATAGAAAATTTATTTGTTTGAATTTCATGTAAAAAACGCAATTACTTTTTTGCCGACCCAATATTATCACTGTGTTTGTTATTTCACTTTCTTCATTTAATACTATATCGTCTGCAATGTGCAATATTCTTAAGACTTTTGGCGGTATTTTAATTTATAGTTAGATGAAAATTTAGACAGAAAAACATGATTTTGAATGTTTGATAAAGTATGGGGAAGTCCAAAGACCTAATGTTTCCGATATTAAAAAAGGTCACATTCACGCCTGGAAAGTTGAGGATGTTAGTTTTTCAGAAATAGGACGTTGTATTAGAAGACATACATCTACTGCATCTAATTCTATAGCTGGAAAATATTTTATTTGGGGGAATATGGTAGCAGACGCAACAATACACGCTTTATAGAATCCCTATCAAACTGTAAAAACCTCTAATTTATTTGCTTCAAAATTTGATATTTTTATTACTGGTATCTTTTACTGTGTTTTTGCACAAAATAAATCTAATTTACGTTTATTTTATGCAATTTTCAAAAAATTTTCACTTAATAAATTTATATATGGTCCCTTAACTCATGAAAATAACACATTTTATTTAATATAAATTAAACTACTGAACGTAAAAATTTGAAATTTTGCACAGCCATGTAATATTAATTTCTGCATCTATTTCCATCGAAATTTGGCTAGGTCGCTATTCATAATTTTTTTGAATATTAATTTAATAATTCATAATTCATATTAATAATTTATTAAAAATCATAATAACATTAAATTATGTTTGGGTCGTTTAGTTCTAATAGTACGAATAAAAATCAGCTTCTTACTACCAATATTATATGAGATATGAATTGAAGTATGAAAAAATATTTTAACATAGGGGGAGGGGGATTTTGGGTGCTCATAACTCCCTCATTTTCTGTCCAAATTTATTGAAAATTGGTGTCCGGGGTTAAAATGAGCTAAATTTTTGAAATATGAAGTGAAATCTAGGGGTTGCTATTGAGAAAAAAAAAGTTGGTGCGAATTTTAATATGTAGATGGCCCCTTATGCAATTTTTATGCATAGCAAATTAAAGTGTACGTCAATCGTAAACGATTGGTATCTGTAACTTTGCTGTATGACGAACGACGGCCGAAAAAAGTACAAGTGGGACTTTTTTTTTCCGCAGCTGTACATTCATTAAAAGATACTTTAGTCGCGTTTTATTTTCTGTAATTGGTTCTCTTTCATCGCTGCTGAATTGAGAACATTTCCTTCCTGTGCCACTTGCTGTTTCGTTTTTGAAGCAGTAGGAGTGAGCAAGTTGGTTATTCCTTATTCAACAATGTCGTGCAGTACCAATATTTACACAGAGGTGCGTAGCCAAAGGGGGGTTATAACCCCCCACCCCCCCAGGAGTAATTTTTTGCGATACAAAATTATATTCTTCACTACATTATCACACACACGTATACATATATATGAGTTGTAGTAGTCGTTACCCCCCCCCCCCCCCCATGAAAAATGTCTGGCTACGCCCCTGTTTACACATAATACAAATGTATAGCAGTTTTTTTTTTATATGGCGTACAATGTTCTTGGTTGTACTGATTGACAGCCCGTTTGCCTTCTATTCGGCCGCCGTTCAGCGTGCAGCAATGTTATGTATACCAAAACGAAGTGTACGCAAATTTAACTGTACGTTATTCGTAAACAAATGGTATAGGTAAGTATGTTGTACAGCGGCAAAGAAAGAAATAGGAGGCAGGTGGGCATCAATCCCGAAGCTATGCACCTTCAAATTTACCGTGGGATATATATATATATATATATATATTTCGACTTTATATAAATAAATTCCTTCAAATGGCTGTAAATGCATATTTTTAAAAATTATTTTACTAGTTTATCAGTTTCCTTTATTATTTTGCGGTTCTATAAAATGGCGGAGATTTTAAACTTGCGCAAAAAGAAGAGATCAAAATTTTCTGAATGTTACATGAGTTTTGAGACACAAAACTCACGAAAACGTGTTTTTTACCAAAATATAACTACATGTTGAATCTATATACTTCTCTCGGCTCGCCAAGCTTTAGTAGTGAAAATAAGAGTCTGCATAAAAAAAGAAAGGAAGAAAACTTATAATCTTCCTTGTAGGCGTAAAAAGCAAATGATAGATAAAAATTTTTATAGGTAAAGCAGCTTTTATATTAATTTATTTGATTTAAGAAAAATTTAAAAATAATTAACATTGAGAATTAGAATTTTGAGGTGAAAAAAATTAACCAACATAGTACTTGTTCTCCATTAGTTTTTCCATTCGCGCCGATACAGCTGTCGTTGATTGACATTATTTGCAGAGTTGCATAGATAAATAAATGTGAATGTAAAAATGTATGACGACAAAGAATGAAACGTTAGGACATGGTGCAAAATTTCTTGGATAAGGATTACCTTTCTAGCCATTGCATTTGGCAGTATGTCTAGATTTGTCCTGTTTTCAGCAGGTACTAGATAGGCTTTGGCTGTGCTACATCGCTGCCCTGATCTTAGAATGCCTTGCAAGTCATAAAATCCTACAAAAAAGGAATTACTCATATATGTATATATAGATATAAACAGAGTAATTCCTTACTATACTGACATTACTCAGAGGGTTATTAACAGAGCTCATCCTGTCCGATCTCTAACCGTTTTAGAGCTATTGAGGATAGAATGGAAAATCTCTAAATCCGCAATTGTAACCCCTGTAGTCAAAAAAGTGAGAAATAGGCATCGAGGTTGCCATGTTTGGATATTTTATTAAATTATTTAGACTCCTGCAGTAAAAATAAAAGATTAATGATTTTTTTTTCTGTTTAGATTATTTACAAAGTTATTTTTTAATTAAAATATTGCGTTCATGTGAAATCAGAGCAGGAATTCTATGTTTTTCATGTGTAAAAGAATAAGGGATTGAGAGATTTCAGAGACTAATATGTATATTTTTTAGTTTGGCGAAAAAAAAATGGCTCATTTGGCGATTTTGAGAAAGTAGTAGGTTCTACCGATTTGCACAGTTTTGGGCTTGGCGCAAATTACAAAGAGCGTAACGAAATATTATTTTTAATAACAAGTATATTTTACGGCGCTATACTTCGATTTTTCATATAGAAATAATGCAGTTATTAAGGCGATTTTAAACGATCTAAAGAATTTTCACCAAAAATTAAGTAAACAGATTTAAGTTAGAGGAATTCCGCCAAATTTCAGAAAATTGAAATTCTCGCATTTTGTATATGGTAGTTAACGGTGATTAAAACCCGTTATAGTTAATAATAATTTAAATAACTCCTACTTATCAATAATAAATCCTGCATTAAATTTTGGCGATCGAAACATATAAATGATAGATAACTATTTCCCATTTTGATTGCTGTTAAATCAATGCTTCGAATGATTCCCTGAAAACAAAAAAATCTCGCAAAATGGTGTATGTTGGCATTTGGCGATCGAAGTACTGTGTAATAAATAATTGATTCTTATTTTTTAAAGCAGCGCTACGGAAGTTTCTTTTACTAAAAGCTGTTAGAAAAGCGTAATTAATACTGTCTAATATATTTTTTGTTTTACGAATTGAAATGTATGTTGATTCTTACTTTAGTACATTTCTTAGCAAAGTTGGCGAAAAATATTCAAATGTAGTGCAGCACTGAACGTATTATTAATTCCATTCCACAATTGAGATGAGAAGATGTCACTAGCGTATGCATAGATATTTTTTTTTTTTCAATTCCGCCAAAGTATTGCGTATTGCCTTTAGTGTCAAGTTTAATTTGTGGCTATTGGCCATCGAGACGGGCGGCGTTAATTTCGCCAATATGGCAGTTCTAGCAAAGTAAACATGAATAACTCATTTCATGTTCTATTTTTAACATTGCTATAATTTCCGTAGCAACGGAATCCATTGTTGCCACTTAAGTTGTTAAATTAACAATTAAGTGAAACCACTCATTTCTACAGCTGTTAAGACTCGAAAAAGTGAAAACGCCTCAAACGTGAAACAAATAGAACTAACTGTAACAGACTTGCACTTTAAAAATAATCGAAGTTTTCATGCAATTCTACATATCTTTATTTTATTTCCTTTGCGTGTGGATGTCATTTTTTACGTCATTTTTGCTGTTTTGCTGGCAGATTATCCGGAGCAGCACATAACCTCTAATGTATTTGCTCCTCCGGACATAAGCAAGAGCGTATGTCCGGCGTGTATTTGTGTAACCCCACTGTGTTAATCAGAATTTTCTGGTGTCAGATTTTTTAGACCATTTTTTTACCGCGGAGATTCCGATCCTGAAGTATATTGATCACTGATAAATGAAAAAAAAAAGATCAATTATATGCAAGCAGGAGTAGCCAAAAATTTTTCATGGGAATGTTACGGGAATGAAGAATATACATTTTGTATGGCAAAAAACTCCGCATGGGGCGATGTGACACCCTATCCCCTCCTTGGCTACGCCACTGTACGTAAGCATCAGTTGTCACGTCATGAAAAACCGTCGTAGATGGCAAACTCCGAAGTTGTTCTGAGGGTTATACAAAATTAAAAATTTTACTTTTAGTAAATTTTACTTTTGATACAATTCGAATATTTGGTTTTAATACATTTCGGCCACCAAGGTAAGATGAAATATTACTAAATACGGCAAACCAGAATTTTCTTAACTATTGAATTTGACACTATGCAACTACAGTAGATTCCCTAAATCACGGTAGATACGTTCCGTGTTATAGGAATCCGTGTTGTACGGGTCCCTGCGCTATACTCCACCTGGAGTGCGGACTGCGCGGTATAATCGCGGCAAAACTTATTTGCGCTCCGTAAAAATGCAATGTTTAGTGTTGCCATTCAAAAAGAATGTTTATTACGGGAGCTACAGCGTCATAATATCAGAACATATGTCTCATTTTACCGTTTTGTACAAGTCTCTTTTAACGTGTTACACGAAAACGATCGTAATGTTTTCGTCGTGTTCTAAGAATTCGAGTTGTAGACCCATGCTATAAAGGGGTCAACTGTAATCTGTAAAAAATGAAAAATGAAATTATTTATTTATTTAATGCGAATTGACAGTGAGATCAACGTTAGTTTTATGTAACAAGTGTGATACTGCATTAAGAGTTCAAAAAGATTAATAAGCTTTTTCTCAGAAGTTACATCACGAACGTTTTCATTTACAAAAGCGACATGATTTTCATAGGAGCAGGGTGCATTTTTGGCTTTTAAACGTAAATGATGCATCCATTGTTTCATGTAGGTTTTTAAATTTAGGTAAAATTTAATAAAGTCGTGTGTAACATAACTGCGCTAATGCATTGTCCACGCTTTGAAAAATGCAAGATAAAATTGTTGTCAACATCATGTAATGTTATTTATGTGGTATATACTATATACACTGCTGGCCACCCAAATTGCAACACCAAGAAAAACAAGAGATATCACAACAAAATTTATTGTGTAGATAACATGTTGACCAAGTAACAAATGATTAAATTTACAGCATTCTATGAAGCGTGGTTCCTGCCAAAATCAGTACCCAGAGTAGCCGCCGTTGTTGGAGATCACAGCTGCCACACGCCTCGGCATTGATTCAAAGAGACTTTGAATGTGTTCTTGGGGTACAGCAGACCAAGCAGCTTCCACACGTTGCCAAAGTTGATCTGGTGTGACAGCTGGGGATGAACTCTGGGTCAGTCGTTGAGCAACCATGGACCACATGTTTTCTATCGGCGAAAGATCCGGAGAGCGCGCCGGCCAGGGAAGCAATTCAATCTGGTGATTGACGAAGAACCCTTGGACAATGCGTGCCACGTGTGGCCGTGCATTATCCTGCTGAAATATGGCTGTTTGCAAGCCCTGAAGGTAAGAAAGGACAACTGGCTCCAACACCTCGGAGATGTAGCGCTGGCTGGTTAAAGTACCGGCAATGCGTACTAGAGGAGTGCGAGAGAGATATCCGATACCGCCCCATACCATAATACCCGGTGCAGGACCAGTGTGACGGTGCATAATGCAGCTGTTCAGCATCCTCTCTCCACGGTGTCTCCAGACTCGAATCCGACCGTCGTGGTGTTGCATACAGAAGCGTGACTCGTCAGTAAAGAGAATTTCATTCCATTCTGTCGTCCACATCCTTCTTTCATCGCACCATTGGCGGCGGAGACGTCTGTGGTTCCGCGTCAGAGGTAGACAAAGCAACGGACGTCTTGCGGACAGACCATTCTGCTGTAAACGACGTCGAATGGTACGCGCAGACACTGGATGATGCGTTACAAACTGAATCTGCTGTGATATGGTTCGTGATGTGACTGAGCGGTCCGTCACTGCCATGCGTACAATCTGCCTGTCATCACGTGACGTGGTGCACTGAGGTCGATGCGGTCGATCACGTCTGTCCGTCGTACCCTCCTGCACCCAACGATCACATATCCGCATCACAGTTGTTTGGTTTCGTCCAATACGACGACCGATTTCCCTGAAAGATAACCCACAATCTCGGTATGCCACTATCCTTCCTCTGTCAAACTCGGATACTTGATCAAAAGATGATCGTTGTTTCCTACGAGGCATAATTTATCGTTTTTTTGAAAAAAAAGCAAGAAAAACACAATTGCTGTACTTGAAACCGTCGAAATCTCCAAGCCTTAAATAGCGCTTTGAGGTGGCGCCACAGGCGCGCTTGATGTGCGTCTGCGCTGAAATTCTAATCATTTGCATAGCTAATGCATGCCTCAGCATTGCCTCAGCTAATGCATGTTGTAAATTTCATATTATTTGCATGCTTCCTTCAGGGTGTTGCATTTACGATGGCCAGCAGTGTATTAATGCTATAAATTAAACCTCACAAAGAGAATTATATGATGTAGAAATCAGGCATTTTTCGAAAGAGAAAAGTTCTGTCTGCATACCATAAAGTTCTATCTTTTTTGATCGCCTGTCATATTGGCATAGTTTTTGTGTCATGTTGCAATCGTCTAAAATTTGCACTCAATACGTCCACTTTTAGTCACGATTCAAGTATTTTTTCACGTTTTGAGATTCCGCATTACTGGGTTTAATTCGAATTATATATGTGTAAGGAAAATATGCGTTTCCCACCGTACGGAGAACGGGTACGCAGCTAGTACATAATAAAATTGGTTTTAATTATTGCATATAAATATGGTTAAAAGTGAATTTTAAGGTCAGGAAGTGGAGCTATGCGGACGATTGATTGTCAAAGAACGCGAAATTCAATGATGGTAATTTCTCAAAAATCTTAGCTTAATTTAAAGCTATTGGAATGGACCAGTTTTTAGTAAACTTTGGCTGTTGCTAAGACGGTGTTTGCAGAATCGCCGATTAAGTGTTTTGGCGAATGTTTATTTTGCGTTTTTCCACTGTTTCAGCACTTGTAACTCGTCCTTAAATATAGATATTGTTATATAATTTTCTTTTATAGGATGTTTTAAGTTTCTTAATATGTCCTTCATTTTTGTGTAGCAACTTTAGTAAATTCACAAATGAGCGATATTGAAGCAGAGTCGCCGTGAGCGATACTGAGCGATTAGTCAATTCAGAAGTGATTGAGTGATTTTCCTTTCTACCCGCAATAACTCTAAAATGGACAGGGTGAGCTTAGGTAATACCACCTCCTTTAAGTTAGTCGTTGTTATAAGGAATCGCTCTGTGTATATACATATGTAGAATTCCACAATCTGTGTGTATACTAAGCAATTGAAGCTGAAAAATTTTCTGCAAAAAGGAGGCAGCTCCATCCTACGAGAGTTTGGAGTTACAGGTACTATCTTTCAGTAAAAACAAATCTGTTTCGTTTAGTACCAAAAGAATGCACCTCCAAGCGTTGTTCTTGCATTACCCAAGGGAGAGATCTGCCTGACTGATCAGTTTGTTTTGAATCCCCAAACGCTTTTAACCCTTTAACGAGCAGTGTTCCCATTCTGGGAGCACCAAACTCTGAGGTTTTGACTGTTGCGCGTCACGAAGAATAGATTTCATTTCTATAAAAATAGTTGCGGGTAACATAGCTCCATGAGAATCCTTTACTTTTTAGCACGTCATTTCCCGTAAAAAGATGTCACAAATATTTTTAACAGCACTGACATCTGCTGAAAAATGGAAGAATGTGAGAACAGCTGGATAGATTGCCCAATGCTGAAAAAAGGGCAGCCGTTGCCATCGCTCGACTTAACTACCAGCAAGATGGCGGACGATCGAAACGTTCATCGCGTGCCACAGATCTAGAGACCCTTTTTTGAGCTGTCGTCAAAAAGGGGTCTCTTTGACGACAGCTCAAAAAAGGGTCTCTAGATCTGTGGCACGCGATGAACGTTTCGATCGTCCGCCATCTTGCTGGTAGTTAAGTCGAGCAATGGCAAAGGTTGCCCTTTTTTTTAGCATTGGGAAAGGGTTGCGCCTCAAAGGGTTAACAGATCTCCGTAAACTTGAATAGTGGAAGCTACCACTTTTTTTGCAGCAAACCCTTCAATTCAATACATCTGAAAAATACTTTCTTTGTGACAAACAGAAAAAAATTTAAGTACATTATAACAATATCTAAAAAAAGGCAATCATATAAAATCAAAAATAAATAAGACACATGCATGAATAGCAAATATTATTACCCCCAGTAAGCCAGAAAGTTTTACGAATGAATCTCATGAATCGATATCGCTGTTTTTGTTTCTTTACCAACATCAGCAATATGGCAAATAGAGTAGCAATCTTTCTTACTGAAGTCATATTCTGGAAAAAAAGGTAACTTTCTTTCTTTTCATAATCACTTATTTTTTGAATCCTAAAAAATGAGAAAAATTTTAGATATTTTTCTCACATATCAAGTGTTGTTTGATTCATCTGTTCTCGAAAATTGCTTAAATAAAAGTTTCGAGGTAAAAAGACATTAGGTACACGTTATATGATGATAATGCTTCGTCGTATTAGTGAATGCCCCCTAATTTAGTAATTTTTAGCTCTTAATTTAGAGAGTATTGAAGGTATAAGCCAGTCACTTATAACAATGTCTTATATTGTTATGACGCATTACCTGTTTGCCTGGGTCCGTTTGAATCAACAATTTCATAACCCATTGATTGTATCGTTTTAAATAAGGGTTGTTTGAATTCCGAAGTATATCGTGGTCTGTGCACAGTCTGAGGTCCTCCTACGCCATGGAAGCCTGGATGGAAAAAAGGGACAGTGACATACACTTTAAAACCATGGTGAATATGTGTACTTAATTGTAAAGTTAATGATTTAATTGATACAAGTGAAATCAAGTAGGTTGTCATATGTACAGAATAACGAAAAGCTATAGTCAAAATTTTAGGTTGTAAAACAATTCGATTGAAACTACGTTCTTTATTGATTTTGTTGCCTAACTATAAAAGATTAAAATCACCGATCGCAAAAGAGTCAGAGAAAGTTATATGGTACTACAAAACATTTTCACAATATTTACAGAATATGGTTTTATAAATATTGTAGATACATTAAACTTTATGGAAGAAATGGTCAAAAAAGATTGTTAAGAATTTCTGTGTAATTAATCAAGTTTGTATGAAATTAGGGGTGATATCTGAAGCTCTGAGTACCTAATAACTTAAGAACAAAATAGAAAATAGCGTTTATAGTATTATTATTATATGCTTTACAAAAAAAAAAAAAAATCTGAGTGACTCCACTCGACTTTCCGAACACTTACGATTAAGATCATTAACAGGCATTTAAATAAATTTTAACAGATGAATAATTCAAACATATATACCAAATTGAAGCTCAATCGAATGCGCCCTTTAAACTCTAGCGCACTTTCAAGAATTTCTCCCCATACGGCATAATGTAAAAGAAATCCTTGTCTTAGCCCTGTAGAAAAACTATAAGTCCTATACACACCAAAATCAATACCGGTCTTGCGACGGTGGTTTGTAACATATATACCAAATTTGAGCTCAATCGAATTCCCCGTTTAGGAGCTATCGTGTTCACTCACATACACACTCACATACACACACACACACACACACACACACACACACACACACACACACACACACACACACACACACACACACACACACACACACACACACACACACACACACACACACACACACATAGATACATACATCTCGTAAAAACAGCATAAATGAATTCAGAAGACCTCAAAACGTGTAAATATACCCAAATCTCGAAGTCGAATTTTTTTGATGATTACAATACTTTCCTTACATGGTGCATGTTCGGAAAGTAATAAATATTGAGCATTTGGATGCTTTAAAAGCAAACAAACAAAAGAAATAAAGAAAAACCATCATATTGCATACCGTTCGATACATATTCGGGATCTCTGTTGTCTTCCATTTTCTTAAAGTACGGAAGAACGTCTTCGTAGCTCCACCCTTTCGCCCCTTCAGCTGCCCAGCGGTCATAATCCTTCCGGTTGCCTCGCACAGCAACCAATTCATTTAGCACGCTGGATCCCCCTAGCGTTTTACCGCTGGGCCAGGCTACTTGCTACCATGCAAAAAAATGTAAAATGACACAAAATCAGAACCACACTTCAGCATGATTCGCGATCATCGTGTTTCTTAAATGAGAATGGCTTGTGAGATTTAAGACGCATCACTGAGTAAGGTCGAAAATTGAAATAAAAGAGATATGTGGTACGAGTAAACCTTGTCTTCTTAGAACTAAATCCTAGTGCTCCTTAACCCTTTGAGGCACAACCCTTTCCCAATGCTGAAAAAAGGGCAGCCGTTGCCATCGCTCGACTTAACTACCAGCAAGATGGCGGACGATCGAAACGTTCATCGCGTGCCACAGATCTAGAGACCCTTTTTGACGACAGCTGGCTGTGCCGGGCACAGCCAAGGGGGGTTCAGGGGGTTCAAAATTAGGGGACCTCGGGCTAAAGTCGGACTTCCTCCCACTGGAGTCCTTTAAAATGGAAGGCGCTCCGCTCTGCCCATCGCCTCCCTATCTGATGGTTGTCAGAAGGCATAAGCAACAACAACTAATGTAAATTTTCCATAATAACCTCCTCTCCTCTACGTTCGGCATTTTTGTGCCCGTACGGTAGGAGTCGTATACATGGGACGAAGAGAAAAATTGCATCAGTGAAATTCAATTCATTGCTACGCATATAAAACTCCAATACTACACAACTCAAAATATAGTAAAAATTCTCGGATTGATGTGTGAGTTGATTTCTACTTTGAAAATACATTCGCAAAATATACTGGTTCCAAAAAGGGATTAACTGTATTCCGTAAAGTTTGGCAACTCTAAATATTTATCTCTAAAAAAAAATCCCCTTTCTTTTTGGGTTGGAAATTCGAAAAAAAAAAAAAAATCCGATCCAGAAAGGGTTAGAGATTAGTTTTATTTATGCCTTTTACTTTATCAGTGGTGTCTTTTTAACCCTTGAATGCGCGGTGTCCTCGCTGTGAGGACATATTTCTTTCATTTTGGCCATCAATCTTCTGGCATTTTGGCTGCTTTGATTTACGAAGAATAAATTTGATTTCAATCAAATACTCAAGGAAGACATCTAGATAAACTGCCCAATGTCGAAAAAGTGTCGGCTTTGCCATCGCGCGCTTTAACCATCAGCAAGATGGCGGTCGATCGAATCGCCCAGTGCGTGCCACAGAGCTATAGAACATTTTTGGCTCAGCCGGATGTGCAGCGCCGCCCTTTTTGGACGCTGGGAAATAATTACGCTTCAAAGGGTTAATAGATATAATTGCTTTTTTTTTAAAGTTTTTACTAAATGGGTAAAGAATATTTCAAACACTGTACTTACTCTATTGTTCAAGCCAAAACCTGTGTACTTTTGAGGCACCGTTTTGTACTGCCAGTCGATGTCGCTGTTATAAAAGAACCTTGCTAGAGCTGGAACATCAGTAAGTAGCGGCGGAGGCTTACCTGCTTCCAGCAATAAAACGCTAACGCATGGCAATTCCGACAATCGAGTGGCAACTACTGAACCAGCAGACCCTGCACCAACTGAAAATGTGTAACACTTGAGTAAATTTCATATAAAGGAATTTTCTTCTGTGACAAATCAATAGAATCCTAACATTGATACCAGAATGAAATGAGCCTCAAATACATGTGCTGTAAGTGGAGCATATATTTATAGATTTGTTATAGATATGCTTTGCAACGTACCAGTTTTACTGAATGGACTGTCATATGGAAAATACATTAATAAACATTGTAAATTAGAAAATTATATGAATGACAAAATACGTACAACACAAACAAGTAAAAAATAATAAACATCTCTTCACTTGATTCTTGTTGAGAATATGAATAAACATTGCCTGAGTATCATTAAATCGTAGCATTATCGTATTTTAAACATTTAATTTGCCTTCAGTACCGATATTAGAAATGACGAAAAGTTTAAAGTTAAGGCATATGCTTTTTTAAATTTTTACTTTAGTAATGACAAATTTTGTAAATGATTAATTACTAAATCGTGTTTTTAAATCTCTAGAAATAAATTAATGAAAAATTATATATGCATATATCTGTATGTACGTATCCATACACACAAGGTGCCCCAAAAGGCCTGACCTAACGCTTTTATCATTTAACTTGAATTTATTGTATATGTCTATGTAAATCATAGACATGTGCAATTAATTCGAAGTTACGTAAATAAGGCACAGAATTTTATGGTATGGATTAAACTTTTTCAGGAGGTTAAATCTAAATAAATACAAACTTTAAATTTTTATACGGTCGCAATACAAAAAAAAAAAAAAAAAAAATCCAATTAGTGAAATGCGCCCGGTATAGCAATTAGGCAATGTAAAAAGTTTCAGGCTTTCATCATAAAAAAACTCATAGATATATTAAAGTAAACTTGGTGAGGGGACATACAATATAAGTAATAGAAGAAATGTTAAGTATTTATAAAATCATTAATTTCTTTCGTAATTTGTATACGACCCCTGAAACATGATCACCTGAAGTGTATTTTTCTCTCCGAGAGATGGCTTCGAGATAGCTTCGAGAGATATTGAAAATGTATTTATTTTCATATCTCCGACACTTTTTAGGATAAAATACTCAAAGCTGAGCCGGCCAATGAAGGAAAAAAAGTTGTGCAGAGTTTAGGTATTACTTACCAACTATATAATCGTACTCAGCTCTGATTGTTCTTGTCGTATCAGGAGAGTGCTTTTGAACGGCCAATGATAACAAAATTGTCGGCAGCATGGAAGAATTTAAGTATGGTGTCGGGTAAGAATTTTCTGCTGATATGTCCATCTTTACCTGCAAGTTCATTGAATATTTTTCAGGTACCATTCTAAAGAAGCATAACACGTTTACTCATTGCTTTATTATGGTTAGTAAATTGGTAGAGAGAAACACCCCCACACACACAATGAAAGAATCTTTAGTATGGCTAGACAACATCCACGAATTTACAACTGTTATCCAAAACTTCTCAGATACTAAATACTAAAAATGGAATGAGGTTTACTACTAAAAGATGAAAAAAGTTCGACATGCCGAAGCAGGGTTTTTTTTCAAATTATTAGTCTGCCTTAAAGTTTAGTGGGGCTCTACTTTAAAAATTTTTTGATTGTCAGTTTAATGAAAAGCAAACTGCGAAAGGGCATTTTCAATTAACTCATGCAGTTAATAACGAAAACATTCTTTCCACATTCTATTTAAGTTGAATGTCTGGGAAACAACCTTTTTAACAGTTTTTTTTTTTCTAAAAATCTTTAATTAAAAATGTTTCTTAAATCATCACATTTGGAATAAGTTTTAAGTTTTAAAAAAAATTAAGCTAAAAGTACGGTCATACGGGGGGGGGATTATGGATCACTCTTTTTTCGGGATAAATAACGGTCACTAACTTTATACCATCACAAAATGTTTTTACAAAACAGCTAAATTATGCCTAAAATATAGCCTTATATATTCTATTTTCTTATATCAAATTCAGAAAACAGTGTAACAATGAAGCAAATAAGAGAAGAAAGACTTTCTGCACTACTATAGAGACATCTTCAGAAAATATTGTGTCTAAAAATCATAATATTTTCAAAGATTCATATCAGAGAAACATTTTTGAAAAAACAATTTTGTTGGTACTGCTTTTTAATTGCAAATGGTCGAAGCTTTTCATACCTATATGTACAATTTCTTTATTATTTTCTAAATTAATATTTAAAGTATACTGATTCATCCCTCAGTTTACTGGGGTAATTCTTGGTCACTGGGCTATTTCTTGGTCAGTGATAGTTTTTTTTTATATTTTAGGAGTCTTTTTAATTTATTTTTGTGTAAATAATATTAGCATTTATTTTAACTGTTATACTTTACTGTGGTATTATATTATGTTAACTGTAACTTTCATACTTTTCCGGCGACCAAATCAATTCCAACTTTGAAGAAATAGTAAGTCAGTAATTAAGGCGCACATCTCGAATACTGAGTTCCGAAATAAGAAGACAAATTAATTCAAATTCGGCAGTAATAACAAACCAAATTTTCTATTACCTTGTAATAGCAAGAATTAAAGAAAAGAGAAATCAAATGAAAAGAAGGAAAAGGAAACTCCAAAGCATAAAAATGTAGACAAGAGAAACAAGCCTTACAATAAAAGAAAGATCACGCCAAGAGGATGAAGACAGTCTCCCAAATTAGTCCAGTCATTTGGTAGTTTTACCTGGAAAGTTTTCCGGGAGTTTTGAAAATGGGCAATTTTATAGATTTCGATGTGGTCTTTCCGAATTTCAACTTTGCCCCCTCGTATCTTTGCCGCTCGCGCCGCCACATTCGAAAAATGGCGCCTAAAAGCAGTTTTCTGACAATATCTCCTTTCCGACTCATTTCAAGGAAGAAACAATTACAGAAAAAGAAACTAGAGAAAATTTCCTACAGTTTAATTATTTATCTTTTTTCCGCAAAATCAATAGTTTTGGCGTACGAGCGCCGCAAACAGTAGTTCAGTATGCGTTTGGGCCCAAAAACTCATTTCCATACCACCTTGTGAGGTAGAGTAAGAGGCGCGATTTTATTTTTATTTTTATTTTTTCGTTGTATCCCCAGTAGGCCTAATGCACGTGCATTTAACTGATCTAAAATTTAGCGCATTCTCCTTCGCTTCGCTGTTCTTGATGGACCAGGTGTTGCGAGTTTATTGACCCTAGTACCGGTCGAAATGTCACCACCCGAAATTTCTTCCACATCAGCCGCGATGGGATTATCAGTTTCATCGCAATCTTCTTCGTTCTCGATTTCATCATAGGTTTGCTCGAAAATAGTCTCCGATTCTTCCTCTTCATGGCTATCTTGTAATGGAACTTGCGAGTTATCGCAGGTACCATTGCAATTCGTGCGTACAACGGTGCACTTTAATCCAGCCTTTGTGCATCCACAGGCTTTCTGCATTTGCAAAAAACAAGTGTTAACAAGCTTTCCGGAGCTAGGGCCTCGGGTGTGGTGACAGGAATTAGCCCGTCCTTGCTTCTTGTCCACCCTTATTGCTCTGCATTTTGTTCATTCCGCCACTGCTGAACCTGATGATGGTTCGGAACGAATGTTGTCTTGCTGCTCCTTCTGCTGGTGGTAGCGACGCAATATTAAATTTACTTTTATATGCTGATGTTGTGAGGCATGCATATCTGTAGATATTTAAAGACATACTTTTCACATTACTGTCACTGTATAATTTAAGAAGGAAGCGTTCTCCAGCTTTAGCAATGATCTCAGGATCAGCATTCGAATTTTTGAATACCTGGATAGCCTCGTTTACATCTGGATTTCTTCGTAGTACATTAATATTACATAGTACATTTTTCATTTTCCTTGATTAAATAATGATGATGTTGTATCACAGCCACTGAAGGCACGCAAGAATAAAATATGATCTGCGGCGGGTTTATCTACGATACTTTTTATTGAATATATTTATTAAAAAAACACGAAAGGCGACGCATTCACAAATATAATCAGTTAAAGTTAAATGTCAAGGGTCGGTGTTGAAAACCCGGAGTCGCGCACAACTACGCAGGTTATAATGACAAACGGATTAATTATAACAAAATTTTAATATGGACATCGGAATAGCGAAACATCGAACTCATAAAAATATATCAAAAATGGAAAAACGTAAATGGTTACAAAAAACCCAGTTCCAGGTATATTTGGCAGGTACAATAGTTACAGCAACACTTTTACGTGTGAACACTTTACCAGAGTTCAAATAAATATTAAATAATTACTTATACAGCGCTTGATACGTTAAACTCATCCTTGTCTTCACGTCAGGGTCACGTCACGGCTATTTTCAATAGGTTGGCTTATATGGATAATGGTTTACAGCGCTCGTACGCGAAAACTATAGATTTTACGAAACAAAAATGTAATTACATAAATTTTAGGAAATTTTCTCTAGTTTATTTTTTTCTAATTGTTTTTTTCGTGAAATGAATCGAAAAGGAGATATTGCCAAAAAACTGCTTTTATGCGCCATTTTTCGAATATGGCTGCGCGAGCGGCAAAGATACGAGGGGAAGTGGAAATTCGGAAAGAGACATCAAAATCTATAAAATTGCCCATTTTCAAAACTCCCGGTAAACTTTGCAGGTAACCGCCTGGACCAAATGACTGGACTAAATGCAAAACGATCTAGTTTGGAATTGTTTAGTGACGAAGAACTGTCTAATTACAATGAAAATAAGATTGAAGAAGTTGCAATAAAACAGTTGCAAAAAAATTCTTCCTTTGAAGATGCTAAGAATTAGCTACAAAGAATTCATTCTGTATTTGAAGAGCAGAAATATTTTACTGTGTATCATGATAATGACCCCTTTAACATTGTGAAAATAACTGAAATTTAAGACAAGGAAAATTAGAAATGAAATTTCTTAAACAAGGTGCCGGAAATTTCCGTTGGCCTAAATAAGACGTTTTGGACGGAATTAATTCAAAACAAATACATATTCTACGGACCAGTTAATTTAAATGGAAAAAAATCCCTCTGTTGTTGATAGTGACAGTATAAACGTAGCATACAAATGTTAAAAGAAATTCTGCCCGGAATTGTAGGCTTAGAGCAAAAACTAATCGTAACAGGCACGTGAAAATAAATCTTTAATTATATTAATGTCTTTCCTTAAATACAGCATATTGAAAAATTAAAAAATCTCTCTGTGTGCCAAATACTCATAATTTAGAGTATTTATTAACTTTTGAAATGCATTACTGCATAAAAAAGGTGACCCATATTTATCGCACATGTGATCCATAATTGCCCACATCCTGGACAATTCCAGGGCATTCAATAATTTAAATAAATTAAATAATCATTCAATTTTAGGAAAAGTGATTATTCGAATACTTTTAAAATTATTTAAACTTACTTCACGCCAAATTAAATTATTTTATCTTTCATATTTTAGAAGAATTTAAAATCTTGTTTTTTGATCCATAACTTCCCCGTGTGACCCTACCTTTTATTCACTAGTGAGACTTTGTTGTTTAAACGAGAGTAAGTACTGCTGACCTCTACTGATATTCACTTAAAAACTCAGAAATGTCTGGAAATTTTATGTAGTAAAGTATGGAGAGAATGCGTCCATTTTTTGGGGAAGTAAATGTTCATTGTAGTAAGAGTGCTTACTTCTGTTGATTAATAGAACTATTAAGAAAGCTTTTTCTGTTATTGGTTAAAACTGTGCAAAAACTCAATTAAATGCTTTTCTTCTGCATTGAAAACTGACGGGTTCATAGAGGTGCTAATGTTTGAAAGCTCAGAGTGTCTAGAAAGTTCCAGAAAACAGATGATCTGTCAGGACGAAAGACATATTTTACGGCTTCTAGAAACTCGTCGAACAATCTTCTCTACACAATTCACAGAGCTCGGCACCTGCCATCGGGTTATCGTGGCCTTAACAAGGGGGTGGATTTTGTGGATCCTATTACCTGTACCATCAATAGTAAACGCTATGAGAGTTTTTACGCAATCACTTCATTTCGAAGCTTTAACAGCGTGCATGTGTGAGTAGCATAACTTTTATGCAAGATGGCACACCTCCACACAATGCTAAACCAAGGATGCAGATTCTCAATAGGCATTTCAGATATGATAAAATTACATATCAGCATCTCTTTCCAACATCCTAGAAGTCAAGATCGCCCTATCTCAATGCTTGCGATTTCTGCTTGTGGTGTTAAATGAAAAATGTTATGTTCAATGGTCCGACTGCAAACAGCTGAATTGAAAGCACGCATTGTGCAACACATGCACATCGTCACCCTTAACACATTCTGTACTGACTTCTGGGACACTCTTACATATGATGGAATGTTCTGTTTTCTGTTTTAAGTTCAGGCGTTTTTAACCCCAGGATACTTACAAATCAACTTCTAATGACGTACGAATTTGTCGCATGAATCGGGTTTTCAGTAACAGCGCCGCAACTGTTGAAAATGACTTGGAAATCATTTTTCCCTGTAAAAAACCAAAACCGTCATCCGCACTAAACATCTAATTTAAAGCGTAATTTACGCTACATCCGTCCTCTTGTAGAGATTCAAATGCCATTTATTGCAGAACTCATTTACGTTCTGAAGTTTAAAGCGCCATCTGTTTTTGAAATTCGGAACACTTTTTCTTCCCCTGTTTTCGAGTGTTTTCAGTTCAAATATCGGGCCATTCTGAGTGCAGTGGATCTTTTTATATATTTCTTCTCAACAAACATAACCCTATGAGGTAATTGGCAGACCAGTACCGGCTATAACAGTTAGGCGTGGTTTTTTTGTACGGGAGCCGCATAAAAATTTAAATTTTATGTTGACCGATATATAATCTATTGAAAATTTCAATCGATACCATAAAACTATGTACTTTTTTTACGCAACTTTGTAATTTATTGAATATGTTTAGATGAATATTAAGAGCAAAAGCCTAAGTCAGTGTTTCAGGAGCACCCTATACATACAGATGTATATAATAAGTATTTTTTAAAGAGAATGGAGAAACATTTTTTGCAAACGTAAAACGTAAAATTTTCTTTTCAATGGTATTACAAAACAAAACAATTGTTTAATGTAGCATTTGTATTTATTGCAGCTACAGGACCTTCACCGATTTTCCCAAGCTTAACCAGTTGATAGTCAACTCACATATAATAATACCAAGAATAATTGATTTATCGAAATAAACCATGTAGAAATAAACAAATTTTTAGTGGCACGGCTAACGACCAATTTTATGGTAAATTTTACGGTCATAATCACTGAAATACTTAATACCATGGACAAACTTAAATCTTTTCTTTATCACGAAACAAATGTTATCGCAAGAATCGCTAGCTGCAAGTGCTCGATTGCTAAACTTTTAATGTTGGAAGCAAGTAAATAACTTTTGAAGAACAAACTACAGTAAAATTTATTTACTTACCTTTACAGCTATTCTTTTTGACAGACATAAATAATCCAAAATCTTTTAATTTTTTATAAAATGAGAGAGCTAATGCGCGTGGAGTGGCATAATAGATAACTGAGAAATCTTGAGGAAAAATTAATTCGCTCTTTTTTCCCCTCCTTCAACAGGTTCGTCACGTGTATCAAAGCGGGTTTAAATGGTGTGGGAAAGTATTTGTTACTTCAATGAATTAGAGAATAGTCATAATGCTCATTAAATAGTGAATTTACATTAATCCAGATTTCTATTTGAATAATATGGCTTATGATATTGTTTTTAAACAAATGCGGATGTGAAAGTGATGATTATCTATTGCAGTAATTCTGTTGATAGTAATCTATAGCTGGCCCGGACTAGATTCCAATGTGCAGGTTACAAAAAAGCCTGCTTAAAGAAAAACCAGACCTAATGGCGTTTATTAATAAAACCTGGTGCTTCAAAACAGTTTAAAATTTACAACCCCACAGAAGCAACTCGCCGATTAGGGTTAAAGTTCTTTTATGCTCATGGAGGAAAAAAAGAGTTTTACAGTTAGGGATGGACGCGAGACGAAAAATTGGTGTCTCGCGTCTCGCAAAACAGCCGAAAAGCTTGTCTCGTCTCGCAAAAATCCCTATACCATAATGTTAAAAATGTTGGTCTCGTCTCGCAAAATAGCTGTAAATCACTGTCTCGTCTCGCAAAAAGTCGTCTCGCGTCCATCCCTATTTACAGTCTGCATATTTCAAAATAAATTTGCTAATTTGCCAGTTATATACAGGGTGTCCAGCCTTAATGTGACTCAATAGCTAATTCCCGAACTGTTCGGTTTAGATATGCACTTTCAATTTGAAAAATGTTTTTAAAAAGGTAAAGAATGTTTTTACCTGTTTTTCGAACCAAAAACCCATTTAGAAAAAAATTACAAAAATTAAATTTTTATACGGTCCCCAGGTCCTATCACTTATATTTAGGAAAAGATGCAGTACACAAAAACAAAGTAAACACAAAAAGTTTTATTTTATTACGATAAAAACTGACCGAGCTATGGAACTTTGAAAATCATACATTTCATCCATTTTCTCGGTCATTTTCAAGAAGCTAGTAAGGGACAGTCCTTAAAATGGCCGAGAAAATGGATGAAATGTGCATATTGAAACCGAAAAGTGTGAATTGAAAGTGCATATCTAAACCGAACGGTTCGGGAATTATCTATTGGGTCACATTAAGGCTGGACACCCTGCATATGTGTATTTATATATATATTAATGAATCTGTCTTTTATCTTTCACCCCCTTCATTGAAAATTTTCCCAAAAATGTGTTCCAAAAAAGTGACACAATTTTACATATATTTAAATACTATTATTTCACGACAGTTTTAAACTATTGTTACAATATTTCGTAAGCTGTAGAATATGCATCACATCTATTTTTCTGTAAATGGGTTACAATCATAAAAATTTCAACATTGGGTTACCAGGCGAAATACACGAGATAAAATGACATAGTTAATTAATATCGTTTTAAAGTGGCAATAATGAAACTAAAAAATTAAGGGGGTTCGGGGGGTCTCCCCCTGACGAGGCTCGAACAGCCGAGTTTATATATACACAGGGTGATTCGAAATTAGTTTTACAAACTTCCAGGAGGAGTAGGATACACCAAGACGGTTCAGAGTCACATAGCAATGCGGGGTAGGAGATGTCGTGTTGATGTAACTTTTAATAATCACTTTGGAAGAAGTGTTCAAGTAATAGTAAACTTTCCGAACACAGTTTTTCAAAAACTAATCCACCGTTCACCAATTGCACTTGATAAAAATTGGTAATTCAGAATATTTTCTTCTATTATTACATTGATGAAATTGTCGGAGGAAAGCCCATTGCTTATAAAACTTGTTTACGAGTAAGAAACTAGACGCACACTTCAGTACTTCTTCTAAAGTTATTATTAACAGGTATATGAAGACGGCGTTTCCTACTCCACATTGCTATGTGATTCTTAACCGTCTTGGTGTATCCTATCCTTCCTAAAAGTTTGTAAAACTAATTTCGAATAGAGTGTCCTTAAAAGGTGGTAACGCGCTTTAATTCTTTATCTGCTACAGATAAGTGGACAATGTAATTTGAAAAAATGTTCAAATAAGGTTCGAAAAAAGACAGCTAAAAAAAAAATTCTCTCATTAATTTACAAACAGAGACACCTTTTAAATTTTCATACGACCCCCATACAAAAGAATTCCCAATTAGTAAAATGTGCCCCATACGCTAACGAGGTGATGTATAAAATTATATCCTAAAAAATATTAGAGTTATGAATAGCAATAAATGTAGATGAATGTTGTCAAATTAAGGGGGAAAAGAATGGTTGAAAATATTCAGCAGTTCTTTCTAGAATATTGATTTTGTGAAGGCAGTTTTCTCTATAGGAAAACACCGTGCCGATTGTTATAGAAAATAGAAAAGCCCCTTAAACCACTTTTCAATGGCTATCCAAGAGGAAAAAGCACATCGGATTATCGCATTTCACGGGTTGTACAGAAATTACGAAAGAAAATATATTTTACCCACTCCAGCAATAAACGTTTACATTCAAATTCATATTTCCCCGATCATCTTTGTTTACTACCTCAGACGTTTTATGATGAAAGGGTGACATTTTTTTACATCACCAGATTAGTGTGTAGGATGCATTTTACCGAGAATTTTTTGTACGGGTGTCGTATTCAAATTTAAGAAGTGTAACTTTTTGAATATTAAAAAGAGGAAATTTTTTGGTAATGTAGGTTATTTTGCCCACCTTATTTTGAAGATTTTTTCAGTTACATTACCCTTTTATCACTAATAGATAAAGAATTAAAGCGTATTACTATTTCTTGGATACACCCTGTATGTGCATATATATATAAGGTCCCACATTTTACAAAACTGTTGTGAAGAATTTAGAAGTTGAAAAGTCCAAAAGAAATATTCAATATGATCCTTTCACAATGTTAAGTGTGACTAATTTTGAGCTAAGGATGTTTTAAAACAGATACAAAATCCAGCTTTTATTATTAACTAGCTGCATGCCCGTTCTTCGCACGGTAGGAAACGAAAAATTTCCTCACATGTGTAATTCGAATTAATTCCAGTGATGAGGAATCTAGAAAAAGCAAAATTATTTCACTCTTGACTTAAAATTTGCGTCATATATGTAATAACCTGAGATTATTGCAATATAATGACACACACACACACACACAAAAAACTATGTCAGTGTCATTCGGTATCAAAAAAGTGAAAATGGACCGTTTGCAGTGAACTTCTCACTCTCAAAATGTCTTATTTCAGCAGATATGCTGTCTTTTAGGTTCACGTTTTAGCGTTAAATTCAGACACTACATGAAATGGACATTTTTTTTAAATTTTAAAAATACGTCACCCTCTCTTGCAACCCTTTACAAAAAGAAAAGAGATAAGAGATAAGACTGCGCTATTTATAAAGGCTTTCAAATTGTTTTTCTAGATTATGCAGTTTAATTTTTCTTCTCACAAATAAATCCAGTATTTATAAAAGGAAATCGAGCCAAGCAAAGAAATCGTCTGCTTGGACATAAGAATAACTATCTACACAAAACGAAATGTTTGGAATGAGAAACTTTTTTCACGTTTTCAGAAGAGCGCTCGTTGTAATTGCTTCACTACGGGCTTTGACTTTTAGTTGTACAATAACAGTAGTATTTGGCGCATTAAGGCAATAAACAACAGATGTTTTAATTCGAATTTCGCAAAAAATCGCTTCGAGATGTGGCGCGGGACCCGTTTTTATTTATTTTTTTCAACTGGCAATTTTAATCTTTGTTACTGTATCCATGACAACCAAACCGCAAGATATCAAACCGAAATTTATAAGCAGGTGCTACTGAAATAAAAATCCTTCTTTACTTAAAAATTCGTAAAAATTCTCCTAATTTATATTTTCCCTCCGTTCTTCTTTTAAAAGTGGGTGAATTGTGTGCTCCGTCTTTTGCCCAAATATAAAAAAGTTATGACTGATAGAATTCAAGATGCAGCAGTTTAAAAAATATTTTACGAAAGTCAGCGTCAAATTTAATTTTATTTGAAAAATTCCCCAAAATCTGCAAATTATGTTACACAGTCCGAACAAACAGTTTTTAAAAGAAAATTTTCTACTCTATACGATGATGTAAATATCGTTTTCTTGCGAGTGCAATTACCGGCGTTATTATGTATTACGCAAGAAAAATCGCCAAAAATCGGACAAAACATAAAATAAAACATTTTCTAATTCGAATTTCGAAAAAATCGCTTGGAGATGTTTCGAGACCCGTCTTGGAGAATTTCCGTACAAAATTCGGTAGGTCTACGATCACCCGTTTCGGAGCTACGCGAGACACAGACAGACAGACAGACAAACGGACAGTTTACACATTGCTTTATTTATATAGATAGATAGATGACTATGTCATTTTATCTCTCAACCCCTTCATTGAAAATTGGCCGAAAAAATGTGTTCCAGAAAAGCAATATAAAAGTATGCGACATAATTTTACATGCATTTAAATACTATTTGTTCACAACAGCTTTAATCTATTGTTACAATATTTCGTAAGCTGTAGAATATGCATCACATGTATTTTTCTATAAATAGGTTACAATCATAAAAATTTCAACATAGGGTTACCAGGCGAAATATACGAAAGATGCGAGATAAAATGACATAGTCAATTAATATCGTTTTAATATGGCAATAATGAAACTAAAAAATTAGGGGGGTTCAGGGGGGGGGTCTCCCCCCTGACGAGGCTCGAACACCCGAGTGTATATTTTCTTATTATTTATCTTTTTCAATCTAAAACCTTATTTATTATTTTTTTCTGGCGACCATACCTTTCTATTTTTTATTTTTATTTTAAGAATTAGAAAAATATTCAATTAGTGTTATTAAACATTATTTAAAGTTCTATAAGTGTGAATCAGCCTATAAATATTTATTTAATACACTTGATGTACTCGTACATACACTCTATAACAAAAAAATCGACGCACCAAGAAAAAATCATTCGATTGCTTTGAAATTTCGTATGCATGAATGTTTTGAACAGATATGCAAATGATTCAAATTTGGTGTCCAATGAATGAATACTTTGATCTCTAGCGCATCGGAACTGCGCATCCAGCAGACGTATATAAGGAGCAGTTCTTCAACGGTTGTTAAAACTTTCGGTTTGATTGCGATTCAGATGACCTTTCAACAACTTAAAAAATGCCTCGATGCAGGATTCGTGCTCATTACGAGCAACTGTCAAAGTTTGACAGAGGAAGTATCATTGGATTGAAAGAGGCCGGTTGGACTAATCGGAGAATCGTTCGTCATTTGAGTCGAAGCGATGCGACGATTCGAAGATGCTGGCAAGGATGGGTGGAAAATGGTAGAGTGCAGCGTCAGGATGGTAATGTCGACCTAGGGCTACAACAGATCGTGAGGACAGAGTGATGTTCCGATCAGCTGTCACAGCGCCTTCTTCATCTCTCTCAACCATCAGACGTTCAACCCAAACACCAGTGTCCATCATAACCATTCACAGACGGTTGAGAGAGCGAAATCTACGCTCGCGCCGACCGTTACGCCACCTGCCACTCACACCTGCACACTGCCGAGCCAGATTACAGTGGTGCAGGGCTCGATCAGGTTGGAATGATGCCGCCTGGGGACGCATAGTCTTTAGCGACGAATCCCGCTTCCAACTGTGTCCTGACGATCATCGAAGACGTGTTTGGAGACGCACAGGGCAGAGGGGGGATCCTGCTTTCACTATTGCACGCCACACCGGCCCTCAACAAGGCATTATGGTCTGGGGTGAAATGTCCTTCGACAGCCGGACCCCTTTGGTCGTCATTAGAGGTACACTTGCTGCACAGCGGTACGTGGACGACATCCTAAGAACTGTTTTGCTACCGTTCCTTTTGCAGTGCCCTGGGCTGGTTTTTCAGCAGGACAATGCCAGACCACATACGGCTCGTGTTGCTCTAAACTGTCTGCAAGCTCTTCAAACAACTCTTCCTCGGCCTGCCAGATCGCCAGATCTCTCTCCCATCGAGCATGTCTGGGATATGATGGGAAGGCGATTGCATCTGGCACGGACTGTTGATGACCTCGTTCGACAATTGGAGCAAATTTGGCAGAAAATACCGCAGGAGACCATCCGGGAGCTTTATCGGTCTATGCCACGCCGTGTGGCAGCTTTATCCAGGCTAGCGGCAGGTCAACACCTTATTGAACTTGTTACTGTAACTCTGAAATAAATTATTCAATTGTTCTTAAATTTTAATCATTTACTATTCTGTACATTGTCTTCCTATCCACCAATTTTCGTATCAATCGGACACTTCCTTCTTATGCGTCGATTTATTTGTTATAGAGTGTATTTTGTACATAGTTTTAATTCTCTGGCCGATGGCGTAGATTATGATATACTTTCAATCTGTGCGTCGGCTCTATTCGTCTTGCTTTTTTTCAAATCGAGGACAAATCGAGGCTACGCACAGATTATGGACACCTCTCACAATCATGCGTTTATAATATTGGGCTTTAAAAATTCCCTAATTATAGGTTCTACAAGTTCTAACGGGAAGATCTTGTTCTATACCATAAATATTAGGTGTTCCAGAAAGTAATGTCATTTTTTTTTTTCGTGTGTCAATATTTTGCCCAGCCGAAACTGCTGAAGCTAAAGATACGAAATTTTGCAGGTGCGCGAGTTTCTTAACATATTTTGTATATTATGCATTTGGTGATCTCAGAGTGAAAATAAAGAGATACCCATAAAACTCTTGTTGTATACTACAGTACTCACGAATGCCTAAAAAACAATTTCAGTACTAATAATTTTTAACTCAAGGAGGTTTCTCCAAGGAGGGTGGATGTGAAGAAAAGAGGAAGGAGGAGGGTGGCTATCTTTCATGAAAGAAAAAATAAATTATCTATAAAATTCTTCTTTAAAATGTAACATATATAAATCATATCTTTAGGCGCAGTTTGGTTGTAACTAAAAAGAAGAAAACAAATGAGACTAAAGCATGGATTATGGTACTTCTTTAGTATTAGTGCACATTTAAAATATGAAAATATTTCAGATATTTTTCTATAATAATCCTTAAAAGAAAAAAATTGTGATTTAGCTTAACGTGGTATTTCTAGGTGAAACGAGACATTTGTACTGAAAAAGCATTTCTGATCTTGCGTTTATTCTTTTAAATAGGTGGCAATTGTAGTGTATAAAGTAAAATACATCATTTGTAACAAAATTTTAATCATATTACATGTGGATCTCAAAAATAAATAAATAAATTTTAAAAATTAACTAGTTAATTAATAGAATAATATTTAATACTTTAGCAAAGATTTAACGAATGAAAATGTGAGGTTTAAAAATTTATAAATCAGACCTTTTAGAAAATGTTTAAACAAGGCGAACACCGCACTGGTTTTAATATGCATTTTGGTTATTGTAACCATGGAAGCATTTATCATCTTAGTTTAGTCACTTTAAACAGTGTTTTTGAATTAGCTTTTAAAAATATTAAACAAACCTACCCATATATTCACAAATGACTGACAATACATGTGGATCTCAAATAAATAAATTTTAAAAATTAACTAGTTAATTAATAGAATAATATTTAATACTTGCAAATACAGCAAAGATTTAACGAATGAAAATGTGAGGTTTAAAAATTTATAAATCAGACCTTTTAGAAAATGTTTAAACAAAGCGAACACCGCACTGGTTTTAATATGCATTTTGGTTATTGTAAACATGGAAGCATTTATCATCTTAGTTTAGTCACTTTAAACAGTGTTTTTGAATTAGCTTTTAAAAATATTAAACAAACCTACCCATATATTCACAAATGACTGGCAATCGTGGAAAATTAAGCAGTAAAGAGTTTAAAATAGGCTTTATGGAAAATTCTTAAAACTAAGTTTGCTTATAACTATATGGCTCTGAAAGGATTTCTACTTGAGTTCTAAATCTTCTCAAATTATTAGATGATTGCTTGTAACAATTGTATACAGTAGCACTGATCGTTTACATCTAGTGTAGTTTGATTTCAGTAAGAGTAAAGTTCCGTCGACATTATCAACGTATTATGTGATGATGAACTAACAAACGCACCAAACTCCATGGTAATAAAACCGAGAAATTTGACTCGAGCTGAAGTATAAAATATGTACTCGAGAATGAGGGCACGTTACAATAATGAGAGATGCGAGGATTCTAAAGATTTAATTTAGTTATATATAAAATTTTGTTGGGACTGTTTTTGTTTTGGACGCCTGATAAAACTGGTGTTGGAATTGTATGATTTATGTTAGAGTAATAAAGGTTTTTATGTAAGTCCCATAAATTGCTTTTCCTTTTGTTGAAAGGAAGCTAAAAAAGCCGTACTGGCGCAGCCGACAGGATCAGAACCTAGGAAGTGGAGAAGTTATTTAGTTGTGAGAAGAGCCTTGTCGTTTTTAAATAAGGGAAAGAAGGAAGATTTAATTAAGTTAGCGGAAGAGATCGGTGAAAATCCTTCACCAGGTTTGTTACTACCGGATCTAAAGAAAATGATTACCAGTAGCAATATTTATGAAGAAGATTTAGAATTGGTAAAGGAAATGCTTAGTTCATTTATTGAAGAAAGAAAACAACGGGAACAAAGAGAATTTGAACGGGAACAAAGAGAATTTGAAGAAAGAAGAGAAAGAGAGCAGAGAGAATTTGAGGTAAGAAAATTGGAAATCGAGGCAAATAGTAGAATAGACTTGTCAAAAAACGTTAGAGACGAAAATTTTAGAGACGCTGGGAAAGCTAGGTTAGAATTATTCAAGTACACACCTAAGTTTGACCCGCGCGAATCTGATATTACATGCTATTTAACGATGTTTGAAAATCATGCTAATAGATTGAAAGTAGATAACAAGGAATGGGTCTTGTGTTTATTAAATTTATTACCAACGGAAATTGTTCAGCTGATTAATAGAGAACCGGTAGAGAATGCAGAAAACTATGAGTATATAAAATCGATTTTGTTAAGACGATTTAAATTAAGCCCTGAAAGTTTTAGGAGGAAATTTATGACCCATCAAAAAGTGCCAGAGAAAACGTGGAGAGATTTCTGTTTTGAAATAACTAACTATTTTGAAGAGTGGGTAAAAGGATTAGAAATCGAGGATTATGACGCGTTGAAGAAATTGATTATCGCTGACCAAATCAAGAGGAGAGTTCCACATGAAATACGTGAGCATTTTTTGGACCAGTGGTCTAAGTTGATAATCCCGTCTGAGTTGGCAGATAAACTAGACGAATATGTTAACGTCCATGATTTAGCGAAGAGGTCGTGGGGAGGTGATTCGAAAAATAAAAGTAATGAGAGAACTTATGAGCGTCCAATGGAACAAGGAGCTAGGATGGCGTCGAAGTCTCCGTCTCAAACCATTCCTAAGTGGGTTCAGAAACGTCAAGATGAAACGATGGTTAAACGCAGATTTAACCCCACATGCTTTAGTTGCGGTAAAGAGGGACATATTTCTAAGTTCTGTGGGCAAGGACGACAATTTAAAACTAATATGACGAATACTCAAAACAATACTTTTACTCGACAAATTTCACAACCGAAAATAAACACTGTAAGCGCTGATACAGCCGAGAAAACAGATGTGTTGACAGCAAAGATCTCCGTTCCATTATCTGAATCAAGTAATCACAAAAAATTGGATGACCTAATTGAGGTTTAAATCAAATGTGGAAAATCAATTTTTAATGGTATAGTGGATTCTGGTGCACAGATATCTGTAATTCACGAGGAATTAGTACATGATACGCCTTTTGAAAGAGAAGGACAAATAGAGTTATCGTCAGCGTTTGGCGATAATGAAACAGCTCCACTTCGGACATATGAGATGAAAATCCACGATGGTAAACATGGCGATACAGCAATTATGTGTGCCGTTTCAAAGAAACTTACCAGTGATATGTTAATAAGTCGTTCATCTTTTGAGATGCTAAATGAGAACATTGAACTTTATCATAATAAACATTTATGGCAAGAAACAGTTTCAAATGTGGAAGTAGAAACTGTAGGGAAAGCAGAGGAGGACGTAAATGTACAAATATCTTCGGATTTGAATTCCACTACGTCGAATGTGAATGTCTTGACAGCAAGTGAGTCTGCTAGTAGAAAGCTAGATGCCATTTCAGAGTTGGCGAAACTTCAAGGCGATGCCGAGACACTCAAGAGATGCTTTGATTGGTCGGAAAGGCAAGAAAATTCGTATCTCATTGATCAGGGAATACTACAGCATAAGGATTATGTCTGTGGAGAAGAAATTCAGCAAGTAGTAATTCCAAAAGAAAGAAAGAATTTTATTTTAAGAATGGCACATGAGATTCCCATGGCAGGACATCTAGGGGAAAATAAGACTCTACAAAGAATCAGATATTCATTTTACTGGCCTAATATCAGGCAAGATGTAAAGTTATACTGTCAAAGTTGCAAAGAATGCCAATTGAGGAGAACTAGCACCTATCGTGATCATATTCCCATACAGCCTATCGTTAGGCCTGAAAATCCTTTTGAAGTCTGGAGCGTAGACTGTATAGGACCACTAGAGCCTGCATCGAGGAGAGGACATCGATATATTATTTGTGCCGTGGATTTATGTACTAAGTGGACCGAGGCAATTCCAGTGAAAGAGATTAGTGCCAAGACAACGTGTGACGTTTTAATGAAGATTTTCACCCACACCGGTTTTCCAAAAGTGATATGCACCGACCAGGGTACGAATTTCGCTTCCAAGCTGACTCAATCATTTGAAAATCTATTAGGGGTAGCGCCACGTTTTTCGACACCCGGACATCCGGAAAGTATGGGGGCAGTAGAAAGATGGAATAAAACTCTTAAGGAGATGATGAATAAAAACATACAAGAGTATGGGAGAAACTGGGATATACATATACCATATCTCATGTTCGCGTATCGTGAAGTGCCACACAGCACCACGGGGCTATCACCATTTCAATTGGTTTATGGGCGGTTACCACAAGGACCATTGTCTTTATTGAAAAGTATTTGGACGGGAGAACGAACTATCCCAACGACCGCGTCCAGACCAATCACTAATTATCTTGAAGATTTAGTTGAAAATATACGTAAAGCTAATGAGATCGCTTCCGAAAACACCGAGAAAGCTCAAGGAGAATACGTTTCCAGGTATAATCTCTGTGCGAGAGAAAAACAGTTTGCCATTGGCGACAAAGTGTTGATATTACTCCCATCATCAACTCACAAACTTTTAAGCACTTGGATTGGACCGGCAACGGTAATTCAGATCACCAGACCACATTCGGTAAGAGTTGAATTAGAGGATGGTAGTACTAGAGAGCTACACGTGAATAAAGTACGACCGTATGTGCAGAGGGTAAATCACATTGGTGTTGTTTACGAAATGGATGAAGAATTTGGCGTAATCCATTACGCGCCTACTGATAAAACAAAGAAAGAGGTAGAGGACATCCGAAAACATTTGGAGAAAACTAGAAATCATAATTTAACTGAAGAGCAAACCCAAGAGTTATTTGATGTACTGAAGATATATATGGACATTTTTAGTTCAAAGCCAGGACATGCCAAAGTCGACGGGCATTATGTTAAAGTTACGGAGAATTGCACGCCAAAGAGACTCAAACCGTATCGAATACCCATCAGTTTACAAAAAGAAGTTGATCGCCAAATCGAGGAGCTAATTGAAATGGACCTCATTGAACCAAGCGATAGCGAATGGGCACATCCTGTTGTTTTTGTTGCCAAAAAGGATGGAAGCGTGAGGTTTTGTATTGATTTTAGACTATTGAATAGTTTCACGGTGCCTGATTCATATCCCATGAAAATCGCCATGGATTTAATATTCAGAGTAGGACAAGCTGCATTTAAAACCGTCATAAACTTAACGAAGGGATACTGGCAGATTCCCATGCATGAAGAATCCAAGCATTTCACCGCCTTCGTAACACATTCGGGGCATTATCAATAGAAAGTCTTACCTTTTGGGATGAAGAACGCCGGAGGGACATTCCAGAAATCAATGGATAAAGCATTATTCGTTCACGTGATTATTGCTGCGCATACATTGACGACGTAGTCATTTTCTCTAACAGTTGGGAAGAACATTTAAAGCATATAAGCCAAGTCTTTAAAACATTGAGGGAAGTAGGAATTACTGTGAATCTTGGAAAATGCGAGTTCGGGAGAACGCAGGTAAAATTTTTGGGCCATATTGTATGTTCCGGTCAGCATACACCGGATCCGGAGAAGATTGAACCTGTAACGAGGATATCAAGGCCTACTACCAAGAAAGAGCTAAGAAGCTTAATAGGTCTAGCAAGTTATTATAGGAGTTACATACCACAATTCGCGCAAATAATTTTGCCACTAACAAATCTAACCAAGAAGAAAGTACCGATTACTATACCTTGGGGCTCCGCTGAGGACCAAGCGTTTACTCGATTGAAAGAGGAATTGATGAAGATACCTATCTCACACACCCCAGATCTTGACAAGCCGTTTCAGTTGTACAGTGACGCATCGGCTACAGCTATTGGCGCGTGTCTCGCACAAATGGACGCCAAGGGAGAGGAAGTCCCTATTGCTTTTTTCAGCAAGAAACTAAACCCCAGCCAAATGATATGGTCTACGATTGAGAGAGAAGCATATGGAGTTTTAGAAGCACTAAAAAATTTTGATACTTGGATATTTGGCGCGGAAATCCAGATCGTATCAGATCATAACCCTTTAACATATTTGGCAGATGGTCTTCCACACAGCGCCAAATTAACAAGGTGGGCTTTAGCGTTGCAGCGATACAATTTGAAAATTACTTATCGAAGGGGCGTTCAACATGGAAATGCTGATGCATTATCCAGGCTCAAGTTAGATCCTTCTTAATAAAGTGGGATCAGGTTTATGTATTTTTATATTGAATCGGGTTATTCTAAATTGAATTATTACAGTGTCTTATGAGGATATAATTATTTATTTTTCGAACCTGTTTTAAAAAAAAAATTATTAATAATACATTGATCCGGATAATCTGGTACATGTCCATAAAAATCGTAAACAAAGATTTTTTTTCAGCAGCATCGTCACTCCTGTGATGATGAACTAACAAACGCACCAAACTCCATGGTAATAAAACCGAGAAATTTGACTCGAGCTGAAGTATAAAATATGTACTCGAGAATGAGGGCACGTTACAATAATGAGAGGTTCGAGGATTCTAAAGATTTAATTTAGTTATATATAAAATTTTGTTGGGACTGTTTTTGTTTTGGACGCCTGATAAAACTGGCGTTGGAATTGTATGATTTATGTTAGAGTAATAAAGGTTTTTATGTAAGTCCCATAAATTGCTTTGCCTTTTGTTGAAAGGAAGCTAAAAAACCCGTACTGTAAGTTTGCATTTTTTCTTGCACATGCTGAGATAACTCGAAGAATAATATGAATCTTTGGGGAAAAAAATATTTATTTTCAATTCGCATGTTACAAAGCAATTATTTAAACCTTAATACAATTTTTACATCATAATATTTCATATTTTTTTTAGACTTTCAATTAATTATAATTAATGCATGAAAGTTGTTATTTACGTTACGAAATTATATATATATACAATATAGTTTTGAGCCAAGCAAAAATTCCCAAAATTATAGAGTGTGCCCGCTAAAGTACGTTGTCACACCAATAATTTCTGAACGGCAAGAGCTATAATCATAAAAGTAGGGTCTGGGTATAGTGCACACTTTTTTTCCCATCTAAAGGAATTTTTATGACTCTATAAATAGTTTTTCATATTTAAAAAATTACAAAAGTTTCAGTGTTTCATTGTACCCCGTATACCGGGTATAATGAAACACATAATAATATTTGACCAAAACTCAAATAATGAGTCAAAATTCGAATTTAAGCATATCTGTTTTATATAAATTTATAATAAGCTTAATTAAAACATAAATAAGAAATTTAAATGGGAAAAAACCAAATTTAATCAAATTGTTGTAGCTTTAGATGAAAACATAATATTTTATTAGAGACTAGTCATTAGTTTTTCATTTTATACTAAATTTACTTAAATAAAATTCGAAAATTAACATTTCTGCTTCCCTTGATGTACTACCTGAAGGAACAGAAGATACTAGTTTCGATACAATAATTTTTTTTTCAAAATTATATATTTCCGAAGAACGCACAAATTTGAAGCTTGGACTCAGTCATTTTAGGTACAGAACTTCCCATTCCTTTTGATTTAAGTTTACTATATCCCCAACAAAGTGCATTTCTTTAAGTTGATTAAAATATAATCATTTAGAGCGAAACTGATTGTGCCATACATGTTGTGTAAGAATAACTCATAATCTGTACGGTTGTAGTTGAAAGACAATCAGGATTGTCACCATCTTCAGATTCTGAAGAAGGTAATGTACGATTTAAAAACAATTCTTTGTTAACTGTATGTGCTCTATGGAGATCTCAATCTAAATATTTAATAGTATCATCTTTATTTTAAGTGAATTCATTCACCCGGGGTATAATGAAATATGTTTCGTTGCGTTCCATCTACAAGTGTTTCATTGTGCCCCATAATAAATAAATTTTTACAAATTTCTAAAACTTATTTTTTTAAATTATGGCTTTAAAGTATAAAGACCACGCCTTAGTGATCATAATATTTGAAAAATAAATAATTATGCATATGAAAACAAGGAGGCAAAACAAAATTACTTTTAGTAACGAAATTTACTTTCAATGGGGAAAATCCAGTAATTTTCTGTATATCTTAGTGTAAAAAAGCGATCGTCTCCAGATCATATCAGTAACCGGAACTTATATTATTATAATATATGTGAGTTTTAACTTTCTGTGACAAATCCTATTGATTTTAGATAGCATTTTTCATTTTACTCCAGCTTCCCCTATAGTGTGAAAAACGTTTAACACGAAACTGCAGAAATGGAAATATTTTTTCGTATTAAAAGAATGTTGTGCTAAAAGATTCGTATATAACTGCACTGTATTTTGTCCCGACCAGTATATATCATTTCGTGTTAATCGACTTTTCAATATTAAATAAATAAATACATATGTTGATAATCGTGATCAGATTATTAAAAATTCTAGATGAAACTGTTTGAATATCATTAGCATATAATAAAAAATATCATTAATTGATCATTATTATTTATAGAAGTTTCTTAATAATCGATAAATATATTCTTATTTTATTCCTTCATGTAAAAAGTGTTTAATTAATAAAATTTTTGCAATTAAATTTTTATCAAAATTCTTCCTGTCCTATGAACATTAATTTTCTATCTTGAATTTTCTTATTTTTTATGAATAAAGTACGTGTTAATTGCACAAATACTGCAGATAAATTAACAATACTTTAAATTTCTGTTCTGTTATTCAAGGTATATTTATACGAATATTTCGAGCATTTCAGAGACAAGTATTAAAAATTAACTTCAGAGTTTCTGAAAAAAGATATTATTTTTTTCTAAAAATTCAACTTAAGACGAGCATAAGACACTATATAAATACGTAGAAAATTCTTTTCTTTTCTGACATGATGTTTTCCGACAGTACATGAATTTCAAGATTGACTCACAGAATTCCTTATCACAAGCTTCCATTTGCTTAAGTTTAGCCAATTGTTCGAAAACAGCTAGGTCAATAGAAGGTCTGATATCAACAATATTAGATGGCGTGTTAGGGGTATGAATGGGATTTCCCAAAGAACTAGATGACATAGACGTCGACGGAATATTTTTAATTTTAGGATTTAACATTTGCTGAAGATATCTTAGAATGTGGCTCTTCATTTGGTGAACTGGATCTGAGAGTTGAGACTGCGTTGATTTTTGTACGTGTATTTGTATGTTGGCTGGAACATTTGTAATTTGTGAGAAAACTTTTGCTTGAGGCTGTATGGAAATCAATGGAGTCTGAGAGCTCAGAGGAGTTTCAGAATGTGTTTGAGTCACAGGCTTCTGAAGCGCTGACGAATTTGTACGCATTAGAGATCGATCAAAATTAGATGAGGTATGACTCTGAGAATTATTATTAGGAACCTTAAAGGTTTGATTTTTAACGTTAATAATTGTCTGAGGCTGTACAGAATTCTTATGAGTTTGTGTTTGTTCAAAAGTTGTGTAATTTGGTGACTTTGTGTGATTTGGGGATGTTCGATGATTTGAATTGTTTCCAAAGTTAGGAGATGGCTCTAAATTTGTAAAAGGTTTATGTTGTAATTGTATAGCACCTAGAAGACTTTGAGACTGTGGTTTATTCGGTGACACTTCATCTGAAGAATAATCGGATTCTGTTGAGGAGGATTTGTTTGCGTGAGACAGCGTTCTGTTCTGTGACATTTCATCTTGAGAGGATGTAAGTTTGGTTAAAGAAGGATTATTTATCATGTGAATATTACTCGTTGAACTATTGGTTTCTGAATGAGAAAGAGAAAATTCTTCTTGTAGGGTGTATCGATTTTTATGAATGTTAGAAATGGATTTTTGAGAAATATCTGTTTCCTTTGCAGAACTTGAAAGAGTACCGTTGGGTAAAATACTGCTAACTTCTCTGTTCTCTGGCACAGTATGTGAAACTTCTTTACTGCATAATTTAAATGGTTTAGAAATGTTTAGTAACATATAGTTCGATGTAACTTCTGTAGAATTATTTAATGGTTGATTAACGTATGTAACAGGTTTAGTAAAATTTAAAGATTGATTTTTCTGAGATAAATTCTTTTTGGGAAAATTTTCTAATTCATTTTTCAAACGATTTTTTGAAACATTATTTTCTTGATAATATGTTACACCAGTGTCATTTTTCGAAGAATTTCTTGCTAAAAAATGTTGTCGTTGCTCTTTTTCAGGAGTCCATTTCATGTATTCATTTTCTGTATTATGGTTCAGATCATCGTTGTCATTTTCCCCAGCACGTACTTCTTTGTTACTTCCTGAAAAATCTCCTATTTCTGTTTTGTCTCCCCGGCTGTCATTTTCAAATTTCACGTTTGAGTTATTGAATTTTGTATTTGCATAAGTTGCAGTGTGATCGGTTTTCTCTAACGAAGTTTCATCATCGTTTTCGGAAGTTTCATCCTCGAAGTAAACTTCGTAGTCTTCTTCGTAATCATCTGTTAAAGTGGTGGCAGGTGTTCCATGCGAGCCAGTTTCGTTTTCAAACTGGATATTTTTAGGATCAGCGTGACAGTCTATTGTAGCTTTGATGATATCTGATGCTTTTTCTGCCACCATAATTGTGGGTAAGTACGTGCCTCCAGATGGTACGGTTGGCATAACCGATGCGTCGACAACTCTCAAACCATCAATTGTTAGAACTCTTAAAAAAGAAGACATAAATAAAATAACAATACAGCTAAAATACAGATAAAATAGAGAAACAATGAAATTTATTAGTTACTTTTTTTAATTTAAAAGCTAAAATGACTTTATTTGCCTCATAAATAAACAAAATAAAACGTGAGCTTAAAAATAAATTTTTATTTGATGTTTCTAAACAAATAAACTTTTCTTTAAAACTATTTCTTCCCAAAATAAGTTTTGCTTGAACAACTTTTTGACGAATACTACAGGAACCTCTTATTGTGTTAAAAATAGTTTTAACTTATCAATGACCTTTTAAATTTCTTAGCTTTCATTGTAAACCAAGAAAATCTCAAATTTGAGGTATATGAAAACCAATAAACATAATAAGCAAATGAAAGATGTGGTGGTTTATATTGAAAATTTGAAAGCAAAACATAAATACGTAATTTCATTTCAAGAAGTTTGAATTGCTCTTTTAGAAAGTAATGCAACATTTGAACAGATTTCATAGGCTTCAATTTAAGGAAATGATTCGAAAAAATTCTTTATGTCTCGTCTAGAACTGTAATATACATTCTTTTAAATGGCAAATCTGTGAGATTTACGAAGTATTCATAAGTTGCATAGACACTAGCCATACAATACTATTTCAGTGCTGAAGATATTTTGCTGAATGCTTCATCCGACTTATAAGATTATTGCTCATAAAAGTGAGTAATACAGCTTTTAAAGAAATATTTTCATGTTTTTCGAGGCTCTGTAGCAATTTGATTGTTTCTAAAACTGCTCAAGATTCATGTGATAAGAACAGTATTTTCAAGAATGGCTTTAAAACACGCAGAAAATAGGAAACACCGAGCCTAGAAGTACACACATTAAACGGCTCAGAAGACATTCCTCAGAAGTAAAATGGCGCTAAAGCATCCAATCTCTATCAAATTATTAAATAATTTGTGAGAAGCAAGATGATGAAAGTTTGTACTGTGATAAAGTGGATATTGATTCATTGCAAAATAGTTTTGTTTAAGGGAATCACTTTCCACTTACAAGAATTGAATATACTCACATTCTAGTGGTGCTTTAGATTTCATTTCGTTCTTTAGGAGTGGTTAGCCCCTTTCTTCAATTTATAATGTAATCGAAAGTAGCTTTATTTTACAAGAAGATAGATTGGGAAGGTGGAATAAAACCTAAAAATTTGCCTTCAAATTGCAGCATATTTTTCAAAATTTTTTAGGAGGGTGTATATATACTACTCAATTTTTTAACCCTATGGTGCGCAGCCATTTCCCAATGTCGAAAAAGTGCGGCGCACAGCCAACTGTGTCAAAAATTTTCTCTAGCTCTGTGGCACGCACTGGGTAATTCCATCGACCGCCACCTTGTTGGTAGGTAAATCGAACGATGGCAACGGCTGCACTTTTTCGACATCGGGCAGTCTATCAAGATGTCCTCTTTAAGTATTTAATTGAAATGATATGTATTCTTCGTGAATCAAAACAGCCAGAATGTCATAATTGTGTCCTCACAGAGAGGACACTACGCGTTAACCCTTTAACGCGCAGTGTTCCCGCTCTGGGAACACCAAACTCTGACGTTTTGACTGTTGCCAATCACGAACAATAGATTGGATGTCTATAAAAATAGTTGCGGTTGGCATAGCTCCACGGGAATCCTTTACTTTTTAGCACGTCATTTTCCGTAAAAAAAAAATGTCACGATTCTATTTAACAGCACTGACATCTGCTGAAAAAATGAAAGAATGCGAGAATAGCTGGATATATTGCCCAATGCTGAAAAAAAGGCAGCCGTTGCCATCGCTCGAGTTAAATACCAGCAAGATGGCGGACGATCGAAACGTTCATCGCTTGCCACAGATCTAGAGACCCTTTTTTGACGACAGCTGGCTGTGCTCACAGCCAGCTGTCGTTAAAAAAGGGTCTCTAGATCTGTGGCACGCGATGAACGTTTCGATCGTCCGCCATCTTGCCCATCTTGCTGGTAGTTAAGTCGAGCGATGGCAACGGCTGCCCTGTTTTCGGCATTGGGAAAAGGTTGCGCCTCAAAGGGTTAAAGGGTTAAAGAGAAAGTTTGCTTTTATTCGTAAGTATTTCTCACCTTAACTGAGGATCTACAACTGTCCTCGTGTCATTTGGATCTCCCATCCTAGCCGTTCCCACCTGGTGGTTGAAGGCGATAACCATGCTCCGTACTTGGCATTCGAAGTATAAATCCTCGTCACCAGCATGCTTTTCGCAGCCTGGGTATAATGTCTTCAAAAATGAAGATCCCACAGATCGCATTTGTGGATGCGTACCAAACCGCATGCAATTTTTCAAACCTAGAGACATTTTTTTAAAAATCATGATTTCAGAAAATAAATATTAGTGCATTTTTAATACAGACATTGTTGAAAATCATTGAATTTGCAAGAATAAATACTTTTTAAAATATTTTATCGCCTATAAGGAATAACAATAAAAACACTGAAAATAACACGAAGTATGTGTAAAACATACTTGGATGACAATAACTCCTAATAGACTCCTAAGCATATTGGTTTTCAATTTTCTGAAAAATAGTACGGTTCACGTCATAGGAAAACTGCATGGGACCACTTTGAAATGTACGTGGATAGATTAGTTGAAATTGCCCAAATTGGTTAACCCGTTCCCGAGAAATCAGTGAACACACCTTTAAAAAAATGTACGCTAATTTCTACTATGGTTGGTATTGGTGGTATAAGTTTTGTAGTTTGGGCTCATCATATATGTTCTGTTTGGATAAATGTAGATTCTCATGCTTATTTTACTGCTGCTACTATAATTATTGCTTGTGAGCTGTATGAGGGAGTTGTCGGAGGACGATAAAGAGAAACGTTGCCTCGGCCGCTCACATGACGTATAGTGTACAAAAGGTATTTGAGAAAAACTGACGGACAACTGGAATACACAAAAAAGCTGCACTTTATTGTAGGTATCTTCACAAAACAGTTATTAAAGAAACAAGTTCAATTACGCACCGCACATTGCTTCATAAAAAAGAACACCAGGAACATATCTAATTGTTCCGTCCACACGGCATGCCGGAGTTCCATAAAAAAAATGAACACAACCTCCTCTGACGGAGAGCAATCGAGAAGTCTTGTCAAATCTTCCTACAAAACTGCCAGCTCTCTACAGGTTGGCGAGTAAAATATGAGCACTCATAAGCCACTGCCCCACGTGACAACCACCGTCCGGTAGGCGTAAACAATATAAAAATTTGAAACAAACGGATTAAATGATTGATGCCAAGACAGAAGTGCCAGAATTTGGCGGATGCCAATACGTAAGGCTACAACCCCGTGAGAAAACACCGACGGAAGACCGGGAGACGCTATGAACTAACACAGCATATGCTAAAGCGAAATTAATTTAGAAGGGAAACCCCGAAAAATCCCAGACATAGCGTCGCGCAAAAGGAAAGAATATTTTATCGAGCCGAAAAAACAAAGTGGAGAGAGATTAATACGGAAAACGAAATTTTGATTTAGAAAGACGAAACATAGGAACATTATTTTAAGACGCGAAAAATATGTGAACTTCGTCACAAGCTGAATTCCACAATGACCGTTTTACAGTCATTCTCTTGTTCATAGCGGACTGAAATACTAGATTAATACGTATTAAAATGTAGTTCATAGTAACTGTTAAAATGGATCATGCCTAACCTTTCCTGTAGAATACACTGTATTAAATATCTGTAATTTTACAACACAATGTGCTGCATCTAATTTACAACACGTGCAGCAAAATCAAATTCAAGCACTCGCGCTTGGTTTTTTAAACTTAGGGTGGCACTTCTGGTGGTCACATGACATTCATAGCGAATCAGAATATCGTGCCATTATCAGTGAGCTAAGCTAGGACTCCAGGCAAGAATATGTGAGTTGAGTGAGGGTTTGGTTGCCATGCCCATGTTTTTGTAATCTGGTATATGTAAACCGACGTGTTGTTTAACCGACTCTTGTTATACTTCAACGGCTGTTAAAGATTTCAATAAAATTGATTATGGGAGGGCGGTTGTGTTCAGACGTTAATTGTTGAAGTCGTTCCAGATTTGAAAGGCAAATGCGTAAATTTCCAAGAGATATTGAACGAAGAAAACAGTGTGGATAGTGAATTGCCGATGTGTTACAATGGAATCCGGTTACGGAAGTTGGACTTTGCAGTGTAAGTAATTCTATCATAATATTTATTTGGTTGAAATTATGATATGTAGTAAAAAGTTTAGGTTCCAGATAATCGTATAATGTTGTAATTTAGTCTTCCAAAGCTTCTAATAACGTATAAAGTATGTGTTTATTGTACGATGTTTGGATATTGGCGGTGTTCTAAACGGTGCCAAACCGAGTTCCGGTGTGCATTTGTTTAGTAAACAAGACTGCTGAACTGAAAAATTTCTGCAAGGTTATTACGCGTTAATGATAGTAAACTATCAAATTGTATTAATTAAATAATAATATAACTTATATACTGCTTTTATTTTTATTTAAAAAAATCTTTTTAAAGTGCTGTTTCTTCATTTTATAAAACCAAGTTCGTATACATATACATATTTATAAATATTATTTCTTCGTTTCAATGAGCTAATGGAACATCGATTCGAATATAATTATTTTGAAACATTAACGTCTTGTAGACAAGAGTTATTGTATTAAAAACTTTTCATCTTAAAGAATATGTAAATAAATATAAAAATATATAGTTATAAAATTTCTGTAGTCTCTTTTACTTGCTTCATTATTCTATTAATATATTTTAATGCCAATATTGGTAAAATGTATTTCCAGAAAAATATTGTTTTAAATTCTGCATTAAGTTTGTCTAACTCAAAAAAAAGTTTAAATTTATTTCGTATTTAAATTGAATCTGACCGCCACATTAAAATTTTTGAAGGTATTGAAAATTTTAATGTGCCGGTCAGCGAAGGTTTTGAAATTTGTAATCTGCTGGTCCATATTTGTAAAATGCTGAGAAACACTGCTTGCTCTATACAGTATACTACTATTAAGTTATATTTTATATAAAATGGATTTTAAATGTCAAAATATCAGGAGTATTCACTGTTATTTTAATATTTTAGTATGAAGTATCAGGTTTTTGAAAGCATTCTTTTGATTTAATTCATTTTTAATTTTTTTTATTTATAATACTACTTAAGTTTTAATCCCATTAAACCAATATTGGTAAAATGTAGTTCCAGAAAAATAGTACTGTTTTAAATTCTACATTAGTTTATGTCCAACTCGAGCTTAAATTTATCTTGTTTTATCACATTTTTAAATTGTTTTTCAAAACTGATGTATATTTATTTATTTTCAATAATTAAATTTCCCCCTATACATTTAGCAAAGAAAAAAAAAAGTTGAAGTAATTGCTATGCGTATTTATATATAAACTATATATATTGGTGTACTGTTCTCCCTCAGTAATTTTTAAATTCCAAAATATTAAGTGCTCATTGTAATTACATTAAACTAATTCAGAACTGAGAACCAGTCTTTGGAATCTTTCTTCTTTCATAGTAATACATTTATGAATTATTTATACAGAATATTTTTAAAAATGTTGTTTATATGGAGACTTTTAAGAAAAAAATATTTTTTATTAAAACATGTACATATTAAATAAATCACATAGTTTATGTCCAACTCCAAAAATAGTTTAAATTTATCTTGTTTTATCTCATTTTTAAATTGCTTTTCAAAACTGAAGTATATTATTTATTTTCAATAATTATTATTCATGCGTTATTTTTAAATTGCAAAATATTAAGTGTTTATTTTATTACATTAAACTATTTCAGAACTAAGAAACATTCTTTGGAATAATCCTTCTTTCATAGTATTACATTTATGAATTATTTATACAGAATCAATGGCGCACCTAGGATTTTACTTTGGTAGAGGGGGGGGGGGGAGGGCTACAAATACTGATGAACTCGGTTATAGTGATCTCGATTGTAGTTATAACTCTTTTATCACGTCAAAATATTCAGTATCACTTGCCCATGGAACCCAATCCCACTATCAATTTAACTCGTTATAGAGTAATAAAAAATTATCTGATCTATTCAGTGACATTAACCGAGTTTAAATGTATTTCATACACTAACTGTAAGTATTTATATAAAAATCAATTTTTTTCCCTAAAAGATATTTTAGAAATAATTCGAAGACGATTTTTTAAAAATAAAATATTTTAACTCATTAATGACAACTTTTAATTTTTAAAGTTTTTTGACATCTAACTCTCCAACTTTAGGGGGGAAGGGGGTTCTGCCCCCATAGCCCCCCTCCGTGGGTGCGTCCATGTACAATTTTTTTTCTTTTTAAATGTTTACAGGGACTTTTAAGAAAGAAATATTATATTTCGTTAAAATATGTATTTAAATGTAATTAAAGTAAATATGATATAGGTAAGTAATTTTTTAAAATAAAATTATGCAAAAACAGTTTAAGTAATAATCTTGAAACTGAATTGTTTGATTTGTACAGATTTATATGAATATATTTATAATATTGAATTTTAACATTACAACCTTTATTTTAAAGATGTTGAAAATTTCTGATTAATTTAAAAGAGGATATTAATCAAACCATGGAAAAAACACTACATTTAATTTAATATTAGCACAATTCTCAATCGGCGGCTTCTACAGAACTAAAATGGAGTTATTTAAGTTGGAATAGTCAAATGAACAGTCAAATCCATTTTTGACACGATAAAAGATCCAATAGAAATGTGGGTAAAATTGACAGAGACTGTTTCAGCCCCATGTAAACAAGGTGGCAGTCGCTGGAAGTTGGTGGTCGCCAAGCCTCCCCCCCCCCCCAATATTTAGATTCTATTTGCACCCCTGTGCTAATATATGTATATAAATATAAACCTGTAATTAAAAAATAATGATTCATGTTATAACAGTTATTACTCGTATGTGAATATACAAAAATATTTTATATTGTTACTTTTATGTCAAATAATAAATAACTGTGCGTGTGTGAGCGAGAGAGTGTAATATTTCTATATAATGCAATGAATTGTTGAAACTATACAAAAACTTATAATTTCATAAAAATTACATTCATAGGCACTTCAACTTATGCGGCCTCCTTTATTACTGCTCAATTTACATATGACCTCTAGGTGTGTAGTCTAGAATGTGTCGGGATATTCAAGAGATGAGCGACTTCAGTTCGTAACCTCCTAAAGGAAGCACTGAGAGCCAGGAAGCAGTATTGCTTAAGGAGCCGAACCAATTGCCTCTGGAACTCATCAACTGCTTCAAATTCAGGTATGAAATTTCGCTGTGAGGCTTGCATATTTAAAGAAGAGACCATATTTATTATTAACCCCCCCCCTTTTTTTAACCTTAAGAATCTGATGAGTGTTAATGCATGGTAATGCATGTATATTTCATATGTTGAATTTTTTAATAATTTATTTATTGTTTTACATCAAATTAAATTTCATTAAAATCTTTTAAAAGAGGATTTGATTACAGTGGTATTATTGTGGTTTACAAAATACTTCAATACACATAGATGCTGGGACAAGATACAGAAATCAAATTAACATTACAGATTTCTTTAAGCAATTAATGTTAAAAGAAAATTTTCTAGTTTAATGTTATGCATCTTGAAAATGTAACTAAATTGTATGTTTTTGTACTGATGTTGATTGTTTTTCTTTTGGAAAGGGTTTTCGAATTGATTGTGTTCTTTTATTGGCCGTGCAAGCATTCTCAGTGATTAACATAATAGATAATCGTTAGTTTCTCTGTATAATAATGTCATTGTATAATAATAAGACACTAACAGTTTTTCTTTCAGAAATAAAATTTTAAGAACATGCTTATTATTTATAAACAAAAACACTTTATATTTAATATACTTCCTTTTCAATAATTAAAGATTTTTAATTGAAATAATTGAAACTTAAAATGTTCTTCAGTAAAGAATAATATTCACAATGATTGATTTAAATAATTACTGTGTCAGAAAAATACATTTTAAATGTTTTAGAAGTGACATCAAGTTTAAAAAAGAAAGAAAAAAAGGGAAGGAAATAAATTTTATATATGTATGTATATGCATACAAGGTAAATGATTGACGTATGATTTAAAAAAGTCACTGCAAAGAAAGAAAAGGGGAAGCAGCTTTGACCACCACTGTTGTCAATCTAGAGTGTGGAAAATAAGTTATGGAATACTGGGTTGGGTGAGCAATGCGTGTGTGCCTTAAAAGCGAACTAAAGGAAAGGCAGTCTTGTGCTTTCAGTGTTATAAATATAATTTGTGACTGTACCTAAAACAAAGAATATTTTAAAGTAACCTCCCAAAGACTTTTCAAGCATTAAAAGAAAGGATTCAGCATGCTGTGTCCACAATAACGCTAAAAATACTGTGCACTTTATAGGCAGCTTTGCAATGAGTCTGCAAGAATGTGTGTGGGAAAATAGAGGACTTTTTGGAAATTATTTTCCAAAAATGAACGATTCTGCACCTACACAATATCTCCATTCATGTAGATTACGCTGCTTATCACTAAATTTTACAAAAGATGATTTTTAGAATGTTATTAGTTTTAAAAAATTATTTCATCCCATTGGCTCACCTTGTATATACAGTGGAACATCAAAAATCCACCAAATATTACAGATGTATTTTCGCAGTTTAATGCCTTTATGTTGAGGAATCTCAACATAGTACATATTTGATGCATTCTTTTAAAAAAGAAACCAGCATAACACCTGATTTTTGCATGACGTTATATATTGTTATTTTGTATTTAATAATGATAAAATTTTCATAGTTTAACATTTTTAAATATTTTATTTGGATAAAGATTTTCAAAAGTATCGATAAGTGTTTATATTAATAAATTTCAGCTAACCCATTTATGCCTAGTGTCCCTTTTTTGGGACGGCATTTTCGCTATCAGTCAAAAACGTTATTAATTTTCCCTAGCCTTTATTCACGAGTCTTGAACCTCAATTTCACAAAATATTTTAACATGACCTAGTAGGCTGTTGACATTTCAATTATTATGCATAATGATTTTAAAAGAAATCATCCCTTGTTCAAGAAGTATACATCAGAAATTTATCTATTATTGCTGGTATTAGCAAAAATCGAAGAAAGTCGCAAAAATATCAGGGCACAAATGGGTTAATGAAATCAGTTGAAATATTGAAATAGTAGCCAAAAAAGAAAAGAATGGCACATTTTTGGGGATTTATTTATTTGCTGATCTGATGACGTGTTTTTGTTTTATCCTAGGCATCTGAAAAATATTCCTTTATTAATGAAAGTTTGATCAAAGAGAAGACTGAATAAGTTATGTTGTATGTGGCGTAAAATAGAGATGAAATATAAAAACCTATGTAGCTTTATATACTGTATATGGAAAGTCAATAAAATTTCTAATGTTTTAAATTTCATTTGTTATTTTATGCTTTTTTTCAGTTTATTTAAAAGCTAACATTTTATTAAATCAAAAATAATTAAGAACTTTGTAAAATAATACACATAAAAGGGTATTTATCCAGGACAATCCCTTTGGTTGGTACAAAAATGTGTACTTTTCTACAGCATCAAGAAAGTCAACCCCAGTCAGAAAGTAGTAATAGCCTTTTACTTGTGCAGATGTCTGACTTTTTGTAACTGAAGAAGAGTGGACTTTTTTTGTATTACTCAAAATGATAGACCTCAGTTTGTATCTTTTATGAGTCATTTTACAAAGTTTTTAATTACTTTTACCTTTTCACCACCAGATTTTTGTTGAGTACTTTTGTTATTTTATTAAATTACTTTAGTTGTGATTGTTTTGAATATATTAATCTATATTTAATTTAAAAAAATCTTATCGTAGGCAATTTTAATAAATATGACTTTTAATTTGAAACTACCAAAATTATTCTAGATAAATAATTTCAATGCAATTTTAAATTAACTACTAATTCATAAAATGATAAGTTTTATTCATCTATTAAACTATAAATTAAAAGCATTATACTGACTTTTTCAAAGAACAGCATGAAATTTTTTTCTGCCATATCTTTATATCTTTACTTTAGAACTTAACTGCCTGCATTTGTTCCAAGAAAGTAAAATAAAAAATAAATAGCACATTAAATCATTGTATATTACCATTATGCTTAATTTAGCTTTACAACAAGTATTCTTTAAATATCTGGATTTGTGGAAGAACATATTAATAAGAGAAAGTATGTATAAATGTAGCTGAGTGACATAGTAAAAAAACAAAACACTGAAGTAACTTAACTCTAGAAATACAACGGGCCTGCCTTTTACGGGTATGTATAAAACAACTCCATACAAACAAATTTTTGAAAAAATCTGTTTCCATGATCTTAACTTATAATTTGGCCCTATGAATAAGAGGAACCTTAGTCCCTTTACAAGTCAAGAATTATTAATCCCCCCCCCTTTTCAAGCTTGGATGTAAGTTTGCTTACTTAGTTATTAAAATAAATTAATTTCAAAGCTATGTTCACGAGACTTTAATTTAACGTTTTTGTTAAAAATATTGCCATATTTAATTATCAAGCTATTACACACTCACAAAAGTTCTTTTTTAAAGTTATAGTCTCCTATAGCTATGCATCACTATAACATTAACATATTAGGCATAGAGGTGACTGTGAGTTTGAAAATATTTTATTTTAATAGCAAATGGTCTCAGTTTCAAGAATGAAAATCTCATTCCGAAATTTTGCAATGCTTTTGGTTAAATTCACATTTTGTAATTTGACATTAGTGCTGTTTCAAAAAGTTTCAACAACAAAAATATTTATTGCAGATCTTTTTGGCTTTTTAAAGGAGCAAGATTTTTCTACATATTTTAAATGGTCGTGCAAAATTTCTAACTACTTCAGAGTTAGAGAAAAAAGTTTTCATTTAAAAACAGTGTAAGTTTAGTACTGCGCAAATCGGGGTAAATTTGTTTGAAAATTAATTGTAAATGTGTAGGATAAAAGAAAATTATTTAAAAACCGTGTAAACACGAAACCGTATAAATTGAGTACCGGGCATACCGAAGAATAGCCATAAATTTGTTTTAAATGTAATTGTACATTGTAGGATCCAATAAATAAAATTTAAAATAAAAACCCTCTAAAATAAGTTTTCATTTAAAAACAGTGTAAATTGAATACCGTGCTAATCGAGGGATAAGTGTAAATTTGTTTAAAAATTAATTGCAAATATTAGGATTTAACAAAACTGAAAAAAAAAATTCATTCCAAAACCCGTATAAACACGAAACCGTGTAAATTGAGTACTGTGCATATGAAAGGATAGCTGTAAATTTGTTTGAAATGTAATGTTAAATTGTATAGGACCCAATAAATAAAATAATAAAAAACTCTAAAATAAGTTCTCATTTAAAAACAGTGTAAACTGAGTACCGTGCAAATCGAGGGATGGGAGTAAATTTGTCACAAAATTAATTGTAAACTGGAGGATAAGGAAAAAAAACCATTTAAAAAATCATTTTGATACCATATAAAAGTGAAACCGTGTAAAACTGAGTACCGTGCATATTGAAGGATAGTTCTGTAAATTTCTTTGATATGTAATTGTAAATTGTAGAATCCAATAAATAAAATTTAAAAAACCTGTAAAATAAGTTTTCATTTAAAAACAGTGTAAATTGAGTACCGTGCAAATCGAGGGATATGTGTAAATTTGTTTGAAAATTACTTGTAAATGTGTAGGATTTAAAAAAAACATGTAAAACCGTGTAAACGCGAAACCGTGTAAATTGAGTAAAGTGAATATAGAAGATAGCTGTAAATTTGATTGAAATGTAATTGTAAATTGTAGGATCCCATAAATAATATTAAAAAAACTAAAGTTTTCTTTTGAAAACCGCGTAAATTGAGTACCGAGCAAATAGAGGGATAGCTGTAAATTTGTTTGAAAAGTAATTGTAAATGTGTATGATGTACACACACAATAAAATAAAATAAAAAAGTTTTCATTTAAAAACGTGTAAATTGAGTGCCGTGCAAATCGAGGGACAGGTATAAATTTTTGCTCGAAACGTAATTATAAATGCATGTGTACAGAAAAATTGCATCAGGCTAAAACTTACACAGAAGAGCAGTACAATTCCATGAAAGTACTTGAAAGTTCAAGAACTGTGAAAACACGTTACAGTGCTTGAAAATTCAAGTGCTGTAAAAATACACAACAGTGCTTGAAAAATCAGGCGCTGTAATTTTATAGCATGGTATTGTAAATTTACATAAGTGCTCGAAAAATGAGGTGCTTTAATTTTACAACACAGTGTTGTAAATTCACATAGATGCTTGAAAAATGAAGTGTTGTAATTTTACAACACAGTGTTGTGAATTTACATAGGTACTTGAAAATGATGTGCTGTAATTTTACAACACGGTGCTGTAAATTTACAGCACATGTGCTGTTGTGCCACCGTGCCATCGTGCCAACTATTTACAACACGGTGTTGTAAATTTACAACACAGTGCTTGAAAAATCAAAGTGCTTGAAATTTACAGCACAGGTGTTGGCGTTATGATTACCAGCACACTGTGCTGTAATTTAGCATGGTTTTTTCTTATAGTGTAATATTTTGAGGTCATTAGCAAATTCCGAAGAGGATCTGAATTGTGAAGAGTATCTCCTGAAAGGTCAGAAGTAGTTCTAACGACATTTTCGTTAACATTATTTGCCTTCTATTAACAAATAAACTTTTTAAATAACAGTTCATTAATCTTCAGTGAAGTAATTTACAGTGAACAAAATTCACCACGGAAAAATGCAATGAGAATGTATATTTATACCTTCCACAACAGCCTGAATATCTTTGAGACACCCGAAGTGATTGGGATCTACAAGAGGTGGATCGTACGGATTATCTGACTGTAAGGACACAGTTCCTCTACTCCAGGGATGCAGTACCGAAGAGGCACACCGATAGAGTGATCTACCTTCGAAAGGGCTGTAGACTTGCGAATAAACCTTTGAACAAAGATATACAAAAATAAACATATGGCTTCATCACTGCAAATCTTTGAACACATTTTAGAACTCTTTTTGGAACAATTATTTCGTCCCCTTTTTTAGAACACTTTTAAAAGCACATTTCAGAGCACTTTTTGGAACTCATTTCAGAACACTTTTTGGAACACATTTCGGAACACTTATTTGTCCCCTTTTTGAGAACACTTTTTGGGAACACTTTTTGGAACCCATTTCAGAGCACTTATTTTGTCCCCTTTTTGAGAACACTTTTTGGAACACATTTGTGAACACTGTTTGGAACCCATTTCAGAATACTTTTTAGGACACTTATTTTGTCATCCTTTTTAGCACACTTTAAGGAATGCTTTTAGGATTAGATTTGAGAACACTTTCTAAAAAGTAAGAGCAGGTGCGGCTGAAGTGACGTCATCAAGGGGCGCGGCCGCAATTGGCGTAAGGGGTGGAGTTAAGTTGTTTCCATCCTGGATGTTTGAGTTGTATTTTTTCTGGATTTGGAGTCGGCTATGTTTCGAATGGGACATTTTAGTTATTTTATTTAATTATTAATTAATTAATTAATTTTAATGCTGCCATTTGTTATTGAATTTTTAGTGCTGCAATCTAGTGTTATGTTTAGGAACTACGTTTTTAGTTTTGGAATTGGACTTTGAATTTATTAGAGTTTGGAACTGATTTTAATGAATTATTGAATTTTAGTTAATTCCTATAATTTAGTGCTGTCATTTGTTATTGAATTTTAGAATTAATTTGTGGACTTGGATTTTATTTTTTCTCACTTACCGGCAGCGGGATTCGAACCCCGGACCTCCCGATCTCGAGGCCAATGCTAAACCGTTCAGGCTACTCGTTCATAGCAATATAGTTGTAACAAAGAAAGCAATGATTTCACCGGTGTTCCCAATCTGTTCTCAAATGTGCTCCTAATATGAGCTCCAAATGTGCTCCTAATATGATATGCCAATCTGTTCTTAAGGTGTTCCCAATCTGTTCTCAAATGTGTTCCTAAGTTTAGATTAACAAATATCCTAAGCATAACACTTTCAGAACATTTTCAGAACACTTCCTTTATAAATCAAGAAGAACAGAATCACATTCAAGAAAGAACCACATTCGGAACGCATTTCAGAACACTTTTAGGTAACTGGAACACTTTTTTTTAATAAATGTGTTCCAAATGTGTTCCCAATGTGTGCTGGGAATTCGCAGTGATTATGCATTTCATTTGTACGTTAGAGTTTATTTAAAATGTCAAATGTTTTAGGCAAATCGATTACGGATGAGTATGCTACATTTGAAGGTGTTTATGTTAATTACCGATTTCATGATATTATTCGAAAAGGTTACGTCTACCGTCCTTAAATGTTTTGTATTCGATGGTAATTTGAAATCCAGATTCTCAGTTCCTTGTTAAAATGAAGGTCATAAACCTTTGTTGAAATATTCCGTTCGTATTGTTCAGCCATTTAAAAATTAATGTCTATAAAATTCCCAAGTCACACCAAATTTTGCAACTTGGACCATTTTGTGAATTTCAGTGATAATTTAAAAACGTATGTTAGCATAATATTGCAGCAGATGGAATTTCAGGATGCAGTTTTTGTGAGTAACAGTAGAATATTTGTTACCTCTGGTTTTAGTCCAACTTGGTCACGAATAATTTCTGATTGAACTTCACCAAAATACAATTTATGATTTGGTAAGTCTTTGTTCGGAAAAATAGAAAATGCCAAAGATGAGACAAAATCAGTAGCCCCTAGAGGTCCTGCAAGAGAAGAAGTATTTTTATTTAAGAATTTATATGATAAATATCATGGTGAGTATTTCTTGTCATAATCAATGTTACATACACACCATATTGGTTGGTTTGAGGTGTACATACATACATAAAACGTATGTATAACTTCAGAGATTATTAGTAGAATACAGCTAATCTAGCACGTACAACTCTATGTCTATGTACCGACATATCTTTTCATCAGTCATTGGTGTCTTAAATTAAAACTTTTGATATCAAGTACTATCAAAGTTTTCTTTTAATCATTATTTAACAAAGCAGTTGAAATATGTTATTACCAAAAATCCAGAAAAGTAAGTAGAATACATGCACATTACATTTTATAACTCAAATATTTGTTGCAATATTTTACATAAAGGATTATATGATAAAAAGATCTTATTTCTCAGTAATATTGTGACTGAATATTAAAACATCTGGAATTCATCTTTAGTATTTAGAAAAAATTATCACGAGGTAGATAATCAGTTAAGATTTATAATCAAGCGAAATATCTGATATTGTAATTTGCAGTAAGTTTCTCTTAGTTTTTGAAGTAGTTGAAGATCTATTAATAAGATGCTGCTACTTAAATTTATTCTATACCTGAAAAAAAATTGCATTTCAGAAAAGTGTTATTGAATAAGTTGATGTTTGATCTTCAAATTAGTACACTAAAGCAGCCTTTATTTTCTTCCTTTAACTTAGATAAGCTTTTTTTTTCGGCCACTCAAATTCTTCCAATATTAACACCAAAATCCTGTTTCGTTTTGACTTATGTTAAAGAAAAGTTTGGTCTATACAAGCATCTATGAATTTTTATAAATGAACAATCGGTGATATCGTTTTACAGAAAAAAGTACAAACTTATAAACTGCAATCAAAACTTATACATCTTATTTCGCAGTTGAAATTTTTATGCAGAATTTATTAAAACGTTTTATGTCTATTTGAAATATATTTTTATCGCTATTTCGCGATGAAACAAAAGTATGAATCAATACTTATTTGTCCTACACTAATCTAATTTCTTTCAACGATAAGTTAAAAAATTATACACATAAATATAGTTGAAACTATTTTTTTAGAATTGGCTTTATAAATGTTTAAAATCCTATATATTTGTATAGCATACCTGATCGATTCTGAATATACTGATAAATGCTCCCTTGATCTACGATTTTCCCCATAACTCCTGATATATTTGGATTCAATTCAAAAGTGATAAAGCTTCCAACATGATCGTGGAAATTTTTTCCAACAGGTAGATCGGCAATAACTGGAATCTGAAACAAAGCTTACAGTAAAATATTCAAGCATATTTTACTATCATTACACAAATGTAAAGCATAATTGTTTATGGGATGTCATCTCAGCAGCTGCTAATCAAACTGAGTAGAATGCAAAAACAACTTTCTAATAACAAGATTTTGTTCATTTTTCTGTCTTAAATACTATCATAGTTATTCTGACTTACTTTCCAAACTGCATAGTGAACCACAGACTTCTGAATAACACAGATGGAAATCATCGTAGCAGCTAAAAAGCATAGAAGATACTTTCCTGATAATAATATTTGAATTAATATGCTTTGGTAAGTTATGGTCACGTCATATTCTGAATATGTTTAAAAATTTGATTACCTTGAATTTCTCTAATTCTTTTCTGGGACCTATTCCAGATAGCATGAGTAGTTGAGCTGTATTCGTTGTCCCAGCAGACATAATCACTTCTTTTTTAGCTTTAACTTCATATGTTGTACCATGGAAGTCGAACTGTACCCCGGAAGCTCGTTTATTTTTAATTAATACCTATAAAATCGATTAAAATATTGTTATATGCGTTTACAGATCACTCGGGCGATGAAATTGATCACCATTTTAACATTGAAAGCAGCTATTTTTCGATCGTTTGATACAATTTTTTAACGATTACTAAATATGAAAAATTAAGAAAATTAAGCTTTTGTGTTTTTATTACAATTTACTTTATTCGCGAGATTTTCTTTTGATTTTTTCCAAAATAATTAAATTTCGAAAGTTTTGAAACGATATGTTTTTCTGCCCTAACTTTTTCATATAGCAAAATTACTTAATGATGTAAATTGGTAATTTTTAGCTTTAGTCCTCATATATGAAAAATGTTAATTAAAAAAAGTACCAAGCTTGAATTTCTAAAATGCAAGCGGAAGTTTTGATACGATTCAGGTTTTCTAAATTTCTATTAATATTAATCATTTTAGTTTAACAAAATATACCAAATAAGCCATATGTAATTTGTAGTTGCATATATTTTTTCTTTAAGGACTGCGGCACATCATCTGGAATGAACAAGGTTTCTTAAAGTGTACCAAGAGAGTTTTGCTCATTTCGATTAAAGATCCTGAAGGAATCCGCCTTTGAAGAATGCTTCCGTGTCCCGAATTTTCTCCCGATGCATTCCCACAGGCATTCAATTAGATTGATGTCAGGGGATTGACTCAGTCAGTCCAAAACTTTAATTTTCTTAACTGTAAATCAACTTTCCTCCTTTCTTAAAGCTATGCTTTGAATCATTAGTCTGTTGAAACATCCATCTGATAGACATCTTTTTAAGACTATAAGGCACCATGAGATACGTCTGCATTGTGTACATGGGTCCCCTGTAAAAGATCCTGTCATGTGGGCAAAGAATCAGAAAATCTGATTGAAAATTTCTAAAGAGCACAAATCGTGAACAACCATAGACCGTAAAAAAGGTTTTGGGTGCGATGAATCCACATTCAGTTTGGTAGCGATGGCTGACGTTTTCGTCGTCCAAAAGACACCAGAGTGGATACTTGGTACCAAAGTCCAACAGTAAAGCACGGTAACGGATCAATAATGATCTCGGAAGCTTTTCATCATGATAGTGCCGTCCCTGTCTTACACATCAATGGGATTATGGATCAAAATATTTATTAAAGCAATCTAAAACATCCCGTGCTGCCTTATCCTCGTAAGATACCACCATCCATCCAAGATGCCTCATGGATGGATGTTTCAGCAGGATAATGATCCAAAACACATCTCGAACTTGGTGAAAAATTGGTTTACATCTAACAAAATTAAAGGTTTGGACTGACGGAGTCAGTCACCTGACCTTAATCGAATCGAACAATTTTGGGAATACCTCGGAAGAAATGTCGAGACACGGAAACATTCTTTAAAGGCAGACTTCTGGGCGAAATTCCCTAGGTCTACCTTAATAAACCTTGTTCATTTCATGCCCAGACGATGATGTGCCGCAGTCCTAAAAGCAAAATAATTTGCAAATGCATACTAAATATTGCTCTAATTCATTACATTAAGACGAATGATAAAAATTTGAAAAAACTGAATCGCCTGAAAATGTCTGCATTCAATTTTCCAAATTAGCGATTGGTATTTTTTTAAATTATCACCCATAATGTTAGTTGCGCGTCATGTAGGAAACTTAAAATTCCAAATTACTAATTTACACCACTGAGAAATTTTGCTTGCAAAAAAAGTAAGTATATAAAAACATATCATCGGAGAAATTTAATGAGCTGCTGTAAAAGTCACCTTAAAATACTTTTAAATAACGCAATGTACTTCAAATATAGATTCTTTTACGAAAATGATTTGAAAGAAATATCAGAATCGTATGTTTTGTCATCAACTAGAATGAGTCAAAATTTCACAGTTTTAATTTATTCGTGCTGTTTAATTAATTCGTACCGTTTCGTAAGATTGAAAAAAATATATTTACTTTTAGAACCATAGCATTTGGTAGAATATCCAGGTTTGTGCGATTTTCTGCAGGTACTAAGTATGCTTTAGCAGTACTGCATCTTTGACCTCTTCTCAGAGTACTTTGAACATCATAAAAACCTGCAAAGTTATAATTATAAACACTTAGTAAACACTGCAATTTTTAATAGTTTCTTAAAATATATATTTAAAATATAGGGACAACGTATAACATTGGCGAAGTATTAAGAGATATAACTCTACATCAACAAAACAAACAGTTTTGTGTTAATATGTTTCATGAATCTTACATTTGAAACATAATCACTAATTTTTTACATTCGGTAAAGACAAAATTTAATGACAAAACTTTAGTATGTTTCGGAAATATTTCGAATGTAGGGAAAAAAAAATATGTCAATATTTTAAAACTATTTCAAATATTTCAACTTCCCGAAACTGAAACGAACATTATTTCCTTTTCAAATATTTAGGCAAAAATCTGCTAATATTTTTACCCTTGAGGAAACTTTACATATGTGTTCAAAGAATTAAGAATCTTTAGCTAAAGTAATAATGATTTTTTTTTATTTCTGAGGAAATGTATCCGATGGCCTTTAATCCAAATGTGACCAATAAGTGTTATTGAGTATAACACGCATAAAGCTCTTGACTAAAGATGTTCCGGCATGTTAAACCACTTTCTTTTTCGGATTCACACTAAATCTGTAATCTGAGATAGTCTGATGGCCAACCATGCATGGACAATTATTAGTACGGTGTAAACTACAAGCTCATTGTAGCGTATCTACAATGGAACATTACTTCCACTAAAAGTTGAATATTAGTTTTTCAGTTTTCCTTTTCTAAATCACCTGAATAGATTATTTTTGTTGTCATTATCTACGTGCATAAAATTTGAATTAAATGCTCCATTTTCTTCAGTTTTTGCTTGAAGGTACTTGTCATAAAGTTAGACTGTAAAATAATCAGTTAGGCACTTAAATATTTTTCAGTTTATAATAAATAAAAATGTAAAAAAGAGACAGTTCCATACGAAAAATGAATAATTTTTTTTAATTTTTAAATTAAATTATTGAAATAAATTATTCCATTATGTACTTAGCAAAAAATATATAGTTTTTGGCGTTTTCAGATCAGTGTAATTTTCATCATAGATATCTTTTAAATGCTTTCTCTTATACGTTAGAATGTTTAGTTTTTTAAAAATATATTTTATGGAACGACGATGGGATTTTAATATTTTCTTAAGAATATTTCTTAAGAATCAAGCATATAACTAACCTGTTTGCTTGTAGAAATTGTGATCGAGAAGCTTGTATCCTAAAGAATTGAAGGTTTTAGCCAAAGCGTCTTTGTATTCTGGTTTATACTGTGGCTTGTTCATATTCACGGGTTCTTCCACATCAAGCAAACCTTCAAAAAATATTTTTAAAGATTCTCAGAAATCTACCATAGAGTGAATCAACAATTTTATTTTATCAATACGAAAAGGTATGACATACGACTAGCTTTATATTCTTGATCCAATAAAGCCTCCATCTTATTGAAGAACGGCAGCACGTCTTTGTAACTCCAACCCTTTGCACCTTCAGCAGCCCATGTGTCATAATCTTCGAGGCTGCCCAGATCACCAATATTGCGGCTTAAAATACTTGTCCCGCCAAGGGCTTTTCCACTAGGCCATACTACTTGCTATTGGATAAAAATTTCTGTTAACGGGTAGCTCGGGACACTGCCTGAATAACAAAATAACATTCTAGCAAGACAACAATTTACCTTTTGAAGCGCAACCATTTTCCAGTGCTGAAAAAAGGGCAGCCGTTGCCATTGCAAGATTCAACTGCCACCAAGATGGCGGTCGATCGAATAATCATCGCGTGCCACAGATCTACAGACCATTTCTGACAAGCTCGCTGTGCCCGCGCGTAGGCAGCCGTGTCCTTTTTTTTCGGTATTGCCCCCTTTTTCAGCATTCTGCTGCCCTTTTATTCAGAACTGGGCAGTATACAAGGTTGTTCTTCTATATCAATGTATTTACATCGTATTCTCCAGTTTTCAGCAAATGCCAGTGATGTTAAAAATAATCCTGACAATTTTACAAATTATCGACAATTTTTACGGGAAATGATGTGCTAAAATTAAAGGATTCTCGTGCACCTATGTCACGCTCAAGTATTTTTATAAAAATCAAATTTATTCATCGTGACTGACAACAGTCAAAACGTCAGAGTTTTGTGCTCTCATGGCGAGGACAATACACTTTGAATGGTTAAAAGTAGTATTAGAAAATCAAAACTTTAAATGGCTTCTATGTTAGTATATTAGGAGTGTGATTCCCTGAACTCTTAGAAGATGTGCTCTAACATTACACCAAGCATAACGCTAAAAATACATTTTTCGTATTTAAATACTTTTTTATTGTTCGTTTTCCATTAAATGAATTACAACATGACAAATACTGCCATAAAATTAAGATTTTGATAACTTTCAGAACTTTAAAAATAGGATTTTATAAAAAAAAAGTAACATCGATTGTGTTGATTTAAAAATTCAACACCGGTCAAAAATTAAATTTATAGGAATAATTAATTTTCTTTTTCAGGATTTATTTATCAAGTTGTACTCTACTTAAGAATAATATTCATAAAACAATATGAAAATACGAATAAAATATTTAGAGTTAAGCTGATATCGCTTTATCATTAGCTCACGTTTTCGACGGCCTCAATGATGCACCGTCTTTCAAGTACTATAGACACATTCATCAAACTTCCTATACTTGAAATTGACAGTTTCTTAGCTGAACGACAAAATTAAAAAGTCGTTTTCATTATGAGCAATTATTTCTTAATTTTATATGCACTCAATTTTATACAGATTTACTTGATAAGTTTAAAATTAAATTTTAGTTGATATGCATCTAGAAATTAAAAGTCTTAGGAAGTTTTAGTGCTTTCCTTTATTGTTCAGGTATTAGCATCGTATCGCCAGATAAATACTTTGCTTTATGTAATTTATATTTAGCACTTACGTGTGTAAGTTTGCAGAGAATCCCGTGTCCATCCTAATTTCAAATCTCTGCTTTTGGGATTTCCAGCTGTATTGATTTTAGAAATATGTTCTGATTAAATTAGGAATAACGAAAGTTTCCAAACTCCGCAAATATTGTCCCCGCACACAGTTCGCGTTGGCGTGTTTGCTCATATTTTGTCCAACGATTTTTGATATTTGAAAGAAAGAGACTTGCTTTAGCACACTGTGTTGTGAAATCTGTAAAAAAATATCGTTATCACTAAGTAGAAGATATCTGAAATGGAATTATCACGCTACCAGATTAGAACCAATTTACATCCAATTCTGTTGCAAAAATCTGCTACAGAATGTCATTGAGGTATGTGTACAGCTTTAGGTACTACTGTTGTATCATATGACACAGTAAATGTTTGGTACCGAAAGTTCAAGAACAAGGACTATGGCATTCAAGAAGCAGAGGGCTCTCTCCGGCCTACTGATGTTCGTGAGGGTCACCTGCAAGAACTTGTGGAAGATTGTATTCAACCACTCGAGAGCTAGCTGAGGAATTGGACGTTAGTGCTATGCTCATTAGTCGTGCTATGCATTGCATAAACTTGACTTACAAGTTCAATTGAGCTGACTCAAGCAGATTTGGCGGGAAACGTCCGTTGCAACCTGATAAATATGATTAATAATATAAAAATAGACTAAATACATTCAAAGTATGTCTAATATACGTTATTCATGACTAGCATAAGAGAAAAAACTACTAATAAAATGTATAGCAGACTTTTAATATCACAGGTCGTAGGTATATATAAGTAAGTAGGTATACACATAATGTCTTTAAACTTTTCTTGGAGGACAGATCATTTCTTACTCGGTAAAAAAAGCTAGCACATCGCTTTTCCTTGGATGCGTAAGTTAGTTTTAGTTCAACAAGCTACCATTACAATATTTTTTGGTTAATCTTCAGCAATCTGTGAAGAGTTCCTTTTTGTTATCTACAAAACTTAAAAGTATTTATACATAAAACGACAATTTCAAAATACTAGTGCTATAAGTCTTGTGGCATCCTTATCAACCATCCGCAGAGTGTCGTATCACGCATTTTTGTGTCGCACAATTTTGTAAAAATAAATTATTTTTTAAATGAAATCTGTAGAACGCTTTCAGTACGAAACTTTCCTTTAAGCGGTGATATATCACCTATCTTGAATCTTTAATTCTTTTAATTCCGCATGATCTTAAGAGATTAAATACCAAGTTTCGTTCGAATCTCTTCAGTATTCTCACAGAGACTAAGCATTTTGAATTTGACTACCACCTTCCCTCGCTTATTTAGGAACTAATTGAATAATTTTTCCGTAAGCAGAAGGATAGAAGTACCAACATATAAGACATTGTTCTGAAGACATGAGAGAAACAAAATCTGTTAGGCATAAATAAAATATGCGTTACTTTCTTAATACTTTTCAGTAATGTTGAGAAATGCGTACGATTTGGAATGGGGTGTTTGTCTGCTCGTGCTATGTCCGCTCAATATAGTTGTAACTATTGAAAACGCTATCTATACTCTAATTATTATTATTAATTAATTTATTTTTTACAGAAGTACTCAAACAATCACACACACTAAAGTCTCCCAGTCTTTTCTGAAGGATATTTTTTTGTACTAGGGTGAGCGAAAAATCTTTCAGTACATAATCTACGAGTAGTTATTATTTAAAGTATATTTCAAAAACATTAATCTATATCAAACAAAACAAAATAAATATGTACTAACGAAATTTATTAAAGAATGTTGATCACGATAATCATGTAAAGTCTGTTCATCTTTTACAGAGGCAAACTAAAGAAGTTGCATAGATTTAAGTTCAGTGATTAAAAGTGTAAGCGCTTGGTTGAAATGATTTTATTGCATTTGAATTAATAGTCCCATTGCTTCAAACACGTTGCGGCAACGATTATCCTTTTGTGCGAATCGTTGATTTACGTAAGCATACTTTGAATGCCTTGCTATGAACTACTGTTTGTGATGGAAATGTAATGGTTTCAAAGTGCAACGGCCGGAAACAACGATGGGCACAGAAGGAGAATGCAGCGACTTTGCAACGATGGAAGTGGTCAGGTTAACCGCTCGTTAAGAAGTCGTGAAAGGGCAAATAGGATCATGTTAGAAAATGATTCATAATTGATGGGCACGGAGTAATAGTTCTTAACTGTTTCAGTTTGCGTTCACTTATCATCTTACCCTGTTGACCAGTCCTTCACCAGTATGCCTTTGTGGTACAGTTTTGTATTGCCAGTCGATGTCAGAAAAATAAAAGAATCTGGAGAATCCTGGTACATCAGTAAGAAGTGGAGGTGGTTTCCCAGCTTCTAGAAGCAACACACTGACGCAAGGCATCTCGGACAATCGGCCTGCAACGACGGATCCGGCAGTTCCTCCTCCGACTGAAATGAAAAAGTCCTGTCGTGAGTGAACCTCTGAGACAGACAGGCACTTCATGCTTGTGTTTGTTTGTGTTGACAGGAGGTTTTCGTTTTTTTTAATACACAGGTTTATTTTTAAGTATTACAGCAAACTTCAGAGTATGATAAGGACAGCGAAAAAGCAGTTAGTAACGTAAAGGTATTACCAAAAGCAGTTTATTTATGCACTTAACTTTGAATGTTGAAATAAGAAATAAAAATATTAACAACGTTTCATATACTATTTACTTTATACTAAAACATACGAAAAAGATCAAATGATATACTACTTACGGGTTTGAAACTTCTATCTATGTAGCCAATAAGTAATACCTGCACTGTCTGTACAGGTACAGAGCTCAAAATAAAATTCTGAAGTTAGCAGCAAAAAAATACTGTGAGCCTTTATTAAGCTGACAGAAAAATCTATTCAGCTGACGGTAAAATCTTAAATTTTCTTAGTAATGGTAAAGTGTAGTTGCAGATTTTTCCCGCTTAATTTAAAAAATAGTAACAATTAACATTTCACTGAGAAGGGGAAGAAAAATCTTATATTTTCTCATAAGTATTATGTAATTTCATGTATAACCTTAAAACATGTAACATAGAAATGAACATTCAAGCAATAAAAGTTTTAAATACAAGCAGCTAAAATTTCCGACAGAACTGTTGATTATCGCAGTCATTTTGGCTAAAGTCACGGCATTCGAGTGGTTGACGCGACTTATTTCGAGCACTGTTATTTAAAAATAAATTGCCGCTGAAATGTATGGATTGTTCAATTGAAGACCACAAATGTGGTGTTGGTACATGATTGGTGATTATCAGATCTAGTTGGGCTGTTTCGTGATAGACAGCTTGAGCGAGATCAATTACAAAGAACCTGGAATCTGTGCATATAGTGGCGCATTTAACAGAAAAATCTTCAAACTTAAAATTATATCATGTTCCTACAGTATGTAACTATCAGTGTATTCAAGTGTTTCATAGTTTGGAAATACAGATGAAATTTTAACCAGCATTGGTCACAAACAACTAAATTTTTTTAAGTGGGCATAAACCGGTGCGTTAAGATAACATACTTTCGACCATACTCCCAAAGTCTAAAGCTTTAACAAACTGTATCATTCCTTAAAGTTTATCGTATTCTTATATACTCTTGCTTCCAAAAGTAAAGCTGCGATACATTTTTCAAAGCTTACGATAAAAAAATAGCAGAATCATAGTTTATATAAATGTTAATAACGAAATTTTAAAAATGCTTATGCAAAACAATAGCTACCACTTTTATTTTGTATAAGAGAACAGGTATATATGAGTGAGAGAAAAATACACAAATACAAGGATTTTGTAATTACGTATGTAGCTTTATCTCATTTACAACTGGTGTTGGCAGATTCGTAGACAAGAAACTGTAGAGTCCAGCGATGTCTAGGAGAAGCCATTGACCCGATCCGTTAAGGTGGCGGCCGGTCGGACGGATGAAAATGGGATTGTCACAGGCTGATGCTGCTAGGCGTCTCAATGTACCTCGCAATGTGGTCTAACGTCCTTGGGATTAATCTCAATCCCAAGATTCTGTGTCCTGACGACATGTTCCTGGCCGACCACGAGCTACAATACTTGACAGTTTTCTAGCTCTTTTAGCCCGAAGGAGAAGAACTAGTACTATGCCACAGCTCATTGCAGACCCCTTTGTAGCATCAGGGAGATGAATCTCCGCTAGTACGGTGTGAAGACACCTTCACAATCATGTCTCTACGCAAGGCGGCCAGTTGTGAATGTCACCCTCAACGGACGACAGAGAAGGGCCCGCTTATTTTGATCAAGAGAACACGTTACCTGGACCAGACAGCGATGGAATCCTTAGCGTAAATATGGGTCAGGATGCTTTAGAAAGACTCCCACGGAGGACACCCCAACCCTCGGCCTAGAGCCTAAGTGTAACTCTTTGGACGTGATCACACAACATCACAGACGAGTCCAAATTCACACTGGAGAGCGATTCAGGGCACCCGTTGATCTGGAGGGAACACCGCACAAGATACTTTCAATCCAGCACTGTTGAAAGACGCAGTTACAGAATAGGTGGAATCGTGATGTTTTGTTCTCCTGTAGACCAACTATAAATGACATAAACACCGTTTTCGATGAAGAGCTTTACCATTCTGTCAAATTTAATAATATCTATCAATTTTGTTTCGCTTGAAATAGCCGAATACCCCTAAAATATGCTTTAAAAAATGACTGTCCTTACAGCGTAATGTATTGGAATTCTTTTGAGTATTCAGGAAAAGAACTATAAACGCTACATACACCCTTTTCAATAGTGTAATAACTGGGTATTAACAACGTATATGTAAACGTGTATGTTTTAAAATGAATTAAATTGTATATGAAACGTTGTGAACACCCTACTCGAACATGGTTCAAAAAACAGGAGTATCATACATAAATTTCTTAGGAACCGATGCATATTTACGACAGGGCACGGATGGTCAAACGGACAGACAGACAAACTGAAACTATAAACACTTTTCAACTTTTTAGGAAAGTGTTACAAAATACCGTTAATTACATTGAGAAGAGACATTTTGCGCAAATTGTTATCATTCTAAAGTGATTTATATCTGTTAAAAGGCAATTTATGTACATTCATATTGAGAATATAAACAACATACTTACCTATTACATAATCGTATTCTGTTTTTATAGTTTTAGCTGTATTTGGAGAGTGTTTTTGTTTAGCTAGAGAGAGTAAAAGCATTGGTAACAGAGTGGAATTGATGAATGGTGTTACGTACGATATTTCGCTAGCCACATCCATATTTTACCTATAACCTGAAAAAAGACAATTTTAATTGCTAACAAATAAATTTTATTTCTCATGAAATGTTTTTCTTAATCAAAGTTAGAGAGATATCTTTTAAATTTTCTTAACGAATAAGCTTATTTGTAAGAAGTTTTCTTCTGTCTATTTGTGGGACACTCTTAGAGTCTAGACTTACCTTGAAAGATCCAATAATAAAGTGACTGGCCTCACCATGTCCGAGTGGATAAGACACTGAACAAGGTAGATTGTCGAAGCGTGAAGGTCTCGTGTTCGCGTTTAAGCGCGGCTGTCGATCCAACAGTTTTGGACGATTTTCTCTAGATGTAACGTGATTGCGCGCTAGAAACCATTAAAATGTTAGCCGCCCATGGCACCCCACCTTTAGTCAGATGTCCATGGTGTAGGCTTGCTATAACATACGCATAACATAACATAGATAACATAATAAAATGGGTACCGATTACGTGCGTTTTTTGACAAAATAAAAAATCCAACAAAATGATACTTTATTTAGATTGTTCTGAAATTAGTTGTTCTAATTTTAATAAAATTTTAATAATAATTTTTCTGAAATTTGTATTAAAATTGATAATACTTGGCAAAATCAACACAACTGTAACGAAAGATCAGATTTCGGTTTCAGACAACTTTATGGAGAAGGTAGTCAACATCAGCTACAACTATGGGATGCTTAGGGAATTGAAATTTAAGTGGAAGAGGTGAGTATGCTGCTTACAAATCTCAATTGCTGCTCTTACTGACAACTTTCTCAATGAACAAAGACATAAGAAATGGTGCAGTTTCATAGGACACATATTCTTACGCATCATTTAATAATAACCACATGCATTTGTTTGCCTACAAATATAAATTGTCTAACAACAATCTATTTAAAAATCATGAGGCAGTTTATAGTAGGATCGTTTTCAAAAAGTTTGCTAAAATAGGTAGAAAAATTTCAAAATTAAAAATTATCAACTCCGTAATTTGTTTTTGGATACGTACTTGGAAATATCTAATTTTTAAGCATGCAGTGATGTTTGCGCTTTTTTTTTTTTTTTTTTTTTTTTTTTTTACAATCAGAAATCAGAAATATAACTTTATACAATTTTGAGTTTCAGTATCATGAGTGTTACTCGACAACTGACTACATTGGTATGTAATATAAAAGCGATGAATTTTCCTAAAAATAATGCATTTCATTAATGAGCTTTTCTTTAATAGTATCAAGTTGAAAAAAAAAGAATTTAATCAAATTCTAGCTACACAATATTCATTGTCGCGAGTGATACCTGATATCTTGCTTTCACTGTCTGTCACTGTTGTAAATGAAATGAAAAAAAAAAATGTTTTTAAATGATATTGTTATAAAGATACATTACTTTTAAGTGTGATAGAAATCCTAGTATAGTTATTTTAGGTTTTTCTTTTCTTCGGTTATATTTTAGCACTTAATTACGTAATATTCTTGACACAAGCCCTAACACTTTGACAGAAATAGAAAAAAACATGTTATGCTTTGAAAATACATTATTTTGAAATGGGTAACGATAATTAACACCTTTCATTACAAGTCCAGTATAAGCCAAAATAATTGCAACTTAATCAAACTCTACATATGAAATGCTACCTTTTAATAGAAGCAATTGTCCATTTTCACCAGTTACTCTAAAATATTAATCTTAAGCTACCCATCCACAGCATCGTATTCTTGGCAAACTCCAACATGTTTCTCTCTATTCTAAAAAAACGTAAAGGAAGCTGTCGCCGCTGAAGCTGTCAAATCTTGTTGGCTTATCTCCTCCTAAACCGTGGGGATTTGAGTTTCGAGTAAGGTGCCCACAGATTCGAAAAATTCCGAGGAACCTGCTAAGCTGACTTAAATTTCAAAAATCGAATTATTTTAGAAGATATTAATAAAAAACTGAAAAATAAACAGAATGGTTGCCAGATTTGACATAAAACCATTCCTTTGCAACAAAGCGTTTCCAAGTATCTAGAATCGCGTGAAATTTACAAACATGAGTTAGAATTACGCCCATTTTACGCCAAGTTAAAAAGTATATGAAATATCTCAAAGTGTGTTACAAAAAGTTGAGAATTTTCAAATAGTAAGTTCACTTAGACAACAGGAGTTTAGAATTAGCGACTATTCGTTTTTCCAAAACAGAATAACTAATTGTAACTGATTTTAAAAGCGACATCTTGGCATTAGGAATGATTTGGCAAAATAGTATCTTTCCAAGCAGAGTGAATAAACCCAGACAGCACATAAGCTTAAATCAAGCTTGAGATTTGGCTTGCAATGCAAGGTTGGCTTAAGCTGGATTTTCACTTGCAAAGTGCGGTGATGGCGCCATCTGTGAAAGAGAATGGACATTAATTATCTAGCGTCCTCAAATTTGCTGAAAGTTCGTAAAAGATGTGTTTTATTTTATATTACCAGTGCCATATTACCGGCAGGGCAAACGGGGCAACTGCCCAGGGCCTACAGATTTTAGGGCCCAAACATCTTACATCTTACACTTTTGTAATTTTAAAATAAAATTACAAAGAATAAAAAAAAATTCAGAAGTTAAATAATTTTTTTAATTATAAAGTATGAACAGTGAAAATAATTCAAATTTACATTTGTATAAATTAATTTAAATTTATTTTTAATTCTTCGAAATGCTCTATAGCATACCAATATGTAGGAAAATAACCACATTTGTAAAGAGAATTTTTAGCGTTAAAAAATAGCAAAATTTTTCAATTATTTGTTATTTTAAGAAATATTTACAAAAATGACTAAAGTGTTTGTATTCCATACATGTTAGCAACTGTGATATAGCATTTCGAAGTAACGTTTAACTATCTGTTTCTTTCATTTCAGATTACTTAACACTAAATTTGTCTTAAGTAAGTAAACCCCTTCTATTTTTCCAAATATGGAAATTCTTCAAAATAAAATACAATTATACTACGAAATTGATTTTAAAATCACACATAACATTATTTTAATTTTGATGCATCCCACGGAAAAATAAAAGAAACAAATAACACATCGTCCACTCATAATATGGCGAGAAAACAGCGTGGTAAGTCACTTCAAACTTTAGTCAGAGCTGCACAAGGCGCCGGTAGCGGAATGGATAGCGTGCTCGACTGCGAAGCCGAAGGGCCCGGGTTCTATTCTAGCCACGAACACTCGATGGAATTAAATTGAAATTTCAGCGTGGAGGGGGAAAATGCACGGAAAAATAAATTGTGTGGGGCGCGTTAGCCAGCGGGCGCCCCGTGTATTTAGAAATTTTTTTGGGGGGGGGAAAGTTTTTTAAGCTTGAAATTAAGCTTGAAATGTCAAGCTTAATGCAAGCTGGGCAAGTGTAAACCAGAACACTTGATTCAAGCTTGCATCAAGCTTACACGATTGGAATTTTCAAGCTTAATTCAAGCTTATTGACTTGATAAATCAAGCTTGCTGCATGTTTGATGCAAGTTTGCTGTGCTGTCTGGGAAGCTTCGAATTCCAGAATGCTGGAACCCAGTATTTTGAAAATGAAAAATAATTAAAGTGCAGATTATTTTAAAGGCGGTTCGGTCCAGCAGGAGTATTTCCTACCAGTAGGCATATTTGGTGGCGTTAACTACGTTTATTTGCCAGCGCGGCGAGATGATATAATTCGTGGTGCTAATTACGCCAATCTCCAAAGGATTATGTATATGAAAATATGGATAACGGTTTTCCGGGAACCTTGCATGAGCAGTAATCATAGGTCGTGAGCATGTGTAACTCGCCAAATAATGAAAAGTCGCCATTGGTGGCAAGCTATCCTAGCTGTTCCGTAGTTTTTATCAAAGAAAGCACGTAAAGTACTGTTTTCTTGGAGATCATTATTAACTATACATATACGCAAGTCGCCAAATAATGAAAAATCGCCGTGGGTGGCAAATACGGAAGGTTTCCAATAGGTTTTACATAATTAAAAATACAACTCAAACAGATGCTCTGATTTTATTACGCTTTAACTCCTAATTAATATAACTTTTGAATGGCAACATTAAATATCATTGTGTTTCTGAGGAGTGCAAATAATTTTTCCAGCGATTATAAGCGGAGTCCGCACTCCAGGTGGAGTATAGCTCAGGACCGGTACAACACGGATCCTAATAACAAAATATCTACCGTGATATGGGGGAGTGGTCTACTGTAGTGTGAAGTTTAAATTTTTATGTACTAATGAACATGCAAGAACCAAGCGACGTGTAGCTCAGTAACATTCCATCTGATCCAATCTTTGGGGTTTGTCTGTTGAAATTCTGTCTTTTTTACGAATAAGCCTTATTAGGGGCTGAATGCCTCATACGAAAAGCGAGCGTAGCGAGTCTAGGGGCCTTGGCCCCTAGTTTACTATGAAATAATTAAAGCGCTGTAAAATAAAGCACACAAAAGGGGCTTATCAATGTGTACATCAGAAAAATTTCGATCTCCGTAAGTAGCAGCAGAAGTCTGTACACAGACTAGGATTGAGGACTGCAAAAAAGTCTCCAAGTCAAATTTTCTAAATAATGTCTATCAAAAGTCGGTTCAAACATTATTTGTAATACTTTGATGCTTTATGGAAATCAAATGGTCGTGAAAGGACACCAATAATAAGAATGAAAATAGGAAAATTTATTAACGCTTTTAGATATTTGCAATTGACAATGGACAAGTTAAAATTATGCGGCTTAGTAGTATTATTTACTCATAAAGCATTTCGTGAATATCCGAAAAAAATTCCCTAACGGAGTCTATCGATATTGTAATTTTCAGTATATCTGTGAATTGGCAGCATGATAAATTTGGGCAGTTTTTTAATTTGATTAAAAAAAGATATTTTCGTAGAGCATACTTTCTTTTTAAAATTACTTTTTACAGTAAAAAAAAGTCTAGTTGGTGGGCTCCAACTAGAGTGTACGTATTACAATGGCAGACGTAGAATGCCAGAGCTTACCTTTTTTTAAAGTTATTCCTTTCTCGGAGATCAACACGTTCACTGGAGACGCACCTTGAATCTTAATGACTCCGAGTGACATGTTTAACACATGCCCCAGGGAGTTCTCCAGACTGGAAAAGCACTTTCACACACACGTTACGCTTAGTTCCCGATATTCTTTTTCTCGTTTCCCCATGCTTAGACAAAGTGTTTCCATGTTCAGGTTGATAAATTCGGTTAAACGACATAATATAAGCAGGGACAAAAACGTTCCGTCCTGATTTATGATACTGCTATTTTTGACAAATTTCACGCATTACTACATGGATATGCTGCATCGGTATTGTTACGAATTTCTGGGTTGTTCTGTCCCTTTAATGGTTAAATAGTTTAAAATTTGTATTCTAACCATCAAATATTTAAAATTTACATTTTTTTACATCAAAATCGGTTAACTAGAACGAGAGATAGGGAATTTTGGTTTCCCTATTGGTTAACATACGGTTTTCTCGAAATCTCGAGAAATATTGGTGCTACCTGTGAATTGTGCAATTGTAAGCGATATTTTGCTTGTTTTAAGCAGCTTCTCCTTGGACTGCAGTGTGTGAATTGCTCGTTACTGATTTTTGAGGGAATGTTTATGATTTCCCTCGTGATTTTACAACGTGCTGCTGTGATTTTACAACGTGATTTTAGCCTGTGGAAGTGTTTTATTTTGTGCGTGAAATACATTATCTGTGAAAGTTTCTGTACTAAGCGGAATGTTATTAGCAAATTGCAGGCTGTTAGTGCCTATGAATTTTACACAGCAGGTTGTTCGACGAAGTTCTACAAGCATTAAAATTTGTGTTCCATCCTGACAAGCGGTCTGTTTACTAGAACTTTCTATACACAGGACTTTTAAGCGACGAACCATAGAACTCAGCAGTTATCTGCAACAGTATATCCTCCCAGAGAGATAACGCATGTGTGGCTTAATGAGTGGTATATTCTGCTTTGTAAAACTTTATTAAAAGATCGTTGTTTGCTAAATAAAAATCTAGGCTGCTTTTTAAACCTTCTAAAAATATCTTCGTCTGTTCTTAAAATTCATTGCATTTATTAAACATTTTCAGAAATTTACACAATTTTGGCACATTGTTGGAAAGCCGCACCATTTATGAACATCGCCGTCCTATATGAAGGATCTGGCAGCGCTCAGAGGTTTCCAGACTGCATTAGAAACAACAAAAAAAAAAATTGGAGAGCTGGTGCATGTAAAATCTGTCTAGGTTCCAGTGTCCTCCATGTTGAAATGATACCTCTGGCGTTGCCAATCGAGGGGCAGGTCTGTCATTTGAAATTGGTCCGAAGTTAGGAGACCTCTAGTTAAGTCAACTTAGAAGACCTCTAGCTCAGTCTCTGAGGGAGGAATCTCTGTAGGATTCCTCCCTCTGAGGCTCAATAAAATAGAGGCAGTTCAGTTTCGTTCATCGCCGTCCTACATGGAGGTTTCTAGCACCGCTATGCTATTGGACAGGGGGCATTAGAAATAACAACAAGTAAATTAGGAACTCTGGATTATAAAACAATAGAATCATTATTGCGGGTAATCCAGGTAGAGTACTTTCGAATCTAACTGAAGTGAATTACTCTTGTGTAATTTGTAAAGTGTTAGTTAATGTAATTCTTCAAAGAATTATGAGTTATCAATTTTCTATTGTTGGCACAAGGACTGAATATTAATCATATTGAATGCATAAAATGTTAAACTGTATTTTAAGATCTTAGAACAAATGTATATGGAAATCTTTAAGCTTCTTATACTTTTTTCTTGAAGATTTGAATAAATTACGTCTTAAATTTCGGGTTTCTTTTAATTGTACTCATCCAAAAACTTTTTTTCGGGTGATCTTTAGTATAGCAATATTAAAATTAAAGGATTATGTATATATATTTATGAATACATAATCCTCAGTCTCTTTAAACAAGAGAAATAATCATGTTGAATACATAAGCTGTAAATCTTATTTGAATTCAAATTACGCATATATAGTTTATTTAAGACACATTTATGTGAGATTTGAGAGTTTTCAGCTATAAAACTTTTTTTGAGGAACTATAATAAATACGATACTCCATTTTAGAGATTTTTCAAGTTCTGTAAAAAATTACTTCCACACAATTCTTAAAAGATGTAGTGCTTGGTGAAAAATGATTAAAAAATTTTTTAGGGGAACATTGCCTTTTTAGTGACATGTCAGATAAAAATTAACAATGCATATAATTAAAGTATGAATACCTTGACATTTAGTTACAGAGATTAAAGTTTGCTGTAAAGAGGCAAACCATGTAATTTTAAGCGTTTACTTAAATTAAACAAATTGCACGAGGGATGGAAAAAAAAATTATAGTTAAAAAAATTCTTTCTTTTGGCAGCTGAATTTCACTTGTTTTTATAAAAGCCTTACATTACGATATAGCTCACATTAAACTTTTGACAGCTCTAGCGCTGCCTCTCGCTACCCAGAGAGGTTTCACGAAAGAATAAGAATTTTAATTTCAAAAAAGTGTAGTAATACACTTTCTGAAAGAAAAGAAAAAAGACTGAAACTGACGAAAAAATATTTAACGCTTTAATACTAATTAAAAATAAATTCAAATGATAACGTCATGCAGTTTACTACTTTAAGCATGTGTTAAAATTTTTAACCTCTTAAGACATGTTCACAACTTGTGTATCCTAATATAGTTTCAAATACTTAAATGCTTTAGGTTTACGCCAATTTAGACGACAATTATAGCATGATCGGACTGACAGACGGAAAAACAAAAACCATTATCATTATTTAGTCCATGTTGTTAGAAAATGATTGAGGTAATTTTCAGTACACAAAGCGCTTCGAAATAAGTTATTACTTTAAACATGTGGAGTTTAAAATTTTCTGAGAAAATAATCCTGTTTTAGGAAAATTTGTTGTGACAATCATATGATTACCTACGACCAAAATCAGTCAGTTCTACGGTTGTCTTATTAGACTTTCAGAAAGAGAAAGCACATTTCCTCTTACTTGAAGGTTTGTTTCACTAAATATAACTTCTAGTTAAATAATTAGAATTTTACCCCATTGCATAGTTAATCATATTTCCTTCTGCTTCCTGAGAGTGTGTAGGATTTTTTTTTTAAATTCATGTTCCATTTTAAGGTAAGTTCCTTTTTTATTATTGAAGATTATGCACGCTAAAGAGCAATTATTGAAATTGCATTACTTTTAGTTTGTTATGCTGTTGTTACTTCTAATTACAGAACGGTGTCCAAATAACAGTAAATAGCATTTTTCCGTTAAAACTTTTTATATTCACTCATTTTGTAAAAACAACACTGTTTAAACAGCTGTCAAAACATTTCTTACAAATTCAAACTTTCTTTTCAGTATGTGAAAGGATTTTATACGATAATGCACAGCATTTTGTAAAGGCATCAGTGTAACTAAGATAATGAAAAAAAAAACACACGTGACAATAATCCTTTTGCTCTCAAAATAGAAACGTTTCCATGCCTGTAATCGTAGAAGTAGTTCAACGTTTCACCGTAGAATGGAGCTCAATTAGTTACATCCTTTCGAATGAGAAACGCTTTTCCATGATTTAGTTAGATTGATCAGTTTAAGCACCAAATCATGGTTCAATGTTTTCCTATAAAAATGATACAGCTTATTATGCGCTTAAAAGCGCATTTGTAAGTTGAATGATAAAAAACTTTGAGGAAAAAAAATTATATCACGATCCAGATAGATTTATTTCATTTGAATTAATTGTTCCAATGGTCCCCATTCTCATGCGAAGGACGAGTACTTCATCCAGTAGTTTTATAAAACTAAGAACATCTCTCCAAGTGCGTGCAAGTGTTATTAAAAAAATAGGCATGTTGGACTCTTAAATATTTTATTGCAAAAAATATAACAGTCACTTACAAATAAGTAGATACATTGACACACTTGATTTGTTATTTCATTAGTTATTTACAAAACATTATTATATAGTTTTAAAGAAATTAATCATAACAAAAGTTTAGGCAGAAAAACATTTTGAAAAAGTTAATAAAGAAATAGCTTGTACGCGTAAAATTTAAGATTCCTAATGATTTTTTCCAAGTATGTGCATAATAGCAAACTATCAGGTTGTAACGAAAGTTTTCCGCCATATCTGCCTGAAATACTAACTTCTAACTCCTTAGATAACTGTTTTTGAACTTTCTGTACCAAACCTGCACAGTGTCACATGATACAACAATAGTACTTAAAGCTGTACTCATAATTCGTTGATATTATGTAGCTGACTTTTTGCAACACAACTGGAAGTAAATGATGGTTCTAATCCTCTAGAGTGATATTCTATTTGAGACACCTTATACTTAATGATAACTATATTTTTTACAGATTTCACAACACAGTGTTATAAAGTAAACCTCTTTCTTTCAAATGCCAAAAATCGTTTGACAAAATATGAGCAAATACGCCAACGAGAACTGTGTGCTGATGAAGTTTGCGGTGGCGGGAAACTTTCGTTACAACCTAATATTTCTATTATGTTTGCTATTCAGAAAATTGCGTTTTAAATGGCAAAGAAAAATTAACATATTCAAAAAGAAAAGTGTTTTCGTGTCTTCACAATTTCTTAAGTCCGTAAAACTATAGCAAATTTATTTCATTTAAGTTCACGAAAATGATTATACGGCAAATGAGTATGGCTGTATGTTTAAAAAATATATACGGGTGTCGAGGATTTACATTGTAAAGTAGAATATAATTTTTCAATGAAAATTTTCAAAAAGTAGTCTCCTTAATTTTCTAACTTTTTTCCAATATACATTCGAATATTAACTTTCAGTTTTAATACGGCGAAATGAAAGGCTCATCTAAAATTCCTCAACTTATGCACAAAAAAAGAAAAGTATCACTTGTTTCACATATAACTTAAAACTATTAAACTTTTTTACAACTTGCAGCAGTTTATCAATCACCGATCGTCTGGGAGTGGATTATGATAACCTGATATCGGCAAATTTTATTCCCATTCATCAGCTTCTGCTTCATTCCACGAAGTTTCATCTACAGGTTTTGAATGGCACTTTATGGTAGCTTTTATGATGTCAGACGCCTTTTCAGCGACCATCACAGTCGGAACATTAGTGTTTCCAGAAGTTATGATCGGCATTACAGATGCGTCGACTACTCGAAGTCCTTTTATGTGTTTCACCCTGAAAGAATTTGTAAAAGCATTTATTTTAAAGAAAATGTGTTTATTAGAATATTTAAAAATAAGTTTCATAAAAGTTTTCACAATTATTCTTTTAACGCGATGTAAATTTACTCAGTAGAATATTACTTCCCAAATTAGAGCTTCACTAGAAGTTGAGTAAATTGTTTTGAATTCTAATTTGCTTTTTAAACACAATCTAATTGAGAAACTAACCTCAACTGAGGGTCAACCACCGTCCTTGGGTCCTTCGGATCTCCCATCCTGGCAGTGCCAACTTGGTGGTTGAGGGTAAACACTATGGATCTCGCCAGACACCAGAGGTACTTGTCTTCATCACCGACGTACTTCTCGCAGCCAGGAACTAAACCTCGAGCCAATGCAGATCCAACACGTCTCATGGGGGGACTAGTACCAAGCCGGATGCAGTTTTTCAAGCCTGTAATCGAAGTCTTATGATAATAGGATACGCTTATTAAAGGGAAAAAAAGTTATTGTAGCATTAAAAAAGCGCGATGGTATCTCTTGAAAAGTTTGTAAATTGAAAAAAGATACTCTCGTTTTACAACAAGTGAATGCTTGAAAATATATGTTACCATTATGTCTTACTCTTTAAGAAGTTAAAATATTCTAATACCTCTCGTGAATGATTTTTTGCATTCAAAGTATTTCTCATATTCATTTTAACCCTCTCGTCACCGAATTATGAAAAATCAGAGAAAATAAATCTCTCTAGCATTTAATGTATCTAAAATACTATTATAAATCATGCAAAAATAATTTTTTTCTAATGTCGATTAATATTAGATTTTTCTAATATTAATTTCTGCATTTTCAAAGCATTTTGTTATGCTAAAATTAATTTAAAAGGATGCACATACTAGGTAAAGGTTGAGGAATAACAAAAAAAAAAAAAACTATACTTACCTTAAAAAGAAAAAAAAATAGTAAAAAACAGCGTAAATATTTTCTTAATTTTTCTCCTGAAACAATAAGCGAAAACTGTAAAAAATGACCTAAATTGACTAATACTGCAATCTAGGCACGATTTATGCTTCTAGTTAAGAGCCTCATATACTTTCTACATGAATTAAGGATATTGATATCACTCAAAGAAAAAAATACTAAATTTAAATGTTTTCTCGCTAAATATTGCTATTTGAAGTAGGAGCCTCATCTGAGGTTCAGGGTGACGAGAGGGTTAAGACATTAAGCTCGCAAACAACTTATAAGTTCAATTCAAGTACGATCTTTAAATATGCTGTCATTGACAGTTTTTATCTACCAGTCCAGAAAAGTTGACAAAAATCATCTCCTTAATTTTAACCGTATAATGCCCACTAAAAGAAACTCACAAGGAAAAAAAAATAATTTTTAGTTGAAATGGACTTCTTTTAAGTCAGATAGCGTAAATATAATAAAAAACTGTGAGAAAAGTTATTTTTTATATAAATTTTCAATGGTGGAGCACCATGATTTTAAAACTCTTCTAAACATTAAAAATGAAGCTTAAAAAAATTTATTTTGTATTTAGTGAAAAAGTGAAGATTAAATATTATGACTATAGTAGAAAAAATTAACTTTGGAGCATGTTTTCTTTGTTGACTTCATCCATGTTGCTTCTAAAATATTTTTAAGCCATTAATGCTGGCATTTGTGAACGCAAATTACTGCTATTATAAATTAAAGGTACAATTAATGGTTTTATGACTTCAAAATTATATTTAGAAACGTTTTCTCCTTTAAAAAGGGAGTTTAATGGATGGTAGCTCGTATATGTTACCATGGGCATTACAAGGTTAAAGTGCGGCACTAAATGTACTTAAAAAAAAATCTCTCTTTAAATTATTTAATTTTCACGGACTTGTAGAATTAAAATGCTGCTAAAAAAAGGTGAAGAATGTTCGGAAAGATTATGAAATAAAAATTGCTTTATAAATTTAATCATGGCATCAGAAAATACTAATGTTATTATCTTATTAAAGTGTTAACAATCTACGCAAGAATTTGTCACATAAGTAATCAATAGTTACAATAATAGTACAATAATAATAGTATAATAATACTTAGAATAATAATCAATAAAAATGAATCATCATATTTTTATTCATGCTTAGCACAAGAGGCGCCATTACTTTCTTCTGCGTGCATACAAAATCACTTATTAATGTGAAAATGCTTAAGGATGTTTAATATGATTACCGGTATCTGTATTTCCGTCGAAAGTTGGTGTGTTTGTATGGTGGTCCATTATAAGTGAGTTTTTTAAAAGTTAGTAAATTAGGACACGAATGTCTGGAAATATACTTTAAATTAATTTAGAAAAATGTATTTAAATATTTACTTCATAAAACGGCATCAAGACTTTTTTACCTAAATCCATTTAATTCGAAAATTTGACTATATAGTTACGCTAATTCCTGACTCACTCTGTAACCATTCCGGTTAACTCATCCAAGAAGTAAAAACTTTTACCTCTATTACTCCAAAACGATTAAAAAGCAATCTACGAAAAAAGCCTAATAACATCTACACCGCTTGTACGATCCTCTTTAAATTTTTCATAATTATGTATAAAAATATAGAAAACAATCTGCGCTACTTTAAAAATCTGAAAATCAACCGGTTCTCTCATTTTAAAGAGATTTTTTGCTATTTTCAGCTCCATTTTATTTCCGAGAGTGAAAAAATCATTTGCGTGACAAAATCAGCTATTACAAGTGAGAATGACGTCATATTTGAAGTCACGGTCATCAAGCTTTAAAGGGAAGTCAATTCGCTTAAATGTTTTATTTGATAACATAGTTTATTTTTTTTCATTAAAGTAATCGTCTGCTTGAAGCATCGATATAAGAGGGTCTACACAAAACGAAATCGTTCGCATCCGAAAATTTTCGTACGTTCCCAGAAGAACATGAAATTCGATTTGGATCTATAATAAAAAGTACGAAGTTATTTTTCTTTGAGATGGACGAAGATCAAAATATTGCGTGTACGCATGCTTGCGTCAAATGTTTTTCCTAGCGCCCGTTGTAGTTGCCCCCACAATGGGCTTTGATGATACTGGTAATTGGAAAAATGCTTTAGTTATTTTAAATAATTCACTTCGTTTGTAATGGTACCAACTAAATTAAAAGATACAATTTCAACTAGCAAATATTATCGGCCGCAAGAGAATAGGTCAATTTAAATAGGGTACTGAGGAGATATAATTGACTTAAGTAGGGAAAAGAATCCCTAAAATAGTGGTCTTGAATGCATAAAGTAGAATTTTGTTCCATAACGCTATGATAGGGAACAAAAGTTGTTTTACTCTACATGCAGAAGGTTTGTACGATATTTTCCCTTAGCTTTATTATTATTCAAAATTTAATTTGGCTTATCACAAGTATATTTAATTCCGAAAAATTCTTATTTGATAATAAAAATTTCTTTATCTTATATAAGAAGATAAAATTGAAGAACAGAAACGTTTAAAATATTGATTTTAGACTGAATTTTGCAACTACGAGAAAATGTGTTTAACGTATTTACAAGGGAAACAGGCATATACTAGTATATTTCCTGTATTGTTTCCACAATTGTTCAATCTTTTGTTAATTCAGAGTAAGGTTTCTGTACGCCGCAGTCATGGAAATAATAACATCTATCGCCAAAATCACCCAACTTATATACTATGCCTTTCCTACCTTTCGTCGTATTATTTATGTTTATTTTTTATTTAATTTTTAAAAAAGTTTCCTCAACAAATGAAAATCTGAAAATGCACGGAGCAAATCTATGTTGAGGGCTGCATGGTACGTAACAGGCACCTCAAGATATCCCATTTGGAAAAATTCATTGAAGATTTTAAACAGCCTCAACTTCTGCGTTCGTCACAAATATTAGTCTTACTTCGAGAATATTTACGATGTCGTCGAAAACCTTTTCTCTAGGAGATCACACTGTTTCTGAGAAAAACACTTCGCTTTGGACTTGTTTTTTGTTAGAATAAAAAGAAAGTAAAAGGTCAATTTCTCGGACGTTCTCAGTAACACATTACAATTTCCCTTGTGTCTGTAGTATTTTCAGTTCTTGGACACGCCTCATATAATGTCAGCTCGTTACGGGCGATAAGAGATTTCAATAACAACAACATCTCAAAAGTTATTCAAAAATATCTTTCTACGAGACCATTACATTCTGTTAGAAACGCACTTCTTCCTGGTGTGTCTTTTATTAGAGAGAAGCACATACCTTCTACTACATCTCGCAGGTCGTCGGGATCTTCGTAGTAGTTCGGATCTATAACAGGTGGGTCATAGGGATCGTCAGAGCGAAGAGTGACAGTCCCCCGGCTTTTTGGTTGCAACATATGAGAGAGACATGTGTAGAAAGGCTTGCCTTCTAATGGAGCATAATACTGGGCGTATGTCTAAATGGATAAACAAAATCAATTAAATTATGAAAATTCTTCATAGCTTATTTACGCACCAAACTTTAAAATAAGAATTTGCTCAATTCGTTTTTACAGAAACATACGATTGTAGGTATTCAAGTGTACACGAGACAGCATTTGGAAATATCCGCTGGTCGTGCCATGCTCTAAGTTTATCTGAAATTTGATGTACGTAATTCAGCAAAATACCGTATGATTCAAAATTTATATTCAGACAGCTTACACACATTTCAGTCCTTAAACAAAGTAAAGTGAATATTGTAATCGCAATTTTGGTAGTCAGATTTTGACGGAAATGTTTATTTTGATAATCTCTTAATCCATTTTGTTAACTTTCAACTCGGTGCCTGTATCTACCTTATGTACTATTCATTTTTACCATCCCTGAGTTCCTTTTAACTAGTTTTGGCCTAACGTTTGTTCGAACATGTTTATGTATGTATCTGGCATAATCGTACGTATCTCAAACACGAATAGACGAAGAACGTTGAAATTTTATAGACAGGAATCTTGTAACATATAGTTGAGAGAGTCTATCATTTCAATAAAATTATTAGTTTATTTTCAAGATCACCTTTAAGTCTTTCAGTACATTTAGGTCTATAGGCAGTCACTCGTTAAACTGCATTTTCAGGCTGTTTATATATTTCAAAGGTACTTCTACACTCGCCCGATATTTCAGGTAAGACTATTGATCAACAATCCTAAGTATGAAATTTTAACATTATACGACTAATAGATTTTGAGGTATATGAAATACGTACATACATAAATACAAACGTACGTACGTACAGGCATCGGGAGAAAACTAGTTAAAATGGACGTGCGGTTAGTCAAAATAGACTGTACATGCATGTGTACGAAGATAGAATACATTCTTCTCTGCGATGTCAAGCCAACGTGGAAAATAGTTTATACTGTGATTCAAAATTTATCCTTATTGTAGAATTTTTTTGTTTTGTGTGTGAAATGTTACTTTTGTGAGGTTTCGTGCTTTCTTACCTCCGGTGTGACTCCGAATTGGATGCCTATTTCTGAAATTATTTCACCGAAATATAATTGATGATTTGGAAAATCTTCTTTTGGGTTAATAACATCATCTTTCAAGAAGGCCATAGCTATAACCTCTTCAGAAGATGCTAGAGGACCTGAAATAAAAGTTAGTAAGTTGTCTCTTTTCAGATGACGGAATAATCAAACATGTAATCAGTATTAAGACATGCGTGTGTTATTTAAAAAAATACACTTTTAAAATTTGGTTTTTAATATTTGTATATTGACAGATATAAGGAATTGATATTTACAGAACATCATGTTACTCCAGTTGATAAAATTTAACAAAGCAAAGGGAATTCTTTTATGATTACAATTAAAACTTAGTTCAAGAATCCTTTAATATTATAAGCACTGCGAATGGTTTGTTCCAGAACTCCACTTACGAATTTGTAAAAGGTATAGAGAAGCCCATACTTATTAGAATCACATAACACTCCAGAGTTTCAAGCGTTATCTTTATGCAAAGCTAATAACCAGTAAAAAAGTATTAATGCATTAGCTAAATTTTCAAGCTTGTTTATTAAAAAAAGATTTTTATATAAAAAAACCCATTCAATTGTGCTAAGTCGATCTGTCTCCTGCTCGCTAATACTCTCTTTACCTCCGAAAATTGCTAATTCTCTTGTAATCCCTGCGTGATCACAGCTCCTTCGTTCGATCGCCAACAACTTCCTCTTTTTCCTAGCTGATTTGTGCATTTTATGAAAGATATTTACATTGAAAATCCAATGGCATACTTAGTAAAACAATCAAAATCCTATTTCATATTAGTGCAAATATTTCAAAATAAGTATTTATTCATAAATCAGTATTCGTGTCAATTCAGTGATATTTACTTTTGATTCAATGAACTTTTAAAATCTTTTCAGTATAAATAAATGATTGACAGTGTAACGACTGACGTCTATATTCGTCAGTTGTAACTAATTGCAGCATGGCGGTTTTAAAAAATATTTATTTAAAATTTCGTAAAGAGTTGCCATCGAAATCACGAATCTTCAGTTAGCAACCTCATTGAAGAAAGCGGGTTATAAAATTGTTATATTCCGCTAAAACAGGTTATATACAGCTTTAAATCGTACACTGAAAAATCGAGAGCAGATGAATCGTAGCGTACCTCTCTGAAATCCCACTCTAATCTAGGAAATTAGCTGAGAAGTATTAAAGCACGTGGCGAATGGCGAGCAAGTTTGTACCCACCTTAAATTTCTACATTCTTTCGTTTTCCAAAGGTTAAAAGAAACATTGGAATAATATCCCTTTGTAGCAAGAAAATTACATGTTCGCATCTTTTATTTTTTCGATCCATTACAAAAACTCATAAAAAGAATAGCTAAATAAGCTTACCGGTTCTGTTTAGCATGTACTGTTCAATGTTTGCCGGATCTATAACTTTCACGGAGTAAGGTTGTATGGTTGGACTTAATTCGAAATTTACATGAGAACCGCAGTGGTCTTGCAGGTTCTTGCCCACAGGAAGATCAGCTATTAATGGAATCTGTAAATAAAAAAAAATGTCAGCATATTAAATCTAAATTTAAATAATCTGTTAAAATTATAAAATTTACTGTGTATTCTCATTCACAGCTCCATTCATGTTACCAGGCTTTGCTGTTCTGACAAGGAAAACATACATTTCTAGTAGAGTTTTTTGTGATTTAAATTTTATATTACTATTAATCTGCTTTTAATTCTATTTATGGATTTAAAGGTCGTTAAATTAAGGTTTTGGGATTTCTTAATTATCAAAAATGATTATTTTTCCTGTAAAAAAGAAATAAAAATGAAAGGGTCACAGTGAGATTAAATTTGAAAATAAACTTAAAGCTGAATTTTTTCACAAAATATTTTAATAAATTTTAATGTTTTTCTTTTAATTATTAAATAAATTAAAAAACTCTCAAAAGCTATATAATTCTCAATAAATTCTTAATTTCTTTTCAGCCATCTTCATCAGGGTAGTATTTCCCTGTAAAAATGAGAAAAAAAAATGTCTTAGGAACAAGGAAGATGCCAGAGCTTTTATGAGTATCAGGAAAATAGATTTATCAGGCATATCTGATGACTACTCTGAAGATGAGGTTTTATCTCATAATAAGTCATATTTTCCTTGGACAAAGTAGAGATGGAGATGGGGATGAAAATTTTCAAAATAGCAGAAAAATGCTAAATATTGGTGAAAAGGTACCACTGAAAATTTTGAAAAATTCTATGGCAGAAAAAAAAGAGTCCAACTTTTTTCTTTTTCAAATGTTGATAATTTTCCTGATTTGCCAGGGATTCTATCATCTACTCTTGAATTTCAAATATGTGTTTCTAAATATATAATTTCACTATTATACTAGAACAAACAAATTAATACTGTGTCAGAAAAAGAAAAAAAGAAGGAAATTTCAATTATGCTGAGGAAAAGTGAGAAGAGTAGAGTCTCGGATATTGTTATTAGATTGGGGCTGTGGTCTAGATATCTTCCATCAGAGGATAATGATAACACGGGATATGGTGTGAACACTTTGTGAAAGCTGTGTCGAAACGGATTTGAAAAACTTCAACTTTTAAAAAACTTCAAGGGTTTGCACATATTGCTGATGGTGCTGACAATTATAAGAAGATAATCTCCAACGAAAAATAAAATTCTGGAAAATCTTAAGCGTATTTTTTCTAATCGCGGTTATCCGGGCTTAGAGAAAATATGCTACCAATTCCTCATGAATGTAAGCAGTCCATAAATGAAACCACATACGTCCGTTTGTCAAATGTGATCGATGCAAAATATTTGTTTCTAAAAAGAAATAATTTGTTTTAAAGCTTTTTACATCCATAAGAAATGTAAAAAAAAGTTTAAATAACTTTTGTTGAAAATTGTGAAAATCGCTTCTGTACCTTAATCTTCTCATGGTAGCGTAACTGCTACCATTTCAAGAACAAAAAAATAATTTTTTTCACAATTTTTTATTATATTTATGTTCTTTGACTGTAAATAATAACATTCCAACGGAAAAATGTTTTTGCATTTGAATTTCTCGCAGTAGACATTAAAGGGTAAGTATATGAAACGGGTATCAAAGAAGCTGTATCTGGTGCTGAAAATAGCGTAAAATTGTTAAAAGTTGGGAAACGGGTGGATTTTTAGGTTTTTAATGTAGCCTAAATTTGTAGTTTATTCTATGTTTGTCTGCATGTCTGCACAAAATTTCTAACCAATCAGTCAAGTCTATTAGAAGTAAGTGTTGAACATACACACACGCATACACACACACATTCATTTATATTTATATAGATTATGGTCTTTGAACGAGGGTAAATGAATCTACAGAGAAAATCTGCATCTGTCATATGAATCATGATTAAAGCAGGTGACGGCACAGAGGTTTTTCTGTACTTCATATATTTATGATTGAAATTTGCGATCACAGTAAAACATACGATGAATAAAACAGCCACCTTGTGCCTTTTCAGCTCATTTCTGGGTCCAATGCCGGATAACATGAGAAGCTGAGCTGTGTTGACCGTCCCTGCAGACATAATCACTTCTTTCCTCGCCCTCACGACGAAAGTGGTGTTTTGAAAATCGAACTCGACGCCAACAGCTCTCCGGTTTTTTATAATCACCTGTTCAAAGAAAAAGTCAAGAAAATAAACAGAGTACGTGCTAAATTCTGTTGTCACTGCAAACATCTCTGAATAGCAAGACCTATAGTCGTAAAAGTGGAATATAGATATGGTAAAATTGTCATGTGCTAAGCAAGAAAACAGCTTACAGTGTCACCTAGCGACTAAATTTGGAGTCAGTGTTGCTGCTTCATAAACGGTGCAAGAAAGGGGGGGGGACAAAGTTGTTCAGCATCCTCAAATCAGTAAAAAAATGATCATGCGCACATCAACATGCACAATAATGTTATAAATGGAAGGCATAAAACGCACATTTTTATTTTCAAGTTTTCCAAAACTGCACTTGCCTGTCATTAGATTCATTTATCTTTCATACTCAAAGTATTTTCCTACAGAAAAATACACATGCAGACTTTGGTTTGCGATTCCCGCTGCACATTGTAAAACACAACTGGTGGGAAATTGGCACAAGTAATACACTTTTGCCCCTTGCACTTGACGTTTCCTGTTTTCAATATTAATGCAACGCAAGGTGTCTTCTCTTACTAAATTGATGATGTTGAACAAATTTTTAATTAATCTTTTCCCGTATATCCTACCGATTTTGAGATATGAACACTAACTCCAAATTTAATCGGAAGGTGGCATTGTAAACGTTTATCTGTCGTAGCGTATGGCAACTTTAATGTACCTAGACCACTCTGTTATCACAATAGCTCTTGCCGTTCAGAAGTAATTGTGGTGAGATATGGCTTTAGCGGGTTCACTGTATACATTCGTTATATTCGTGTCATTGAATAAAATAGCATTCGTTATTCATTGCATCATATGCATTCGTTATTCATTGAATAAAGTAAAATGTTCAGAGAAAGAGAAACACTACTCATCTGTTCAGTGAAATTTAAAGTAGATACATCAGCTTTTAAGATTGATGAGCACGGAAGCAAAATTTAAAGCTTCAGGGGGATTACAAGTGAATATACCAAATGTAAAAGTCTATATCTTCTTAGCAGTAAAAGGTGGCGTTCTATTTCACACAACGTTTTGGTTGAGAAGTTAGGAACTTTCCTAATCCATAAATATTTTTATGTTTCATTTGGTCGCAGAATAGATTTCGAGGATGCTCTTCACCAGAGACTTCGACTTAAGAAGCCTTGACTTTTGACACCTTACAATTACTTTATTTTGGGCTGCGAAGTCGATCGAAGGCCTTAGACTTAAACTACCCTCTACTCCAGTACGACCAAGCGACCAGACAGCAAATTGGATCTGAACATCATGCACACGAGATTTTAGCAGAACCATTTTTGCCCTCTATTTTACCAATGGATACCAGTATTATAACTGACTTTCTTGAGCCTTGCTCAAAGAAAAATCTATAGTATAGTATTAATGTAATTTATCGCAGGAGAAATTAGGTGCTTCATGATGAAACAGGCATAAGAACACCGTAAGACATGTTGGCGAGAGCGCAAGGAGCAGGATACAACGGCTGCCAAAAAAATCTCCAAAGAGCACATGTTAAATGCGGTGTCTCTTGACTGGTCGCATTAAGAAAATTTAAATGCAGAAGCTCCAACTAGGGAAAGCTTGAGAGCGATTACTACCGATTCGCCCGATTATCGTTATTTTATTGAAAATAAGTTTTGTTATTTTATTGAATATTGAAAATAGAGCAACTAAATTATAAGTTCAAACAATTGCTGTTTCAAACATTTCATCTTTAATAAGGTACCCAGAAAAAATGGGCATTTTGACATTCTGATCCTCATCAGGTTAGAGATGATCTAAGTGAGATTAAAAATCTTTTGTCGATTATTTCACGAAACTTTAATGGCGATATCATTTATGATTTCATGAAACTTTATTGGAGGTTACAGGAATAGAATTGTTAAATGTATTTAGCCGTTCTCGTTCGGTGCAATATCTGAAGTAAGTGCTAAAATATGATTTCTAAAAAAAGTTTCAACTTTGAATAGATGTTTTGAACTTTAAATTTTTATCATAGAAACATTTTTAACCTAAGCTTTCGGCATTATTTTCTCTGAGGTCAGTAAATATATTCTAAGGTAAAAGATAGAAATATCCTTAATGCACTTTTGGAAAGCAATCTCACTTTATGAACGAAATGAGTAATTTTCTGCATCTTCTTTCCTACAGGTTCAATGTCTCTTCTTTGTCCTATCAAGATGTTTTATCTTTTACCTTATATTAGGAGTTATGTTTTTTTTTATTTAGGCATGTATAGCTTTCCCATATTGATGGCCTATAAAACTATTAAATATATACCTAGGATAGGAACATGCATTTTAACACACGAAAAGAGATTTTCACGATAGCTACCTTTCTGACCATAGCATTGGCGAGTATATTCAGATTAGTACGCTTTTCGGCTGGCACCAAATACGCTTTAGCTGTACTGCACCTCTGCCCAGCTCGCAAGGTAGCTTGGTTGTCATAATAACCTAAAATTTAAAAATATAGTAATGTCGAAAATTAGCTGCTGTTGTATGAGCAGAAACGAGACTATAAGTTTATGAAGGCAGGTATATTTCCTATGGTATTAACAATAAAAATTTAAATTTGAATAGATATGAATTATAAGTGCGCGTCTGCAAACATGTTTCTCAACTTAGACGTCCTTGGAGTCTAGTGGTTTAGTAAGAATTTACAGAGAAAGTAAATATATTTTGTTTAATGCCAAGATAGTTGAACTTTTCCGTTAATGAAAATAACTCATCACACTGGATCATTCTTGAGTTATTAAACGTTTACTCTCTTTGAAATACTATACCGTATATGACTACGAATTGTTAGTCTATTATTGAGGAAAAAGTAAGAATTTCCATTTCTGGTCGTAATCAATAAAAAAAAAACTAGAATTAGTTATGTCTTGCGACACTTGAAAATTTTAGTAAAATTATAAAATATCTTGAGTGTTAACGAAATAGATCATTTTTTCAATATACAACAGCAATATTTTTTTTTAAAGAAAAGTTAATGCTTGCAGCAAAGTTGCAGCACTAGCAGAGAAAATCATCAAATTAAATTTTATGGCTCTGAAATATGAATTTTTTCTTAATTAAAACTGTTGTTATGTTCTCATAAATAGTACAGAAGCTTTCTTCCATGTAAAAATTTTAGCTATGCATAGGAAACTATTATCTTGTGTTGCATCGTTACTCACCAGTTTGTCTGTATGCATTCGGATCAACTACTTTATGACCTAAATATCTAATTCCTTCGAAGAGAGGATCTTTCATTTCAGGTTGATATCGAGCTCGGTGCACCGACATAGGCCCATGAACTCCGTGATAACCTAGGTAAACATAAATATGAGAAATTGTACTTGAAAAAATCACGAAATATGAAAAATTGATATGCTTTACTAAGAGCGCTCCACAAAAAGCAGGTCTTAAAAGGCAAAACTAATTTCAAATTTTGTAAAATAATACTTATAAGAAGATACTAATCAATACTACTGTTATTCTGCTGATTAAGGACTCTAAGCCAGAGTGATGTTTGAAAATGTACGTGCAGATTTTATTTTATTCTTATACGTGTTTTCTTTTTTCTTTCTTTTCTTTTCTTTTTTTGTGTTGAAAAAAGTTGAATTTTTTAATTTAATTTTACAAACTCTTTTAGGGAAAATGAGTCAGCTACTTACCATTAACTACATATTCTGGATATCCTTTATCCTCAAGTTTTTTTTAAGTACTGAATATCATTTCTGTAACTCCAACTTTCTGACCCTCTGCTGCCTAATCATCATAATTATATTAACTTTTGCCATGGAAACATTTTGCAATCTATATAGATTATATTTTGCATACTATGTTATATCATAAACATCATATATTAAGTAGAGAGAGAAACTTTTGAATTCTCTCTTTGCTTTAAATAACCCGACAATGTTTAAATTCTTCGAGTAAATAAACATTTTGCTTCTGGCGAAATGACAACTACCGTGTATTTTGAAACGTACTGTATCGATTATATTATACTTATGCGCGTTTTTTACAAAGCTATTCGTCTTTACTTAACTTCACTAATCTGTTTTTCAGGAAAAGTTCAGCAGTTGCTTACCATTTGCTACATATTCTGGATCTCTGTTGTCCTCGAGTTTTTTGAAATACGGTAGAACATCTTTGTAGCTCCAACCTTCAGCACCCTCAGCTGCCCAATCATCGTAATTTTGCCTGTTTCCTCTGACATAGAGCATTGCGTTTAGGACGCTGGATCCACCAAGGGTTTTGCCACTGGGCCATACTATTTGCTACGAAAAGTAAATAAAGGCATTAAAAAGCTTTAAGGCGAAATAATTTAACATACAGGGTGGCCATAATTAAAGATGTGTTTAGAGCTCGAGTGTGAGAAAACTGTTGAGCCAAACTGAACGAAATTTGCCGTAAATTCTAATTAGAACATGGGGTTTTGATTTAAAAAAAGATCGAATTTTCACCACCAGGGGCCAAAGTTGCGCTTTAAGATCCATTTTTGGAGTAAAATAGGAATAGAGAGTACAGAAAGTTCACATTTTAAAGGGCTTTTGGATATTGGTACCACATTTTGCATTTAACACGTCAAGCCAAAAATGAGGATGTGATGCAGATAATGCACTTATTGGAAAATCTACAAAGTAAAAGTATTGAACCACACATGTCAGTAACGCAAATATACTAGAAAAGGTTAACTCTGTGTACTTTCTGTAGATTTTCTTGCCTATTTTACTTCAGAAATGAACCTTAACGCACCCCTTTGACGATTGGTGGCGAAAATCCAAACTACAGGGTGTGTCACAATTCCCTCCCGGGTTTTTAAGGCTTTTGAAATATATATATATGACATTACAAATCAAAAGCCTGCTAAAATCCCACATTTCTAGAACTACGCAGTTTTAATTCAGTTGGAACGAAGAAATCTGCTTTCAAAAACTGCAATTACTACACGGTCCCTTGCAATTCTTTTGTAATTTTGTAGACAGGCCCAGTGTTCAGTCACTGCGGCGTCTTGAAAGACATAACAAACCTTGGAAAACCACTGCCCAGATCATGGGTTTGGGCAATAATTGCAACGTGCATTGATCATGAGACACGACCTCAAAAGTTAATAAAAGGGGCTGATGCAGCGCAAGAGCATCTCTTCAGCATGACTGCAACTGCCAAGCACACATGTATCGAAGTACCCAATAAAATGATGTAATCGCAGTGGGAATACTTCTCATTTCTTCCGACCACCAGATCACCGGGAGGGGGGGGGGGGCTCTAAGTCAGAGTCTTTACCCTGTCTCGCCGCCTGCTCTGCCCGTCAAAGCCGCACCAAACCGCAGCAACGTCCTCTTTTTAATACATATAAATTACCAATACAGCAACAAAGTTGACTTTATTGAATAAAGAAATGTTACAAGTTATGCTTCATAAATGCTCAATATGTGAACCTTTTCCTGATGCGCCAGGTATCAAGTCTAAAGTCAAATTTTTCACTCCCCACCCTTAATTATGGCCACCATGCACTAGCCAAATTAAAAAATTAATAAAAAAATAAAAATAATGTTCTAGTTTTCTATAAAAGTAATCTGCACGTTAACTATAGTAATTTATTCTCATTATTTTAGTCAAGTATTAGTATAACCAGATTTGTAAAAAGTGTCCACACTAGTGCTACCCTCCTAAACTCCCCTCTCTCAGCGCAACTGCAATTATCACCACTCTCAGGAACTGTTGCCCCATTGATAATGTTTTTGTGGGGCTTATCTCGGTGTCGTGCTCGTAGCGTACGTGTTCATAGCGTACACCCCATTAAGGGTGCCTGTAGCGTCAGAGGCGTGGCCAAGGGGGGGGTTAGTGGGGTCATAACCCCCCCCCCCATGAGAAATTTTTGCCATACAAAATGTATATTCTTCACTACATTATCACACATATGTATACATATATATGAGTTGCAGTAGTCGTAATCCCCCCCCCATGAAAAATTTCTGGCTACGCCCCTGTGTAGCGTACATATGGTACTCGTAGCGTACATCTCCCCCGCCACCTGTTTTCGTTTCCACCACAGCAAATTCGACTAAATGCAGACCTATTTTAAGAGCGGCCATTTTAGTCCACAAAATCGTAGTTTAGAAAATGTATGGGGTAGTACAATAATGTATGGGGGGGGAAACCACCTTCTTTAGCGAGAAAATTGGTTGATGGTCATCCTATTGAAAGCAATGAGGATTTTGAACATACTGATCGTTTAACGTTGTTGTTCTCTTGTTTAAAGGTGTGTAAGCAATCTGTATACATGATGTACTATACTAGAAACCTCTTGAAATGATAAAAAAGCATCATTTTAAAATATATTGCTATTTAAACTAAACCCCTTCCTTGAGTAAACTTAACTTCAAAATCTGTGGAGTTGCTATGGATTTTAACATGCTTTTGAGTCTGTGTGTATCCTGTTTGCTGTCCTCATTGAAAATACACAACGGACAAAGATCTCCTTCTGTGACCAGTTTTTTTTCCAGGAGTGGGAGACCTATTCTGGGAAGCAACACTGGTCAGAGAAGGGGTACGTTTTCCTTGGTTTGCTTATTTTCAATGACAGCGAACACAATAAACATGGGTTTAAGATTTAAAATCAGCTGTAATGAAGGAACGATCCAACTCTGGTAAAATGCTCTGTCATACTAATGTTTATTAATTACTAATACTGTTCAGTGACGCATCCAGGATTTCGGTTTAAGGGGAGCTAGAACTACAAATACTTTATTGTAAAACAATATTTTGAATTCGGTTATAGTGATTTGATTGTAGTTATAACTCCCTTATAACGTCAAAAATGTCTGTATCAATTGCCCGTAGAACACAAGCCCACTATCAACGTGCCATGTTATAAAGTCATAGACAATTATCTGATATTTGGATTGGCACTGTAACCAAAAAATTACTGTATTAAACACTATTGTAAAAATTTACTGTAGTACATGTGTCACATTAACTGCAAATATTTAAAAACCAATGTCCTTTTCAAAAGTATTTTAAGACAATTTTTAAAACATTTAAAGACAATTTTTGAAACATAAAATATTTTAAACCTTTTGTAACAATTTTCGAAGCTTTTCAGAGCTAAATCTTCGGGGGAGGGGGGTTTAGGGGGGTTCAGATCTAAATCTTCGGGTCGCTTTGGAGGGCTTTAGCCCCCTTAGCCCCCTCGGTGGGTGCGCCTATGATACTGTTAGTTATTACTTTATTAATTATTCAGTTGTTACTCCGTTAATTGCATTTGTTAAACAAGTTATTATAAAATGATTAATATATTCATTATTTTTATTAATTATTAATATTATATCATATCATGCCTTCCTTGGTACTTGAAAGAGTCCGCCACTGCACCGATATTAACAAGTATTTAAAATTTTTGTAATGTACCGTCTGAGACTTTCATGAATCTAATATCTAATAAAAATCATGAATCTAATAATCAATTGTCTTATGGGATATGCGAAAAAAAAATATATATAATGAATTTTGAGCTAACCAATGTTTTTTCCTAAGCCTTTTCCTCTCCGCATTCATATTGCAAGAACACCTTCCTTTTTCGGTTCCGTGCTCGTAGCGTACGTGCTCATAGCGTACACCCCATCAAGGGTGCTTGTAGCGTACATATGGTGCTCGTAGCGTACATCTTCCCCGCCACCTGTTTTCACCACAGTAATAATTGAAAAGAAGAAATAAAAAGGCAAATCCGACTAAATATAGATCTACTTTAGTAGCGACCATTTTAGTCCACAAAATCGTAGATTTCATTACTACTGTGTATTTTCAACAAATAAGGTGAAGTTTAAATCAAGACTGATAAGAGCTTCGAATTCTGGTGAGAGCTTCAAATATTAAAAGCAGTGCTGGCTATAAAACATTAAAATAAAACAAAATGTATCTCAGAACCCCCCCCCCCCCCCAAAAAAAAAGAAAAGAAACGTTTTCTTTCAATATAAATGAAAAGAGGGAAAGGCTTAGGAAAAAACATTGGTTAGCTAAAAAATCATTATATATATATATATATATATATATATACTTTTTTTTTCCCCACATAACCCGTAAGATAATTGCGCATTATTAGATTCATGAAAGTCTCAGACGGTACATTACAAAAATAATAATGTACTTGTAATGTAATTTAAATACTTGTTAATATCGGTGCAGTGGCGGGCTCTTTCAAGTACCAACGAAGGGATGATATGATATAATATTAATTATTAATAAAAATAATGAATATATTAATCATTTTATAATAACCTGTTTAACAAATGCAATTAACGGAGTAACAACTGAATAATTAATAAAGTAAGAAATAACAGTATCATAGGCGCACCCACGGAGGGGGCTATGGGGGCTAAAGCCCCCGAAAGCGACCGAAGATTTAGATCTCAAATCCCCTAAACCCCCCCTTCTCCCGAAGATTTAGATCTGAAAAGCTTCGAACATTGTATACAAAAGAATTTAAATATTTTATGTTTTAAAAATTGTCTTAAAATACTTTTAAAAAGGACGTTAGTTTTTAAATATTTGCAGTTAGTGTGTCACATGTACTACAGTAATTTTTTACAATAGTGTTTAATACAGTAATTTTTTGGTTAAATTACTGTATGAGACGGGCTCGGGTTCTGTAATTCGCGATTGTGAATTTCCTATGCAGAATTATTTTTCACTTTCGTTTTCAAAATCCCGGGAGGGGTAATTACCCCCATTAACCCCTCCCGTAAAACCGCAAATGCCTGTACACATTTTCTTCTTTCTTTTAGCTTGACTTTCAGTCGGGAACGCAGCAAGACGAAGGCATTTACACAGACAAAAAAATTAAAAGTTTAAATAGCAATATATTTTTAAATTATGCTTTCTTATCATTTTAAGAGGTTTCTAGTATAATACATTATGTACACAGATTGCTTAGACACCTTTACACAAGAGAACGATCAGTATGTCCAAAATCCTCATTGCGTTCAATAGGATGACCAGCAACTCAATTTTCTTGTTAAAGAAAGTGGTTTTTTCTCCCCCATATATTATTGTTTTCTAAACTACGATTTTGTGGACTAAAATAGCCGCTACTAAAGTAGGTCTACATTTAGTCGGATTTTCTGTGGTGAAAACGAAAACAGGTGGCGGGGAAGATGTACGCTACGAGCACCATATGTACGCTGCAAGCACCCTTGATGGGGTGTACGCTATGAGCACGTACGCTAGGAGCACGGCACCCCTTTTTCTTTTCTTTTTCTTTGGGGGGGGGTGTCTGAGATACCTTTTGTTTTACTAACTTTAATGTTTTATAGCCAAAATTGTTTTTAATATTTGAAGCTCTATCCAGTATTCGAACATGCTAAAACAAATTATGAAATATAACCGAGAGATACAATTTTTTATTTTAAACACTTCATTATAATTGGGAATCGGCCGCAAAACAGTTCCTTAAATAAAAACAAAATTTACATATGAAAATAAATAGTAGAAATGAAATCTACGATTTTGTGGACTAAAATGGCGACTCCTAAAGTAGATCTATATTTAACCGGATTTGCCTTTTTATTTCTTCTTTTCAATTATTACTGTGGTGAAAACATGTGGCGGGGAAGATGTACGCTACGAGCACCCTGATGGGGTGTACGCTATGAGCACGTACGCTACGAGCATGGAACCCTTATCTCCAGCCCTAGAAGGGTCCCCTGTTTTAATCTTGAACGGAAATGAGAAAACATCTGCTTATTTTCATTGTTCTGCCGTTGTATCCCCTTCTCATATCATGGAACATATTGTCGCCTCCGTGGGATGGGAGAGAGACTGTGACTTATATTGATGCGAAATGTTCATTTGGACCTTGGAGTAAAACCAAGGCTATAAGGTACTTTCCTTTCTTCGACATCGTGCACGTACTGATATCAAAACTTACCGTGATTTAGATTTTTACAGCATTAAAGTTTGAAATGAGTTTGTAGAACATAAAGCCTATTTGTCTTGAACACTTAAAATATAAACTGCTGTAATAAAGTATTTACTGTCTGAGACATGAACAGTGATAACGATGTTCTCTTATAAACACACAGAATTTCAGGAATTTAAATCGCTGTTGAAAATTTGTGAGAAGTGTAAAACTGTTTTTTTTTTCACTAAATCATTAGAAAACGGAATAAGCACCCGTTTCTTTGAATTTTAATAAATTTAAAACACGGTAACTCTGAGGTATGTTGTTATAAAATACATTAACAACCTTAAAAAAATCATTCTTTTATTGAGATGAATCATGTTGTAAACGTATTTTTTCTAGGACAACGTGTAATTCTACCAATTTATTATATTTCTATTGTATAGCGATTTGTTTTTCTCATACTCACATTTCAACCACTGTACATTGAGATAGAATATGCTATAAAATCAGAAGTATCTTGTGAACTAATGAAGCATGAAAAGATCGATTTTGAACCAATAAAAATGTGCATTAATCAACCTCTTGAGAAATAAATTATTATTGATAAAGGGAATTAAAGTGGCTTGCATGAAGAAAAGTTTGTTTAAAGAAGCTCTTTGTGGAATATACAAACCCAACGAATTACGGATTGGTTTCCAAATAAAAATTTTATATAGGTAACTGAAGTTGCACATTTTACTATGACTGCTCTCCGTCATTTTTTTGTTTAATGAGCGGATCGTCGCTAGTATTGCTTTAAATTTCTTTGAGAAGGTTAAAAACTAGGTAAAAAATAAAGAATGTATCTCACTCTATTCACGAGAGCGTCTCCGGCATACTTTTGTGGAGCTGTTCTATACTGCCAGTCGATGTCTGTGAACCAAAAGACTCTTGCTATACCAGGTACTTCCGTGAGTAGAGGCGGCGGTTTACCAGCTTCCAATAGTAAAACACTGACGCACGGAATTTCCGATAGACGTGACGCAACAACAGATCCCGCAGATCCAGCGCCCACTGAAATAAAAGTTTTATAATATTCACTAGGTATACTCGTTAACAGTACGAGAGAAAGTAGGCTTTTTTTTTAATACATATTCCCTCATAACGTAATACTTTCATGATAACAGCTAACCTAACTTTATCATAATAAACTTTACTTTCTTTTTCGGTAGAACTAACTTTTCTTGTTTGATATATGAACTTCTTCGAGCTTCCAGCACTGAAGGCAAAACTATTTACTATATTTATAATATATTTCCTAATAACTATTTACTTATAAGGAAAAGTGCCCATTGATTATTTACACCTATATTTTTATTTTTTCTAACGATGCAATTTAATTCCAGTAAAGGAAAACTATTACCCAATTTTTGGTTTCTCGTTTTGCTAATGCAGGCATCGCAGTCACTTTTTTTTAACGTCCTACCTCTATAAATAATAAACTAAAGTGCTCTGTTTCTACAACAGTTGTTAGATGTTAAGGTTTTGCCTATCAAACCATTAAAACAGCAGGCTATTTAAGTAAAACTTTGATGAAGGCAGGAATTTTTTAAAAAGTCGGAAGACTCTGCGGCGCCTGTGCTAATGCTTAAAAATGCATCTCTTCCCAGCCCTCTGCCTCTGTTATCATAAAATTAAATTCTAAAAGGACTGAAGTATCATGAATAATACGTTCTGCCTTGGTAGCGTAGTGGCTAATGAATCAATCTGCCTCACCTTTTTCCAGGATTAGATTCATGAGGAAACTTAGATGTTCAGTCTGATAATTCTTGTATCCATGGTTTAGAAGAAAAATTATTGAAATACGTAATCTTTACTTAAGTTGGTTTCGTAAAAAAGATTTTTTTAATTATTTTATTAATCTTTGAGAGCTATTCCGAGTTAAATGGAATGACAAAAATGAAAAGGTTATTTTGCTATTGAAATAAATTTTCCACAGGGTTTATAATTTAATTTGGCAACTAGTGAAATATTAAATTCATAAGAAAACTTCATATTTTTAGCTGTTTTATTCTGTCGGATATTAGTTAAGCTTTACGAAGATGAAAACTGAAAAAATCCCTAAAAATCGAAAAAGAGTAGGATTTACAGAATTTTAAAGTTACGGACTCTCAAGTCCATCAATTGAACGAGTGAAATTGCGTGGACAAACAAACTTTTCACATTCACATGTTAGATCATTACTTTTTCCTTTGATTACTATAGCTTTGAAAATTTGTTCAGTATCACCTTCAAACTTAAAATCACTTGAATTCATAAATGATAACATTGATTAGATTAAATTTAATAATTTAGCTTCAGCAACGAATAAATGCTTTCGGAAAAGTATTCCAATGTACATTCTCACTATTACCTAGAAAAATTACATTAAAAGACAAATACGTTCCTTCAGATTTTGTTGAATGTAAATTTTTTGCAATAAGGCATACATGTCCATTGATAGAATGATTGAAAATTTAGAAACTCTGCACGAGCAGAAATGTAAAAAAAAAAAAAAAAAAAAAAAATTCTAATGTAAACACGACATGACAGTCTTGTTCGTCAATTAAACTATACACATTTTAGTGAACTTTATATAAATTTACTTCATCTGAAAATGGGATGCGACATTTCAATAACATTGAGATTGGCGATTTCCAGCCAAGTATATAGTAAGAGTTCATCAAGTTCTCCTCAGCTTTGTAAAGTTATTTTTGGCATGAAATTTGATGATATTTCTCAAAACATCGCCAAGCTTGGAGATGGTTTGTGCGATTTTAGGCATATCTTGAACAGTGAATGTCTAAGTCCATGATATGTAATATACTGATCCTGTAAATGATTTTCGAAGTCGATTGCAATCAGAAAGAGAGGTGCACATCTGTATGTTATAACAGGTTAATCGCTTCCAGCTATGCGAGATTCATATGCACCCACGGACAACACCCCCAAAACTATTAAAAATAGATGCATACTACCTAGATACAAACGCTATGCAGAAATTTTTCTATGTAAATTCAGGGATGCCCAAAAAGAGATTTTTTCCATCAAGCTCGAATGCTGACATTTTTCGAGATTTCAACGAAGTTAAAAAATAAATAATTAAGTAAATATGAGACAATTTGATATTTTAAATACGCACTAAAGTGCTAATTAAAAGCGTAGCATAATCAATGCTTCGACCACTTTTTTCTTCCATATTCCATTAATTTGGAGAAAGTGTAACATTATTCACGAGTGTACCGTATTTTTCTCCCTTGTTCTATAAAACAATTCTTTGGAATAGAAAATTGCCTACAGAAACTGTTTTACAATCTTTCCCAAGCATATCCTAACTACTTTACCTTTATAAATACTGTTTGGAATGTGCATCATAATCCATGAGTGTACCGTATTTGTCTCCTTGTTCCATAAAACACTTCTTTGGAATTAAAACCTATATTAAAATCGCTTACTGAAGCTGTTTTGAAATCTTCATCAGGTATATTTTAACTATATTTCCTCTTTTAATAAACTGTAGCATTTGCCAGTTTCTCGCAAAATATGGAAGATATCGCCAAGCTAATTTCAATTTTGAGGACTTAGTTTTTGGTGCCAAACCTAGTGATAAATCATCAAAAATTGTCAGCCTTGTGCGACTCTCAACATTTTATTCTCCCCCCTCCCACCCCTCACTGCACTATCTGCCAACCCAATGAAAAATTCTACGAAAACGTGTCGACATCCACAAATCATATATACAAAATTTATGAAGGAGATAGATCACATGTAGGTGGGAACTAACTTTTAGTATTCAGTTTTGACAATCTCAATACTTTTGCTAGAATCAAAAATGATGCCATATCTATATACCATTAATGTTTAATTGATTTAATTTTTACTTAAATCTGATACAGTAAATTAGTATTATTCCCCTTTAACTTTGTATTTAGAAAATTAAAAATCAATAGTAAAAACCACGATAATAAATGATACAACTTTGTATTTTTCTCACCTATGATGTAATCGTATTCCGGGAGAATTGTTTTTGCAGTGTTTGGAGTGTGCTTTTGTGTAGCCAAAGACAGCAAAAACATTGGAAGAAGAGTAGAATTTATGAAGGGTGCAGGGTACGTACTCTCAGCTGCGATGTCAATGTCCATCTACAAAATAAAAAAAGTAAAAGAAACTATATTTACATATTATAAAGGCACCATATGTTGACACTACCCCAATTATTGACAGTTGTTTCTTCAAAGGTGAAAAATAGGTGTTTGGGGCCACTTAGAAATTCAAACTTAGCACTTAGTCAAAGGTCTACTAATCACCCACGAATTCCCGACGTGATAATTCAATTTGACTGGCAAAACCCTTGGGAAGGTGGAGTCTCTTATCAGTGTTTAGCAGCTGCTCATAATCTAAAGGTTTTGCTTAGGTAGGTCTCGATTTCGCTTCTAATAACTATGGAGCTTCATGTTTCATTGCTTCCATTTTTAGGTCTACTTTGTTGCTACTTAATGAGAATATAGTTACCAAATATGAATTTTCAATTAAGCAACTTTTTTTTGGGATTTTTGAAACAAGATGAGATATATATGTATATCGAGCGTACATTACTTAGTGATAACCTGTACATATCTGATATTTCTGGAAAAATTATAAAATAACACTTCAGGCCGATAGCTCTATTCTTGGTTCTAGCAGAACTAAACCAAAGAGTTTCATTTTATCGATATTTTTGAAAAGATTATAAAATAATACTTCAGCTGGGTAGCACTACTCTTGTTTCTGCTCGAATGAAACCAAAGGTAGAAAAAGAGAGCGAATCCATACCCCTCTTTATCAGTGGAAGGTCAATCAATTGTAATAAAGCGATGACGATTAAATCTTAACGACGATTAAATGATAACGTGATAAATTTTACCTCTCCGGTAATCCTTTTTTCCCTTGACTATGACGGCCGCAGTCTTGGCTTCCTTCGCTCGTCCGAATTTTGACTAAATCATTGAAATGATGTGCAAAGGAATTTATTACTTCCTTGTACGTAGTATAAGGAAGTAATGTGATCCCGAAAAATTTTGGGGGCCAAATTTCGACAAAAAAACCGATTTTGACTACCTCTAAATTTAATTTAAAAAATTTTTTCGATGCATCTCATCGTAGGCTAGCATGCACGATCATATTAACGCGTCTGCAACTCATTTTGACCAGCGGCGAGTCTACTGTGGCCAGTTTTTCCATGCCGTCTGTACGTACGTACGTATGTATGTAACTCGCATATCTCAAAAACTATGGGTCGTAGAATGTTGAGATTTGAGATTTAGGATTGTTCTATGATCTAGTTGTGCACCTCCCCTTTTGGTGGCAATCGAATGGATAGTTTATGTACAGGACCGCCCAAAAGATTCGAAATACATTACGCTCTATGGGCCGAAATTCATTAAACTCGCCTAACTCAAAAGCTATTAGGCGTAGAATGTCGAAACTTCATATTTTGGATAATTGTAACAACTAGTAGTGCACCTCCCTTTTTGGTTTTATTCGTCAGGATAGTTTATCTACAGGACTGCCCAAAACATTCGAAATAAATTACGCTCAATGGGCCGAAATTCATTAAACTCGCATATCTCAAAAACTGTTAGGCGTACAATGTTGAAACTTTATATTTAGGATTGTTGTAACATCTAGTTGTGCACCTCCCCTTTCGGTTCCATTCGACTGAATAGTTTATCTACAGGACCGCCCAAAAGATTCGAAATACATTACGCTCTAAGGGCCGAAATTCATCAAAGCGTTTTTTAGAGGTATTGGGCTATTTCAAACGACTCAGAAGTGATATATGCTGTAAAGAGTTAGAAAATGAATTTCTCCATTAAAAAAAGTGTCTTTATCATTTATAGTTCTGCTACAGGAACACTCAAAAGATTTCCAATACATTACGGTCAATGGCAATTTTAGGAGCATTCATCCATTTCAAGCACAATACCGTCCTACCACATAAGTTAGGTAATGGTCCGACCATGGTCACGTGCCTCTCTCAAGAACTATGCCAAAAGTCGCCAAACTTGGCGACTTTTGGTGTACGTGTGTGCATATTTAACTCTCAAATCTCAAAAACTATTATGAAATTTCATATATAAGAATGTTGTAACATCTAGTTGTGCATCTCGATTTTTGGTTCCAATCTACTGGAGAGTTTATTTACAGGACCACCGGAAAGAATTTCAGTACTTTAATGTCTATGGACATCTTCAATATAATACTACTGTAGATAGTCATTGTTTGGTACATGCCCAAAATCTCGCCGTCGGTCCTCGACCTTGGCGAGTTTTGGCGAAATATCGCCAAATTTGGCGATAGTCAGTCATTTGGTCCATGCCCAAAGTATCGCCATTTGTCATCGTTCTTGGCGAGTTTTGGCGAAATATCGCCAAATTTGGCGATAATCTGTCATTGTTTGGTTCATGCTTAAAATCTCGCCAAATGTCGTCGACATTGACGAGTTTCGCCGAAATATCGCCAAATTTGGCGCCAAAAATTATTTCGTATTTTGTATAACTCTAAAACTAACCCGTAGATTTTTTAACTTTTGTATTTAGAACTATTGTAATATCTAACTGTTTTCAATATCTTTTTTGACAGCAATCGACTGAGAATTTATTTACAGGGTGAGCCAAATGACTTCTAATACATTGAGGTGTATGGATGCATTCAATTCATTGAAAGTCTGTGGTCAATGACTACTTTGGCTATCCCCAAAATCTCGCAGACTATCTCTAGTTTGTCGGCTTTTGGTGAAATATCGCCAAATAAATTGTCAGAAGGAAATCTTTCAAATTGAACTCAGCTTGGCGATATCGAAATATTTGGCTGGAAATCGCTAAACCTTACTATTATTGATATTTTATCTCTTTCAAACAAATAAATTTAGAGGAAGTGCGTCGAAAATATTTTTGATCTAATGGACGTGCAAGGAAGTCATGTGTTGGACACATCAGATTTTTTTTAGGAATTAATAGTCTGTAAATCTTTGTACTGATTTCTAATTTTCACTTTAATATACCAGCATGTTCTGTTAATTAAAATAAGTTTATCATAAATTATTTTCCAGCTTTAAACTTTAAAAGTAATCTTTATCACTGATTTATCTATTAAATACAGCTTCTTTTATCCAAATTGCCTTTCGATATTTTTTTAATTGTCTCAACTCAGCTGCTTGAGCAGAATTTTTCAAATGAGCACATCATTCCTTTTTATGCTTGATATTAAACAGAGATTTATCCCGGCTGATCCATTGTTACATTGGTCGCAAGAGCGAGGTTTCTACTCAAATTGATGTCCATTGAACTTTGTCCAAACTGATGTCCCATCATTGTCAAAATGATGTTCAATCTGAGTTCAATGAGGGTGTTAAGTTTGTGTTCCATAACAACACATTTCCCTTTATATTTTTGTGACTTTCCGAAATACTCGAAGAGTTAATTTGAACTATCAGTATGACGAAGAACTAATCGAAGATAAGCTTTACTCCCTTTTTATTTATTAATCATCTGATACCAGGTTATATTTTGTTTATGATTTTTTTTTTCAAAAACTGAATAAATAAAAGAAAGCTTTTGTTTTTGCTCTGCAAAAAAGTCGCCTTTTGTGAAAAGGCGGCTCACAAATTGTAATATATTAAGACGAAAGAAAAATCTACAAAATTATAGGAGCTAACTGATATACATTTAATAATGAGAAAACTCTCTATCGAGAAAAATATTCTTACCTTTCCAGCGTCTCATCAGGCAATGTATTAATGTAAGTACATATGTTCAATGACTCTCAGAGACTATATTGCCGGTGAGGAAACAAGCTTTATCATGGTTGGATAAGCACCGTTAATATTCATATTAGTTTAATTTTCCTTATTACACCCAAACAATTGTATGTTGTATAATGCGGATTATTTAGAACTACTTAAAAGTATCCGTCATTGTCAGATTAATATATCTCACAGACCTACAAAAAGTTCGAAATTTTCGCCCGTTACCTGCTGTGCATGACACTTATCCTTAATTATTCCATGGGTATGATAATAGGAAAAAATAGTCTCTAATAATTCAGCCCTAGAGGTCGTTTTCTCTGTTAGGAAGGTAAAGAAAACGCGTATGTGAACTCCGGATAATCAAATTTTACGGTCTGCGTATGCAAAAAACAACTTTCTGCTAGCAAAATAATAATTATTTACATTAGGGAAAATGACACTTACTACATTTCATTTTTCTCCACTTAGAATTAATTAACCCATTAGCGTCCAACTTTTTTCAGCACATTCTCAAATTTATGTTGATGCCAGAAGTGATAAATAAATTTCCGACATTTATTTGGTAACGTAAATCTTTTTTTTTTTTTTTAATATGAATAAGACAGGGAAAGATTATCATTTAAACTTCTTATCGCTGAATATTTTGTGGAAATCAGATTTATTAGTCAAGAAATTAAACTAGGAGAATAAATTATTGGTTATATACTTATGTGACTGACAAATTTCGCGACGATCTAAAAATAGATCGCTGGGCGTTAATGGGTTAATTTCATAATTAGAATTATTAATTTCATATTCAATTTTTAATATTACAGTATCTTTATTAACAAAATCCATTGTTGCCATTTAAATTGTTAAATTGTACAATCCAACGAAGCTCAAGTCATTTATAAGGGCTGGTCCCAGCAAAACGAAATCTTTCAAATGCGAAAAATTTTCCGCATACACACTCGCAGAGAGATTGACAACGTTCTGTGAAGAGTATCCAATTCAGATGACAGGAATAAGCATTTCGAAAAATTGCGGAATTTCTTTGTGAGTGCATTTCCGTGGTCTTATTCGGAGCGAAATGCTTTTCAACTTTTAAGTGTGATTGGCATGATTTTCTATGTCATGCATTTGAATTTGCGTAGTTAAATGTTGGGAGAGCTTTGACTCTCTCTTTGAGAGTAAAATTACATCACAAGCAAGATATTTTCTCCAACATAGATTAAGTTTGGAGGGCACGTGCAGATTTAGGGCTACCGTTGTTACATTGAACGAATTGCCATTCATGCCAAGAAAATAAAATGCAAAGTAATAACAGTAGAATTCAAGTATGAGTATTTTTAAAGCTCCGGGTAGAAAATTTTTACAATGGTTGATAGCTATGCACTTTTCTCCCAGTTTGTGTATGTTTGCTATTCAACACAGAACAAACATGTCCAAGAACACTGGACACTACGTTTTTTTACTTTCAGTTGTTGAATTCAGCAATGCGTGGCAACAAACATGCTATTCTTATGGTAACTATAATGTTGAAAGTAGAAAATCAAATCAGTTATAACATGGATTAAAGTAAAAAGATATACACCATTTTTGCGTCAAAAAATTTCAAAACATCATGAATTCTGCCGACAGTACCATATGTGGCATCTGATAAAGGTAAAACGCATAGTGCGCATGTGCAGATCTTTGTAATTTGAGAGATTTGATGCCACATTTGCGAAGGAAATAAAATGTAAAATAAGTACGATAGCCTTAAAATCAGAGTGTTTTTAAAGTTTAATGTTCTACTCGTTCCATATTCGTATTGTTACGAATACGCTGTTCTGGGGTTTAAAATAGTTTGAAATTCATATTCTATGCTTCAAATAGTTAAATTTTGCTTTTTGTTGCATCAAAATCTGTCAACTAGAACCGGAGATACGTTGACAGAGGTTTTGGTTTCCCCATTGATTTCCTATGGCAGTTCTAGAAATATCCAGAAATATTCGTCCTAGGCCTTAGGTAACTTTTGAAGACTTATTTTTGGCGCCAAATTCCGCTATATTTCGCCAAAACTCGCCAAGCTGTCTGCTTCTCTTAGCGGAGACGCAATTAACGTACTACAAACCATCTGAGCGACGAAGATAGGAGATTTTGACTCCATTGCCAGTGGCTTGGAGCCGAAGTTCGGTGAGAAGTGCCAGAAAGAGTATAGTAGGATACAACTAAAGTCAAGGATGGAAAGACCTAGCGAGACCCTTCATGAGCTGGCTTCGGACATAGATAGGCTGTGTCATCTAGCCTATATGGACCACCTTAATGTTGTCCGAGAAGAAATGGCCGTTCGTCATTTTATTGAAGCCGTCCGGGATTTAGAAACAAAAAAGGCACTCATGTTGGAAGATTATCAAGATTTGAAGTCTGCTCTTGTGTTCGCAGTGAAGCTAGAGACAGCTCAGCGGTCCCTGAGAAAAGATCGGCATGCTGTTAGAGCGGTCACGGTTCAAGAGTGTGCTTATAACACACTCATGAGACACAGGGCATCGAGAACAGATTGAAGAGATTTGAAGATCTGATGGAAAGAAAATTAAGATCCAGTGGAACGAGAGATAGCACAAATAAAGTAAAATGCGGGAAGTGTGGCGTTGAGGGGGGGGACACGTACAAAAGTACTGTGGTCGAAATCCCATGACCAGCTGCAGAATTTCCAGAACAGAAAGGGGTTAAAGAAAGAGGTGGCCATCTCGCAGGGCGGAAGTTGCCAGGTATTCAAAAGCTCCACCTAAAAGTTTAACAGATTTCATCAGTGAATGGTGGCAGTAATGGACTCTTCGTACTGGGATACGTAAATGATTCACCATGCCACATGGTCATTGATACGGGCGCTAAGGTAACCATCAAAAGAACAGATCTGGCCAAGAAATTAAATTTGAAGACTGTCCGGACTCCGCCCTCGCTGACCCAGAGAACTGTGACAGGTGACAAGATTGAAGTGGGCGGAAAAGCTAGAGTGGAAATTACGTTTGGAAATGTCAGATAAGACCATGAAATATATGTTGCCAATATTACGGACACTTTCATTCTCGTACTGGACTTTCTAAAATCACATAAATTTAACTTTAAAAATAATGAGCTTCGTTCAGACTCGGAAGAAATGGCTGCGTTCGCCATTAAAAATGAGGCAATTTTACCTGTTCAGCAAACAATAGCCCAGACTGATATCACTCTATCTTCCAAAATCAGATTCTATAGTTTCTTGAACAGTAAAAGAAATCAATAAATTCCGGTTGGGATTACTTGAACACCCAAGCATATCACCTGCAATAGTGATTCTGTCAGAGGGGTACTTGTAGGAGTAACACTTCTGGACTTGTCGAGAACAAACATTCCAGTTAGAGTAGCGAATGTGACGGACAAGTCGAAGGTGAGAAAGAAAAATGGCGTGTTGGCAACATGCACTCCTGTTACCTGCATTAATAAGAGCATTAACCCAACGACAGACAGCTAAGTCATCTGAGTGCCTGACGAAGGAATTATTACAAGACGTGGAGTTAACGGCAGAACAGAGAAGCGCTGCGGAGAAAGTAATAGCTGAATTTGAAGACCTCTTCTCGTACTTCGGGTGACTTTGGCCGAACGAGGTTAACGCAACATAGAATACACACAGGCAGCCATTCTCCCATCAAGCAACATCTAGGCGGCTGCCGTTTACTAAGCAAGTAGAGATGAGCAGACTTTTAGAGGAGATGCTGCGTGATAACGTCATCGAGACATCAACTAGTCCCTGGGCCTCGCCGATTGTTTTGGTCCGGAAGAAGGATGGTTCCACCCGCTTCTGCGTTGACTATAGCCAGGGGCGTAGTCAGAGGGGGGGCTGAGGGGGATGCAGCCCCCCCCAAATGAGACACTTTAATTAGCTTACAATTTGATATTTAGTTTACAATTGAACTTTAGCTTACAATTTTACACCCAGCCCTCCCGAAATAAAATCCTGGCTACGCTACTGCTATACACGTCTGAATGACATAACCAAGAAAGGCAGCTACCCTCTTCCCAGGATAGACGACACTTTGGACACTTTATCGGGAAGTGAAGGGTTTTACACTCTGGATCTGAAGAGTGGCTACTGGCAAGTAGAAATTCATCCCGATGACCGTGAAAAGAGTGCGTTCATCACGGGACAAGGATTGTGGCAGTTCAAAGTTATACCTTTTGGACTCTGCAACACACCGGCTACATTCGAGCGCATAAGCGTAAAGTTTTCAAAATTATTGGGGGGGCCGCGCCCCACAAACACATATATTGACTTCAGTGGCGTAGCCAAGGGGGGTGGGTTGGGGGGAGGTTATACCCCCATGAGGAATTTTTTGCCATATAAAATGTATATTCTTCACTCCCTTATCATACACCCGTATACATATATGTGAGTTGCAGAAGTCGTACCCCCCCCCCCCATGAAAAATAGCTGGCTACGCCACTGATTCACGTACATATAACTTACTCAAAAAAATATACTGTTTACAAAAAGTGGTTAATTCTATTCCGTAGTAGTTGGCAGCTATGACTTACTCTAAGTGTAAATTATTGGAGGCGCTCGAGCTCTAGAGGTCCATAGAATTCTACACCTGTGTAAGGTAAGTATCCATGTTAGTATCTTTCTACCATGTTATAAGTTAAAAATAGAAGCAAAGTAAAAAATCCAAAGGAGGAAAAAAAACATTTTCGATGAGATAGTGCATTTTAGACACATCTGAACTTTTCTTCATTTCATACTTTAAATTGCATAATCTGATTTTAATGAACCAGAGCCTGTGGCCAAGGCAGCTTATAGTAACATTGTGTGTTACGTGGCGTCACAATGAATACTAAATCATGATTGAAATCAAAAGAAGAAAATTTTTAAAAGTACAAGTAAAAGTTTTCTTTAAACGTTTGTAAATAGCGTGAAAAACTTTTTTTTTATGTTAGTATAAATTAGTTTTCTGTATTGAGTGATAAATTATTGGGTGGGCTCAGCCCCTATTCACAATTTATTGGGGAGGCTCGAGCCCCACGGGCCCATATAACTCTACGCCTATGTTCGAGCGTCTGATGGAGAAGTGTTGAGAGGACTTTCCTTCGAAGACTGTCTCGTGTACTTGGACGACATCATTATCGTTGGAAAGAATTTTGAAGAACATCTAGAGAACATCCGAAAGGTGCTGCAGAAATTAAAGGAGGCAAACTAAGAGGGAAAGTCCATCTCTGTGTAACTTGTTTCGTCGGGAAGTAAGTTATCTCGGGCACGTAATATTCGCCCACGGAGTCCGGACCGATCCCAAAAAGACGTCTGCGGTTTAGAACTGGAGTCGTCCTGAGAATGTCCATGAGCTGCGAAGTTTTCTCGGACTGTGTACTTAATATCGGAAATTCGTGAAGGGCTTTTCTCAAATCGCAAGACCAGTTCACAAATTGACAGAGACCGGACAAAAATTCCAATAGACTGAAGAATGTGAGGATGCATCCAACGAACTGAAGACGGCTTTAACATCTGCGCCAATCTTGTCGTATCCTCACCCTGACAAGCCACTTATCCTGGACACAGACGCAAGTAAGGAGAGGGTCGGAGCAAATTTGTCCCAGGAGATAGATGGCCGAGAAAACGTCATTGCTTATTGGAGCAAGTGCCTTTCAAAGCAGAATGTAACTATTGTGTTACAAGAAAGGAACTTCATGCTATCGCCAAGGCCGTGGAGCATTTCCATCATCACCTGTACGGACGAAAGCTCCTGCTTCGAACGAACTATACTTCTTTGACCTGGCTTTTAAATTTCAAGAATACGGAATGCCAGATTGCCAGGTGGATACAGAGGTTACAAGAATATGACATAGAAATACGTCATTGGAAAGGAGCATCTCATGGAAATGCAGGTGCTTTGACGAGAAGGCCCTGCATAGACAGTTGTCGCTATTTCTCCAGGGCAGAGAAAAATTACTATCTGAAACCTCCCGTTGTCCGCCAAGTTACATCATCAGCACCATCTCAAGATCCCTGAAGTGACGAAAATGTTCGGTCGGAGCAGTTAGCTGATAGCGACATTAAACCTATCATGGAGTTAATCGAAAAATCTAGCTCTAAGCCCAGCTGGTAAGAAATATGATCTTGCAGTCCGCCAACAAAACAGTTCTGGGCTTTATAGGATTCACTTCGCCTAAGAAATGGAGTCCTGTATCGTAAATGGGAGTCGGACGACGGCAAGACTCTTCGATGGCAGTTAGTACTCCCTCGTTCGAGGATTCCGAAGGTTCTAGAACAGCTGCATAGTGGCTTAATTGGGGCCATTTTAGTAAAATGTAGACCCTGCAGAAAGTTCGCGTTCGAAAGCTAATAATTAGATTTTACCCCTTTGCACAGTTAATCATATTTCCCTTCTGCTTTCCTGAGAGTGCGTAGGATTTTTGAAAATTCATATTCCATGTTAAGGTAAGTTCTTTTTTATTATTGAAGATTATGCACGCTAAAAAACAAATATTATTTAAATTGCGTCACTTTAAGTTCTTTATGCTGTTGTTACTTGTAATTACAAAACGGTGTCCAAATAACAGTACACTCTCAAAAGTTATTTCTTCAATTCACGGAAATTTTGCAGCAATCAGTGCTGCCAGAACATTTCCGTTACTTGACGAATATCCGTTTCTTTTATCTCCTGTCAATTGAAGAAACTTCTTTAGAATTAACGAAATTTTTTCCTTTTTTGAGATTTTCAGGAAGAATTCACGGAATTATTACGTTTCCAAGGAGTACGGAAATTATTCGTGGACAAATGAGGATAAATTAATGTATAAAGACGCGCTCTCAAAAATTGTTTCTTCAATTCACGGAAATGCATCTGGCAGCAGTGCTGCCGGAATATTTTCGTTAATTGACGAATATTCGTTTCTTTTTTTCTCCTATCAATTGAAGAAATTTCTCCAGATTCACGATTTTTTCCCTCTTCTTCAGATAGTAGGAAGAAGAAATCGCGGAAATATTACGTTTCCAAGATGAACGGAGATTATTCGTTGAAAAATGAGGGATAAATAAGTGTATAAAGACGAATTTTTCTGAGAGTGTAAATTGCAATTTTTTAATCTTTTTTTAGTGTATGTGAGTCTTCTGAAGTTATGAATCTTATTATTTATATTTTTAAGCTACAAGTGTGTATTTCAAAGGACATACGAGATAATTCATTTTTCCGATAGCCACTTTTAAATTTCCTGATAGCCACTCATTCACAAAATTATGAGATGATCAGTAATTAGAGAATTTATTAAAAGGAAGTAACTTAATATAAGGACATAGGCATAAAAGAAGTAACGTAATATTATTAGCTGCCACGTAGGCATTCACACTACTCTTTCCGTTAAAACGTTTTTAAATTCACTCAGTTTGTAACAGCAGCGCTGTTTAAACAGCTGTCAGAACAATTCTTACAAATTCAAACTTTCCTTTCAGTATGTGAAAGGATTTTATAACATAATGCACAACATTTTGTAATGGTATCTGTGTAATTAAGATAAGGAAATTTAAAAAAAAAACACGTGAGAATAATCCTTTTGCTCTCAAAAAATAAAAACGTTTCCATGCCGGTAAGCGTAGAAGTAGTTCAATGTTTCACCGTACAATGGAGATCAATTAGTTGCATCCTTTCCAATGAGAAATGTTTTACCATGATTTGGTTGGATTGATGAATTGATTTTTGTGAATTGAATGATAAAAAACTTTGAGGAAAAAAAGTTACATCACGATAAAGATAGATTTATTTCATTTGAATTAATTGTTCTAATGGTCCCCATTCCCATGCGAAGGACGAGTACTTCATCCAGTAGTTTTATAGAACTAAGAACATCTCTTCAAGTGCGTGCAAGTGATATTAAAAAATAGGCATGTTAGACTCTTAAATATTTTATTGTAAAAAATATAACAGCCACTTACAAATACTAAGTAGATACATTGACACTCTTGATTTGTTATTTCATTAGTTGTTTACTAAACATTATGATATCACTTTAAGGAAATTAATCAGGAAATTATAGCAAAAGTTTAGGCAGCAAAACTTTTTGAAAAAGTTAATAAAGAAATAGCTTGTACGCGTACAATTTAAGATTGCTAATGTTTGTCATTATTCAGAAAAATGCATTTTAAATGGCAAAGAGAAATTAACATATTCAAAAAGAAAAGTATTTTCGTGTCTTCACAATTTCTTAAGTCAGTAAAACCATGGCAAATTTATTTCATTTAAGTTCACGAAAATGTTAATACGGCAAATGAGTATGGCTGTATGTTTAAAAAATATATACGGGTGCCGTGGATTTACATTGTGAAGTAGAATATAATTTTTCAATAAAAATTTTCAAAAAGTATTTCCTTAATTTACCAACTTTTTTCCAATATACACTCGAATATTAACTTTCAGTTTTAATACGGCGAAATGAAAGGCTCATCTAAAAATCCTTAACTTGTGCAGAAAAACAGAAAAGTATCACTTGTTTCACATAAAATTATTAAACTTTTTTACAGCTTGCAGCAGTTTTTCAATCATCGATCGTCTTGGAGTGGATTTTGGTAACCTGATATCGGTAAATTTGATTCCCATTCATCAGCTTCTGCTTCGTTCCACGAACTCTCATCTACAGGTTTTGAATGGCACTTTATGGTAGCTTTTATGATGTCCGACGCCTTTTCAGCGACCATCACAGTCGGAACATTAGTGTTTCCAGAAGGTATGATCGGCATCACAGATGCGTCGACTACTCGAAGTCCTTTTATGTGTTTCACCCTGAAAGAATTCGTAAAAGCGTTTATTTTTTTTAAATGTGTTTATTAGAATATTTAAAAATAAGTTTCATAAAATTTTTCACAATTATTATTTTAATGCGATATAAATTTACTCAGTAGAATATTACTTCCCAAATTAGAGCTTCACTAGAAGTTGAGTAAATTGTTTTGAATTCTAGTTTGCTTTTTAAACACAATCTAGAGAAACTAACCTCAACTGAGGGTCAACCACCGTCCTTGGGTCCTTCGGATCTCCCATCCTGACAGTGCCAACTTGGTGGTTGAGGGTAAACACTATGGATCTCGCCAGACACCAGAGGTACTTGTCTTCATCACCGACGTACTTCTCGCAGCCAGGAACTAAACCTCGAGCCAATGAAGATCCAACACGTCTCATGGGGGGACTAGTACCAAGCCGGATGCAGTTTTTCAAGCCTGTAATCGAAGTCTTATGATAGTAGGATACGCTTATTAAAGGGAAAACAAGTAATTGTAGCATTAAAAAAGCGCGTTGGTTATCTACGCGTTGGTAAGCGCTTGGTTGAAAAGTTTGTAAAATGAAAATAGATACTCTCGTAAGATACGTTTTACAACAAGTGAATGTTTGTAAAATACATGTTACGATTATGTCTTACTAGTTAAGAAGTTAAAATATTTTAATATCTTTCGTGAATGATTTGTTGCATTCAAAGTATTTCTCATATCTATTTTAAGACATTAAGCTCGCAAACAACTTATAAGTCCAGTTCAAGTACGATCTTTAAATATGCTGTCATTGACATTTTTTATCTACCAGTCCAAAAAACGTTGGCGAAAATCATGTCGGTAATTTTAACCTTTAATTTGCCCACTATAAGAAATTTCCAAGGAAAAAAAATTTTTTTTTAGCTGATGTGGTGTTAAGTCAGATAACGTCAATACAATAAAAAATTGTGAAAAAGGTTATTTTTATATGATTTTTCAATGGTAGAGCACCATGATTTTAAAACTCTTCTAAACATTAAAAATGAAGCTTAAAAAATTTATTTTGTATTTAGTGAAAAAGTGAAGATTAAATATTATGAATAATGTAGAAAATATTATCTTTGGAAGCATGCATTCTTTGTTGACTTCATCCATGTTGCTTCTAAAATATTTTTAATCCACTTATGCAGGCATGTGTGGACGCAAATTACTACAATTATAAATTAAAGCTACAATTAATGGTTTTATGACTTCAAAATTACATTTAGAAACATTTTCCCCTTTAGAAAGAGAGTTTAAAAGGTGGTAGCTCATACATGTTCCCAGGTGCAATAGAAGATTAAAGTGCGGCACTAAATGTACTTCGGTAAAAATCTCTTTTTAAATTATTTAATTTTCACTGACTTGTAGAATTAAAATGATGCTAAAAAAAAAGGTGAAGAATGTTCGGAAAGATTATGAAATAAAAAGTGCTTTATAAATTTAATCATGGCGTCAGAAAATACTAATGTTATTATCTTATTAAAGTGTTAACAATCTACGCAACAATTTGTCACATAAGTAATCAATAGCTACAATAATAGTACAATAATATTAATCTTATAAATAAAAATGAAATTCTGTTTGTTTGTTTGTTTGTGGATTTGATTCGTATACAAATCCACAAAAATGGACCTATCGGCCTGAAATTTAGCACAGATATGTAAAATAATATAGAATAAATCGTAGTCCACTTTAAAACTTTGAAAGTCCACCGGTTCCCGGAATTTAAAAGATTTTTATGCTCTTCGCGCAAAAAGCTTTCCGTAATTGTAACCCCTATAGTAAAAAAAGTGTGAAATAAATCGTGGTTGCCATGTGTGGCGATTTTGCCGAATAAAATGTTTTAAATTCTTAAAGTAAAAATAAAAGAATAATAATGATTTTTTTAGTTTATTTTTTTAGGTTATTTTTTTAATTATAATATCGTGTGCGCATAAGAAATGAGAGCAGGAATGAAATGTTTTATACGCAAAAAAATGAGGATCGAAGATATCCGAGACTAATATGTAATTTTTTTTAGTTTGGCAAAAAAAAAAAAAAATGGCTGATAGGCCGATTTTTAGAGAGTGAGTTCTAGCGGTTTGCACAGTTTTAGGCTTTTTGGAGCAATTTACTGAGAGCTTAAGGGAATAGCATTTTTGAAAACAAGTGTATAGGTTTTCTTAGAATACAGCATTAAATTTTAACTATCCATGCAGAAATAATGCAGTTATTAGGGCATTTCAAGCGATGTAGCTTCAGAATTCTCGCCAATTGAGTACATTAATTTAACTTGGGGGAAATCCGCCAAATTTCAGAAAATTGAAATCTTCTCATTTAGTACATCGGAGTAACGATGAATAAAACACATTATAGTTGATAATTTAAAAAAAATCGGCTGTATTAAGGGATTCCAATTTTCAAATAAATGCGTGGTACTCTTTGGCCGTCGAACCATTTCCCATATTGATTGCTGCTAAGTCAATGCTTCGAATGATTCCCTGAAAAAACTCTTGCAAAATGGCGTATGTTGGCACTTTGGCAAGGCTTAGATTTGAAACTGGATTTTATTTGAGACTGGTATATATAATAACAATTGTTATAGATAAAAATGAATGTTGGTATGTGTTTATGAGGTTGAAAAACTCCAGCACCGTTGAGCACCGTTGCACGATGAAATTTGGTTCACCTAAGTCTTTTATGATGGAGAAGGTTTTTATGCTATCCGTTTTCCTTAACTTGCCACTTGGTGCCGCAGCACAACGTCGAATTCTATTCCGTTTAGTCGTTTGCTATGCGAATATCGTCCAACCGATTTCGATGAAATTTGGTACACGCGAATATTAGAACACGGAGAATATTTTTCACTATCCATTTTGCTGTAACTTGCCACTATGGCGCTGCAAAGCATCAACTTCTATACCGTTCGACAGATCGGCATAAAATTTTTTATACTTACACATTTGAGAACGAAGAATATATTCTAACTGCGTTCCTTTTGATGTTACTCACCACTAGATGACACTGCAATGCATTATTATTTTAACACGCCATTAGATGACGCTGCAGCAGGCCAAATTCTTGACCATTCAAACGATCGCTAAGAAAATCAGTATACATAGCTATTTGAACAATGAGAATATTTTAGCGTTATCCATTTTGCTATAACTCGCCACTTGACGGCGCTGTAGCAAATCATTACTTTAATTAACCACTAGATGGCCCTGCAGTGTATCACTTCTTGACTGTGCAAATGATCGCTATGAAAATAGATATATATAGATATTTGAACATGGGGAAGAGTTTGGCGCTATCCATTTTCCTATAACTTGCCACTAGATGTCGCGTCAACACATGAACTTCAGGACTGTCCAGACGATAGTCATGAAAATTCGTATACATCGATATCTGAATGGGAAGAATATTTTCGCCGTATCCGTTTTGCTGAAACTCGCCACTAGATTGCGGTACGCCGCATCGCCTTCTGCACCGTACAAACGATTGCCTTGCAATTCGGTATGCATGATTATTGGACACAATATAACGCGATATCCATTTTTTTTATATCTGTTTATTACAATGAATAGTAATCACCACAAATCGTAATATCAAAAAGTCCATTCATTCCCGTGCGAAGAACGGGTACTTCAGCTAGTATATATATAAAATGCTAATGTTCGCTTGTAAAGACAGGGTTTTGTCTATCACCACCAACTCGAATTAACTTCCCGTTGTTGTGGTAAAAACCCCTTGGTCTCACGGTGAAAGTAAGGGGGTTTGGTCGCGGTGGGTGATTGTGGGTGGCGAAAATGTGAAAAAATATATATCTGTCCTTTTCTAACTCATGAGAACTTCTGAATTTCAACTCCAATATCTATATATATATAAATGAATATTTGTGGGTATGTGTGTGTGTGACATTGCAAAACTCCAAAACCGTTTGACCGTTCACCATGAAATTTGGTACATTTAAGTCTTTTGTCACGGAGAAGGTTTTTATGCTATCTATTTTACTCTAACTCGCCGCTAGGTGGCGCTGCAGAACATCGAATACTATTCAACCGCTTGCTATGAAAATACCGTTTAACTAATCTTGACGAAAATTGGTGCGCATGGATATTTGCACACGGAGAATATTTTTACGCAATCCATTTTGACATAACTTGCCGCTAGGTGGCGCTGCAGAGCATCGAATTCTATTCCGTTGTACCGCTTACTATGAAAATACCATTCAACCAATTTTGATGAAAATTGCTATTTATGGAGAAGGTTTTTATGCTATCCATTTTCCTCTATCTTGCCCCTGGGTGACGCTGCAGAACGTCGAGTTCTATTCCGTTCGACCGCTAGCTACGCAAGTATCGTTCAACTGATTTTGATGAAAATTGGTACTCACGGATATTTGAAGACATAGAATATTTTTACTTTATTCATTGTACTGTAACTTGACGCTAGATGGCGCTCCAGAACGTCGATTTCTATTCCGTTCAACCTTCTTACTATGAAAATAACATTCAAACGATTTTGGCAAAAATTGGTAAGTATGGATATTTGAACACGGAAAATATTTTTACACTATCTGTTTTGGCATGACTTGCTGCAAGATGGCGCTGCAGTACATCGAATTCTCTTCTGTTCCACCACTTTCTATGCAAGTACCGTTCAACTAATTTTGATGAAAATTGGTACACACGGATATTTGAAGACTTAGAATATTTTTACGCAATCCATTTTGACATAACTTGCAGCTAGGTGGAGCTGCAGAGCGTTGAATTCTATTTCGTTGGACCGCTTGCTAAGAAAACACCATTCAACCAATTTTGATGAAAATTGCTATTTATGGATATTTGAATACGGAGAAGGTTTATATGCTATCCATTTTGCTATATCTTGACGCTAGATGGCGCTTCAGAACGTCGTTTTCTATTCCGCTCGATCGCTTGCTGTGAAAATACCATTCAACCGATTTTGACGGAAATTGGTACATAGTGATATTTGAAGAAGTAGAATATTTTTGCACCATCCATTTTCCGATAACTTGCCACTAGATGGTGCTGCAGAACGCCGAATTCTATTTCGTTTAAGCGCTTGCTGTGAAAATACCAGTCAACTAATTTTGATAACAATTAGTACACATGGATATATGAACCTGGAGAATATTTTTACGCTATCCGTTTTGCTATAACTTGCCGCAAGATGGCGCTGCAGCGCATAACTTCTATACCGTTCAACCAATCGCCATAAATATTTTTATGCTTTTACATTTGAGCATGGAAAATACATTCTAACTATTCATTTAACTGTTACTCACTACTAGATGACACTGCAGCACATTAATACTTTAACTCGCCATGAAATGGCAATGCAGTGCACCAACTTCATGACCGGACAATTGATCTCTATGAAAATTGATATAGCTAGATGCTTGAACGCGGAGAATATTTTCGTGTTATCCATTTTTCTATAAATAGCTACTTCATTGTGCTGTAGCACATCATTACTTTAACTCGATAGTGCTGCAATGTATCAACTTCTTACTTTAATTTGTCTATTGATGGCGCTGCAGCATATAAAGACTGTTCAACTGATCGCTATGAAACCTGGAATTGACAGATATTTGAACACGGAGAATATTTTGGCGTTATCCATTTTGCTATAACTTGCTACTAGATGTCAATTCAAACCAATAACTTCTGGACCGTTCAACTGATCGCCATGAAAATTAGTAAACATATATGTTTGAACAAAAATAATATTTTCGTCGCATCTGTTTAGCTATAACTCACCTTCTGTACAGTTCAACTGTTGAAATTGGTACACACAGATATTTGAGCACAGAGAAAACCTTTACGCTACCTATTTTGATATGATTTGCCTCTAGATGCCGATGCAGCACACCAACTTCAAAGCCGTTTGCCCGATCACCTTAAAAATTGGAATACATACACATTTGAGCAGAGAGAATAATTTTTTTTAGTATTCATTTGGCTGTACTCACCACTTGATGGTACTGCAGCCAGGTCCTGATTTCCAGGAGGACATTCGGGGCAAGCGCCCAGGCCCCCAAATTGTTCTTTAAGTTTAAAAATTTGTAAATTTTGAAAAATCTTTCGAAAGAGGTTCCCCTAATGAAGCTTTTGCTCAAGGCCCCCAACTCGGAAAATCTGCTCCTGACTGGAACACTTAATTATTTTAACTCGCCACTAGATAGCACTTCAGCAATAACTTCTTAATGTTCAACTAACCGCTCTGAAAATTGGTATGCATACACATTTGAACACGGATAATATTTTCGCATTATCCATTTTGCTTAACTCGCCCTTTAATGGCGCTGCAGCGTATCTTGACCATTAAACTGTTTGCTATGAAATTGGTACACATTGATATTTGATCATGAAAATATTTTGATGCTATCCATTTTGCAAAAACTTCGACAGTTGATGGCGCTGCGCCGAATAATCTTCTTCACCGTATTCAACTGATCGTCATGAAATTCTTTATGCATAATTGTTGAACACAGATAATATTTATGCGCTATCAATTTTGCTATATCTATTTATTATGATAAATAGTAATTACATTAAACCGTAATATAAAAAAAAAAGAATCCATTCAGTCCCGTGCGAAGAATGGGGCATACAGCTAGTAATAGTATAACTAGCTGCTTGCCCGTTCTCCGCACGGTGGGAAACGAATATTTTCCTCACACATATAATTCGAATTAAACCCAGTAATACGGAATCTCAAAACGTGAAAAAAATACTTGAATCGTGACTAAAAGTTGACGTCATGAGTGCAAATCTGAGATGATTGCAACCTGATGACACAAAAACTTTGTCAGTGTCACTGGCGATCAAAAAAGAAGATCTTTACGGTATGCAAATGAAACTTCTCTCTTTCGAAAAATGCCTGATTTCTACTTCACATAATTTTGTTTTTTAAGCTTAATTATAGCATTTAATATATACCAGATGAATAAATTACATGATGTTGACATCTATTTTATTTTATCTTGCATTTCCTAAAGCGTGGACAATGCATTAGCGCAGTTATTTTGCAGATGACTTTATTGAATTTCACCTAAATTAAGAATACCTACATGAAATAATATAAGCACCACGTACGTTATAAGCTAAAATTGCACACAGTTTTCGTGAAAATCGTCCAATTTCAAATGAAAACATTTGTGACGTAACTTCTGCGATAAAGTTTATCACCCTTACTAAACTCTTAATGCAGTATCACACTTGTTACATAAAACTGACGTTGATCTCACTGTCAACTCGCTATAAATAAATAACTAATTTCATGTTTTATTTTTAACAATTTACAGTAGACCCCTTCATAACACGGGTCTACAACAGGAATTCGTAGAACACGGCGAAAAAATTGTGATCGTTTTCGTGTAACACGTTAAAAGAGACTCGTACAGCACGGTAAAATGAGACATATGTTCTGATATTATGACGCTTTAGCTCCTGTAATTAACATAACTTTTGAATGGCAATACCAAACATCATTGTTTTTCTACGGTGTGCAAATAAGTTTTGCCGCGATTATTCCGCGCAATTCGCACTCCAGGTGGAGTATAGCGCAGGACCCGTACAACACGGATTCCTATAACACGGAACGCATCGACCGTGTTATAGGAAATCTACTGTAGTTGCATAGTGTCAAATTCAAAAGAAAATTCTAGGTTGCCGTATTTAGTAATATTACATCTCACCTTGGTGGCAAATATCCGAACTGTATCAAAAGTAAACTTTACAAAATTTTTAATTCTGTATAACCCTCGAAAAAACTTCGGTGTTTACCATCTACGACGGTTTTTCATGACGTGACAACTTATGCTTGCGTGCAGTGGCTTAGCCAAGGAGGGGATAGGGGGTCACAACCCTCCATGAGGAGTTTTTTGCCATACAAAATGTATATTCTTCACTCCCTTATCACACACGCGTATACATACATATATGTGAGCTGCAGTAGTCGTAACACCCCCATGAAAAATTTCTGGCTACGTCACTGCTAGCGCATAATTCATCATTTTTCTTTTCATGTATCAGTGATCAATATACTTCAGGATGAGAATCTCCATTGAAAAAAAAATGTTCTAAAAAATCTCACCCCAGAAAACTGATTAACACAGTGGGGTTACCATGGGCCCAACCCAGAAAAAAATTTCGGGGGAGGGGGGTGTACAGAAATTAAATTTATAAATTCATAAAAGATGAAAAATGCCCAATTTTTCACAAAAACGCTTCATTATTATTGTTTTGTTAACAAAATTTTAGATTTCGGGGGGGGGGGGGACACACCCCTGGTCCCCCCGGGTACGGCCTGGGGGTTACACAAATACGCGCCGGACATACGCTCTTGTTTATGTCCGGAGGAGCATGTACATTAGTGCTTGTGTACTGCTCCGGATAATCTGCCAGCAAGGCAGCAAAAATTGACATAAAAATGGCACCCACACGCGAAGGAAATAAAATTAAAGGTATATAGAATTACATGAAAACTTCGATTATTTTTAAAGTGCATGCTTCTTACAGTTCTATTTGTTTCACATTTGATGCGTTTTCACTTTTACGAGTCTTAAAAGCTGTAGAAATGAGTGGTTTCACTTAATTGTTAAATTTAATAACTTAACTGGCAACAATGGATTCCGTTGCTACGGAAACTATAAAAATGGAACATGAAATGAGTTGTTTCTGTTTACTTTGCTAGAACTTCCATATTGGTGTCAATAACGCCACCAGTCGATGCCAAATAGCTCAAATCACAAATTAAACTTGACACTAAAGGCAATTCGCAATACCCTGTTTGGCGGAATTTAAAAAAAAAATATCTATGCATACGCTAGTGACATCGGCTCATCTCAATTGTGCTCAATCGGCTCATCTCAATAATATGTACAGAGTTGCACTACATTTCAATATTTCTCGCCAACTTTGCTAAGAAATGTACTAAAGTAGGAATCAACATACATTTCGATTTGTAAAACAAAAAATATATTAGACAGTATTAATTACGCCTTTCTAACAGCTTTTAGTAAAAGAAACTTCCGTAGCGCTGCTTTAACAAATAAGAATCTATTATTTTTTACACAGTACTTCGATCGCCAAATGCCAACATACACCACACCAACATACACCATTCAATTTTCTGAAATTTGGCGGAATTCCTCTAACTTAAATCAGTTTACTTGATTTGGTTAAAATTCTATAGATCGTTTAAAATCGCCTTAATAACTGCATTATTTCTGTATGAAAAATCGAAGTATAGCGCCCTAAAATTTATACTTGTTATTAAAAATACTATTTCGTTACGCTCTCAGTAATTTGCGCCAAGCCCAAAACTGTACAAATCGGTAGAACCTACTACTTTCTCAAAATCGCCAAATGAGCCATTTTTTTTCGGCCAAACTAAAAAATATACACTTTATCTCGGAAATCTCTCAATCCCTTATTCTTTTAGACATAAAAAAACATTGAATTCCAGCTCTGATTTAACATGAATGCAATATTTTAATTAAAAAATAACTTTGTAAATAATCTAAACAGAAAAAAATCATTATTCTTTTATTTTTACTGCAGGAGTCTAAATAATTTAATAAAATAGCCAAACATGGCAACCTCGATGCTTATTTCTCACTTTTTTGACTACAAGGGTTACAATCACGGAATTGCGGAGAGCAAAAATTAGAGTTTTTGATGGGGTTTTTTATTAATATCTCCTAAACTAATTCGAATTTCGAAATTTAAATTAGCGGAGGTTCTTTCTCGAAATTTTCTGAATTCGTGGATACCTCGTTCGAAACTCAACTCCCTGCCGTTTAGGAGGAGATGATGCTACACACAGACACACAGACAGACGCGCACAGATTTTAATAGTATAGATAATAGGTAGAATAATAATCAATAAAAAATAGATCATCATATTTTTATTCATGCTTAGCACAAGAGTCGCCATTACTTTCTTCTGCGTGCATACTAAATCACTTATTAATGCGAAAACGCTTAAGGATGTTTAATATGATTACCAGTATCTGTATTTCCGTCGAAAGTCGGTGTGTTTGAAAGGTGGTCCATTATTAGTGGGTTATTCAAAATTTAGTAAACTAGGAAACGAATGTCTGGAAATATACTTTAAATTAATTTAGAAAAATATATTTAAATATTTACTTCATAAAACGACACAAAGACTTTTTTTTATCTAAATGTATTTAATTCGAAAATTCTACTATATAGTTATGTTAATCCCTGACCCACTCTGTAACCATTCCGGTTAACTCATCCAAGAAGTAAAACTTTTACCTCTATAACTCCAAAAAGATTAAAAAGCTAAAAACGAAAATAGTCAAATAACATCTACACCGCTTGTACGATCCTCTTTAAAATAAATTTCCATAATTATGTATAAAAATATAAAAAACAATCTGCGCTAAGAAAAAAAAAAAATCTGAAATTCCACCGGTTCTCTCATCTTAAAGAGATTTTTTCCTATTTTCAGTTCCATTTTGTTTCCGAGAGTGAAAAACGTTAATCATTTGAATGACAAAATCAGCTGTTTTAAGTGAGAATGACGTCACATTTGAAATCACGGTCATCAAGCTTTAAAGAGAAGTCAGTTCGTAAAAGTTTTATCAGATAACATAGTTTAGTATTTTTTTTCATTAAAGTAATCGTCTGCTTGAAGCATTGATATAAGAGGGTCTACACAAAACGAAATCGTTCGCATGTGAAAATTTTCCGCGCGTTTCCAGAAGAACGTGAAATTCGATTTGGGTCTATAATAAAAGTTGAGTACGAAGTTATTTATTTTGCGGTGGACGAAGATCAAATATATTGCGTGTACGCATGCTTTCGTCAAATGTTTTTGCTAGCGCCCGTTGTAATTGCCTCCCCAACGGGCTTTGTCTTCTAGTAAAAAAAATAGATGATACTGGTAACTGGAAAAATTCTTTTGTGATTTTAAATAATTCACCTCGTTAGTAATGGTACCAACTAAATTAAAAGATAAAATTTCAGCTAGCAAATATTATCGGCCGCAAGAGAATAGGTCAATTTAAAATAGGGTACTGAGTAGATGTACAAGGGGCATTCAAAAAGTAAGTTACACTTGTTCCTTCACGGATGGCAACATTGAGAAACAAGACCGAAGCTTAAGTTACGACGATAATCAGACGATAGTTCAGTTCCACGGCTTCCAACGGTAGCAATTTCATTCGAATAGTGACAATCGTTGGTGCGTACTACGGGAAGGAAATGCCGCGTGATCTTCAAGCTTACACCAAGGGGTGCCAGTTCGGGACTGTACGGTGGATGCTGCCAGACCTCCCATCCAAAGCTGCAAGCCAAATCCTGCGCTGTGCGTGTCTTGTGAGGTCTTGCATGACAATGCAAGACCTCACAAGACTTTGCTTGAAGCGTTTTGCCCCCAAAATGGAGTGTGCCGCGTACTTGAACGTTGGAGTAAGCTTCCAGTTTACGCGGCATTTCCTTCTGGTAGTACGCACCAACGATTGTCACTATCCGAATGAAATTGCTACCGTTGGAAGCCGTAGATCTGAACTATCGTCTGATTAAGCTTCGGTCTTGCTTCGCAATGTTGCCATCCGTGGAGGAACAAGTGTAACTTACTTTTTGAATGTAATTGAATTTATGCAGGGAAATGTGGTCTTGAATCCTTAAAGTAGAATTTTGTTCCATAACGCTATGATATTCAGCGGAAGTTGTTTTACTCTACATGCTCAAGGTTTATACGATATTTTTCCTTACCTTTATTATTATTCAAAGTTTAATTTGGCTTATCACAAGTATCTTTAATTCCGAAAAATTCTTATTTTATAATAAAAATTTCTTTATCTGACATACGAAGATAAAATTGAAGAACAAAAACAATTAAAACATTGATTTTAGACTGAAATTTTCAACTACGACAGAGTGTTTTTAGCGTATTTACAAAGAAAACAGTCATATACTAGTATCTTTCCTCTACGGTTTCCATATTTGTTCAATCTATTGTTAATTCAGAGTACAAGTTTCTGTACGCCGCAGTCATGGAAATAATATCACCTATCGCCAAAACCACCCAACTCTCTTTTTATCGCTTTTCTACATTTCGTCGTGTTATTTATGTTTATTTTTTATTTTATTTAAAGAAAGTTTCTTCAGCAAATGAAAATCTGGTAATGCACGGAGCCAATGTATTTTGAGGGTTGCATGGTATGTAACAGGCACCTCAAGATATCCCATTTGGAAAAATTAATTGAAGATTTTAAACAGCCTCAACTTCTGAGTTCTTCATAAATATTAGTCTTACTTCGAGAATATTTACGATGAAGTTTTGACGCATTTTGTCGATTAAAACTTTTTCTACGATTGGCAAAATATTCCATAATGGTCGATCATTGTGTTCAGATAACGCATAATGGAGTGTTCTTTACATTCGAAAGGGTTCGGCTTTCAGCGCATCAATAAGTGGCAAAATTTTCGTTGTGAAAAGAAGTTACTGATCTTTAGAACACAGATCAGCCAGTCTTAAATGATACATGATGGAGTGCACTTTACATTCGGAAGGGTTTTGCGTTCTGCACATCTGCAGAAAACACATTTCCTCAAACCACTAAAGAAAAAAAATAAGAAAGCGAAGATCAATGTGTCTAACGCGTTTAACAAAACATTACGAAGTCCTTTATGGTGAATGTAATTTTAGTTTTTCAACAAGCCCGTTTTAATGTCAGCTCATCATCGAGGCTGGTTTCTGCAACTACAAAAGCTTGAAAAATATTCACAAATATCTTTTTCTCTACGAGATCAGACTGTTTCTGAGAAAAACACTTCGCTTTGGACTGTTTTTTTATTAGAATAAAAAAAAAGTAAAAGGTCAATTTCTCGAACGTTCTCAGTAACACATTACAATTTCCCTTGTGTGTATAGTATTTTCAGTTTTTGATCTTGCCTCTTATAATGTCAGCTCGTTACGGGCGGTAAGAAATTTCAATAACAACAACATCTCAAAAGTTATTCAAAAATATCTTTCTACGAGACCATTACATTCTGTGAGAAACGCACTTCTTCCTGGTGTGTCTTTTATTAGAGAGAAGCACATACCTTCTACTACATCTCGCAAGTCCTCGGGATCTTCGTAGTAGTTCGGATCTATAACAGGTGGATCATAGGGATCGTCAGAGCGAAGAGTGACAGTCCCCCGGCTTTTTGGTTGCAGCATATGAGAGAGACATGTGTAGAAAGGCTTGCCTTCTAATGGAGCATAATACTGGGCGTATGTCTAAATGGATAAACAAAATCAATCTCTTCATAGTTTATTTGCGCAGCAGAGTATAACTTTAAAATAATAATTTACTCAATTCCTTTTTACAGAAACATACGATTGTGTAGGTATTCAAGTGTGCACGAGACATCATTTGGAAATATCTGCTGGTCGTGTCATGCTCTAAATTTATCTGCAATTTGAGGTACGTAATGCAGCAAAATACCGGATGATTCAAAATTTACATTCAGACAGCTTACATACATTTCAGTCGTTAAATAAAGTAAAGAGAATATTGTAATTGCGTTAATCAGATTAAATATAGTAAAAAGAATATTATAATCGCAATTTTGGTAGTCAGATTTCGACAGAAATGTTTATTTTGACCATCTCTTAATCCATTTTGTTAACTTTCAACTCGGTGTCTGTACCTACCTTATGTACTGTTCATTTTTACTATCCCGGAGTTCCTTTTAACTAGTTTTAGCCTAACGTGTGTTCGAACATGTGTATGTGTGTATCTGGCATAATCGTACGTATCTCAAACACGAATAGACGAAGAATGTTGAAATTTTGTAGATAGGAATCTTATAACGTTTAGTTGAGAGAATCTATCATTTCAATCAATTTATTAGTTTATTTTCAAGATCACCTGTAAGTCTTTCAGTACATTTAGGTCTATAGGCAGTCTCTCTTTAAACTGCATTTTCAGGCTGTTTATATATTTGAAACGGACTTTTTCTCTCGCCTGATATTTTATGTAAGACTATTGAGCAACAATCCTAAATATAAAATTTTAACATTATACGAAATACGTACATGCATAAATACATACGTACGTACAGGCGTCGGGATAAAACTAGTTAAAATGGACTTGCGGTTGGTCAAAATTGATTGTACATGCATGTGTACGAGGATACAATACATTCTTTTCTGCGATGTCAAGCCAACGTAGAAAATAGTTTATACTATGATTCAAAATCTATCCTTATTGAAGATTTTTTTTGTGTGTGTGAAATGCTACTTTTGTGAGGTTTCATGCTTTCTTACCTCCGGTGTGACTCCGAACTGGATGCCTATTTCCGGAATTGCTTCAACGAAATATAATTGATGGTTTGGAAAATCTTCTTTTGGATTAATAACATCATCTTTCAAGAAGGCCATAGCTATAACCTCTTCAGAAGATGCTAGAGGACCTGAAATAAAAGTTAGTAAGTTGTCACTCTTCAGATGACGGAATAATCAAACATATAATGAGTACTGAGATGTTTATGTATTATTTAAAAAATATACTTTTAAAATGTTATAATGTCATAATGTAATATAATGTAATATTAAAATGTTTAAAACTGCTATTTTTAAATATTTGTATATTGAGTGATCAAAAGAATTGATATTTACAAAACATCATGTTACTCCAATTGATAAAAATTTAACAAAGCAAAGGGAATTTTTTATGGTTTCAATTAAAATTTAGTTCAAGAATCCTTTAAGGTTGTAAACACTGTTAATGGTTTATTCCAGATCTCGAGTTACGAATTTGTAAAATGTATAGAGAAGCCCATACTTATTAGAATCGCGTAACACTGCAGAGTTTCAAGCGTTATTTTTATGCAACGCTACAAATCAGTAAAATATGTATTAAAGCCTTAGCTAAATTTTCAACCTGGTTTATTAAAAAAAGAACAAGCTTTTTATATAAAAAATAACTATTCAATTGTGCTAGGTCAGGGGTCGGCAGCCTATTTGAAACGGAAGAGCCAAAAATTACTATTTACAAAATTTTCCAGTTTTTAAAGAGCCACTAAAAATTTGCGTTTCAATATTATAGTATCTGCTTATATATATTTGATTTTTGATTTTAAATAAACGGCTTTAAATACGGAATAATATTTATTCATATAAAAACACAAATATAAATAGATATATCAATGAGAACTGGATTTCCATGACTGTTGAAAGTTTGATTAAATCTGGCTTATAACTTGCTGCTTTAAGTTTCAAGCACGACTCTAGAGTTTTATTTGTTAGTTGACTTCTAACTTTACTTTTTATTATATTCATGCAAAAGAACGCTTGCTCGCACGAATATGTTGACCCGAAGATCGTCAGCACTCCATATGCCAACTTCTTCACCTCACTGTAGCATTCTGGAAGACTATTCCATACACCGAATATGAGGGTCTCAACTCGCGGAATTTGTATTAGAGCTGTCTATTTGTGCTGCTCGATGTGAATGCATTTCTGGATCTCCAACTCTTCCAGCTTGCTCTTGAGTTCTGTGAACTTGCCACTCCACAAATCTTGCGTTTTCAAATCTAGCAATTGCATTTGCAGCGATCCAGCATCAATCCAAATAGGTCAATGTTGATCTCATTTGTATTCGTGTTGAGAGGATTTAGTATTAACGCGAGGATACTTTTGTTTGTTTTGAATTGCTCGAATCTCTCAGCAAATCCATCCTTCTTGTTTTTTAAAGCTATGGTGAAGTAATTCGGGTAAATAGTTGCAATGGTCTCAACACGATATTGCTTCAGATTTTTAAAAGAAGTAATATACCGATCTCCATGTCTTCAACAAAAAGAAGCAATTTTTTTTCCGAAACAAACTACTTCTTCAAGCAATATGTCGGTTGGGTTGCTCTTTCCTTGCAGTTTTAGATTTATTTCATCTAGTTTCATTATGGTATCTACCATGAAGTTGAATTTTTGCAGCCATTATTTGCCTTCTTCCAATCCGGGATGGCAAATGTTTTTTTCATTGAGGAATGGTTTTGTTTCACTCAAGTACAAAGCAAAACATTGCAATACGTTACCTCTGGAAAGCCATCGTACTTTGTTGTGACGAAGTAGGTCAGAAAACTGGCTATCTTTCAAGGAAATCTTTAAACTGGCGATGATAGAGTGGTCTTGACAAGATGCTGTTAATAATCTTACTTACTAGGTTCATGACCTCAACTATTTTGGCCGGAAATTTTTTAGCACAAAGCGCTTCTTGATGAAATATGCAGTTAAACTTTAGAATTTCGTGGTTTACTTTTTTCCAGAACTGATGTTACCCCTCTATGTATTCCTGTCATACTTCGGGCTCCATTAGTTACTATAGAAATGATTTTATTTATATCGATTCCATTAACTTCCAGGCATTTTTGCACAATATTTGCTATGTCTTCTCCATGAGTTTGCCCTGAGAGCGGTAGCAATCCTAGAAATTCTTATTTGGACCTTGGGACGACATGAAAAGGGTAACTTGTGCCTCGATAACGTCGCAAGACGCATCTATAGCAAGTGATAAGGCAGAAGCCAGGTGACATTTCAGAAGTTCTGCCTGTTTTAGCAGATAATGGCAAATCTTTGATTTTTTCATGATTTCTGCTTTGTTTTTAAAATCACGAAAACAGTCCTTCAGATGCACGACTTCTGAACAATCGATACGACAGCTCCTGGCTAAGGGTCTCACTCAACCAACATCTTGAATCAAATCAAATCAGATGCACAATCAAATCAGATGAAAGTGACGTACTCACCATCTGAAAATGGTTTTCCTCTTTTTGCAATATGATACTGCAAAGCTTGCCAGATTTACATTATAGGAAGATTGCGCCCAGTTACTTAGCATGGAACTTGACTGTTATGGTTTTCTGTTTTAGCTCTTTAACAGCTTTTATTCGTGCGCCACCAGTTGGATATTTACCAGAAAACTGGGTATGTTTTGTAGTGAAGTGTCTCTCCAAATTTGGCTTCTTATTGTGTGTGAGTTTTTCGTGGCAAACGCGACAAGTCGGAAGGCCATCTGTGTTGCATATGAATGCAAACGACTCCGTCCAATCCTGATTGAATGCTCGGTTTTTTTCTTCAATTCTTCTCTTTTTTTTTTTACCAGATGCCATTCTGGCGTCGGATTTTTAAAATTTTACTTAGCAACTTAAAACGGCAAATAACTTATTTACCATTATTACTTTGTTAACACTATCCTCATATCTTATAAATAAAAATGGAATTCTGTTTGTTTGTTTGTTTGTGGATTTGAGTTGTATACAAATCCACAAAAATGGACCTATCAGCCTGAAATTTTGCACAGATATGTAAAATAATATAGAATAAATCATAGTCCACTTTAAAACTTTGAAAGTACACCCGTTCCCGGAATTTAAGAGATTTTTTATGTTCTCCACGCAAAAAGCTTTCCGTAATTGTAACCCCTGTAGTGAAAAAAGTGTGAAATAAGGATCGTGGTTGCCATGTGTGGCGATTTTGCCGAATAAGATGTTTTAAATTCTCAAAGTAAAAATAAAAGAATAATAATGATTTTTTTTGTTAGTTTATATTCGCAAGGTTATATTTTTTTTAATTATAATATTGTATGCATGGGAAATCGGAGCAGGAATGAAATGTTTTATACGCAATTCAATAAGAATTGAAGATTTCCGAGGCTAATATGTTAAAATTTTTTAGTTTGGCGAAAAAATAAAATGGCTCAAATGCCGAGAAAGTGAGTTCTAGCGGTTTGCACAGTTTCCGGCTTGGCGCAATTTACTGAGAGCTTAAGGAAATAGATTTTTTAAAACAAGTATAAAGGTTTTATTAGAATACAGCGTTAAATTTTAATGATCCGTGCGAAAATAATGCAGTTATTAAGGGATTTCAAGCGATCTATCTTCAGCATTCTCGCGATTTTGAGGAGGATTCTAACGCTTGGCGCTATTTATCGTAATTTAATCGTCTGTATTTGGGTTATGAATACACCTGCGTATAAGTTTTTGAAATTTTCATTCAGTTGGAATTGTGCATTTTTCTGAGCAGCTTTTCTGCATCTATTTCTAATGTATTACATCCAGAAAAAAGGATGTTAGAAATATCAATTTTAATTTTGTTTAATCACACTCATGAATAATGATACACTTTCCAACTTAATGAAAGAAGGAACGAAAATAGGGAAGACCCATGGATTATAACTCTTTTTATATATAGCACTTTAGTGCGTATTTAAAAATCTGAAAATACTTCGGGCTCCATTAGTTACTATAGAAATGATTTACTCTTGCAATTTAACGAGAGGGTATTCTTAAAAACAAGCGTAGGTTATCTTATAAATAAAAATGAAATTCTGTTTGTCAATTTGTTGATTTGGGTAGTATACAATTCCACAAAAATGGACCTGTCAGCCTGATATTTACACAGATATGTAAAATAATATAGAATAAATGATAGTCCACTTTAAAACTTTGAAACTCCACTTAAAAACGTTTTCCTCCTGAATGGTTCTCTTAATTTCCGTTCCCGGAATTTAAGAGATTTTTTATGTTCTCCACGCAGAAAGCTTTACGTAATATTAACCCCTGTAGTGAAAAAAGTGTGTGAAATAAGCATCTTGGTTGCCATGTGTGGCGATTTTGCCGAATAAAATGTTTTAAATTCTTAAAGTAAAAATAAAAGAATAATAATGATTTTTTTAGTTTATTTTTGTAGGTTATTTTTTTAATTATAATATCGTGTGCGCATAAGAAATGAGAGCAGGAATGAAATGTTTTATACGCAAAACAATGAGGATCGAAGATATCCGAGACTAATATGTAATTTTTTTTAGTTTGGCAAAAAAAAAAAATGGCTGATAGGCCGATTTTTAGAGAGTGAGTTCTAGCGGTTTGCACAGTTTTAGGCTTTTTGGAGCAATTTACTGAGAGCTTAAGGGAATAGCATTTTTGAAAACAAGTGTATAGGTTTTCTTAGAATACAGCATTAAATTTTAACTATCCATGCAGAAATAATGCAGTTATTAGGGCATTTCAAGCGATGTAGCTTCAGAATTCTCGCCAATTGAGTACATTAATTTAACTTGGGGGAAATCCGCCAAATTTCAGAAAATTGAAATCTTCGCATTTAGTACATCGAGGTAACGATGAATAAAGCATGCTATAGTTGATAATTTAAAAAATGCGGCTGTATTAACGGATTCCACTTTTCAAATAAATGCCTGGCGGTCGAACCATTTCCCATTTTGATTGCTGCTAAGTCAATGCTTCGAATGGTTCCCTGAAAAAACTCTTGCAAAATGGCGTATGCTGGCACTTTGGCGAGGCTTAGATTTGAAACTGGATTTTACTTGAGACTGGTATATACGTATAATAAAACTGGTTATAGATAAATATGAATGTTGGTATGTGTGTAGGAGGTTGAAAAACTCCAGCGCCGTTTCACCGATCACCATGAAATTTGGTTCACCTAAGTCTTTTATCATGGAGAAGGTTTTTATGCTATCCGTTTTCCTCTAACTTTTCACTAGGTGGCGCAGCAGAACGTCGAATTCTATTCCGTTTAGCCGTTTGCTATGCGAATATCGTCCAACCAATTTCGATGAAATTTGGTACACGCGAATATTAGAACACGGAGAATATTTTTCACTATCCATTTGCTGTAACTTACCGCTAAATAGCGTTGCAACGCATCAACTTCTATACCGTTCGACCGGTCGGCATAAAATTTTTTATACTTACACATTTGAGAACGAAGAATATATTATAACTGCGTTACTTTTGATGTTACTCACCACTAGATGGCACTGCAATGCATTATTATTTTAACTCGCCACTAGATTACGCTGCAGCAGGCCAAATTTTTGACCATTCAAACGGTGGCTATGAAAATCAGTATACATAGCTATTTGAACAATGAGAATATTTTGGCGTTATCCATTTTGCTATAACTCGCCACATGAGGGCGCTGTAGCAAATCATTACTTTAATTAACCACTAGATGGCCCTGCAGTGTATCACTTCTTGACTGTGCAAATGATCGCTATGAAAATAGGTATACATAGATATTTGAACACGGGGAAGAGTTTGGCACGATCCATTTTCCTATAACTTGACACTATATGTCGCGTCAACACATGAACTTCAAGACTATTCAGCCGATCGTCATGAAAATTCGTATACATCGATATCTGAATGCGAAGAATATTTTTGCCGTATCCGTTTTGCTAAAACTCGCCACTAGATTGTGCTACGCCGCATCGCCTTCTGCACCGTAAAAACGATTGCCTTGAAATTCAGTATGCATGATTATTGAACACAATATAACGCGATATCCATTTTGCTATATCTCTTTATTACAATAAATAGTAATCACAACAAATATTAATAACAAAAATTCCATTCATTCCCGTGCGAAGAACGGGTACTTCAGCTAGTATGTAATACAATTCTTATTGTATTACATACTACCTTTACATACTAGCTACTCTTTACAATTCTACAGTTACTGATTTTATCATATTATACGCCTATGTACCTTTGAGAAGATAATTCTCTTCTAATTCGTATTCTACCTCAAACAACAAGCGTCGACACACAAAAACTGCAAGCAATTAAATTAACACATATGCAAAGTAACGTCGACCGCGCTATCTGAGGATGACACCCTGACATTTGTATGAGACAGAAATGGAATGCAATTGGCTGAAAGATAAACATGGTCACTGAGTCTCATCTCTACCCAGACAACACAGCAAACTTGGATCAAACTTGCAGCAAGCTTGATTTATCAAGTCAGTAAACTTGAATTAAGCTTGAAAATTTCAAGCGTGTAGGCTTAATGCAAGCTTGAATCAAGTGTTCTAGTTTACACTTGCCCAGCTTGTATTAAGCTTGACATTTCAAGCTTGAACCAAGCAAGCTTAAAAAATTTCCTAAATACACGGGGCGCCGGTCAGCGAACTCGCGCCACATATTTTACTTTGCCACGCATTTTCCCCTCTACGCTGAAATTTCAATTTAATTTAATCTGTTTCCATAAAGTGTTCGCGGCTAGAACAGAACCCGGGATCTTTGGACTGGGAGGAGAGCGCGCTATCCGTTCAGCCACTAAGTCTCGTGCAACTATGACTAAAGTTTGAAGTGACTTATCACGCCGTTTTCTGGCCAGATTGATAAGTGGGCGATGTGTTATTTGTTTCTTTTATTTTTCCATGGGATGCATCAAAATTAAAATAATGTTATGTGTGATTTAGAGACTCTACTAATAGGGAAATAAACATAATATAAACTTAATAGCAGCACACGTTTTAAAACTTTCAAAATCGAGACAAACGGCTGATTTTGAAATCAATTTCGTAGTGTAATTGTATTTTATTTTGAAGAATTTCCATATTTGGAAATATAGAATCTTTTTTTAAAAATTCTATGGTCAAGTACATTTATGACTGATGATAAATTATTTTGTAGAGGCCGGAAACCGCCTCATTCTACCACCCATAAAGTGAAGTATATTAACTAACTAAATTGTGTTAATTATATTAAAATTTATTTTTAGGGCTAATTAATTAGTTAATGGAATTACTAATGCTAATTAGGTGTAAATAAAACTAAAATTCCCCTCGTGTTACACTTCAGAGGGGCTTATTATCCCTTTGAAAAAAACACCTTTGAGAAATAATATATATGATTTTTTTTTTATTAACAAAAGATTTTTTTCCGAATTTTTGCATATTTTTCGACAAAAGTAGACATTATAAGCTTTAACTGGGTATTTAAAAAAATTCTTTTGTCAAGTATTTAATGAGATCTACACGCGCCAGAAAAAAACACCTTTGAGAAATAATATATATAATTCGTAAATTAGTATTCATGTTAATTCAGTGATATTTACTTTTGATTCCCTGAACTTTTAAAATCTGTTCAGTATAAATCCTTGATTGGCAGTGTAATGATTGAAATATTTTTCGTCAGCAGTATGTAATTGCATTCTGGCGGTTTTATTTTTATTTTTACTTTTTACATTCCTTGAAATTTTTTCCCTTTTGTACTTAAAAATACGTTTGATTTAAAAGAAAATTATTTATTTATTTAAAATTTCGTCTAGAGTTGCCATCGAAATCACTTATCAGAATTTAGCAACCTCTCTCAAGAAAGCGGGTTATGAAATTGTCTTATTCAGCTAAAACAGGTTATATACGGTTTTAAAATTGTTCGCTGAAAAAACCGAGAGCAGGTGGACCGTAGCGTGCCTCCCTAAAATCCCACTATAATGTAGAAAATTAGCTGAGAACGTTTGAAGCACGTGCTGAATAGCAAGCATGTGTACCCATTTTAAAACTTTACATTTTTTTCTTTTTCGAAAGGTTAAAAGAAACGTTGCAATAATATCCCTTTGTAGCAAGAAGATTACATTTTCGTATCTTTTATTTTTTTAATCCACTACAAACACTTATAAAAACCATAGCTAAATAAACTTACCGGTTCTGTTTTGCATGTACTGTTCAATATTTGCTGGATCTATAACTTTAAAGGAGAAAGCCGGTATAGTCGGACTTAATTCGAAATTTACATGGGAACCGCAGTGGTCTTGCAGGTTCTTTCCCACAGGAAGATCAGCTATTAAGGGAATCTGTAAATTAAAAAAAATGTCAGCATATCAAATCAAAATTTAAATGATCTTTTAAAATTCTAATATTTAATGTGTATTCTCATTCATAGCGCCGTCGTAATTTTCATATCTATTACAAATACATTCTTTTAACCTATTTTAATATCAAGTTTATTTGAGTATTGTTGCGGATAAAAATTAAGAATTCTCTGAAATTTCAACCATAAATTTTAATAACATCTCAGCATCTCCTTAAGTGATTATCGTATGGTGGGAGGAGACAGCGTGGGTGAGTTGTTATTAAATTCCATCTAATCCTCCAGTCTGAACTCGTACTATACATAATACCGAATCACTATTCAATTGATTACAGACTATAATCAATTGAACAGTGATTGTCAAGCAAATGGAATCAGCAAAACGCAGGTTATATTAATTGTAATATATTTGCTTCTAGAGCGACTTTATGTGATGACTAGCTAGTGTACCCGAAGAAGCAAGTGTACTTCTAACGCTCTTATTTAAAAGTAATTTATTCGATCGGTACAGACAAGTTGTTAACCTTCTAACGATAAAGAGCAAGTGGTTTTTATTTTTTATCATTTTACGGAGCTGTATATTAAAATCGTGTACTAAAAGTATTTTACAATTGTTCTTAGGCATATTGTAACTATACTTCGTCTTTATAAATACTGTTTGGAAAGTGGCTCGGCGTCCACAGCTCACGTGGAAAAAAAAGCAAGCCCGAAAGCACTCGAGTGATAACATATATAACATTAACTGGCGCTTTAAGTATAATGATTTTAGATATTTTGCATTTTATCTCCTTCACGTGGCTGGCACATAACCTTAAATATTAAACCTGGTTTCGCTCTAACGGATAAAACACATTTTTAGCTACCAGATTTAAATGTCCAACAAAGCGAAATAAAACGTGAAATTTTGAGCTCATTTTTCAGAAGAAAATATTTTAAACTGTGAGGGAAAATCTGTTTTTGAGACTTACTTTTGCACCAAATAATAACGTTAATTTAAAATAAAAATTTGAGGAATCATTACACTAGAATCAATATTATACATACATACATTTCTAGTAGAGTGTTTTGTGCTTTAAATTTTATATTCTATTAATCCGGTTTCAATTCTATTTATGGATTTAAAGCTCATTAAATTAAGGTTTTGGGATTTCTTAATTGCCAAAAATAATTATTTTTCCTGTAAAAAAGAAATAAAACTGAAAGGGTTACAGTAAGATGTAATTTTTAAACAAACACAAAGCTGAATTGTTTCACAAAAATATTTTAATAAATTTTAATTCGTATCTTTTAATTATTATATGAAAAAATAATTCTCAAAATTTATAGAATTTTGAATAAATTCTTAATTTCTTTTCAGCCATCTTCATCAGGATAGTACTTCCCTGGAAGAAATGAGAAAAAAAATGTCTTAGAAACAAGGAAGATGCTACAGCTTTTATGAGTATCATAAAAAAAGATTTATCAGGCATATCTGATGACTGAGCTGAGTATTTGTCTCATAATAAGTCATATTTTCCTTGAGCAAAGTACATGAAGATGGTGAAGAAAATTTTCTTCATAATGGCAGAAGTATGCGAAATATTGATGAAAAGGTACCACTGAAAATTTTGTAAAATTCTGTGGCAGAAAAAAGAGCTTAACTTTTTTCGTTTTCAAAAGTTGATAATTTTCCCGATTTCCCAGAGCCTTTATCATCTGCTCTTGAATTTCAAATGTGTTTTTTCTAAAGAAATATTTTCACTATTATACTGGAACAAACAAATTAATACTGTGTCAAAAAAAGAAAAAAAAAGGAAATTTCAATTATGCTGAGGGAAAGTGAGAAGAATCGAGTTTTGGGAATTGTTATTAGAATGCAACTCTTGTCCACATATCTCCCATCAGAGGATAACGTGAAGACGTGATATGGTGTGAACACATTGTGGAAGCTGTATCGAAACGGATTTTAAAAACTTCAAGGGTTTCTACATATTGCTGATGGCGATGACAATTATCTGGAGATGATCTCCAACGAAAAATAAAATTCTGGAAAATCATAAGCGTATTTTTTTCTAATCGCGTTTATCCGGGCTTAGAGAAAATATGCTACCAATTCCTGATGAATGTAAGCAGTCCACAAATGAAACATCAGACGTCCGTTTGTAAAATGTGATCGATGCAACATATTTGTTTCTAAAAAGAAAGAATTTGCTTTAAAGCTTTTTACATCCATAAAAAATGTAAAAAAAGTTAAAATAGCTGTTATTGAAAATTGTGAAAATCACTTCTGTACCTTAACCTTCTCATGGTAGCGTAAATGCTGAAATGCCATTGAAAAAACATAAAAATATTTTTTTCACAATTTTTTACTATATTTATATTATTTTATTCTAAATAACACCATTTCAACAAAAAAAAATGTTTTTCAAGGGAATTTCTTACATTTGCATTAGAGGGTAAGTATATGAAACGAGCTATATGATATCCAGAGTTGAAAATAGCGAAAAATTGTTAAAAGTTCGGGAACGGGTGGATTTTTAGGTTTTTAATGCAGTCTAAATTATGTTTGTTTACATGTCTGCGCAAAATTTCAAACCAATCAGTCATATAGTCGTTGACCGAGTTTAAATGAATCTACAGAGAAAATATACATCTGCCACATCAATCATGATTAAAGCAGGTGACGGCTCAGAGGTGTTTCTGTACTGTATTCATTTATGATTGAAATTTGCAATCACAGTAATAGATTAGATGAACAAAATAGGCACCTTATGCCTTTTCAACTCATTTCTGGGTCCAATGCCGGATAACATGAGAAGCTGAGCTGTGTTGACCGTCCCTGCAGACATAATCACTTCTTTCCTCGCCCTCACGACGAAAGTGGTGTTTTGAAAATCGAACTCGACGCCAACAGCTCTCCGGTTTTTTATAATCACCTGTTCAAAGAAAAAGTTAATAAACAGAGTGCCTGCTGAAGGCTGTTGTCACCGCAATCATTTCTGAATAGCAAGACCTATAGTCATAAAAGTGGGATCTAGATATGGTAAAATTGTCATGTGTTAAGTAAGAAAACAACATACAGCGCCACCTAGCGGCTAAATTTTGAGTTAGTGTTGCTTCCTCAAAAATGGTACAAGAAAGGGGGGGGGGGTAACAAAGTTGTTCAGCATCCTCAATTCAGTAAAAAAAGATACCTTGCGCACATCAACATGCACAATAATGCTACAAATGGAAGGCATAAAATGCACATTTTTATTTTCAAGTTTTCCAAAACTGCACTTGCCTGTCATTAGACTCATTTATCTTTCAAAGTGTTTTCCTACAGAAAAATACACATGTAGACTCTAGTTTGCAATTCCCGCTGCGCATTATAAAACACTACTGGTGGCAAATTGGCACAAGTAATACACTTGCAAGAATTACTTGTGCCCCTTGCATTTGACGTTTCCTGTTTTCAACATTAATGCAACGCAAGGTGTCTTCAGTTACTAAATTGATGATGTTGAACAAATTTGTAATTAACTTTTTCCCGCATATCGTACCGTTTTTGAGATAAGAAAGCTAATTCCAAATTTAATCGAGTGGCGGCATTGTGAGGTTTATCTTTCGTAGCGTATGGCAACTTTAATATACCTAGATCCCACTCTTGTGACAATAGATCTTGCTGTTCAGAAATAATTGTGTTGAGATATGGTTTTAGTGGGCACACTGTATGCATTCGTTATTCATTGAATAAAGTAACATGTTCAGAGAAAGAGAAACGCAACTCATCTGTTTAGTGAAATTTAAAGTAGATACATCCGATTTTAAGATTAAAGAGTGCGGAAGCAAAAGTTAAAGCTACAGGGGGATTATAAATGAATATACCAACTTTGAAAGGCTATATCTTCTTAGCAATAAAAGGTAGCGTTCTATTTCACACAACGTTATGGGTGAGAAGTTAGGAACTTTCCTAATCCACAAATAATTTTAAGTTTCATTTGGCCGCAACACCGATTTCGAGGATGCTGTTCATCAAAGGCTTCGACTTAAGAAGCCTTGACTTGACTCCTTGCAATTCCTTTCTTTTGGGCTACATAGAATATATTGCTAAGGTTAAAAAATTAGGTAGATGTAGAAGACGTGTGTCAATTTCAAACAAGTCTTTTTTTTTTTTTTTTTTTGCTTCTATCACCTGATATAGCTGAACTGAAAACGAAGATAAATGCAGAAATCGAAACTTTTCCACCAGACATGAGGAAAAAAAAAATAGGTAGGACGAAATCTGCTGCAGAATTTAATATCGCTTGTGTTTCCAATGGTGGTTACATCGAACTTTTATAACTTTATGTTATTAGTAAATTTACACTGTTGTTTTTTATTTATTTGTTTTAAATGTTTGTATCTCTTGTAGCTTTGTAAATACAGCCCTTCAAATTTGGGTTATTCCTTTGCTCCCTGTACAATAAACAATAGGAATAAGTTTTGAAAATCTGTAATTTTTGAAGCATTACCGAAAACAAGTCTTATTAGTATGATATTTATAATTAATAAACGAAACCTTGGATTGGTCAAACTCTATAAAGCAGTGTGAACACATGGTACAGCATCTTTTCTACAGACGGAAAACATAGGCGTTCTTTCCTACAGACCTTGGTTCCGAATAGACAACCCCCAACAAAGATAAAAAATCGAATGTACTTAGGACTTATCTTAGACACAGAATTGCGCTTTGCAGAAAATCTCAAGAAATGTGCTAACAGAGCACTTAATAATTTAAAAACCTTAAAAGTGTGTGGCACTGATTGAGGAACAATCACCAAACCATGAACACCACTTATACCACATTAATTCGTCCCATACTAGAATATGCTTAGTTTCTAAGCTCTAGAGGCTCAATAGAATGCAAGCTAGAGCAGTGAAGATCACTATCGGAGCTGTACATTACAACAGGAGCCTCTACATCACAACAGGAATGTAGTCTTCATATTTTCGCGAACAGAAGAAAATACAATGTCATTAAGTTTAGTAATAGGATTGAAGTGAAAATGATCACGTTAGCAACAGAACTCTTCAAAAGTCGAGATAAGGCCCTAGACTTAAACTACCCTCTACTCCAGTATGACCAAGCGACCACACAACAAATTGGATCTGAACATCATACACACGAGATTTTAGAAGAACAATTTTTGCCCTCTATTTTACCAATAAATTCCAGTATTATAACTGACTTTCGTGAGCCTTGCTCTACGAGAGTCAGAGTTTCAGAGAAAACTAATCTCTGAAATCAAAGCTAAAGGAGCTAGAACCGTTGATTCTTAATATGGAGGAAACTTTGTTTATGCATTAACTGATGAATCCTCGGACAGAAGTCTAGAGGACGGAGGAACTGGAGTCAACCTCACTGTTCCACAGTGAGGTGTAAAACAATGCAGGTTCGGTGCTGGTAAAATAGCCTCAAACTATACTTGTGAATTCCTCCTTGTCCAGGAAGCCCTAAATCAATACATAAATCTCCCAAAAGCTGAGGGAGTGGGAAGATTGATTATTTTTAGCTACTGTGAAGCTGCTCTTCAGGCAATTAAAAAGGGTTACTCTTTTCTTGTACGAAAAATTCACAGTTTGCTGGACCAAGTCCTAGCACATGTTAGCATTGACGAAAATGAGGCTGCTGCCTTTATGGCAAAGGAAGCAAGGAATATCAATAAAGAATTATTCCCTCAGGTCAAATTTAAATATTAAATGTGCGGGTAAAATAGCCTCAAACTATACATGTGAATTCCTCCCTGTCCAGGAAGCCCAAAATCAATACACAAGTCTCCCAAAAGCTGAAGGAGCGGGAGGATTAATTATTTTTAGTTACTGTAAAGCTGCTCTTCAGGCAATTAAAAAGGGTTACCCTTTTCTTGTACGAAAAATTCACAGTTTGCTGGACCAAGTCCTAGCACATGTTAGCATTGACGAAAATAAGGCTGATGGCTTTATGGCAAAGGAAGCAAGGAATATCAATAAAGAATTACTCCCTCAGGTCAAGTTTAAATATCAAATGTGCGAATTAAACACAGACAGAACCATTGCAAAGACCTTGACCAGACTCAGAACGAAACACCATAGAGAGATGAAAATTCAGAGATTGCACCAGAACTTACCAGAGTTGCAGAAACTGTTCTGACTTTAAACTGAACCCAGACCATATCTTTCCTTCTACAGAAATTCTGGCGAAATTACAACGAATAACCAACAATCCCCATGCTGACTTAAGATGACCAGACCATGCTGACCAGAACATAACTGGCTCGATATCGGCAAGGCTGTGTGGACCACCTTTGTTTCACAATAGGTTCTATCGTGGGTATGACAACAACAACAACAACATTTATAATTTATATTTTGAGTTGAAATAACCTACACCGTGGCGCTCAAAGTAACAATTCTATTTCACAGTGCAGCTAGTTTATTTAAAAATATTAAAGGGATTTTTTTTAACGGTGGCTGGTAGTATAGCATGAATGTAATTTATTGCAAGAGAAATTAGGGGCTACGTGATGATACAGGCATGAGAACACCCTTAAAGTATGTTGGCGAGAGCGCAAAGAGCAGGATACGACGGCCGCCAAAAAAATCTCCAAAGAGCACATGTTTTATGTGGTGTCTTTCGACTGGTAGGAATAAAAAATTTTAAATGCAGAAACTCCAACTGGGGAAGGCTTAAGAGCGATTACTACCGATTCGCCTGATTATTGTTTATTTTGAAAATAGAGCAACTAAATTAAAAGTTCAAATAATTGCTGTTTCAAACATTCCAGCTTTAATAAGGTACCCAGAAAAAATGGGCATTTTCACATTCTGATCCTCATCAGCTTAGAGATGATCTAAGTGAGAATTAAAAATCTTTGTCGATTATTTCACGAAACTTTAATGGAGATTTCATTTATGATTTCATGAAACTTTATTGGAGGTTAAAGGAATAGAAATGTTAAATGTCTTCAGCCGTTCAGTGCAATATCTGGAGTTAGTGCTGAAATGTGTAAAAAAAGCTTGAACTTTGAATAGGTGTTTTGAAGTTTAAATTGGCTATCATAAAAACATTTTTAACCTAAGATTTCGGCATTATTTTCTCTAAAGTCAGTAAATATATTCTAGGGTAGGAGATAAAAATATCCTTCATGCACTTTTGGAAAGCAATCTCACTATATGAACGAAATGAGTAATTTTCTGCATCTTCTTTCCTACAGGTTCAATGTCTCGTCTTTGTCCTATCAAGATACTTTATCTTTTACCTTATTTTATGAGTTATGTTTTTATTTAGGCATGCATAGTTTTCCCATATTTATCGCCAGTAAAGCCAGTAAATATATACTTAAGATGGGAACAGGAATTGTAACAAACGAAAAGAGATTTTCAAGATAGCTACCTTTCTAACCATAGCATTGGCGAGTATGTTCAGATTAGTACGCTTTTCGGCTGGCACCAAATACGCTTTAGCTGTACTGCACCTCTGCCCAGCTCGCAAGGTAGCTTGGTTGTCATAATAACCTAAAATTTAAAAATATAGTAATGTCAAAAATTAGCTTCTGTTGTATGAACAGATACGAGACTGTAAGTTATATGAAGGCACGGAAATTTTCTATGGTATTATAACAGTAAAAGTTTAAATTTCAATAGATATAAATTATAAGTGGGCTTCTCCGAACATGTTTCTAATAATTTAGACGTCCTTTCCGTCTAGTAGTTCCGTAAGTATTTACAAAGAGAGTAAACATATTTTTTTAATGCCAAGATAGTTAAACTTTTCCGTTAAGAAAATAACTCACCACATGCCTCATCCTTGAGTTATTAAACGTTTACTCTCTTTGAAATACCATATCATATATGATTACGAATTCACAGTCTATTATTGAGGGAAAAGTAAGAATTTCCATTTTTGAACGTAATCAATAAAAAGAAAACTGGAATTAGTAATGACTTGTGACGCTTGAACATTTTGGCAAAATTATGAAATATCCTGAGTGTTAACCAAATAGATCATTCTTCAATATACAACTGCAGTATTTTTTTAAAGAAAAGTTAGTGCTTGCAGAAAAGTTACACTCTAGCAGAAAAAATCTTCAAAATAAATTTTATGGCTCTGAAATTTGAATTTTTTTCATAATTATAACTATTGTTCTGTTCTTATAAATAGTACAGAAGCTTTCTTCCATGTAAAATTCTTAAACGAACTATGCATAGGAAACTATTAGCTTGTGTTGCATCGTTACTCACCAGTTTGTCTGTATGCATTCGGATCAACTACTTCATGACCCAAATATCTAACTCCTTCGAAGAGAGGATCTTTCATTTCAGGTTGATATCGAGCTCGATGCACCGACATAGGCCCATGAACTCCGTGATAACCTAGGTAAGCATAAATATGAGAAATTGTACTTGAAAGAATCATGAAATATGAAAAATTGATACGCTTTATTTTTTTAAAAGAACATTTAACTTACTAAGAGCGCTCAACAAAAAGCAGGTCTTAAAAGGTAAAACTAATTTCAAATTTTGTAAAATAATACTTATAAGAAGATAGTAATCAATACTACTGTTATTCTGCTGATTAAGGACTCTAAGCCAGAGTGATGTTTGAAAAGTATCTGCAGATTTTATTTTCTTCTTATACGTGTTTTCTTTTTTCTTTCTTTCCTTTTCTTTTTTTTTGTTGAAAAAAGTTAAATGTTTTAGTTTAATTTTACATACCATACTCTTTTATGGAAAATGAGTCAGTTATTTACCACTAACTACCTATTCTGAATATCGTTTTATCCTCAAGTTTTTTGAAGTACGGAATATAATTTCTGTAACTTCAACTTTCTGATCCTCTGCTGCCTAATTATCAAAATTACATTAACTTTTGCCATGGAAACATTTTGTTATATATATATTTTATAGATTATATTTTATATATAGATTATATTTTAGATTCCATGTTATATTATCAACATCATGTATTAAGTACAGAGAACTTTTGAATTCTCTGTTTGCTTTAAGTAATCCGACAATGTTTAAATGAATATTTTCCTTCCAGTGAAATGAAAACTATCGTGTCATTTGAAACGTACTGTTCCGACTGCATCATTCTTATGAGCGTTTTTTACAAAGCTATTCGTCTTTACATAACTTCACTAATCTATTTTTTAGGACAAGTTCATCAGCTGCTTACCATTTGCTACATATTCTGGATCTCTGTTGTCCTCGAGTTTTTTGAAATACGGTAGAACATCTTTGTAGCTCCAACCTTCAGCACCCTCAGCTGCCCAGTCATCGTAATTTTGCCTGTTTCCACGGACATAGAGCATTGCGTTTAGGACACTGGATCCACCAAGGGTTTTGCCACTGGGCCATACTACTTGCTACGGAAATCAAATAAAGGCATTAAAAAGCTTTAAGACGAAATAATTTAACATGCTGGGTGGCCATAATTAATGATGTCTTTAGAGCTCGAGTGTGAGAAAACTGTTGAGCCAAACTGAATGAAATTAGCCGGAAATACTAATTAGATCATGGGGTTTTGATTTTAAAAATATTCGAATTTTCGCCACCAGGAGCCAAAGTTGCATTGTAAGATCGATTTTTGGAGTAAAATAAGCATAAAAAGTACAGAAAGTTAACATTTTAAAAGGCTTTTGGATATTGGTACCACATTTAACGTTCACCTTTACATTTTACACGTCAAGCAAATAAGTGAAGATGTGCTGCAGATAATGTACTTTTTGGAAAGTCAGCAAGGAACATGTATTGTACCACACAAGTCAATAACGCAAATATACTAGTAAAGGTTAACTCTGTACTTTCTATTGCCTTTCTTGCCTATTTTACTTAAAAAATGAACCTTAACGTGTCCCTTTGCCAATTGGTGGCGAAAATCCAATACGGTATGTCACAATTCTCTACCGGGTTTGGAAGGCTCGTAAAAAATATATATATATTACCAATACTGCAAAAATGTTGACTTTATTGAATAAAGAAATGTTACAAGTTTTGTTTCATAAATGTTCAATATGTGAATCTTTCGTGATGCGGCAGATATCAAGTCTAAAGTCAAATTCTTCCCTCCCCACTAGAGGTCTGCGCCGCACGGACATTCCCGGCGGCGGCGCGGCGCTGTGGGAAAATTTTTGAAAAAGAGCGTAGTAAAAACGGTTGTGTGCGTACAAACACACACACATATCCTACTATATAGTTACGCTTATCCCTGACTCACTGATTCACTGACTCTCTAACAATTCTGGACAACCACTCGAAGATAAAACTTTTACCGCCATTATTCTTAGAATATTAAAAAGTTCAAAAATATTTAAAGTGCAAAAGAGAAATAACATCTACACCGTTTGTACGATCCGCTTCAAGTTTTTAATTAATATGTATAAAAAATGTTGAAAATAACTTACGCTACTTTGAAAATCTGAAAATCCATCCCTTTCCTCATTTTAAAACGATTTTTCGTTCTTTTCAGCTCCATTTTATTTCCAAGAGTAAAAAAAAAGTAAATCATTTGCTTGACAAAATTAGCTGTTTCATGGGACAATTAAGTCATACTGAAATCACGGTAATCAGGCTTTAAATAGAAAACTGCGATTCCAATTCGTTTAAAATTGTTTTTCCAGATAACATAGTTTAACTTTTTTTCCTTAAAATGATCGTCTGCTTGAAGCATTGATATAAGAGGGGTTCGATACAAAACGAAATCGGTTGAATTCGAAAAGTTTCCGTGCGTTTCCAGAAGAGCATGAAATTCGATTTGAGTATATATATAATAAAAATTAAATATGAAGTTATTTATTTTAGCTAAACGAAGATTAAATATATTGAGTGTAGACATATTTTTGGCAAATATTTTTTCTAGAGCCCGTTGTAAGTGTCTGCACAACGGGCTTTGACTTTTAGTATATATTAAAATGTATAAATTGACGTTAAATTGAGATTTTTTTTAAGACTATGAAAATTTAGTCTGGAGTATGATGCCCTTTTGTTGTGGAATTTAGGCCAATTAGCTACACATAGGCTCTAGACCAAGGGGTAGGGTGACCTCCGTGGGGGAGGGAGAGTTATTTCTAAGGGGTCCTAACCCGTATCTACCCTAAGTTTCGGAGGAAACCTCAGAACAGTTAGGTCGGCGGTCGCGACCTGGTTTTGAACCAGACACCTTCCGTCTCCCAGTTCAGAGGGCTATGCTCTCCGCCACCGGTGAGACTCCTGATTATGAGCTTGCCGTTGTGGCACTTTTAAAATATTTGCACTGAAAAACTTAAACAATAGATTTTCTCAAAATCGGATAGTTTTTGTTGTTTGTTGGAGACATTCACGATATACATTTTTAGTTAGAATATACGATTGAAACATTATTTGTTTTTAGCGTTTCGTTTAATTTTTTTTTTTTCATTTCTTTTCCTTTGCAACCTTCTCATGAACCGTTCCAAACTTATTATGTTCTTTTGATGTACAATGCAAGGTTCAAACATATTTTAAAGCAATCAAATTACACCATTGACTCAAAAAATTTAAATTGTATCTTTGCAAGTTACTGCCGTTAACCTTTTACAGACCGAATTCAGATCCAGGCATATTTTAAATTAATTTTTTGTATATTTTGTTTACTGATCCGTTAATTAAAGGTTATTAGTCAGTTAATATTGGGGGGAAATTGTGTATAATTTTCACTGTGTTCTGTTCGCAGTTGGGAGCATTGGTCATTTCTGACTAATGACTTCTGACAAACTTTTACATTGGATTCAAAAACGGAATATAATGATGGGTAGTTTAAATGATAAGTGAAATATTGAGAATTAATGAAAGATTTATTTATAAATTTAAGTAAAGATATGAATTAAGTTTGAAGAGGGAGAGGGCAGTATCAAGATAGCTCTGTAAAAATTTATGAAAATGGTTACTTTTATGATTTCTTATCCGGTTTCTCACTAATGATAGAAATGCAACTTGTGTTTCAAAAAATCAAGTATTCTTTTAACTATATCGGCTAATTTTTTTTTTATGTTTGCAATCGAGGACATCGGCCTGTAAAAGGTTCAGAAGTATCCGGATAAAAATAAGCAGTTGAAAGTTTAGCTGCTATTTTTAAAAAAAAGTTTTGAAGCCGATTGTACATCGCGGTGTACAATCTTCGTTCTTCGCCGGCGCAGACCTCTACTCCCCACATTCGGTTTAAGATGTCACGATCAATGGTAGCAAATACGGTTCTGATCCTTTGGCTTAAATCTTGTAAATCACGTGGCTTAAGGGGAACGAATACTCGATCATTTATGTAACCTCATAAAAACAATCGCATAGAGTAAGGTCCGGAGAGCGAGATGGCCGCGGAAAAAGGCGATTATTTTTTATAAGCCTTCCAAACCCGGGAGGGAATTGCGACACACCCTGTATCTCTTTTATCAAAACCGCTTAGTCTAATTAGTGTATATTACAAATCTGGTTCAGTTTAGCCCAACAGTTTTTACGTAATCCGGCTCTAAACACCTCTACTTTAAATGGCTGTCTTGTACTAGCCAAATTAAAAAATCTATAAAAATAAAATTAGACTTTTGTCTGTACATTTCTTGGAATTCAAAAATGTTGCGATTTCTATCCGTTTCAAGGACCCGGGAATCCGATGCGACCCTCAAAAAAAAGTTTGTCTGTCTGTCGTTCTGTCATTCTCTCCGTGACGCTTTTTTTGTTTAAGCATCACGTAAAAACGACAGAAGCGAATGATATGAAATTGGGTGTCATGATAGGTGGTCACTCAACTTAGAACATAGGCGTCAAATTTTTAAAAAATCCTGATTAGATTTTCAGATTTTTCGAAAATCGTTTGAAACTGCGTAAATTTGTGTTCGAGTATCACGTAAAAACGACTGAAGCGATTGAAATGAATTTGGGTGTCATGATAGGTGGTCACTCAACTTAGAACATAGGCGTCGAATTTTTAAAAAATCTTGATTAGATTTTGAGATTTTGCGAAAATCCTTTCAAACTGCGTAAATTTGTGTTCAAGCATCACACGTAAAAACGACTGAAGCGAAAGATATGAAATTGGGTGTCATGATAGGTGGTCACTCAACTTAGAACATAGGCGTCGAATTTTTAAAAAATCTTGATTAGATTTTCAGATTTTTCGAAAATCGTTTCAAACTGCGTAAATTTGTGTTCGAGCATCACGTAAAAACGACTGAAGCGATTGAAATGAATTTGAGTATCATGATAGGTGGTCAGTCACCTTAAAACATAGGCGTCGAATTTTTAAAAAATCTTGATTAGATTTTGAGATTTTGCGAAAATCCTTTCAAACTGCGTAAATTTGTGTTCAAGCATCACGTAAAAACGACTGAAGCGAATGATATGAAATTGGGTGTCATGATAGGTGGCCACTCAACTTAAGATATAGGAGTCGAATTTTTTAAAAATCTTGATTGGATTTTGAGATTTTGCGAAAATCCTTTCAAACTGCGTAAATTTGTGTTCAAGCATCACAAAAACGACTGAAGCGAATGATATGAAATTGGGTGTCATGATAGATGGTCACTCAACTTAAAATATAGGCGTCCAATTTTTAAAAAATCTTGATTGGATTTTGAGACTTTGCGTAAATCCTTTCAAATTGCGTAAATTTGTGTTCAAGCATCACGTAAAAACGACTGAAGCGAATTGTATGAAATTGGGTGTCATGATAGGTGGTCACTCAACTTAAATCATAGGCGTCGAATTAAAAAAAAAAATCTTCATTAGATTTTGAGATTTTGCGAAAATCATTTCAAATTGCCTAAATTTGTGTTCGAACATCACGTAATAACTGCAAAGGGGAAAAATGATATTTGGTGAAATGATAGGTGGTCACTCACCTTAAACTGTAAGCATCTAATTTAAAAAAATCGATCAGATTTCGAGATTTTGTGAAAATCGTTTAAAACTGAGTGAATCTTTGTTCCCGCATTACGTAATAACGACTAAAGCGAAGGATATGAAATTTGGTCACATGATAGATGGTTGCTCAACATAAACTATAGATGTCCAATTTTTTAAACAATTTTATTAGATTTTGAGATTTTGTGAAAATTCTCCACAAATGCGGTTATATTTCTTCAAGCATCGCGTAATAAGGACTAATACGAAATTTGGTGATATGATAGGTAGTTGCTAATCTTAATTTATAGGCGTTAAATTTTTAAAATATTTTGATTTCATTTTGAGATTTTGCGAAAATCGTTTTAAAATGCTGAAATTTTGTTCCAGCATCACGAAATAAAGACTGCAGGGAATGAAACGAAATTGGGTGACATGATAGGTTGTCACTCAACTTAAATTCTAGGTTTCAAATTTTTGAAAAATGTTGATTAGATTTTGAGATTTTGCGAAAATTATTTCAATATGCGTAAATATTCGTTCGCGCATCCCATAATTACGACTAAAGCGAATGAAATGATATTACTTAGTTGCTCCCTAACCTGTAATATTTTAACAATACATAAAAATTATATCTTCTCTTTCTGTACTTTGGCAACATACTACATCCATTCTGTGTACTCCTACAATGCTGACGAAAGTTCTTGCTTTTTGGAAATTTGCATTCACTAACCCGTCAAGGACGGGCACTTCAGCTAGTAAATCTATATAAATAAAATTAGACTTTTGTCTGTGCATTTCTTGGAATTCAAAAATTTTGCGATTTCTATCCGTTTCAAGCACCCGGGAATCCGATGCGACCCTCAAAAAAAAGTTTCTCTGTCTGTCATTCTGTCCTTCTGTCGTTCTGTCATTCTGCCGTTCTGTCCTTCTGTCGTTCTGTCATTCTGTCCGTGACGCTTTTTTGTTTAAGCATCACGTAAAAACGACAGAAGCGAATGATATGAAATTGGGTGTCATGATAGATGGTCACTCAACTTAAAATATAGGCGTCGAATTTTTAAAAAATCTTGATTAGATTTTCAGATTTTGCGAAAATCGTTTCAAATTGCGTAAATTTGTGTTCAAGCATGACTTAAAAACGACTGAAGCGAATGATATGAAATTGGGTGTCATGATAGGTGGTCACTCAACTTAAAACATAGGCGTCGAATTTTTAAAAAATCTTGATTGGATTTTGAGATTTTGCGAAAATCCTTTCTTTCTGCGTAAATTTGTCTTCAAGCATCACGTAAAAACGACTGAAGCGAATGATGTGAAATTGGGTGTCATCATAGGTGCTCACTTAACTTAAAACATAGGCTTCGAATTAAAAAAAAATCTTTATTAGATTTTGAGATTTTGCGAAAATCATTTCAAACTGTCTGAATTTGTGTTCGAACATCACGTAATAACTGCAAAGGTGAAAAAATGATATCTGGTGAAATGATAGGTGGCCACTTACCTTAAACTATAAGCATCTAATTAAAAAATATCGATCCGATTTCGAGATTTTGTGAAAATCGTTTAAAACTGAGTGAATCTTTGTTCCCGCATTACGTAATAACGACTAAAGCGAATGATATGAAATTGGGTCACATGATAGATGGTTGCTCAACATAATCTACAGGTGTCCAATTTTTTAAACATTTTTATTAGATTTTGAGATTTTGTGAAAATTCTCTTGAAATACGTTTCTATTTCCTCAAACATCACGTAATAACGACTAATACGAATCGTACGAAATTTAGTGATGTGATAGGTAGTTGCTAATCTTAATTTATAGGCGGTGAGTTTTTAAAATATTTTGATAACATTTTGAGATTTTGCAAAAATCGTTTTAGAATGCTGAAATTTTGTTCAAGCCTCACGAAATAAAGACTGCAGGGAATGAAACGAAATTGGCTGACATGATAGGTTGTCACTCAACTTAAATTCTAGGCTTCAAATTTTTCAAAATTGTTGATTAGATTTTGAGATTTTGCGAAAATTATTTCAATATGCTTAAAAATTCGTTCGCGCATGCCATAATTACGACTAAAGCGAATGAAATGATATTACTTAGTGACTCTCTAACCTGTAATATTTTAACAATACATAAAAATTATAACTTCGCTTTCTTTACTTTGGCAACATACTACATCCATTCTGTGTACTCCTACAATGCTGACGGAAGTTCTTGCTTTTTGGAAATTTGCATTCACTAACCCGTCAAGGACGGGTACTTCAGCTAGTAAATAAATAAAAAAAATGTTTTAGTTTTGCATAAAAGTAATCTGTGCATTAACTATAGTAATTTATTCTCATTATTTTAGTCAAGTATTAGTATACTTTATAACCAGATTTGTAAAAAGTGTCCACACTATTCCTACCCTCCTAAACTACCTTCTCTAAATGCAACCGCAAGTATCACCAGTCTCAGGAACTGTTGCCCCATTGATAACATCCTTTTTGAGGCTGATCTCCAGCCCTAAAAGGATCCCTCTTTTTCTAGGTTGAAGACTAGTCACGTAAAGAGTTTTAATCTTGCACGGAAATTAGAAAACATCTGCTTATTTTCATTGCTCTGTAATTGCGTTCACCTCTCATATCACCGAACGTATTGTCGCCTCTGTGGAATGGGAGAGTGACTTATATAATATATACTAGCTGACCCGGGAAACGTTGTTTTGCCATATAAAATATTCCTAGTATTATTTTAGTAGAAAGAAATGACTAACTTATTGTAAGTTTGTGAGGATGTGGTATATGAGTGGAAGAGGCATGGAGCGCTGGAATATAAAAATAACACAATACCAAACATTTATATTTTCAATTCATTATAATTTATTCTTTAAATTTATATATATCGCTAATTACAATAATTTTGCTAAAAATAATATCAATCCCTTAACGCAATAGAGTATACAATATTTTTTGTTATTCCCATCTTTACATAACACAAACAAACTGGATGCCCACTGTATGGTTTGCCCACTCGAGAGCATGCCACGTATATCTGTCCGTGTGAAAAACATGGTGTGCTCAAATCTAATCCACAAACAGGCATAGTTTGGCCTTGAGACTTATTGATAGTCATTCCATAAAAAATTCCCCCCCCCCCAAAAAAAAAAGGATGAAAATCTGAAACACTTTCAGATTTTAAATACGCACTATTGTGCTATATATTAAAATCGAATCATAATTTATGCGTCGTCCCTATTTTTCGTCCTTATTCCAATAAGTTGGAAAGTGTTATCATTATTCATGACTGTGCTGTATTTTTCTTTCTTATTTCATAATGCCCATCTTTGGAATCGAAATCTATCTTAAAATCGCCTACTAAAACTATTTTACAATCTTCGCCAAGTATATCACAACTGTTATTGCTTGTATTCCTTCATTCATAATTGTATCTTGTCGCCAACTCGATTCTGGCAACCCTATCGATGGGTTCTGGGTGGTAGCTGTGATTTTCGCCAGTCGCCAGTATAGATGGGCGGTTCGACTCATTTTACTGATTCGAATCTCGACTCACTCACTACTTCGATGATTCGAATCAGTGATTCGAATCTTGAATCAATAAAACAACTAAAGAAATTTTCCCTCTCTCTGCGCCGAAAGCCGTACTATTTAAACACCCTTCACCCATTCATCGGGTTTCTTCTCCGCTGAGTTCTCGGGCAGTTAGCATCTCTCTCTCCTTGCTCCAGTAAAACTGTGTTTAAACTGCCCGAAATGAAAATACAGGGGAGCTTCGTATGACCCCCTGGGCCTGTAAGATTAAAAGGTTAAGTTTGGTGTCAAAGTATTCGAAATTTTATGTATCGATGGGGGTTTACGTCTAGGGGGGGTCGAGAATCAATAAAAACGCGCTCCGATGGATAGTTTCCGAGATATACGTTAATTAATTATGGTAATTAGACTAATTAACCATGATTGAGGCTTAAAAGGACTGCAAACATGTAGAAATTGGCTCTGGGATGGTTTCCAGACTTTGGAGATGCCGCCGGAGGAGGCTAGTGTTTAAAATGCCCAAATTGAAAATATAGGGGAGCTTCGTATGACCCCCTGGGCCTGTAAGATTAAAAGGTTAAGTTTGGTGTCAAAGCATTCGAAATTTTAAGTATCGGTGGGGTGTTGAGTCTAGGGGGGGTCGAAAATCAATAAAAACGCGCTCCGGTGGATAGGTTCCGAGATATACGTTAATTAATTATGGTAATTAGACTAATAAACCATGGAGCTGTTTTTTCTGCGATGAGAGAAGAAATTTTTTGCCATACAAAATGTATATTCTTCACTACATTATCATACACACGTATACATATATATGAGTTGCAGTAGTCATAACCCCCCCCCCATGAAAAATTTCTGGCTACGCCCCTGGCCGGCCTGTATTTTTGCCCTTTATCGAATTCGAGATTTCAATGAAATGAAAATGGGAATATCGGATATTTGATGTTGAAATAAAACCGATATGTCGATTTTTGGCCCAGTCCTACTGAGGGGCTGCTGCCCTCCCCCCCCAAAAAAAATGGGACCCTTTACTTAGCTTACAATTGAACTTTATCTTTAAATTTGATACCCAGCCCACCCCGAAATAAAATACTGGCTACGCCACTGTCAATAACACTAACTACGCCACTGCTTTAGACCCTATTTTGTATTTCTCTGAATTACGAAAGAAAATAAAATCATTCCCCTTAAACGAAAAACAAGGTAAAAAAAAAAAAAAAAAAAAAAAAAAACGAAATCTGCTGCAATAAAGCGAAATGTTATTTTGCTTTTTACAAAGTCCTTTTGTGAGAGCGCTTATTACCGCCCCTGTATCCTTCATTAAAAGTGACAAGCACAATCCTAACTTTATTTCATTCTATTTCCCTTCACATGAAAATCCGCCACCATGTAAACTTAACATTCCGTTTTTTTTTTTTTTTTTTTTTTTTTTTGAGGGTGGGGGCAGGGGGACATATATTGAAGTTAAAAGTAGAAAAGGGATGTTTCATTAAATTTTAAACAAATATTAAATCAGCCAGACAAGTTGGAAGGAGGGATTTTCTTAATTTTTTTTCGGGGGGGAGATTGACCCCTCTTGCCCTTAGGAAGTAACGCCTATGCCCCCCGCCAAAAGCAAACGATGTTCGACCCACTCCACACCCACAGACAGATAAAACTTTAAATCCGACCACCAACCAAGAAATGAAACACCAAAGATTCGAAAAAAAAACTTCAATTAAATGAAACATCCTTTCAACTCTTTTCGACTCCTTTCGACTCTGAGTCGATAGAAGATTCGAAAAAACCCCTCCAATTAAATGAAACATCCTTTCAACTCTTTTCGGCTCCTTTCGACTCTGAGTCGATAGAAGATTCGAAAAACTAACGAATCTCAACGATAGTATACAATCACCGAAACAGAGCGAAACACTGAATCAGTAAAGATTCGTTGCTGCACCAACTCAGTGACCAACTCACCCACACCCACTCATTTACTGTTTCAAATCATCTATCGACTCAGAGTCGTAAAGAGTCGAAAAGAGTCGAAAAGAGTCGTAAAGAGTCGAAAAGAGTTGAAAGAATAAGGGAAAATCTCTGGGAACGGCAAAGGGAAAATAAGTTTTTCTTCCCTTCGCACTTGGAATGTATTTCCCTTGAGGGCTTGAGATTCGAATCAGTAGAGAGTGAGTGTAAAGACTGAGCCACTCAGTCCCAAGATTCGAATCACTGATTCGACTCATCGAATCATTGGCCATCTCTAGTCGCCAGTGTCCTCTCGTTTTGTAAGCCGTAAGCGCGGCATCGTTGTACCCTCTTGACTCATTTAATTTTAAATAGTCACAGAATAAAGAAATTAATTGTTGATCATTCGCCTTACAGTCCACTTTTTTCGTATCGCAACATTTCTGGTCCTTAATCATCGCCGGAGGACCTATGGATAAACAAACTCTCGTAACGTTGAACAGGCAATTAGGTAGCCTGAAAACAAAGGTAACCAACCTTACCAAATATTTAGATGATTTTGTCCCGGCATCGGAAAAAGACATTGAACTCGACTTGAAATTGAACGCTTTAAAAAAAAAACACAAAGCGATTGTGAAGAATTGAGACTCCAGTATTATAAGTTACCGGAAGAAATAAATATTGCCGATAAAGAACATGATTTGGATATTCTTGATGACGCATTGCAAGAACAGGAGGTAAGAATTAGATCTTTCCTCTCTTCTATTCGTAAAGTTGTTGACATTTCTGATACAAATATAAAACATTCTATTTCGAATAATGCATGCACAAATGTAAAGGTGAAATTACCCCAAATAAATTTACCAGAATTTTTCGGATCGTATCAAGAATGGGGACTCTTTAAATCAAAATTTGATTCCCTTATCACATCTAATGAAAGTTTAACAGATCAACAAAAACTGCACTATTTACAAGCTTCGTTAAAAGGAGAAGTTGAACGTTTGCAAACGCCGAACGATACATTCGATTCTTTATTAGGTGCTTTGCAACAAAGATTTGAGAATAAACGTGTTATTGCATCATCTCACATCAATTCTATTTTGTCCTTGAATAAATTAAATAATGAATCGGCAAGAGATCTAAGAACCCTACAAGATAACATTCAGAAGCATATTCGTTCTTTAGAATTGTTTGATTTGAAACCGGACAAACTTTCTCAGCAAATGTTGATTAATATTGTGTTAAACAAACTAGATCATGAGACTCGTAGGCAATACGAAATGACCTTGGACAGTACGGAATTTCCCGATTGGGAAGACTTTCTCTCCTTTTTGTCAAAAAGATGTCAAATTTTAGTTTAAATGCTTGTTTTCATAACCAAAACAAGCAAAGGAACATTCCCCTCCATTCTAAACCGAAGGTGCTTCTTTCGAAATCTCAGCCTAATAATTGTGCTTTATGCAAACAAGCACACAGTTTATTTAAATGTAAACACTTCAATGAAAGTTAATGAAAGATTTGATGTAGTAAAAAGTCATAATCTTTGTATAAATTGTTTATCTCCATTACATAAATTATCGAATTGCCCTAGTGTTCGAAATTGTTTCTGCTCTAAACGGCATAATTCCTTATTGTGTAGAAGTTTGAATAAGAGTGTTGATAATCATAAGCATTCCCCCCAAGAAACTACTAACCACTTGAAAACGGAAGCAGTAAATTCCGAGTTAAATGTGAATTCTCCACCCTTTTCGCCTCCGTACCAAGATGACAGTCAGTTTGCATTACCAGCTGGGAAAGAGGAAGGATTTATTGGTTCGAGTTTCGTATCGGGAAAAAATAAACAAAGCGTGGTTTTAAGTATTGTTCTTGTTTTTGGTGAAAATAACGTTGGAAATAAGTTCCCGATAAAGGCAATTCTTGATTGCGGTTCTATGGTGAATATTATCACGTTGGATAATTCGTTAGCTTTAGGAAAAAGGCTTCGAAAAATAAACACCTTAGTTTCGGGTATTGGAGGTGCATCTCACAAAATAAAGCATGAGGTTTCAATTGCAATTTCAAATAAGGAAGGTCAGTTTAGAAAAATCATTGATTGTTTGGTTGTCGAAAGTATTACAGATTTTACACCAACGTGTAAACTTGATATGAAGGGGATAAAAATTCCTGACGGCATTAATCTATCAGATAAATCCTTTCATTTACCGAGTAAAATACATATGTTGCTTGGAAATCAGTTAATTTTTGATTTATTAAAACCTGAAAAATTGAAATTAGCTGGAGGTAATTTGATATTACAAGATACTGTGTTCGGCTTCACTGCTAGTGGTATTATGCGTCATGAAAAAACTAGTCCTGACTTTCATTGTGGTCTTATCTCAACCCTTTATGAATTGGACAAAAATATTAGATTATTTTGGGAAACAGAAAATTTAACGGATATGGAAAATCCGGTCGTTAAATCCGAAGAAGAACGAATTTGTGAACAGCATTTCTTAAATACCTTCAAAAGGGATGAATCTGGTCGCTTTATAGTACAGATGCCTTTATCTAAGGATCCCAGTTGTTTAGGGGACTCCAAACAAACCGCTTTGAATAGACTCGAGGATTTATGGAAAAGGTTAGTCAAAAATCCGGAAACGCTGATTTTATATCGTAATTTTATTCCAGAATACCAAACAATGGGTCACATGGTAGAGATAGTTGAAGAAGAAGAGCCAGCGGTGACCTATTATCTACCCCACCACGGTGTTTATCGCCCTACTAATAGTACAACTCCACTTCGCGTAGTTTTTAATGCTTCGTCTGTTACTTCCACTGGTGAATCTCTAAATTCATTGCAAATGAATGGTGGTATAATACAAGAAGACTTATTTTCAATTTTACTTCGATTCAGAATCCACAAGTACGCGTTAACTGCAGACATAAGGAAAATGTTTAGGATGGTTGCTATAGATGAATCTCAGCGCGATTTGCTACGAATCGTTTGGAAACATAATTTTGAAGATCCAGTGAAGAAATATAAATTAACCACCGTAACCTATGGTACTAGTAACGCTCCGTATCTAGCCACTAGGTCGTTGAAACAACTTGCAATAGACGATGGCAAGGATTATCCATTAGCTGCTGAAGTTTTGCTTTCAGACGTGTATATGAACGAGATCTTAACAGGCAGCGATGATCTGGAATTAGGGAAGAAACTCCAAGCTCAGCTTGTCTCACTGTTACAAGGTGCTTGCATGCAATTGCATAAATGCACAGCTAGTAATCCTTACCTATTGCCAGATGAATTAAATGAAGATAAAGACTTATCTTTTTCCAATCAAAATGAGACGAAGACACTTGGGCTTTTATGGAAGCCACAGACAGATTCCTTCTCTTTCAAGGTATCTACTAAGGATGAAAGAGGAAATAATCGTGAATTCACCAAAAGAACTGTGCTCCCCACAATTGCAAAGTTGTTCGATCCACTCGGGCTATTAGGGCCCATAATAGCAAGGGCTAAAATTCTAATGCAAACTCTGTGGCAGTTAAACTTAGACTGGAATGATTGCTTGCCTCCAAACTTAAAATCTGAGTGGAATTCCTTTGTTACCGCTCTGTCATCTATAAACCTTTTGGTTATTCCTCGTTATTGTCTTCAACATCATTCCATTCGAACAGAAATTCAAGGCTTTGCAGATTCTTCAGAGAAGGCTTTCGGAGCCGTAATCTACATTCGTTGTGTTGACGCAAATGGGCAGATCATTGTTAATCTGTTGTGCTCTAAATCTACAGTTGCTCCTCTAAGGACAATCACCATTCCTCGGTTAGAGCTGAACGCTGCAGTTCTTCTTTCCAAATTGGTTAAAAGATCTCTGCAAGCCATAAAAATCCAAATTGATGACATTTACTTTTGTTCTGACAGCAGCATAGTGTTAGTGTGGATTAAGAGGCCACCTTCTCATCTCAAGCCATTCGTTAGAAATCGTGTGAGTATCATTCAAGCGCTTACCAAAATTGAATGCTGGCGCCACGTCAGCTCCAAGGAAAATCCAGCCGATATCCTTTCGAGAGGCGTAAATCTTGACAAAATTCAGGAATGCGATCTGTGGTGGCTTGGGCCGCCATTTCTACGTCAAGTCGAAATAAGTGAATTCTCTAACCCTACTACAATTGAGAACAATGACCTCTTTTCGCGAGAAATAAAAGAAACGCCAACCAGTGAAATGTGTGGGCTGCTGGAGAAGTCGAACCACTAGATCTTATCAGTAGCTGTTCTTCGTACACCAAATTACAGAGAGTGCTTGCTTGGTGCAAAAGATTTGTAAACAACGCAAGAAACCCTTTACAACGAGAGACTGGATGCCTTAAGAGTTATGAACTTAGTCAATCCTTGTGGACAATAGTGAAAAACATTCAAGGAACTAACTTTGCTAATGAAATACAGTGCTTAAGCAAAGGGACTCCGATTCCAAAATCTAGTAAACTTTTAAGTTTAAACCCTTTCTTAGATAGTAATGATATCCTCCGCGTTGGAGGACGACTGAAAAACTCTTAACTTGCCTGTTTCTCAAAGGCACCCAATATTGCTTCCTTCTCACCATCATTTTACTTATGTTGTAATTAATTATTTTCATACCTTATATTTCCATACAGGTGTAGAAGCTACGTTTACTTCTTACGGTATATTTGAAGGTATTTTAAAATTGGAATATGTATGTATGTTTTTTTTTTTTTTTTTTTTTTTTTTCCACTTTATTCCTTTTGGAAACTGAAAAGATTTGTATTTTATTAATATCATTGTGATAGCATTTAATCTCATTTACCAATTTTGATTGTTATTTGATTATTTATCCTGTATCCTTAATTTGAACGCCTCCGTCGTTGCAAGGCGGGAGAGAAATGTTATTGCTTGTATTCCTTCATTCATAATTGTATCTTGTCGCCAACGCGATTCTGGCAACCCTATCGATGGGTTCTGGGTGGTAGCTGTGATTTTCGCCAGTCGCCAGTAGTCGTCTCGTTTTGTAAGCCGTAAGCGCGGCATCGTTGTACCCTCTTGACTCATTTAATTTTAAATAGTCACAGAATAAAGAAATTAATTGTTGATCATTCGCCTTACAGTCCACTTTTTTCGTATCGCAACAACAACTATACTTCACCGTTTTATATATTGTTTCCTACTTTAACGCCTCTACTCTCGCCAAGGAGGCGATGATTAAATCGTAATTTAGAATTAAAATGGCGATTTGGAACAACATGTAAGTACAGCATGCCGTTACATTTTATTTATTTTGGATTACCAATTAATGTAGTTTTAATAATTAAATGTCTTCAAATTCCTTAACTGGCGCGTTCATCGCTAGTTTGTTTACTTTAGTTTGGGTGCGTTGAAACGGTACTTACGTATTATCCCGGCGGTCACTTCCGCCAAACTACTTTTTCGTAGATTTTAAATACGTTGCCAATCGTATTCCAAACCATCAACAATTTCATGTGCCCGGCATTTATCTTGGTGAAAAATTGCTTGTCTTGGCGGACCGCCGGGATAATGCGTAAGTACAGTTGAAACTTGTGCATAACTCCCAGAGACCCATGACTGCAAAGCTCGCCAAAGTACGGGGATTTTTTAGGTTGGCGAGAGTGGGGGCGTTAAAATAGGAATCAACTCTTTCTTGTACCATAAAACACATCTTTGGAATCGAAATCTATCTTGAAATCACCTACTGAAACTGTTTTACAATCTTCGCTAGGCATATTCTTCCTGTAGGCATATTCCAACTATACCGCAAAGACATTTTAAATGCTGTTTGGAATGGGCATCATAATTCATGAGTGTACCGTGTTTTCCTTTCTTGTTCCACAGAGCACTTCTTCGGAATAGAAATCTATATTAAAATCGCCTAATAAAACTCTTTTACAATATATACGACAGGCGTTTTCTAACTATACGCGAAATATATTTATAATAAATTGTCACGTTTTGGCACCACATTTAGCGATCTAGTATCAAAAATTGCAAACCTTGTGCGACTTTCAACATTTTATTAACGCCCCCCCCCCCTCTCCACGTTATCTGGCAAACACATTTGAAAACTGACTCGACACGCTAAAACTGTCTACACAGAAATCCTGATTGAAATTAATAGAACTCTGTGGCTAAACATTTTGGGGTGGAACGCCCTTACGACTTAGGGGTATGAGACATAGTTAAAAACCTATTCTCAGACCTAACGAATATACATAGAAAATTTCATTAAAATTGGTCAAGTGGTTTCGGAGGAGTTAGGTGACTAACACTGTGACAGGAGAATTTTATATATCAGATTGATGCGAAATGTTCATTTGGATGCGTTTCAATGGACGACGGGACTGAATACGGGGAAAAAAATGTTCCGTTGCTCTCTCCATTTCGTTGGGGGACAGTGTTTTAAATTTAACACGTTAATCTTGTGTTGGTAGATCCCGACTGGCTATTAAAAGTCGTAAATTTTGCCAGAAAAATGTCGCCTTAACCCCTCTAGTGACGACAATACGTGGCTAATCAGCAACGGCAATTATTCATTTTGTTGTTCGCGGGCCCTACCCATTATCACTTTAGTGTGTACAGAGTACAACTGCTGAATGCAATATTGACCCATTTCACAGCCACCGTGCAATATACAGTGTTTGTTCACAGCATACATTTTCGCATTTTAGGATTAAGTTTTAAAGTGATTCCCATCCTTTTCAGTGAGGACTGTAGTAAACAAGCCTCAATTGCTATTTACAACTATTAACACTATTACCTGCTATTTACAATTTGAGCTTTCTTTTTTAAAACCAGACCAGCTATACATTGCCAGGTACTCGCTTTGTCTGATATCTTAGAATATGTTTTACTTTTATAATGAGGATTTGTACCCATACGTCTGGGTGGTGTGGACAACTTATGAGAGCAGTTGAAAGAATGAAAGCTGTACAAATTGCGGAGGGTTGGATTGTTCGTCTATGCTTCAGCATCACTTAAGGCCGATGCTGATTGCTGCTGCGTCTAACGTGACTGCAGTGGGTAAGAGGGTCATTCTCGTAGCGAAATTTAAGACTTTTTAATAGCAATTCGGGGTTTACCGATAAAAGATTTCCGCACTAAACCGCAAACTCCGTCCCCTATAAAATGGAGAGAGTAACGGAATATTTTTTCCCCCGTATCAGTGTGCCGTCGTCCATTCAAATATGGTGGAACCTGCTAAAATGACCACTTTGGTAAAGAGATCGTCTGTCTATAGTGACAACTTTAATGATATTTCGCTTTACTACCATCACACTTTACCACCTTTGTAAGGTGACCAGGTTTGTTCTTCCCAAGGCTAGTCCCATTAGACAGGTTTCACTGTACAAATAAAACTGGGAACACTGCTTCAGCCACTGTGGCGATAGCGAGTCAAGAAAATGTGCCTCTCCTTCTGTTTAAAAATAAAAGCTCTATATCATTTTTGTAAATAGAGAAATTACGTTTAGTCCACAAGGATTCAATTTGTATTGGTGTAAATATTCTAGGTATATGTATATATATATATATATATATATATATATACATACATACATATATATATATATATATATATATATATATATAACATTACAAATCAGAAGAACGCTAAAATCCCACATTTCTAGAACTACACAGTTTTAATTCATTTGGAACAAAGGAATCTGCTTTCAAAAGCTGCAATTACTACACGGTCCCTTGCAATTCCTTTGTAATTTTGTAGACGGTCCCCGCGTCCAGTCAATCTGGCGTCTTAAAAGCCATAACAAACCTTGAAAAACCGCTGCCCAGATTTTGGGATCTGCCAATAATTGCATCTTGCATGGATCATGTGACACGACCTCAAAAGTTAATAAAAGGGGCTGATGCAGCCCAGTATCGACTTTTTCGCGTGACAGCAACTGCCAAGGAAAGATGTATCGAATCACCCAATAAAATAATGTAACCCCAGTTCGACCGATTCTTCCACTGACAGTCATAGCGGCCCAAGGATTTTCACAGCTAGCTCCAGGGCTTTGCCGGCCAGCGGAGACCAGCCAGGATCCCACAATAACGGCCCTAAGCCAGAGTCCCGAGCCGCCTCGCCTAATGCCCAACCCTGAGAATTTGTCTCAAACAGCCTCGCGTCCTCCGGCACACGACTACACCTTCCCGTAGCCGTTTAATGCTACATACAAGAATAACATTTCCCTTTACACTTTGCAAGGTGCCTGGTTCAAAACCAGTTCGCGTCCGCCGACCTAACTGCTCGGAGTTTTCTGTGCTTTCCTCCGAAACTTAGAGTAAATAGGGTTAGGCCCCTTAGAAAGACCCCCCACGGAGTGCACCCCACCCATCGGCTTAGATTCCATGTGCAGATAATTGGCCGTAATCCTACAGCACGAAAACCAACCCTTTACACTTTACATTCTTAGGACTGTGCGAATATATTTCTTGATATATTGGCGTGTTTAAAGATGTTACTCCTATTATCATTATATTATTATATTATCCACAAAAAATTATTTTAAGTTACCTTAAAAAAAAGCTAGTAAAAACAAGCAATACAATAAAAATAGGTTCATGAAAATCAAAATGAGTCAGTTGTTTGATTTTTCGCCTTCCCGTTATTCTTTCTTCCAGATTTTCTCAAATGTGAAATGCGTCAACTTCCATTTTATGAATTTTTCTAGCTAACCAGCCGAAGCTTGAAAATTTTGCATTCCAAATTTTTCTGCCAGAATAACGGCGCTGCAGTAATTGCTTGATTTTATTTTATTTTGGTAAAGCGAACAATTATCTACAAGAGGGATCTAGGCCGAGTACGGGGTGCCTACGGGGGGGGGGTTTCTAAGGGGTCTTAATCCGTATTTATGAGAAGTTTCGGAGAAAACTGCATAAGACTCCGAACAGTTAGACTGACGGACGCGCCTTGAGTTTGAACCAGGCACTTTTCTTCTCCCAGTTGCGAGCGCTATGCGCTCAGCCACTCGTCGGGCCTCCAGAAATTGGAGTTATGTGATATGTGATGTTATGTGGCAAGCCTATACTAGAGGCATCTGCATTCTGGGGCGGTTGCCTTGGTCGGTGGATTTTTTCAGAGGTTCTGACGCGTATTCACATTAAATCTGGAGAAAACCATCTGGAAAAACTCCAGATAGTTAGATCGAGAGTCGCGCGGTAGGCCCAAACGCGGGACCTTCACACTTCAACCATCTATCATGTTGAGTGTCTTATCAACTCGGCCATGGTGGGTCCCAGAAATTAGAATGTTGATGCTCTTGCTTCATGCAACCATTTGCATGCAGAAGTGCCTTGGCAAACTCTTCCAATCAGCCACATTGACTTTTCGGCCGTTTGGATTTGGATCCCAAACTAAATTTTTGCGCTGCTTCAAGAATTTTATCTTTGCTTCTAATATACCTTTGAGAATACACTCAGGTAGTTGAGATTGTCTTGAGAATTGCACTTGATATTCCCCGACACTTTTTTTCCCCCACTCTTAAAAAAATTTTCCCTTGTTTCTGTGGGGTAAGATGGAAAAAAAAATCGTTGTTAAACAGGAACAACCTCGTCTTTGAATAGAAATTTTTTTATATTGGAGTTGCTGGGACTTTGAAATATCGTCTTTAGAAAGAGATCGTCGTTAAGCAGAGAGTCAACTGTATATACAGTGCTACTTTTTTAAATTTCAGTTCATGTGAAAATTTACAATTTTTTTAAAAACTTCCTTAATCCATAGTGTATTTCTGGCTCTGGGGGGGGGGGTTCGAGCCCCCAGAGCCTCCCCGTGGATCCGCCACTGTATACAGTGCTACTTTTTAAAATTTCAGTTCATGTGAAAATTTACAATTTTTTTTAAACTTCTTTAATCCATAGTGTATTTCAAGCTCTGGGAGGGGGGGCTCGAGCCCCTAGAGCCCCCCTGTGGATCCGCCACTGTATACAGTGCTACTTTTTAAAATTTCAGTTTATGTGAAAATTTACAATTTTTTTTTAAACTTCTTCAATCCATAGTGTATTTCTAGCTCTGGGCGGGGGGGCTCGAGCCCTCAGAGCCCCCCTGTGGATCCGCCACTGCTACGGATTGGTTTCCAAATAAAAATTTTAAATTGGTAATTGAAGTTGCACATTTTACTATGAATGCTCTTCGTCAATTTTTTGTTTAATGAGCGGATCGTCGGTAGTATTGCTTTGAATTTCTTAGAGAAGGTTAAAAACTAGGTAAAAAATAAAGAACGTATCTCACTCTATTCACGAGAGCGTCTCCGGCATATTTTTGTGGCGCTGTTCTATACTGCCAGTCGATGTCTGTGAACCAAAATATTCTTGCTAGCCCCGGTACTTCCGTGAGTAGAGGTGGCGGTTTACCAGCTTCCAATAGTAGAACACTGACGCAGGGAATTTCCGATAGACGTGATGCAACAACAGATCACGCAGATCCAGCGCCCACTGAAATAAAAGTTTTATAATATTCACTAGCTATACTCGTTAACAGTACGAGAGAAAATAGGCTTTTTTAATACACATTCTCTCATAACGTAATACTTCCATAATAATAGCTAACCTAACTTTATTAGAATAAACTTCACTTTCTTTTTTGGTAGAACTGACTTTTCTTGTTTGATACATGAACTTCTTCGAGCTTCGAACACTGAAGGCAGAACTATTTGCTATATTTACTTATTAGGAAAAGTGACCATTGATTGTTTACACCTATATTTTTATTTTTTCAAACGATGCAATTTAGTACCAGTTACGAAAAACTATTACCCAATGTTTGGTTTCTAGTTTTGATAATGCAGGCACTTTTTTTAACTTCCTACCTCTATAAATAATAAACTAATGCTCTGCTGCTTCAGCAGTTGTTATATGTTCCTTTAGATGCTAAGGTTTTGCCTATCAAACCATTAAAACAGCAGGCTATTTAAATAAAACTTTGTTGAAGGCAGGAATTTTTAAAAAAGTAGGAAGACTGCGGCGCCTGTGCTAATGCTTAAAAAGGCACCTCTTCCCAGCCCTCTTTCTCTGTTATCATAAAATTAAATTCTAAAAGTACTGAAGTATGGTGAATAATATGTTCTGCCTTGGTGACGTAGTGGCTAATGAATCAATCTGCCTCACCTTTTTCCCGGATTCGATTCCTGAGCAAACTTAAATGTTCAGTCTGGTAATTCTGGTATCCATGGTTAGAAGAAAAAATTACTGAAATACTTAATTTTTACTTAAGTTGGTTTCGCAAAAAAGATTTTTTTAATTATTTTAGTAATCTCTGAGAGCTATACCAAGTTAAATGGAATTCCCAAAAATATGAGGTTATTTCGCTTGAAATAAACTTTCCAGAGGGTTTATAATTTAATTTGCCAACTAATGATATGTTAAATTCTTAAGAAAACATCATATTGTTAGATGTTTTACTCTATCGGATATTAGTTAAGCTATACGGAGCTGAAAACTGAAAAAAATCCCTAAAAATCGAAAAACAGTAGGATTTACAGAATTTTTAAAGTTACGGACTCTCAAGTCCATCAATTGAACGAGTGAATTTGCGTGGACAAACAAACTAAAAAAAACTTTCACATTCACATGTTAGATCATTACTTTTTTCTTTCATTTCTAGCTTTGAAAATTTGTTCAGTATCACCTTAAATTTAAATTCCCTTAAATTGATAAATAATAACATTGATTAGATTAATTTTAATAATTTAGCTTCAGCAAACGAATAAATTCTTTCGAAAAAGTATTCCAATGTACATCCTCAGTATTATCTAGAAAAATTAAATTAAATGTCAAATACACTCTTTCAAATTTTGTTACAAGTAAAATTTTTGCAATAGGACATACTTATTCATTAGTAGAATGATTGAAAATTTAGAAACTCTGCACGACCACAAATGAAAAAACATAAAAATAAAAAATAAATAAATAAATATGCGAACACATCATGACCGTCTTGTTCGTCAATTAAATTATACTCATTTTAGTGAATTTCATATAAACTTACTTCATCTGAAAATGAGATGCGATATTTCAATAACATTGAGGTTGGCGATTTCCAGCCAAGTATATAGTAAGAGTTCATCAAGTTCTGCTCAGCTTTGAAAACTTATTTTTGGCATAAAATTTGGTGATATTACTCAAAACATCGCCAACGTTGGAGATGGTTTGTGGGATTTTAGGTATATCTTGAACAGTGACTGTCTAAGTCCATGGTCCGCAGAATACTGATCTTGTAAATGATCAGCGAAGTCGATTGCTATCAAAAAGAGAGGTGCACATCTGTATTTTATAACAGGCTAATCGCTTTCAGCTATGCGAGATTCATATGCACCTACGGACAACACCCCCCAAAACTAATCAAAATAGACACATACTGATAAACTCTATGCAGAAATTTTTCTAAGTAAATTCAGAGATATTCAAAACGAGATTTTTTTTCCATCAAGCTCGAATGCTGAAATTTTTCGATATTGCAACGAAGTTAAAAGTAAATAATTAAATAAATCTGAGGCACTTTCACATTTTAAATACGCACTAAAGTGCTAATTAAAAGCGTATCACAATCCATGCTTCGTCCATTTTTTTCTTTCTTAATTCATGGAGAAAGTGTATCATTATTCATGAGTGTACCGTATCTTTCTTCCTTGTTAAAATAGTTCTTTGGAATAGAAATCTACATTAAAATCGCCTACTAAAGCTGTTTTACAATCTTCGCCAAGCACATCCTAACTACTTCACGTTTATAAAAACTGTTTGGTATGTGCATCATAATTCATGAGTGTACCGTATTTGTCTTCCTTGTTTCATAAAACAATTCTTGGGAATTGAAACCAATGTTAAAATCACTTACTGAAGCTGTTTTGAAATCTTCCTCTGGTAAATTTTAACTATATTTCTTCTTTTAATAAACTGTAGCATTTGCCAGTTTCTCGCAAAATATGGAAGATATCGCCAAGCTAGGTTCAATATTGAGGCCCTTTTTTGGTGCCAAACCTGGTGATAAATCACAAAAAAATTGTCAGCCTTGTCCGACTCTCAACATTTTATTCTCCCCCCCTCCCTCGCTGCACTATCTGCCAACCTTAATGAAAAATTCAACGAAAACATGTCGACGTCCACAAATCATATACACACAAATTTATGCAGGAGATAGATCACATGTAGGTGGGAATTAATTTTTAGTATTCAGTTTTGACAACCTCCATTTTTTGCTAGAGTCAACAATGATGTTATATCAATATGTCACTAATGTTTAATTAATTTAAGTTTTACGTAAGTCTGATAAAGTAATTTCGTATTATTTCCCCTTAACTTTGTATTTAGAAAATAAAATCAAATAGTAAAAACCACAATAATCATACTAATATTATAAATGCCAATGTTTGTAAGTATGTTTGTTACTCTTTCACGCTGAAACGGTTTGACGAATTTGGATGAAATATGGAATAAAGACAGTTAAAGTCCTGGATTAAAAAAACAGGCTTGAAACGGGTGCGACGTTGCCTCTTGCTCCGTCTGCTTCCCTAAATCACTTAATTAAAATCACAAGGGGTTCGTGATGGACGCAGGCTGGACTCTCGTGGCATGGACACACATTTTATTTCTAGGTTAAGATAATGTTTACATTGATATTTACAAAACTCAGAGTATATCTCAAGCGGTTAGTTCTGCAGCATCTCTCAGAGGTCTTGCCTCTTTCAGTTCTCACAGCTCTCTGTTTCTAGAGATGGCCAATGATTCGATGAGTCGAATCAGTGATTCGAATCTTGGTACTGAGTGGCTCAGTCTTTACACTCACTCTACTGATTCGAATCTCAAGCCCTCAACTGTGGGGAAATACATTCCAAATTCGAAGGGAAGGAAAACTTATTTTCCCTTTGCCGTTCCCAGAGATTTTCCCTTACTCTTTCAACTCTTTTCGACTCTTTACGACTCTTTTCGACTCTGAGTCGATAGATGATTTGAAACAGCAAATGAGTGGGTGTGGGTGAGCTGGTCACTGAGTTGGTGCAGCAACGAATCTTTACTGATTCAGTGTTTCGCTCTGTTTCGGTGATTGTATACGATCGTTGAGATTCGTTAGTTTTTCGAATCTTCTATCGACTCAGAGTCGAAAGGAGTCGAAAAGAGTTGAAAGGATGTTTCATTTAATTGGAGGTTTTTATTCGAATCTTCTATCGACTCAGAGTCGAAAGGAGTCGAAAAGAGTTGAAAGGATGTTTCATTTAATTGCAGTTTTTTTTTCGAATCTTTGGTGTTTCATTTCTTGGTTGGTGCTCGGATTTAAAGTTTCATCTGTCTGTGGGTGTGGAATGGGTCGAACATCGTTTGCTTTTGGCGGGAGGCATAGGCGTTACTTCCTAAGGGCAAGAGGGGTCAATCCCCCCCCCCGAAAAAAAAATTAAGAAAATTCAAGTATCAGAGCTATTTATAATAACGATATTTTCTACAATCGGAAACATTTTGTCACCCCATCCAAATATTACATGCCAATTAACGCCAATGCTCGTGGAAGAGCGGGGGGTGTCTCAAAGTTGTTTAAACCTTTTCCCTCGGGGGTACTCCCTCCTTCCAACTTGTCTGGCTGGTTTAATATTTGTTTAAAAAAAAAAAAAAAAAAAAAAAAAAAAAAAAAAAAAAAACGGAACGTTAAGTTTACATGGTGGCGGGTTTTCATGTGAAGGGAAATAGAATGAAATAAAGTTAGGATTGTGCTTGTCACTTTTAATGAAGGATACAGGGGCGGTATTAAGCGCTCTCACAAAAGGACTTTGTAGTAAGCAAAATAACATTTCGCTTTATTGCTGCAGATTTCGTTTAAGATATTTTTTTTACCTTGTTTGTCGTTTAAGGGGAATTATTTTATTTTCTTTCGTAATTCAGAGAAATACAAAATAGGGTCTAAAGCAGTGGCGTAGTTAGTGTTATTGACAGTGGCGTAGCCAGGATTTTATTTCGGGGTGGGCTGGGTATCAAATTTAAAGATAAAGTTCAATTGTAAGCTAAGTAAAGGGTCCCATTTTTTTTTGGGGGGGGGGGCAGCAGCCCCTCAGTAGGACTGGGCCAAAAATCGACATATCGGTTTTATTTCAACATCAAATATCCGATATTCCCATTTTCATTTCAGTGAAATCTCGAATTCGATAAAGGGCAAAAATACAGGCCGGCCAGGGGCGTAGCCAGAAATTTTTGATGGGGGGGGTTATGACTACTGCAACTCATATATATGTATACGTGTGTATGATAATGTAGTGAAGAATATACATTTTGTATGGCAAAAAATTCCTCATGGGGGGTTATGACCCCCCTAACCCCCCCCTTTGGCTACGCCTCTGAGGACGGCGATAAGAAAATCCTGAGATCAATACCAGCTTGTGATGCTTTTGCTACTGCTTTCTCTGGGAAAGCTTCTTCTTCTCTCATCGCAGAAAAAACAGCTCCATGGTTTATTAGTCTAATTACCATAATTAATTAACGTATATCTCGGAACCTATCCACCGGAGCGCGTTTTTATTGATTCTCGTACCCCCCTAGACTCAACACCCCACCGATACTTAAAATTTCGAATGCTTTGACACCAAACTTAGCCTTTTAATCTTACAGGCTCAGGGAGTCATACGAAGCTCCCCTATATTTTCAATTTGGGCATTTTAAACACTAGCCTCCTCCGACGGCATCTCCAAAGTCTGGAAACCATCCCAGAGCCAATTTCTACATGTTTGCAGTCCTTTTAAGCCTCAATCATGGTTAATTAGTCTAATTACCATAATTAATTAACGTATATCTCGGAAACTATCCATCGGAGCGCGTTTTTATTGATTCTCGACCCCCCCCTAGACGTACGCTCCCATCGATACATAAAATTTCGAATACTTTGACACCAAACTTAACCTTTTAATCTTACAGGCCCAGGGGGTCATACGAAGCTCCCCTTTATTTTCAATTTGGGCATTTTAAACACTAGCCTCCTCCGGCGGCAACTCCAAAGTCTGGAAACCATCCCAGAGCCAATTTCTACATGTTTGCAGTCCTTTTAAGCCTCAATCATGGTTAATTAGTCTAATTACCATAATTAATTAACGTATATCTCGGAAACTATCCATCGGAGCGTGTTTCTATTGATTCTCGACCCCCCTTAGACGTAAATCCCCATCGATACATAAAATTTCGAATACTTTGACACCAAACTTAACCTTTTAATCTTACAGGCCCAGGGGGTCATACGAAGCTCCCCTGTATTTTCATTTCGGGCAGTTTAAACACTAGTTTTACTGGAGCAAGGAGAGAGAGATGCTAACTGCCCGAGAACTCAGCGGAGAAGAAACCCGATGAATGGATGAAGGGTGTTTAAATAGTACGGCTTTCGGCGCAGAGAGAGGGAAAATTTCTTTAGTTGTTTTATTGATTCAAGATTCGAATCACTGATTCGAATCATCGAAGTAGTGAGTGAGTCGAGATTCGAATCAGTAAAATGAGTCGAACCGCCCATCTCTATCTGTTTCTCTTTTTCTCCCCGGAAGCCACGCGCTCCCCTGGTCGCCTCATACCTACGTCACGGCGTTGATGGGTAGCGGCTGGGCCGCAACAAGGCTACTTTCTATCGCACGAAAAAACACTGTTCCTATAATATACAAAAAAACTATCTTTTATCCAAAAAAGAATACAAGAGTTTTTATTTTACAAAGCCGTCGACAGATGGCACATACTTATAAAATACCCAGTTTTCAATTTAAAAAAAAAATCATTTTACCGTCTGCTACGCTTTGATAAAGAATACACCTGAATAAGTTTTTCCTTCTGACGTGGATTTATAAGCGAGTTTCGGGCCAAGCACACAAATTAAAAAAAAACATGTTACACAAACAAACAAAAATTAAGTTTTTGGAACTTTCATTCAGTTCGAATTATGCATTTTTTTACGCATCTTTTTTCCTTCTATTTCTAATGTATTACATCCAGGAAAAAAGATGTTAGAAATATCAATTTTAAATTTGTTTAATCACACTCAGGAATAATTATACACTTTCCAACTTAATGGAATAAGGAAAGAAAATAAAGACGACGCTTGGATTATGATACGTTTTTAATATGTAGCGCTTTAGTGCATATTTAAAATCTGAAAGTGTTTTTGATAACGGTGAATATATCTAGAAGCTCCTCAGAATTAATATAGGAGGAAAAAATTTTTGTACCTTTTTGTAGGTTTTTACAATTAAACCATCTTATTTTTGTAACCAGGGGCGGTAAGCAAGGTAATCATCGCATCGGGGCGGCGACTTCGAAGGGGCGTCATGTCGAACTGAAAAACTAAGTACAGCAGCGGTTCTCAACCTTTTAACCATCGCGCCCCCCCCCCCCCCAACAAAGGCTAACTTAGTGGCGCCCTCCTCACATTTTTCAGCATACATTGAATTTTTAATCTTTAACAATGAACTTTTAGTCGAATTTTCTACAAAATAATGTTATCAGTAAAGTTTGAATGAACATTTTAAGCGAAAATGGTATATTTTTGAGTAAAAATGAGAATAAATAAGATTTTTTTAAAAGCATGTATCACTACTTGCTCTTTGGTTTTTCTCGCTCCCCCTTGCAAACGCTCTGCGCCCCACAGGTTGAGAAACGCTGAAATGGAGTATAACAAATATATGAATATATGTATAGGACAGGGTGCCCTATAAATATCGCCCAAACTCTGCACAACCAAAATCCTTGTTGGGAGTACATAAAAAATGCCCGACGAACTGCATAAAAGTTGGGCGTCTTTTTTACGTTAGCAGGGGGCGCCACTTACCCTAGGGCCGCCCCTGTTTGTAACCATCTTAATTTTAAATTTCATTCAGAATTCAGAATATGAAATATTTCAGTCCCAAGGAAGCCCGTGAGAAACACAAGATTTATTGTGAACCAACTGGTCGCCGGAGGTGGCTAGTAAATGATACAACTTTGCATTTTTCTCACCTATGATGTAATCGTATTCCGGGAGAATTGTTCTTGCAGTGTTTGGAGTGTGTTTTTGTGTAGCCAAAGACAGCAAAAACATTGGCAGAAGAGTAGAATTTATGAAGGGTGCAAAGTACGTTCTCTCAGCTGCGATGTCTATGTCCATCTACAAAATGAAAAAAGAAAAGAAACTATATTTACATATATACAGTAGAACCTCGATTTAATGAATTGATTCTGACCCACAAATCCGTTCGTTAAATCGAAGCAATTCTTTTGTAAAGAGTATGGTATAAAAATACCAATGCAAAATAACCTTAGATATAGATATAAAAAAAAAAGAATGATTATTGTTTACTACGAGCTTAAAACTTATAAGTTACACGTTATGCGATCAACTTTAAAATTGTCTAAATTCTTTAATGTTACTTGCTCTTAAAATTTAATACATAATACATACATAGTTATTGGCACTTTGTAAAGAAATCCTTGATAGTGCTTTGTTTTGACTTTCCAAAGTTCTTTGTCGATATTTTCTAACTTCTTAAGAACCACAGCATTAATCTCGTGAGACAAAATACATTTTTAAAGCATTCAAGCTGCAAACTGCTTCTTGGAATGTCACCTTTTTTTAATTCAATTTCCATTTCTTCGTCATCTCTTCGCTGCTTTCAGAATCTTTATTATCTTTCTGTTCACTATCGCAGGTACTTAGCTGTACATCGCAAGACAAATATCCTGTAATATTTCCATTACTAGAAAAATCTTCCCATCCAGGCATTTGATCATCGTTATCCACGGCGTAATTGTAAATGACTGTTTCTGTATCGCTGTCTTCGTAGGCACTTGCTTCATGTGGAGAAATGAGAAAAAAATTATTGTATTACACACTTGGGTGTGAAAGATTAAAATTTTGCTTGCGAAAAATTCATAGTTTTATGTGCGAATTTTATTTCAGCGATTGTTGTTCGTTAAATCAAAGCTGAAAATTCGTTAAATCAGAGCATTTTAGCACCCTTTTTGTCGGGACGGAAAAAATATTCGTTAAATCGGAGAATTCGTTAAATCAAACTACGTTAAACCTAGGTTCGACTGTATATACATAGTATAAAGGCACCATATGTTGACACTACCCCAATTATTGAGAGTTTTACCTTCAAAGGTGAAATTAAGTGTTTGGGGCCACTTAGAAGTTCAAACTTAGCACTTTGTCAAAGGTCTACTAATCAGCTACGAATTCCCGACGTGATAAAGTCAGTTTGACTGACAAAATCCCTGGGCAGGTGGAGTCTCTTATCAGTGTCTTGCAGCGGCTCATAATCTAAAGGTTTTGCTTAGGTAGGTCTCGATTTCGCTTCTAATAACTATGGAGCTTCATGTTTCATTGCTTCCATTTTTAGGTCTACTTTGTTGCTACTTCTACTTAATGAGAATATAGTTTCCAAATGCGAATTTTCTACTAAGCAACTTTTTAAAGAGATTTTTGAAAGAAAATGGGATATATATGTATATCGAGCGTACATTACATATCTTCGATATTTCTAGAAAGATTATAACATTACACTTCAGCCCGACAGCTCTATTCTTGGTCAGAACGAAACCAAAGAGTTTAATTTTATTGATATTTCTGAAAAGATTATAAAATAATACTTCAGCTCGTTAGCACTACTCTTGGTTCTACTCGAATGAAACCAAAGGTAGAAAAAGAGAGGGAATCCATACCTCCTCTTTATCAGTGGAAGATCAATCAATTGTAATAAAGCGATGACAATTAAATCTTACGTGATAAATTTTGCCAGTAATCCCTTTTTTCCTTGACTAGGATGGCCGCAGTCTTGGCTTCCTTCGCTCGTCCTTTTTTTGATCAAATCATTAAAATGATATACAAAGGAATTTCTTTTGGGGAATTAATCGTCTTTGTACTGATTTCTCATTTTCACTTCAATATACCAGCATTTTCTGTTAATTAAAATACGTTTATCATGAATTATAAACTTTGTACTGATTTCTCATTACAAAGTACAAACTTTGTACTGATTTCTCATTTTCAGTTTAATATACCAGCATTTTCTGTTAATTAAAATACGTTTATCATGAATTATTTTCTAGCTTTAAAGTTAAAAGGTAATATTTAACGCTGATTTCTCTATTAAAAACAGTTTGTTTCATCCTAATTGATTTTCGATATTTTTTTAATTGTCTCAACTCAGAGATTTATCCTGACTGATCCATCGTCACTTGGTCGCAATAGCGAGGATTCCATTCAGTCTCTTATGCAAGAGCAGAATAATCGAACTGAAGTCCATTGAACCCCCGTTCAATCTGTCTTCAGTGAGGGTGCTAAATTTGTATTCGATAACAACACTTTTCCCTTTATATTTTTGCGACTTTCCAAAACACTCAAAGAGTTCATTTGAAATATCGGTATGACGAAAAAGCAATTGAAGATAAGTTTTACTCCCTTTTAATTTATTAATTATCTGATATTAGGTTATATTTTTTTAATGTTCTTTTTTGAAAAAATGAATAAATAAAAGAAAGCTTTTGTCTTTGCTCTGCAAAAAAGTCGCCTTTTGTAAGAAGGCGGCTCATAAATTGTAATATATTAAGACGAAAGAAAAACCTACAAACTTATAGGAGCTAACTGATATACATTTAAAAATGTGAAAACTCTCTATCGAGAAGAATATTCTTACCTTTCCAGCGTCTCATCAGGCAATGTAAATACGTATGTTGAATGACTCTCAGAGACTAGATTACCGGTGAGGAAAGAAGCTTTATCAAGGTTGAATAAGCAACGTCGATATTCATATTGGTTAAATTTTCCTCATTACACCCAAAAGATTGTATTTTGTATAATACGGATGATTTAGAACTACTTAAAGTATGCGTCATAGTCAGATTAATATATCTCAAAGACCTACAAAACACTCGAAACAGTTCGAAATTTTCGCCCGTTACACGCTGTGCATGATACCTATCCTTAATTATTCAATGGGTATGATAATAGAAAAAAAATAGTTTCTAATAACCCAACACCAGAGGTCGTTTTCTCTGTTAGTAGGCTAACGTATATGCGCCTGTGTACTCCGGATAATCAAATTTTGCGGTCTGTGCATGCGAAAAGCAACTTTCTGCCAGCAAAATAATTATTTACATTAGGAAAAATGACACTTACTACATATCGTCTTTCTCCACTTAAAATAAGCCATTAATTTCATATTCGATTTTTAATATTACAGTATCGTTAGTAACAGAATCCATTCTTAAGTTGTTAAATTCAACAATCCAACGAAACTAGAGTTATTTAAAAGGACTGGTCCCAGAAAAACGAAATCTTTCAAATGTGAAATGTTTCCGCAAATACGCTCCCAGAGAGATTGTGCACGTTTTCTGAAGAGTATCCAATTTCAGTGACAGGAATACGCATTTTGAAAACGTGTGGAATTTCTTTATGAGTGCAATTCCGTGGTCTTATTTGGAGCGAACTGCTTTCAATTTTCAAGTACGATTGGCATAATTTTTTGCATCATTCATTTAAATTTACGTAGTTGAATGTTGCAAAGCTTTGACTACCTCTCTCTCTTTGGCAGTAAAATTACATCACAAGCAAGATATTTGTGCCAGCATAGTATTAAGTTTGGAGGACACGTGCAGGTTTACGGCTATCGTTACATTGAACGATTTGCCGTGCATACAAAGAAAATAAAATGCAAAGTAATAACAGTATAATTCAGATACAAGTGTTTTTAAAAAAACAGGTAGCTAATTTTCCAATGGTTGATAGTTATGCCCTTTCCCCCTCCCTCAATTTTTAAGTTCCCTATTCAGCACAGAACAATCAGTCCAAGTACACTGGACACTAAGTTTTTTTTTTTTTTTTTTTTTTTTTTTTTTTTTTTACTTTCAGTTGTTGAATTTAGCAATGGGTGGGAACAAACATGCTGTTTCTATGATAACTATAATGTTAAAAGTAGAAAATAAATTGAATTATTCCCTGGATTAAAGTATAACGATATACAGTCATGTACAAAATTTTAAGACCTGCAGCCGTTTTCCTGTATTTTAACAGATTGCACCATTTTCGCTCGCGATTGCGTCATGTCATGCATTGATTGCATCAGACAGTGGCGGCCCGTGGTCAAAACTGTTGGTGCAGTAGGAAGCATATGAGCTCCCCCCCCCCCCCTTCCTCCCCACAGGAATGGAAAATCTTTGTTACTGAATTCGAAAACGGATTAAGCCCTCACTGAGGAAAAAGAAATTTCATAAAAAATGCAAGAGATCCTATTTTACTTCCATAAAATTTACATAAATTTCAACCAGCCGCTCTTATCCTCAAAATTGCATGAATCCGTGTCTGATTCGAAGTTTCCTTAGAATTTTCTTTTGTAACGATAACTTCAGAAAGAAAGAAAAAAAAAAGAAAACTTACATATTTTTTATAAGTCAAATCAATCCTCCTTTCTTTTGAACTTGCGAATCGGTCAGTGATGTCCTCATAAAAAGGCGTTGTTTAAATTCAGATATCAATAATTTTAAAAGCTCTTTAAAATTTCCCATGTTTAAAGAATTTTCTCGCTCGCCATGTCCTCTAAATGCCATACTGCTTTGATGGGTAATTGTCCATTCTTAAGCGTCTATCCAGGCTTACCTTCTTGATAAATTCAGCAATATGAAGCCGAGAGTTTTCCGAACATATATTTCTCTGTACCCCTCCCTCACTTCTCGAGCCAATCACTCAGTCGAATTCACTACAGCCGTCGTTTGAAAATCTTTCATCAGCTGCACTTAGCTACGAACTCCCTATGCCGGAGAGACTGCTTACAAACTCGTTGCCATGGCAACGGTGCTGCCAATTTCTTGATTGGCTATGAGGGCTGTACCGAGTAGTGCTGTAAAAGTAACGACAAAATGAGTATCCGTATGTATTTGTTACTTAGATGTTCGCTATTCGTTACTAAGTATTCGTTACTCGTTACTTTCGTTACTACTAATAGAATCGGTAATAGGGTGTTATATGTGCCCCATAACAACACATCCGGGACAGTGTTGTTATGGGTATATGCCGCCCATACATAAACCCATAACAAAACCTAACCAAAAAGAATTTTTTTTAGCGAAGTTGTACAAAGTTGTATTTAGAGCTTATTTTCTCTGATTTACAGATTGTTTTTATACATATTTATGGTTTTATACAATGCTAAATTATCCGAATTACTGAGTACACATAGAAATCTTCCAAAGACATATGCCATTCGTTTTTTTCTCAACCCCCCCTTTTTTAAATTCTGAACGCTGGTTTAACCTGTTCACTCTTATCATAAAAAGTGTAAAGAAAAGCTTGTGACTCGTGTTTTTTTCTGGGAGCGGGTTCTCGAATACTGAGATCCAGGGATTGGGCCATATATATTAAATTCACAGGGCAGGGGATCTCAGTATGATATCAACTACTTTGCGTCTCTACAAGCATAATATCTTTATTATTTGTGAGTTCTTATTTCATATCAAAAACTTCTTTTGCTGGACGATTTTTCGAAGTAAATTAAAAATTACCATATTTTAAATTAAAATTGTTTAATTCAGTGAGAATTATCTATTTTTAAGATATTTCCAGTTCTATTTCTGCACTTTTGGGATGAAAGGGGTTAGCCCCTTCTGTGGGTACATATATGAGAGCATTCTTTAAACAAAAATTATCACCCCTTTCATACAGAAAGAATGGTTGCACCGGACTATGCGTATTCCATGAGTTCATGGAATAAAATGTACCATAAAATAGGGCAGATGGCCCCCTAAACGCCGACATTTTAGAAACATACTGAACTTTATTGAATTATTTTAATACCAGTGGCTTACGCAGGAGTGGGCATAGAAATCCCGGGTAGCTCCCAATTTTTTATATATTTTTTAAACAATTACTTAAAAAATGTGTTTAGGTTTCCATGCTAAATATTTTTTTTAGTTCCAAATAATATTTTAAATAATAAAAATGTGTGAATTCGTTTACTTTATAAAAAAATATTTTTTTAAAGGTGTATTTAAATAATTTGTTATTTATTACTCATATTTCGATTTTAGCTAAAAAAAAAAGTAAAAGTTAAGTTCGCAATCCTGCTTCCGAACCACCCTGAAAGAAAGAATTCTGATTGCACCACTATTTAGTACTAAAATGTTAGAAAGCCCGAAATTAGCACCCCTTACTAACATGCTTCTCTTATATGTATTGCTCCTCTACAATTATAAGAACACCCCCTTCCCCCCCTTCAAAAAAAAGTTCAACTGCGCATAAGAACGCACTATACACCGGATCCTATACCCCCATTGTACGACCCATATCAATAGAGCAGCAGATAGTATATCCATCTCCATAAATGTAACGAAACATACGGATTCTTCCAAACCTCATCAAAACGATACCATTCGGCTCGGCACAAACGAATTGCAACCAGAACATACTACTACTCAAATACCGAAACTGATTTTTCCCTTCAAACAGCGAGAATCCATAATACTTCCGGTATCTAGTAACGGAACGGGACATACTATTACTCAAATACCGAAATTCATTTTCTCCCTCCGGCAGTCTTGTATTCGAAGTTCGAACTTGGTCGATCCGAAATGCACACTCAAAAGTCATTTTCCCCCTTGAAACCGCGATCCGATATCCAGTAACAAACAGAAGATATTAGTACTCGATTACTGGAACCCGTTTCCCCCCTAGTTCGCCTCGCCTGGAAGTCTGTATTCGAAGTTCGAAGCTGCTCGATCCGAAACAGCTTCGGATCGAGTAACGAGTAACGATATCAACCGAAAAGTAACAATTCGTTACTTCGAGTCTGAGTGATTATCCGTATCTTAGTACCGAATACATGCGGTTTGCTTCAGCTCTAGTACCGAGGCCTCCGAGAGAGGAGAAAGATTCTTTCTCCTCTGTCGGAGGCCTCGGCTGTACCAAGACTCACAGTTGAATTGCGGGAAGATTAAAGGGCTTTTTTCTGAATGAGCGACCCGGCAGTTACCACAACACGTTGTTTTTTGTTTTTGTTTTAGATTTTCTTAAAATTTATCATAGAAATTCCATAATTCTAATCTGAATTTAAGAAAGTTAGTAGAATAAATTATTTTAAAGTATTTGTTGATAATTTTAAGTGCAGCCTGGCTGTACTTGCTGTATCCCACGAGCCGCCACTGGCATCAGACGCTTTCTACTACTATAAATAAACGTGCCTGTTTCGTTTATCAGTACAGTAGAATCTTGCTACAACGATATCCTCTATAACGATAATTCTCTCTATTACGATATTTTTTCATAGTCCTGGCTGAATTCCCTTTAGATTAATCTAAAACAGTTATCTGTATTACGATATCCTTTAAAACGATAATTCTCTCTACAACGATGGCAATAATTATCCCTTACATCACAATAATTCTCTCTACTACGATATATATATTTTTTCTACGATGCATCAGAAGCCCAACTCATGCACACACATTGAAAGCTACACAAAGAAAGTCGAGGTAAAATGTGGTTGGAAAGGGTTGAACCACGCCTCTGCCAAAGAACGTCTTCTAAGTTTCGTTTTGCTGATGTAACACTATGGTAATGAGAAAATGCATTCTCGTAAGGTGGAAAGACATTTGGCATTTCCTGGATGACACATCTTTGATTCCTATCCCCCCCCCCCTTCTTTAAAGAATGGTCAAGGATTCCTTTCACCGGAACTGATATAGGAAATGATACGTTCTTTTGTCTGAACTTGAGTAAGAATTTTAACCTCCGATAAATCCTATCGAGGTCGATTATTACACGAGGATATTTTAAATTATTTATGAGTTTTGTTTACTTCGAAGTTTGTTGAGTGAAAATCGAAAGCAAATGGCTAAAAGAAAACAAATATCTATCGAAGTGAAATTCAACATCATAAAAGATTTTGATAAAGGCATGAAGCAAGCTGAGGTTTGCAGAAAATACGGACTTTCACAGTCGACTGTTTCCAGTTTCCGATTTCTTTACCCAGAAATCAAAATAAATAATGATAAATTAATGGGTATGTATTTTCAATTAATATCTAATACATTTTAAAAAACGATTTTGCGGCATTCAGGTATTATTTATTTAGACAGTATATATTTGTTATTCAAATATGCTATAAATATTTATAAGCTACTAGCTGAAGTACCCGTTCTTCGCACGGGAATGAATGGACTTTTTGATATTACGATTTGTGGGGATTACTATTTATTGTAATAAAGAGATATAGCAAAATGGATATCGCTTTATATTGTGTTCAATAACCATGCATACCGAATTTCAAGGCAATCGTTTGTACGGTGCAGAAGGCCATGCGGCGTAGCGCAATCTAGTGGAGAGTTTTAGCAAAACGGATACGGCGGAAATATTCTTCGCATTCAGATATCGATGAATACGAAATTTCAGGACGATCGGCTGGACAGCCCTGACGACGCGACATCTAGTGCCAAATTATATAGGAAAATGGATAGCGCCAAACTCTTCCCCGTGTTGAAATATCTATGTATACCTATTTTCATAGCGATCGGTTGCACAGTCCAGAAGTGATACACTGCAGCGCGATCTAGTGGTTAATTAAAGTAAGGATTTGCTACAGTGCCGTCAAGTGGCGAGTTATAGCAAAATGGATAACGCCAAATTATTCTCATTGTTCAAATAGCTATGTATACTGATTTTCATAGCGACCGTTTGAATGGTCAAGAATTTGGCCTGCTGCAGCGTCATCTAGTGGCGAGTTAAAATAATAATGCATTGCAGTGCCATCTAGTGGTGAGTAACATCAAAAGGAACACAGTTAGAATATATTCTTCGTGCTGAAATGTGTAAGTATAAGAAATTTTATGCCGATCGGTCGAACGGTATAGAAGTTGATGTGTTGGAGCGCCATTTAGCGGCAAGTTAAAGCAAAATGGATACTGAAAAATATTCTCCGTGTTTTAATATCCGCGTGTACCAAATTTCATCGAAATCGGTTGGACGATATTCGCATAGTAAACGGCTAAACGGAATAGAATTCGACGTTCTGCTGCACCACCTAGTAGCAAGTTAGAGGAAAACGGATAGCATGAAAAGCTTCTCAATGATAAAAGACTTAGGTGAACCAAATTTCACAGTGCAACGGTGCTGGAGTTTTTCAACCTCATACACACATACCAACATTCATTTTTATCTATAACCAGTATCATTATATATCCCAGTCTCAAATAAAATCCAGTTTCAAATCTAAGCCTCGCCAAAGTGCCAACATACGCCATTTTGCAAGAGTTTTTTCAGGAAATCATTCGAAGCATTGACTTAGCAGCAATCAATATGGGAAATGGTTCGGCCGCCAAAAAGTAAAGCACACATTCATTTGAAAAGGGGAATCCCTTAATACAACCGAATTTTTTTTTAATTATAGACTATAACGTGTTTTATTCATCGTTACTCCGATGTACTAAATGAGAAGATTTCAATTTTCTGAAATTTGGCGGAATTCCCCCAACTTAAATCAATGTACTCAATTGGCGAGAATTCTGTAGATAGATCGCTTGAAATCCCTTAATAACTGTTATTTCTTCACGGATCATTAAATTTAACGCTGTATTCTAATAAAACCTTTGCACTTGCTTTCAAAAATCTATTTCCTTAAGCTCTCAATAAATTGTGCCAAGCCGAAAACTGTGCAAACCGCTAGAACTCACTTTCTCAAAATCAGCATTTGAGCCATTTTATTTTTTCGCCAAACTAAAAAAAATTACATATTAGCCTCGGAAATATTCAATTCTTATTGTTTTGCGTATAAAACATTTCATTCCTGCTCCGATTTCCCATGCACACGATATTATAATTTAAAAAAAAATAACCTTACGAATATAAACTAACCAAAAAAAATCATTATTATTCTTTTATTTTTACTTTGAGAATTTAAAACAACTTATTCGGCAAAATCGCCACACATGGCAACCACGATCCATATTTCACACTTTTTTCACTACAGGGGTTACAATTACGGAAAGCTTTTTGCGTGGAGAACATAAAAAATCTCTTAAATTCCGGGAACGGGTGGACTTTCAAAGTTTTAAAGTGGACTGTGATTTTTTCTATATTATTTTACATATCTGTGCAAAATTTCAGGCCGATAGGTCCATTTTTGTGGATTTGTATACAACTCAAATCCACAAACAAACAAACAAACAAACAGAATTTCATTTTTATTTATAAGATTATTTTACATATCTGTGCAAAATTTCAGGCCGATAGGTCCATTTTTGTGGATTTGTATACAACTCAAATCCACAAACAAACAAACAAACAAACAAACAAACAACCAGAATTTCATTTTTATTTATAAGATATCGCCGCTAGAATCCCTGGCGAGGCGGTAAGGGTATTTAACTAAAATTTATGAGTGCTGTGAAAATTACTGAAAACTATAAACATGTTTTTCTCCTTTCATTTATTATATATTACTTGCGAGGGTGTGCTGAATGAAAATAGAACACTTTCTGGTGACACCGCAGGGTATGCGATATATGAAGAACAAAAATCTTTTCGTTCCAATATCGATTCTCTCTATAACGATAATTCTCTTTACAACGATATATTATTTTGACCCCCAAAATATCGTTATAGAGGGATTTCACTGTAGTTCGTTTTTGGATTTTACGTACACAGTGCTGCTGTATAACTGTTGTAATGGATAAAAAAAACTTCACTTACTGTTGAAAAACGGTCAAAAATAGTGGCCCTGCATGAAGTTGGCTTTTTGAACATGAAATAAGTTTGAAGTTAAATGTCAGCAAGAAAGGTTGTGCATCATTGTATCAGTAAATTCAAAATTTCGGGAAATTATACAGATCTTAGCGGTCGCCCAAGAAAAACTAGTTCAGGTGATAAGGAGAATGGTCACTCGATCTCCAACAACCTCCTGCCATAAAATTAGAGCTCCTTCGGCTGCAAAAGGTATCAACGTCAGTTCGAGTACTATTTCATGACGTTTGACTAAAGATTTTGGTTTATTATCCGATAAACCTGCAAGGAAACCTCGACTTACTGAAAGTATGAAAATAAAACGACTGACTTTCGTCAGACTATATCAGAATTGAAACGAATAACAGTGGAGTAAAGTTAAAATAAATAAAAACTTTGCGGAAAAAACACACATAAAAATATACTTAAAAGAAGATATGATCCTTTCGACTGAAAATTTATTCAGTCTTCATCAGTCAAAGTTCTTCGTCTCACAAAACACTGGGAACTGAAAAAGATAAGACTTTGACTAATGAAGATTGAATAAATATTCAGTCGAAAAGATCATGTCTTGTTTTAAGTATCTTTTTATGTGTGATTTTTTCGAAAAGTTTTTATTTATTTTAGCGTTTAACCCTTTAACGCGCAGTGTTCCCGCTCTGGGAACACCCAAATCTTACGTTTTGACTGTTGCCAGTCACGAAGAAAGATTTGATTTCTATAAAAATAGTTGCGGGTGACATAGCTCCACGAGAATCCTTTACTTTTCAGCACATCATTACCCGTAAAAAAATTGTCGCGATTATTTTTAACAGCACTGACATCTGCTGAAAAATGGAAGAATGCAAGAACAGCTGGATAGATTGCCCAATGCTGAAAACAGGGCAGCCGTTGCCATCGCTCGACTTAGGCACAGCCAGCTATCGTAAAAAGGAGGTCTATAGATCTGTGGCACGCGATAAACGTTTCGATCGTCCGCCATCTTGCTAGTAATTAAGTCGAGCAATGGCAACGGCCGCCCTTTTTCAGCATTGGGAAAGGGTTGCGCCTCAAAGGGTTCAAAGGGTTAAGGACTATCTGACGGCTACTTAAATCCAATTGGATTTAAGTAGCCATCAGATAGTGTGCTTGATAAGCCAGGTAACAATCCAGATTTGAATCCCATAGAGAATCTGCGGTGTATTTTGTAAAATAAAGTCGCAGAGAAGCTACTTTACAGTGCTACTGAACTTCTTGAAGCGATAAAGCATATGTGGTGTGAGCAGAGATTTCTCAAGCTTAGTGCCATTTTCTCGTTCGTAGCAGGCCTAAAACGGATTTTCAGCGCTGTGATAAAAAATAAAGGAGGTCCGACAAAATACTGACTATACTTCAAAAACCTTCTAAATCTATTTTGTTCATTTGTAACAGATGTTTTTGTTGCGGAATTCCATAAAATCTGATTTTTTCTATGTGTGGCCTTAAACTTTTGCACACGACTATACATCATTTTTGTGTCGAAAAATTTCAAAACGTCAGGAATTCTGTCGACCGTACCAGATGTCGCTGCATCTGATAAGGGGAAAACGCTTAACGCGCATGTGCCGCTATTTGTAATTCGAAAGATTTGATGCCACATTTGCGAAGGAAATAAATTTAAAATAGGTACGATAGCCTTATAAACAGGTTGTATTTAAAGGTTAATGTTCTATTTGTTTCGTATTCATGTATTTTTAATTTTCGAATCTTAAGAGCTTTAAAAATTACTTCAGTTTTCACTTGATTGCCGCATTTAACGATTTAACAGACAACAGTGCATATACTGTTGCTATGGTGACTAAATTTTAATGATAAATTGGAAATGAAATTAATTACTCTTTGACCTCGCTTTAACGTCTTGCGTTTAAAAGTGAATTCGTAACTTATATGCTAACAAACTTTAACAAAAAAAAATTACATTACGACTAAGATAGTTTCGTAAACATTAAATATGGAGATGCGATGCTATAAATTATTTACGCGACAAAAATTTGACGAGATAAGCAGATAACTTATTTATTTATTTTTCCTTCATATTATTTGTTCTAACAATCCCCATTCAGGATTCGCTTCCTAATTGATAAATTCCTCCACTTATTCATTGAAAACTGGGGATTAAAAGATAAATGCAGTGATAGAATCTTCTCAGACAGTAGGGGAAGTTGGGGTACAATGAAACAAAATTTATGTTTTTTTCTGTTTACAAATTTGTATGCACCAAAATAAAATTAATGACACTTTTAACCTACTCTTTTCCCCATCTAATTGAATTTTTGTGAGTTTGTAAATAACTTTTTCATATTTAAAATATTACAAAAGGTAAATGTCTGTCGTCAGTGCTTCGTAGTACCCCATATACCGGGGTACAATGAAACATTCAACAATACCTCACAAATACTTAAATAATATGAGTCAAAATTCAAATATCAACATAAATGTCTTATGTGCAGTTAAATTGTACAGTCAAATTAGAATTTAAATTGAAAAAACAAATTTAATTAAACTGTTATAGCTTAAGATAAAAACATAATACTTTTATTAGAGGTTAACCTATAGGTTTTTCGTTTTGTATTAAATTTATTTAAATTCAAAAATTAGCATTTCTGCTTTCCTCTTTGTACTACCTGAAGGAACAGGAGGTGGAAGGTTTGATACAATTTGATTTTTTCAAAAATATATGTTTCAGGGAAACGAATTTCAATGATCTTTGGCATAGTAGTAGTATACCATGTGAATATACTACTTGTAAAATACTAAGACGCAATATTCAGTCGAGAAAAATTAATATTTATTTTCGAATCACTTCACCGAAACTTTAAATGCAAGTTACGCTCTAAAGCCGTTGAGCAGCGTAGAGTAATTGGCAAGTCTGTGCACTTCTACTCTGGCGTTCCGGATTGGAACATCATGCTGCGAAAACGGTTTTCCGTTCATTTTTTCTAAATACACCAATACTGATTATTCATTTTTTAGTCAAGTAAATAACTTTCTTATTTTTATATTCATTTATTAATCATTAATTTTTTTACTACCTATTTATTAATCTTTTTCATCATTATTTAAATTTTATTTCTACTTGTAAAATCTTTACTTTGGAAACAGAATTTCACACATTCAAAATAATTCACTTTTAACGCTCGCAAATCTCAATATTTATTTAAGGTACATTTTTTTTGTCACAATCAAAAGACAGACTTTTTTTCTGCTTTTCATCCAGTTCGTGATGCCACAGCAACAGCATTATTTCTTTTAATCGTCTGTCATCTGTTGATGAGCTGTCAACTATATGATGTTGTTGAAATTTCGATTAGACATATTAAGCAGTGAAATTTATTTTGAAGAATTATATTGTAGTTTGTAAAATATGTCATCAAGCCAAGCAATTTCTTATTGTTGTGATGAAAAAGCTACTGATAGTTCTACGTACAGCGATGATTTGAAGCAGTGGCTAAAGAATGGAGTAGCGCATTACGAGAGTTTACTTCTCAAATATAATTTAATTGCAGCGACAACTTCTGATCACTATCTGAAGAAAGCTATGATGATAGGCAAAACATTGTGCAATAATACATCGGATGTGTTGAGTGAAAAGAAGTTTTTAACTGATGAAGAATTGATCCATCCTCAAGAAGAGTATATAGAAGAAAATTTTGAATCAGTTAAAGATAACTAACTCATCTGATGACTATCTACCAGATGAGAAAAAAAAATTCAAATAGTCATAACTATATTATTGATTATAGCTACTACAGTAGACACCGGTTATAGCATACTCTCACGGGACCTAAAAAGTAGTACGTTATAGCCGAAGTACGTTATAAGAAATACCGCCGTAAGATTCAATATTACACAAAAAAAGAAAGTGGGCTGATAATTTCGCTGTAATATGTGTTTTAAACAGGTCTGATTTTTTAAAATTTATATTAAATAAAAAACAGAAAATTCTTTATCACTTACAATTTTTATTGAGATAAATAGTCTGTCATTTTCCTTATTTTTAAAGGAGCAGATTCCACTTTAAAAATACCGTCTTGGATATCCATAATAGACTTCTGTAGAGTCTCTGCATCATCACATGCAGCATTCAAAACATCGTGATGCTGTTTTTGCAGCATTGAATGCATCGGGTATGCTTGGTATAGGCTCCTCCGTTTCTTCTTCACTATCATCAGAATCATTATAGACAAGGGTTTTCAGAAGGCATTTACATTGATGAATGCCTGGCTAGCAGGGGATCTTCTGAAGATAGTTCCCTTCATTCATACACAATTCATCTCTCTACAGATTCTGAAAATTGACAACGCGTGTTTTTGAACGTACTGAAATTTACGCAAAAAAGGAGATAAAATGCTTAAGAAAATCAAAATTGTATTCTTGTCTTTGGCATAAAAAGTACGTTATAGCCGAAGTACGTACTTTTGTTAAGTACGTTTTAACCGAAGTTAAACAACATTATAAATATAGGACTTCAATCGGGACCTAGCTTCTAGGTACGTTATAACCGATAGTACGTTATATCCCAGGTCCGTTATAGCCGGTGTGCTCTGTATATTCAAATAATCATAACTATAATCAATTCAATTGTATGACTGTGACGACAGCTGGCTGTGCCGGCACAGCCAGCTGTCGTCAAAAAAGGGTCTCTAGATCTGCGGCACGCGATGAACGTTTCGATCGTCCGCCCTCTTGCTGGTAGTTAAGTCGAGCGATGGCAACGGCTGCCCTTTTTTCAGCATTGGGTAATCCATGCAGCTGTTCTCGCCTTCTTCCATTTTTCAGCAGATGTCAGTGCTGTTAAAAATAATCGTGACCATTTTCTTACGGGAAATGACGTGCTAAAAAGTAAAGGATTCTAGTGGAGCTATGTCACCCGCAACTATTTTTATAGAAATCAAATCCATTCTTCGTGACTGGCAACAGTCAAAACGTCAGAGTTTGGTGTTCCGAGAGCGGGAACACTGCGCTTTAAAGGGTTAATAGTAACTTCTTTATTTTGAGTGAATGCATTCACCCAGGGTACAATGAAACATGTTTCATTATACCCCAAATTGAGGCTACATAAATAAATTTTTACTAATTCCTAATATTTATTTTTTAATTCTGACTTATTAGTGATCACAATATTTGAAAAATAAATAATTACTAGCTGACCCGTGCGAAATTTTCGCACAATAATGTATTTAATACTACAGATGTAAATATTATAGTGTGAAACTGAATAAATGTGGCTATAAGTACATAATATTCTGTTAAATATTTTCACACGTCAGTTATATGTTTGATTGGAAATCATTCAAAAAGTAGACATTTATTTTAACAGAAATAAATTTATTTTAACTGTTTTATTTTATAAAACCTCTTTAAAAACAATATTAGCACTTAATAATTATAAGCCTACAGAAAATCTACTTAATGTTAATTGTATATCAATATATAAATATATATATTGGTATATATATTTACAGTTTGCACCACTGATCTCTATATCGAAGATGGCTCCTCTTACATTTAAAGTTGAATATATTGGTAGTATTAGGGCTATTCAAACGCCATCTTCTGTACATTTTTGCATTTCACAGAGAATAAAAAACATTTGTCACCAACAGTTGGCGCTATTTTCGTCAAAAGTAGAAATTATAAGTTTTAACTGGGTATTTTATATATTTTTTTGGTCACGTATTTAAAGAGATCTAGCCGCGCCCGTTTCAATTCATGCAGCCCACCCTGGAGCGCAAGAAAAATGTCGCCAAACCTTCGAGAAAATGGCATAGAACAAAATATTCCGCCGGCGACTGATAAATACAACTCACTGTATTATCAAAATGAGCCGGCTCGATTGAAACGACAAAATAAGAAGTTCTTTTAACCTCATTTAAATATTTTTTTACAATTTACAAAAAAACCCATATTTCTGGTTACCTTCAATCATCCAACCAAGCTATACAAAAAAAAATAATAACAACTCCAAGCTGCTCTATTTTTCCTACACCTTTTATCTGTCGTTGCCACTCATTTTTAAAGAAAGTATATTCAAATCATCTGACACCATGGCAACCTGGAACCAGGGAGTCAGTTACATTTTTTTTTTTTTGGTCACGTATTTAATAAGGTGAATGTGATCTAGCCGCACCATAAAAAAACGCCGTTGAGAAATAATGTTTATGATTATATATATGAAAACAAGGAGGTAAAACAAAATTCAGTAACGAAATTTACTTTCATGGTGAAAATCCAGAAATTTTCTATATCTCTTATTGTAAAACTGCGATTGTCTCCAAATCATATCAGTAACTGAAATATAGGTATATTTATGTAATAGGTGCGTGAATTTCATCTTTCTGCGACAAATCCTGTTGATTTTAGATAGCATGTTCGTTGTCCCCGTGTTTCAATGTACCCCAACTTCCGCTACTAGATTTTATATCGCCTAAATATTAGATGATGCTGTACTTGAAATATTTAGACAGTGCCACGTTTAAATTGAAGAATTGTCTATATGAGAATATTGCCCATATTTAAATGTTAAAAATAAGTTTGATAAATTTTCCTAATGTAAAGTTATTTGCTGATGTAATATTAATGCTCTAAACTAGTATATAGATACGATAACACCAGCCAAGAGAGTAAAATATGAAATTTAACAAAAAAGATTTGAAGTAGAAAAGACAGAAGTACTACGACTGAAATATTTTCATAAAATTCATTAGGAACGTTTCATCACATGCGTAAAAATGTTACTAAAAGAGTAGGCATTTTAGCCTCTTAGCTTTTTCATTGTAAAAAAAATATAACGATGACTTACAAATAAATAGATGATTAATGTATCAATTATGTTGCATAGTACTCTGTAATACAAAAAGAAAAACACGAAGGGGTAATAAATAAAAGAAATACACGAAACTTAAAAAAATCATATTGACAATCTTTATTTACAAGTTATTTCATTAGTTTATTTACAATGCATTATCATAGCTTTTCAGAGATGTTAACAACTCAAAAGTTTAAATAAGGTAGCTAAAATTTTTTTTAAAAAGGTAACGAAATTATTAGTTTAATTATGGAACGTTGTGCTTCTAAAAATTGAGAATGCTGAAGTTTCCCAGCATTCAGCGGATGGCGTTTTAGACACTAGTGAGAGAAATATCTTATCTTCACAATTTCCGCAGTAACACACATCATATCAAATTTATTTTGCCCTTATATGTTGGTAAGGCAGATGAATATAAAGGTTATGTGATAAAAGCATAGAATATCATGAAGACGGATTATTCCTTTGTAAAGTTGAATCCGATTTTTCCTTATCTTATTCAAAAAGTAGTCTCTAAAGTAATCGATTTTTTCACAATATATAATTTGGTTGAAAATTTTTAATTTTAATACAAAAAGCTCATTAAGATAAAATCTTTAACTTCATGAAAAAATACATGAAAGTATGATTTGTTCAATACGACGTAAAACTAATGCATGCAGCAATTTTTAATCATTTATCGTCTAGAAGTGGATTATGATAATCTGATAGCGGTAAATCTGATTCCCATCCATCAGTTTCCGTTTCGCTCCACGGGTTTTCGTCTGTGGGTTTTGCCGTGACACTTTATGGTAGCTTTGATGATGTCAGACGCCTTTTCAGCGACCATAATAGTCGGAACACCAGTGTTTCCGGAAGGTATGGTTGGCATTACAGATGCGTCTACAACTCGAAGTCCCTCTATGCTCTTTACCCTGAAAGAATATGTGGAACTATTTATTAACAAAACATAATGAATAGGGATCGACCGATACCACATTTTCGCCGATGACCGATACCGATACTTTACCTATAAATTCATTTTCAGAAATAGCCGATACGGATACTTTTAAGTTATGGTATCGGCCGATACCGATACTTAACCGATACCGATACTTTACATAATTTAATGTCATTTAAACCTACATCTGTATTCTGGGTAGTTTTTGTAACGAGACTGTAGTTCTCGTTAAATTGAATAACAGCATGATTAAATTTAATCCCAGTAGAAAGCATTAAAAAGACAAAGCAGTGAATACATTGACGAGTGAATTAACAGTAGTTCTAGTCTTTCTTTTCTATTCAATAATTCCGGCGAATGGCTGAATTTATAAAAAGCTGAGCACTAGGAAGCGTCTTAGTGTGCAGGTTCGGAATTCTTTCTCCTCGCGCGGCTGTCGATCTAGTGGTCTATAGTTTTGGGCGATTTTCTACGGATGTTACGCGAATATGCGTTAGACTCCCTTAAAAAGTCCTCCACCCAATCCCCCCTATAGGTAGATGCCCCTCATTAAGGCTTGACAGAACACAAACAGGAACGGGGGGGGGGGTGTTAAAGGAATATATTAATAAGAGAATCCATTTCTAGTGCCGACTGGTGCGAATATTTAACCCTTTAACGCGCAGTGATCCCACTCTGGAAACACATAACTCTGACGTTTTGACTGTTGCCAGTCACGAAGAATAGATTTTATTTTTATAAAAATAGTTGCTGGTGACATAGCTCCACGAGAATTCTTTCCTTTATAACACGTCATTTCCCGTAAAAAAAATTGTCACGTTTATTTTTAACAGCACTGACATCTGCTGAAAAATGGAAGAATGCGAGAACAGATGTATAGATTGCCCAATGCTGAAAAAAGGGCAGCCGTTGCCATCGCTCGACTTAAGTACCAGCAAGATGACGGACGACGCACAGTCAGCTGTCTTCAAAACAGGGTCTCTAGATCTGTGGCACACGATGAACGTAACGGTTGCCCATACCTGAATTCAACGGTTGCCCATACCTGCTTTAACACTTTAAAGGTCGCCATCCCCTGAAATATCAAACGATGTTAAGGACCGTCTCCCCCATCAATTTTGATATCTATATCATACCCAAGCCGAATCAGATGCCCTTGCACCAATTTTTTTTAAATAGAAATTTAAAGCATGTCTCTTAAGCGTGAAATATATATCAAGAGCTAGACTTTCTCCAACGATATCAAAAGCCTATATATGCAATAGAATCTCCCTATAACGAAGTCTCCTTACAACGAATTTCTCCCCATAACGAAATTTTTCATGGAAACGTAACTTTAAGACTTAAATAACACTATAAACATTCTCCATATAACGAACAGGCTATCTTCAAATAGCGAATATTTCAGATTTACCTTTAATTCTTTTTTCGTTAGTTTTGAAGAAATTTTTAATTTTTGAACAGACCACTTAGTGGAAAAGAACAGATGATAAAAATGGAGGCCAGGAAATTGAAACTGACTCCGATAATGAAGACACTTCACCAGCGCCCGATTATGACTAACAGGGGCACCGGGCATTGATAGATTTGGGGGCCCCCAATCTATGAAATTTGTTATATTTTTCTTAACATTTTGATTTAAAAAAGAATATTTTAGAAAAAACATTTAAAATTGGGGGCCCTTTCAAGTCGGGGTAACTGGGCAAAGTCCGATTCGCCCATATAATAATAAGGCACTGCGCTTCACGACCAAAACCACATCAAACTTTAATGCTTTAACCTTTCAAAACCATTAAAAAGAGTTTTCCAAATGGAAGAAAATGTGCCTCACTCTATTTTCAGCGGAGTTTTAAAATGTGAATATTTTTATGAAAGTTTAAAATCACAGAATGCAAAACAATGTAAAATAACGGAATTTTGAAGTAAAGTAAACGTAAGTGCATTACAGATTTTTTCTCTAAATTCGTGGATTTTCTTTACTTTTGAACATTTCATTTATACAATGAAAAGTAAGAAATAACAAATTTATAGTAAATACCAATTTATTTTTAAGTGAAAGTTGTAATTTAATACTTTTAAACATCGAATTAACTAAAAAGTTTGTAATATTTGCTGAAATAACTGCAAAAACCTCTAATCTCTGTACAACGAAATTTTCTCTATAGCGAATTTTTTAACTGGAACCGAGCAAGTTCGTTATAATGAAATTCAATTGTGTGCATATATATATATATGAATGAACTCTTTTTCGAATCCACACATTGAAAAATAAAAGTTTATAAAACTGAAGTAAAATTATAGCCTACCTCTCGACATTTGTTTTTTTGCAATCCTAGCAGATAGCGTATTTAGTGTTGGGCGCCAATTCAAAATAATTTAGAAGAATAGAAGATTAACCTATTAAATTGTCATCTAACGATTCTTCGTCCATAATTTCGACCACACTTGGTGATACGACATCCATTTAGCGATGATTAGAATTTATAAAAAAAAAAGTTCGAAAACACTCGCGCAAACAAATGTGCCAATGAAACGACGCCTCTCATCTCATTACCAAAATAGAGATTCTAGAATGGTGTTGCGCCTGCGTGGTTTCCTCTGAAAAGCGAAGTATCGGTTGAAAAGTATCGGTGAAAATGGATGAAAGCAACAGAAACCGATACTTTCCCGATACTTTTAGAATCGAAAGAACCGATACCGATACCTAAAAAAATCGGAGGTATCGGCGCCGATACTATCGGTCGATCCCTAATAATGAATTGTTTTGAAAAGGATATTTACACAATAATTTCACAAGATGTATCAGAACTACAAATTTTGCTGTACGTGGACGCTGTATTTTATTTAATTTTTTTGCAACTTGGAATTTGCCTAAGAGTTACACAAAAGCTTTGGAATTCTAAATTAATTTTGAAAGTAATTTCATTTAATAAACTAACCTTAGTTGAGGGTCAACTACTGTCCTCGGATCATTCGGATCTCCCATTCTGGCTGTGCCGACTTGGTGGTTGAGGGTGAACACAATAGATTTTGCTTGACACCAGAAGTATCTGTCTTCGTCAGCGACATACTTTTCGCAGCCAGGAACTAAACGTTGAGACAGCACAGATCCAACACGTCTCATGGGGGGACTGGTACCGAGGCGGACGCAGTTTTTTAACCCTGAAATCAAAAGCTTGATGTGTAGCTATGAATTCTTCAAACAAATCCAAAAAGGATATCATATGTTCATCCTCCCAGGGGATCGAAAAATGGATTAATAAATCTACCAGAGACAGTTGGAAATCACAGTACTAATTCAAGGTATATGAAGTAAATGTTAAATTAGTTTGAAATATAGTTTATATATGCATTAATGTGACTAATTTCGGGATCTTTTATTCTATTTCACAGTATCATATTTATACAGTTATACAGGGGTATTCATAATTAGGGGGACGAACTTCTAGGAGGGGTAGGTTAGAACAAGACAAATCACAGAGCGATGTGGGTTCGGAAACGTCGTCTTCGTGTAACTGTTAATAATCAAATTACAAGAAGTGTTCAAGTAATAGAAAACTTTAGGACCACGGTTTTTAAAAAACTAGTTCATCTTTCCCTGATTGTGCTTGATAAAAATTGTTAATTTAGATTTTTTTTTTTTTTTTTGCGTTCATGAAACTGTCTGAGGAGAAACCATTGCTTATGAGACTTGGTTAAGAATTTAGACGCACACTTCATCGCTTCTTCCAAAGTGATTTTTAGCAGATACATGAAGACGACGTTTCCGACCCCACATTGCTTTTTTATTCTGAACCATCTTGGTGTAGGGGAGAGGAGGGAGGAATGGGATAGTGGGAGGAGTGGGACATCTAAAATTGTGACAAAATAAATAGCTTAATTTTATTTCCAGTTTCACCAAAATATGGCATACATATAGCTTCTTCTTGTTTCCTATTTGTAGTTTGTGCAGCTTCAACTTTCAGCTCATACTTGGAAAAAGTTATATTTCTCATCTCCAGAGAAAGTTTTAAAGCTTTTTTTAGTTTTATTTCTCTACTCAAGTATTTTGTAGAACAAACAGAATAGGATGTCATAGAATACTTAAAGATATAATGTATGTTTATCTGCAGTTTACTTAAGCCTAAACCCAACATGGTTTATGTGATAAATTATTTTTTAAAAGCAGTATGTAGAGGGAGGACTGGGACATACCCAGTCCTCCCTTCTATTATTAAACATAGCAAACAGTAGGGGGAAAGGGGGGCACATATGGACAACTCAACTTTCCATGATTTAAAAAAATGTGAAAATTATAAAATAATTATATTTAGTTGGCAACACTATGATGCATTTCCCATAAAAATTTGAAGCAATTGCCAGTGAAATTTTTTCAGTTATGTCAACCAAGCAGTTTTGAAGCTTAACGGTGTTGTTAAAAAAAATCATGTGATTATGGTACATAAGTACAAATAAACTAATTATGCCAGGCACTTCAAAATTTTGAAACTGTCTCTTTACAAGCTGTACTACATACTGAAATAAACGATAAATCTGTATCAGTTTCAAAACTTTTAGAAAAAATTCTTAAAAATCGGATATTTCCGCAAAGCGTGTCACTCTTCGAAAAATCTTGCAGCTCAGATCTATGTTTAAGAATTTTTTTTGAAAATTTCACAAAAGCCACAGCTTTTTCGTTTATTGCAGTGTGTAAAGCAGCTTATGAAGAACCCTCTGGAATTTTTTGGAGACCATGGTGCTATTAGTTTATTTCAATTTGTGTACCAAGACTACAAACAGTTTTTTTTTCTTCGACATACACCCTTAAAAGTAAGTTATGCTGGATCTGTTTCAATCCTAATTATACATATTTATATAATATTATGAAAATTAATTATATGAAACTAAATAGCTTGTTTGTTTAGCATAATGAATTATTAATCATATTTGTCAAACAAAATTTCTGCTAAGTTAGACTTAACAGAATTCTAAAAATGTAACTATGGGGCACATTTGGACACTGTTTTGGGGACACACGTAGACTACCCAAATGTGCTCCCAATGTTTCATATTTAGAAGTTATAACACAGAATTAAAGCAATAAGGTGTTTAAAAAAAATTTTTTTTAATAACAAAGACTAGCTTTTACTGCTAATGTGGTTAAGCTTAATTCCATTTAATAGTGAGCCTTTTGAAGATGAGGAGTTTTTGACTTCATACGTTACAGACCGTCCCATGCTAGTAAATAATAGCACTAGTTGCCTTCCTTCAACAGATGACCCACCTGACAATCTCATTGATATCGATGTTAGCATGTCATCCTCATCTCAAATTTTGCCTCTCAGTCCTGCAGACATACAGCCATTCCCTAAAGCAGTATCTTGGAATCCATTGAAGAAAATTAAGGAAAGAAAAAAGATATTAACAGATACAACCGAGAAGAAGAAAATTGAAGAATTAGAATCTGCCAGACTAGAAAACAAAAAGCGCAAACTAAAACCTGTACGTGCAAATCCTAAAAAGCTAAAAATTAAAAAAAAGAAATGCAGTTCAAAGATGAATCCAGTGATAGCAATGAGTCATTAATTTCATTACACGACACTTCCAAGGATGAAACATTTGATTTTCATGTGCATGATGACATGGAAAAAGCACAAGAGATTGACTGGATGGAAGACAAACCAAATATATGGGAAAATTATTTTGTGCTTGTCAAATTCCTCACCAAACGATCGATTGTTCACTAAGATGCAAGGGTGGAGAGTATTGACAATGACACTGAAAGCTACAATGTTAAAGTTTTAAGAAAAGACATGAAAGGGAATTTTAATTTTCCTCAACAGGATGACTATAGTATGATGGAAAAAAATGATATTATCATGAAATTGCTGTCCCCGCTGGGACCAGTAGAGCAGTCTTGCGTTTCCTTTAGCGTTGACCTTTCTCATTATGATATTCGCTGACTTTATTTAAATTTTAAAATGCGTCCCACTCCTCCCATACTCATGTCCCACTCCTCCCACCCGTGATGGAGGAATGGTACATAATTCTTGTAATTTGTAATTAGTTAAAAGTAATAAAATTATTCAACATTTAAATGTTGTGTATTTTTTAAAAATAAGCTAAAACATGTAAGTTTATTATCTAATCATTTGCATCTACAAATATATAAGGGATAATGAATAAAAAAATATCTATGAAAAAATGTCCCAATCCTCCCTCCTCTCCCCTATCCTACCCCACCTAAAAGTCTGTTCCTCTAATTTTGAATCACCCTGTACATTACAAGGCATTATAAGCAGTGCAGACTAAAATGTCAGAGATGTCGGCCTGTCTATGACAGTCCTGGTGCCCCCATAATAAAGTGGCCAGTGCTTCGGGCCTTTCTGCTAGCGAAAGTGATGGAGTATATTTTACATTTCGGAAAATTCTGAATCAGCGCATCCTTTTGTAAATATGTTATACACAAACCTCGAAAAGAAAAGAAAAAAAGCCGAAGTCAGTGCACCTAGGATGCTCAACAAACCAGCTCGATCTGTATTGCATGGCATTTTTAGCTTTTGAACACGACTTGTATCAGTTCACTGTAGGTACTGATTTCTATGACGAGAAAACTCGAAACTTAATTGAGAAGTACTTGTCTACAAGATCATCGCACACTGTTTCTGTGAAGAACGCACTTCTGTCTTTTATTGGAATGAAACACATACCTTCAACTACATCTTGCAAGTCATCAGGATCTTCGTAGTAGTTCGGATCTATAACAGGTGGGTCATAGGGATCGTCAGAGCGAAGAGTAACAGTTCCCCGGCTTCTTGGTTGCAGTAAATGAGAGATGCAAGTGTAGAAAGGCCTGCCTTCTAATGGAGCATATAGCTGGGCGTATGTCTGATTACAATGAATAATAATGAAATAATAATAATAATAATATTAATAGCAATAATAATAATAATAATAATAATAATAATAGTAATAATAATAACAATAATTAAATAACGAAAATTCTGCCATGATATTTTACCTAAGCAGTTTGTACAGAAACTCTAGATACCCGCAAGTATCCAAGCGTACACTAGATAGCATTTGTAAATAACTTTTCTTGATGTCATATTCTAATGTTATAAAAGTCTATCTGCAATTCCATATTTATAACTCGATGAAATATCGGGAAGAGTCAAAATTTGTATTGAGATATCTTACACTAATTTATTTTATTTATTGCTTCACTGTACGAAGCAAAGAAAGTATTGTAATCGCAAAAAAAATTGGGTATTCAGATTTTGACAGAAATAAACATTTTGTGCATCCCTTAATCAATACAGACAACTTTCAGTTTAATGTGAATACGATGTATATATGTATGTACGTTTCTATTGACGTATCTGGCATAAATAATAAAGTATTAGTCGTAGAATATAGTCGTAGAACTTATGTAATATCTTGATGTATACCTCGTTTTTTTAATTTCAATCATAGTTCATATTCAGGATCCCCCAAAAGCCTTTCAATAAATTAATGCCTACAGACAGGCATTATTTAAATTGCAGTTTGAGGCTGTACATCTTTTTCAAAAGGACTTTTACTCTATCCTAAGATTTGAGATAAAATTGATCAATTTTTGCATGAATATTTGATGTTAATAAAAGGTTTATTTTAGCAATTGCATGTAGAAAAATATAGTAACGTATATACAACTTACAAATGAAATAAGTTTAAATGGTTTGAATCAAAAATGGTGAAAAAAAGATGTATAATAAAAAATAATAATCATACGGTGTCAGCATCAGATTTTTGTTTCTATTTTGTATACAAAAAGTTGTGAAGTATTCATCATTGCTAGTTTTATCGTTTCACATTCTAAAGTTCCTATAACATGTAACGTGTAAGTAGATCGGTCAACTGGTAAATTAGTCATTAGGTAACCGGAAATGACAGAACAACGTCTTCATTAATTTCTTTTTACCATTTTATTTCCGATATGCTACAAATTATAGCTATTTTGTAGAAAATGCTAATAATGCTGTAAAATACAGTATCATAATTAATTTACTTTAACAAAAATAATAATTGAGTTATAAATATAACACTCGTTAAAAACAGTATCATAATTAATTTACTTTAACAAAAATAATAATTGAGTTATAAATATAAGTCGGATTAATCTTTCCCAAAAGTAAAAATTTCTCCTGAAAAATATTCCACAAACTTCAGCTATAAAAGTTTTCACGAAAGTTTCGATCTAATTTCATTTTTTTGCTCTTTGAGGGCAGACATTTGTAATACCCGAAACGTATGATTTTATTTTTAATTTATGTCTATTTCTAACATAATAGACATAAATTAAAACATAGTATTTTTATTAACAAGTATTTTTATGTTTATATATACAAAGTGATTTAATCTTTGATTGGGATGACTATTCAAGACATTCCCTTTTAAAAGATGTGTGAATGTTTTGACAGAAGCCTAAGTTTTCGGAGCTGAGTCTAGGGATAGTTTTATCAGAATGACTATGCTGTCAAGGTCAACCATCTCTAACTTCGGCCATGAGTCAGATTTTAAAGTACCTTAAATTAAGAATGAGAGAAAATGGGGATGTTCATTGGGTTAACATGATTTTCTTGGACTTAGAATTTTTACATTAAAACTTGATTTTTTTTCAATTAAAAAAAGCTTTTTTATCCTATTAATTTATTACTTATGTATGAAAGAATTGTTTTTAAACATTTAAACTTTTATTCAATAAAGAAAAAGAAAATGCAATATAATATCCTGTAATAATACTGTAATGTACCATTGTTGTTAATTGAATTTCCAACAGCTCACTAACTTTGTGAATAATGCACGACCAGAAGATGTTGATGGATTTAAATAATACTTAACTGGAATTTTTTTCTGCTCTCATACATAAGAATTTGTGCTAATACATTAAGGAAGAAAATAAAGTAAAATGTTTAAAATTACAGTAAATATTGAATTTTTCCAAATTTCGGCAAACTTTTAGAGCACATGCGCGACAAATATCAACTTATTTTATTCCTCTTTTATGCCTTTTTAGTCCCTCAAATTTACAACTTTTACGCAGTATTTTCTGCAGCATTGGAGTTCTTCGGTCCATCCTAATAAACACAACTATGTTTATATCATTACACAACGGAGGACCCCGTTATCGAGTAAGATTAGATCCGATCCGATAGTGTAATACATTTTTAAATAATCAAATTATCTTTATAAAACAAACATCAGAATAACTTTACTTCAGAGTTTGCTTACATTACTATATACTATATATATAGAAATTCAACATATACTTGCTGAAGATACTGCTTAAAATCAATTGTTCTTTTTAAAATTTTATGCGCTGTTACCTGAGGTGACGTGTCAACATGGAAAATAGTTTTTATTCAGATCCGAAATTTATAGGTAATTGTATATTTTTTCCTTAGTGAAATACAGTAGGATTTCATTCACTCTTACCTGCGGTGTGACTCCAAATTGGAGTCCTATTTCTGAAATTGTTTCACCGAAATATAGCTGATGGTTTGGAAAATCCTCTTTCGGGTTGATAATATCATCTTTCAAGAAAGCCAAGGCAGCAACAATCTCGGAAGATGCTAGTGGACCTATGACAGAAGTTAGTAAGCTATCACTTTTGCAGATAATGAACTGGTAAAACAAATTACGTATATTAAAATATTCGTGTAGTATTAAAAAAAGAAAATCTGAAATATCTTCAGATTTCAGATAGGCACTCTAGTGCTGTACTGCATCCACGTTTAAATTGACTGTCATTATTTTCGCAACCGTTAGTCCTAAAGACATACCTCAAATTACACAAATGGTCAAAATTAGATGAAGAGTGATGATATGAAAAGTCTGAAGGAGAAAGAAAATTAGGAAAAGAATACGTAATCGAAATTTGTATGCAGCGTCCAGGTCCCTGCATTCATTGTTAGGGAAATATTGGCCGTACAATGCAAATACAGTTAGATATTGGTACGACCAATATTCATGGAGAAAATCGAGTTCAGAATTTAACGCATTTAAACTAACTTTAATGTGGGAATCATACACAAATGCAGATGGGGACATATCGCCCAATCCAATTATAACAGGTACACAGGGGAAGGTGACCTAAAATAACTCCCTTAAGGGGAAAACGTGTGTAAAATAGCATAATTGTTTAAATAAAGCATTGGGCCTTTGCTAGTTTTTTTTTATAAACATTTTTCATCATAAATAAACATATTTTAATAATATTTTGAACCCACATTGAGTAGTGAAAAAATAGAATTTTGAAAAAGTATCCAAAGGATCACCAAAGGTCAAAATGACCGTTCATTTGAAGACAATTGTAAATTGTTTTTTATCGTCAAAATAAAAGATATAAAAGTATAATGACTATGCATAATGAAATAAAATAAATTTGACAATAAAATAGCTCATATAATTTATTTTACGAAAATTTTAAAATAAAAAAGTGGCACAAACAAATAAAAAGTGCCTTTTTCTCGAAGAGTGTGATTCTGTTTTCAACGACAACTGTTGGATATCACGTGGACTAAAAGAGAAAGATTTGGGAAAGTCAAGCATTTTGAGAGTGGTTGAAAGGATGCCTTAATGGCTAAGACCCGGTACTGGAATTTCTTCAGCTGATGGATCATTTTGCCCAGCCAAATGGCTGCCCAATGTAAGTCAGATTACTGGATGACGCCGAGTAACATTAGGAACTTAGCATGTGTAATTCCCATCCAAAAGCATACTTCTTTCAGTAAACTAAGTCCTATTTTTGTACATGAAAGCCTGTATATCTAAATAAATAGGAAAGTTAGTGCTTATCTTATAACAGATGTTATAAATCCCAATATTTCGAAAAATTCTATTTAGATCCGTAACACTGTGATCGTTTGAATACCGCCATTGCTTCTTCTTCACTTGGCGTTTCTAGTTTATGTGTTACTCTGTGGATAGCGCTACCTGCATGGAAGAAAACATGTGTGGAACGTTTCGCCCGCTAGTATCATTTTAAACTACCTTCTTCTATACTGTTTCTTGCTTTCTAATGGCATGTGCTTCAAGTGTTTTCTTTGGACTACAATACATAGACGGACAGGTGAATGAAAATCCTCTTGAACTTTTGTTAGCATTTCGCGTGATGCATCTGCTCCCGAATAAAATGAGATTTCGCAAATGCATTCAGCTCACTGATTTTACTTAACTTTTTTTAAACACCAAAGGAAGACATCTATATGTTTCAGATTCGACGATGGAGGAGGCCATTCTACCAGGCAGCCATAACCTGCGATTTTGTCTTGGATCATAGACGTACCAGTAAATATTGGTAAAGTAAGGTTGGTAAGTAAGGTAGGTTGGTTTAGTAAATGATAACTACTTTCTCTTACAAATATAAAGTACTCGTGTTTTAAAATCCTACTCATCCCGTTAATTCTATCCATCTCTTAAATCAATAGACTTTGTGAATCTATAACAATAAAATGGAATATTTGTAAATCTGTATGTGTGCGATCGCCAGACAAATCTACAGCACGCAGAGCTCTGAAAATGTGAACAAATACGTCTACGAGTTCGAAAATGTGCACCAGAGAATCAGACTTTTAAAATTTTAACTACTTTTTTAATTATTAATTTAAAATCGGTTTTAGATTAACACACTTCAATTGCTTGGCGAGTTTCGCCCGCATAAAATAATTTATGCTTTTGAAATAAAGCAGAAAATTATTACTAGAATGCAGAATCGCTTGGATTTGAAAAACATGAAATGACATGGAAATTACGTTAGTTTTACTCCAAATTAAAAAGCATAAGAAAGAATTAAGTCCAAATGTGTTTTTTAAAGTTCATACATTTTCAAATCCTACGAATATTATAAATGTGTAGTTTGTGTGTTTCGAAGTCTGTGACAAAATCATGCAAAAACGGTTGAACGCTTTTAGAAAAAATTTGGAATGAAGATAGCTTATACCCTGGATTAAGATACAGGCAATTTTTTATGCCTATAGCGTAAATAGTTCTTTTACAGAGACACTCTAATACATTACGCACTTTGGGCATCTCAGCAACTATTGAACCGATTCTAAAACTTTTTTCACTGATAGAAATTTAAACTATTCCTGAGAGTTATTGGCTACCTTTCATGCATATATCATAAATATTTCTTTTGCAAGGGCATACATAAGAGTTACATTGCGCTTTATGGTTATCTCTGTAACTACAGAACCGATTCTAAAACTTCTTTTTACTGATAGAAAGCTACAGTATTCCTGCGTATTATAGGCTACCTTTCATGCATAAAGTAATTCTTTTACAGGAACACTCAGAATAATTCGTAAATATTGTCGTAACTGTCCCCATTCGTCAAATGCGTGAAAAAAAATCTAAATTCAGTTACTCTACCTAGTTACATTAGTTTAGTTACATTTACCCTGTATTACACTTCATTTAAAATAAATAAAAAAGAAATAGCATTTAAGTACATTCATTTTTTGGTACACAGCGCAAGTACCATCAAACTATTTCTTGTTTGTTATTCACACATTGCTTCATTTATCTCTGGACCTAAGTCTAAGGCTGATGCAGACGAAGTCCTGGTTAGAAGATAGTGTAGAATAAAATAAGCAATTAAAGATAGAGAACACGGAATAAAACAGTGATAATTATTTTTATATCTTTTATTTTGCCGAAAAAAAAAATTACAATCATTTTCAAATGAAGGTTTATTTTCCCTTTTGGTGAAGGAAAAATGATCCTTTGTACACCTTTTCAAAATTCTATTTTCTTCATTACTCAATGTGGGTTTAAAATATTATTAAAAATCGGCAGGAGAGAGATCGTACCGAACCACGCGTGAACATCGCGAACTCCATACTAATCTAGAAAGCTTGCTATGCATGTGATGATCCCGCCTGAGTGAAGCGTGAATGCCCACCTTACTTTTTCCACATTTTGTTTCTTTGTCGAGAGGTTAAGAAACACTGAAAAGAAAGAACAGCAGATAAACCTAACAAACAATTTTTTAACAACAGATTGCCGTATAACAATGAGGATTCACAGAAGCTCCTTCGTAAAATTAAAAAAAAAATTTATGGAATTATATATGTTTAAAAAAGACGATTGTTTGGAAAGTTCAATGCGTTTGGTTGCGATTGTTCAATGGTGTTTGGCTGATTTAAATTTCTTCTTTCTTTTTCGAAAGGTTAAAAAAAAATGGGAAAATATCCTTTAGCAGCTAAAATTTTATGCTTTCATATCTTTTATGTCTTCCATTCATTACAAACGTTTATAAAAACTATATCTAAATTAACTTACCGGTTCTATTTTGTATATATTGCTCAATGTTCGCTGGATCTATAGCTTTAGCAGAAAAAGGCGGTATGTTCGGACTTAATTCGAAATTTACATTGGAACCGCAGTGGTCTTGCATGTTTTTGCCTACTGGAAGATCAGCTATCAATGGAATCTGCAAATTTAAAAAAAGTCAACTTATTAAAATTAGCATTTAAGCAATCTGTTAAACTTCTAAAATTTTAATGTTTATCCTCGTTTCTTTCTCTTGGGTAGTTTTTAGATATATTACTAATAAATTGTTTAGTCAAAGTTTTTTTAAAAGTATATGTACAATATAGTTCGTTACTTTATATACAAACATTGGGAGATATCACATTACACAAAGATAAATCAGAAATTGCACATCAGTGCAGATCGCAAGAAGTTACCTTAAATCTTTTCAGTTCATTTCTGGGTCCAATGCCGGATAGCATGAGAAGTTGAGCTGTGTTGACAGTGCCTGCAGACATGATTACTTCTTTTCTTGCCCTCACGACAAAAGTGATGTTTTGAAAATCGAACTCGACGCCAACAGCTTTTCGGTTTTTTATTATCACCTATAAAAAAAAAGTTAAGAAAATGCATACGTACGTTATTGGTTGAATAAACTATTAAAATATGTGCAGAGAAAGAGAAAAAACAAATCAACTGTACAGAACTTTCCAATTGAAATAGCAAAAGCAAAACATTAAGAATACAATGAGCAACAATAACTAATTTTAAACATCAGTATTTTTTGAAACATTACTCCTCAAAAAATGTCTTATTGCTGTTGTATATCACTAATTTATAATTACCACAAGAAAACGTCCCAAAGCATTTCATTAGAAAGTGATGCTTGGAAATTTCTTCACAATCTCTGCATATTTGAGGAATTTATATCACCGTTAAACAGGCGTACATAGTCAGACAGTCGTAAAATATTTTTAATTTACATAAACGTGCATAAATAATAGACATCTTAATTTTCATTTGATAAAGACCTATGTCATAAAAACGATGTTCAAACAGTTACTACCTGTGGATTTGTAGATTAATTTTGTTCACCTCTGTAAAAAAGTGCTATGCTCACCCATTTTGGTGGAGAGCGTCTTTTGTAAAGTTCAATATAGAATAGCCGTAAGATGGGCATAGTTACCAATTTTTTAAATGTAACAAAATAAAAGAAAGATACTAATAAACGAACCTGCTTAAATGATAGTATGCGCCTTTATTTCGAATGGTGTAAAAGGAATTTAGCATAAGTGTTAAACAGATATAAAGATACTTGTAAAGGTCTACAATATGCTCGTTCATACCAATACCATTCAATTAGTCTTACAGAGCATGATGTGTGGTGGAAATCGGCATCTGTCTTCATAGGGTGCTTTCGAATGCATTGCTTTGTAAAATGCAATCTACAAACTCGTGATTGCCGGCAAATACGTAAAATTAGACTTTCATCAATGGCTGACTTAGTCTGCACTCAACACTTTGACCATTCAACTACATTTTACCTTACATACATACCTTACTTAATTTTATCGATGTTTAATACAATGTGCTAATAACGCATTTTCATATTCCATAAAGTGATCCGTTGATTCTGATGGAGGGCTACATGTGTGATGGAGAAATGCTACATGTAGCTTTTCTTCAATTTTGTGACTCCTGCAGCGCCACCTGCTGCCTGCGCCACCTGCTGCTCCCCAAATAGGAATTGTTTGGAAGTGCTCATCTTCCCCATGTGTTTTTCTTACTCACCCTGTTACTTTTATTTAATTTAAAATAGAACATCTTTATTAAAACTTAAACAGTTATTGCTTCGAACAATTTAGAACGCTAGCATGAAAATATCGGCATTCTGGCAATCTTATCCTCATCAGCTTAAAGATATTCAAAATGAGAATTGAAAAATTTTTGTCAGTTACATTTATAAAACTTTATTGCAGGTAAAACATCATTTATGAAAAGGATGTTACCTTGAATAGCTATTTGGAGATTTAAGTTAGCTATCATAAAAGCATTTTTTAATCTAAAAAAACTCATCATTATTTTCTTTCAAACAAATTAATGTATTTTAATATAAAACATAGAAATATTTCTGCTGCATTTTTGGAAAAAAAAATCCTCTTATTGTAATATATATCCTTCAAAATAAATCTTATTTTCTGCATCTTTTTCTCCCCTGGTTTATGATTTTGTTTTTGTCTTATCAACATACTCTATTTTTTGCCTGATTTTTGAAGTTATATTTCTTATTTAGGCTCGCACAGTTTTTCCCTGTAGGCAGATTTGTAAGACTTGTAAAGGTATGCCTAGGATAGGAAATATATATTTAAACAAACGATAAACATGAAAAGTACCTTTCTGACCATAGCATTGGCAAGTATATGCAGGTTAGTACGATTTTCGGCTGGTACCAAATACGCTTTAGCTGTACTGCATCTCTGCCCAGCTCGCAAAGTAGCTTGCTGATCATAATAACCTAAAATACAAAAAATAGTAATATCGAGATTTACTTAAATTTTATGAACATATAAAAGCATTTACTTTATATTTACACAGATACATGTAAGTATCCTATAGTGTGGACAGTAGAAATTTTAATTCGAGTGGATGTGTGTAAAAAAATTGCTTCCAAAGTGAACAGAAAGTAGGTGTAGGCAAGCGTTTCTAGCTCTCTGCATGTCCTTATAGTCAATAGTTCAACAAATGTCTACAAAAGAATGTTTTGTTCCTTTCTTTTGTGATTCCGAACTATTTAAACTTTTCTATCGGCGAAAAAATTTCATAACGCGGTTTCATCCTTGAAATATTAAATATTTACTCTCTTGAAGGTACTATTTCGAAGGCTATTAAGAATTCATGCTCTGTTACTAAGTGAACAGTAAAAACGTTTCATTTTTGGACATGAGAATTCAAAAAACTATAATATTTTCAGGCGATACTTGAACATATTTTTCTGGAAAATAGTCTTGTTCACTTCGATTGAATCCTTAAAAGGACAGTGCTTGTTTTTCCGTAAACTCCTAATTAAGTGTTCTCAATTACTCTCTCGATGATATATTTAGAAGCATGTATATGATAATTTACAGATTACTAAAAGCCTCTGTTTTTATTGTGTGAAATCATATCTAACCAATGTTGTCGTAGCAGACGAAACGTCGAAATTTCTAAAGATATATGTACTAGGGACTCATTTGAAATCTGCCCATATAGATATGCTACGTTGACTAAATATTTCTTGGGTTAATAACTGGTCTTAACGAATATTTGTAGAAATTATTAACTTAAGACTAGTTCACTTCTTTGCAAATTCAGATTTTCTAAACGCAATGTGCAAACCAAAAAACGTGACCCAATTGAATTCTGAAAAAAAAAAATTCCCCTTTAAAGCATCCTTTTTTTATTTTGATGAGATTTTCTATTTTGACTAACGATTAAGATGACTATCTGAGACAGTCACTGACATTAAAATTATATAATATGCTCACCATAAACAGATCATTATTCCATAAATTGCAGCAATAATTTTCTTTCTAGACAAATTTCGTTGTTTATTTGACTACCCTGGCAGAGAAATTCTTCTAAAATTAAATTTAATGGCTATTACTCTGAAATATGAAAAGTTTCATAAAGAATCATGCACGATGTTTATTTAAATAGTGTTAAAGCTTTTCAAAATTTACACTTGCCATGCATTAGAAACTAGAAGCTTGATTTACACCGTTACTCACCAGTTTGTCTGTATGCATTGGAATCAACTACTTCATAACCCAAATATCTGACTCCTTCGAAGAGAGGGTCTTTAATTTCAGGTTGATATCGAGGTCTATGCATTGTCATAGGTCCATTGACACCATGATAACCTAATCAAACATAAATATCAAAAATATTGTTATTAAAATGGACGTGGAATGAAAAAATTTTTAAATCCTCTGTGTTTTGCGGAATACTTAATTTGACTTATAAATTTTATTTCATAGTGGTTCATCGTTTAATTTTTACTTACCAGTTTTAATGTACGTACGTGTACATATTTCAGATTACATTTTTTTAAACTAGGGGGCCTCCCCTAGACCCCGTACGCTCGCTTTTCGTATGAGGCATTTGGCTCCTAATAAAGCTTTACTAATAAAACGGCGTTATCTACACAGTCAAAACACGCAGATTAGATGAGATAGAATATTACCGAGGTACACAATGCTTGGTTTTGGCATGTTCCTTGGAACATAGAAAATTAAATTTCACAATATTTTTTAAATATGTAAAAGCTATGGAAATCCTTGCGTCACCCATGGCGGTTTGTCATAATTTGGTGACTTGCTAATGCTTATAATCATCATTTCCTTTTAAGTTTGCAAATAAAATATTACTTCATATGTTTTCTTTGGCAAAAACTACGAAACAGCTAAAATATCTTTCCACCAATCTTTGCACCAATGGCGACTTTTATTTTACGATTTACACCTACGCATAATCGATAATCATTTCCTATGTAAGGTTGCCTAAAACAGTTCTTCATATATTCTTATGCATATATCCTTGGCATGCGTACTTAACACCGTAAAATAGTTCATCTCGACGTGATGGCAAATATCCAGGCTGTACATAAACTGCTTTAACGTCGCAAAATATTTCAGCTCAAAAACGGGCAGTAAATATCAAAGCTGGACCCAGTTTTTTTTAAGTACCATTTTAATGCAAAAATTAGAAATCGCGTCATACCATTGAAAGCTGCAGCTATCAAATGCATCTGTTCCTTGGAACATAAAAATTTAAACTTCAAATTAAATTTAAATATGTAACACCCATGAAACGCCTTGGTATTTGCCAGATCATGGTGGTTTTTCATAATCTGTCGACTTAACGCGTGTATATCATCATTTCTCATTAAATTTGATAAAAAAAGACAATGCTTCATATGCTTTCTTCGCTAAAATCTACGGAATAGCTAGGACATCTTTCCACCAATGGCGACTTTTCATTATTTGGCGATTTACACATGCGCATAATCGATAATCATTAATTTCCAAGTAAGGTTGCTATGAAAACAGTTCCCAAGTTCTCCACATATTGGTACACATAGTCCTTTCCAGATCGGCGTATTTAGAACAGTGAAATATTTCATCTCGCCATGCTGGCAAATATAATACTAGCTGTTCTAAAACTGCATAAATAACATAGTTAACGTCGCCAAATATTTCTACTCCGCAGCGAGTGTCAAATACCCAAGCTGAACAAAACCAGCATTACTATAATCTGTATTTAAATTATTTTGCACTTTTAAGATACGGGGTACAAACATTTTAGAACACACTCGTTTTAGATTTACGCTGCTTGGAGCGATAGAGTTTTACCAGATCGTACCTGTGATTCCGAAATGCTCTGTTAAAATCAGTTACAATTACTTATTTTGTATTGAAGAAACGAGCAATATCTGTGATTTTAAACTCCAGTTATCTAAGAGAAATTACTTGTTTTTTGAAAATTGTAAGCTTTGTGTAACAACTTTTGACTTATATATATATCACATACTTTTTAATTTATCTTAAAACTGGCGTAGTTCCACTTTTGTTTGTCAATTTCACGCGGTTCTGCATACTCAGAATTGCTTTGCTGCAAAGACACGAATCATTTTATGCTGGAGAAATTGCCAAACCTTGCAACCATTATTCTCACTTTCACAGTTCCTTTTTAATATCTTCTAAAATGATTCGAATTTCAAAATTTAAGACAGCTTAATGGCTGCCTTGAAATTTTTCGAATCTGTGGACATATTTGACGAAACTTAACTCCTCACGGTTATGGAGGAGATAGCATGATAAGCTTTTGATAGCAGCAGCGGGAGTTACTTTTTTTCATTAAAGAGATATTGAAACTCATTGAAAATAAAAGAATAATATACCTACAAGAAGTGCGCCACAAGAAATTATGGCGCACTTCTTGTAGGTATATTATTCTTATTTCAATGGTATATTTTTATTCGACTTTACCTAATCTAATTCTTTTAGTTAAAATGAAAGATACACCTACCATTTGCTACATATTCTGGATCTCTGTTGTCTTCGAGTTTTTTGAAATAGGGAAGAACATCTTTGTAACTCCAGCCATCAGCACCCTCAGCTGCCCAGTTATCATAATTCTGCCTGTTTCCTCGAACATATAACATTCCGTTTAAGACGCTTGATCCACCAAGGGTTTTGCCACTGGGCCATACTACTTGCTACGAAAAGAAAATATAAAAGCAGGTTATTAAAAAGGTTCAGTTCCAAATAATGTAATATATTGCCAAAATAAAAAAATTAATGTTCTAATTTTTCTGCAAAAATATTCTTGCTTTAATTTTAGTATTTATGATAGTTTTTGACAAATTTGTAACAAGTGTCTACGCCAGACCTGCCATTCCTAACTCTTCTTCCTTCGAGATCGTGCACGTTCTGATTTAAAAACTTACCGAGTTTGAGATTTTTGCAGATTTTTAACTTTGAAAAAATTTCGCAGTTCACAAAAGATTTCCTGCTCTACAACTTGCAAAATATAAACTGTACATCTTACTCTCTACGAATAAATTTATTATTGTAGCTCTCAAGAATAGTGTTAAATAAAGAAGTTCTGTAATAAACACGCAGGGTTTTAGTACTCCAGTATTCCAATCACTGATGAAAATTTGTCAAAAGTGTCAAAATCTCTCTGACTGCACTATGCAAATGGTAAAAGCACACATCTTTCATTTTTGTAAAATTTACACACAATTTATGCTGTTACTAGCTGCTTTTCTGAATTCGTGGATACCTCGTTCGAAACCCAACTCCCAGCCGTTTAGGAGGAGATGATGCTACACACACACACACACACACACACACACAGACAGACGCGCACAGATTTTAATAGTATAGACTAGCTGCGTGCCCGTTCTTCGCACGGTAGGAAACGAATATTTTACTAAAATCTAATCGTAACTATCTATGCAAAAGCAAAAGTCAAAAAGTTCAAGTAGTCCTTTTGTTGAACTACCATGGAATATATTACGCAATGTAGGATTATGGTTTAGTTAGTTATAAGACGATCGTTGAAAAATAATGAATATAACACTTTTAATTTCACGAAATAGTTATTAACGTGGTATGCTGTTCTTTAATCCATATTATCCAAACAAATCTACTATTACTACCAGAGATAAAAATGAGAATACTATCTATTACTTATATTAATATTACCTATCTTCGTTTCTCAGTCTTTAATGATCAATTTAAAGAAACAGATTAGATATTTTAAACCAATCATGCTTTTCTACTTTTTGGTGATTCTGTGAAATTTATGCATTGCCATTAAAACAGATTTCCATATATATTTAAGCATAATTCTTGTCTGATTGGCGTATTTAGCACAGCAAAATATTTCATCTCGCAGTGGAGGAAAACATCCAAGCTGTACCAATTTAAATATTATTTAAATCCACCATGGTTCAGACTCGTGAAAACATCAAACTGTGTAATCGCGAGGAACTATTTGGAATCGCTCAAATTGCGAAATTGTGTTAAATTGTGTTGCAGAATGTGAAATTGTGTTAAATTGTGTTAATGATGATGACTGAATGAATTGTGCTAATGATGATGTAATGAAATTGTGTTAAATTGTGTTGCGTTAAATTGTGTTGCAGAGTTTACGAATTTCAGACAACTTTTAATCTATGACGTAACGTTCTGACCAGGATAGTCGAATTTAGTCATTTCGCGCAGTAGTTTTCAAACGGAGTAATATTGAAACATACGACGTTGAAAAACTCTCGCTTGCAACAGAACTTTATTAAAGTTAATTTGAGAGATATTGGTGTTATTCCTAGCTAATCGGCATTTCAAATATTTTCCGTATCCATTTTGCTAATGATGTAACTTTTCTACAAGAGCTTGTTAAGTTGCTAAAATTTAACAAAAAAAGAGTATATCTAATATAGATAATATACCGCCAAAAGTCGTCCAAATTTGGTGACATTTTGTACGATTTTTGGGAATACATACAACGACCGTCGTCAAACAGATAGTGAATACTATGAATTATGTTAATTAGTATTTTGCATCCTGTGCCGACATTTGAATTTCCCACGATTTAAAAAACTGCAAGTTTCCTTTCGTTATTATGGTTTCTGAAAAATCACAGAGCTCAAAAATCGCTAAGGGTAACACGCGCGTTAAACAAAATACTTTGAATTTTTATAATAGTACTTTTTGCGTCAAAACATTTTTAATGTAATTAGATTTCTAACTCATTTTCATGAGGTCAAAATGACATCATTCTCAGTTGCGTTATCTAACATGAATTAGTGAAAGAAGAAAAAGAAAGAAAAAGCATGTTATTTTATTTTCTACAAAATCTGATAATCTGGGTGGAAGTTTATTATTTCGCTCGTGGTGTAATTTTTTTGTCAAAACTTGTTAACCAGGATTTTTAATGAATTTTTACAGTGACATAAAAATGACGTCAGTCTCACTTGAATTATTGAATGTAATAAATAAATAATTCTAACTTTGTTAACTATGCTCACTAATGTGCTGAAATCGGTTATTTGAGTAGCTTTCTACCCTGAAAATTGCGAAAAATCGCAAGTTAGAGAACCCGGACGAACAAACAAACAAACATACTTTCACATTTATGTAATAGATTGCATGAAAACTTCGATTATTTTTAAAGAAGTGCAGATATGTTAATGTTCTATTTTTTTCATATTTAATGCCTTTTCATTTTTCGAGTTTTAAGAGATGTAAGTATTAATGATTTCACTTATTGTTATATTTAACAACTTAAGTGGCAACAATGGATTCCGTTACTACGGAAACTGTAGCAATCTTTAAAATAGAACATGAAATGAATTATTCATGTTTTCTTTGCTAGAACTGCCATATTGGCGTAATTAACGCCACAAATTGATGGTAAATAGCTAAAATGAATCACAAATTAAAATTAACAACAAATTCAAAAATTTACTTTCAATCCTTACAATACCCACAATTTTTACCGGGCTGAAAAACCATTCTTATTCACCTCCAAAAGCAAAGAAAAAGGAAAAGAATTCCGATTTTATTACACCTTGTTCGGTGGGATTAAAAAAAAAATATCCAAGCATACGCTCATAATATCGACTCATTCCAAACGTGGAATGTAATTAGCAGCACAAACGCGAGAACACACTCTATTAAACACAGCGTTACACTATATTTGAATATTTATCGCCAGCTTTGCTAAGAAAGGTAAAGTAGGAATCAACATACATTTTAATTTGTAAAGCAAAAAATTTATTAGACAGTATTAGTTATATGCCATTCTAACAGTTACCAGAAAAAGAAATATCCGTAGCACTGCTTTAACGAATAAGAATCAATGATTTTTTACACATTCGATTGCCAAACTGCCAACATACACCATTTTGCGAGATTTTTTTCAAGGAATCATTCGAAGCATTGAAATAACGGCAACCAAAATGGGAAATAGTAATCTATCACTCATATGGTTTGATCGCCAAAGTACAACATATACTTGAAAAGGAGCAGTATTTTAAATTATTAACTATGTGTTAATGTATTTTATTCATCGTTAACTATGATGTACAAAATGCGAGAATTTCAATTACCTTAAATTTGGCGGAATTCCCCCTCCCTTTAATCAATTTACTTAATTTGGTGAAAATTCTCAAGTTAGATCGTTTAAATTCGCCTTAATAACTGCATTATTTCTGCACTAATCACTGCTAAATTAAAAAAAATTAAAGCTAAACTCTAATAAAACCTACACTTGTTTTTAAAAATACTATTTCGGTACGCTCTCAGTAAATTACGCCAAGCTTAAAACTGTGCAAATCGGTAGAACCTACTACTTTCTCAAAATCGCCAAATCAGCCATTTTTTCCCTCCAAACTAAAAAATATACATATTAGTCTCGGAAATGTCCTAATCCCTTATTCTTTTACACACAAAAAACATTGAATTCCTGCTCTGATTTCACATGCATGCAATACTTTAATTAAAAATAACTTTGTAAATAATCTAAACAGAAAAAAAAATCATTATTCTTTTATTTTTACTGCAGGAGTCTAAATCATTTAATAAAATAGCCAAACATGGCAACCTCGATGCTTATTTCTCACTTTTTTGACTGCAGGGGTTACAATTGCGGAATTACGGAGATCAAAAATTAGCGACGGGTTTTTGACTGGTTTTTTATCAATATCTTCTAAAATAATTCGAATTTCGAAATTTACGTTAGCGGAAGACCTTCCTCGGAATTTTCCGAATCTGTGGACACCTCGATCGAAACTCAACTCCCAGCCGTTTCGGAGGAGATGATGTTACACACAGACAGACAGACGCGTACAGATTTTAATAGTATAGAAGAAGATAAAAGACATTGAGAATCTTTTTAGCTTATTCTTCAGTTCAGATATGTCATATGAAATATGTATTTCTCCAATGACCAAGGTGTAGTTCTACTACTTTATTACATTTCTATTAAAAATATTACGATTTACTTTTCTTATGTACTCACATTGCAAACATTTTATACATTCAGACGCTAAATGCTGTGTAATCAAAAGTATATTTTGGGTTATCGTATGGTAACAGCAGACAATGGTTTATAGTATGGTCATATAAAGGATTAGCGTGACCGTATGGTCACCTGGCCATATATACGAAATGTCGTATCTGACATCTGATAAAATAGAAAAGGACATTCTCACTCAAATAACCTCAATGAAGTTAATTCAGTTCAGGGGAAAGATTGTGGGGGAGGGAGGGTAAAATCTCCGTCCTTAATGGGTTTTAAACAAGAGAAGTATTAGTAGATCACTTATTCGGATTGTACAGTCGATTTTGAACTAATAAAAAACATGTAGTAACCTACCCCTTGAGATATAAAGTAGGGTTGATAAGGTGAACATCTTACAAGAAGAAAAGTTTGTTTAAAGAAGCATCTCGTGCGATTTCTTGAATGAAGGGAAAAGCTAACGAATAAATAAGAATAGTATCTCACTCTGTTCACGAGGGCATCTCCGGCGTACTTTTGTGGCGCCGTCCTGTACTGCCAGTCGATGTCTGTGAACCAAAAGGCTCTTGCTAAACCAGGTACTTCCGTGAGTAAAGGCGGCGCTTTGCCGGCTTCCAGTAGTAGAACACTGACGCACGGAACTTCCGATAGACGTCCTGCGACAACAGATCCCGCAGACCCAGCGCCCACTGAAATAAAAATTTTATATTATATTAAACCTAGTTTTATGATATAATAGCTAAAAATGTAGATAACCCAAACTTAATAAGATTCTAAATTTTTAAGAACTAACATTTTTGTAGTTTGATAAGAGAATTTCTTCGAGCTTCAAGCACTGCAGACAAATACAATATAAAAGGTCACGGTCACGTGATCTACATAGATTTTAGTGTGTGTGTAGGCTAGATAGTTTTTTCATGAGATTGCAAATAATAAATGTTATACATTACGGCGTATGGACGCAAATCATGCGAGCGAAACAGACGTCCGTTCTGTTCACTGTATTAGCCAGAGAATTGTGCATTATAAGCGATATTTTGCTTGATTCGAGAAGCTTGCTTTTGAATGCTGTGTGTTAATAGGAGGAATTGTTTATGATTGTCCTCGAGTATTTCCACTGAATTTACTCGAGGATTATAAGTTTGTGGAAGTGTTTTATTTTGTGTGTGAATTACAGTACCTGTGAAAGCTTGTACTAAGCGGACTGTTATGAGCCCGTTGCTGGCCGTTAATGCCTGTGAACAAGGGCGGCTCCAGGCTGAATTTTCGGAGGGGGCCATTGAACTTTTTAGATAGCCTATAAATTGTTTAAAATGCCAATTGAACGTGAGGAATCGTAAAGTATACGAATCTAAAGTTCAAAAACAAAAAGTTCGGAGGGGGCTATGGCCCCTAGCCCCCTCGCTGGAGCCGCCCTTGCCTGTGAATTTTGTACAGCTGATTGTTCGGAGAAGTTCTAGAAACAATAAAGTTCGTGTTCTAGCCTGACAAGTGGACTTTTTATTAGAACTTTCTACACATATTGGACTTTAGAACGACGAACCCAATAATAAAGCAGAGTCTTCTGCAACAATAGTTTGTTCACGGAATTGCAAAAAATAATTCTTATACATTGCGGTGCGTGGACGCAAATCATTTAAAATGAGCTTGTGTCTAAATGGTGCATTCGAAGAAGCTCAAATTGGGTATGTATATTATAGGTCACCGTCACACAACATGCATAGCTATTGCTATGTATAGTTTTTCAAGGAGCAACAAATGAGTGTTTTTTTAAAGTATAGCCTATGGACGGAAATTCCTGAAAGTGCGCTAGTGTCAAACGGGTACATTCCGTTGAGCTCAAAATGGGTATTGTATTATAGATGACAGTCTCATAACCAGCATATATCTTGGTGTGTGTAGAGCTGATAGTTTGTTCACAGGCTTGAAGAAAGTAATTTTTATACATTATGGCCTAAGGACGGAAATCATTGAAAGTGAGCTAGTGTCTAAATGGTGCATTCGATTGACATCAAATTAGGTACGCATATTATGGGTCATTGGCTTACATACTGAATAAATTTTAGCGAATGTTCGTACTACAGTTTTTTACAGGCTTACAAAAAGTATTGTTATACATTGCGACCTATACACTCAAATCATTTTAAGTGCACTAGTGCCTGAACACTAGATCCGATTCAGTTGAATGAAATCTATTTATACGCTTGGTAAACATTAAGTGTTGGGAAAGTATAGTGTGCGAATTAAAACCGGTAAAGCAAAATTATGACACGGAAAAAGAATAATTATGGTAAATTATTCGTTTCTAAGTTTGCTAATACTTAAAAATGGCCGCTCCACCTCTTTATATCTCTGTTATCTTAAAATTAAATTATAAAAGTATCATTAATCACACATTAGTTGCATCATTTTGCCATGTAATTCTTTCTACATAATTGATACACAAAAGAGTTTAATGGCTAAACTTGATGGAATATGCATCAGGATTATGTGAAGGGAGATTGTTTTCAAGGCGTTTAAGAAATATTTCACACGTAACATATATATTTTGATTCAAAAGCTCATGGGAAAATTAGTAATGAACATCGGGTTTTAAATCGTAATGTGTAACTACACAAGTATCTTTTACAATTTAGCAGTAGATGCTGTTTAGCAAACTAAGATGTTCTGTCTTGTAATTATTATAGCTATGGCTTAAATAGAAGAATTATTGGAATACATAACTTTTATTTATGTTTGTATCTCGAAAAAGATTTTTGTTTTCAACCTTGGTTATCTCTGAAATCTATTCCTAAATAACTACAATGGAAAAAATTGTGCGATTATTTTGCTCTTAATATATATTTGAGAAATCGATTATAGTTTAGTTTGGCGTTTAATGCAATATAAAATTCACTAAAAATCTCACACTGTTCGCTGTTTTGCTCTATTATATACTGATTGAGCTTTCGGAAACTGTTAACTACAAAACCGAGAAACAGTCGAATTTTCAGAATATTAAAATCACGGCATTTTTTCTATATCGTTTTACGTATCTGTACCAAAATTCCAACAACAGTAATTGAACAATATATATTTGTGAAGTGCACAAATAAGTGAAAAATCTTTCATATTTTTTTATAATTATTTTCTGCTTTTATTGTTATATTTGAAAAAAAATTATAGACCCCCCCCTTCAAGTTTAGATTCATAAATAATAACATTGCTTGGATTTTTTAATACTTTAGCTTCAGTCACGAGTATAAGCATTCATATTAGTACAAGAATACAATTCTTTACTATATTTGCAGAGTCATTATTCTCCTGAAAAAGTAAATGCAAAACATGACTACAAGTTTTCGGTGTAGTTATAATTTTTGTAAGAAGACTAATGCATTTTTCATTATAAGAATGACTGAACATTCATATAAAGGCAGTGGAGAACCGCAAATGTAAAACAAATTCACGTGCATACAACGTTACAGTAAATGCTCGTCTGCGAAATAAGATACCTCTTTTAGTGCACTTCATTTAAATTTATTTCATTTGAAATCAAGATGCGATATTTCACGAGTAGATGTTGCAGTAGTTCCGAATACAATATCCTACAGCTAATCGTTTTTAAGTATACGTATGTACGGACAATACACCGAAACTAGTCAAAATGGATCCGATGGATACGTTGCAGAAAACTGCTTAGTTTCCTGGTTCGTAGCTTAAAAGTCTGGGATATATAGATAGCTCTAGTAATTAGTCCACTTGTCAAGACGAAACACAAATTTTATTGATTCTTCAACTCTCAACTTGAACGAACTATCTACTCCACACAGTTTACAAGAACTAACAATCAGTAACTTGATTTATAACAGCCAGCTTAACACAGAAGCTTTCACATATGCTGCATAACCATTCTATATTCAGTAAAAATTCTCGATATAAATTATCAACAGTTCCTCAGAATTCAGCAAAGAAGAATTCATGAACCGCTTTCAAAAATAGGCTTCTCAAAACAAGCGATAAATCGCTTACAAAAGCACACGACAGCGAACCTTGCGCGTTCAACAAAATCAAAGTCTACTCGCAACAGCTGACAACAGCAAACTGAAGGGGCTCTATCAACCCCTCCTTAAACAGGCTCACCGAAATTTCTAGCAAATTTCTCGAGATTCTATCTCCAGAAAATATCCAATCAAACGCGAACTTTGACTGCGTAATAAAAATGTAATTGAGTAATACTTGATTATGGCGTATCAGTAATGCAGAGAAATAAAAATTCCAGGCCCCCATTAGTAAAGTCTCGACAAATTTAGCGCAAAAAATTGATTTCCCAAAAGTGAAGTCAGTTAAGCGATAGCACCAATATTTCTCGAGTACTTTAGAAAACGTTCTAGTTGATCGATTTTTTATGCAACAGTGTACAAATTTTCATTATTTGACGCGTAGAATACCAATTTTAGACCATATTTAACCTCGAGGGGCAGAACAATCCAAAATTTCGTAATAATACGTACTCACAGACGTCTCGCAGGAATTTCAAATTTAATTCAGTGTGGGTTAAAATCGAATTTTCCTTCAAAATCTGAATGACGGGATTTTAAACGATTAAGAGGAGGTGGAGAAAGAAAAAAAAAGGTCAAATGATAACCAGAAAATTTATGAATGAGAAGTCGATAGATTGAACATAGGTGGGGGATTCATTCTGAGTATTCAATTCTAACAGTCTAACTATTTTGCTATAGTCAACATTAATTGCATAGGGATATGCCATCGAAGTGAAACACGTAAGCAAAAATTGTATTATTTTTCTTGTAAACGTTAGTTTAAAAATAATAGTAAAAACGAAATAATAAATCATACAACTTTGTACTTACCTATGATGTAATCGTATTCCTGAAGAATTGTTTTAGAAGTGTCTGGTGTGTGTTTTTGTCTTGCCAAAGACAACAGAAACATTGGAAGAAGAGTGGAATTTATGAAGGGTATCGGGTACGTGCTCTCAGTTGCTATGTCTATGTCCATCTACAAAAGAAGTAAACACTATCCAAATTTACTTATATATAAATTAATAATATGATTTGCTTAAGAACCGTTATTAACTTTTCGAGTAAAAAGGAGTAGTGGTTTATTTAATAACAAGAGTTTTATAAAAAATAGTTTCAACCTGTAAAGTTTATTTATTCAATGCACTGCATTCTTGCTGGCTTTTTTTGATAAGATGACATATTTCAGAACAAATACTTCATTCTTAGTATAACATATTTCCTCATATTACTCCCACAGTCCAATGCTGTAGCATCGAGACATAAATGGAAAATAATTACCATTTATTCAATGTATGATTTATCTGGAATATTATACATCATAAAATTTTTGCGTTAACTGAGGAAAACACATACTATATGAAAACATTTCATTGACGGATATACATGAAAAATTATGGACAGACGAGAACTCGAAATTGCGCATTTTTAAATATTCCTCGATCTAAAATATAAATTCGTTGAAATGTTAAGAAAGCTCGAAATAAGTTTCGAATTTCACTATTTCATATCACGGTAGAGAACCGGCCGGGGACTACAAATTCACGCATTATTTTGCAGTTACCGACACATGCTTTTTTACAACTATTTTACCCACTGGGCCTCATAGCCAGTCTGTGTCAAAAAAATAGTCTCTAGATCTGTAGTACGCGATAAACGATTCGATCGACCGCCATCTTGCTGGTAGCTAAATCGAGCGATGGCAACGTCTACCCTTTTTTCAGCATTAGGAATTAATTGCGCTTCAAAGGGTTGAACACAGGCTTAAACTGGTAGGTCCATCATTGCATAATCGCAACGGTAAGGTGTCCCTTCCCTGCCTCTTGCGCAAGCGCAGCATAATCGAATTTACCGGCCAACATTAAATCCAACCAACACATCAGCCAACATTAAATCTTCTGTGGAAGGGTTATATGGCCCCGCTTATATCTGGGTTTGAAAATAACACTTTTTCCTTTCCAAGACACGCAGAGTTCAATAAAACTTGGGTCTGACGATAAACCAAGCAAAGATGAAATCTAATCACCACATTTTATTCATTTAAATCATACAAATACCAGGTTGCTTGACGTTTTTAATCAGAAAAAGCAAAAAGTTTTTGTTTCTGGTTTGTTAAAAGGTTGTCTTTTGCAAGAGGACAGCTCACAAAGTGCAATATTTTGAAAAAGAGTGAATGAAAAATTTACAATATTTGAGGTGCTAGCTGGTGTACATTTGAAAATGTAAAATTGTCCTATTCATTAATAAAATTTTTCTTACCTTTCCTGCGTTTCAGCAGCCAGCGTATTAAATGACATAACGAAGTTTAGATTGCCGGTGAGGAAGCAAGCTTTATCACAGTCGAATAAACACAGTTAATCTTCATGTTATAGTAAATTTTCCTCATTATGAAAAATTGTGTTGCGAATTAGCAAGGTTATTTAGAACAAGCTGAAGTACCCGTCGTTGATTGGTTAATATATCTCACAGATCGACGAAAAGTGTGAATTTCAGTTTGATTTGCAGGATTATGAAGTATGGAAATTGCCTGCAGGCAAAGGTATGGGAGACAAAGTAATATGACATCGATGCATTGTAAAAAGATTTGCAGGTGAGAATAATAAAACAATTTGCGGAGTCAAATTGTAATGAGAGAAAACATTTTTCCAGGTCTTTCTAAAATTGGTTTATTTCTTTTAGAGGAATGAGCTTATAACTTCAAAATGTCATTTAAAGATACAGAGGAATATGAAGATGCTATCAATGAATACTAAGTTGTAAAGGAATTTTAAAATGAATAAGTCAATATTTAAATCTGCAACATTTGACTTGATTTTATTTAAATGATTTTCTTTAATGCGTAGAAGAAACCTTCAAAGTTTGTCTCATACTTTAAAAAGCTTTCACATTTAAAAAAAAAATTCAAAACTTATGTTTTAAATTGACCTACTATGAAACAACGAATCGTCTTTAAGCCTGTGAAGAAATTTAAATTCTCTTCTCTTAAAGATCCTATTCCTACACAGAAACGTTGGGGTGTTTATTATATTCCTTGTGCATCTTGTGATTTGGGCTACAATGGTTAGACCAGAAGAGCTCTCAAATTTAGGCTCAAAGAGCATAAGGGATATGTGTCGAAGCATGAGCTTTCCATATTTTCTATTGCCTCACCCTACAAGGATCATCGTTTCCAATTTTCTAAAGCTAAGATCTTGTGCACTCGTCAGTCTTTGTCCCATCTTGATTTTTTTGGAAGGTTACCCAGCACTTGGAACGTCTTGTGAACAATGGTTGTTCCATTCCTTTTGTTCATTCTGCTTCAAGACAGTTGTTGTAAGGTTCTATTTAATTTCTTCCTCTACTACTCTCCCCCCTTTTCCCTCTTCGTATTATATCTATCTACCTGTCTATCTATATATCTCCATATATATATGTGTGTGTGTGTGTATTTTCTGATTTTTCTTTATGTTTATTATTAATCATAAAAAAATAAATAAAAATAAAGTGTTGTCCTGTTCGTAAAAAAAAATGTGTTCCCATGTATGTATAATTTTAAAAAAGCTTTTTTTTTTTTTTTTTTTTTTTTTTTTTTTTTTTTTTAAATCGTTTTTTTGTTTGCTCTTTCTTTCTTTCTTCTTTTATGTTCTTTTATGTTTATTTTTATTTATTTATGTATTTATTTTTATTTGTTTATATTTTATTCTTACCTAATTTTTTTTAACCTACCCTCCACTTTTCCCCGCTTACTTTACTGTCCATGGTATCTCGCTTTTTTCTTTTTTTTCTTTTTTTTCAAGTGGCAACTTGCTGTTCGCTTTCGTTTTTATTTATCTTTCAGTCCCCACTATTCCGTGAGACTGAGTGCAGACGGCTGATGTAGGCTGGAGATTTTTTCTGCCGAAACGTGAGTCCCAAGTGATAAGTACCTTTTTTATGTGTGTTTTTAAACAAAGTTTTTAATTATTTAGTCTATGGTTTAAGTTCAGTAGCCTACCATGATAAACCAAAATGTTATTTCATACGCTCCAGAAGCGTTAAAGTAATGCTCATAGAAAGAAACAAAAATCACAAGTTTTGTAAAATCTTTAATTTTATTCAAATTTTTAACAGGCAACGATAAAAACAATAAAACACCTAAAACATGAAACTTAACAATAAGGTTTTAAGAGGAAAAAACTATTTATATAGATTTACCAAAACAGTTTTATAAAATTCAATGTGAATGTCCCTTTATACTTGTACAAATGTTATTAGCCATATTAGTAAGCATATTACTCTCTTGAACTTTATCTAAAATATAAAGGGCTTTCCAAATTTCGATGGACAAATTCAGAGGGGTCATGGAAGGCAAAAACGCATGCAGGTTTCGTGCGGTTTAACGTCATGCTGGAACGGCAAAAGTACAATACTAACAACAAAATACTTCATTTGATTAATTGAAGTGTGTAGTCAAAAATTCACACTCGCCACTTAAGTTGTTAGAAAAATGAAAAAAAAAGAGCGTGGGTACAGAGTACACGTGCCAGAAGTGGAACTTCTTTGGCGAGATTGATTAAAATGTGTTCGATTGTCAAATAAGTCGTCAGAGATAAAAATTAAAGACTAAAATTAAAGATAACATTTGAAAACAGATCAAAAGTGAGATGTTGCGAGTAATCAAAGGATTGAGGCATAGTAATAAAAAGATTTTTAAAAAAATAATGCAAAAATATTTTACACGTTCGTTTGGTTAATTTTTCAGTATTAAAATAAAATTTGAAAATGGTAAATAAAATAATAATCATACTAAGCACACTAAGTCATTAGACAAACATAAAAATCATTTAATATAAATGGATTTTAAATTTTAAATTACAATGAGGATGTATACAAAAAGAATATACAAAATATTACTTACTTGGATATCGGTTTTTGTGAATAATAGTTTGTTAAAAACGATAAATATAAATCAGTTTCAAAATACTGGAGATTCTGATCAAAATATAACATTGATAATTGACTTTACCAACTGTAAATCAGCGCTCCAGCATTTTCGTCTCCGAGTGCACAATGTGTGTTTACATTCAGCGCATGCGTATACACTTTCTTAAGAACGAATGTAGCACAAAGAGGAGAACGAAAACTCACTGCAGCAATAGAGTATAGCCTGCTTACTATTTTTGTCTCTTTCTCTCTGGCGATCTATCCGGTAGCTCTTTCCGTCCGTAAAAATCCAAAGTCGTCCCAGCCTCATCACGACGCTATCGCCGTGACGCGACCTTGAAATTTCACTCTCAACGCGCCAAAGAAGTTTCACTTCAAAAATTATTAAAAAACACAATATACTGGCATAATTTTTCCCAGCTATATTTGTTCCCTTAACAACTACTTGCGTATAGTCCTAAACCTGTAATATTTCTGATAAAGTCAGAATTTAAATTTAAATATTTAAAATGTGAGTTTTAGTTATAGTTTAAATATTAAAATATTTTTGAATTTGCAACAATAAATAAATAAGTAAATATAAATATTTGAACATTAGTTTCCATCCTGCTATTTTGAAGGGTAATAAACATCAAAAATCAGCACGCAAAAACCATTTATTAAAAATCTTTCTTGGCCATTCTTTAAAAACATCGACAGATGTAAAGAAAACAATCACGTGATCCTTTGCAAACTTCACTCTTAAAAATTTGATGCAACATTTCACCAAAACATGGCACTAGAAAAGTTGGCTCTATAAGATGGTGAAATCAAGTTCCAACATTTGGTACTTTACCGAAGTATGGCTGAACCTGCGAACCAATGTTGGAACAAGGTTTAGCCATCTTATGGAGCCAATGTTTTAGTACCATGTTTTGCTGAAATGTTGCACCAAATTTTTAAGAGTGTTCTGATTGATTGAATTTAAAGAGTGTGAGTGTTGCTACAAAACAGTTGTTGTATAATATGAGTTATGCCTCAAAACGAGATTTTTTATTTCGGCCTTAATATGTTCATTATGTTCCAAATCACAGTTTGATTCTTCTTTAAAAAGATAAACACGGTGATATGAATAATTCAATAACTTATTAAAAATAGATAATGCGACTTTTACATTTACACCCTACCATTATTATAAAAGTTGTACAAAAAAGCAACCGATACAAAAAGAAAGAAAAAAACAGAAAATAATAAATGACAATGAGACCTGTACAGACATATTGGCAATATTCATTTTCATGTCATTTCATTCGCTGATTTGCAAAAGGTTATTATAGTTTTCAAAATAGTAATACATTTTGAAAGTTTAAGTGATGTTGCTAGAAATTTTGGAAAAATATATCGAAATACAGGATTTAATTATGGCATTTTGCGCTTCTGAAAATTGTTAGTACTAACTAAAACTTTTCAGAATTCTACAGAGAGCGTTTTAGATGCCAATAAGAAGTTAAAGTCCATAGTAAAATTGTGCTCTCGTCTTCATAATATCCACGGTCACAAATATTATAATCAATTTTTATTATTAAGTTTAAATAAACTGATAACACCAAATCAAAGAAAAGGCTGTATTATTAAAATTAGCATGTCGAGGATTACATTATAAAGTTGAATATATAATTTTTCAATCCTGTTTCAAAAAGTAGTTGCCTAAAATGACATGTTTTTCACAATATTCACTCACTTTATAAATTTCATTTCAATATCGTAAGACAAAAAAAAATCATTAATATGCAAAAATCCTAAATTTTATACTCAATATTAGAAAAGTTTTACTCGTTAGAAATGACGTAAACCAAACGCTTTACAGCATGTAACAGTGTTTCAATCACTAAGCATCTAAAAGTGGATTATGATAGTCTGATATCGGTAAATCCGATTTCCATTCATCAGCTTCCGTTTCATGCCACGGATTTTCATCTGTAGATTTTGCAGGACACTTTATGGTAGCTTTTATGATGTCAGACGCCTTTTCAGCGACCATTATGGTCGGAACACCAGTGTTTCCAGACGGTATGATTGGCATTACAGATGCATCGACCACTCGAAGTCCCTTTATGCTCTTCACTCTGAAAGAATTTATAAAAGTACTTTTTAAACATATGTTTTTGAAAAGAATATTTAAAAATAAATTTCACAGAAATTTTGAAATCACTAAGTTACGCTGTATTTTATTTCTCAAAGTAGAACTTGTTTAAGCATTGTGTAGCATTATTTGAATTCTGGTTAATTCTTAAATCTAACCCATTTAACAAACTAACCTCAGCTGAGGGTCAACTACGGTCCTTGGGTCATTCGGATCTCCCATTCTGGCCGTGCCCACTTGGTGGTTAAGGGTAAAGACTATAGATATCGCCTGACACCAGAAGTACCTGTCTTCATCACCGACGTACTTCTCGCAGCCAGGAACTAAACCTTGAGCCAATGCAGATCCAACACGTCTCATGGGTGGACTAGTACCAATCCGGACGCAGTTTTTTAAGCCTGTAATTGGTAGCATCTTATCATATCAAGGGAAAAATAAAATATTGTAACATCAAAAATCGCAGTGGTATCTTAAGACAGTAGAAAAAAAATATTGTAAAATGTTTTTTTTTTTTTTTTTTTTTTTTTTTTTTTTTTTTTTTTTGCAAAACACAAAATAAAGGAAGAAAGAAAACTTTAATCGATACATCATCAAAAATCGTAGATGGTGCAGCATTATCGGAATAGACTGATAATGAACCATGAAAAAAATATAGTTTAGTAAAATTTATTTATTTTGTAGTTCCCCTGCCAGCTTTAATTTGGTCTAATATATGAAATGTTAACTCACTGCTTTTATTTGAATCGATAGATCTTAATAAGGACATTAAAGCTCATGTAATCAACAAGGTTTTCTAGTTATAATTTGGATTATTTTATTATCTCATTATGTCACGTGTATGATTTTTGCGTCTGAAATATTTCTTACAGTTCATTTTAAGAAACTGAGTTTACTAATAGTTTGAGTGCACACAGTTTGAGTACGAACTTCAAATAATTTTTACTGGCGATAATTGATAATGCAGAAAAAGTTGACATAAATCATCGAGATAATTTTGAACAGTAGAAGGAAGGATGGCCTCGTATACTTTTACGCCATTTTTTTTTTTTTTTCACAGTCTTGCAAAGTTAAAATGCTGCTAAAGACGATGACTATTATGTGAGATTATGGTAGCTTACGTAATTATGAAAAATAATAAATTTCACGATTTGCAAAGAAACATGAGTGTTCTCTTATTAAAATGCTCTGCTAAGTAATTTGTTGTAATTAATCATATTTTTATTCAAAACACAATTTTTTTAGGGACAATTTTTTCAATAGGGACATTCAATTTTTTTTTGTTGTTGTTGTTTCTTGTTAGAACGTTAACATAAAGTATTTGAAAAAGATGAAATCCATTACAAAATATTTGGTTTGTTTTGAAATAAAAAATCATTAAAATAGCTTCTAAATTATGTCCTGCTGCGGTAAAAAGACGCCCACTCTCTATTTGGCCGTTATTTGCAGTACAACAAAGTTATATATACCATTCGTTTGCAAATAACGTTCACTTTAATTTTCTAGTAATTTAATTTGCATAAGGGGCCATCTTCATACTTAATTCTCCATCAACTTCGTTTTTGTTTCAATGGCAACATACTATTTTCACTTTATTAAACGAAAGAAAACCTTCAAATTACCCTAAATATAAATTTTCACCCATTTTCTACGCTAGTTAACGGAGATATTGCGAATTCTTTTTTTTTTTTTTTCTCCCGCGATTTTAAGGAGTCTCCGACAAATTGAAAACCGCTATATGATTAGCACCGAACTTTTCATCTTTCATTAATGTCGCTCGCGATAGTTAAATAAATATCATTTACAAGGAAAATACTGTTTCTATTTTTAAAGTTTCTTGTGCGAAGAATATCGGAAGTAAAAATTAGAACATTTAGGCAGTAGTCCAAGGACCAGTGAATTCATTACTTCTCTCGTCCGTAAGATTTATCACTGGTCCGTCTGCATGATTTTAAAAAAAAATGCAGAACAACTGCTTTCGAATTTAAAAATCTTTGTAACATTTAAATCGTTATTGAGTATTTGAAAGTTCTCTTAGACAGGTGAAATGTGGCCAGGAGTGAGAGACTACTCTCTGCTTTTTGACTTCAAGCACGAATGTTACTCAGCTATGGTCGAACTTGAAGGATGGTTTTGTCTTATAAAATTTATTTGAAAACTTACTTGTTTGAATTTCATGTGAAACACGCAACTACTTTTTTGCCAACTCAATATTATCACTGTGTTTGTTATTTCACTATCTTCATTAAGTATTATTGTCTGCAGTGCGCAATATTTTTATAAAACATTTGGCGGTGTTTTAATTTACCGTCTGGGAAAAATTTAGTTATGAAAAATATCATTTTGAATGTTTGTTAAAGTATGAAGTCCAAAGATCTGATGTTTCAGATATTAAAAGAGGTCAAATCAGGTGCGCATCCAGAGCCCGAAATGTGACCTTTTATTTAGCTTACAATTTATATTTAAAACCTAGCTTACAATTAGACACACAGCCCTATATCCCCCTGAAATAAAATCCTGGCTACGCTACTGGGTTAAATTTAGTCCTGGAATTTTGAAGATGTTAGTTTTTCAGAAACAGCACGCTGTATTAGAAGATATACGTCTATTGCACCGAATTCACACCATGGCACAGTGGTTATGTCACTGAAAATGGTATAGACGGCCGAAGTGTGAAGGTCCCGGGTTCGGTTTCCATCGCATGGCTGTCGATCTAAAGATCTGGAGTTTTGGTAGTTTTTCTCCTGATGTAACGTGAATACGCGTTAGAACCCCATAGAAAGAGTTTCTACTAAGGCAGCCCCATCCTTGGTAGATCGCCCTAGCGTAGCGTTGCTACATAGGCTGCCTTTTATGTTTTTACAAACGACTAATAGGAGGCGCTACTGAAACTTGCCTTCAGGATATTCGTAAAATTCACATTTTTTTATCTTAGAATCAGTGGCATTATAGAAATTGCTTGTGTATTTTGTTTACACGAGTATTTTAAAGAAGCCTGTGAATTAAAAAAATGGAAATAACTCGTGAAGGTTTTGGTTGGATGATTTTTTTATGATTTTAAGAAAGGCCTCACTCGACAGAACTGCTTAATATCTTTTCGTGAAACTTTTGGTAATGAATCACCATCAGATAAGACAGTTTACAATTGGTTTTCAAAATTTCATCATGGTCGTGCGTCCGTCAGTGATGAATCTCGTGAAGGACGACCAAAATCGATAATGATTCCAGACAACATCGATGCTAAGTGCAAGGTGATTGAAGAAGATCGGCATGTCACATATCGTGAGATAGAAGCATCCCTTGGCATATCACAGATTGCAAGACATTCGATTTTGCCGAACATTTAGCTGTTAAAAAGATTTGTTTCATATGGATTCCGCGCAATTTAACAGAAGTTCAAAAGAGGATCGTGCAAATTGGCATAAGGAAATGGTAAAAAAAAATTAAAATTTGGAACTGCAAAATCCGTATACAACATCGTTACAGGTGACGAAAGTTGGATATATACCTATGAGCTGGAAACTAAACAACAATCCACTGTTTGGATGTTTCCAGATGAATCGAATCCTACGAAAGTTCTTTGTTCATCAAGCACTTCCAAGAAAATGCTTGCTTGTTTCTTCGGCTTTACAGGACATATCGCAACCATTTCTTTAGAGGATCGAAAAACTGTTAACGCTAAAGGGTAAACAGAAATTTGTTTGCCAAAAGGCATCAACGAAATCAGGAAAAACAACAAAACTCGAAGCATCATTCTTCATCACGACAACGCTAGCTCCCACACAGCACGTGAAACAATTGATTATTTGAAGGATAAAAATATCAAAAGGTTTGAACTGGTGGGAAAGTGTATAAATCTTAAAGGGGAATATTTTGAAAAGCAATAAAACAGTTTGTTCCCAAAAAATTATTCGTCTTCCTACTTTTTGTAGTAACTTAAAAGGCAACCCCTGTATAATCACACAAACAAACAAACTAATTCCATACATAGAAAATTTTTATTTGAAAGGAAGTGGTAGTGGATGCAACAATAGGCGTTCATAATTCATTCAAATTTAGTTCAAATGTATTGAAAATTGGCCGCCGGCACTAAAATGATCTAAATTCTGGGAAAATGGAGTGAAATCTAGAGGCTGCCATTAAAAAGAAAAAAAGATGGGAAGGAATTAAAATATGGAGATGGCCCCCTACGTAAATTTTATGTATAGCAAATTAAAGAGTACGTTAATCGTAAACGATTAGTATAAGTAAGTTTCCTGAATGACGAACGACGGCCGTGGCAAGCAAGTGCAAGTGGGCGTTTCTTTTCCGCATCTGTACATGACATTTAATACTTGTAGTTACATTTAATACTACAGAATCTCTTGTCTCTTTGCATAAATAAAAAAAGAGATAAATTTATAAAGCATTAATCTATTTTCTACTTACAATGAGAAAATCATATGAATTTCGTAACACTTTATTAGAAGAATTGCCAAGCGGCTAATAATAAGTAAAAGATGTAGGTAGAAATAAGAAATATTTTAACTCAGATTAAAAAAGGAAATGATTCTTGAGAATGATTCGAATACGTTTAAACATGTTTAGTTTGTTTGCCTGCGAATTGTACTTTCGTCAAAAGATGGTGGTGACTGTCCAATCAGTATACAGTTTCAGTTCTCTTCAAATACAGTCGGACTTCGTCCTTTTTTTTTAACACTCTCGGGACCACAAAAATATGTCAGCATAAACGCAGTGTCGTGATAACCGGAGTTTCAGAGAACCTTACTAACAAAAAGCAGTAGTTTTTAAAAATAAATTTAAGCAAATTTGAAATGATGACTTAGCCTAATATCGGGTAAAGTCTCAAAACGACTGGCTCGGACCAGTGCCGAATTAAGACAGCGCGGGGCCAATAGCAAATGTTACCAAGGGGCCCCATGCTCATTAAAGTAACCAGAAAGTTTTTTTTGTGTCAAAACAAACTGCGGATTGGCAGATCTTGCGCAATTATACTTTCGCTTTTCAAAATACACAGCATGAACGGAACGCTTTCAAACTGCACATGCGTACAGAGGGAGACTGTTACTTCCACATACAGCTTGGAGCACTTCTAAAGGCCATATCGTTCGAGTTCTACAAGCATGCGTGCATTACTTTTCAACCTACCTTCGTAAAAATGGCATGAAATATTTTGTTTAAAAAAATTTTAATAGAGGATTGTATCTTTTCTAAATAGAATAATCGATATAATGAATAATAAAAAATTCGGATAAAACATTCATTACCGTATTACTTTCAAATGTTTTTGCAGGATATAATAATCTTAAATGTGATCAAGTATGTTGTGAGTATCTTTGTGGAGCAAGAGTATCAGAAAACACCTTTGTTTTCAGTTTGCCTGGGGTTATGGCTTCCCGGATACCCCGACCGTCTTATCTTTGTGCAAAGATCCTCCCCATGCTAATTATTTTATCAGAACGAACTTACTGACATTCGTGACCTTGAGCTGTGGTTTCGACCGGCCAAAAGCAATTATTTTATGTTTAACGCTGTTAATTTCCGTGATTACTATTATAATTTATCGGAACTGCGGATTCTCATAGAAAATGGCGTAGGTTCTATATCTAATTATTGTTTGAAATAATAATTCAACTGTGTTCAAGCAATGTAAAATGTATATAAATAAATACATAAAAATAAAGCAATCCAAACACCGAAAGTTTCTAAATATGGCTTACTCCCTGTTTCATACACTTCCAAAGCCACCCCCTTTACTCTAAGACAAAAGAATTTTGGGACGACCCAACATCCGATTCATTACCATCCTCATATTTACAAAAAATAAAAAAAAAGTTTATATCCAATATCTAAATAAAAATATTGTTCCGAGAGGGAATGTCTTTTTTATGGGTCGCGTTTTTTCCTACATTCCTATAGACCTCAGCTCTCCTGGAAATGCAGAAGTTCAACTGGCTTTCCAGAGAAAATCCTCAGAAACAACCACAAATAGTTTCTCTATATTGAGTCATTTTGAAAAGTTTGATTACAGCTTCATTAAAAAGATCCTGAAAGGATCGTGGCCAATAGGCTATACAGTCTACTCAGCCTAATGAATAATCCGTCCTACTGACGCATTAATGCAATTTTGTGTGTGGAGGCGGTTAGGTGGAATATTCACATACACATTCATTTTATGGAAGTAAAATCGAATTGTTTACATTAATTTCATTTTTCTCGGGAGGGGAGTTCGCCCCCTCCGACCCCTTGCCATTAATACGTCCTTGAACCTGCCCTGACTCTGTTCTTTCATTCTGGCACTTAGTTTTCTTTCTATATTTGTTTATTTCTGGATTCATTCAACAAATAAAGACAAACTTGTAACGTTATTGATAAGAAATGCATTTTTTAAAGGCCATACATAAGTGGGTAATCCAAGGGTCTGGATACCCCCTCCTCCGAGTTTCGATTTTTCTCAACAAAAAGATAAAAACCTACTCAATTTTAATATCACTGTCATGCTGAAGCGATTTTTTTTTCTTTCTTAATTCTGCCTCTCCCGCCGTTTAGGTCCTCTCTCGATTTTTTTTTCTGAGTACTGCATTTTTTGTTCCTCTGTGTTTTAAAAATATTCTCTTGTTGCTGTCTTTAGAATTCTCATTCAGTTTAGTCTGGGTAACCAGTTGACTAAATAATGCAGGCATGCGACAGCCACACTAAATTTATATATATATTCTTTCAATGAGTTACCTACAATTGATTTACAGTTCCATTATAAAGCTTCAAAAATTGTCTTAAAATAAAGAAAGAATTATGATGTTTATCTTTTGCTTAAAAAAAAGCTAGATCTTAGGGTGGAGGACAAAAACTTTCAAACTACAAGCGCGGGGCCCGTAGCATTTGCTACTTCCGCTATATTGCTAATCCGGCACTGGCTCTGACTTGACTAAGTCTGAATATATGCTGGATGGAATTTACACCATGAATCCTGCAGGGTATGGACTTATGGTGTGACTTCAATGTGTGATTCATGATAATTACAAATCCATAGGAATGTGGATGGTGGCACTTCTGAACAGCAGGTTTCAGCACATCCTAGATGTGCTCCGTAATGTTCATGTTTGCAGCTTTAGAAGTTTAATCAAGTCAAAAGTGTGTTCTTCGAGTGTAGGTGATCCGGCAGGATACTTATACATCCTTCACTTGTCAGAGTCGTAATTAGAAGTATCAGAAGTCCCATATCACGCCAACTGCATATTGGGAAATTTTTCTATTTGGTTCGGTAGCAGAGCAGGAGAAGTGTCTATTCATCAACTAATATTAATAAGAGTATGGTATAAATATTTATTTCAATGCCTTTTGTAATTTCGATATAATATACATAGTGTGAAAATTCACGTACCTGTTCAGCTGCTTTTCAATACTTACAAACCTGATCTACCAGCAGTCTTCTGAGCTAGGGACTATAAAATTTATAAACTATAAAAGGTATTTTCATTTTAAGAAATTAATTGATTTCACAGCTGAATGAAAAAAATACCGGGCATAATGTACGCAAGTTCTTTATTTCGATGTGGATAAAGCATCTACATCTGGGATGTAATAATTAGAAATGAATATAAATAATTTTATGAAAGGTAGATCAAACACATGTTGAACTAATAAGAGATCCAGTAAACCAAGACACTTTCAAAATTCAAATTTCACTATTTATTATTTAAAACATTAATATTTATCCAAACTAATGTAATATTATATATTGCTGAGTTGTACTACACGATTGGAAAAAAAGTCAAAGAGAATGTTACTATGTTTAGGGAAAATACTTTGCAATTAATATTTCTGCGAATAAAATTATGCAGGACAAAAACCATCCAGACATCAATATATAGAACGCTCCCGATATATCATCGAGGTGTATTTCAGTGGTTGTTTCAGACAGATCAGTTTCGAACGACTTCCTTTGCAGCTCCAAAAGGAAATACTCATCGCCTTTAATTTTGTCTAACAGTCCTGAAGCGATAATTCGAAGAACGAGGGCATTCAAACGATCTGGACAGCAGAACTTTCTCGAAAACGGAATACCACCTAGCGCTATGGAAAAGGAGTCTTCTGATATGAAATAGTCGTTCGCGTAGGATGCCATCGCATACCAACTCGCAACAAGGGCCTTCCTAGATGTAGTCTTGTGGAACGCTTCGAAAAGGTCTCCTGTTTCAACCTCGTTGCGAATCAGGCAATCACCTATAGATTTCCAATTGTCAACTTGGGACTCCAAGAAATATCCGATCAGGTAACTGCCTTTATAACCTGTGAAGCACTTGAATGAGCTGTCCGTTGATGCTTCGGACAAACCGGCAATATCCCGAATTCCGGTAAGAGTAGGGAATGATAAGAAAGACAGCAGTACAGCTTTGTAGCTGTTACCGAGAATCATGACACCCAGAAGCCATGTAAGGATGAGTATCCTGAATGTGTCTGTTTTCATCTTGAAATCGAGAGGCTGTTCAAACATGCTTCCGGTGGTAATCAACACCACTCTTTGTAGAGATGTTTTCCTGTTCATTATGACATAGGAAAGGAAAGCCACCATGGTAAAGAGTAGTGCGATAGTGATCCAAATCTCGTATGAAAAAGGGTAGAATATGGCCATGATTTTAGACACTGGTTGAGCCCTGTCTGTCATGAATGTAACTCGACTCAGTATGTAGGGGAAAGTAAAATTCATCGAATCGTATCTCTCTTGCGTAACGTATAGCCCACCTACGCATAGGTCAGCTTCGGAACGCATGATCATTCCAACCATTCCAGACCAATTCCCATCTGGCTGTCTTGTTCCAGCTGCGTTGTCTGTTGGAGTGAGTACCTCGTACTGGACTCGAAATCCCTTCGCAAGAAGACGTATAAGTTCAGCGTCGTCGACGTAAATCGTACTTCCGTCCTTATTTACTATGCTATATTGCGGTAATTTTGGTTTCATTAAAGAGACAAATCTAAGGATATTTGAGGGATTAGTTTCCATTGTACCTAATGATTTCTTTGTCGCAGTCCGCTTTTTAATGAAATTTTATGCACAGTTAAATAATCTACGAGTTGTGTCTAAATCTTACATGCATATTTAAACATAACGTAAACAACATATAATTTTAAACTGTTTTTGCTGCAAGTATAAATATACGTATTTTGCTCTGCATCTTTTATGTTACAAGCTTTTTCAAAATATTTGTTTTAGAAGAAATTGCGTATGTTTTGTTGAAATTAAAATAGAAAGAATTGTAGAAAATTAAAAATAAAGCTATATTTTATCAAGAATTTTCCGTTAAACAGGATATATTAATAAAATGCAAAGTCTTTGTTCTAATTTTTATAAAAACTAATGTATTTAGAATACAGAATTATAAGTTATTTCTGATAGCTCAGTTACATACAATTCAATTCAAGTTTATGTATTATTAGCAGTCTTCTTCTATAATAATAATATATTTCATTCTTTCATGCGGTAAAGTTTTACTTCAGGATATTCCCTGTTTACGTTTTTTTTCCACAATTTTAATATGAAATCAAAATCTATTAACTATATACTTTTACATTAAAATGTAAATAACGGAATGATTTGTCAGAAATAAGTATCTAAAAGTCCACTATACTTATGAAAGTTGTTTTGCTATATAGAGCAGATAATCAAAATGTATTCAAATTTGCGAATTTTTATCAGCATAAACGACAAAAAATATTTAATTTATCTTATAAGATATTTGGAGTTTAAGATGCAAATTTCATGCATATTGACTTTTTTAGCACTTGAAATATATAAGCAGTCTAATTTTATATATATGCAATTTCTAACACGTAGTAGCCTGATAAATGTACACAAAACGCAAAATATATAACAGAATTTCGTTGCCATTTCCTGAAATTTAAATATGTTGTGAAGTTGGAAGATGGTTTACTTCCTTTGTTGCATTAATAATCTAATATAAATTTTAGATTATCATATCTACGAATCCGATTTCACAGCGAAGAACATTCTTTCAGTTCAGTACCAATTAAATCTTCTTATTTCAGTTTTGTCACTGTTAAATTGCATCCATATAAAGCCATGCAAGTTTGGAAATGTTCTTAAATATGTTTTGCTTCTTTTAAAGTATCATTTTCGTTCGCAGAAACACTTTTTCAAATATTTTATAGCAAATAACGAATTGCTGAGCATCTACATCGAGCCAAAAAGACAAAAATTTTCTTTGTACACATATTAATCGATTTTTTTTCTTTTGGCAGTATGGTTTGAAAAAGCTCACAGAATCATATCTATTAATATAATTAAAATATTATTTACTTATAACTAAGTAAGAATTTTTATCAAAATCTTGCAAATTCGTAAGTGACTTTTCTTTTAGAGATAAAATATGTATTAGAAACTACATTAAAATATTTGATTCATATATGAAAACAGATTCTAAGTTTCTTTATTACTAACATTACCGTAGACCACATCCAGTAAAGAAAAATAAATTTAAAACTGAAAGCTGAAATTAACAATTTAATGATTATTGGAACTTATGAAGCACAAAACAGTGAGAGAGCCCGACCCAGGAACAAATACTCGACTGCAACGCAGCCCAGCAGGCTCTGGTAAATTTGTTTTAAAATTACTTTTTGGCATGACCAACGTAAAACTACAGAACATTTCACGGAATCTGCCAATTTGAGAGCACCGTTAAGAGATGAAGATACTCCTGCGGTAGAAAATAAATTATTATTCAGCAGAATAATCATTTTTAGACTGCTTCAGCGTCTTTTATTTATAATGCTAATGATGCGGATGTTCAACTCTTAGTTGTTAGATACATACGTCGATATCCATAAATACTACTCAAGAAAAATAATCAAAATATGCTCGAAGTAAACAAGTCAAAAGTGTATATTTACTTTTTCTTATGTTTGCACTTCGAAATTACTTTCGCTGTAGCTGAAAATAAAGCCAAAGTTGAAAACAGGGAAACTTGCTTAAAAAATGTCAATATTAGAACATGTTTTTTCGTTGTGCCATTTTCCTTTCGGTGATCAATTCTTTTATTTTCCATTTTCTCATCATTTCATAATCAGAATGTTTTATTTTCCATCTCAAACAGAGTGATCAGTTTTCGAAATGCGATTAGAAAATGCCGTGAGTATTTTTAAGTTTTTTTTTCCCTTCAACGAGCGGAGAGTATCTAGGTAATAACACATTTTGTATGATAACACACTCGGTGTTTATCAACTTTAAATGTCCAACCGCATCGAGTTTACAAAGATAAGTGCGTTTTCGAAAAGCAATTTTTTTCTTTAAATTGATCAGCAGTTTAAAACTTACCCAAGTATTGAATTAATTCTCTTGTGAACAATTCTTATGACAACGGAAAGAAATGATATTGTTGCAGAATGCTCTGCTAATTCCTGGGTTCGTCCTTCTAGAGTCCAGTTGTTGTAGAAAGTTCTAGTAAATAGTCCACAAGTCAGGATGGAACATAAACTTTATTACTTCTAGAACTTTGTCGAACAATCAGCTGTAAAAAATTCACAGGCACTAACGGCCAGTAGCTTGACAATAACAGACCGTTCAGTACAGAAGCTTTCAAAAATGCTGTATTTCTCAAACAAAATAAAACATTTCCACAGATAAAAATTCAGTGGAAACTTACGAGCGAAATCGTAAATAGTCTCTCAAAACACTGCAATGAAGATTTTACACATTGCACTCAAAAACAATCCTTCTAAAACAAGCTAAATATACCTTTCTATAGCACAATTCACAGCGTAATACAGCAAACTCACTCAACGAATTCTGGGTGAAGACGGACGAAATTCCCTGGCCTGCCTGCCTTTTATACTTTTCGACATACTTTCTAGAAAAATCGGGTTCTTTAGAAAAACCCCGAGCAATCACATTTTGATTACGTTACAGAAGAGAAATAGAGTAATATTAGGCTATTATGTAGTGTTAATGTAGTAAAACAGACTTTAAAGGCCTCATTTGGAAAATCACTCCAAATGTCAGAAATGTCGCCAAGCGTGGCAAATTTTTGGAGAATTATCGCCAAATTTGGCGCCAAAGTTTCCAAAAGCAACGCCAACGAAATTTTAGCATCAATATATATTTCTCGAGATTTCCAGAAAACCCTCTATAAACCAATAGAGAAATCCAAAACTCCGTATCTCGCGCTAAAATTTAAATATTTGGCGCGTAGAATACGAGTTTTAAACTATTTTTAAAAGCCAAGAGGCAGAACAGACCGAAAATTCATAACAATATTTTTACTTCTTTGTCCGAAGTAAAAGGAACTATAGTGATCCCAAAAAATTTTGGTATTCAAATTTTGGAGGAAAAATCGATTTTGACCGTCTCTAAATTTACTTAAGTGAGTTTTTGTACGTTGTATCAATGTACATTTGTATGCATGCACAATCTATTTTCAACAACCTCGAGTTCATTTTGACTATAGTTCAGTTTTTTTCGTGACGACCCGTATGTAGTATGCATCGCATAACTCAAAAACTATTACGGGCAGAATGTTGAAATTTTATATTTAGGACTGTTGTAGCATCTTATTGTGCAGTTCTGTTTTTAGTTGCAATCGACTGAGTACTTTATTTATAGGGTCTCCAAAGAGACTTTCAATACATTCATGTACACATACATGTCCCGACATGTACTACCCCAACCCCCAAAAACATTGCATTAATCCTGTCCCGAAAGGTTCACATATTGGACTTTTGTGACATAAAACTTGTAACATTTCTTATATATTATAAGCCTTCCAACCCCGGCAGAGAACTGTGGCACACCCTGTTCTTCAAGAACAAAATATCAAAACATTCAAAAATGCTTTTCTATACGAGAGCATTACACTCAGTTCCTCTGAGAACTGCACTTTTTCCCGATGTGTATTTTATTGGAATAAAACACATACCTTCTACGACATCTTGTAAGTCATCAGGATCTTCGTAGTAGTTGGGATCTATAACAGGTGGGTCATAGGGGTCGTCAGAGCGAAGAGTGACAGTGCCCCGGCTTCTGGGTTGCAATAAATGAGACACGCATGTGTAGAAGGACTTGCCTTCTAATGGAGCATACACCTGGGCGTAAGCCTAGTTCCAATCAGTTAAAAGGCAAAATAAAGATTAAATTATACAAATTTTCCATTGTATATTTAAGCATCAGAAGTATCTTTTAAAATTATATTTTACAGGCATTGTGTTTGTACAGAAACATACGATATCTGAGGCAGCAATGTGATGCCTCAAATACAATCTTCTAGTCGTGTCATACAATAGGTTTATTTGATTCGCTTGACTGCCGGAAGAGTACAAATTTAAAGTGAAATATACAGCCGTCTCAGGTTTCTTTCATACATATGATGATTTACTTTTACTTCCTATAGGCTCTTCGGTCTCAACAACATTATACATTTGTTCATTTTTTTATGTATGATTAAGAACAACCCCTTGTACAAAATGATTTTTAAAAAAATCATTTCTCCAATCTAATCTTTAGACCTATAAATACAAACTTTGATTTATAAAATATGCATGCAGAACATATGCTGATAAAAGAATCTTTCTGGCGAAATAAGCCTTTCGTGAGTTTCGAACTCAATGTATCAATTTTGCTGGTGATAAGCAAGGTCGAATTAGCAGTGGAGTTCATTTTTGCACTTCAAGTTTTATTTTTCTTGTAAACACACTTCCAAAAAGGATTAAAAGTGCTTATGTATTTGACTATTTGGCCGTTTCTCTGTGCCTTAAACATGAATCGATTGCTTCGAAATTTATACATGTTATTTAAATGTACGCAATGTATCTTATTGAAAAATATGTATATACCACGAATAGATTTTTTAGCTCTTAAAAATGCCCAATTGCGTTTTAAAACATTGGTGTCTACTTCCAGTTGTTATTTAATCCTATAAGGATATAAGCTTTGCAGTACAGTATGGAAAGTTTTAACTCTACATGCATATAAGAAACTACGATATATTTTCAAAGAATGTTTTAATTGTTTTGCTAAATATTAATATTCTGATGTCGTAATAATGTATATATATATAATTTATAAATTGCACCTACTCAATAATTTATAAAATGATTTTTGAAGTTTTAGGAGACCTATGTCCCATTGTCCTTAAATGGTTAAAATGTACTTTTAAGACTTAATTTTCTACAAATACAGAAAATTAATATAAAGTCAAGAGGGATAATTATGACCCCTTTGTACATTTTTCAGCTTTAGATCTCTAATGGATAGGGCCTCAAAATCAGTTACTTAAAAATACTTAGTGTTTAATTGCATTGTTTGTTTTACCTGCCCACCCTAATACTTTAACTATTCTTTAGTGAGTGTTAGCTATTCTTTATGCACAAATAAGATTAGGCAGAAAAGTGCTTTATAGAAGATAGGTCCGGCAAGATTTTTTTATTCCTTTTGAAAAACGCTTGCAAACGCTTTGAAGTTTAAATAGAAACTGAATGAACATTTTGATCAGTGTGCAAGCATGCAAAACATTTACTACTGAGATTCAAAACTTATAGATGCTATAATTGTTCATTTATAAGATTTTGTGCCCTCTTACCTGAGGTGTGATTCCAAGTTGTAAGCCTAGTTCTGAAATTATCTCAATGAAATATAGTTGATAGTTTGGAAAATCTTCTTTTGGGTTAATGATATCATCTTTTAAAAAAGCTAAAGCTGTCGCTACCTCAGAAGATGCTAGAATACCTGTAACAGAAATTAGTAAGTTGCTACTGTTATAGTCTGAGAAATAGCAAAATATCTTTTTTTAACAGTTTAAAATTATTATTTTAAAACAGAAAAAAAGTATTACAATTTTTTTAAGTATATAGTTACGCACGACAGCTGGACAGCACGACAGCTTTTTGACGACAGCTGGCTGTGCCGGCACAGCCAGCTGTCGTCAAAAAAGGGTCTCTAGATCTGTGGCACGCGATGAATGCTTCGATCGTCTGCCAACTTGCTGGTAGTTAAGTCGAGCGATTGCAACGGCTGCCCTTTTTTCAGCATTGGGCAATCTATGCAGCTGTTCTCGCATTCTTCCATTTTTCAGCAGATGCCAGTGCAGTCAAAAATAATCGTGACAATTTTTTTACGGGAAATGGCGTGTTAAAAAGTAAAGGATTCTCGTGGAGCTATGCCAGCCACAACTATTTTTATAGAAATCAAATCTATTCTTCGTGACTGGCAATAGTCAAAACGTCAGAGTTTGGTGTTCCCAGAGCGGGAACACTGCGCGTTAAAAGGTTAAACGAACAAACTTAAGAGACCATTTCGATCTTCTTTCTACAGAAAATATTGCTTTATTTTCATTTCCACTAAGGATACATCTCTGTGGGATATTTTCCTGCATAGAAAAGATCTACATTTTTTTTTCATCATTTTGGAGAATGACAGAAAAATGCTGAGAAAACATTATATACTAACTAAATTCATATTCTCAGATATTGAATCCTTTCAGTTGACTAAAAAATCTTATATTAATTTGAACGCAATACGCTTACCTGTTCTGTTTTGCATATATTGTTCAATGTTCGCCGGATTTACAACTTTTGCAGAAAATGGTGGTATATTCGGACTTAATTCAAAATTGACATTGGAACCACAGTGGTCTTGCAGGTTCTTGCCTACTGGAAGGTCAGCTATCAATGGAATCTGAAAAAAGAGTACTATTGTTAAGTTTTTTTAAAGTAGGGTTTAAAATATCTGATAAATTTCGAGAACTATAATGTATATTCTTAATTAGAGCTCCATCGTCAAATTAATCAGTATACACTTTACTTTAGAAATACAGTGAAATTACTCGGGAGTGACCACCCTCCGCTCCGCGAAAAATCGGTCGTTAAGAGAGGTAGCCGCTCAGAGAAATATACATCTGATATCGAGAAAACGCTTAAAATTTTTATTTGTAATACTTACGAAATTGCATACTAATGCATATAAGTAATTACACAAAAATAGAATTTTTTATAAATATTTAAAAATTGCAATTAGTTTTTTCTGTCTTCATTTTACTTTTTACATTTGATAAAAGAGCACATAGATATTCTTCGTGATTTCTGAAATTGCCATAATAAAAGCTATTTACGCAGTAGTCTCATTGGCTGTCATTTCACGTTCGGGACTTGTTCATGTTCAATCCCATCATGAGATGAACTTTCTTCAGCAGGCTCTGAATTAATGACTGAAAATCCAGAAAAAAAGAACATATAAGTCACATCAGCATCGTCAGTGCAAAAACGTGCTGAAATTGTAACTTCAATTCCATTTTTTTACCGTACGAACCTCTTTTAGCGTGTTATGCGAACAGTGTATATGAATCCGTGTCATAGGGGGTTTACTGTATTTACACCCAGGGGCGTAGCCAGGGGGGGGTGGGGGATATCGGGATATATCCCCCCCCGAAATTTTTGGATTAGTGATGAAATTCCGTCTATTTATACACATATAAGTTGATATTCCCCCCCGAAAAATTTTTCAGGCGCATATCCCCCCCCCCCCGAAAAAATTTCCTGGCTACGCGCCTGCCTGCTGTCAATTTGCGGTAGCACGAGTGGTTTTTAATGTGGTTTTTTGTTCCCTTTATTTCCGATTAATGCAAGAAAATTTCTGGATACGGAGCTGGGATAGGTCACTTATAGAGGTTTGTGAGGTCTCTTCTAGAGGACTTTTTAACATTAAGTAGATAGGGTAAAAAATCGGTGCCTTAAAAAAATTGGTCGTTAGAGGAGGGGGCACTTAATAGTCGCTGCTCATGGAAGTTTCACTGTATATACACTAAAAATAATTCGTGTATAAACGTCTGGAAGGGATTGGTTATATAAATGCTAACCGAAAAACACATACCAATGTAGGTCATAAACACGTGTATCATGCACGTAAAAAAAGTATTTAAAGTTCTCGTAAATTTTCTTACCGAGACTTCATTCGCATATTTTTCATTGTATCTTTCTCCTTAAATATGACTTTATAAAATAAGAATTTCAGTTAAATATTTTTGTGCAGACAAATATAATCGTTCTAAAGTTTAAATTGTACGTTTGAACAGCATCTTAACACTTTTTTTAAAGTGAATTTCCTCAGGTGCGTGGAGGCTAAGTTTGAGAATCGTGACGTTATTTCAATTTGCTTTCAAGTAATCAACGTCCTCCCCTCGCCCCCCCCCAAAAAAAAATAAATAAAAGTTTGTTCCCACTGTAGAAAATCCCCTTTCATACGTTGCAAAAGATCGCAATGATCTGCACGGAAGTTGCGCAAACGGAAGGGTCCATTTAATGACCGGCAAATGAGTCTACAAGGAAACATTTGAGTTCTATTTCGTTTTGCATCATTAAAAGTATGTAATTGCTTTGATGTTTTACTTTAGTACATGCATTCATAATTGAAATTTAAGATAAGAATAGACATAAAATATACTAGATGACTAAATCAAGTAACCTTATGCCTTTTCAGTTCCTTTCTGGGTCCAATGCCGGATAACATGAGAAGCTGAGCTGTGTTGATCGTCCCTGCAGACATAATCACTTCTTTCTTAGCTCTCATAACAAAAGTGGTGTTTTGAAAGTCGAATTCGACACCAACAGCTCTCCTGTTCTTTATTATCACCTACACTCAAAAAATGTACGGAATGAATGCGGTTTAGTCCTTTTTTAAATAAATAACTTAAAGGATATCAAAAAGGAATAAAGCGTGTTCAGACAGTGAAACACACACACACACACACACAAGAAAAAAAAAACAGCTCATTTCTACAGTACATTTTCTTCAGATATACGTTTCAACTTCTAATACTGATCAGGGAAAAACATGGCCTTCAAAAGATAGTGAAAAAATGATACTCTTTTAAAATTAACAGTCTGTATAACACTTTTCCGAATACCAGTTCATCAGATACTCATCATGCATTTCTGAATGAACAATTCCGAGATTTCATGCCGAGTGAACTACCAATAAGAAATGCACGTGCTTTGAATTTTCTGACCCTCATAAACCACTTTTAACTTAGCGGCGAGTTAAGCGAGAAGTAAAGAACGTATATTTTTATTAAATTCATGAAACTTTATTGGGGAATATTTCTAACTCGTGCTAAATTGTCATTCCTGGAAAAGCATTTTTCATTCCGTGTTAGGGATTTGCGTGGTGTAACACAAAAGCATTTTCTAATCTCAGAATTTGACTAAGTTTTCTTCAGTAATGAATTATTCTAATTTAGAAATCCTGAAATCCTTCAATTCTCAGGAAGGAATCTCACTTATTGTAAGTCACTCTTTGAACTGAGCAAAGACAATTTTTCCGGTTTTCTAATTTAGAAATCCTGAAATCCTTCAATTCTCTTCGGAAAGAATCTCACTTATTGTAAGTCACTCTTTGAACTGAGCAAAGACAATTTTTCCGGTAGTTCATATTTTGTCCAAATTCTATCGAAATATTTTACGCCCTAAATTTTTAACTCGTATGACTTTTCCATGTTAGCGCACATGTAAAGCACGCAATTTTAAATATTCAAACCTGCATTCGCACAAACAAAAAGGGAGTTGAAATACGAAAATTACTACCTTTCGAACCATAGCATTGGGAAGTATATCCAAATTGATACGATTTTCAGCTGGCACCAAATACGCTTTGGCCGTACTACACCTCTGCCCAGCTCGCAAGGTAGCTTGCTGGTCAAAAAAGCCTAAAAAAGTGAAAAAGCATACCTTAATATCTTAGTTTGAGGTGTGCGTTAATACTTCTTTTGACCTCGTGAATAAGTGAGTAACGCTGGTGCTCAATTTATCGATAATTACCTAAACACCTTTCTGAAACGCCCCCTCTTTTTGTTTTTCTTTACCCAATATAACGTTGTCAAACCAATATATGCTATGTGCAAAAAGTTTATTTATTATTACCAGTTTTAGTTAGCAGCTATTGGCTGACAATCGCTGACAATGGCTGATTCACATGACAGATTTTTTTTAGCGATTACAGTTCACCGTATAATGGTTAGAGTCACCTAGAAGTCTTTTTATATGATAACTAGCTGAAGTACACGTTCTTCGCACGGGAATGAATGGACTTTTTGATATTACGATTTGTGGTGATTACTATTCATTGTAATAAACAGATATAGCAAAGTGGATATCGCGTTATATTGTGTCCAATAATCATGCATACCGAATTGCAAGGCAATCGTTTGTACGGTGCAGAAGGCCATGCGGCGTAGCGCAATCTAGTGGCGAGTTTTAGCAGAACGGATACGGCGAAAATATTTTTCGCATTCAGATATCGATGTATACGAATTTTCATGACTATCGGCTGGACAGTCCTGAAGTTCATGTGTTGACGCGACATCTAGTGGCAAGTTATAAGAAAATGGATAGCGCCAAACTCTTCCCCGTGTTCAAATATCTATGTATACCTATTTTCATAGCGATCATTTGCACAGTCAAGAAGTGATACACTGCAGGGCCATCCAGTGGTTCAATAAAGTAATGATTTGCTACAGCGCCGTCAAGTGGCGAGTTATAGCAAAATGGATAACGCCAAAATATTCTCATTGTTCAAATAGCTATGTATACTGATTTTCATAGCGACCGTGTTCAACTATCTATGTATACCAATTTTCATAACGATCATTTCCACAGTCAAGAAGTGATACACTGCAGGGCCATCTAGTAGTTAATGAGAGTAATGATTTGCTACAGCGCCGTCAAGTGGCGAGTTATAGCAAAATGGATAACGCCAAAATATTCTCATTGTTCAAATAGCTATGTATACTGATTTTCATAGCGACCGTTTGAATGGTCAAGAATTTGGCCTGCTGCAGCGTCATCTAGTGGCGAGTTAAAATAATAATGCATTGCAGTGTCATCTAGTGGTGAGTAACATCAAAAGGAACGCAGTTAGAGTATATTCTTCGTGCTCAAATGTGTAAGTATAAAAAATTTTATGCCGATCGGTCGAACGGTATAGAAGTTGATGCTTTTCAGCGCCATTTAGCGGCAAGTTACAGCAAAATGGATAGTGAAAAATATTCTCCGTGTTCTAATATTCGCGTGTACCAAATTTCATCGAAATCGGTTGGACGATATTCGCATAGCAAACGGCTAAACGGAATAGAATTCGACGTTCTGCTGCGCCACCTTGTGGCAAGTTAGAGGAAAACGGATAGCATAAAAAGCTTCTCCATGATAAAAGACTTAGGTGAACCAAATTTCATGGTGCAACGGTGCTCAACGGTGCTGGAGTTTTTCAACCTCATACACTCATACCAACATTCATTTTTATCTATAACCAGTGTCATTATATATCCCAGTCTCAAATAAAATCCAGTTTCAAATCTAAGCCTCGCCAAAGTGCCAACATACGCCATTTTGCAAGAGTTTTTTCAGGGAATCATTCGAAGCATTGACTTAGCAGCAATAATATATGGGAAATGGTTCGACCGCGAAAAAGTAAAGCAAGCCTTTATTTGAAAAGTTGAATCCCTTAATACAGCCGAATTTTTTAAAATTATCAACTATAACGTGTTTTATTCATCATTACTCCGATGTACTAAATGAGAAGATTTCAATTTTCTGAAATTTGGCGGAATTCCCCCAACTTAAATCAATGTACTCATTTGGCGAGAATTCTGTAGATAGATCAATTGAAATCCCTTAATAACTGCATTATTTCTTCACGGATCATTAAAATTTAACGCTGTATTCTAATAAAACCTTTGCACTTGTTTTCAAAAATCTATTTCCTTAAGCTCTCAATAAATTGCGCCAAGCCGAAATCTGTGCAAACCGCTAGAACTCACTTTCACAAAATCGGCATTTGAGCCATTTTATTTTTTCGCCAAACTAAAATAATTTACCTATTAGCCTCGGAAATCTTCAATTCTTATTGTTTTGCGTGTAAAGCATTACATTCCTGCTCTGATTTCCCATGCACACGATATTATAATTTAAAAAAAATAACCTTACGAATATAAACTAACAAAAAAAAAATCATTATTATTCTTTTATTTTTACTTTGAGAATTTAAAACATTTTATTCGGCAAAATCGCCACACATGGCAACCACGATCCTTTTTTCACAATTTTTTCACTACAGGGGTTACAATTACGGAAAGCTTTTTGCGTGAATAGCATAAAAAATCTCTTAAATTCCGGGAACGGGTGGACTTTTAAAGTTTTAAAGTGGACTACGATTTATTCTATATTATTTTACATATCTGTGCTAAATTTCAGGCCGATAGGTCCATTTTTGTGGATTTGTATACGAACGACATTTTATTCGGCAAAATCGCCACACATGGCAACTACGATCCTTATTTCACACTTTTTTCACTACAGGGGTTACAATTACGGAAAGATTTTTGCGTGAAGAGCATAAAAAATCTCTTAAATTCCGGGAACGGGTGGACTTTCAAAGTTTTAAAGTGGACTATGAGTTATTCTATATTATTTTACATATCTGTACTAAATTTCAGGCCGATAGGTCCATTTTTGTGGATTTGTATACGAATCAAATCCACAAACAAACAAACAAACAAACAAACAAACAGAATTTCATTTTTATTTATAAGATTTGGCTAGTAAACTAGTCATAATAGTCAAGATGTCGAAATCTCTAAAAAGAGCACATAGCAGATATTCTTTTTACAACGCCGGTATACAGGGTGGCCATAATTAAACTGCAAGTGTTCAAGGGGTGCTGGAGAGAAAACTACCGAGAATATTCCAGTAAAATTTGGTATATACACGTTTCAGAACATGCGCAAGTCAAATATGAAAAAATAAAAAATCGTCATTTTCACCCGATAGATGGCGCTGTACCGTATTTCAAAGTTCACCGGTGGCCTATACAACTTCCAAAACCGATAGACAGAGCATAGTGACATTCTAAGAAGCATATAAACAATATAAAACATCAATTACAGTTTATCAAAATTCCATACAATTCGCTTCAGTAATTAAATTTTTGCAGTAACATGTAATCAAAAATTAACATCACAAATTAATTCATAAAGATGCTTTGGAAAACAATTAAACACTTATTTCTTCTCATTGACACTCATTGGACCTCTTCTGAATCGTTTCATACGCCGGTATTCTTCCAGAGTAGCTGAATACTGACTACCATTCTGATAGAATATCTTCACTAACAATGCACGTTCCTTCTTATTCAGAGTCATGATGGACCATTACTCAGTGTGGTCTTGTTTTTACACTGTTCGATGGGCTTAAAATTTGCATATAGGACGTCTATAAGCATTGAAACACGGTATAGCGTCATCTATCGGGTGAAAATGGCGATTTTTTTTATTGCATATTTGGCTTGCGCATGTTCTGAAACGTGTAGATACCAAGTTTCACTGAAATATTCCTGGTAGTTTCCTCTCCAGCATCCCTTGAACACTTGCAGTTTAATTATGGCCACCCTGTATTACGTTAGAGTACATTCAATGAATTTTCTAAGTACTTCCGTTTCTGTTGGTGATCAAGGATGAATTTATATATTGCTTACTTGTATATTTGTGTAAGTGTTGGAGGAAGAAACTTCTAGAAGTTATTTAATACCTTTTAGTCTATCTCTAAGCAAAGTCTTGATTTTAAAAAATCACTCTTTATATCTATTTAAATAAGAAAAGCTTAAAGAGATTGGACTGCCCACGGAAACAAGATATTGTACTTTAACGGACAGAGAAGTAAAACAGACAGGAATTTTTTTTTTTTTTTTCACAGAAAAATAGTGGTTTTCCTACGGACAGTGTAAAATATTTTTCCTTCTCTTTAAAATTTTAAAGAAACCATGCATCAGAAAGAAATTAATGTTTCATCGGCACTCACCAGTTTGTCTGTGTGCATTCGAATCAACTACTTTATAACCCAAATATCTAGCAGCTTCGAAGAGAGGATCTTTCATTTCAGCTTTGTATCGGGGTCGATGCATTGACACAGGTCCCTTTACGCCATGGTAACCTATTCAAACGTAAATGTTAACAGCTTCAGTTGGAGTAGTCATCCAATCAAAATGAAAGCAAATAAACAAACAAGAATATCTTTTATTTATATGGAGCATGTGTTTACTTTTATTCGCTTTTTAAAATTTGTGATAGTTCTCGGTATAAAATGGTCTTAAAAATTTTTGTAGTATTAATGGACTTACATATTTCAGAAAACGTTTCTAAAAGAGTGTAGAAACTATTTTAAAAATAATGAATAATAATTAAAACCATAAAACAAATATTCCATAGGAAATCGGTGAGAAATGGCAATTTTTGTCTTAACTCATCATGGCAACTTATAAACTGTTGGATTTAAGAAAAATCACTATCAGTAAACAGACCTTTTTCTTTATTTTGTGTTTAAGTTGTGTGTTTTAATGTTGTGTGTGTGTGTTCTAATAAATTTTCAGGCTGTTGGACGTCAGCCATCTTGACTTCCCTATCTCAATGCTAACCAGCTGGGAATTTTTCTCTATCCGCGCAATTGTACACTTTCAATTATTTTCATAAAGATAAATTACTGAAAGTTGTTCAACAGACAGTTGTCTATGTAGAAATCCCTTCATTTTTTTTATATATTGAATTTTAAAATAGTATTTTTGATTATTTATATCTTCGGTGGCCTGAATTTTCAAAATTGTAACTGATGTTTAAAATTATTATTAAAAGATAATGCACAAAATGAAGATTTCTACATAGACAATTGGCTGCTGATAATGGTAATTGTAAGCGCTGTAGTGAGATGGTTCAAGATCACAATTAAAGAGTTACTCAAACAGTTTTGCGCGAGTAGTACTACCTTTTGTCTTTTCGGTTGCAGCACAGCGTACGCAAAATGGTGACTCTTGAACGTAAATCGTTTATCTGGATATGTTGAAAAAATGTCTGACACGATGAATGTTTCCACAATTTATAGAAGGTGAACCTGTGAACTTTATTTTGCAACAGGATAATGTCCCTACACATTGGAATTTCTTTGCATGAGAATCAAAAGATCAAAATCCCTGACCGTTGGATTCATCTTATTGGAAGAGACGATGAAGCTCTTTTTTTTCACTGGCCTCTACCTTCACCTAGCATTACGTCATTCAATTTTTTTTTTCTTTGGGGATTTATGAATGATTGTGCCTACGTTAAATCGCTATATAATGGTTTACTAAAGTTCAGATGCAGAATTGAAAAGGCTTTGCTTCCATTACTCCGGACTTGTTAACCAAGGTGTAGAAATAATTGCTCTTTATGTTGGATTGATGTACAATTCGTTTTTAATATCTAATATTAAACTGTTACAATATACCACTGAACCTTCACATTCTCTTATGGACACCCTGTATATTAATCTTTGCCATGCCAACATTTTGCAGTCCTAAAAGGTGCTATTTTACATTCCATTTTTACGCACTTTCAATACTTTGGATGTATTTGCATATAATATGCTCAGAAGTAACTTCCGAGCATATTGCACTATAAAAGTATCGAAAATACGTTTCAAAACCTCTATAGATTTTTGGAAAGTGCAACGTATCAAATTATTAGGGTTAACTTTACCTAATGGAAAGTGTATCAGCTGCTTACCATTTGCTACATATTCTGGATCTCTGTTGTCCTCGAGTTTTTTGAAATACGGAAGAACATCTTTGTAGCTCCAACCTTCAGCACCCTCTGCTGCCCAGTCATCATAATTCTGCCTGTTTCCTCGGACATACAGCATTCCATTTAAGACGCTTGATCCACCAAGCGTTTTTCCACTGGGCCATACTACTTCCTACAAAAGACAATAGGAATGCATTTTTTTTATTTAAGGATTATTTTAGTACTCTTAACAGTACCACTGTGAATATTTTTTATAGGATTGATTAGAAATCTTATTCACACATTAGTGCAGAAACTATGAGTATTTAAATATAATTCGATCATTCTGATTTTACAAGTGCATTCATTATAGAAAGTTGAAACTTGCTGATCAATTCTGTATTCACATCGAAATGTTTAGCGTTTTAATAAAAAAAAATATTGCCAGCAATAAATGAATTAGCATTATTAAGTCTACCTGAAAGTTCAAGTCGTCTGTGAAGTGAAAGAAAATAATACTTTTTCGTACAATATGATTTCCGTAGTTGCTTATGTTGCCTTTCCTAGGAATGACAATTTTCTCTGTAAATTTAGCAGAGTAATCACTGTTTTCTTTTATTCATTTTGGTAGTGAAAAACTCATGTAAAGTTTGACAGTCATCTTCTTAAATTTAAATTTTTTCTCCGAACAATTTTGCAAAGGAAGAAAGAAGTAAGTGGAAATCAAAGAGTGCTAGATCCACAGCTTAGGCCATACGATTTTCGGGGAAGTCGCCAAAACAGAATGTGCTCCGATGTTATCAAGATGAAGCAGCACGGGTTTCCTACTGAATATCGCTTTGCTGAAGCGGGATATTCTTTTAGCCAATATTCCATAGGAGGGCTGACATTTTGCCCAACCTTGCGAAAACTCCTGGTGGTGCCCATGGACAGCCCTATAAATATCGCTTTGAAATTACCTAATTTTAAAAATGAAAAAAAAAAAAGGGTGATGCAATTTATCTCACTCTGTTCACGAGGGCATCTCCGGAGTACTTTTGTGGCGCCGTTCTGTACTGCCAGTCGATGTCGGTGAACCAAAAGGCTCTTGCAATACCAGGTACTTCCGTGAGTAAAGGCGGCGGTTTGCCTGCTTCCAGTAGTAGAACGCTGACGCACGGAATTTCGGATAGACGCCCTGCGACAACAGATCCCGCAGACCCAGCGCCCACTGAAATAAGAATTTCAAAATGTTAAAGAAAGTTTCCTTTCACTTTTAATGCCCAGACTTTTTTGCATTTTTATTTGTAAATTTATCTAGTACCACTTGTAAACTCAGTTTCACTAATAACCATGATTAGATTTTGCTTCCCTACAATTCCATTCATTCACTGAAAATATTCAAAGGTGAGTAATTTGTTTATTTTATACACAATCTTTACCCAATAATAATACTAATGGTGATATTAATAATAAAATCCGAAATATTCTTACACACTACAGTACTATACACTCTTCAGCATTATGAAGCAAAAAAAAAAACAAAAAAACAAAAAACGCGGTCTGGCCTAGGGATGAATTGCTATACAGTTTTCAACATAATGAAACATAAAAGGGCAAATGGGTCCCAGGCATGGATTATATCTCACTTTTCAAAAAAGTAAAATGTTGTTTAACGTAAAGCCGAGTTATGCAAGTGAGCAGTTTATTTGGAGGATTTTTTAAAAAATAAAACGGAATGTATTTTTCAGTATTAATTTTAAAGTATGTTCACCTTTTAACTCGCCTTTTGGCAACTGAGGGTTTTTTAACTCAAGTTGTTCATATTTACTTCTGCGAAATTTTTCAAACTTAAAAGTGCTTCCAAAATAAATTTAAGTCAAGCAGTTTCTTTTTTATAAATCTAACCTGTCATAAACGATACTGCAACTTCAAGAAATTAAGAAGAATCGTTTTTAAAATGATTCTGTAGGAAGGAATGATAATGCTCTGTTATGCTCCGAAAATTGTATACTTCGGGTGAAACAAATATGTGGTCACATCCCAGACAGCACAGCAAACTTGCATCAAACTTGCAGCAAGCTTGATTTATCAAGTCAATAAACTTGAATTAAGCTTGAAAATTTCAAGCGTGTAAGCTTAATGCAAGCTTGAATCAAGTGTTCTAGATTACACTTGCCCAGCTTGCATTAAGCTTGACATTTCAAAACATTTTCCTAAAAAAAAAATTTCCTATATACACGGGGCGCCGGTCGGCGAACTCACCCCACATATTTTATTTTGCCACGCATTTTCCCCTCTACGCTGAAATTTCAATTTAATTTAATAGGTTTCCATCGAGCGTCCGCGGCTGGAATAGAACCCGGGACCTTTGGGTTGGGAGGCCAGCGCCCTAACCGTTCCGCCAATCTGAGTCGGACTGACATGACTAAAGTTTGAAGTGACTGTTAGGGTTATCACACCGTTTTCTGGCCAGATCGATAAGTGGCCGATGTTTTATCTGTTTCTTTTATTTTTCCATGGGATGCATCAAAATTAAAATAATGCTATGTGTGATTGAGAGACTCTACTAATAGGGAAATAAACATTATATAAACTTAACAGCAGCACACGTTTTAACACTTTCAATATCGCGATACTCATGTTGGGCAATACTGGTCAAAATCGAGACAAACGACTGATTCTGAAATCAATTTCGTAGTACAATTGTATTTTATTTTGAAGAATTTCCATATTTGGAAATATAGAATCTTTTTTTTAATTCTATGGTCAAGTACATTTATGACTGATGATAAATTATTTTGTAGCAGCCGGATTGCGCCTCATTCTACCACCCATAAAGTGAAGTATATTAACTAACTAAATTGTGTTAATTATATTAAAATTTATTTTAGGGCTAATTAATTAGTTAATGGAATTACTAATGTTAATTAGATGTAAATAAAACTAAAACTTCCCTCGTGTTACACTTCAGAGGGGCTTATCCCATTCATTCCTTCTCCTTGCGTGTACAAATGTCCAGGTTTTGTGCGATAATAAAAAAAAACACTACTTTTACGAACTTTTCTTTATTTAATATAACCAATTTGAGAAAACGCTAGACCTTTTCAATGTCCATTCTCCTTCTCGCCTACAGCGACAGATGGCGCCATCACTGCAATAGCAATAATCAAGCTGTATTCAAGTTTGACAGTTCAAAATGACTTCTGCAAGCTTGCTGTAAGCTTAAAATGGATTGAACTGTCAAGCTTGTATTAATACGTCAAATTCAAAGAAATGTCAAGTTTGATTTAAGCTTATGTGATGTCTGGGATAGATCGCATCATTATGAGATTGATTTACTTATGTGAAGGAGATATATTATAGAGATTGATTAATTCTAACATTCTTAGTGTTTTAATTTCTTTAATCTATTTTATTACACAACGTGTGCAATATGTTAGTTAAATAGGAAGCATACTACTTCTGTTACTTCTCTTCCAGTTACATTTGTTTCAATAGGAAACATGAAAACATGATAGCAATACCCGCAATAATAAATACAATAATTTTTACTTAACTCACCTATGATGTAGTCATATTCCTGAAGAATTGTTTTAGCAGTGTTTGGAGTGTGTTTCTGTCTCGCCAAAGACAGCAAAAGCATTGGCAGAAGAGTAGAATTTATGAAGGGTATCGGGTACGTGCTCTCAGCTGCCACATCTATGTCCATCTACGAAAAGTTACAAAATGCATAGTAAACAAGTATGAGACCTTTTTGTGATATGTTTGACAAACACGTATAACGTAGGTACTCAAATATCTCATTGGACTTTTCTAAAACTTTCTGAATATTTTATATTAACTACCTTAGCTTTGAAACATGTATACTTGGCGAGTTTAATTATTAAAAGCAGTTTAATCTTACTATTGCTATAATACTATGTGAAACGCAGAGGAACTATAGTTGCTGCTTTCATAGTTCAGTTTTATCATTGCTATAAGCAAGTATATTGGAACAAAAAGAATTTGACAAGCTCTTACGAATTTGATAGAAATAGGAGTGTTATGAAGATTCAGGCGAAGATAAATTATACTGGTTACTTCTCCACTAATTAATCATTCCAATACCAGAATATTTTTTTCTTTGGAAAGGTAAACTGTTTGGTTAGCAATTCATTACAATGGGCAACTGAACGGAAAAAAAATATTGAAAAACCTATGATTATAACTGATATATGTTTAAAAGTTTAACTTTTGAGATTGATTAACAAAGATTTTCTTACCTTTGCTGCGTTTCTCCTACGATTGCAACATCAATAATAATAAAGATGCATAGTTACGGAGGTTGCCAGAGAGGAGAGGTTTGTCACAGTCGAATAAGTAACGTTAATCCTTTAGCTTAAAACTTTCCTATTGTCTCGAAAGTAATAGTATTTTGCATAAACAAGAGGTCTTAATCAGATGAAACCGTCAATTCCGTATGCCTGTATTTACCGAGCATACACGACTGGAAAAAACCAAAAACAAAGTGGGTTGGGAATTCTAATTGACAGATAGACAAAAGAAAGTTATTGATTTTCTTTGGTAAATGTGCTGTGTTATTTTATATAGTAATTTTTAGCTTAGCATATTATTTATTTATTAAAACAAAATCTAAGTTTCTGAGTTCAATATAGAGACTTTATTTAATATTAAAATTCGACCCAAAAAGCTGATTTTCAAAGAGCAGGATAGTAATTGCCATGATTAACCTAATCTTTAAAAGAAACTGTAAACTTAGGCTATAACGTCTGAAATAATGAATGCATTTCATTATTACTTATTACATACATTAACTTATTGTTGGAATAAGTTAATTACAGTGGTGTTTAAACTTAAGAGATTCTGTATATTTTATGGACTTTCAGAAAAAAACTAACTAAAATGCAGAACTGCAGCTCTTCGAAACAGAAATCCCCAAGTCTTCTGTGTCGAATACAGGGAATTTAACTTTGTTGTACTCTGGAAATTCTTTTCCTAAACTAACATGCGATGCTGTTTTTTTAAGACAAAGCACACTAGGTCTATTTGCTAAAGGCAGCACTGCCTTGTGCGGGGGTACGTATTCACGTGACAACTCGAGAAAAGCACCCAGACCGTTGGATCAACAGTCATCCAGTAGGCCAGAACCCTGGACCTTCACACTTCAGCCATCTGCAAGATGTTGTGTCTTAGCCAATCGGCTATGGGTCGGTTGTTCTAAGCCTTGTACAATGTCAATTGAAGAATTTAATGCAAGGTTGGCAATTAGTGACGCATGCGAGAAACTTGGTGCATGGTGCATTGGATCATTCAAGGGATGCAAATTACAGCCTTTTGTGCCTACTTATAGTTTTTGAGACAAATTGACTTTTGAAATAGTTTAATTCCAGGAAATATTTTATTTCTCATAACTTATGAAGTAAGGTCAAAAGTGTAAACATTTGTATCCTAAGTACATTGTCATCAGAAATCAAACCATCTCTGATTCCCTACGATATATCAGCAAAAAAGTCCAGTTGTAGCGAAGTCCGTTGCAGCGAAAGTCCTACTATAATTACGTTGATCCCTGACTCTCTGAATCACTCTGTAACCTTTCCGGGCAACCACTTCAATATAAATATCTTACCGCCATTACTCCAAGAAGATTAAAAAGTTCAAAAAGATTAAAAATCAGAAAAAGCGTAATGACATCTGCACCTTTTATACGATCCTCTGGACATTTTTCATAATTATATACAAAAAGATTAAAAATCAGAAAAAGCGTAATGACATCTGCACTTTTTATACGATCCGCTGGACATCTTTCATAATTATGTACAAAAAAAAAAAAAAAAAATCTGGAGTGACTCCACTCGACTTTCCGAACACTTGCGGTTAAGATCATTACCAAGCATTTAAATAAATTTTAATCAATGTATAATTCAAACATATATACCAAATTGAAGCTCAATCGAATGCGCCGCTTAAACGCTAGCCCACTTTCAAGAATTTCTCCCCATATGCCATAATACAAAAGAAATCTTTGTCGTAGCCCTGTAGATAAACTATAAGTCCAATACACATCAAAATCAATACCGGTCTTGCGACGGTGGTTTATAACATTTATGTCCAATTTGAGCTCAATCGAATGATCCGTTTAGGAGCTATCGTGTTCACTCACATACACACACACACACACACACACACACACACACACACACACACACACACACACACACACACACACACACACACACTCACACACACACACATACATACATACATCTCGTAAAAATAGCATAAATGAATTCAGAAGACCTCAAAACGTGTGAATACACCAAAATCTCGCTGTCGAACTTTTTCATGATTACAATACTTTCCTTACATAGTACATGTTCGGAAAGTAAAAACAGTTTTCATCTGAAATCTTGATATTTCCTTATTGACATCATTTGAAAGCCACATAAATGGTAAAATCCAATTTTTCTAACGTCATCTACAGCACATTTAGACAACGGATAAATGTAAATATGGGGAGAAACAACCATATTTCCTTCATAGCTGTTTTACTCACTCTTGCATTGCATTGTGTATTAAGACAAGAGGTCTGCGCCGCACGGAAATCCGTTGCGGCGGCGGCGGCGGCGGCGCGCCGCGGAAAATTTTTTGAAAAAGAGCATAATGAAAATGGGCGTATGCGTACAAACACACACACACACACACCTATGTATAAATTGACGTTAAAAGATTTTTGAAGACTATGAAAACTAGTCTTGAGTATGATTTTCTGTTGTTGTGGGATTACGGCCAATTAGCTACATGTGGGCTCTAGGCCGACTTGTGGAGTGCTCTCCGTGTTGTCTTTCTATGGGGTCCTAACAAGTATTTCGGAGGAAACGACGGAAAAATCCGAACGGTTAGGCCGACAGACGCGATCTGGTTTTGAACCAGGCACCTTCCGTCTCTCAGTTCAGAGCACTATGCGTTCGGTCAGTGGTGGGGCTCCAGAGTGTGAGCCTGCCGTTTCGGTGCACTTTTAAAACATTTCTACTGCAAAACTGAAACAATAGATTTCATCAAAATCGGATAGGTTTATATTGCTCTTATAGCACATTTACAATACTCACTAAAAAGATTGTACACTTACAGTGTACTAACGTGTGTACTGGGAAAGCACACTGTATGTACACTCTCAGCAGCTGCCCATTATTGTGAACTCAGGATGCACAGTTGATTGTGAACTTTATGATGAATGTGTGGTAAGGCTACTCATAACCGTGTACTCAGTTGTGTATTCAGGATGCACGATTGAATGTGTACTTTTGTCGCATCACTTTTGTCACAGCTGCCAACTTTCCCGTTTTTGGGGGGGGGAGAAGTTTCCCACCAATAAATTTTAACTTTCAGATCATGTTTAAATATGGACAAAAATTGAATCCAAAATAAAACTGTTTAAAAATTGTGGTGGAAAATATCCCGAAAAGAACGGGAGAGTTGGTAGCTCTGTGTTTGTTGTACTGCTCGAATTTTTTAACCCATTCGTGCCTGGATATTTTTGCGACATTCTTCGATTTTTGCTAACACCAGCAGTAATTGATAAATTTCTGATGTCAACGTTTTGAACAAGGGATGATTTCATTTAAAATCATTATGTATAAAAATTGAAATGTCTACATCCTACTTGGCCATATTAAAATATTTTGGGGAATTGAGGTTCAATACTCGCGAATAAAGGCTAGGAAAAATGAATAACGTTTTCGAATGATAGCGAAAATGCCGTCCCAAAAAAGGGACGCTAGGCATAAATGGGTTTAAGCGACTAGCTGTGCTACAGAGTTCCAAGCATTTAGAACAAGAGATAAAATGTTATGTGGAAGACTGCTATTGCTTCTCAATTCAGAAACAACGGATAAAATTTCATGTCTAAGATCTTTCTTTGAATCAACATGTTGCTCATTTTGTTGTGAGTACGTGCACTCTACCTCCATTGGCTGAACTTCATCATACGCATTATCATCCTCAGCATTTTCAAGTACTTCAGACAACAAACTAGGAACAAAAGTTACTTTTTCGATCTTTGATAAATGATATTTTTCAATGTGTTTCATCAGATTAAATACAGGGTGGCCATAATTAAACTGCAAGTGTTCAAGGGGTGCTGGAGAGAAAACTACCACGAATATTCCAGTGAAACTTGGTATCTACACGTTTCAGAACATGCGCAAGTCAAATATGCGATAAAAAATCGCCATTTTCACCCGATAGATGGCATTATATCGTGTTTCAATGCTTATGGACGTCATATATGTAAATTTTAAGCCCTTCAAACAGTGTAAAAATAAAACCACATTGAGTAATGGTCAATCATGACTCTAAATAAGAAGGGACGTGCGTTGTTAATGAAGATATTCCATAAGAATGTTAGCAATTATTGCTATTATTCAGCTACTCTGAAAGAATACCGGCGTATGAAAGGATTAAGAAGAGGTTCAATGAGTGTCAAAGAGAATAAATAATGGTTTAATTGTTTTTCAAAGTATCTTTATGAATTGTTTAATTTGTGATATTAGTTTACGTTAATTTTTGATTACATGTTACTGTAAAAATTTAATTACTGAAGCGAATTGTATGGAATTTTGGTAAATTGTAAATGATGTTTTATATTGTTTATATTACTCTTAGAATGTCACTATGCTCTATCTATCGGTTTTGGAAGTTATGTATGTCACCGGTGAGCTTTAAATACGGTACAGCGCCATCTATCGGGTAAAAATGACGATTTTTTTTTGCATATTTGACTTGCGCATGTTCTGAAACGTGTAGATACCAAATTTTACTGGAATATTCTCGGTAGTTTTCTCTCCAGCACCCCTTGAACACTTGCAGTTTAATTATGGCCACCCTATACATTTGTACATGCACTTTTGCATCGATCCTGATAACATTTAAGCGGGAATGTTAAGCCACATGTAAGCTGATGATCGCGAAAATGTCTTTTAATAGAAATCAAATTAAATAATTCGATATTCTTGTTACAAATGCTGCAAAAAACATTATAACTTTTTACTCCAATAATAGTAATAATAATAATGATAAATCAAAGATTTACCTTTAATTTGATATCTAAAATACAAAACCCTGTAACACACGTTTTGAATTGCCTCGTTGCTCCAAGTAAACAAATGTGGAGCTGCACATGTTTCAGCTCGGCAGTATAGCTGCCAATTGAAATTATACGAATTTAATTTTTGACAAATGTCCCCAAGAAGTACTTAACAAAATTAAATTTATATATAATTAAGAAACTTATTTTTAATTTAAGCTATATCCATCTATTCATAATTATTTTTTAAACCAGAAATTCAGTGTATCTTTGACGTCAAGACTTTAGTCATGACGTCAATGTTCGTCAAACTGTTGTGCAATGATCGTGCTAAGTATGTGCGCTCACGGATCGCACAATGATTGTACGCTTAGAGGGTGCACAATTTTTTTAGAGTGTACATTTGCTTTAAAGCGGTATTTTTTTTCTCCACAACCTTCTCATGAACCATTCCAAACCTATAATGTTCTTTTGAGGTATAAAGCAATGTTTAAGCAGTTTTTAAAGCAATCAAATTACGCCATTGACTCAAAAAATTTAAATGGTATCTTTATAGGTTACTAGTGTTAACCTTTTACAGACCGAATTCAGATCCAGCCATATTTAGAATTCGTTTTCTGCATATTTTGCCTTCTAATGCGTTAATTAAAGGGTATCTGTCATTTAAACGGGGAGAAAATTGTATATAATATTCATTGTGTTCGCAATTGTGAGCATTGGTCATTTCTGATTAATGACTTCTGACAAACTTTTACATTGGTTTCAAAAACGGAATTAGCATATAGGTGCCAACCCGTTCCGTTTTTATCGGAACATTTCCCACTACCAGGGGTAGAATCTTGTGATTTTTTTCGGTTGTCCATTGGGCAATCACTGAAATTATTTTGGTTGCCCGCAAATGAAGTTTCTTGCCCATTAAATTTTCGCTACACAATTTTTTTTAAAGAACATGCGGTCGTTACAATGAAAAAAGTTGACAAACGTTTATTCATAAGATTGCCTATTCGGAAATGAAAGTAGAAATAGAAAGAAGTTCAGAATTAAAATAGGAATAGGAAACTGCATTTTCTAGCTAAGGAATAAAAATGGGAATAGTTGTTCTTCTTGGTTGCCCGGTGGCAACTGAACTTTTTGTTTTACCACCGCCTTCTGGAAGCCTGTCATCTTTCGAATAATGCAATGAGAGAGTTGAAACGATACGTAAAATTGATAAAAAACTATATAATAACACATATTGGTGATAAATACCATTTATGGATGTTTCATGTGTTTTCCTCCTCTAGATCGTTTAAAAAAATCTAAAACCACTAATGACTGTATTTAAAAAATAGTTTGTTTTCAATTCAAGCCCTCTCCATTTTTTTAAATGAAATATATATACATAAAATAATTTCTCCACTTAAAAAGGTTAAAATATTTAGTTTCAGAACTTTGTTTTTAAGTCTTTATAAATTTTAAATAAGAAAACAAAGCTACTAAATTTAGCCAAAACTCATTATAAATTAACAGCTGATTATGAATACATCAGATTATTTTATACTCTTACCATAAAAATATGAACATTAAATTTCCAATATATTTTATTTAAAAAGAAATCATAATTTTAAGTTTTTCATGCACCTTTATCATGAGTTCTAAATTTAGTAAATTTAGTTTTTCACTTGAAATGTGCTATTATGTGTGTGTGTTATTATACCAAGTTTTTATCAATTTTGCATTCCAAAATCAGTATTTGTTAAGAGTTCTTGTTTGAAAAAATATAAATTTAAATCGCTCATATCTCCACATAGATAGGGATTGTAAATGGCTCCACCTATCTCATCGCACTCTTCCAAAGATGACAGGCAGTATTTCTAGAAGGAGGTGGTTTTACTCCCCCATTTAAAAATCTGATTATTGTGGGCAACTGCAAATTTCCACCCTTGCCCACCACTAATTTTTCCTTGACAGCTTCAGTGTTAAAAAAGTCCAGATTTTTAATTCAAAATAAAATTGTTCAAAAATAGTGGTGGAAAATCTTTCGATAAAATCGGAATGGTTGGCAGCTATGATATAGTGATGGGTAGCTTAAATGTGTGCTCTCCAAACCTTTTTATCGCCACGAACAAGTCAACATTTAATACTTTTAGCGCGGCCCGCTGAGTGTGGGAGGGCGAGGGCGTTGAATGATTCTAATTCAGATTGGTTTGATTTAAACACTTTAATTTAATTGTATTTAAACATGCCTCCAAAATAAAATACAGTTACACAAAGAAAAAATGATGTAGCATTTCAACCGACAGAGTTGTCTGGAATAGTTTTAAGAAAAGAACATTTATTCTCTATTTTATGAGTGCAATTTAAATTCATGATCTTGAAATCTTGAATAAACAAAAAGAGAAATGTTAAAAGAATTACAATTTTTCTTCTGTTACAAAGGTATGAATCAACACAAACACGACAAAGTCACAAAAACCCGAGAGAAATACGCCAAAGTAAATCAAATGCAAACAATTTAAGTTTCCTTGGCGGACCGGTACTATTTGATCGGAGGACCAGGATCGATCCCTGGCCCGGGGGTTGTGGACCAATGGCTTGAATAATAAGTGAAATATTAAGAATTAATGAATGATTTATTTTTAAATTTAAATAAAGGTATCAATTAAGTTTGAAAAGGGGAAGAGGGATCAAGATAGCTCTGTAAAAATTTATGAAAATTTCTGTTTTTATGACTTATTTCGCTGTTTTCCACTAATGATAGAAATGCAACTTGTGTTTCAAATAATCAAGTCATTTTTTAACTTTATCTGCTATTTTTTTCAAGTGAATATTGATAAAATTTAATTTTACAAAAATTTTTTAATTTGATGTTCCCAATTGGAAACATTGGCCCGTAAAAGGTTAAGAAGAATCCAGAAAAAAAAATAAGCAGTTGAAAGTTTGGGTACAATTTTTTTTAAGTCTTGAAGCCAGCATATAATAGGCGTTCTTTATCGGCGCGCCGGTCTGGACCTCGGCGGGGGCGGCGTTGTACAAATTCCCGGCTGCGGCGTCGTGGCGCGGCGGCGCAGACCTCTAATTAAGACTAAGCTACTCGAGGGCTATCTGCCTAAGGAAGATACCTTGGCCGAAGGACTTAATATCTGGAGAAAAGCCTCCAAATTCCAGACCGTGTCCTGACAAATTCCAGACAAATATGACCCCGCGATAGGCTCGAACCCGGGACCTTCACACTTCTGCAATCTAAAATGCTCAGTGTGTTTATCCACTCGGCCATGGGCTCGCTCTGCATGGCACTTATAAAAATTCTGGAAAAATGTTTTTAGCAAGTTGTATTTTAATAAATGCGTAGACCTCCAACATATTTCATACTAAAGTCTGTGCAACTAGGGAAAATAGAAGAATACGAAGCGCTTTTAGCTGCAAACTAACCTTGATCAAAGCTTTAGACAATTTTCACAAAATCTCAAAATCTATGAAAATTAAAAAAATTTTTGACACCTATAATTTTAAAAATGTGACCATCTATTATTAGTATTATCTAAATTCCATTTCATTCGTTTCAGACATTTTTTTAAGTGCCTGCCTACCTTTAAATGCAAAATTTGGAAAAAAAAAACAATTTTCTATTTTTGATTTGATATTAAATCCGAATGCCTTAGCTTTCTAAATTAATCGAAAGTCCAATGCTGTCTTACTTAGAACTTCAGTAACAGGAATTTTAATATGAGTCATCTCATAGTTAAAGCGCTGGTATTTATATTTAGTTTTTGCTTTTCCTCAAAATGAGATTTTTAAAATTTGGCTTCAAAGAAAAACATCGTTATCTTAAAGAATTGTTCTTGTAAAGTTATGAAGCTTTAGTAAAATACCCTAAAAGAGTTGATTTAGGAAATGAACTTATACAAACTATGGAGTGAATTTTTTTTTCTTTTATTAGTAATTTGAAGTCATGAATTGTCTTATACTTTCATGATTTTTCGGTGCGTAATAATATTAACTTCTCTAACTTTTCAAATAGGATAGTCAAAGTTATGAGATTGGTTCATTTAATGTATGAGATTCCAAACAACTAAATAAAATTTAGAGTATAAAAATACATTCTTTCAAATTTAAAAGATTTAATACCTCGCGAGAGAGCGATTTGATAAAAACTTTTGTGCATATTTTTATCCTTAAAAAATCAAAATATTTAAAAATAAAGATATTTTCATTTTTTATTAACAGCTTTTAAATATATTCTATAATAATATGCAAATAAATACGCAATTTAAAAAAAAAGATCCACGCCGAAAGTATCTAGGCATTTCAATGCATTTTTAGCTGATGAGTAAACAATAACAGAAACGCAGAATGACGTAGGCAGGAAGAGTTTCCTTTTCAGTCGTTTTGAGATTTTCCAGTCACTTGAAACGGATTGAAAATGCAAAATTTTTGAATTCAAAGTTATGTACAGACAAAAGGCTTATTGTATTAATATAGATGTCCGAACTAGCACATGTGTATAGTATGTATAACTTGAAATCAACACAAAGTTAAGAATATAAACTTTAAATTAACTAAAATACCGGAATTCACAAAAGCCACACTCTTTTTCATTGAATGAATGTATCCATTATGTATAAGACACGTACTTTTTTAATCCTTTCAGACCTGATTACAAAGCTTCTGTAGTAATTAAATAATTTTTCTTTTCATAATAAAGATTAAAATTGTATCTTAAAAAAATCCTGATTATTAAGTGTTAGAGGAAAATTACTTTTTAGGAATGAACAAATTTGGACATCCATCCTATAGGATTGTATAGGTAATTTTTGTGTCCTTATTTGTGCGCACAGGGTTTGAAAGTGCCAATGGATCTGCTATTTGTTGAGTCTGATAGGAAAATCAATCCTCCTGTCAGACACACACACACACAAAAAGATGTTTTAATTAAGTGATTCAAAAATTTATATAATTTAATGAACGTAAGAGAAAAAATAATGTGGTGCACACAACAGATTTTATTTCTAAATTTCTTGTATGCCAATTTTTAAAATATTTTAATATTTTTTACAAATAAAAGTGAAATGTATATTTAGTTACTTAGAACACAAAGACTGTGTATAATATTAAACATCCCCTTGCTCAGATATGCCTAGAAATAAGTAGAACTTCTTTATGTAATTTAAGTTTGCATTGCATTAGGAGGAAATTTACAGTAGTGTTGCCACCTAAACATTTGCAACTCATAATAAAATAAAGCATTCCCCTACAATGTATTCTTTATGGAGGTTTGTTTGGTTTTCATTTCTATATAAGCTTACAATTTTACTAGCTGGAATCCGTCAAATTCAACGGTCACTTTATTGACCGTAATGTTTCAAAAATAAATGGGAAAGATCAAGAATGTCACCGAGGTCTTGGACAAAACGCTCAGGAAAAATCGAAGTCCAACTTGGACGTGACATGACGTGTGACAGAAAGTAAACAGAAAGTTTCACGCCAGTTCTTACTTTAGCAACTGTACGATGGTGGTGAAATGATTGAAATCTTTAAAATTTGTTCTAAAGCATCTTTATTGAGTAAAATGGAAGAGAACACATTAAATGACGAATAAACACGATTAGTCACAAATTCTAATTGAGTATTTCGTTGAAGACGATATTTCGGGTAAAGCCATCGACCACGGAACGTCCAGGTGAAGTATCGTGTGTGATCTTGACTGCCGCGGCATTCTTTAATCTAACCCAGTGGCTCCCAAACTGTTTTTAATTGCGACCCCTTTCAGATTTTTCAAATATGTTTGCGACCCTCCCCTCCAACTCTAAAATGTTTGACCAATAAGACAATAAAAATGAATAATGAAAAATATATATTTTGGATTTAAAAATGATTATCTTTTTATTCCGTACTGATTATTATTAGGATGACTGAGGTTGTGTTTGTCTGACAAGTTAGGTTATCCTAATGGCTGAATATTGGTCAAAGCCAACCGCATCTTGGACATCTAACTTATTACTGGCTTTTGTCTTAATCTACAAAAGAGTTTTGAATTCAACTTAACGCATGTAAGTGGATGCAAATGGCACTAACATTTGAAGCGAAGGCTTAGAATTTATCAGATATGAGTGACGCATAGCACACCAAAATTAAATTAAAGATTTTTCTTAGTATAAATCACGTGCTGAGGAGTCATTTTGCAAATTTAAAAATTCGTCCTGCGCTTCATCAGGAAGATCGGCGACATCTAAATATGTGTGAAGTGGATTTCGCACTAGTACCCCCTCTTGTTCATTGTGAGCTCTGGGATATATCTTTGAATTTCAGATTTAAGAGTTTCAATGTGGTTAATAATTTCTCACCTTAAATTAACTGTAATTTCTATTTCCGATACTCCTGCCTTAGTGCACACATTTTCAAAATTGGCTAACACTCCTAGATACACTTTACGACGTCAGTTTTTGTAAATTTTATACAAGCGCCCTGCTGAGAAAAAGGATTTTTTCTTTACAAAGAGAAAATGGAGAAAGCGTGTCTCATGGCATAGAAACTTGGAAATATTTTGCCATTCATTTCTTACAAAATCGGTCTGCGGCATCCCCGCGAAAAGGCATGGCGACCCACTTGGGGGTCGCGACTCCCCGGTTGGGAACCACGGATCTAACCATTGAAAGAGCGGTGAATACGGGTTCAGGAAAGTAAACACCAATAGTATGAAGTGAAAATAGTAAAAAATGTAGGAATTCTGCAAAAGACAAAAAATCTAATCCTCCAAATGGCGATCGCGCACTCCGTACTTTATTTATCTTTTTTCACGTTATCCTCGATGGTCAAGATCCAATATGAGATAGAAAACTGAAAAACTAAAGAAATAAGAAATAAAGCGTCAAAATAAAGAAAGATTTTATAACTGCGGTGAATGTGGTTAATGAACTACAAGGTATTTTCTTAAAATATGGAGAAACAACTTTCGTATTTTAAATACGTAATAATGTGCTATATATTAAAAAGTGTATCATAATACATCAGCCGTCCCTATTTTTCTTCCTTATTTCATTAAGTTGAATTGTATCATTACTCTTGAGCGTGCTGTATTTTTCTTTCTTATTCCCTAAAACACCTCTTTGGAATCGAAATATATATTAAAATCTTCACCTACTAAAACTGTTTTACAATATTCACCAAGCACATTCCAACTATACTTCACCTTTATAAATACTGTTTTGAATGTGCATCATAATCCATGAGTGTGCCGTGTTTGTCTTCTTTGTTCCATAAAATACTTTTCATACTGGTCAGCCAGACGCGAAGCTCTCATTTTTTAACTCCAGCTAGCTTGGTACTCATTTTATCGACTCACTCATGGGATGAAAGGCTGAGTCAAAGACGCCCAGTCCGGGAATCAAACCCAGGACATGTGGCAGCAGAGTACGGTAACCGTTATATCACTGGGATTATATTCGAAATATACTTCCCCTTTATAAATACTGTTTGGAAAATGTACCATAATCCACGAGTAAACTTTCCAGGGAATCCGGGATGGTCAAACGGCAACAAAAGCGCCTTCTAAAAATCTCCCTCGAGCTACGTTAGTGGTTATATATATATATAGATTCCTTTCAAATATTTCGACAATGCCTTAATAGTTACAGATCGCACTTATTAGAAGTGTTACCTTCTAACTGATCAATTCCTCTCCTAAATAATTCAAAACCGGCAGTTAAAACATATATGTAATGATATTATCTTGGCATACAGAAGTAGATTTTATATCGCTTAAATATTACATGATATTTTACTTAAAATATTTAGACAATCCTAGATATAAATTGAAAAGTTTCTTATACGAGTACATTTCCCATGTTAAATCAATCTTAGAAATAAGTTAGACGTATTTTCCAAATTTAAGTGTCATTTGCTGATGTAATATGAAAGCTCTAAGCATTAATGGCGGCGATGAACTCTGCAAAAAAATTAAACCAATGCTTGCTAATTTTCTGCAGAAAGAAAGAGTCATTTTCCAGAAAAACAATGTGAGTAATTCTTATAGTATTGGATGCAAAACATGGGAATATTTACTTTAAATAAGAAATTACAAATATTTTTACATGTATACAAGCACAATAGCATCAGTCAAAACACTGAAATATGAAACTTGAAAATAAGGTTTGTAAATGTAAAGCTGTAGTAGATTTACTGAAACATTTTTATAAAATTCTCTAAGACCGTCTGTTTACATGTTTAAAAATGTTATTATAAAAGTACGCATGTTAGTCTCTTAGATTTTTTTATTGTAAAACATGCAACAATGGCTTACAAGTAAATATATATTTAAAGCGTCAGTTACATTTCATAGTGTTCCGCAATATCTCTACTTATTATAAAAGAAGGTGTCTGTCTGTGTGTGTGTGTGTCTGTCGGCAGCGTTACGGACAAACGGCTACACCTAGAAACACCAAATTTGGTACTCGGGAAGATGTAAATATGTAGTTGTGCACCTCGAAGCTATTTTTTCAAAATTCGACCTAGAATTTTTTTTATTTTATGTTTTATGCGATTTTTGGCATTTTTTCTCGCCTAATTCGTAATAACGGCGGAAATTACGCTCGCAGCGAAACGGCATTTGTATCATCGGATAGAGGAGGAAATTTTCTTTTAAAAACAGTTTGTTCTGAATACATAACATGATTTACCGATTTTTAGGAATTTTTTTACTAAGCATCTGCTTCGCGATTGTTTTTCGTAAAATAATTTTAAAACTGTCGCATCTTGAATTCTATCCGTCATAACTTTTAGATATTTTGACAAATCGTGAATCATTCTTTTCTCCCTCTTTTAAAATAAAAACGAAAAAATTATGTAAATTAGATGATTTTTTACGAATTTTAATGCAACCTAATGTTTAGAATTTAATAGCATCAACGCGATCTTACGCCATTCATTACATTGCGATCACGGCACGATAATTTATGTTTGGTTGTTGCCACAGAAAGGATTAGAAAAAAGGATTTTTTCAACCAATCGAGTTTTTAAATGGGATATCAGAATTTCAATTCGCAAGTGAGGATCTATGACATCAAATGCTTTAAGATACGTAAAAATTACTCCATAATTTTAACTCATTTATTCCAGCTTTATTTTCAACACAGGGAGACGTTATTTTGATTAAAATTTACTGTAGAAATAAACTAAGAAATTCACGATTATTATTATTAGAAGTGGTATTTTAATCCGGTGCTTATTTAAAAATTGAAACGTTTTCACGGCGCTGAAAATCTTCATTTTAAAAGTTACAAAGTTCGTTTCAAAGCGCGATATATTAAATTTTTTCTATTTACTATTTTTATTTTTGGCATTTAATTTAGCGCAGGCGTTGCCTAACATACGCATGCAGGTTGCGAGTATAATTTTATTTTAACGTTGAATTACGTTCCTCCATAAAGGTTACATAACGCAAAGTTTTAATGGTACCGTTTGAAAACAATTATGCGAAATATCGAAATTAACTCCCTCAAATTACCGGGGTATCCTTTACGGCAGTCAAACAGTGACGTCATAAATAAAAAAAATGCGTGAAATTTGTAAACTCTGCAACTCTAACCGGGGCCTTCGCAATTAGTAACGGGCCTGCTTATGAGTTGCCATCACTAAAAATGAGTTTATCATTGAGGCCTGTTTTCCCCAGTCACAGTATTCTATTTTATTATTCTAAGTATTATAAATGTTATATTATTTCATTATTTTAAAACAAATTTTTTATACTTTTGTCGTACTAAAGAACTTTAGATGTAGGTAATCGTTTTGTGAATCTTGCGCCATTTTCTTTCATGAAAATTTATCCTAAAATTCGAACATTTTGCTCTGAATGTAAAGGTAAGTGAACGCTTATAATGTATTTAGAAATTCTGAAAATATGTATGTAAATCATGTTTAGTGAATAATTACTCATGTGTTATTTATAAATAAATTATTTTAATGAGAAATCGTATTACTTGAGTAGTTTTTATTCTTGTAAATAAGCATGACGTTGTGATACTATTTAGACAATTTAATTTTGCCATTTGAAAATGTTATTTATCAGTTATATGCCTTGATTATGTGATTAAGACTTACATCTGGTACAGTGCAGAAATACAATAAATTATAAATTATTGATTTTTGCCCGTTTATACAGAAACTTCAAATGTAGTTAATATTTTGTACAAGCGTTCATTATGCTTGCTCAATTCCTAAATTCGATTGAGAAAGCGACAAAAGAATAATATATACTGCATGAAATGTCTTTATAAAAGAATAATTAATTCAGGGATCACGCTATAGAGCGTATTTTATCAATTTTCTCCAATATACAGGATATCCCGAAAACACTGAAATGCGCTTTAATACATCATTTGTTAAAGATTAATGTTGAATTGTTTAAAATAATGTAGGAAATACGACTACGTTCATGAAATATTCATTATAAAAATGTCTCTCATTTGTGTATTTAGTTATTTTAAAGTATATTAAATATCCACTTGTGAAACTAAAATAAGCAATCGTGAATCATGAGAGTAAGCGCTGCTTTGTTTTTCCTTCAAATTATATGCATCTATTTTCTTTATGTCAATATGTATCATAGCAAACAAATTAATCATGAGTTCGTACTTGAATTAGTAACACAATTACTACTTAAAACTACATTAAATAACGTTTGAAAGCACTGGGAAGCTTAAAAAATGTCTGATGTATACGTGAAGACTCGAGCATCCGTAGGCCTCTTTGGATGGCTCATCAAAATACACGCGCAGGCCCGTTACTAATTGCGAAGGCCCCGCTCTAACGCCCTGTCACAATTAAAGTGGGAATAAGTAGCTCCTCGAGATTACACAGTTTGATGTTTTTCAGGAGACAGGACTATGGAGGATATAAAAGATATCGCTATATTAGATACATGGATAGTTAAAATGGCACCCCTTGGATATTTTCTCCCCACAGTAAGATGAAATGGTTTGCGGCGCTAAATACGGCGCATCTTATAAAATTATGTATAAATTAAATATTTATGGAGAGTTTCCTTAATGGCAACCATTATGTGAAATGATTATTATTTATGCTAATGCGTAAATTGCAAAGAATCGCCACAGAATCAAAAGATCCCATTGAGGCCAAATAATCTAAGCTGTTTCTTTAAAGGGAGCCTTGAAGAGGGAGAAGCGAATATAGATAGTATTAATGTACGTAATAGGTAGTATTATTAGATTTGTAAAGATAATATGAATAAATCGCAATATACCACGTTAATAAATATTTCATGAAATTAAAAGTGTCCTGTTTCAACGGTTGTCTTACAACCAACTAAACGAAAAGTAATTCTAATTTGCGTTAATATATCCCGCAGTAATTTCAACAGAGGAGATTACTTGAACTTTTTTAAAAATGAAATTCTGTTTTGTCACATGCAGATATGATTTTAGTAGTAAAATATTCCCTTCTTCCCGTATGAAGAGCGGGTGCGCAGCTATTTTAAAAACATCTCTTGAAAATAGCATGAATGAATTCAGAAGACCTCAAAACGTGTCAATACACCAAAATCTCGAAGTCGAATTTTTTCATGATTACAATACTTTCCTTATATGGTACATCTTCAGAAAGAGATAAATGGTGCTCCATTTCATGTAGTGTCTTAGGTATTTAATGCTACAACTTGAGCCTAAAAAACAGTATGATGTAGAAATAAGGCCAGGTGCGTAGCCAGGAAATTTTTTCGGGTAGGAGATATGAGCCTGGAAATTTTTTCGAGGGGTATATGAACTTATATATGCATAAATAGACGGAATTTCAACACTAATCCAAAAATTTCGGGAGGGATATATCCCGATATCCCCCCCTCTGGCTACGCCCCTGAATAAGACATTTTGAAAGCCAGGAGTTCTCTGCAAACCATTAAGCTTTCCACTTTTTTGATAGTGAATGACACTGACGTAGTTTTTTGAGTCATTATCCTGCAATGATCAGGTTAGTACTCATGACACAAACTTTACATTAAGAGTCAAATAATTTTGCTCTTTTTTTTTTTTTTTTAATTCCACATCACGAATAATTTCGAATTACACGTGTAAGGAAAATTTTCGTTTCCTACCGTGCGAAGAACGGGCACGCAGCTAGTAAAAAATAAAACAATCTTGATTTAATTGATTTGCATAATATTATTTTAGCTTTTCAAAAATATTATTTATCGCAAAAGTTTGAATGACATAGCTAAAACTTTTGAAATAAGCTATCGAAAATAAGGATTATTATAGCATTTAAATTATTATAGCACGTTGTGCTTCTGAAAATTCTGATTGCTAAACCTTCCCTGTATTCATTAGTTAACGTTCTATATGCCAAAGATAAGTTAACATTTTCTATAGTATAAATGTCTTTTTGTTTTCACAATTTCCATAGTCACAAACATTAGAATCAATTTGTTTTGTACAAGCAGGTTGATACAGCAAATAAAAAATTAAACAAAAACAAACCTTTATGATTAAATACATATAAGCATTACAAGGATTTCATTGTGAAGTTGGATATAATTTTTCAGAAACTTACTATAGAAGTGGTCTCCAAAAATTATCGATTTTTTCAAAATATGTTATTCGATTGATAAATTTCAATTTCATAAAATGAGACAAAAGGATCATTAAGATATAAAAACTAATTCCACGCACAAATATGTGAAAGTATGATTTGTTACGTATGACGTAAAACTGATGAACATTTTTACAGCATGCAGCAGTTTTTAATCACTGTACGTCTAGATGGGGATTATGATAATCTGATAGCGGTAAATCTGATTCCCATCCATCAGTTTCTGTTTCGCTCCACGTGTTTTCATCTGTGGTTTTTGCATGACACTTTATGGTCTCTTTGATGATATCAGACGCCTTTTCAGCGACCATTATGGTCGGAACACCAGTGTTTCCTGAAGGTATGATTGGCATTACAGATGCATCGACGACTCGAAGTCCTTTTATATGCTTCACTCTGAAAGAATTTGTAAAAGGAATTATTGAAAAGAAATGTTTTTCTTAAAGAACTAGGGACAAAGGCCCCTAGACTCGCTACGCTTCCTTTTCGTATGACAACCCTAATAAGGTTTATTCGTAAAAAAAAGACAATAATTTCAATAGACAAAACCGAAATATTGGATCAGATAGAATGTTACCGATCTACACATGCTTGGATCTTGCATGTTCCTTGGAACATAAAGATTAAAACTTTACACTATTTTTAATTGTGTAAAACCTATGGAACACCTTGCGTATTTGCCACGCATTGCGATTTTTCATAAATTTGCGACTTACGTACATGTATAGTTAATAATTAGTTCTAAGAAAACTGTACTTCATATTTTTTCTTCGATAAAAACTAGAAACAACTAGGATAGCCTGTCACTAATGGCGGCTTTTCATTATTTGGTTATTACACATGCTCATAACCAATAATCAATAATCAATGCTCACGTCATAATCAACGCTCATCAATAATCGCTCAACGCTCAACGCTCAATCAATAATCAACGCTCAAAACCAATAATCAATCCTCACGTATGGCTACCGGGAAAACCGTTATCCATACGTAATCCTTTGCAGATTGACGTATTTAGCACCACCAAATATATCATCTCGCCGAATTGGCAAATATCCAAGTTGTACTATAACGGCTATAATGGCATAGTTAACGCCGCCAAATATTTCTACTGGTAGCAAATGCCCAAGCTGAATCTAACCGGCTTTACTACAACCTGCATTTTAATTATTTTTAATTTTCAAGATACTGGATGCTAACATTTTAGAACACGCGGTTTAGATTCACCCTGCTTGTAGAGATAGCCTTTGCCAGATAGTACCTGATTCCAAAATAGCGCTTTTTAAATCAGTGACAATTAGTCTGTTTCGGAAGAACGAATAATCGCTAATTCTAAACTCCTGATATCCAAGAGAGCTAACTATTTGAAAATTGTCAACTTTTTGTGACACACTTGGACTTATTTATTTCACATGCTTTTTAATTTGGCGTAAAATGGTGTAATTCTTCTGCATGTTTGAAAGTTTCACGGGATTTGTACTTACTTGGAATTGCTTTGTTGCAAAGGCATGAATGATTTTATGCTTCCGAAAATTGCCAAACCTGCCAACCATTATGCTTATTGTTTTCAGTTTTTTACTAATATCTTCTAAAATAATTGGAATTTCTAAATTTGTCAATTTATCGGCTTCCACGGAATATTCCGAATCCATGGACACCTTCGTCGAAACTCAGATTCCCACGGCTTCGGGGGAGATAGCAGAACAAGTTTTTCATAGCGGCGGCATCGACCGTTACTTTTTTTTTAAATAGAGAGATACCCAAAAATAATTTTATATGTATCACCCTGAAAGAATTTGTAAAAGAAATTACTGGGGAAAAAAAACATGTTTTAAAAAATAGCAAAAATTAATTTTATACAAGTTTCAAGTCTGTAAGTTTACTTCCTTAAGTAGAACTTATGTAGGCATTGTGTAACATTATTTAAATTCTAGTTCATTTTTAATCCTAATCCCTTTCTAAAACTGACCTCAGCTGAGGGTCAACTACGGTCCTTGGGTCATTCGGATCTCCCATTCTGGCCGTACCCACTTGGTGGTTGAGGGTGAAGACTAAAGATCTCGCTTGACACCAGAAATACCTGTCTTCGTCACCCACGTACTTCTCGCAGCCGGGAACTAAACCTTGAGCCAATTTAGATCCGACACGTCTCATGGGCGGACTAGTGCCAAGTCGGACGCAGTTTTTTAAGCCTGTAATCAAAGTTTATTAGTAGCATGTATTTGTTAAGGCGCAAACAAAATATTGTAATATTATCGAACCCACTCTGGTGTCTTGGAAAAATTCATAATTTCGAAGTTTTTTTTTTAGATATTTCTAAATACATAAAGGAAAAGGTTCAAAAAGTTAGAGTGTGACGCCAGAGTTTGATTTGTAGCATATATTAATTAAGATTGAAATAAACATCGTAACATTAAAAAACCATTTAAATATCTTAAGAAAAGTTAGTGGATCGAAAAAGATGTTATTGGAAAATATGTTGCACAAGAAATAAAAATGAATAAATAAATTTAGAAAAAAAAAAAAAAACGACAGCAAAGCTGACAGATGTTACATCGATAATTGAACAGACAGGAAAATGAACCATGAGAAAAGATGTTTCATATAGAGGTTGGTAAATTTTCTAAATAAGTTTCAACTGCGTTAATTTGGTCTAAATACTGACCAAGTTATATTTTAACTTATGAGACTTCTACTTTTGTTTGTTTCTGTAAATCTTATGGTGCACGCCAAAGTTTCGTTTGGCAAAATAAATGTCATATACTTGTAATTTCTAAGTTGAATCATTGTATCATCTTTCTTTCGTGTATGATATTTTCCGTTAGAAATAATCATCCCGTTTAATTTTAAGAAATTGTGTTACATGTACAGTTGAAGTATGTTCTTTAAATTCATTTACATTGGTATATTTTAACTTTTAATGTAGAAAAAGTTGACGTAAATCATCTCTTTCTTTTTAAACCGCGGAAGCAAATTTAAACACGTAGGAAATATTTTTCGGTATTTTTTCATTTTCCCCGACTTGTAAAGTTAAAATTCTGCTAAATGCAATGTTTGATCACCTTTAAAATAACTAATCCAACGTTTCACGATATAATGGATCTGAATTAGCGGCATCCTTTCTGTGGAGAAATGTTTCACCAAGATTTAATTTCACTGATCAGCTTAAGCACCAAATCATGTCTCAACGTTTCTCCATAGAAAGGTTGCAGAGAATTCAGCACCATTTTATGGTGAAATACTACTGTTAATCGTATTATCGGTAAAGAAGTACTAATGTTCCTCCACTCTGCTCCGAAAATCATTGCAACTAATCATATTTTTATTCATGTATTAGAGAGGACCAGACTATATAATGTATTTTTTTTAATTAAATCTAAACAAATAAATTTTCAACGCCTTTTTAATTACAAAGAGGCTGTGCCTAACCATTGGATTCATATTTGTTACAAGGCAAGAATTTTATAGGTAGTTCTTTTTTATTTCGAGAAAGATGTGTTTAAAAAGTGGGGATGGGCCTTTTATGCTCTTTGGAGTAGGATATTTGTCCTGAAATTAATTTTTAGTTATTCGTGAAAATGCTGTCTAATATAGCACCTATACTAAAAATCTCACACACAGGCCAAATTTCGTATCATCAGCTTCATTAGTTTTGGCTAGACGAAGTACCGACTTACGAAAAAACATTAATTTCCGGTGCGTCTAATAAAATGCAGGAGTGTCATTGCTTTCTTCTGCGTGCATAAGAAACCCTGTATTAGCGTAAGTGCGTTTAAACATGCTTAATTTGATTACCCTTGGGCTGTATTTCTGTCAAAAGTCGGTCTCTAAAAATGAAGATGAATTTTAGTAGGCTCTTTAAATATATACGTAAAAGTAATACACTTCTGAAAGTATATTTGAATTTCAATGAATTGAAAAAAAAAAGCATATTGAAAATATCTACAACACAAAAATGCATCAAAACTTTTAGTTAAATCTAGAAAATAAAATAAGTGTTGCTGTTTCTAAAAAAACATTTCTCATTATTTTAAATATTAAACAAAAACAAGAAATTTCAAACATCAAAAGTTAAAACATTTTTGGTCTTTAAAAATATGCAGAATGGAGTTAAAATGGAGTCTGTGTTACTAGTATTCATTTATATAGGGAAAAGTGGTCTTGATTTAATGTAAATTCCATAGACTAGGCCGTTTAACGTAAGTTGTTTTACTGTGCATGGACAAAGCTTATGCAATCAGTATTCTTCAGACATTTTTTAATTTCCATAATTAAATTTAACTCACCACGCGTATCTTAATTTTCGAAAAACACTCATTTGGCAATACAATCCTCATTTGGCGTTAAATGATAAAACTGGAGAACAAAAATTTTTATACTTTTATTTGTGACTTATTTAGATTTTTTTAATTAGTACAAAATATGTAGTGCAAAAGTTCAAAAAGTAGTCATATGCTAATAAATTTTCTGTAAGGCTGGTGCAATTTTTTAATCATTTGTTAAGTTGAGTATACAAGTTTATGTATGCTGTGGAACCACGACGCCAAATATATCGCACCACAACGCCAAAACACAGCTTTGCAAATTTGGCGATTTTTAACTAAATATATATTCGGTGTCTTTAAGTAATGTTGTATACTGTGCCAAAGCTCCAGATCTTAGTTCCAAATAGTTTACCTGAAAATTGACCATTATCCTTCACATATCTGCATAATCTAAGGAAACAACTAAACTTTGAAGGCGTTTCTCTCGCAACTAGAAAATTTCAAATTCGAGTTTTCGGCTTGGTGGCAGAGATATCATTTATCGCCAACAACACCGATCAACATCCTTTTATATCCTACCATCATTGTATTATTGATACTTACTTATTTTGAAAAGCGCTTTTTAATGTAAAGAACCCCCCCCCCCAATGGAAATTATGGTCGCATAGTGCATAATAGATACTCAAGACATCCCATTCGGTTACGTCCACTGAAAATTAGACAGACTCAGCTTATGCGTTTGTCCTGAACATTAGAGTTACATCAGGAGAATTATTTATGACACCATTTTGTTATATTTTGTCCATTCAAAATTTTCTATGTTAATATCTGTTAGGGGATCACTGTGTTTAGACAATGCGTCATGGAGTGCCCTTTATATTCGAGAAAGGTCTGCATCCACCGCATCTACTGTAGACGCGTTTTACACAAACCACAAAAGAAAAATGAAAATCAGAAAGTAAAAGGTCGATCTCTCGAATGTCCTCTATAACTCATTACTATTTCTCTTGCTCGAACTGTGCTTTTAGTTTTTGAGTGCGCCTCTTATAATGTCAACTCGTCCTGGGTTTTGAGGGATTTCAATAACAACATCTCAAAACTCATTCAGAAATACTTTTCTACGAGACGATTACACTCCGTTCGTGTGAGAAACGAACTTTTTCCTGATGTGTATTTTATTGGAATAAAACGCATACCTTCTACGACATCTTGCAAGTCGTCGGGATCTTCGTAATAGTTCGGATCTATGACAGGTGGGTCATAGGGATCTTCAGAGCGAAGAGTGACAGTCCCCCGGCTTCTGGGTTGTAATAAATGTGAGACGCATGCGTATAAAGGCTTGCCTTCTAATGGAGCATACAGCTGGTCGTACGCCTAATTGTAATAGATAAAAAAAAATGAATCCATAGCTTATTTAAGCATCAAAAAATCCTTTTGAAAATATTTTACAGAATATGTTTGTTCAAAAACATACGATAGCTGAAGTAGCAATGTGATGCATCATATTATTTTCAATTATTATCTTCTGGTTCTGTCACATAATGGGTTTATTTGATTCGGTTAGCTATCAAGAGAGTACAAATTTATACTGAGCTATATTAAGCAGTTTTTTTTTTTTTTTTTTTTTTTTTGTATGTTAATTCCGAATAGTCCATCTGAAAACTATGACACTAGATTTATCATTTCGCATTATAAACTTTTTTATTTTCCGTCAAACTCTACAAGATTAAGTGGTCAGTACACTAACCGTTGGACAATGGAACGGTCTCCATGACTACTATTCTTCACTTTGACATCCTATAGACACTGTCTATCTCGGCAAGATTATATATTTCTTATGATTATGAATTATGATTTAATGCGTATGCCTTCGTTTAAATTGAGACGACTCTTAGTAAATGTATCTTCATATATTTTTAAACAATAGTTTAATTATTTTGCTAAATTAATATGATGTAGCAATGAAATGAAAAAAAAATAATTTATAAATTATAACTTCTCCATAATTTAGAAAATGGTTTTTGAAGTTTTGAAACACATACAGGGTGTCCCAGAACTTCATGTACAAACTTCGAGGGGATTAAGACAACATCGTTAAGAACCATAATTGCATAGAAAAGCATGGGCGGCAATTGACAGGTGGCGCTGTACAGAAGCTCTCAAGATCGGCACGTGTGGCTTCTTCCTATCTGCCTACTTTTACCGGTTTTTTCGTAAGATTATCTACCATTCTTTTTTTAGTGATTTGATTTCTGAATAAATCCAAATTTTTAAAGTAAATTAAAACTGTTTGAAAGTTGTCTATAATCTTCCGAAAAATAACGTAAAAATTAGTAGATATGTTTGTTTTGATTCGTTTCATGGTAAACCTACAGAAGGGGCATCTGCCTAGGGAAAGGTGTCTTGGGCGGAGGACTTAAGTCGTTCTTACACGTATTTACGTTACATCTTCAGAAAACCGCAAAAAACTGTGATGACTGTTAAATTGACAGCCGCGGGATAGGCTTTAACCCTGGACCTTTATACTCCGGCCATCTACCATGTTCAGTGTCTCAATCCCCTAGCGCATGGTGGGGCGGATATGACGATGAAGAAGCCACACGTAACGACCTTGAGAGCTCACGTATAGTCACCTGTCCATTTCCACCCATTCTTTCCTATGTAATTATGGTTCTTAACAATGTTGTCTACCTTTCCTCCAAGTTTTTACACCAAGTTCCGGGACACCTTGTGTGTCCCATGGTCCTTAAATGGTTAAAATGCATTTTAAAGCCTTCAATTTTCCACAAACACAAAAACTTTATGTAATACCAAAAGGAGTAACTATGACCACTTACATTTTTCAGCTTTTGATGTATGTCGCATAATGATTCCTAAATCTAGTTTGACGTATGGTCTAATGGATGACGTATGTCTAAATGACGTATGTCTTACGGATGGGGCCCCAAAATCAGTTACTTAAAAATATTTTAGCATTTAGTTTGCTGTTACCTGTTAGCCTAATACATAAATTATTATTTACTGAGTGCTACATGTAAAAAGTATATTGCGCAGAAAAGTGTTTCATAATGGGTTTGTTTGGCATGTTTTATATATTTCTTCATTTTTGAGAACGCTTAAACGAGTTTTAAAATATAAATAGAAACTAAATGAGCATTTTGATCAATGTACAAACATGCAAAACAATTACTACTGAAATTCAAAATTTATGGCTACTATGATTGCTAATTTTACAGGATTTGATGCACTCTTACCTGCGGTGTGAGTCCGAGTTGTAGGCCTAGTTCAGAAATTATCTCATAGAAATATAGTTGATGATTTGGAAAATCTTCTTTTGGGTTAATGATATCGTCTTTTAAAAAAGCTATAGCTGAAGTTACCTCAGAAGATGCAAAGATACCTGTAACAGAAATTAGTAAGTTATCACAGTTACTGGCTGAGAAATTACAAAATAAGCTATGTAAATATATATATATATATATATATATATATTCAATTTCCAATGTTCGTAACATTTATAGGTTGACCTTTTGTAATCGAGCACTGTATACCTTATAAAGAGACATTCTACTTATTTTGCAGCAGAGTGTCAATGATTTAAATCAACTGATTTAAATAAATGATTTTAATCATGGTTTTAAAAGTCAATTGATTCAAATCGGGGCTGCACAACTTCTGTCCCACGGTCCATTATTAGCTCATGACAGCTGTTCTATTCACTTTCCAATGCAACAGCAGGTTGAAAAACACGAATCAGAATCCAAAAAATTCAATCTCTAAGAAAAGCAATTAATTGTGAAAATTTAATTATTTCACATTTATTTTCATTTTTCATAAACATTGCACCATAGAGTATTCAGTTATTATTTAATAATTGACTTTCATGAATATGTGCCACCGTATTTTCAAGAATTTTTATTTGATAATTGAGTGATTCTGCAGTATTGTGAGAATTATGTAATGTCCTCAATAAGGTCTTTTGTCATAACTATACAAAAAAAAACTGAGTTGGGGGAACAGTTTTTCTTCTTTTTTCTGAAAATGATGTAACATACTGTACATTTAAAAACATAAAAACAATTCATGTAACTTATTTTTTTATTGTTGTTTATTTATAGTTAAGTGAACTTCTTGCGGACATGATATAAACGTTCTTAATACTGTGTTGCCTTATTCATGTGTGACATCACATTTTCAGAAAGTTAATTTGCAAAGAACTATTTAAATGCATATTTAGAATTGTGTCATTACAACCGTAAAATTAATATTTAATACATTATCTAAATATTATATTGTAGTGTACAAACTGTACCTAAAAGGTGGTAACGGGCTTTGATTCTTTATATATTTGAGGGAAGCGGACAAAGTAAATTGAAAAAAATGTTCAAAATAAGGGCCTAAATAAGACTCAGTTAAGAAAAAATTGCTCTCGCTCACTTACAAAGGTTACACTTTTTAAATTTGCGAACGACTACCGTACAGTAAAATTCCCATTTATTTGTATAGTAAAATTCCCAATTAGTAAAAAGGTGCCCCATACGCTAATGAGGTGATGTACCAAATTCCAGTCTTTAATCATGTGTCTCAGAGATATCTTTAAAGAAATATGATTGGGGGACATACATGAATTTAGAAATGAACGAGAGGTATATGTAAACTTTCTTTGCTAGAAGGGAAAAAGTTTGTATTTCATAATTTCTGTACGACTTCTGAAATGTGATCATTCGACATGATTTTTTTCTTCGAGAGCCATTGAAAAGTGGTTTAATTCAGCATATATTTATCTTCATACCACTGATAGTTTTTAGGATACACTTTTCAAATTTTTGTAACACATATTTTCCAAATACTTTATTTGTGAAATTTCAATAAAATTAGAATTATCTTCTGCTTTTCCTTTTTTCGAAATTTTAGAGAATGATTGAAAAACGCTGAGAAAGTGTTATAGTAATGAAATCCATATTCTTAGATGTTTAATACTTTTAGTTGGCTAAGAAAGCATATATTAATTTTAATGTTAGACACTCACCGGTTCTGTTTTGTACATATTGTTCAATGTTCGCCGGATCTATCACTTTTGCAGAAAATGGTGGTATATTCGGACTTAATTCGAAATTGACATTGGAACCGCAGTGGTCTTGCAGGTTCTTGCCCACTGGAAGGTCAGCTATTAATGGAATCTGGAAAAAACGTAATATTTAATTTTTTAATTAAGATTTAAAGTATCTGATAAATTTTTAGAACTGCAATTTATATTCTAGATTAGAACTCCATTGTAAAAATAATCATTACTCGCTTAACTTTTTGAAATCTTTACATTAAAAGTAATTTTTGTACAAACGTCTGGAAGGGATTCGTTTCGTGAACGTGAACTGGAAAACACATACCAATATAGTTCATGAACGTAATATTCGTGATTATAGAGAAATCTCGAGGTATTTAGTCGTAATCTTCGTGATTAACCACTTAAAAAAGTATTCAAAGTTTTTGTTCCTTTTTGTGATACGTTAAAAACAAAATTTTGCTAGTAAAAATTATTAACTTTATTAAAGTCAGTAAGAAAGAAGTATTGTTATTTCTTTCATATATGAATCACTTCAGTCATATTTATGGTTACAGCAAAAATAGGGTTGTTTTTAGATCGAATTTCTGTGATGTAAGTCTTTTAATGAGAGGAAAATGAGTCTACAACGTTCAAACTATATTTCATTTTGTATCGTTAAAAGTAAGAAATTGCTCGATGCTTTACTTTAGTATATACATTCATAATTGAAATTTAAGATAAGTATAGACAAAAAATACTAGATGAATAAAGCAAGTTACCTTAAACCTTCTTAGTTCATTTCTAGGTCCAATGCCGGATAGCATGAGAAGCTGGGCTGTGTTGATCGTCCCTGCAGACATAATCACTTCTTTCTTAGCTCTCACAACAAAAGTGATGTTTTGAAAGTCGAATTTGACGCCAAGAGCTCTTCGGTTCTTTATTATCACCTATATCACAAAAATGCATTGAAAAATATAAGTTCTATAGGTCATTTATTCACAAAAGGAATAAATCATATTCAGAGAAAATTAAAAGAAAAAACACCTAATCTGCGCAGTACTTTTTTTAGTATACGTTTCAACTTTTAATATTGATCAGCGAAAAATCATGACCTTAAAAATATTATATATTTTTGATATTCTTTCAAAATTGGCAGACTTTATACAACCCTTCTTCCATCATATCTGTTTCTTATCAGAGTCATTGCTAACTCATGGGAAAGAAATCATCTATAGAAACCCTATAAAAAATTACTGTAACTTCCACGAGATTTTTTTTACAGCTGCGTTGTTACTGATAATGTTCTCAAACTTAGCAAGAATAATTTTTGTAATATTATTTACATTCCTAATAATTATATATAAAATTCTTGGAATGCCCACTCTGTAAACTGTCCACAACGTAATTAGCAAGAGAATGTACATTATTTTCAAGTGTATAATCCATATTTTCGATAAAATTGTCGGATATAGTTACCATTAAGAATCACACTAATTAAATTCCAGAATTAAAAAATAACTTTTGATAGTTTATTTAGTGTATACAGCTGTCCCAAGTAAAATGCATCCACTCCATGGACATTAATTAATTCTTACGAATAAAATATACTAGTAGCCACTAGAGTATTATTTAAAAACAAATTAAAACGTTCTTTATTAACAGGTACTTGTACAAAAATTTATTTCTTTAGTATGTGTTCTTGGAGTAGCTTTTGCCTTTATACTTCAATTTTATGATATCATCTGCCCACTCCATGCACAAAATTATACATATACAAGTAATTACGATAAATTTTATTTGCTAGTTTTCATTATAGTTAGCAATTGCAATGTTAGAATTTACATTTAAATATAAGGCTTCTAAGATCATTCACTGCCTTGCTTCCTAAAAATTAAAAGCAGATATTTTGCCCACTCTTTGATCCCGGAGCAGATAGTTAGGAGATTTATATTAAATTAGTTTAAGTACCCGTTGTTGAGGGGTTAGTATTCAATGCAAATTTTCAAAAAGAGTGGATTTTCATTTGCATTTACAAGAATACTAAAAATGGATGTGTGGAATAATGTATTGGAACTCTCTAGGTTGCTCAAGAAGGAACTCTCTAGGTTGCCCCTAAGTTGCTAGAATTATTAATATCGTACTCACCATTTTCAACAGCTTACACTGCATAGAACATATGAACAACTTATTTAAGTATTTTGTTAATAAGCACATAATTACGGCAGGACGGACAGACGAACGGTCAACTGAAATCATGAATACTTTTCAACTTTGTAAGTTTGTAAGATAGTGCTTCAGAAGGGGTTGATAAAATTGGATATACTGGTAGTACGAGTTGTAATAGTAATTACATAATTTTAAAAAAATAAAATTTGAGAAATGCATTTCCTTCAAGGAGCATGCTTTAAAATTTAAATTAAAAACAACTCAATTAATGTAAACATGTCTAAAATACTTGATTAAATAATTTTATTAGAAAAGCGATTCCACTTACTATTTCACATCAATTAAAACTCGTTAATGCACTTCGCATTAACGAATTTACTGTTATCAGAGAAACTGTATAGTATTTCTGATAACAGTTATCTGAAATACTATACTGACATCAGATAACTGTTATCATACTCAATAAAAATTGTTTCAAATTTATTAGTCAAAATTCAGAGCCTTGTAAATCAATTTGAACATTTATACCTTCCCATGTGGATATAATTTCAATTTACCACAAATTATTCTCTAGGAATAATTTCAACTTCTTTTGTCACTCACTGCCAGTTTCCAGTGCACGTAGTTGCGAAGGAAACTTGGCAGCCTCCAACTAGGGAAAAAAGACGTATTGGAGAAAGCTCATTTGATCACTGTTAGTTTTAGTTTTGTAGTTTGTTTGTTTGTGTGACATGCATTTCGGATGTGTGTGCTTGGTCCGAAGTCCGCTTATAAATTCACGTCAGATAGACAACACAAGGGGGGGTCCACGGTGGGAATCTTCCTAAGGGGTCCTAACCCATATTTGAGCTAGGATTCGGAGAAAACCACGGAAAACTCCGAACGGTTAAGTCGACGGACGTGACCTGGTTTTAATCCAGGCACCTTCCGTCTATCGTTTTGAGTGACTTACACTGGTTTTGTAGTGCAAGTGAGTTTGAATGTCTGTAAACATGCTGCTATCGTGAGAGGCTCAGAGATTAGGTGTTCCAGGATTTTTGCAACACATAGCTTTTTCCAGCTAGTGTTAAAAAAGTTGTATTACTTTATGAATCATACTTAGAAATTACAGAAGAAAAAATTCTCCTGAGAATTCTCCTTAAGTAATGTCATACACTAAAACAATCAAGGCTGTTCCTCTTTGCAAAAGTAGTGCATGTCACATGACTATTGAAAGTGTAATAAATAAATAATATTTTTACAGAGTCTCAAAAACCTTGGAATGTTTCTTAAAAAGTTTCATTCTACATTCTCATAATCTATTAATTAGTAGCATGAAACTTCCCGAAAAAAAGTCTTAACAGGCACGGAATCATATCGCGGGATTACCTGAAATATTTAGCTGAGTTACTTTGCACGTTCAAGGTCGGTTTTTAATTCTCTTCAGCTGTCATATTTTCAGTTGTTTTTGTTCAATTGTACGATGGCGATATCTCAGGAAGCAATCTCACTAATTGTAAGCCACTCTTCAAACTGAGCAAAATCTGTTTCTCTCCGCTGGCTAATAGATTCTCCTTGTTCTTTAAAAATACTTTACTCGATGCATTTTTAACTCTCATAACTTTTCTATGTTAGCACACATGTAAAGCATACTATTATCGATATTCGAAAATACCTTCACACCAACAAAAAGAGTGTTAAAGTATGAAAATAAGTACCTTCCGAACCATGGCATTCGGAAGTATATCCAAATTGGTACGGTTTTCAGCTGGTACCAAATACGCTTTAGCCGTACTGCACCTCTGCCCAGCTCGCAAGGTAGCTTGCTGGTCATAAAAACCTGAAATAGGAAAAAAAAAAACACCTTAATGAATAAGTTTAGGTCGAGGCGTTCATTTGCATGAAACATTGGGAGGGGGGGACTCAAAATGTTTCTCATTGCAGAAAATACTTTCAAATAAGTGATTTGTGAACTTTTTTTAGGGGGGAGGGGAGGGCAATTGCTTTCCTTGCCCTTAGTAAGTACGCCTATGGAATCGTTCGTACTTCTTTTGATCTCATGTATAAGTGAGTAACGGTGGTGCTCGATTTATCAATAATTACCTAAACACCCTTCTGTAATTATTTTTTATTTATTTACCTAAACACCAAATTATCTATGAGTATTTTCAGGTTTTTATGATCAGCTGATTTGTGAGATTAAGGCCAATTATTTACACGAGGGATCTAAGCCGAAGGGGAGATATGTTCTCGCGAGGGTCTTTCTAAGGAGTCCTAACCTGAATTCAAGCGAAGTTTCGAAGAAAACCACAGAAAGCCCCGACTAGGTCGAACCAGACACTTTCTGTCCAGGGTTTGAACGAGGCATTTTTCGTCTTCCAGTTGAGAGCGCTTCGCAATCGGCCTCTTAATGGGCACACCCTTCTGAAGTGCCTCATTTTTTTACAAATTAATATCAACTTTTGAGTAAAAAATAAATAATATTTAATGAGTTTTCTGAGTACCTCCGTTTCTGATTAATGATCATGATTTGTATATAGCTATAAGTGTTTGATCAAGAAACTTCTCTTAAAAATTATTCTTTACCTTTTAGATTATCGTTAAATAAAATCTTGATTAAAAAAATCACTACTTATATCTATTTAAATGAAAACTATTAAAGCGATTGGCCTACTCCCGAAAACAAGATATTATGCCTTTAAATTTAACGAGTAGGACTCTAAATACACGGGATTTTTTTACACGAAAAATCAAGCTTGGTACTTTTCCTATAGATAGTGTAAAATATTTCGTCCTGTATAAAATTTTAAAGAAACCATGCATCATAAAGCAGAGATTAGTGTTGCATCGTCACTCACCAGTTTGTCTGTATGCATTCGAATCAACTACTTTATAACCCAAATATCTAGCTGCTTCGAAGACAGGGTCCTTAATTTCAGCTTCATATCGGGGTCGATGCATTGACACAGGTCCATTAACGCCATGATAACCTAGACAAATATAAATGTTAAAAGCTGCTGTTGAAATAGCCATCCAATCGAAATAAAAGCGAAAACCACATATACTTTATTTATTTGGAGTATATGTTTAATTTTATTCTTAAGAACTTGTGGTAGTTCTCAGTATAAAACGGTTTTATTCATGTGAATTTTTGCAGTAGTAATGTGCTCACATATTTCAGAAAAAACTTCCTTAAAATTTTAGAATCTATTTGAAAAATAATTTTTAAAAAAGTTTCACAGTAAATCTTTAAGAAATAGCAATTTTTGACTTAACTCATCGTAATAGCTTATCAACCGTTGGATTTAAGAATTAACGTTTTATATTTACACATAGATTATGAACTTAATTTTTTTTGAGCAGTTTAATGTAGAAATCACTATCAATAAACAGATTTTTCCTTTAAGTTATATTGTAAGACCATAAATGAATGCCTGATAAATTTTAAGGCTGTTGGACGTCTGCTGTCATCTGACTCACTATCTCAATGGTTAACTACGGGGAATTTTTTCTTTCTCCACAATTGTATACTTTCTATTGTTTTTAACTAAAAAAATTAATGTAGATTGTTCGGGAGACAATTGTCTATACACAAATTCATTTTTTAAAATATATTGAGTTTCAATAGCATTTTTTACTATATATCTGCGATTGCCTAAATTTTGAAAATTGAAACTGAAGTTTAACCCTATTATTAAAAGGTAAAGCCCAAAATGAAGGTTTTTACTAAAATCATCCAAAACAGACAAAAATCATTCAGAAGAAACTGGTGATTACAAGATGAAATAATTAAAATTTTGTAAAACAACACACATAAAAGGTTATGTTCGTTCTACAGTACACATGTTTCAGACGAAAAAAAATTTACCCTTCATTTGCACGAGTCTATACAAGTCTGTGTATGGACTACTGCTGATGAAAGGCGAAATTCTTTTGTCCGAAACACGTGTTCTACAGAACGATAAGTATCTTTTATGTGTGTTATTTTACATAGTTATTTCATGGAGATAGTGAATCGAAAATATCCAACAGCCTTAATAGCCTCAACTGCAAGCATTATAGAGTGTTGATTCAAGGTCACTAAAAATTCACTCAAACAGTTTTCATACACGCGTGCTGGAGTAGTACTGCTTTGTCCGATTGTAGCACCACATCCGCAAAATGGTGGCTCCTGAAAGTGAAGCATTTATTTCCTTGAATCTGTGAACTTAATTTTGCAACATGATACCCATTGTAATCTCTTTCGACGAGAATGGCTGAACGTTGAAGTTCCCAGCCTTTGGAGACTGGTCGTAATGGTAGAGACGGTATAGCTTTTTCTTGTATAGGCTCCGCCTTCACCTGGCATAACGCCATAGAATTTTTTCATTCGAGATTTTAAGGAAAATCGTGTCTTCGTTCCACGGATACCTAATGATTTGCTAAAGTTGAAACACAGAATTGAAGAATCTACTGCTTCCATTACTCTGGATTTATTTAACCAAAGAGTCGAAAAAACTGGACTTTGGATGAGGGCCGTATAAATAATGCCACGCATATTGAACATTTCTAAAAAAACTACGCTAATTTATCTTCACTTTAATGTATGATTTGCTTTAAATAGTCCATATTAAACTGTTATAATGTACCATTGAAACTGGAGTACTCTTTTATAGATATCTTGCATATTAACCCTTTGAGGCGCAACCCTTTCCCAATGCTGAAAAGAGTTATTCATTTTTATTTAACCTTTTTTAATAGAAAAAGCGTATCAGCTGCTTACCATTTGCTACATACTCAGGATCTCGGTTATCCTCGAGTTTTTTGAAATACGGAAGAACATCTTTATAGCTCCAACCTTCAGCACCTTCTGCTGCCCAGTCATCATAATTCTGCTTGTTTCCTCGGACATACTGCATTCCATTTAACACGCTTGACCCACCAACTGTTTTGCCACTGGGCCACACTAACTCCTACCAAAAGCAATAGAAATACAATTTTTTTGTGCTGATGGATACTATTGGATGTCATAATATTACCACTGCGAATACTTTTTCGTAGGATGGATGAGAAATCTTCATTCGCGTAGTTTTTAGTTCAGAACCTATCTCAATGTAATTCGAACATTCTGACTTTACAAGTGCATGATAGATATCGAAGCGTGTAAGAAAAGTTGAAGGTTATTGATCATTTCTTTATTCACATCGAAATGTTTAACGTTTAATGAAAAATACTGCCACCAATAATTACAGGAAAGTTCCATCAGCCTGTGAAGGGAAATAAAATACTTTTTTCTTAAAGTATATGATTTCCGTCGTTTATGCTACCTGTACAAAGAATGATATCTTGGAAATTTACAGCAGTGATTACTTAGAAAACTACATTTTGGCCAGGGGACAGAAATTCTTGAAAGAGCGCTGTCTTCTAAACGATGCATTTGATTGAACACAAACTGGAAATGTCTTTACGGTCTGTAAGGTCACGGTCACATGATTTGCATAGATTTTGGTGTGTGTAGAGTTGATAGTGTTACGAATTTTTGGGGTAACCCCCTTTTCTGGTGGCTAAATTAGTAATTCCTATTCTACGCGTCAAATAATTAAATTTTACATTTTGTTGCATCAAAATCTGTTAACTAGAATGGAAGATATGGAGTTTTGGGCTTTCTCATTGATTAACGTAGGGTTTTCTAGAAATCTCGAGAAATATTGATGCTAGAGCTTAGCTGACGTCACTTTTGGGGACTTATTATTGTCAATTTGGGGACAAATTTGGCTATATATCTGACATTTGGCGCGATTTTACCAATGGGGTCTGCAATGCTTGTTTCCCTGCCTTAATTGCGTAATGGCCTAATGATTCAACTGTATTCCTCCGGCGTAATCAAAATTCGGTCTTTAAAGGGAATCTTCCAAAAATTTCTCCCAGCTCTGCGACACCTATAAATATAACAGCGCTTTCCCCGGTGGAGTCAGTCTTGCTGTAGACTGCGAGCGAGACAGACGTCCGTTTCTGTTCACATTATTAGCCTGTGAATTGTGCTATGGTAAGCAGTATTTTGCTTGATTCGAGAAGCTTTTTTTCGAATGCTGTGCGTGAATTCTTCATGGAGGAATTGTTTATGATTTTCCTCGAGTATTTCTACTCAATTTAGCTTCTGGTAGTGTTTTATTTTGTGCGTGAATTGCGGCGTCTGTGAAAGCTTCTGTACTAAGCACACTGTTATAAGCACGTTACTGGCCGTTTGTGCCTGTGAATTTTTTACAGCTAATTGTTCGAAGTTCTAAAAGAAATAAAATTCGCATTAGATCCTGACAAATGGACTTTTACTCGAACTTTCTACACATACTGGATTTTAGAACGACAAACCCAAGAATCAAGCAGAATTTTCTGCAGCAATAGTTTGTTCACGGAATTGCAAAATATAATTCTTATGCATTACGGATTATGGACGCAAATCATTTAAACAGAGCTAGTGTCTAAATGGTGCATTTGAAGAATTTCAAATTGGGTATTATATTGTAGGTCACCTCACAAAGCATGTATAGATTTTGCTGTGTATAGGACTTACAGTTTTTTTGACATGGCAACGAATGAGTGTTCTTTTACATCATGGTTTATGTACGGAAATTCCTGAAAGTGCGGTAGTGTGTATAGGGTACATTCCATTGAGCTCAAATTGAGTATGTATATTATAGATAATGGTCTCATGATCTGCATAGATTTTTGTATGTGTAGAACCGATAGTTTGTTCACAGACTTGCAAGAAGTAATTCGTATATATAACGGCCTAAGGAAGCACATCATTCAAAGTGAGCTAGTGTCTAAATGGTGCATTCGATTTACATCAAATTAGGTAAGCATATTATAGGTCACCGACTTACATACTGCTTAAATTTTAGCGAGTGTACGCCGAACAGTTTTTTGCAGGGCTACAAAAAAGTATTCTTATAAATTGAAGCGTATACACTCAAATCATTTTAAATGCACTAGTAACCGAGCACCAGATCCGATTGAGTTGAATAAAATTTATTTATACACTTGGTATCAAGTGTTCGGAAAGTCGAGTGGAGTCACTCCAGAGATTTTTTTTATGCTAAGAACTCGAGTAGAGTTTGACTGTCGTCATCTTCAAACGGAATTTTCCCCCCAAAAAAATTGCAAAAAAAGAAAGAAGTAATTGATAATCAAACAGTAATAGATCTGGAAAATACGCTGGATATGCAACAGAATTTCTCAGTTTAGGCCATACGATTTTCTGACGAGTCACCAAAACAAAATGTGCTCTGATGCTCTCAAGATGTACTAGGACGTGCTTCCTTCTGAATATCTCCTGGCTGTTTAACTTTTTCCCTTAAGTCTTTCATCGCTGACAATATCTCTCCGAATTGATTTAAGTACCGCACACAATGAAAAGAGACCAGTAGTGTACAGTAGCAAGTGTGTGCATTGTGATGATTCCTTACCACTTTCTACTTTGGCAACTCGTCAGAAAATCTCAGAGCTAGGCTGGGAGATTCTGTCTCATCCATTAATTCCCCAGAGCAAGCAACCTCCAACTATGATCATTTTTTCTCCGTGCAAAATTTCTGAAGGAAAAGAAAAATTCAAAGTTAAAGCAGATGCCTGGCAAGTATTGCTCGAAATCTTCATTTCTGAAGGCAAAGCATTTTTTTAAATGATATTTACAAATTATCATCATCTTGGCCAGAGGTCATAAATAACGGAGGATTTTATGTAGTTCAATAAATATTATTAAATGCATAAAAAAAAATCTATTATTTTCAGCTACATCTCAAATGGGACAAAATTTTTCTGTTGACCTAAAAATATTATCAAATAGATTTACGGTCGTTTTCTGAGTTATCCTTAGTCTATATCTGATGGTAGGGGTCATCTGTTAGACTATATCTGATGATTAATGGCCATGAATGAATGAAACTATTCGAACTTCGATTACTAAATGCATTAGAGGTAATCGATTTTGAAAAATCCATTTGAACGTTCAGCACATAGTATTCGAATAACACACGGCATTCGAAATCTTGAATAAAAATAGCGAAATACTATTCTAATAGTGGAATTGCGAATACTATATCCAATCCTCCACAGACCTCGAATAGTGGAATCGTGAATACTATTCGAAAAGAAAAAATCGCAAATACTATTCGAATAGTGAAAATCGCGAATACTATTCGAATAGTAAAATCGTGAATACTATTCGTATAGTGAAACCACGGATAATATTCGAATAGTGAAATCGCGAATACTATATCCAATCCTCCACAGACCTCGAATAGGTTAATCGTGAATACTATTCGAATAGAGAATATCGCGAACGTACGTACAGACGTGCGTACAAACGTCAGGGGAAAACTTTACAAAATGGGCTTGCAGTCGGTCAAAATGGATTGTAGATGCATTTTTATGAACACACAAACATGCATACGATGAGATGCCTCAGAAAAATTCTTAAAAGTAAATTTAGAGGGAGTGAAAATTGTTTTTTTTCGTCAAAATCTGGATACCTAAATTTTTCGCGATCACATTAGTTCCTTTTACTTCGTAAAAGGAAGTAAAAAACAGAAAGAAGATGAAGCAAAGTATCTCACCCTGTTGACAATGGCGTCTCCGGCGTATTTTTGTGGCGCCGTCCTGTACTGCCAGTCGATGTCGGTGAACCAAAAGGCTCTTGCTATGCCAGGTACTTCCGTCAGCAAAGGCGGCGGTTTACCTGCTTCCAGTAGCAGAACGCTGACGCACGGAATTTCGGATAGACGCCCTGCGACAACGGATCCCGCAGACCCAGCACCCACTGAAATTAAGAATTTCAAAATGTTAACGAAAGTTTCCTTTCACTTTTCAATGCCCAGACTTTTTGTCCATTTTTATTTGTAAACTTATCTAGTGCCACTTGTAAACCCAATTTCGCTAATGACCGTGATTAAACTTTGCTACTGAAGATTTGAAGAATACTTTAGCTCTCACCACAATTCCATCCATTCACTGAAAATATTCAAGGGTGAGTAATTTACTAACTTTGACCCATACCGCGGTTTTAGGTGTACCTATCTCAAGCGACGCAGTTCTAATAAAAATTATAGCAACAATATTTTTGTACTTTTAATGTAATATTAAACTTAATACGAATGTTAAGATTGAACTAATGTCATTACCATTGAAATATAACATTATTGTTGCATTGCAACGTGAATTCTACAATTTGGGTCAATTTGACCCAGCCCGCGGTTTTAGGTATATCTGAAACACCGAGGTTCTAGTGTTAAACTTAAAACCGCTTCTAAAATGAATTTCAGCAGCTCAGTTTTTTTAATAAATCTAAATTGTCATAGACGATACGGCAGAGCTTCAAGATATTCCAAAGAATACTTTTAAAGACAATTCAATAGAAAGGAACGCAAATGCTCCGTTATCCTGGTAAGTTTAATCTGAGATAATATTCATACGCTTTTTATTTTGAAAGTTAGTATGATTAAAAAGGATTATTTAATTTTTAAATTATTTTAGCTATTATAAAATAGATTTTTTTTACTAAATATTTCATTGTATTTGCTGTGTAATTATCTTCAATATATTACACAAATCAGCTAGGAAAATAAAAAGTTGCATGGTGAGCGATAAAAGCGAGTTGGAACCCGTAGTGATCCCAAATGAATCGCAAAACCGATTTTCGGGGTCGGTGAGCATAAGCAAGCAAGGTACTGGACCCGCTTACTAATAATTGTTGTGGTCGTGATTTTTCGTTTTCTTTTTTTCATTTTTTCTTTCTTTTTTTTCGTAGGAAGATTACAAAATTAATTATTACAACAGCGATTGAAAATTTGACTTATACTTGAAGATTAGTTTAAAGCTGTATGCTTCCGGTGAAAGAAATTAACCCATTTATGCCTAGCGTCCCTTTTTTGGGACGGCATTTTCGCTATCATTCGAAAACGTTATTTATTTTTCCTAGCCTTTATTCGCGAGTGTTGAATCTCAATTCCCCAAAATATTTTAATATGGCCAAGTAGGATGTTGACATTTCAATTTTTATGCATAATGATTTTAAATGAAATCATCCCTTGTTCAAAAAGTTGACATCAGAAATTTATCAATTACTTCTGGGGTTAGCAAAAATCGAAGAAAGTCGCAAAAATATCCAGGCACGAATGGGTTAAAGGTCACATAGATAACATCATTATAAGATTGATTTACTTATATGAAGGAGATATATTATGGAGATTGATTAAGCAATTCTAACATTCTTAGTGTTTTAAGGCCTTAAATATTGTGGTTAGTAGAGACACGGAGTAATGAGACTTAAGTGACGAAACAAACATTTAATTAACACAACTTATATTTACATAAAAAGTCATCAATATACATGCAACTTAACACTCGCCATTCTGTATTCTCATATGCACCGTTATAAAAGCAGTTCTACTATACATTCAGCTGAGATAATCACGAGGAGAAAAAGTCATGTGATGTCCAAGGATAATAATAAGCAGTGTTTATTCCTACAAATTCATTATATGATGCAAAGGATAAAATGAAATAATAACTAAATAGAAAACATACCATTTCTGTTACTTCTCTTCCAGTTACATTTGTTTTAGTATAAAACATGAAGAAAGGATAGCAGTAACAATAAATGCAATAATTTTTACTTAACTCACCTATGATGTAGTCATATTCCTGAAGAATTGTTTTAGCAGTGTTTGGAGTGTGTTTCTGTCTCGCCAAAGACAGCAAAAGCATTGGCAGAAGAGTAGAATTTATGAAGGGTATCGGGTACGTGCTCTCAGATGCCACATCTATGTCCATCTACAAAAAGTTACCAAAAGCGTAGTAAACAAGGATGATACCTTTTTGTGATATGTTTGACCAATGCGTATAACATAAAAACTCATTTAACTCAATGGACCTTTCTAAAACTTTCTGAATATTCTCTCTCCCAGGAGCGTAGCCAAGGGGGGGGGGGGTTAGGGGGATCATAACCCCCCCATGGAATTTTTGCCATACAAAATGTATATTCTTCACTCCCTTATCACACACATGTATGCATATATGTGAGTTGCAATAGTCGTTAAGATATATAACTACCTTAACTTGAAAACATGTATACTTTCACAAGTTTCATTATTAAAAGCAATTTAGTTTTACTTTTGCTATAATAGTCTGTGAAGCACAGAGGGCTATGGTTAGCGCATTCCGATGACATGCCACAACTCTAAAGTTACATCCTTGGGCTGAGCAAGCTTCATTTAGCCTTTCATCTCTAGAATTGTTCTATAACATGGGAAAAAAGTTTTCTGAGGAACTAAACAGTAGAGGGTCCACGTAAGGCTGATTATCTGGCCAGAGCATACCTTCCTAATATCCGAGCTTTATGTTTGAGAAGGCATACTAGATGGACTGACCTTAGCACATGTATGGCTACTGCACCATTGAATTTATTTTATAATATTCTAGATGCCTAATTTTTTGAGTGGAATTTCTTTTGAGTTGCATGTTTTCTGAAAGATAAACAGTTATTTAAAAAATCGCAGTGAGAAATTTCTTCCCCACTTGATTACTTTTTAGAGTAGGTGTGTGTGTGTACAAGTAGTTATAATTAAACCTCTCCTCTAAACAACATATTGCAGCTTAAAGGAATCAGCGTACTTCCGCCAACTTTGGTAAAGGAGTTGTGTAATATATGATGCGCTAATGAACTATGCATGTTGATGCTAAATGATGTGCTCAAACAATAACATGTAAAAAAGTAGTTTAAAAAATGTCCATTGGTGGCTCTTTGCAATGAAACACAGCGAATTCTGACAGGGAAGTGACTTAAACTAGTCAATAAATTATTAAAAATTAAAATAAGCATTGCAATTTATATCACGTTTCGATTTGGGCTTTCCCTTTGTTCAATTTGCTGTTTACCTGCTCAAAGCTTCCCTTTGCGGATATTTGTGGTTTTATATGCATGCGGCTAATACTCCGCAACCAAGCAGCGCAGGCCCTGCTGGTTTTACAGTATGGGAGCTCCCCAGATTCCATCTCTCAAGAAGATTTCGGTTTGGAACTGCAGAATTGGATTCGAAGATAAGGGGGTCAAAAGACAAGATACCAATGGTCTTGTAATGGGAAATAAATATATTTATTAAATGTAAGTGTGGTATATCTGTACGTATCGCTATAACTCCGCAATCAACCAGCTTAATCCCATGAGGGCAATATGATATAACCTTCCAGCCCCTCCCCCTTAATCCATGAAAAAGGTTTGGGGTTGGAACTGCCGGGATTGGGTTCAAAGATATGGACTTCAAAAGAGGCCACCACATCAATGCACCAACGTTCTAAGATGGAATGTTTTAAAATGTTTCGGATAGAATCTTCAAGAACGTTGTAGAATGCTTCAGTAAAGAAAAACAGATGAAGCATCTGGGAATCGCGTTTAAAACCTATTTTAAATATTTTGAAGAATGTTTGAGAATGCTACTGAATATTCTAACACGTTCGAAAATATCCCAGAAGATTCTAAAGCTTCAAAATCAATTTCGATGTGTTTTCCCGGACGGAATGTTTGAATTGTCTTAAATCGCTTTCACATCTTCGTGACCGATTGAAATTATCTCCTGGCAAATGCACACTTTGCTTTCTTCAACAGAGTAATTAAAAAATCGAAATCTCATTTTTCGAAATTTAAAAATTTCGTGAAATTATGTGTTATGATTTTTGTTAGGGATGGACGAAAGACGACTTTTTTGCGAGACGAGACACACATTTTTAATATTACGATATAGGGATTTTTGCGAGACGAGCTTTTAGGCTTTTAGGCTTTAGGCTATTTACAATCAAGCTTTTAGGCTATTTTGCAAGACGCGAGACGCTTATTTTTCGTCTCGCGTCCATCCCTAATTTTTGTCGTGTTTTATTTTCTAAACATTGAGCTATCCTCCCCGTGTCAAGAATAGGGCTACTCAGATTGTAAAAGCAAAAAAGAAAAACTCCTTGAGCACATTTCGGGTACTAGGAAGCTAGGGAGGTGGGCCATGGGGGAATGTGTTCCCCCTTAAAATTTGTACTTTTGTTCATTGCATGCCAAAAATCAAGGCTTTTTTTGAGAAACTCTACCTTTTGGGCCACCCTGATTTTTTTTTCTCTGTGTGTCCCAGTCGCATACAATCCACAGGCAATCCGACCATATTTTTTAGCTGCTGGATGCTTTTTATAGAAGTTTCATTAAAACCAACTTGTATATCATTACTTAAATACCAATGAAAATCACTTATAAGGTAGCTGGCAACAGTTCCGGAGTATAATAAACCACGATTTGTAAACAGTTATATTTTTTAAGGGTTTTTGTTTTCAAATCTGTAACTAAACCGCATTTTAAACTCCAAAAAATTTTGCATTTTCTAAACAAAAATTACTGTTTACAAAAAATGGTTATTATATTTCGAAATTGTTGGTATCTATGCTTATAATCATGCACAAATTAAAAATTTTTGTATTCTTCGAATTAGTGTAATTTTCCTCCTGTTTATGTATGGACCCGATCCCTGGGTCTCTGCACCATTTGCTATGTTCATAGTTCAGGTATATCATTGCTATAAACAAGTGCATCGGGACAAAAAGAATTCGACAAGTGTTTACGAATTAAATTGAAATAGGAGTGTTATGAAGATTCAGGCGAAGATAACACTTATACTAGTTACTTCTTACCAATTCATCGTTACAGTAACAGATTCTTTGGAAAAAATAGACTGTTTTGTTAGGAAATTGGTTACAATGTACAATTGGGCGAAAAAAAAAAATATGAAAAAACCTAAGATGATAACTCATATATAATTAAAAGTTTAACATTTAAAATTGATTAACAAAGATTTTCTTACCTTTGTTGCGTTTCTCCTATGGTTGTCCTCAATAATAATAATAAAGATACATAGTTACGCAGTTTACTGGCGAGAAAGCAGGTTTGTCACAGTCGAATAAGTAACGTTAATCCTTCATCTTAAAACTTTCCGCATCTCTCAAAAGTAATAGTATTTTACTTAAAACAAGAGATCTTAATCAAGTGAAAACTGTCAGTTCCGTATGCCTTTATTTACTGAGAAAACACGATCAGAAAGAATCCGAGAAAAAGGGGGTTGGGAATTCTAATTGGCGCAAGGACAAAAGAAAAGTATTATTTTACTTTGGTAGATGTTCTATGTTATTTTGTACAGTAATTTTTAGCTTAAGGTATTGTTTATTTATTAAAACAAATTTCAAATTTCTAAATTCAATACATGGCTCTATCTTTTTATTTAATACTAGCTGCGTGCCCGTTCTTCGCACGGTAGGAAACGAAAATGTTCCTTACATGTGTAATTCCACTTAATTCCAGTGATGTGAAAGCTAAAATAAAAGCGAAATTATTTGACCTATAATGTAAAGTTTGCGTCATGAGTACTAACTTGGCATATTTGCAATATCATGACTCAAAAAACTGCATCAGTGTCATTCGCGATCAGAAAAGTGAAAAGCTTAGCGGTTTGCAGAGAACTCCTGACTTTCAAAATGTGTTATTTCTATATCATACTGTTTTGAGGTTCAAGTTGTAGCATTAAATACCTCAGACACTACATGAAATGAACAACTATTTATTTTAAAATAGCTGCGAATTTCATTTTTAAAAAGTTCAAGTAATCTCCTCTGTCGAAATTACTGCAGGATATATCAACGCAAATTAGAATTACTTATCGTTCAGTTGGTTGTGAAACAACCCTTGAAAAAGGATAAACAGAACACTTTTAATTTCATGAAATATTTATTAACGTTGTATATTGGGATTTATTCATATCATCCTTACAAATCTACCAATACTACCTATTACGCATATTAATACTATCTATCTTCGCTTCTCCCTCTTTAATGCTCAATTTAACGAAACAGCTTACATTATTTGGCACAAATGGGACCTTTATATTCTATGGCGATTCTTTAGCAATTTACGCATTACCATAAACATTATTCATTTCCCATAATAGTTGCTATTTAGGAAGCTCTCCATACAAATTTAATTTATGCATAGTTTTGTAGGATTGGCGTATTTAGCACCGCAAAACATTTAATCTCACCGTGGTGAAAAATATTCAAGCGGTGCCAACTTAAATATCCATGTATCCAATATAAAGATATCTTATAAATCCTCCATAGTTCTGTCTACTGAAAACATCAAACTCTGTCATCTCGAGGAGCTATTTAGAATCGCTATAACTGTGAGAGGACGTTAGAGTTGCAGAAGTTAAAAATTTCACGCATTTTTAAAAATTTATGACGTCACTGTTTAACTACCGTAAAAGATACCCCGGTTAGCATCATGAATTTCTCAGTTTATTTCTAAAGTAAGTTTTAATCAAAATATCGCCTCCTTGTGTTAAAAAAAGAGCAGGGATAAATGAGTTAAATTTGTTTCGTAACTTTTACGTATTTTAAAGCATTTGACGTCATAGATCCTCACTTGCGCATTGAAATTCCGATATCCCATTTAAAAAATCGATTGGTTGGAAAAAGAACATTTTTTCTAATCCTTTTTGTGGCAACGCAATTAATTTAACACGTGCCATGATCAATTAATGCAATCCCGTAAGCTCTCCTTTATGGAGGAACGTAATTCAACGTTAAAATAAAACTATACTCGCAACGTGCATGCATACGTTAGGCAACGCCTGCGCCATAATTAAATGCCAAAAATAAAAATAGTAAATAGAAAAATTTTAATATATCGCGCTTTGAAACGAACTTTGTAACTTTAAAATGAACATTTTCAGCACCGTGAAGACATTTCAATTTTTAAATAAGCACCGGATTAAAATACCACTTCTAATAATAATAATCGTGAATTTATTAGTTTATTTCTACAGTAAATTTTAATCAAAATATCGTCTCCCTGTGTTGAAAATAGAGCTGGAATAAATGAGTTAAAATTATGGCTTAATTTGTACGTATCTTAAAGCATTTGACGTCATAGATTCTCACTTGCGAATTGAAATTCCGATATCCCATTTCAAAGCTCGATTGGTTGAAAAAACCTTTTTTTGTAATCCTTTCTGTGGCAACAACCGAACATAAGTTCTCCTGCCGCGATCGCAATGTAATGAATGGCGGAATATCGTGTTGATGCTATTAAATTCTAAACATTAGGCTGCATTAAAATTCGTAAAATATCATCTAATTTACATAATTTTTTCGTTTTTATTTTAAAAGAGGGAGAAAAGAATGTTTCACGATTTGTCAAAATATCAAAAAGTTATGACGGATAGAATTCAAGATGCGGCAGTTTTAAAATTATTTTACGAAAAATTCGTCAAAACAGATACTTAGTAAAAAAAATTCCTAAAAATCAGTAAATCATGTTACGTATTCCGAACAAACTGTTTTTAAAAGAAAATTTTCTCCTCTATCCGATGATACAACTGCCGTGTTGCTGCGAACGTAATTTCCGCCGTTATTACGAATTAGGTGAGAAAAAATGCCAAAAATCGCATAAAACATAAAATAAAAACAATTCTAGGTCGAATTTTGAAAAAATCGCTTCGAGGTGCACAACTTCATGTTTAGATCTTCCCCAGTGCCAAATTTGGTGTTTCTAGGTGTAGCCGTTTGTCCGTAACGCCGCCGACACACAGACCCACACACAGACATCTTCTTTTATAATAAGTAGAGAAGATCAAAATTCAATCCTAAAATCTGGTTTTCAAGAGCAGGGTTATTAGTTGCAATGAATTAAAGTACTATTAATCTAATATTAAATTAATCTAATTTAAAAGAAATTGTAAACTTTAAGCTATAACATCTGAAATAATGAATGCATTTCATTATTACTTATTTTTTAAAAATGATTTTAGTTGGGAACAGTTAATTACACAGTTCAAATATAAGAAATTTTGCATATTTTACGGATTTACAGGAGAAAAATCTAACCAAAATGCAAAACTGCAGCTCTTCGAAACAGAAGTCCGTGTGTGGAATACGAAAGCGTATGGACGGAGCTAGTATAGAGAAAAACAGGCTTATGACAAAATCTGCACTTCGTTCGCTTGCACACCTAGCTGAATTTCTTGGTGTTTGTTGCATAGATCGGTTAAATTAAAGCGTTTAGACTAATTATCATAAAAATTCACAAACTGTCGTATTTCCAATGTGAAATCACTTAACAAAAGTGATATATTTTTATGTCTATAAGACTAGTAATATATGGATTAAGAGTCTTAATATTCTACTTAAATATTTAAGTTTCTATTTTAAAAATGAAATTATCCAAAGATGCTTTCGCAAAACTTGATCTTTTAGAATTGTGACGGTTTTCTTCTAAACGAGCGAAAATATTCACACGTTAGATCCGTACCACTATAAACCCATAATTTAATTCGCTTCTGCAATCACTTTCATATCATCCCATTCCGATAAATGTAACTTTTTTAAAGTTATACCAACCAATGTTCTAACAAGATTTCAAAAAAATCTGTCCAGTATATTTCTGGAGATAATACACCAAAACTGAAAATTCTCTTACTTTTGAACACTAATGCAATTTTTACTGCTTACACCACAAGAGCTTTCTTAAATTCTGAGATACTATAAACTGAAAAAAGGTACCCAGCAAACACAGCCCTATCGGATAAGTTTTGGGCCGACATCGGCATGCCGACGCAGAATGTGCCGGGGCGATATCGCTCAGCTGGTGCCGAAAACGACAAATTTGCGTCCGCTTGGGCGTGTGTCGGGCCGAAAGGATGGGGTGGTTTTGGATAGGTGTCGGCAAAAACGACAACGGTGTCGGCCCAGCCCTATGCAATCTTTGAACCAAAGCCATAACGTTTTTGGTGCGGTATCGGCAACGACAAAATATCGAAAACTGGCCAGCACCTTACATATTTACAAAATTACGCAATTAGTTTCATAATTAGTTCTCTAGGACAGTAAACAGCCCATTACAGTATTAATAATTATTATTAATATATAAATAACTTTCCACCACTGGGACTAATTTTGTTAAAAATACTTAGCTAAATCAATAAAATTATTTGTTTTTTAAAAATGTTTGATTAAATTAAAAGCTTTTTCTGAAACTAAGGGTATTATTTGAATAATAAACCAATATTTGTTGAATCACCAACTAATTTCGGTTAATTTCACAAAAAGCTTTCCTTTTTAATTTCATCATCCATTTTCCTGAAAGCATACAAATATTTTTTGATTTAACTAAGTATTTTTAACAAAATTAGTCCCAGTGGTGTAGTCATTCATATAATAATAATAATAATAATAATAATCATTACTTTTAATGGGTTGATTGTTGCAGTAGAGAACTAATTATATAATTAATTATTAATAAACCCATGTTTATTATGAGAAAAGCACTTATTTCGTGTAAATATTTTATTTTATATTACTGAACTTTTATTTTATGAGCAGTTCCGCTTACCCACGAAAAAAAAAATGTACATTATTTGTTATTAAAAAGAAATATAAACTTCAAGCAAAGATCTATTTTCATATCTATGTACTTTTATATTTCATTGTATAATCTTCTTTCTAAAGAAGAAAATAGCTTTTTGTAACAATTTTTCCCCTGTTGAATACAGACTTGCTAAGTTTCCAAAATTGAAAAACCTCCTATGTTTTCTAAGTCAAAAAGCTTGATATTTTTTATGCAGATATTTTCCGATTAAAATGCACATATATTGAATGCAGATACAATTTGTGTCTTTTCTTAAGTGAGATTAATGTCAGTATAAACAGCACTGTTTTATTCCTTATTTTTATGATCTAAATAAATTTCAAAATTAAAAAAAAATCTGAAAATAAAGATCTTTAAAAACAGATACAAGAAACTATCTATAACTAAAAAATGTAATACAATAAACGTTGAAAATTGGAGCTAGCACAATGTACAATAAATAAATAAAGAAATAAATTGTTTAACCCCATGTACCTTATAAAGAAAAACAAAATAATTTTTAATGCAATAGTTAGATAAATATTTCACTTACTCTTGTTGGAGCTTACCGTTGTTACCAAGTTATATAGGGCTAACCAAAAAGATTAAAACAATGTTAAAGAACTTAATTATTCATTTAACAATTGTCTTAATCCAATTAGTCTTATATTTTTACTTGTCTCTTTACTTTTTAATCCGAACAACACGAAAGCCAGGAAACTGGAAGTCTTCCTTTACCTCACACTCTCTCAATACTCTCATCTCATCATATCCAAACATAATAAACAACTAACAAAACAACACTGACAGTAAGCGCTATCAGCATTGTTATCCGCCGCTGTTAAATAGTTCGTATCGTATGAATAGCTTGGGGAAGAAAACTAAGATACTTTTCAACTGTTAAGGTCTGAAATAAAGTTTCTATTTCATGTTCGGGTTACTTGAGTGAAATAATTAAAAGAATTTAGAAATTAAGTGTGAAAAAAAAATTATAAGTAAAGCTTCCATAGCATGCCAAACTTAGGTATTGGCGAGAATGTACTTTGTTGATTTCTTGTAACCCCGTGTTTCACGGTTTCACACGCATGGCGTAAGGGGGTAGGGTCGTGGGTTCACAAAATCTTTCTTTTCCCCAAGCCGGGTCAAAAAGAAAAAACCTGTCCACCACGATTCCAGTCGGCTGTACTCTTTTTAAATGCTTTCTGAATGTTTTAGGACTTATTTTATTTATTTAAAACGTGTATTTATTTATTTTAATTTTAATGCAATACAAAATATTTTATGCAAAAAAGGTATTTGTTAAAAAAAAGTAAATAGTACTTTCCCCCATATATATATATATATATATATATATATATATATATATATATATATATATATATATATATATTGCTTTATTTTATTCATATATGAGGTTCAATATTTGATAAGTTATCCTTCTAATTATTTATATATCGTCATTCTTGCGTATTTCAGCATGTTTTTTTTTATCTTAAAAGTTTAATAAGTTATAAGCCTTATAAAGAAGGGAAAGGGAGCTTTATAAGATATAAATTTATCTTATAAAACTGTAAAAAACTAACTAAGTAACTTTTACATTATAGTATAAATAACTTTTTCAAATTTCATGAGAGTTGATAACGACTAAAGTGTGAATTTCTAGGGTTCCGGCCTACCGTGCGGCTGTTTTCTCCAGATGTAACGTGAATTTGGGTTAAAACCCCTTACAAAGTCCTCCGCCCAAGGCATGCCTTAAATAAGCAGGCAGCTCTCGTGTAGATCTGTCTTAACAACAAAACCTAAATAATTTTCGTGACAATTTACAGTGAAAGTAAAAAGTTTAATATTTTTAATATTAAATAAAAATCATAATCACTTCCAATCCCTATTACTGTCTGAGCGTGTCCAAAAACCCTGACCTACGGTTTTCTTCATTAAATATTGATCATAGACATTTAGAATAAATTACAATGTCACTTTATGGTATCGAATAAAATTTTCATGAGAATTAGAAATGAAAATTTGTTTAAAAACATTACAATTACACTAGCATTTAATTTAGAGGTTTTTTAATGCCTCGTTAGTAGCATAATTTAATTTTTTTAAAAAGCATCTTCAAAATAACAGCACTAATGTTTAAAATGAATATTTTCAAAAACAAAAATATTTATATATAAATGTAAAGTCGTGACCAAAATTGTGGACACTTTAGGAAATTTTTAGGTTTTTTAAATTTGTATGCTAATAGGATGTGTTAAGTTTCGCAAAATCAAATTCATACAGCATTTTAAAGAGAATTTATAACTAATTTCAATGCACAAAACTAAATTTAAATATGTTCACTAGAGTAAAAGTTATAGTTACTTTAATCTGAAAAACAAATACAGTGATGAAGTGAATTGTAATTTCTAACTTTCCAAGTCAATCACTGTTACTTTTCTGAGCTTGAATAATCTCTCGTCAGCTCAATAAAACATCGATGCGAAGCTGTAATAAAAAATTAAGACTACCCTACGAACTGCTGATAGCTCACTGCAATCTTCAATATCTAATGCATCTCGAGAATTATCTCTGTTTAACTTCTTTTGTACTACAAATATTTTAATTTTGTTTTTTTTTTAATTGAAATCGCTATTAAATTATCTCTAAAGTGATGTAAAAGAGTTAGCATTTTGTGGAACATAACATTTTTTTATACGCATACGAACTTAGAAAAAAAAAGTTTCTAGAAATGTCCACAATTTTGGCCACCACTGTATACTTATAAATTATTCATTATTCTAATAATTATTATTTAAGACCTAAAAGCTAACAAGATAAATTGCTATGAATCAGAATAAAATCTTGCACTTATAAAAATAAACCAGTAATAATAAGCCGTAGTTGGTTAGAAATCAATTGTCCAGTGCGCCAAATTTAGTCCAGAACTGACAAACAGTCTTGGCGCCCATAGCGAATGAGCATACATACAAACTGACAAATAAACAAACAAAAAAAAACTTTTTATTTTATTTATTTAGATTATGGCATTTGGTTGGTAACTAATAAAAACAGACTTTACTTAATATTAATTTGAGGTAAATACAGGACAGTGATAGGGAATTGGACTATTGATCTAAGAAAAACATGTACACAAGATCAATGTGCCCGTTAAATCTGTTGGGCCGATTCTAGATCATCAATTCTGGTTCTTGTTCAACACAGAAAACAAATAAAATAATTGGCAAATTATAAAGACTTTAATGAATTAAGTTATGTAACGAGTTTAAGTATTTCTTTAATTAATTATTTTCAAGGTGAAGTGCTTGTTTGTTTAAAAATGAAAAAGAAATTATGTTGATGCCTAAATCTACAACAGAACATATATTATAGGCATGAATCATTTTGCACTGTAAAATTCCGTTGTATTTTGATACAAATAGAAGTAATTATAACAAAACTATAGTTCAGAAGAGTTTTTTTTAACTTTATTTATTTATTTATTTGTGTGTGTGGGGGGGGGGTCTTGCAAAAACGGATAAAAAGTATGGTGATTTATCTGGAAGCACTTAAAAGGCTGTCAAATAAATGAAATGAAATGGTTAAGATATTTTAAAAACATTTAGAGTGATACACATCGCTAAAAATAAAATAATTTTCAGATTTAATTTTACAGCTAAGCCGAAGTACCTTTTAGAAAAAGTAAAAATGCATTTAAAAGATTAGATTTTTTTAATCAAAATTTTTTAATTTGTCTTGTTACTGTGAAAATGAATAAAACATGAATGTGACACAATTTACGAAAGGTGATTTAAGACATTAAAAACTGACCGGGGATAAAAACTAATCTAAAAAAAAAAGAGTAGTTTTATTATCTTTTTTATTTTTAAGTTCATAAATACTTTAAAATCCAAACACATTATATTTATTATAAAATAAAATTTATTACTCTATTTATAGTAAAAAAAATTGTTTTTAATCAAATGTATTATCTTTCAAGTTTTGTGCGTGTGTGTGTGTGTGTTGAGGGGGGGGGATGGGATGTAGACTCTCGAAATATATACTTGCGCATTAATATTCAAGAAAGACTATGAAGTTAAGGGTAGGACCTAGTTCAGATTTGGAAGAGGGCAGCATGCTCAATGAATTCGATGTGATTTATCTTTCCGGTTTTTATACCTTGATATTTTTTAATTGATGACCTATGCTACCAAAAATAATTTTGATGGAGTATTCTTGTCGCCCCTAAAATTCTGGGTGTCCTAGACCGTGGCCTAGTTTTCCGGTGTCGTTTTTTTCGCTCAACGGTCTACCTATTAGGTGTCTCTATAATAAAGTGACCAGTATATCGAGCCTTAGTAGCGCCGAATGACTGATGGTCAAGTGCGTCATTAGAAAAAAAAATATTTTAACTCGACTGTTTATGCTAACCATACCTTCGTTCCTGTTGTGCACGAGTATTTTCCAATACCGTATTGGTCATTAATCTCAGCGATAGCAAAAAATCCAGTACATTTACTTTTTGGCTGTGCGGAATCTGCTTGAAGAATTGTAATGAAAATTAATTTTGAAAATGTTTAACTAATTTGATCAAAAGCAGTTAAGAGCATTCAGAAAGACCGAGGCCTAAGCCATTATTTTCTTTTGGGTGGGGGCAACATACACGCCAATTATCATATTGGTTTCTTTGTTTGGAAGAATACGGCCACCGGTAGGGGGGATGCCCACCATGGAAGTCTTTCTGAGGTGTCCTAACCCTTACTTACGCTAAGTTTTGGAGGAAACCACGGGAAACTCCGAGCGGTTAGGTCATGGAAATAACCTGGTTTTGAACAGGCATCTTCCATCTCCCAGTTCAGAGTGCTATGCACTCGGCCGCTGCGCGGACGATTATCATGTTGGAAAGAATAAAAAAGAAGGAAGACAAACGTCATACAAAAAGGCATAGAGGGTCAAGTTCCACCTTGCCCTATGCTACCAACGTCCGGGCTCGTAGCCAGGAGGTGCGTTAAGGGACGGTACTACTTGAAAAAATCCCCACCCCAAGAATAAATTTTACCCTTCTTCCAAATTTGAAAAATAGACAGAAAAGGTGATTTGAAAAAATTAAAATGTTGAAATAAAAAGCCCTTTTGAAGAAATTAAATGTTTTTTAAAAAGTTTTTTAATCTTGATAATCCCATTGGGGATTTCGCTTAAAAATCCCATTGGGATTTAATCTTAGCCGAGTAGATAAAACACTGAACATGATAGCCGGCTGAAAGTCCAAGGTTCGGGCCCATTTCGCGGCTGTCGATCTACAGTCTGGAGTTTTGGTAGGTTTTCTCCAGATGTAACGTGAATACGCATTAGAACCCCTGAGAAAGTCTTCTTACTAAGACACCCCCCGATACTTGGCAGATCGTCCTTGAGTAGCATTGCCATAATTAAACCAAACAGAAACATTTTGCTTTTTCGTGTATGGAAACAGGAAATGGCTAAAATATGCTTCAGCCCACTCCAAAGCGTTTTTTTTTTTTTTTTTTTTTTTTTTTTTTTTTTTTTTTTTTTAATGTGCGATATACGTGAAGTAAAAAGGTCCGAAAGATTTTGCTTTTTCGCGTATGCATTGTTATTTTGCAATCTAGCTACTGCGTGACATACGTAACCAGTAACGAATATGCCTGCTTCACTTGACGTCATTAAGCTGTTAATTTGGATTTTTGCGCGCGTGTTATTGTTATTACGCTAATGGTTACATCTAGTTGTTGCCGCTCCCAGCATAAAAATATCGTCAATTTTGGTACCGCATACATTAACGTATTATATAAGGAGATACTAAATATAAAAAAATAGTATCTCTAAATAAAATATTAAAATTGAATTATTTCGATGTCCACATAAGTATGGCAACAATTGTTTATTTACTTTGTTTTAATTCTTTTCAGAAGAAATATTAATTTTTATTTGAACATCTTACAAATAATTTTATTTATAAATATGTAGCATGTAATTATAAAAGGATTTTTAAACAAAACTGGTTTAAAACAAAAAAAAAACCGATTTAAACCAAAAAACCTTTTTATTTTTATTTTAACGGGTTTTTATCCAACCCTGGGTGGGAATGACGGACGGGATAATAAAGTACCACAAAACCATTTTGGGGACGCATCTTGTCTAAGTGTCTTCCTTGTACAGAGACTAGAGAATTTTTTATTTAAGTTGACTTCAAGAAGGCATTTTTTACTTATCCTTACAAAGTAGCAAAGCCAAAGTAGATTTTAACAATATGTCGGCAAAGTCTTTTAACCGAGATATTGTTAAAAATCTCATCCTATCCTATAGAACTTTGTTGATCGGTTTGCCAACGAACAGGAGCAAATGGTCTAGATTGTTGCTAGAGTAAATCGTATTTCTAATATTTAAAATATATATATATACATTGTATTTCGTCTTTTCGCTCTCTATAAGAATTTCGTAACGAATTGCGCTTCCTTCCGTGAAAACAAACAAGTTGTCAGGGCTAGTTCCGCAGGTCATTTCAAGGGCGGAGAGGGAGATGCTTTCAACTTTTTCTCGTTTACTCAACCCCCCCCCTCAGGGGCAGGCAGGGGCTATGGACATAGAAATAACACTGGTGGCTATTGAGGGGAGAAAGAATTGTATCACTCCGCTTATTTTATCCCTTGCTGACGTCTAAGTATTTGGCGTGAAATATTTGAAGTGACCCCATATTTGGCTATTAATGAATGCACATGAATGAATTCGAGTTTTTGTTAATCTGAGATATTCTTTAAATCTGAGGAGTAAAAATTTGAAAGTGAAATATGAATATATATCTGACTGACCGAGGAAAATTTGATTAACACATATTATTTATTAGTGTACATTAATTTGCGTATTTTAAAGAACTACACATGCGCCTTTTATTACCGTGTTTACTCGTGTAATAGTCGCACCCCCGTTTTGAAGCAGAAAAAAATAGTTTTAGAGTGCACAATATTATGTAGTAGATTTTTTTGGGGGGGCAGCTACCCTACAGCACAGACACCACAAAAAGCACAGGTTCTAATTATCCTGATTTATGAACCTTCATTTAATCGGGAGGCTTCATTTCTGCCAGCAACTATCTATTATATAGAAAAGTTCCTTAACTATAAATTGTGCTGATATTTTTAATTTTTTATGGCAATACAAATGAAACTATCTTTTTCCTACAATTTTAATCCAATTTAATTTCAGAAAGTTCTGTTGTGTAAGTCAGACTAGGATGTCGGTGTCCTGAGCGGAGGAATTCTTAAAGGGCTCTAACGTTTATTCCTAAATATAAAACAATTAATAAACAGTAAAATTGGGGTTGAACATTAGTTATAATGATTTATTCCCTAATTTTATGAAAATCAATCACATTTCCTTCATTTTATGAATATTAGATAATGTTTTGAATGTATAAAAAAATTATCAAATTCCCCCAATTTATGTTCTAGAATTGGGGATACAACGGTGATTTATCCTCAATTATATGTTCAAAAATCTGGTTACCTTATCGAACGCAAATTCACATTCATTTGGGGGAAATCACCCAAAATTTAAACTGTAGATTGACAGATACGCGGTAGACCAGAACCTTGGACCTTCACACTTCAACCATGTTCGGTGTCTTATCCTCTCGGCCATGGTGGGAACCATTTGTGAACCTCTAAAATGCAATGTTTTATGTTCTGCTTTGCAGGTATTTTATTTTTATTTATTTAGTTTTTAACTTTTTTTTATTGGAAGTACTTAAGAACAACTATTACTTTGTATAAAATGAAATTTATAGTCATATGATTTTAGTTAGAAATATGAATAACTAGACAGAAACTGCCCCCTTTGAGGGTTGAGGGGGGGGCGGCGTTAGAAACCCCTTCAATACTAAATTATAAAAAGCAAAGTCGGTAAATTAACCAGATAGAATGATTTTTTTCTTTATTTGTCTGTGAAGGGGGCACTTCAATCCTACGGGCTCAAAACATGTAAGTATCGAAACCATAAATTAAAAAGTATTACTTTAACAACATATATGTGCTGCTTGCTGGTTCTATACCGTTCAGTTTAGAAATTACACTTCTGGACCGATGTCGGTTATGCAGTACATCGCCGAAATCGCATGTTAACCCTAAAAGACTTGCCGCAATCGGACCGTTGCACGCCCGAAATCACCTTTCTTTTGCCTACTCCAACGCATTTTGCCGACACAGAACCGACACCGCTCCAATTACCATCTTGCCAATGCCGACATCGAAACGGTACTGCCGATGTCGGCCCATCCCTTACCCGATACGGCTGTGTTTGCTGGGTAGTCTTAATTTTTGAACTCTGAAATATTTAGCTCTGGTTTAGTCATTTTTCAATCTTATACATCTTCTATACAACTCATTTTTAAGCTATTTTATTCTGCACAGTTAATTTATTTTGACATATTACATTCTAAAATAAGTTTGAAGGTTATAAAAGTAAAATTAAGATACCATAATTTTGACCGGAAATTAGTTCTTAACAGTTTACTCCTAAATTTTCTTTCTGTTATTTTAATCATACTCAATCCCCGCCCCTTTTTTTGCAGAAATTTTACCAGACACACCTTTGTGACACAATATACGCGCTTAAGAGAAAGAACAAAAATTCGCTCCTAAGGACTGAAAATCGGGACAAACTTCTCCCGGTTTTCAATCCTTCAGAGTGAAATTTAGTTCCTTTTTTTTAACCGTTTTCTAGTATACATGATTTGTATTATCTACAGTGTTTCAATACAAACTTCTTTATACGATTAAAAGTATTTACGGAAGAAAATTCAGCAAAAACTTGTTTCTCTTAGCATTTGTGGAAAAAAAGAACTTTTGTATTACAGTAATTAATGGGCGGTATTTATAATTTATCTAATGTAAAGAACGAAAGTTCATACCTGTGCTTTAATGTAATATATCTGTATAATCTAACACAATATTTAATAGTGCAAAAATTTATCATTTTTTTAAACTGAAGAATATGTTTAATAAAACTATTTTGAAAACTCTGGAATGCGGGATTTTCTATATTATTCATAAATTTTCTGAAATAAATATTTCAATGAATACACTCAAAAAATGTCTTTTCATACTATTTTAATTGCCCCCCCCCCTCATTTAATCGGTCATCGGGAACTTGGGTATTCAAAAAATATAACAATTTCAAAAAATTTAACACAGCATGTGTTTCTTTTTATATGCACACAACTAATAGTATTTAAAATATTTCCCAGTCACAGCCAAAATAATGGGAAGATAATTTCATGGGCAGAATAAAAAATCGATTCATAAATTCGCTTTTTTCCCGTGAGCCATCACCTCCCTCTAAATGACTTTTTAAGGATTCTAATGCGTATTCACGTTGCATCTGGAGAAAAGTACCCCAAACCAACGATCTTTAGATCAACAGCCGCTCAGTAGGCCAGAACCCTGGATCTTCATACTTCAGCCATCGACCAGTGTTCTGTCTGATCCAATCGGCCATTGCTTTATCGTCCAAAATTACTAACGTCCTCCCTTATACCGTGTTAATTAAAGAATTTAATGCAATGTTGGCAAATAGTTACACATACGCCAAACTTCGCGCTTTGGATCACTTGAGCGTTGCGCATTGCATCATTTTGTGTCCACTTATTGAGACAAATTAGCTTTGTAATTTAGTTCCCAGAAATATTTTTTCTTGTTGTAAATATTTTTTGAAATGTGGTGTTACGGCCAATTATCTGCACAAGGGGTCTAGGCCGAGAGGGGGGGGGGGTTGAATGCCCTCCTTGGGAGACTTTTTTAGGGATCCTAGCCCATATTTACGCGAAGTTTCGGAGAAAACCACGGAAAAATCCGAACGATTAGGTCGGCGGACGCGACCGACATTTTTGACAGTTGTATTTTTTTTAAAGTTACCACCTATTATTAGTCTAAATTTCATTTCATTCGTTTCAGGGAGGTTTACATGATGTGCGAACAAAACTTTACCCATTTTGAATCAAATTTTCACAAAATCTCACCATCTATCCAAAATTTTGAAAAAATTCGAAACCTACAATTTAAATTAAGTAACCCCCTATCAGTATACCAAATTTCAACTTCTTTCGTTTCAGTTTTTTATATGATGCGAGAGCAAAAATTTAGACATTTTGAATAGCTCACAAAATCTTAAATAGTATTCAAAATTTTAAAAAGAGACCTAAAGCTCAAGTTGAGTGGCCACTTATTATTTTTTAAAAATTCACTTCATTTGTTTAAGTGCCTGCCTACTTTTAAAATGCAAATTTTGGACAAAAATCTAATTTTCTATTTTTGGCTTGACATTAAATTTGAATGCCTTAGCTTTCTAAATTAATCTGAATTTTAATATGAGTCATCCCCTAGTTAAAGCGCTAGTATTTATATTTAGTTTTTGCTTTTCTTCAAAATGAGATTTTTAAAATTTGGCTTCATACAAAAACATTGCTAACTCAAAATCATATTATTGTAATATTATGAAACTTTGGCAAAATTTTCTAAAGGAGTTTATTTATTGAATGAACCTCTACAGAGAATGTAGTGAAATTATTTCTTATTTATTAGTTATTTGAAGCCATGAATTGCCTTACACTTTCATGATTTTTCTGTGCGTAATAACTTTAACTCCTCTAACTTTTCAAATTTGATAGTCAACGTTATGAGAGTGAACCATTCCCAGTATGAGGTTCAAAGCATCTAAATAAATTTAGACTATAAAAATACCTTCTTTTAAATTTCAGATTTGATGTTTCACGCGAGAGTCATTTTATAACAATTTTTATTGATATTTTGAGACATAAAAAATCAAAATATTTAAAAATAAAGGTATTTTCATTTTTGATTAACAGTTTTTAAATATATTCTATAATAATATGTACGCAAATAGGAAATTTTCCGAATCTTAAGAAAAATCCACTCCGAAGGTATCCAGGCATCTCAATGCATTTTTAAGTGGTGCGTGAACAAAACACGATCATTAACAGGAGCACAGAATGACGTAGACAGGGAAACTTTCTTTTAGAAGCGTTTTGGAATTTCCGAGTCACTTGAAACGGATAGAAACTGCAAAATTTTGGATTCAAAGTTATGTACAGACAAAAGGCTTATTGTATTTATATAGATGTCGGAACTACCTCATATACAGCATGTATAAATTGCAATTATTAGAAAAATTTATACAAATTAATATTATACACATAATTGTTATAAAATGGCTATATAAAAATTAACTAAAAAATCGGAATCCACGACGGTCACACTCATTTTCATTGAATGAACGTCTTCAACAGTGTATTCATAATGTGCACATATTTTTTAACCCTTTCAGACCTGATTAAAAAATTTCCCTATGAATTAAATAATTATTCTTTTCATAATACAGATTAAAATTGTATCTTACAAAAGAAAAAATCCTGATTATTAAGTTTTAGAGGAAAAATTACTTTTCGGGAATGGGTAAATTACGAGATCCATCCTATACGATTGTGTAGGCAATTTTTGTGTCCCCAATTGTGCGCGCAGGGTTTGAAAGTGCCAATGGATCTGCTATTTGTTGAGTCTGATAGGAAAATCAATCCTCCTGCCTCTCTCTTTCTCTCTCACACACACAAAAAAATTATTAATTTGTCTAATAAATAAATATATAATCATTCTGAAAATTTTTAAATGTTAATAGAAATTTCTTGATCATTTGCATAAGGAATTTCAAGGTGTGGTAACTTATGTTAAGTAGCAACATCCATTAGTGCAATTAGTTTCAACTGCTTTACCGACGTCTTTTATTGCCAAATCCAAAATTTCTCCAACTGTCAATTTTCGCCAACTTCTGCCGAAATGTCATGAAATTTGGCGGCAAAAAGTAAGTTCCCAAAACAGAATCCGATTTGATGATGTCGCTTATATTTATTCGGAAATCACCAATTCTAACATCACTTAAGTCTCGTATCTCCATTTCAAATTAAATAAGATTGAATTCAGTGATATAAAAATTCGTATAATTTAATGAACGTAAAAGAAAAAAATAATGTGATGTACGCATCAGATTTTTTCCTAAATTAATCGTATGCGAATTTTTACAATATTTTGATTTTTTTTGAATAAAAGGGAGACGTATTTTTAGTTTCTTAGAACACAAAGACTGTGCATAATGTTAAATATCCCCTTGCACAAAGATGCCTAAAAATAAATAGAGCTTCTTTGTGTAATTAAAGTTTGTATTGCATTAAAAGACGAAATTTACAGTAGTGTGCTGCCACCTAAGCATCTACAACGAATTATAAAATAAAGCATTTCCCTACAATATATTCTTCATAGAGGCTTGTTTAATTTTCATTTCTATATAAGCTTACAACTTTATTCCATCCAAATATTACGGCAATACCTTAAGAGTTGCATATCACGTTTATTAGAAGTGTTACCTTCTAACTGATCAATTCCTCCCCTAAATAACTCCAAACCGGCATATAAAACATAAATGTAATGATATTATCTTGTCATACAGAACTTGATTTCAAATCGCTTAAATATTTCAGTATATTTCACTTAAAATATTTAGACAATGCTAGATTTAAATTGAAAAGTTTCTTACGCGAGTAAATTTACCATGTTAAACCAATGTTAAAAATAAGTTAGATGTATTTCCCAAATGTCATTCTCTTATGTAATATGAAATCTCTAAACATTAATGGCGGCAATGCACGCTGCAAGAAACTTCAACCAATGCTTGCTACTTTTCTTCAGAAAGAAAAAATCATTTTCCAAAAAAAAAAGTGAGGAATTCTGGAGTATTAGATATCCATTGAAGAATTTATTTTAAATGAAAAATTACAAATATTCTTTTACACATGAAACTTGGCAATAAGGTTTGTAAATGAAAAACTGTAATAGATTTACCGAAACAATTTTATAATAGACTATAAGAACGTCTCTTTACAAGTTTAAAAATGTTATTATAAAAGTACGCCTGTTATTCTTAGATTTTTTATTTTAAAACATGCAACAATGGCTTAGGAGTAAATAAATATTTAATGCATCAGTTACATTTCATAGTGCTCGCATTATAAAAAGGAAAACACGAAAGGTAATAAATTAAAGAAATATGACACCTCTTCAAACATACTAACAGTCTTGATTTACAGGTTATTTCGTTATCACAGGTTTCCTGATTTGCATAACATAATTTTAGCTTTTCAAAAATGTTAGTTATCACAAAAGTTTGAATGACATAGCTAAAACATTTGAAATATGCTATCGAAATTAAGGATATTATTATGTCACGTTGCGCTTCTGAAAATTGTGATTGCTAAACCTTCCCTGTATTCAGTAGTTAACGTTTTATATGCCAAAGATAAGTTAGCATTTTCTATAATATAGTGTCTTTTTGTTTTCACAATTTGCATAGTCACAAACATTATAATCAATTTATCTTGTGCATGCACGTTGATACAGCAAATAAAAAAAAGCTGTATGATTAAACACTTATAAGCATTACGAGGATTTCATTGTAAAGTTGAATATAATTTTTCGTAAACTTATTCAAGAAGTGGTCTCCAAAAATGATCGATTTTTCTTTCAAAATATGTTATTCGATTGATAAACTTCAATTTCACAAACAAAAGAATCATTAAGATATAAAATCTGATTTCACGCACAAATATATGAAAGTATGATTTGTTATGTATAACTGCCGAACATTTTTACAGCAAGGAGCAGTTTTTAATCACTGATCGTCTAGATGTGGATTATGATAATCTGATAGCGGTAAATCTGATTCCCATCCATTGGTTTCGGTTTCACTCCACGGGTTTTCATCTGTGGGTTTTGCATGACACTTTATGGTACTTTTGATGATATCAGACGCCTTTTCAGCGACCATTATAGTCGCAACACCAGTGTTTCCTGAAGGTATGATTGGCATTACAGATGCATCGACCACTCGAAGTCCCTTTATGTGTTTCACCCTGAAAGAATTTGTAAAAGGAATTATTGAAAAAAAAAATGTTTTACTTAAAGAATAATTTTATAGAAGTTTCAAGTCCATAAGTTTACTCATCGTTTTACTTCCTTAAGTAGAACTTATGTAGGCATTGCGTAACATTCTTTGAATTATAGTTCATTTTTAAACCTAATCCCTTTTTAAAACTCACCTCAACTGATTGTCAACTACGGTCCTTGGGTCATTTGGATCTCCCATTCTGGCCGTGCCTACCTGGTGGTTGAGGGTAAAGACTACAGATTTAGCCTGACACCAAAAGTACCTGTCTTCATCACCGACGTACTTCTCGCAGCCGGGAACTAAACCTTGAGCCAATACAGATCCAACACGTCTCATGGGTGGACTAGTTCCAAGCCGGATGCAGTTTTTTAAGCCTGTAATCAAAGTCTGAATAGTAGCATGTATTTATTAAGGCAAAAGCAAAATATTGTAACATCGGGGAACCCATCTGGCATCTAAGGAAAAGTTCATAAATTCCAAGATATATATATATATATATATTAGATATTACTAAATACTTAAAGGAAAAGGTTTTAAAAGGTTAGAGTGTGACGCCAGAGTTTTATATGTAGCATATATTAATTAAGATTGAAATAAACATCATAATATTAAAAAACCGCTTAAGTGCCTTAAGAAAAGTTAGTGTATCGAAAAAGATGTTATTTGAAAATATGCTCTTCTTAATTCCAAATCGTAGTTCCAAATAGTTTAAGTGAAAATTGACCATTGTGCTTTACGTATCTACATAATCTGAGGAAGCAACTAAACTTGGAAGAAGTTTCTCTCGCAACTAGAAAATTTGAAATTCGAGTTTTAAGCTTGGTGGCAGAGATATCATCTATCGCCAACAACACCGATCAACTTCCTTTTATATCTTCATCATTGCATTATTCATATTTATTTATTTTGAAGAACGATTTTTAATGCTAAGAATGCCCCCCCCTCTCTGTTGTGACTCATTAACTCGTAATCATTTGCGTTGTGAAAACCCTTTCCCTTTTTAAAATTCTTAAACATAAGCCAGGTTCCTTTGGACAGTTAAAAAAGAATCTGTAAACAAACCCATATTTTATCTCCCTTCCCCAAATAAACTTACTCTAAATAACAGTGACAGTAAACAATTTATTAAAAAGAACATTTGACATACTTATAGAAAAAATTAAAGTAAACAATTACTTCCGCGGATCCGACAGAATCTGGTAGAGACAGGATAGAAGTCACCTTCCGCATACATATAAAATCAGGGGGAGAATTCGAGGACTTAAAACACAAGGAATCACAAAAGTTACTACTCACAAGCGGGCCCGCTGTAATGGTTGATACGCAGGTGGAATGCGGCGTTGAGAGTCATGACAGGAGAGAGTCGCACACCGAAAAATTCAGCAGACCGAGGCTGGATCGCAGCTCATTCTTTGCTCAGATCCCAGGGCTGACCCGTTTGGGTTCGCTCTCTGGACGAGAATCCTACTGGCCCTCCAGTAACGTACAGCGAAGGTTTCAGGAATCGTTGACTTGCCAGTACGTGAACCGTTTGGGCTCACGGAGGGTCTGCTACTTTTTCTCGATGACCGCCCCTTCTCTTCGCAGGAATCTCAATTTTCTCGCCGACATCAAAAAATTCTCTTCGTCTTCCCACTGAGCAAAACGTCCTCTCGAAAGCCCCGTTTTTCACTTCTCCCGCACGCGAAGGGTACCACAGAGGGGGCAATAAAAAATACCCCAGCGGACGAAATCCGTCGCTGAGTGGCCAACTATGCAATAAATTTGGTTGCGGGACATAATTCCCCGCCCCAGCCTCATCTCCGGTGATGACGAAGGCAGGGGATCCGGCGGACCCCCTCAGCAACAAAAACAAAGCCCCAAAACAAAGGAATTAAGATTAAGGCGGGAAAACAGCCCCAAAACCAAAATTTGATATTACGAGTCGTCTCCTCATCTCCTGCGCACAAAGAAGATACCAAACACTAGCTATTAATTCCAGTTACCAATTAATAAATATGAAAGCCTAAATTAAATGTAAACTGCAGGAGAGTACAGAAACTTTAACATTAAGGTATTTAAATTAATGAGCTATTGCAAAATTAAACTTACTTAACAAAAAGAGGTCATTAAGATCTGAAGTAATTAACCTTTTCCCTGCGGGGAAATTTGGGCGTGCTTTTTCAGAGGGACGGGAGCATCTGAAAAATGCTTTCCCCCATTTCAGTGACTCTTAGCTGAAGCTGCTATTTGTGCAACAATCATTGATGGATTACTCTTTCCCGCCCCCGAAGTAAAACGAACTTCTTGAACAAGGGGATTACCTTTGCGCGTATATTCTCCTTTTCAGGAACTGTGGTGCAACTGAATTGATGGATGGATGTTGACATCTCTCCCCGCCGGTCCAGTACAGGTGAACAATTACAGAGGGGGAAAGCATTAGTTGGTCGAAATATGAACCAAGCCCGTCCTTTAAAGTGTTCTACTGCTTGGTTGAAAAATCGACCGCCCGTCTTCAAAGGGTTAAATAAGTAATTAATAAAACTATGAAGAGAGGACTCCGCAAAGCAACACAACACCTCCCAATGGAAATTGATGGCTGCTTAGTACTTAATAGATAGCTCAAGACATCCTGCTCGGTTACGTCCATTGAAAAGACAGACTCAGCTTGTGCGTTTGTCATGAACAGTAGAGTTACTTCGGGGTAGATACGTTTTGCGCAAAAAAAAAAAAAATAAATAAAATAAGAAAAGTAAAAGGTCAATCTCTCGGACGTCCTCAGTGACACATTACAATTTCCCTTGCCTGTACTGTATTTTCAGTTTTTGAACACGCCTCTTTATAATGTTAGCTCGCCAGGTGCGGTGAGAGATTTCAATAGCAACAGCATCTCAAAACTTATTCAACTTGTTAGAGTGAAACACATACCTTCTACTACATCTTGCAAGTCATCGGGATCTTCGTAGTAATTGGGATCTATAACAGGTGGGTCGTAGGGATCGTCAGAACGTAGAGTAACAGTTCCCCGGCTTCTTGGTTGTAATAAATGAGAGACGCATGTGTAGAAGGGCTTTCCTTCTAATGGGGCATACACCTGGGCGTATGTCTAATAGCAATAAGTTAAAAAACAAAAACAATTAATTCATACAAATTTTCTAGAGCTTGTTTAAGCATCAGAAGGTACTTTTTAAAATGATATTTTACGGAATTCGTTTATACCGAAGCTTAGCCGTATCTGTGGTAACAATCTGATGCATGATAGTATTCTCAAACGTGAAACTGTTTATTATTTGAGTGTGCAAAAATAATTATTTAAAAAAACATCCATGGTCTTATTTACATTTTATTTATATATCTTAATTGTTTTAATTTCAAAATCTAATCTAACACATGATTTAATGTTTTGGAACGTACTTTCTGTACAGGCCATGACAGTTAAGTTTTGATGATTTGAAATTTTAAAAAATAAATCAATAGCAAAATTTCTATTTTATAACTTATTTTTATTTAAATATAACAAAGTTATTTAAGTTATTTCCCTACTATTTTTTCAATGATATTAGACAAGCACGTATTGATTTCTTGCACTATGTTTTTGTGGGAGTGAAATCCCGCGGCTAACGACTTCAGCACCAATTTTCTTGCAGAAGGCAATTGCTCGCACAGTCGGCCTTACGACGATTAAGAGCGAAGACGTCGCTCTTTGCTGAACGATAAAATTTTAAAAAGCATTGTACTTAATCTGTAATACATCAGTGAAATAAAACATTAATCTAGAGCAAACCGTGTCATGGTGGCATCCCCTTCAATTTATGGGGGCTCTTGCCATGATTTGAATTCGAAAAAACAAATTTTTTCGACGCGAACGGATGAATGACGCAGTACTTTCTTTTTGGATGAGTCTTCTTGCGGACTGATTTAACGGGCTTTGACGCTGTACGCTGGACTACATAATTATTCAAATAGGCTTTGCTTCCTATATACTGGTTTACTACCAAAACGATGGGACAGTATTAAGTCTATGTAGAAAATGTTTCCATTAGTTATTCCTCAGCGACGTGACCGATCACTACAATCTAGTGCCATAAACGCCAGGGCTGCTATCGCTGTGCCCAATTTCTAAAGATCGTATAAGCGGTCTCTGAAAAGTTTCTGGAGTTAGCGAACACCCCCCCCCCCTCTTCATCGTGATTTCCGTTCATTACTGCTTAACGACATGCCCGATCACTACTATCTCGCTTCAGTGCCATTTACGCCAAGGCTACTATCACTGTGCCAAATTTGATCAAGATCATATAAGCAGTTTCGGCGAAGTTAACGAACACATGTCGCAAAATTCAATCATTCCTATTCAGTGATTTTCAGAGATTATTCCTAAACGGCATGACCGATCACTACTCTCTTAAAAATTTAGAGTGACATTGTCACTCTTACAAAAAGTCACCGGCAAATGATCCCAGATAGAGTGAGATAAGAGTGAGAAAACTGCATTATGACTCTTCATCGATAGGATTCTGTCACCCTAACTGCAAGAGTGAGACAATGTCACTCTTAGAGTAAGGGTGAAGGCGCTATCTGCTCACTCTAGCGAGAGAGTCACCACATTTCCCATGATGCGTTCACTTCAGCAGGAGTGAGTGCGTTGCTTCCATACTCAAACGACGCCATATTGGAATTGGACTGCAGTTGCGAAGTACCAACTGCATACAAGTACTGGAATACTTTTAGCTAACACAAGTAAGTAAAACCTTATAACTTTTCAATTATTGTAAATGTTATTTAAAATTTGATAATTCACAACATATAAGATACATTGATTCAGTGTCGGATCCATTAGGACTCCAGCTCTTCCGACAGACATTGCTTTGGTTAGGGTTAACATTTTGCTTTACTATACATTTTGTTTTTAAGACTTAAACAAGCCTGCTTCTTTTAATTTTATACCCTTCCGAGAAATTGATCTTTGGATCCGCCTCTATACTTGATCGTAGTATGTTATTTATGCTTATATAGCTGAAATCTTGCATTCGTTTTTTGTTTCTGTATATAATATTTGAGTATGTTTTGATGCGTGTTTGTAAATCGGTGGTGCAGTCAGGATTTTATTTCGGGGGTGGAGAGGGCTCTAACCTGTGTATCAAATTGTAAGCAAGCTGTTTCAACTGTAGCCTCAGTATCAAATTTTAAACTAAGTAAAGGGTCAGATTTTTAGGAAGGATACGCGCCTGTTGCAAATAGCATAAACAAAATTTTAAATCAAAAGCAGAAAATAATGATCAATTATATATTGTATGCAATTTATATTGAAATAAATTATAAACGTGGGAAAAAAAATATTTTGTGATTAAATTTCAATATGTCTATGTGCATCATTTTATCTTATTGCACATTCTAGCACAGATTCACGCTTAGAATATACATATATACGTGATTAGATCAAAATAACCGCTCTCTTGTTGTGGTGTAATATTTCCCTCTCCACTTTTTACACATACACAAACCTCTCTCTCATATGGTAAAGTGGATAATTTACGATCGAACACCCCGGATGGCCTCAGGAAAGTCCACTTTTAAATCAGGGAAACCAGCTGAAAGTAGCAGGTGATTCAGAATGTGTGAGCTTTCATTAGTAGTACGAAAAACACAAGGGATACTTGAACTTGTGCTGGTAAACTGATTCAACGCGGAAAAAAAGTTATTGTTTTTGGTGTTAAATGCGAGATTTTTGGAATTGAAAAGTTTGTATACTGTTTAAGGATAATTCAATAGTATAGTAACGGATAAGTTTAATATTACTGGTAATAAAGGTAAGTGTTACAATATTAAATTTAGTAATACAGTATTAATTTTAGAGCCTTGCACATTTTGGTTTGGTAGATTTTATGTCTTCTGTTGTGTATCAATATTGGTAAATAAAATTCTCAAATTGGTAAAACTTACCTTTTAGCCTAGATACCAATTCAAAATAATGCTATTTTTTTTCTATTGAATTTAATTAACATATGAAATATATCCACAATATTGGCTATATACTGGAAATGTTTCTGAAGTAATTCCATTACTGATAAAGTTTTTAATAGTAGCAAGTTAGTAGTTAGCCCAAATATCTTTACAATGTGTTCACAATATTAAGTAAAAATTCGAAATATATATTTATAATGTATTCTTAATATTGACAAGTAATTTTTAAAAATATTTTTATACCATTTTATTATTTTTCTAATGTTCAGAACTGTTGTTTCAGAAATGTTTCTATGTTCAGAACAGGAATTTGGTTTTTTAAGAGGTGAAAAATTTTTTTCTTAGTTTCTGTGAATCACCACCCTCCCCCCCCCCCTCCTCACCCAGACAGTATCTATGGAGGTTAATATGGTTCACCCTCATGCTCTAAACTTCAATTATTTCTTTGCGTTATGGCAAGTCTACAAGAGGGGTGTCTTCTTGGGGGGGGTGACTTGGGTGGTGAACTTTTTAAGGTATTCTAACCTGTATTCTTGCTCATGCCTCTAAACCTTAAATAATGGTTTTTGGACAAGACAAAAATGTTGGGGGGGATTCAACCAAATGGGCATTGTTGGGGAATTATGAAATAATTGGTTTTGATTTATATTATTTATGTATTGGCCTGCACAAAAATATTTCTTTACCCCTTTTCACAAAAAAAAAAGAAATCAATCAATATAAAGTAGTTTCCATTTTAGAAATATTTTATTCCTTTTTCTGAGGGGGTGGGGGGGGGGGGAATACAAAAATAGGCATTCTCTTAAATTTCCAAACATGATATGTACATTAACAGAGGTTATCAGCAGATATATTTATATTTTTGATTTACCCAACAATTAGTTTATTTATTTATTTATTTTGGTTTTCAATTAAAGGATAGCTATTACTCTTTTAATTTATTTTTGTGTTTCATAATTCTTGTATTTGTTCGTATAAATGACTGAAATTTAATTTCAAATAATTTCTTTTCGATAACAATTCAATCATGTTCATTTCTTCTTTATTTAAAATTAAAAAAAGACTTGTTAATTGTAATAAAGTTGAAAAGAAAGTTTGAATAAATTATACTTAAAATAAAATCTATTTAAAAATCAAAATTATTAGTATTCTTTTGATTTTATATAAATATCTTATCATGAACTTTTTTTATTGTTTTGTTAATACTGTTGTAAGTGAAAGTTGTTCTGAAATGTACCATAGGTAAAAAATAAGCTTTCAGGGATTTTTTATTTCAGCAGGAGAAAAGGTAACATTGAACATATCAAATATTTCTGCACACTGTTGAGTCATGTGGATGTCCGAAATGCTTATTTCTATTCTTGTTTGATCACAGATTACCTCAAATGAAGTTATAGTACTGCAGACAAAGAAAATTCTTATAAATCTCCTGCTGATGGATTTTACATAGCTCAATGGCTATACAGATCACCTCCAAGCATTTTGAAACTTTCACTTATATTCCTGTTAAGTTTTGACTAACCAAACAAAACATAAACTGTCAACGAATTCTGTAACTAAATAGATCTAGAGGTTATGGAGGTTTGTTTTAGTAACCATGTGGAACTCTTGGGGGTACCTTTTAGTGATGCCATCATCTGATTATTAAAATGAAACTCTGTACTCCTTCTTAATCTGTTTAATTTCAGAATAGGCTGTTATTTTAAATACTGTATGTTCTGTGTCAACAGTCCACATTTCACTCACTGGAATGAAAGCAAGAATTTAAAAATGCATGGGGTCAGATATTACTTGTTCCATTGAGCTACGTAAAATTTATTTTCCAGCTGTTATTGATCATTCTGAACATGACAATAATCCAAGATAGCCCAGAAATAGATATCTAATAAGTTCTGGATATGAAATAAGTATCAATTTCTGATCATTGGATATTTTGAATATGAAATAGATAGCCACTTTTGGGATATTTGAGATCTTCTGGAAGTTTAATTATTATAACTATGCTACATGTATACAGATCTCTTATAGACCTGTATATTATAGATGTTATTTACTCATTAGAGAGATCACACCTCAAATTTCTAATAGAGAAATCTATTTTATGTTGGACTTCTAATAGATATACTCAATATCCAGCTATGATGTATTAAAGATTGCCTATGGGCAAACTTGGGGGGGGGGGGGTAAATGCGGCAAAAATATTTACTTGTACGATATGAAGAATATTTTCAAGGCGCTCGATATTGCAGATACATTTTAAATATATTTAATTTAGATTCAATAGCAGCAAAGTTTTATAATTTTTACAATATAATGGTTAAATATCAACTTTCTACTTTTTACCAATACTAGCTTTATTCCCAGTGTAATATTGAGTAAATATTAACAAAAAAAATTAAAAATGGTATAAAGTTATGTTAAAGTAATTACTTATCCATATTGAATATATTTCCAATGTATATCAAATACTATAAATGCATTTTAAATATATCTGAGGCAAATATTAACTTTGCTACTTTGTACGAAGTTACATTTGATACATTTGACGAAGTTACAGTTGATCTTTGTTTTCAATTTTTTTTAACAATATTGAGTTAACATTAAAAAATTTATCAATTGAGGACTACTTCAAAAATATTTCCAATACAACCCTGTATTAAGAATATATTTTTTGTATGTTAAATTCAGTGGAAAAAGGTATTAGTATAGTCATACTGAAAGTATAAAGTTATTTTGAGAATTTATCAGACCTAAATGCTAATTTTTACCAATATTGGAATTTTATTTACCAATATTGGAAACTGTGTTTATTCTCAATGTGTTCACTTACTACTTTGTACCATTATTGGTTTTTGATATCAATGTTTTCACAATTTTGAGTTAATATTTAAAAGTTCATTGGTAGTGAAACTACTTCAGAAATATTCTCAATATATAATTAATATTTCAATACACACTTCATATGTTAATTAAAATTTTACAAATGATAATAACATTTTGAGTATATATCAGGGCTAAACTCTAGTTTTTACCAATACTGGAAGTGGTCTTTACTCTCAAAGTATTCACATATATGTAAATTTTAATAATTAAAAGTAATTAGTACTTAATGATATTGGAAATATTTCTAATATACACTCAATATTATTGATAAATTTCAAATACTTTAAGATTCAATAGTATTAAAATTTGACTTCAAATGGGCAAAATATTAAATTTATAATATTGGATTTTATTTTCAATGAATTCACAAGATTGGATAAATATTCATGCTATATAGAAAATATCTTTTAATATTTGCCAAATATTTAAAAAATAATAATAATCAATGCTGTTACCAGATACAGTCATATATATATATATATATATATATATATTTATAAGGAATTATTTTAATTTCCCTAAAATAGTGATAGCCAGAAGCAAGGCATACGCAAGGAATAAATCCAGGGCCGTACAAAGACAAAAATTTCAGGCAGGGTCCAAACCGTGGAAAAGGCAGAATTTTTCACAAAAAGACGTCATTATTATTATTTTATTAACAAAAATCAATTTTTTTGGGAGGGGGGAGGGTCCGGACCCCTGGATACGGTCTCGAATAATCACCCTATAAAAAGTGACGGTCACTCTTAAAAAGGATCATAGCTCACTCTTGATCAGAGCGCTCCACTCTTTAAGGGATGGCGTGCTGTCACCCTTTCCTTAGAGTGAGGCACTCTTTCCCGGAGTGGGTTTTTGAATTCTCACTCCTAGTCCAGAGTCAGAAATGTCACTCTTCAGAATAGTGATTTCTCACTCTATGGAGGTTGGCTGATTTTTGTCACGAAGGTAGGGTGATATATCACTCCTCAGCACTGGTTTTTCACTCTTGATTATTAAGAGAGTACCATTTCATATACTCCATTCATATACACCAGTATTATATACGCCATTAGCCACTATCACTGTGTCAGATTCGGTCGAGATCACATAAGCAATTCACCCCTTCTTGCAGCAGTTAGATAACAAATGGGCAATTGTTTTCAGTGATTATTTTTCACCGATTACTACTCTCTTAAAAATTTAGAGTGACATTGTCACTCTTACAAAAAGTCACCGGCAAATGATCCCAGATAGAGTGAGATAAGAGTGAGAAAACTGCATTATGACTCTTCATCGATAGGATTCTGTCACCCTAACTGCAAGAGTGAGACAATGTCACTCTTAGAGTAAGGGTGAAGGCGCTATCTGCTCACTCTAGCGAGAGAGTCACCACATTTCCCATGATGCGTTCACTTCAGCAGGAGTGAGTGCGTTGCTTCCATACTCAAACGACGCCATATTGGAATTGGACTGCAGTTGCGAAGTACCAACTGCATACAAGTACTGGAATACTTTTAGCTAACACAAGTAAGTAAAACCTTATAACTTTTCAATTATTGTAAATGTTATTTAAAATTTGATAATTCACAACATATAAGATACATTGATTCAGTGTCGGATCCATTAGGACTCCAGCTCTTCCGACAGACATTGCTTTGGTTAGGGTTAACATTTTGCTTTACTATACATTTTGTTTTTAAGACTTAAACAAGCCTGCTTCTTTTAATTTTATACCCTTCCGAGAAATTGATCTTTGGATCCGCCTCTATACTTGATCGTAGTATGTTATTTATGCTTATATAGCTGAAATCTTGCATTCGTTTTTTGTTTCTGTATATAATATTTGAGCATGTTTTGATGCGTGTTTGTAAATCGGTGGTGCAGTCAGGATTTTATTTCGGGGGTGGAGAGGGCTCTAACCTGTGTATCAAATTGTAAGCAAGCTGTTTCAACTGTAGCCTCAGTATCAAATTTTAAACTAAGTAAAGGGTCAGATTTTTAGGAAGGATACGCGCCTGTTGCAAATAGCATAAACAAAATTTTAAATCAAAAGCAGAAAATAATGATCAATTATATATTGTATGCAATTTATATTGAAATAAATTATAAACGTGGGAAAAAAATATTTTGTGATTAAATTTCAATATGTCTATGTGCATCATTTTATCTTATTGCACATTCTAGCACAGATTCACGCTTAGAATATACATATATACGTGATTAGATCAAAATAACCGCTCTCTTGTTGTGGTGTAATATTTCCCTCTCCACTTTTTACACATACACAAACCTCTCTCTCATATGGTAAAGTGGATAATTTACGATCGAACACCCCGGATGGCCTCAGGAAAGTCCACTTTTAAATCAGGGAAACCAGCATCAGGGAAAATATTTTTATACCATTTTATTATTTTTCTAATGCTAATATACTCAATCCTTCACATTGTTATTATATTGGAAATAAAAACTAATATTGGTAAAAATTAGCAACATTTATCCATTATATTGTCTATGTTAATGAATTAAATTAAATATATTTAAAATGTATCCACACAGTATTGTGTGTATATTATAAATTTCCCTCATATTGTACTAACAAATATTTTTAATGTGTCAGCATCTTAATATCACAGTAATGGTGAATTAAGACTGTTTATCTACTGTACATTATTTCAAAATTTAAAATCTGATAAATAATTTTAGGTGCATTTATGTACAAATTGCTGAAAAATATATTTTAATAATTAAGTCAAATACTACTGAAAATCCTGTGATGATAAGACCATGATTATCACAGGGGCAAGGAGGGCACATGCCCCAGACATCCCATTTTAAGGGGTCCTTAAATTTTTTCAGAATATGAATTTAGTTTATTAAATTTTCATTCTAAGATACTAAATGCCTGTTTTTTTTTTCTAAAAGTTGGATGTGTGTGTGGCAAAATAGATCCCAAATGGATGAGCCGATTTTAATGTAGTTTGTTTTATTTTAAAGATGGTATAATCAGAACGGTTCTTCATTGTATTTGATAATATTCACTTCATCTATTCCCCTTAAATAAAGCTCACTTTACACTTGTTCAGTCTAAGACAATTCAAATAATATTGTTGACATTCAATTAATTTTGATTGCTGAATTATTTCTGTAATGTTATGGAAAAAGCCATGCTTTGAGTTGCATTTTTTTAAGACTTCATTTTTAATAAAGGTTATTTCACATATTGCATAGAAAATGTTCATAAACTTAAAATTTATCTAGCATATTTCATTTTAAATTCATTTAATCAGAACATATCTTTGCAGCTTGAAAAAACATACTTAAGTGGGGGGGAGGGGAGGGGGAGTGAGTTTGGCTTAGGGACGTATCTAAACATTAAAAATTTATGGCTGAACTTTCAAAATTACCCACGAATATGTAATTTTCTCCATTTCTTATGTTTGATTCAGAGCCTGATTATGACCAACAGGGGCCCCGGGCATTGATGAATTTGGGGGCCCCTATCTACGAAATTTGTTTTATTTTTCCTAAAATTTTGATATAAAAAAGACTATTTCAGAACAACATTTGATATTGGGGGCCCTTTCGAGCCGGGGGCCCTGGGCAAAGTCCCGATTTGCCCATGCGATAATAAGGCTCTGATGTTTACTTATTTCGAGGGTGGCTGAAGCCCCACCAGTCACCCTCTGGCCAAGGACGTACCCAGGAAGGGGGGGGGGTCTGTAACACCTCCGAAATTTCAGTTTTTATTAACAAAGCAATAATGGTGAAGTCTTTTTGTGAAAATTTCTGCCTTTTTCATCGTTTGGACCCCCTCCGAAATTTTTGGACCCTCCCAGAATTTTTTTTGGGGTATGTCCCTGCCCCTGCTCTCCTCTCCTAAGGGGGGGGAGCAAGTTCCCTACCTTGACCCCCCCCCCTTATGGGTGCCCATATCATTAATGTTATATTTTTCAAGTATTTAATATTATTCTGTGGTTTTCTGAACTTGCAGGTAGCAGAACAGATTTCATTATTTATTGGCATTGTTGAGAAAGCAGACAGCATGGATTTCAGAGTTTGGGTCTTCTACTGGGTATCATTAAGGGTAAATAAATTTATGATATTGGTAAAATTTACTTAAAAATTCAAAATACTTTTAATCCTTTTTCTACGGAATTTAAATGAAATGTATCTGCAATATTGGCTATATTTTGGAAGTAGTTCTGAAGTAGTTCCATTACCAATAAACTTTCAAATAGCACCTCACAGGATTGTAAAACATTGAAAACCCAAACCAGTATTTTTACATAGCAGCAAGTTAATATTTAGCCCAAATGTATTTAAAATGTATCCACAATATTAGGTAAACATTGGTAATATTTCTAATGTATTCCTAATATTGACAAGTAATTAATTTTATAGTATTTTTATTTTTTCATATTCATATACTTAATTATTCAATATTATCATTAAATTGGAAATAAATACTAATGTAAATTGTAGCAAATTAATATTTACCCATTATATTGTCAATGAATTTAAATTAAATTTATTTAAAATGTATCCATAATATTGGGTGTATATTTCAAATATTCCTCATATATATTGCACAAGTATATATTTTTGATATGTTAGCATCTTAATATATTATTACTTGCGAATTATCACTGTTTATCTGTTACACATAATTTTTGCATTTAAAATCTGAAATAATTTTAAATGCATTCATATACAAATTTCTGAAAAATATATCTTAATAAATAAGTCAAATATTACTGAAAAATTCAATGTAATATGATTGTTCCCTGATTATCATGGGCAAGCGGGTAAATACTGTGGAAAATACAGAAAGACAATTGTCAGAGTCGGTGAAGAAACAAAATGTAAGGGGGGCCCCCATTTAGACCCATACTTCTGACTCAAGCGACTTTATGTCATAATTGCTGCCTGGATTTGAGATGGGGGGGGGGGGGGACTGAAGCCCTATAGCCACTCAGCCCATTACCCCTCGATCTACCACCGAATCATTTGTTCTTGTGATAATGTTTAAATGTAAATTTTAACTGAAGACTCCTAACTTGGTTGGTCATTAGTTAAATATATATAAATTGATAATAAATGAATATTCATATAAATTGGTTGCTTTAGAAAACGAAACTTTTAGAATGTTTTTATGTACTGAATACTCATTTTCTTGAAATGTAGGAGAGTTAATAACAGCGATGACTGGGTGATTTTTCAAGAACCTTTGATAAGGGTGAATACTACTTTGGATGTCTTTAGATATAAGTATGTATTTATTTTTAATTACTTACTGTTTCAGTGTATTTTTAAATTTGGGAGTTAATTTTATATTCATATCATATGTTATAAATGTTCCTTATACACATGTCTGTGTGAATTTTATATTATTATTATTATTTGCATTGCAAGCATCCCATTTTAGAAGAATGTATATCTTAAGCACTGAATCAGATGGGTAGTAGATTTCTCACAAAAATTGTGTTTCATTAAGTGTCTCACTGAGTAGAAACAAAATGTTTCAATCAAGTTATTATTTTTTTTTTTTTTACAAGAAATAATGCAATTTCTGAACAGGTTTTAAAAGAATTCAACTATGTCAGAAATTTGAAAATTCAGAATTTCTCTTCACAAGCTGTATTTATGGCAATACAAATGGTTAATTTATAGAAGTGAAATACTCAGAGAAAAATTTATAACATATTGTATTGTCCAAAATAGAGGGAGAATTAGCCATCAGATACAGTTTCCACTTTCGTGAATTTCTCCCTAAAAATGGGATAAGACCTGCAGTTTTGTTGTTCTATAAAAGTTCATCATGCTGTCTATGAAGAAGCATTCTGAATTATACCGAGTTTTTGAGAAGCCTGTCTTTAAAGCTTGCAGAGCCAAGTGATGAATAAAATATGTTACAAGAAAAACTGATTGATTTTGGCTGTTTATCACTTTATTAACTTTTTATTTTCTAGTACTCTGAACTGGTCCTGTGGAAAACCATTGAATTTTTGTCAGTGGCATGCTGTAAAAGAGAAGAAACTATCGGCATTATAAGTGGTATTCATATTTTTGTTTTATTTGTTTATTTATTCTTTAAATGTTCTTAATTACTAGTTCAAAGTCTGCATACTTTTGATCTCTGCGGTCTAATTTTTTCAAAGCTTGTATCGCATAATTTCATAATTGTCAATAACTTTTTTTTTTTTTTTTTAAGATGTTTACTTTTTTGTTTAGTTTATTTTTTCTTATTTTCCAAATTGATTTATATGGTTTTTTTTTTTGAGTTTTTTTTCCCTAAAGTGATGTTACTTTGGGGCAGTTAGTGACTATGTATTAAATTTTATAAATTTCATGTAAATTGAGAAAATTATTAGGGCTGTTCTTAAAAGAAAAAAAAGTATAACTTTTGGTAAAGTTACATCAATGAGTAAAACAATAAATATTTATACAGTAAAATTCAATGTGGTATTCTTTATTAAAGCATTTGACCCGGGCAACTCTTTAGTATATCATTTTATGTTATGCTATATTCTGTCATTTATTTAATCTCTATTATATGTAAATTTTTTATGTCAAGTTGTATATTTGACACCAAGTTAATAAATTGCTTGCAAAATCAAGTCTTATTTGCAACATTTTATGAAGTAACAATGAAATAAAGTATAAAAATCAATTTTTAGTCCCTTCAGATTAATTTTTTTACTCTGCACCCTCACTACCTCTTAAAAATATGTTGTAAGTAAAACCTTGAAACTCCTGTAACTTATATTATTATTATTATTATTATTATTATTATTAATGTTGTCACTGCTGTTGTTGTTTAAAATGTAAACTGTAAAATGCTACTTTTAGAGATGAGATTTAAGAATTTAGTTTAATATTCAGACCTTTTTCAATGTTTATAAAGAATTCATTTTTTTCAAAAATTTTCTGATTTTTCAGTAAGGCAAAATTGTATATAAGTGAGATAGATTTAGTATCAATAAAAATTAAAATATTTATTGCTCTTGAAATTCATAAGTATAATTGCTCAAAAGTTGTTTGGACATTCTTTCAGACTTTTTTTCCTTTTTTGTTAATCTCATATCTGTACTTTGGTACAAACCAAATCGAAAACTAGCCTACCAGTTTCGACACCATATTACATGTCACCATTAGTGGTAAAAACAGATGAAATATATTATTTTTTAAATTTTACTAATACAATATGTAAATGTAAACTTTACTTCCTTAGTAAATTCAGATTTTTTAAGTCTGCAGTATTCACAAAGTGTAATAACCTTGTCAGTGTTCACATGTTGTCATATGTATATTTGAATATTACTCAAAAATATTTTTAGTCTAGTTTTCAACTGACTTCAAGAAGATCTAGGTTATTAATTGGGGTCAGTACTCAGAGGTGTAGCAAGAATTTTCAGTGCCCGAGAACAAATTTGCATCACTTCCTTTTTACCAAAATGTGCTGGAAAAAGTTTTATATACAAATTGGTGCCTTTTGGATCCTGTGCCCTGGGACAAATGTCTCCCTCTAGCTACACCTCTGAGCACTGAATCCTTGTAATTTACCAGACTGGATATGAAAAGTATTTTCAAACTTCCGTTTAATTATTCCTTCAATTTGTTTATCTTCCACATATAGATGTGATCTTTGCTAAGAATGTTGTTATTTGATGATATTTTACTTGCTGTGCATGAAAAGTTTTTATTGCAAAGTTGTCACTTTATTTTTACCCAATTTTTATTTACCTAAAATATATTACAAGTCCTGAATATTTTCTATTTTTTAACTGATTGTAATAATTTGCAAATTTAACTCACCAATAGTAAGTAATGTGTTTAATATTTATTTTGTCACTATTAGTTTGATGTTTGTTATTACCCACAGGTTACTGTGATTCAAGGATAATTTTATTCCAAATTGCTTTGATATGGGATTTTCACTTCAATACTGTCCCCAATTATTCTTTTTTGTGTTACCTCACAAAATAAAATTTTGTGAGGTAAATCCTACAATATGTTCTTTACTTTTAATAAAGTATTTCGTGCTCTCAATCACTTTGCATATCAGTATATTCTAATATTAATAGAACATAGAGAACAGATTATTTTATAAAACAATACAAACATTTCTTATCTGTAAAATTAAAGTTTTTTTTCCTTTTATTTTTTGCATGTAAAAAAATAGAATTTTTTTTTTGAGCTGCTATATTTAGGTTTTATTGCAGTTTTTTACCATTTGCTTTTGTGTTCAGTGGCAAAATTAGAATGTAAAAGGCAGCTTAAATTCTACATCTTTATTTTATTAATTCATTCATTTTTTGCATAATTTGTACAATTTTAACAGTAGGAGCCCTGTTTCCCTTCCCTCTCTTACTCAGAAGGTTACAGTATATGTAAATGTTACTTGAAAGTATTTATTATTACCATACATAAATATGGTAATAAGATATATGAAAAATGGTAATAAGAAAGTATTTATTATTACCATTTTTCGGTATGCTTTTGTGCTGTTCCAAAATTGTATTTAACCTGCTCCTAAAGGTGTTCCAAAATGTATGTGGATTTGCAGACTTTTTATTATAAATTTATCCTCCTATTTTAATGAAACTATAAACAAAATGTTTTCTGAATCAAATGAAAAGATCTGCTGACTTATTCCTCTGTAAATTCATAACCTAGTTGAAAGTGTTAGGTTGTGCTTTAGTTGGAGATTTAAATTTGACACGAAGCCATGTACACACAAAACTAATTTTAACTAATTTTATTTTGTATGTATTTAACATAGACCTAGTTTATGCTCTAGTATATTCTACCTGCCAACTCTTTCTGATTTTGAGCCTTTCTTCAGTCTTATTCAAATTATGGCGAGGGGGAGGGTACCCTTTTATTATTAGGATAGAATAGCAGTTATGTTTTAACTTTTATTAATTCTGTAATTACTTGTTGAAGTCATAATTTTTATCTTCCAGATGCTGTTAGAAGAATCCCTGAATGTGAAATAGTATTGAAGTACTGATATTGAATCCATTGATTGTATTTTATATTAATGCAACAATTAATGTGCAACAATTAAACCAAATTTGTAATAATTGTGTTGTGTGTTCACTGCCATTGCTTTTATAATTCATTCAAACCTGCATGGGTCTCAATAAGAGATATCTTCCACTTTTTTTCAATTCACAGGCTATTTTTTACTTCTGCAGTTATGTAATCGTTTGAATTTTTTAAAATTTAGAACACATTGTAAACTAAAATTTGCTAGGCTGAAGACTACTCTGGACTTGGAAGTTCCATTACTCATGTTTTTATTTAAGACTTTGCTTATATATTTTTATTAACTGTTTTTTCTTTCTTTTTTTTTTTGGCCCTCGTATTAATTGAACTTTGTTCTAACATACTAATGAGTTTTTCTGGCTTTACTTTCATTTATTGTTCTAAATCTGTTTTCAATAGTATAATAATTCTTGCATAAAATCTATATTAAAAGAACTTTTTTTTCAATTTGAGGTTTTTAAAAGATTAAGTAATTTGTAGCTATTTTGCTGTAAAAGTGAAATTGAAAGAAATAAAATCACACTTAAAAATAAATAAAGAAATGAATGTGTATATATATTAAAAAAATAAGAAATGGCTTTTATTTTGAAGTATGTATAAATTATGTTCAGAACAGGAATTTGGTTTTTTAAGAGGTGAAAAATTTTTTTCTTAGTTTCTGTGAATCACCACCCTCCCCCCCCCCCCTCCTCACCCAGACAGTATCTATGGAGGTTAATATGGTTCACCCTCATGCTCTAAACTTCAATTATTTCTTTGCGTTATGGCAAGTCTACAAGAGGGGTGTCTTCTTGGGGGGGGTGACTTGGGTGGTGAACTTTTTAAGGTATTCTAACCTGTATTCTTGCTCATGCCTCTAAACCTTAAATAATGGTTTTTGGACAAGACAAAAATGTTGGGGGGGATTCAACCAAATGGGCATTGTTGGGGAATTATGAAATAATTGGTTTTGATTTATATTATTTATGTATTGGCCTGCACAAAAATATTTCTTTACCCCTTTTCACAAAAAAAAAGAAATCAATCAATATAAAGTAGTTTCCATTTTAGAAATATTTTATTCCTTTTTCTGAGGGGGTGGGGGGGGGAATAGAAAAATAGGCATTCTCTTAAATTTCCAAACATGATATGTACATTAACAGAGGTTATCAGCAGATATATTTATATTTTTGATTTACCCAACAATTAGTTTATTTATTTATTTATTTTGGTTTTCAATTAAAGGATAGCTATTACTCTTTTAATTTATTTTTGTGTTTCATAATTCTTGTATTTGTTCGTATAAATGACTGAAATTTAATTTCAAATAATTTCTTTTCGATAACAATTCAATCATGTTCATTTCTTCTTTATTTAAAATTAAAAAAAGACTTGTTAATTGTAATAAAGTTGAAAAGAAAGTTTGAATAAATTATACTTAAAATAAAATCTATTTAAAAATCAAAATTATTAGTATTCTTTTGATTTTATATAAATATCTTATCATGAACTTTTTTTATTGTTTTGTTAATACTGTTGTAAGTGAAAGTTGTTCTGAAATGTACCATAGGTAAAAAATAAGCTTTCAGGGATTTTTTATTTCAGCAGGAGAAAAGGTAACATTGAACATATCAAATATTTCTGCACACTGTTGAGTCATGTGGATGTCCGAAATGCTTATTTCTATTCTTGTTTGATCACAGATTACCTCAAATGAAGTTATAGTACTGCAGACAAAGAAAATTCTTATAAATCTCCTGCTGATGGATTTTACATAGCTCAATGGCTATACAGATCACCTCCAAGCATTTTGAAACTTTCACTTATATTCCTGTTAAGTTTTGACTAACCAAACAAAACATAAACTGTCAACGAATTCTGTAACTAAATAGATCTAGAGGTTATGGAGGTTTGTTTTAGTAACCATGTGGAACTCTTGGGGGTACCTTTTAGTGATGCCATCATCTGATTATTAAAATGAAACTCTGTACTCCTTCTTAATCTGTTTAATTTCAGAATAGGCTGTTATTTTAAATACTGTATGTTCTGTGTCAACAGTCCACATTTCACTCACTGGAATGAAAGCAAGAATTTAAAAATGCATGGGGTCAGATATTACTTGTTCCATTGAGCTACGTAAAATTTATTTTCCAGCTGTTATTGATCATTCTGAACATGACAATAATCCAAGATAGCCCAGAAATAGATATCTAATAAGTTCTGGATATGAAATAAGTATCAATTTCTGATCATTGGATATTTTGAATATGAAATAGATAGCCACTTTTGGGATATTTGAGATCTTCTGGAAGTTTAATTATTATAACTATGCTACATATATACAGATCTCTTATAGACCTGTATATTATAGATGTTATTTACTCATTAGAGAGATCACACCTCAAATTTCTAATAGAGAAATCTATTTTATGTTGGACTTCTAATAGATATACCCAATATCCAGCTATGATGTATTAAAGATTGCCTATGGGCAAACTTGGGGGGGGGGGGTAAATGCGGCAAAAATATTTACTTGTACGATATGAAGAATATTTTCAAGGCGCTCGATATTGCAGATACATTTTAAATATATTTAATTTAGATTCAATAGCAGCAAAGTTTTATAATTTTTACAATATAATGGTTAAATATCAACTTTCTACTTTTTACCAATACTAGCTTTATTCCCAGTGTAATATTGAGTAAATATTAACCAAAAAAATTAAAAATGGTATAAAGTTATGTTAAAGTAATTACTTATCCATATTGAATATATTTCCAATGTATATCAAATACTATAAATGCATTTTAAATATATCTGAGGCAAATATTAACTTTGCTACTTTGTACGAAGTTACATTTGATACATTTGACGAAGTTACAGTTGATCTTTGTTTTCAATTTTTTTTAACAATATTGAGTTAACATTAAAAAATTTATCAATTGAGGACTACTTCAAAAATATTTCCAATACAACCCTGTATTAAGAATATATTTTTTGTATGTTAAATTCAGTGGAAAAAGGTATTAGTATAGTCATACTGAAAGTATAAAGTTATTTTGAGAATTTATCAGACCTAAATGCTAATTTTTACCAATATTGGAATTTTATTTACCAATATTGGAAACTGTGTTTATTCTCAATGTGTTCACTTACTACTTTGTACCATTATTGGTTTTTGATATCAATGTTTTCACAATTTTGAGTTAATATTTAAAAGTTCATTGGTAGTGAAACTACTTCAGAAATATTCTCAATATATAATTAATATTTCAATACACACTTCATATGTTAATTAAAATTTTACAAATGATAATAACATTTTGAGTATATATCAGGGCTAAACTCTAGTTTTTACCAATACTGGAAGTGGTCTTTACTCTCAAAGTATTCACATATATGTAAATTTTAATAATTAAAAGTAATTAGTACTTAATGATATTGGAAATATTTCTAATATACACTCAATATTATTGATAAATTTCAAATACTTTAAGATTCAATAGTATTAAAATTTGACTTCAAATGGGCAAAATATTAAATTTATAATATTGGATTTTATTTTCAATGAATTCACAAGATTGGATAAATATTCATGCTATATAGAAAATATCTTTTAATATTTGCCAAATATTTAAAAAATAATAATAATCAATGCTGTTACCAGATACAGTCATATATATATATATATATATATATTTATAAGGAATTATTTTAATTTCCCTAAAATAGTGATAGCCAGAAGCAAGGCATACGCAAGGAATAAATCCAGGGCCGTACAAAGACAAAAATTTCAGGCAGGGTCCAAACCGTGGAAAAGGCAGAATTTTTCACAAAAAGACGTCATTATTATTATTTTATTAACAAAAATCAATTTTTTTGGGAGGGGGGAGGGTCCGGACCCCTGGATACGGTCTCGAATAATCACCCTATAAAAAGTGACGGTCACTCTTAAAAAGGATCATAGCTCACTCTTGATCAGAGCGCTCCACTCTTTAAGGGATGGCGTGCTGTCACCCTTTCCTTAGAGTGAGGCACTCTTTCCCGGAGTGGGTTTTTGAATTCTCACTCCTAGTCCAGAGTCAGAAATGTCACTCTTCAGAATAGTGATTTCTCACTCTATGGAGGTTGGCTGATTTTTGTCACGAAGGTAGGGTGATATATCACTCCTCAGCACTGGTTTTTCACTCTTGATTATTAAGAGAGTACCATCTTCCTTCATGAACGCCATGGCCACTATCACTGTGACAAATTTAGTCAAGTTCGCATTGGCAGTCTTGGAGGATCAAGCGCACTAAAGTCGCGAGATTCAATCATAAAGCTTTGCTGAGCCTTCCGCCACATTCATCATTGAACATTTTGCGCAATGAGTGAACATGCAATAGATTTAATACTGAAATTAAAATACAATAAAGATACAATAGATGGTTAATTTTATAGGATTTTATGCACTCTTACTTGAGGTGTGACTCCGAGTTGCAAGCCTATTTCTGAAACTATCTCGGCGAAATATAGTTGATGATTTGGAAAATCTTCTTTTGGATTAATGATATCATCTCTTAAGAAAGCCAAAGCTGTCGCTGCCTCAGAAGATGCTAGAGGACCTGTAATAGAAATGAGTAAGTTATCACAACTATTCGCTACAATAAATATATAGTAAATAAAAGTATAAAGCTCTTATTTGGAAAAGAAAAAAAAATATTACAAAAAAAATTACTAATAAAGAAAATTAGAAAATAATTTATATAAAGGAATAAAAAATTATACAGTTTTATTTAGAAATGAATTAATTCCATTTACCTGCGTATATGAAAGTAACTCATACTTGTACAAAAATGTCTAGAAAACAAAATAGATTATTTTCTCTATAGGAGGTCTATATAGATATAGGTTTCTGTAGATAGTCTATAGATAGGTCTATATAGACATAGGTCTCTGTAGGCAGTCTATAGATAGGTTTCTACAGAAGGTCTCTAAGATAGTCCATAAATAGATCTCTATGGAAGGTCTCTATAGATAGATTTTTTTCTCTATTGATAGTGAAATGGTGTGGACTAGCTAATGGTCATTCTGAAATGCGTTAAAGTGTTAACCCATTTGTGCCTGGATATTTTTGCGACTTTCTTCGATTTTTACTGATAACAGAAATAATAGATAAATTTCTGATGTCAACTTCTTGAACAAGGAATAATTTATTTTAAAATCATTTTGCATAAAAATCGAAATATCAACATCTTACTTGGTCATGTTAAACTATTGTGCGGAGTTGAGGCTCAATACTCATGAATAAAGGCTAGGAAAAATAAATAACGTTTTCGACTAATAGCGAAAATGCCGTCCCAAAAAAGGGACGCTAGGCATAAATGGGTTAATATAATTTCATAACTAGATACATGCTTCAAAAGTTACATGGTTAAAAATCGATTAATGATTTTAAAGTATCTAGTTGAGTGTTTTGTGTAAATGATAAATTAATTGTTTGGAAATTTGATTATTATATCAGCACTTAATTTCAACAACATAAAACTGTTTTTTTTTAACCTCCCTTAAAATTATTTTACTTGAAGGTGCTTTAAGACATTTCTGATCTTATTTCTACACAAAATGTTGCTTATTTTCATTTCCACTAATGATATGCAGGGCAAAATAACAAGAACATTTGAGAAAGAATACAAAAGTTTAATTAGTAGGGAGTTGGGCTATCATTGGCCTGAATTACAGCTTGTATCTGAAGTGAAAATGATAAATAAAGGTCTTGCACAGCCAGAAGAGAATGCACAGGCATTTGTCCTGCAGAGTGGTCTCGAGTTCATTTAGTGTGCGTGAATTAGGAAATTAGGAATCCGAGCACGGAACGCTTTGTTCTCTTAAAAAAAACCACAACGGCTCGACGATGTTGAGACTAAGGACACCACGTGAGATGTTCCACTTCATGATCATGCTCACATTACTATGTTTGAACATAGCTAGCCGTGTGTCTAGTGGTATTGTCATGTTGAAATAGAGGCCGTTCTCTATGAAGCAAGCAGAGCCTAAATCGTAGGGTGCAAATAATCTGCGAGAATGCTGCGATAGTGCTTCCCTCGGGACTACGAGTGGCGCAGAGCCAAGAAAAGATATCACTCCCCACACCAACACAGAACGCCTCCCAATGCTTCACTGTAGGAATCAGACAGTCAACACTAAAAGTTTCTCCTGATGCCCTGTCTGAAGACACGAACACACACAATCTGTGGTCTAAAATAATGTAAATGATGATTTGTCACCAGATTACTTGTTCCCAATTGTTGTTAAATATTAATTTTGGTGGTCTCCGTGAGACTCTCATCGCTTCATAGCATTATGCGGCGAGACTAATGGTTTTGAGATAGCTGCTCTGCCGTGAATACGCGGAACATACAGTTGCCGTTGAATAGTTTTGGAGAATACAAGATTCTCGAGAAGTTCATCTCGGAGATAATCTACGGCAGTGCAGATTTAAGTTTTCGGGTGACTATCGTAACACTCGTCCATCCTGGTCGGTCAACTTCCCAATAGCACAACTAGTTCAAAAAACGTTCAAAGAACGTCTCTTGAACGCCCTAGGGATTGACATTAGCCTACTATTCTTTGAAGAAGACACATTTCCCAATTTTGTGTAGGTTGTCGCAACTCTTGACACACTAGTCCTTGAAACAATCATAAAGGTTGGCTGTTCTGAGGAAGGACGCTTCAGGGACGCGAGCTCCAATAATCGTGCCTCTTTATGGCGCTTTTTTGCCATCTACTCAGGCTGGCTGCGCCATCTACTCAGAGAAACAATGAAATTCGATCTCTGAACACGTTTGTTGTCATTGTGTGTGTAGCGTGTACAGGCATTCAATAAAGTAACCGACTATGAGCCAAATTTCCGATTTCAGTTTTGTTAATGATTAATCACTTTTCATGAAGAACCATGCTTGAAATTGACGTACGAAAATTTTCTTGTACTCGAATACTTTTTTTAGAGGGTGTACAAAGTTTCATGAAAAATTATCAGAAAATGGTCCAATGTAAAAAGCAATGTCTTCTGAAAAATACAAATACTATGCCAAGAGTTAAATTTTGAATAAATTGCAATATTTCAACATGTTCCTTTCATACTTTTGGTTTAAATAAATATTTATAAATGAATGAAATACTTCCATTAAATTATTAGAAATAAGAATGCACAATTGATATAAAGAGCTATTAGAGTTCATTTTTAACCCATTTGTGCCCAGATATTTTTGCGACTTTCTTCGATTTTCGCTTATACGAGCAATAATAGATACATTTCTGATGTCAATTTCTGGAACAAGGGATGATTTCTTTTAAAATCATTATGTATAAAAATTGAAATGTCAGCATCCTACTTGGTCATATTAAATATTTTTGTGGAGTTGATATTCAATACTCGTGAATAAAGGCTAGGAAAAATAAATAACGTTTTAGACTGATAGTTAAAATGCCGTCCCAAAAAAGGGACACTAGGCATAAATGGGTTAAGTATCAAAGTCAGTCAAGATTTAAAGCATGGGTATACTGGTATACAACCTCCAAAAAAAGTATTCGAGTAAAAATTTCCTACGTTGGTTTCGTATATTAAAATTTATTTATCATAGAATATAAATTAGGCTATGTATAAATATGGCTTTCCATATTTCTGTCACGTTTTACGTTTTTCAAAAACTCAATTATTATAATGCATACAATAATAATCTCGATTTCCTATTTCGCAAATCTAAAATAGGAAATTTATCTCTTACTCGAATACTTTTTGTAGGGTGTACATGGTAATATGTTGTGTCCTCAAATAAGTCCTCGAAAATATTTTCTAGTGTCCCCAAGTTTTGTTTAGATTCGAGGACAATGCTTGGTTTGTCCCCAAAATACTGTTTAGAAATATGGTCGCCTTACTCATACAGGCAAATGCTCGTCTGATATTTTTCGTTTAGCCTCCACTGTTTTCCAGGCTGCTTCTTTACGTGGCGGAGCTGTATTGGACGGACGAATCGCAATACATTTCAAAACGGGTGTTCCTATTATTTTGTCCCATACCTGTATCTCTGACAGATGCTTTCCGAACCTTATTTATGAAAGTTCTCATAAAAACAGAATGTTACGCATGCAAGAATTATTGACTGCGTCGAAAAGTTCAACTTTTTTTCAACTTTCACAATATATTGTACCCTGTAAAAAAAAGTATTGTGTTCATGTAAAAATTCAACTTTAAGATATTGCCCAGCAAACACACACAGGTTCTTTGAACGTCTATTAACGTTCAGAAAACCTGTGTGTGTTTGCTGGGTGGCTTATTTACAAGTTTTGAGGTCTTCTGAATTCATTTATGCGATTTTTACCGTGATGTATATGTATTGTTTGTGTGTGTGTGTTATGGTGAAGAGATTGAGTGCAGAGTTAAATTTGAGATTAAAAGGCGTTGTGTGATGGTTAGAGATCCAGGTTCGAATACACTTAGTTGCAATAAAAAGACATTAAACTATTTTATTTAAAAGATAATATTGCTTAAACTATTTTATTTAGAATACTTAAACTATTTTATTTAAAAGATAATATTGAAACATAAACTTATTACAACGGATAGTGATGGTGGTGGCTCAGCGAATTAAAAATACGCCCTATATGGATAGTGAAATTAAGATGGAATGAATTGAAAATTACGCCAGCAGAGAATTATACATTGGCGAGAACAAACATTTGGCTGAGATAAATAACGCCAAATCCAGAGCAACCCTAAAAGTTAAACCAATAAAATTAAAATGACGCAATCACGAGCAAATAATTTTAAAGATGAGGCAGGGCAACAAAAGATAACATACGCCAGCAGGATGCCAAAGGGGAAGCAAAACTGTATATTGCGATTGCAAACGGACGTAATATAATCTATTTTTAGCTCAGAACGACGCCAACCAGGTCTGATTTAGAGAAATAAACAATTAAGAATAATGCATACGGGAAAACCGAATATACAGATTTAAAAGCCGAAATGGCAGAAAAATGAGAACAGAAAAGATTTAGAATTCTTGATTCAGAGCTGCCAAGTCTCCGGCTTTTTTCGGGAGATTTCCCACCACTAATTTTTACTTACAAATTTATGCTTAAAATAAGTCCAACTATTTAATGCAAAATAAAACTGTCTAAAAATTGTGGTGGTAAATCTCCCGGGAAAAGCCGGAGACTTGGCAGCTCTGTTGATTTTGGATCGATTAAATTTAAAAGACAAAGTAAATGATTATTAAATTAGATATGTGATCTGCATCACATGTGTGTGTGAATGTGAGTGAACACTATATCGCTCCTAAACGGTGCATTCGATTAAGCGCAAATTGTTTATGTATATTATGGGTCACGGTCGCATGACCTTCATAGATTTTCATGTGTTCACAGCTGATAGTTTGTTACCAGGGTTGCAAAAAAGAATTCTTATACGTTACGCCATTCTTATATATTACAACCATTTACGTACATAGAACTATAGACGTAAATGGTTTAAAGTTTGTTAATGACTAAATAGTGCATTCGATAAAGTTCAAATTGGGTATGTATTGTATGTTATAGGTAACCATCATACAACCCGCATAAATTTGAGTGTGTGGAGGACTTACAGTTTATGTGCAAGGATGCAAAAGAAAATTCTTATACATTTTGCCTATGGACGAAAATTCTTGAAATTGCGCTAGCGCATAAACGGGGAATTCGATTGACTGCGAATTGGGTAAGTATATTATAAATGATGTTCATATGAAATAATAGATTGCGGTGTGTGTAGAACCGATAGTTTGTTCAAAGGATTGAAAAAAAAAAAAACTCTCATGCATTATGGCCTATGGACGCAAATTACTGGAAGTGCACTAGCATCTGAACACTGCATTCGACTGAGTTGAATCAAATTTATTTAAACGCTTGGTAAAGATCAGGTATTCTGAAAGTCGAGTAGAGAACTCCAATTTTTTTTTCTATGAATCGTTTTGGAGAATGATTGGAAAACGTTGAGAAAATTTAGTGCAAAATTCATGTAATTAAAGGTTTTATCCTTTCAATTGACTAACTAAGCTAATATTAATTTTATCATGATACGCTTACCAGTTCTGTTTTGTATATATTGTTCAATGTTCGCTGGATCTATAAATTTTGCTGAAAGTGGTGGTATACTCGGACTTAATTCGAAATTGACATTAGAACCGCAGTGGTCTTGCAGGTTCTTCCCAACAGGAAGGTCAGCTATTAATGGAATCTGAAAGAAATAACATTGTTAACATTTTTTAAATTAAGATTTAAGCTGGTAAATTTATAGAATTGTAATTTACATTCCTGATGTAAGCACTATCGTAAAAATAATCGTTATCAGCTTTTAATTTAGATACAATTTACACTGGAGGTAATTCGTGTGCAAACTTCTGGAAGGAATTGGTTACAAAAATGTGAACCGAAAAACACATAGTGATATGGATCATTAACCTTATGCCTTTTCAGTTCTTTTCTGGGTCCAATGCCGGATAACATGAGAAGTTGAGCTGTGTTGATCGTCCCTGCAGACATAATCACTTCTTTCCTCGCCCTCACGACGAAAGTGATGTTTTGAAAGTCGAACTCGACGCCAACAGCTCTCCTGTTCCTTATTATCACCTATACCCCAAAAATACAAAAAAAATGAATTTATTAATTTAAAACAAGGGATAAAGCATGTTCAGCGAAAAAGAACTAAAAACTCATTTGTGCAGAACTTTTTAGTATACGCTTTAGCTTTTAAAATTGATTAGCGAGAAATCATGATCTGAAAACGACAGTAAAAAACAGTAGATAAGTAAAACCCCGTAGCCAGGAAAATTTTTCGGGGGGGGGGGGGGGTATGAACTTATATGTGTATAAATAGATGGAATTTTATCACTAATCCAAAAATTTCGGGTGGGATATATCCCGATATCGCCCCCTGGCTACGCCCCTTGTAAAAAATAATGATATGCATGCAAAGTTAATTGACAGTGCAACCCTTTTTCCACATCAGTCCGTCATATCTTTTTCATGTAAGAATCATTGACAACTAATTGGGAAGAAATCATGTCCCCAAGCCATTTCAAAATTTTATCGTTTGTTTACAGAAATTATTTACTGTTTTTGCCCATCAATATCACTTCTAATCATCGACATATATTTTACAGTGTCGACTTTTACACTCATCCAAAACTGAGGTTAGAGACATATTCTATAATAAATGAAAAAATACTCGGTTTATTGGAAATAACTCTGGCACAGAAATATGCATATTACAAGGGTAATCCGGAAAATAAGTTTCAAATGGCCAATAAAAAGGAACAATACATTATTACCTGAAAAGATTTATTACAAAAGATACCGCAATGTTTCAGCTACTTCTCAGAATAAGAATAACCTGAACTACAACAGTTGTCATACCGTGGGATAAGTTTTCGCAGTCCAGTACATAGAAGTCTGCCGCCTAGGAATGTAGCCAAACTGTCACAGCAGTTTCCAGTCTTCGTCTGTGGGGAAATTATACCCATGCAGGAATTTTCTTCAGGTGCAAGTCGCTGGGAGCGAGATCGTTACTATAGGATGGATGGTCCAACAACTCCGAGGAAAATTTCCGGCGAAATTTTTAAGGGGAAGGGTCTGGTAACTTTTTCCTTCCAGCGAAATTATTACAATAAATATTTTCAGGTAATCATATTTTTTCCTTTTTATTGTCTGTGGGAAACTTTTATTCCGAATGCCCCATGGGAGAAAGCATATAGCAGCAATTGTTAGTTAATATAACGGCTATATGGAAAACGGTCTAGTCATGATTTTCTAATATCTCTTGATCACAGAGCTAAAGAATGTGTATATTACTTAGAGAGTGTCATCTTGATTAGACCGTTTCTTATATAACCTGTACATTAACTAACAGTTAACCTTTTTTATTGTTATGTTCTATACGCTTTCTCCTATGTTCCTTCCATTTCTGTGCTAAATTTGTTACAATGAACCGAACATTTCTTCAGATATTACAGACTTTGTGTTTGTAACCTTGATTTTGGACACCTGAGTATTTTAACAATCTTTATTAGCTTTCTTTGTTTAATGATAGAAGAATATTTCTTGGAGGATTTTTAGGCATCATGCATTTCCGAGGGATGTTTTTTTATTGTTGTTGTTGTTGTTGTTGTTGATTTTTTCCCTAATCGAGATTTCATTTCGACTGAACTACCAGGAAATGCATGCATTTTAAAACTTTCCGACCCTCATGAACTACTTGTAACTTAGAGACGAATTACCTGAGAAATAATGAACATATATATTTATCAAATTCATGCAACTTTAGAGATAACATAATAACAGTGTTAGTGGCAGTTCTTTCTTAGGAGAATATTTGCAATTCGCGCTAAAATATCATTTCTGGAAAGGGGTACCGAATTGAATATAAATAGTGAGGGATTTTCTATGGACGATTATGAAAACATTTTTATCTAAGAATTGAGGTGGTTTTTTCTCCAGTAATGAATTATTCTAATTTACGAAACCTAAAATCTACAATGGCGTGCTTGTGTGGGAAGCAATTTCACTTACTCTGAGTCATTCTTCCGAATGAGCAACATCTGTTTTCCGGGTGATTCATATTTTGTCCTTCGCCCATCAAAATATTTTACGCCATAATTTTTTGTATTCAGGCTCATATTTTTCCCTGTTAGTGCATATGTAAAGCGTACTGTAATCGGCATTCAAACATTCACTCACACAAACAAAGAATTTTAAAATATGTAAATAATGACCTTCCGAACCATGGCATTGGGAAGTATATCCAAATTTGTACGGTTTTCAGCTGGTAACAAATACGCTTTAGCCGTACTGCACCTCTGCCCAGATCTCAAGTTACCTTGCTGGTCATAAAAGCCTAAAATATAAAAAAGCATACCTTAATGTCTTAGTTTGAGGAATTAATGCTTTTTTTTATCTGATAGATAAGTGAATAACGATGGTGCTTAATTTATCGCTAATTACCTAAATACATTTCTGAAGCTCCCCAAACATTTATAAATTACATATTACTTTAGACAGAGTAAAGTAAAAAAAAAAAAAAAAAAAAAAAAAAAAAAATTAATGAATTTTCTAAGTACCTCCGTTTCTGATCGGTGAGTGAGGATGAATTTGTATATTGCTTTTATTACTTTATGTAGTTGAGCATAAAACTTCTTTTAATTATTTTATACATTTTGGTATATCTTTAAATAAAATATTGATTTAAAAAAATCCCTTTTTAAATGAGAAGTGTTAAAATAGATTTGACTACTCTCAAACACAAAATATTATCGCTTTAACGGGTAGCGCCGTAAAATAGATAGGAATTTTTTTTCACGCGGAAAATAATGCCTAGTTATTTTTCCTATGGATAGTGTATAAAATATTTATTTCTCTATAAAATTTTAGAAACCATTAAGCAGAAAGCAAAGATTAGTGTTACATCGTTACTCACCAGTTTGGCTGTATGCATTTGGATCAACTACTTTATAACCCAAATATCTGACTGCTTCGAAGAGAGGGTCTTTCATTTCAGCTTTATATCGGGGTCGATGCACTGACACTGGTCCATTTACGCCGTGATAACCTAAGCAAACATAAATGTTAAGAGCTACAGTTTAAATAGTCATCCAATCCATAAATTTGTGGTAGTTCGCCGTAGAAAACGGTCTTACTCTTGTAATATCAATCTACTTGCATATTTCAAAAAAAATTCCTTAAAAGTGAAGAAACTATTAGATAAAACTAATAGATAATAATTAAAACCATAAAAAATATATTATATGGCAATTTTTTTCATAATACATCGCGATAACTTATCAACCGTTGCATTTAATAGCACACGTTTCATATTACACATAGATTATGAAAGTTTTTCTTATTTTGGATCGTTTAAATGCAATGACCATGACAATAAAAAAATTTCCTCTGTGTTTCATATTCATTTTTCCTGTGGTATCATTTTGCAATCGCTTAGGTGTACCAGAAAGTAATGCCGTTCCTCTTTACATAAAATTAAAAAAAATAAATCTTTAATAATTTTTTATGGCAAAGCAGTTGCGCCTAAACAATGAATTAAAATTGTTACTGTAAAGCAAGAATTTCCTAGATAACTGTTTGATGTTTTCTTTTTCCAAGAAATATATGCACAATAAAGAAATAGGGTGACCGACCACTCTTCTCAGAAATCGAATTACAAAATGCACTGATATTTGCTTTTAGATATTCATGTAAGTTACGTTTTACAGTGAGAATTTCTTGGATATTTTCGTTTTCTTTAAGATAGAAAGTGATATGGGGAATGAGCTTTTTGACTCCCTACCTCCAATAGGTTACGCATTTCAGAAAATCTTCTCTTATCAAACACTTAAGTTGCAAACCTCATTAGCTTCAATAGTTTTGGAAAGCGAAATTTTGACATGCGAAAAAACGGCACTTCTTTCCCTACCCCCTCCCACCCCCACCAAAAAAATACTAATAAATTATAAATAAATAAATAAATAAATGTTTTTGGACATTCCATTTCATATCATCAACATCACATATTAAGTATAGAAAGAAACTTTTAAATACTCCGTTTGCTTTAAATAATGAGATGATGTTTAAGGATCTCGAGTAAGTGGTAGACGAACATTTTGCTTCAGATGAAGTGAGAACTAACCTGTGTCTTTTGAAATATATGTACAGATTATACAGTATTTTTACTCATGTTTTATACGAAGCTATTTATTTATATTTAATTTTGTCTAACTTTTTCAGGCGAAGTTCACCAGCTGCTTACCATTTGCTACATATTCTGGATCTCTGTTATCCTCGAGTTTTTTGAAGTACGGAAGAACATCTTTGTAGCTCCAGCCATCAGCACCTTCTGCTGCCCAGTCATCATAATTCTGTCTGTTTCCTCGAACATATAACATTCCATTTAAGACGCTTGATCCACCAAGTGTTTTGCCACTGGGCCACACTATTTCCTACGAAATGAAAAAAAAAAAAAAAAAAAATGCAAGTTTTGAGGCTTGTGTATTCTGATGGCAGTCCTAGTAATACCACTGTGCATACTTTTTTGTAGAATTGATTAGAAATCTTCATTCGCTTAGTTTAGTTCAGAAACTATTTAAATATAATTCGCTCATTCTGATTCTTATAAGTGTGTGCATTATACAGTTGAACCTCCCAAGTTGGACACCCCCATAACTTGGATACCTCCCCAAGTTGGACACTTATCTGGGAAACGGAACGTGTCCAGGAATGTACCTCTATAAGTTGGACACTTTTTGAGGGAACCGCACGTGTCTAACTTACGGAGGTTTCACTAAATAGGGTATCCCAAAAAGGTGGTGACGGACTTTAATTCTTTATCTATTAGAGGTAAGAGAGCAGTGTAAATTGGAAAAAAAATGATCAAAATGAGGTCGGAAATAAGACCTCAGAAGTCGGAATTAAAAAAAGTTCCTTTGGTTAATATTCGAAAAGTTACATTTTTTAAATTTGTTTACGACCCCCGCACAAAATAATTGCCAATTAGTAAAATGTGCACCATTCACTGATGAGGTGACATACAAAACTTTATAATTATAACTTAAAAAGTGTCAGAGGAATGAAGATAAATATAACGCTGACTTAAACCTTTTCCATGGCTCTCGAAGAAAAAAAAATCCCTTCGAATGATCGCTTTTCAGGGATCGTACAGAAATTAAGAAAGAAAATATATTTCCCCACTCTAGCAATAGACGTTTACATTCAAAATCATGTAAAGTACCCGATCATCTTTCTTTAAAGATACCTCTGCGACGTTGTATGATGAAAGGATCGGATTTGGTATATCACCTCTTAGTGTAGGAGGCACATTTTACTAATTGGGAATGTTTCCTTTATGGGGGTCGTATACAAATTTAAAAAGTGTAACTTCTTGTAAATTAACGAGAGAAATTTTTTCTTAGAAGAGTCTTATTTCCTACCTTATTTTGAACATTTTTTTTTAATTTACACTGCCCACTTATCTCTAATAGATAAAGAATTAAAGCCCGTTACATCCTTTTATGGACACCCTATATAAAGTTGCGGGTTATAGACAAATTTCCTTATTCACAGTCAAATGTTTAGCAATTTAAAAAAAAAAAAAACGAAAAATGTTGTCAGTAATGCATAAATAAAATTATTAGATCTTCCTAATAGTTCCATCTGTTTCTGTAGTGATAGAAAGAATCTCCGGTAAAATGAGGAATAAGTAGTCTAAGCTGTGGAATTTCCCATGATATATTTTTGAAAACTCCTAGTGTAATTTTTCTTGGCCCAGAAGAATCACCTTGAAATTATTTAATTAAAGAAAAGGGAAAGAAAGGAGATGATGAGAATTAAAGTATCTCACCCTGTTCACAATGGCGTCTGCAGCGTGTTTCTGTGGGGCCGTTCTGTACTGCCAGTCGATGTCTGTGAACCAAAAGGCTCTGGCTATACCAGGTACTTCCGTGAGCAAAGGCGGCGGTTTGCCGGCTTCCAGTAGCAGAACGCTGACGCACGGAATTTCGGATAGACGCCCTGCGACAACAGATCCCGCAGACCCAGCGCCCACTGAAATTGAGAATTTCAAAATGTTAACGAAAGTTTCCTTTCACTCTAAATACCTGTATATGTTTGTATTTTCATTTTTAAATTCTTCTAGTGCCACTTGCAAATTCAATTTCACATTCAAGTGTAAGTAAGTTACTTTTTCTTAAAGTAAGAATGCGTTACTTCTCATAACTGTCTTATGCAAAGAGAACTTTTTTAAAATTAGATTATGAATTTTAAAAACATAAACGGTTTGTTAGAAGATTTATTATAATAAAAGGGGATTAAAACACAATAAACCATGCTGATAAATATTTCGCGTGTGTACATTTAAACATATTTGTAATATCATCATTTTTCAACGAGTACCTTATAACTAACTGAACGTTATCCTACGTTAATATGTTCCTCGGCAGTTTCAACAGAAAAGACTACCTGAACGTGTTATGTATATCTATACATCGAATCTTTTCTCTCAAATTAAAAAAATATAACGAAAAACATGATTCTTCTTACGGCTCTGATATAATTTTTTCCCCTCGGAAGACTACTAAATTATTCATTATAAAAGCGATAGAAATTTTGACTCATATATGAATATATTATTTTAGAATTGCATACTACCGGGGAAAGAAAAAAAGACTGCAGTGACGTCACTGGAAGCCTGATTCACTTGTGTGAAGGAGATTTTTTTATTTTCTTTTCGAATGGCCGGGTCAGCAGCCTACTCTTAGGCTTGAGTGCTACGAGTACCGAAGATATTCGTCATATCATTATGGGGACACCTAGTAGGCCGACTAACGCATCCACCGATGAGTGGTCACTTAATTTTTAACCAGTTTCAGGTGGGACACTTAGCACCTGGATTGGCTGGCAACCCCTTTCCCCCCAGGTATCTTTTAAGCATGGAGGACACGGGGGCCACGACAGATTTCACGTGCATCAGCTCCCTTTAGCGTACACGGTCCACAGAAAATTCGATCAAAAGAGGAGTTCAACCTCCCAAGTATGGGCCATGCCGCTGCTGCTTCAATTTCGGTGTTCCAATGGGAGGAGATATATTATATATGTTTATATGCAGGTATAGATTGATTTTTAGAATCGCTTCTAACATTCTCAGTGTTTTAATGCCTTAAGTATAATGATGAGGGAAGGGGGGAAAGGTGAAATGCTAGTTGATTCGACAACATCCCAGGACTTCTATCCCAGTTATATTTGTTTTAATAAAAAACATTACAGCAATAACCACAATAATAAATGCAATAGCTTTTACTTCACTCACCTATGATGTAGTCATATTCCTGAAGAATTGTTTTAGCAGTGTTTGGAGTGTGTTTCTGTCTCGCCAAAGACAGCAAAAGCATTGGCAGAAGAGTGGAATTTATGAAGGGTATTGGGTACGTGCTCTCAGCTGCCACATCTATGTCCATCTACGAAAAGTTAAAAAATGCATAGCAAACAAGTATGAGACCTTTTTGTGATATGTTTGACAAACACGTATAACGTAGGTACTCAAATATCTCATTGGAACATTCTAAAACATTCGGCATATCTTATGTTAACTACCATTTGAATTAGCTTGTAACCAACTTACAGTTTTAAAGTTAGCATGAGTTAGCTTGGGTGTAATGGTTTTAAACTGTGGCTCTTTACCATTTTCATTTGCATACCCCTTACCAAATTCTTTCATAAACTGTACCCCTGGATTAGATTCTAGGCAATAATAAAAGTGAAACAGAAATTAAAATAGTAAGATTTCTATATTTCGTGATTACATTTTATCAATATATACAATTCGTCACTTCTATTACTTGCACATTAATAGCCCTATTTACATTACCATAAATAGCCCATTTTTGTTTGACATTAATAGCCCTGTATTACTGTTACATGTGAGCCCTGTCCCAACACCTCCTACATATAGAAAGCCTAACAACTGAAGCTTCGACGTCATGACTAGGCCTTCATATAGTGACGTCATAAAAGTTTTATGTTCACAGATTAAAACTATTTAAAATTTCTGGTGGTTACTACAAATATTAGAAAATATCTCAACTAAAAACTTAAAATTAAAATACCTTTCTCATACAAAATTATTCATTCCGATCTGTTTCCTTATCATATTATGTAGTTAGTCATGGTTAAAAACTGGCATTTGTCATAAAATAATATTTTTTATCTCAAATTATTAAAATATTGTTATTTGTGAGTAAATTCACCAGAACCATTTTATAGTTTTATTTTATGAAAATAAAACTTTTAACTGTAGGCCTAATGATGACGTCAAAGCTCAGTGACGTAGGAGTTGTAAGGCTTTCTTTATCTAGGAGGTGTTGCCTGTCCTCGCTTTCTTGCTCACAATTTTTTGAAGTTGGACTCGATGAGAAGAAGCCAAGTACAGTCGTGGACTAAATTTGTCTTGTTCTTGTATTTGTTTTTATGAAAGTGTAGGATTCACAAGCTCTTCCGTCCAATAGAATGGATAGAAAAGGCAACAAAACTTTATTGCTAGACAGACGTTCATATTCACCGTTGATGCACAACGTAAAATTAATGAGGTTTTTTCCTTGAAAGCTAATTTCAATCTGCTATCAGTAGAAATTTCAATTAAACTGTCTTTTTCTGCAACATCCAACTGTGCTACTTAAACATTTTTTTCAGAAAAAGGATTTTAATTCCTGTAAGTACCTTCATCAAGCTTCCCGAGTCTGTGCGACATTTGCTCTTTTCTTATTTCAACTACACCACTGCTACAATTAGTTTATTTTGGTTAAAGTAAATCTACACAAAGGCTCTCTTCCTAAAGGGCAGAATACCTTGGGGGGGACTTCTTAAGGGGGCTCCCACTCGTATCCCGCTGCATTTCGAGAAAACCGTACAAAACTCCAGACCGTTAGATCGACAACCACGCGAGAGATCAGAACCCTGGACTTGCAAACTTCAGCCTTCTACCAATGTTAAGTGTCTTATCACACATCATTGCTTTAAACAAAGAAACCGGCTCAATAGGAATGCGACAGGTGTCTACGAATTAAATAAAAGTATGAGTAATAAACACCAAGTCTGTATAAATATTCAGACGAATACAACAAACTAATTAATATTTTCTTGTTCGAAAAAGAAGATCTTCATTTGTTAACAGTTGAAGACGATGTGCAACTAGCCCACCATGGCCGAGCAGATAAGACACTCAAAATGGTAGACGGCTGAAGTGTGAAGGTCCAGTGTTCTGGCCTGGGCTATCACTCGGCTGTCGATCTAACGGTCTGGAGTTTTGATCGTTTTTCTGAAAATGTAATATAAATGCGCGTTGGAACCTCTTAAAAAGTTCTCCGATAACTAAATCCCCCCCATCCTTTGCAGATAGCCCTTACTAAGTTTTACCACCATAACACAACTCAACAAACATAAAATGTGCAACTGGCAACAAAAAGAAAAATCTAGAAAATCTGTGAGGATAACTGTTGTACATTTAAAAATAGTAATTTTCGAGATTGATTCACGAAAAATGTTTTACCTTTCCTGCGTTTCTTCTCTGAGTGCATCAATAAAAATAAAGATGCATATTTTTTAGTGCTAAGGTTTCCGGCGAGGAAACAAGCTCTTTCACAGTAGAATAAGCAAGGCTAATCCTTTATCTTAAAAATTTCCTCATCCCTCAAAAATAATTGTATTTAATCAAACGATCTTAATTTCAGGGGAAAACTGTCAATTCCGTATGCATGTATCTACTGTGTGTACATGTTCAGAAAAAAATCCTAATAGTCGTTTGAGAATCATAATTGACATACAAACAAAAGAAAGGTGAGGTGTTCTATTTTGGTAAATCTTTGTTACTGCAGTGTATCACTTCTTGACTGTGCAAATAATCGCTATGAAAATAGGTATACATAGATATTTGAACACGGGGAAGAGTTTGGCGCTATCCATTTTCCTATAACTTGCCACTAGATGTCGCGTCAACACATGAACTTCAGGACTATCCAGCCGATAGGCATGAAAATTCGTATACATCGATATCTGAATGCGAAAAATATTTTCGCCGTATCCGTTTTGCTAAAACTCGCCACTAGATTGCGCTACGCCGCATGGCCTTCTGCACCGTACAAACGATTGCCTTGCAATTCGGTATGCATGATTATTGGACACAATATAACGCGATATCCACTTTGCTATATCTGTTTATTACAATGAATAGTAATCACCACAAATCGTAATATCAAAAAGTCCATTCATTCCCGTGCGAAGAACGGGTACTTCAGCTAGTATTTTATATATTTCATTTTTACTTAAAAATGCATTTAAATTCCCAAGTGAATAAAATTCACTACGCATTATTTGGAATGTTGTTTGAAATTATGTGTCCAAAAATATTCATGATCGCACCAAGAAAACTTCAGTTACTGCTTACTTGTTACTCGAACTGTTGCTATGTCAAATCGAGAATGTCCAAATAAAACAATATGCCCTAGAAATGATTTTCATAATCAAAGAGTTTGTCTAACTTACATGTTTTGTATTATTTACCAAGCTAAACAAATTTTCTGAAACTTTTATCATAGAAAATGTGAAAAGTCAATAACTTACCTTCCACTAAATCATCCATGTCTTTTGGGTCATCGAAGTAGTTAGGATCAATCAATGGAGGATCATAAGGGTTAGCTGATTGCAATGTCACTGTACCCCGACTGCGAGGATGAAGTAAATGTACCAAGCAGGTATAGAATGGTTTCATCTCATAAGGAGCATATATGCTAGCTTGTGCCTATATTTCATCAAGAAATATTATTAAGAATATTTACAATAGCGTTTATAATTAAAGTAAAAAGACAAACTTCTTGAAAGTATAGATTGCATTAGGATATGACTCTTAATCGTGTAGAAATCAAAAGTTCACAAAATGTTTTATTTATCTGTTGGTTAAAAATCACTATAAAAAATGTTCTTAAATGTTAGACAAGTTTCCTCACCATATTTCTCTACAAAAAATCTGAACTTCTTACCGCAAAAGTTGTATTATGTAATACAAAATTAAATATGATTTTTAAAAGACCCATATAAGTTTGTTTTATTGTACATAACTAATTAATAGTCCTAACATAAATTAATAGTCCGTAAATTGCAATCAGAAAATGAGCTAACACTTTATTGCGCATGTTTTGAAACTATTATAGAAATAATTCGGCAAAATCAAATATTTTTTTTATGTAGTTTAAACTAAATAGAAATATCGAAACTTTACAAGGACAAACTGCAAGTAATCTAAGTTTTAGTAGTCGCCGTTGTCTAGAAAAACACAACACATTTCAAAACTTTAGTTTAAATTATTATTACGTTTTGCATTCTGCATTTAGGCTACGGTTACTACTTAGCGATGCTGTGTAATTCCAATTCGCTTCGCGTATCCTTTTCTATAAGTTTGTTCACGGAATTCGGAATCCTCTGAAAGCTAGAGTAAAACCTCAGTTACGTCACTGCACCCTGATATATACATTGAAGAGCCAAAACATTATGTCCACCTACTCAATAAGCCGTTGCGCCTCCTTTGGCCTTCAAAATAGCTGCAACTCTCCTGGGCATGGATGCCACGAGTTCTTGGTAGATAACTAGAGACAGGTTGCACCAAATATTTAAGCAGCGGTCATGCAAAGTCGAGATATTGGAACATGGCGATGTTTGAGCTGGCGGGGAGAGGGGAGCAGCTGTTCCCCTGGAAGATGGTGTACTCTAACACGACCATCAACGTGATGAAAGAGAAACCAGAATTCATCCATCGAGGCAACTCTCTACCACATTAATGGTCCATTTTCGATGTTCCCAAGCCCACTGTAGGCGTAGTTGACAATGACGCTTGGTAAGCAGAGATACGCGAATGGGACGTCTGCTTCCTACTCCCATATCCAACAGTGTCCGCTGAACTGTGTATTCCGAAACACTTTTACTTGGACCTGCATTGTATTGGGCTGTCAGCTGAGCCACTGTCTGCAGCCGATTTTGCTGTACTAGGCAGCACAGTATCCGACTTCTTTTTTTTTTATGATGCATGGACAATCACAGTAGACACCAAGACGCCCAACATCTTGGCATCTACTGTTGGTTTCATACACTTTTTATTAATACACTTTTTATAAATACTAGCAACGGCAGAACGTGAACAACCGACCATTCGTGCAGTTTTGGAGATAATAGTTCCGAGTCTTTGGGGCATTACAATCTGCCCTCTATCAAATTCGCTTAGATCAGCAGCCTTTACATCATTCACAAACGTAAGTGCAAGAATGATTCCTTGCCTTCTATATATATATATATATAGCAACAGTTAAATATCATTTCCACTTAATTACGTGCTCTCCATGTCATCCAGACGAGTTCATTGAAAAATGTGGCGGTGGTCATAAAGTTTTAGCTCGTCAGTGAATACATCAATGTCGCTACGTAGCAAATAAATTCATTTACTGGAGAAAAAAAAAGTTGTTTTTAATTTTATAAAATGATTAACTTTATATACAGGGTGTTTATAATAAAAGTTCCACTTTAAAACGATCAGAAAAGAAAAACTACTAGACCAAATGTTATCAAACTTGGTCATTGTGTAAAGGTGGTCATCAAATTTACTATCCGCTGAAAAAAAGTTCAAAAATTCAACATCAGGAGCAGGGACATATTTAAGGGGAGGGGGGAGTCCAGGTGCACGACCCCCTCCTCCCATTAAAAACATTTTGGAGGGGGTACAAAAATTTCGGAGGAGGTCCAAACGGTAAAAAAGGCAGTATTTTTCTCAAAGGGGCACTATATAATTTTAGTAACAAAAATCAAAATTTTGGGGAGGAAGGGGAATTCGGACAACTGGACCCCTCCTTAAATACGTCCTTGCCCCTGGTGTTGAATTTTTAAATTTTTTCGCCGATAATAAATTCCATGACCACCTTTACACAATTACCACGTTTGATAACATTTAGTCCAGTAGTTTTCTTTTTCTGATCGTTTTAAAGTGGAACTTTAATTATAATCGCCCTGTGTATATACAAACCTACAATTCTGAAGATAATTAGGAAGTTTTTAAGATTGTTAAGACTCAAGGCATTTTCCGTAATTGACTACATTTTATGGTACTGCTGTGTTAATACAAAGTTTTTAATTTCAAATTAATTCATGACATAATTAACTTAATTTCAAATCCAGAATAGTTAATGTTCAATGGTAAAATTTAATTTTTTATCACTCCCGTGATTGCTTGCAGACTGTACCTTTCTCTTTTCATTTATAGCAGTTGTTTAGAGAAATAAATAAAGTAATTTTATTGTACGTAATGGGTTTCTTTAATAATCTGGTACCTTGAAGCTTTTTCATTCAAAAGCAAGTCTACATTGTTTCAGCGATGACTAAATAGAAATCGATGACAGCGATGACTAAATAGATTTCAAGCTGGCGAATAGGAAGTAACATGACTTTAATCTTCAGAATATATTCTTCGAACATATTCTATCAGTTTAATGTGTCTTACAAGCAGCTTTTAATTTTTTTCTAATGTAGTAGAATTTCTAATCAAAAAAATATAAGAAAAGAAGTGTTTAGTACTAAAATAGTCATATTCATTTCTCTAGGTATGATATCTAATTTCATTTCAATTTTTATCTTTATTATTAAGTCTTTTTCGAACTTTTTATAAAGATTTATAGAAATAAAAACAATTTTTAAGTAAGAAAAGAAAACAAGCGATACCTCTGACGTCAAACCAATTTGTGTTCCAAGTTCTGGAGAAGCTTCAGCCCAAACAATAGCGTGGTCGGGAAAATCCATCTTTGGTAATATCACTCTACCCTTCAAAAATGCACCGGTGCAGAACTCAGAGGACCCCAAAGGACCTATGGAAAAAAAAACCTTAAACACGCTTTTCATAGCATGCTGTGATTTTTCAAAATTCTCTGCACTAAAGTATTGAAATAGTTGAAAATAAAAATAGTCGACAGCAAAATTAGTCTACAATATAGTCTATAAATCTCATTCGTATCGCCTCCCAGTATCTTTCCCGAAGCGAACCAGCATTGAGTGCGGGTTAACAACTCATCAAGATCAGAAACATGAAGTATAAAAAATGTAATTTCATGTAAACACATGTATACCATTTTATTTTGAACAAATCTACAAACACGAAAAACTGGAAAGATAATTTATGTTAGTCTATGACGTTTGTAATTTTTATTATCTTATGTGACATATTACATGAAAAGCTTGTATAATGCTAGTTATTAAATGCAGTGCACTTTTACAATGAAACTGCAAGACTGTATCGTGTTAATTTCACAGGAAAAACCCATTTAACTAACCCTGAAATATCAAAACTGAATAATTGCACAAAATTACTATATTTATATGCAGTGGTTTCCAAAATTTAAGAAAAAAATAGCGATAACTTGCTCAAAAATAATACAATCCATAAGAAATCGGAATATGTTTCCAACCAAAAGCTGCAGAACAAAGTTGCGATATGCAAATTAGTGGTGTTGCAAAGAAAATAAATAATTTGCGAGCAGCTAGACCTGTAATTTTTTGCTAAGCCTGTGATTTTTGCTATGGCTGTAACGTAAGAAATCGGGGACAGCCAATTCATAAAAATGACCCCCAGGCATCATTTGCTCGAAGAATTGCAATGGCTATTAGGAGAATAGAGGCAAAACAAAGTAAGACATCAATGATCAGTTGGCTAAATGTCAGTCATTCTGTGGTTAATGGACAAAATGGGCTGTCCTGGAAGTCGAAATTCTTCTTACCTCCTGATTGAACTCAGAAGAACTGGAAAATTAAAGGAACTGGCAACACTGGATTTTGTACACCAGCATAGCACTTAGTTTTTTATTTTTTCTGATTTAATATTATTTTGTTTGTTAATTATACAATAAATTAATCCTGTAATGTTATAATCATATGGAGTCTTTCCCGTGGGTTCGGCTTGCCCAGGCCTGCCTACGGCCGGACTTTCACAAATTAGTTAGACAGCAGGCCTTTTATAAAGCGTAAGTGAATAGGTAGGTTGCCTAATCTCAAGAAATCCGTAAATCTGCTAATAATTTCTAATTACAGATTCGTAATCCAGGATATTTAGCCAAGGACAGCCAAGTCCATGGTCCATTTGTGCGAGTAAGTTTAGTTATTTTAACAAACATATACCTGCATGGTAAGTGTTTACCAAATATGTATGAAGCTACATGACTAACGTTACATTTATGTTACAAGAAAATTCAAACATTAGTAAAAATCCAATTATACCTGTTCTATTTTGTATGTATCGCGCAATGCTTGTAGGACTGGTTACTTTGACAAGATAAGGATCTATAGTAGGACTTATCTCAAAATTTACATGTGAAGCGGCATGATCTTGAAGATTCATTCCGACCGGGAGATCGGCGATAACAGGTATCTAAAATAATACATAGAACAAAACTTTTATTAATGTTAAGAAACAATAATTTACATGAAAAGAAAGTTAAAAGCTTTTACTTAAACTGTCGTTAAAGTACATGAAGATTCGTAAATTCGCTAATTTATCAGAAAATATACATTTTTGCTTGTTATGAAATATGATCTAATTCTCCATAAAACGCGATTAGAAGGTGCGTTTTAGCTTCAAAATTAAAATACTGGTGCTTTTCGTTAGGCACATACTATGCTTTCTAATGCTTTCTAGAAGTAAGAGCTTAACCGCTTTCATTAAAATTTAGGTCCCACCATGGCCGAGTGGATAAGACGCTGAATATGGTAGAAGGTTGAAGTGTGAAGGTCCCATGCTCGGGCCTACCGCGCAGCAGTCGATCCAATGGTCTGGAGTTTGGGTCGGTTTTCTCCAGATGTAACGTGAATAAGTGTTAGACCTCCGACCAAAGTAGGTAGATACCCTCTTGCAAGCTTGACATGACAAAAAATAACAACCAGTAAGATTTAACAATGAAAAATTGTACATGAAATAACCATTTAATTTTTACTAAAAATTGTTTCATTTTATAATTCATACATATATTTAATTAAAATTATATTATTGATATAAAGATATTTGTAAAGAAATCCCACTGTCTAATAACAATTTGGCGGTGATCTTGCAAAGAAATTCTAACTGCAAGCAAAATGTGATAGTGGTCTATGATATTAGCATAAGTAATAAAAGTGTTGCCAGATATACTACTAGGTACACAAGAATTTGTAAAACAAATTTATTATCATATTCAATAGTAAATTTAGTCAGATGTCTAGAATCTCCAACTTCTATGTAATAATAGCTGAAGCACCCGTTCTTCCCACGGAATGGATACTGTTAAACCAACTGATCCAAATGGGAAAATAAGTAAATAAATATTAAACATATTTTGATTATAGATTTCATCACCTACAGAAACAGTTTTACAATATTCATGAGGCATATTCTAACTATACTTGATTTTTTAAATACTGTTTGGAATGTGCTTCATAATCTGCCAGTGTGCCGTATTTGTCTTCCTTGTTCCATAAAATATTTCTTTAAAATTTATATCTATATTGAAATCGTCTACCAAAAACTGTTTTAAAATCCTCGCCAGGTATATTCTAACTATACTTCAACTTTATTTACACGAATATAAACACCATTATTCCAATTAAATAGAAAAATAAACAATAAGGTTATGCAATTTCCCGAAAATATGAAAGATATCGCCAAGATGGGTCCAGTTTTGGGGAATTATTTTTTTATGCCAAACTTGGCAATGAATCACCCAAAAACGTAAACCTGGCGATTTTTCACACTTAATTTGGCGATCCTTGAAAAGTGATTCATCCTTTCATCAGGTAGACAAAAACCTTTGTCTGAAATTAAGAGCACTCAAGAGCTAAAAAATACGTAAAGAACACCTTTTTTGTAAACTACACCCTATTGAGGTCAATTTTCAAAAAACCTTAAAAAAGATTGTTAGATTTGTGTTTGATACTTTTTAATGCAAGATTTTTAAGGCTATCTTTATTTTCCTCCTACTGAAGACAAATATGAAAAAAAAAATTTGGTTTCACCAGTTTGGACATGAACTCTAAAAAACCCTGAAAAGGACTGCTAGGCATTCGTGTTCGTTATATTTTAAATCAAGAATTTTATGACTATCTTTATTTCCCTTCGAGATATGATAGCAAATTCGAAAACAACGTTTTGGCCTCTTACCCCATTTTTGATACGCCTTCTAAAGAAAGCTGAAAATGAATTTTGAGCATTTGTGTTCACGATACTTTTAAGCAAGAATTTTACAGCTATCTCTTTTTACCCTCTGAAATATGAAGGGAAATGTGAAAAGCACGTTAAAGAACGTTTTGGCCCCTTACGCCCGTTTGGGTGCGAATTCTAAAAAACCCTGAAAATGACTTTTAGATATCGCTGTGAGTTGCATTTTAAAGCAAGAATTTTACGACGGTCTCTTTTTTCCCTGTGAGATATGAAGGGAAATGCTAAAAGAATGTTAAAAAAACGTTTTCGCCCCTTACACCCATTTCTGTGAGAATTTTTTAAAAACCCGGAAAATGACTTTTAGGTATTTGTATTAGTTACATTTTAAAGTAAAAAAAAGCAAGACTTTTACGGCTTTTACGGCTATCCCCTCCCTTTCCCTGAGATATGAAGTCGAAACGTGAAAAGAACGTTTTGGGCCGTCACGCCCGTCTGGATTCGAATTTTTTAAAATCGCTTCTTAAATGACGCCTTGGGCACAAAAGCTATAAGCTCCTAAAATTCCATGTTCCTCCGGTATATTTGGCTGGGCGGTGATCGTCACTCAGTCAGGACATCTTCCTTTATATATTGAGAACCAGCCAGCTCGCACATCAAATTCAGAAATTTTGCTATATTCTACCGTTAAAAAAAAAGTGTTAAAATAATTTATATTAGTAATTAAAATTACCGTTTATACAAAAAGTTGTTAATTATATTCTGTAAAGGTTGGCGAATCTTCATGACGAGCATAGGTCTTAATTGTGCTGCACGGCATGAAAAACCATTGACGAGCTATACTCGTCATTTCACCGAAAGGTGTTTAGTGTATTAAATTTATCCCCTTCAGTAGTAGACGCTTACTACTTTAGGCAAAGTGTCAGTACTAAGATCGGAAGTGTTGACCACTTCAGTATGGGTTATAGGTGAGTCAACATTGACCTTTATAAAGGGACGGTCCGTTGAACAACCAAGTCCCACACAGAACTCGAATCCGGGCTCAAAACCGTTGAGAGTGGACCGCTAACCACCACATACAACCTTGGGCGGCGTATTAGATTACCATTTCCCATTAAGATTCCTGTCAAAATATGGATCCAGGTGATTCATATAGTAGAAACTTCCAGAATGGCGGGTTTTGGCGTCTTTGGCAGCGAAGCATTTGTGCATTAGATAATCATTGCCCATGCAGGTTGCTCTAAAATAAACTCCGACGCGTTAGAATAGCCATCGGATTCACATGAGTATGAGTAGTATCAGTTTCGCCCAGGATAATGGATATTACTATTTTTAAGTATGACTAAAATAAGTTATAGGAGTGGTACCAATATTCAGAGGATGCTTTTATCTGACCTAATGTAGCAGCTACTTCGTAATAGGCAGGAGGACTATTAGATGCTACCTTTAAAGGCAAATTCACTCATAATTTTGTTCTGTCTCCAGATATTTCTGTTTTCTACATCGTAATATTTGCATATTCTCCACTAACCGTGGTTCAATGAATGTTTAAATAAATTTTACAAATCACTCTTTGATCGTTATACTTTTCCGCTCACTTTATGACTGACAAAGAACTTAACTGTCCACTAACTTCAACTTTCCATGTTAAAAAAGCCCCTAATTAGTCTATAACTGTTTGAGCAAATTATATTACTCATAATCTATTTTTCTCATCCGTAATAGTCAAATTCATCACACATCTAGAAAAACACCAATTCTAATTTCAAAATATCTTCCCAACTTCTAACTATTTTCTTAGCTCTAACCACTCTCCCTAAATCGCAAAATTGGTGTTAAATATTTTTAATTCAAACGTTTAATAACTGGAAGATTTTTTTCAATTCATGGATGATCACCTATTCATAACCGTATATTCAACCTTTTTCTTGTTAATATCATTAACTTAATTATTACTGTTTTATTATCATTCTTTAATATAATTCAAAACAATTACTGCATTTTCATCTGATTTTCTTTTTTTTCCTCTTCTTCTTATTTAAATGCTATTCATGCATTTATTTTAAATATTTTTCAATCTTATCTAAGTTAATCAAGTAAAAATAAAACTTAAAGTCTCAATAAAAATAGAGAAATTAATAACAGTGACACTAGAAAATACATGAGTTCTTGGTTACACTCTACTGCCTTTTTGAAATCGTATGCAACATATATAAATCTCAAAAATACTGTTGAAGACTCATGTAAATGAACTTGAGTAGAATAAGTAAACTATGGACTTTCTTTTTTATATCTTTTAATCTTTAAGAGGCACACTAGGTTAGACGGATGGCAAAATAGTGGAAATGCTTATCAATATAACTCAGATTACAAGCGTTTCAATTATTTTGTTTACCACCTGTATATACTCAAAATCTCACAACAAAAGCTAATACAACTTAACTCAGATTAAAAGAAGAAAAAAAAAAGTTTTACAGAACTTCCACTTATATTTTAAAACTGCCTCAAGAATACAATTTTTCCTTTTATGTAAATTATGTAAAACAAACATACTTAAAACATTCAAATATTTGAGTAATTACCTTAAATCTTTCCAACTCCTTTCTGGGCCCAATGCCAGAAAGCATTAGTAATTGAGCTGTGTTTACAGTTCCAGCTGACATAATGACTTCTTTTCTAGCTTTAACGTCATAAGTTTTTCCTTCAAAGTCGAACTGAACCCCTACAGCTCGCCTATTTTTAATAAGTACCTAGGATGGAAAATTGAAATTTAACACGATCAGTGGAACTCAATACCCACGCAATACGAAATGGAACAACTTACAAATAATGACTATTTCAAATTTTGTTAATGTAAATCAAAAGATATTAAATTAATTATTTTTTCAAAAATAGAAAAATATTACATTTCTTTTACTCAGGATTTTATATTTATGCACATATTTATTTAACCCAATAAATATTATAAAAGTTTAATTAAATTTTCAGCAAGTAAACATTTTTCTTCAAACAAAATTAAACTTTACAATGAGTCTTAAAATTTCGCGCAATGTCTTAAAGAAAAGTATTTAGAAAAACATTTCTAAATGAGTTTTACATATTTTCGGTTACTCAATAATCCCATTAATTGGATAACTTTATCGATTACTAATACAATTAATTATTAAGAGAAAATATCAATGATAATACACAAATATTTTAAACAATCTGAATTATCTTTCTACAAACTAGGTCCCGCTATTCCTCTACTATTGTTCATCTGAAACAGTTTTATAAGATGTAGAAAAGCACAATTGTCGCCTTACCTTCCTAGCGAAGGCATTTGGTAATATGTCGAGATTTGTCCGGTTTTCTGCAGGTACTAAGTATGCTTTTGCTGTACTACATCTCTGACCGGATCTCATAGTAGATTGCAAATCGTAAAATCCTAAAATAGTTATAAGAATATACACAATAACAAGAATTAATTTATACTGGGAAAATAAAATCTTACAGTACAAAAATACACTGTTTTTCTATTAGGAAAAATATAAAAATGAATTTCTAATCATTTTTTCATTTATTTCAAAATTAAAAAGACAAATAATTTTAAAAGCCTGCAAAAACTTGTACGAGCCAACTGTTGTGTGGTAGTCACAAACTTTCAAACATTAAGAAAATAATGTTTTTAAGGTATGTTCCTCAAAATAGGTACAATATATGGAAGATGTGAGTGACACAATTACATATATATATATATATATATATATATATATATATATATATATATATATATATATGATGTCCCATAAAGGTCGTAACAAGATTTAATTTACCTGTTAGAGATAAGTGAACAATGTAAATTAAAAAAATTTCAAAATTAGGCAGGAAAAATTATTTTACTTTAAGGAAAAATTCCTCTGGTTAATTTTCAAAAACTTACACATTTAAATTTATATACTACCCATGTGCGATAAATAATGAAAATGTTAGAAAGTGGTTCCCTTTCAAAATACATTTTCTGGGTTTCGTATCGAAAATAGCAGATCTTCCTTTTGGGAAACAAAGACTATTCACTTTTGATACCCAGTTACATGGTCTTAGTTTTAATTCAGTTTTTAACCAAATGATTATCTGAAAAATTGCATGATTTATTCTTTATTAAATGTTCATTGTAACATAAAAACGGTCACACGATTTCAGTATAAAATGCTTTATTCTACCGGAAAGACAAAAAAAAATGTAATAAGTTTGTTCGTGGAGACTTCTAATTTCAATATTAATCTCATTGTTTAGGCTCTGCAAAAGCTCCCAATGGGCTCGTTTAAGATAATTGTGAAGCAGCTACAATAATTGACGTGATTATCCTTTGGTATATCCTCTATCATAGTTGCACCTCGGATGTCCTAGTAATTAGGATCACCAATTCGAAAGCTGAGTATCTAATTTCAAACTAGCGATGCGTAATAAATACTCGTTTATGTTTGCTTTACATGCAATTTTTCTCTCTTCCGAGGATGTTCGTTTTTGTAGTCATACAGCATGACTAATCGAGACATTTTCTTTTATCTGCAGTCGTCGAAGCAACTATACAGATAATCTGCGTACAGATTATCTCTTCCAGGCTACTTAAAAGGAACACCCTGGCTAACAAGGTAAAATTTCTTTTTTCGAAATTTAGTTTGATGAAAGCGTATTCTATACAGTGAGGGCTATATTTTACAAGTGAATAGTCAAAGGAAAGAATCATTAATGTCCAAGTTCCCATTAAAAGAAAGGACAAAGTTACGACGATAATTTACTGAGTTGAAATCAGAAAATTTAGAAATCCTTCTAAATAAAAATCCGTGTTTGTCTGAATCGTATACAAATCAACACCATTTGACTAATCAGCTTGAAATTTTGCACAAGTACGTAAAAAAATACAGGGCAATTTGTGGTCTACTTTTAAACAATCTTCTACCCGTTCCCCAATTTTCCGCGACTTTTCGCTATTTTCAGTTCCTTTGAATATCGAGAGTCATAAATGTAAATCTTTGAGTGACACAAAGTTTTGTATCTTTGAGTGACACAAACTTTTGTACCTTAAGTGATATGACGTCATTTTGATGATACATTTGTCTTTTAAGGGAAAATTCCAGCTAGTTGGAAATTGCTTCTCGAAATTACTTAGTAAAACTTTTTTTTCACAAATAAAATGTTTTTCTCTTCATAGAGCATTAATATAAAAGGGGTTATTCACAGAAAAACGAAATCTTTCGAATACGGAAACTTTTTTCATACGGTGACAATAATAAGTTGAGAACGTGGATTTTACTTTATGGGTGCTCTTGGGGTTATTTTTCGTGAGAAATTGAGGAAATCCGTTTGTTTCATATTCATTTATTTTTACTTTCCTAGTTTAAGAATTCTAAAAATGAAAGATATGAGTTTCATTGCATTGCTGAATTAACAAGTAGCAACATTATGTTATGTTAACTACGGAAACCTCGTGTGTTCAAAATAGAATATGAAAACAATTATTTATTGTAAGTGAACAAAAATCAAATGCATTGAGTGTAATTTTCAATGAAACGAATAAGAATTATTTTGTTGCCAGAAATAGCTTTTTACACATTTCCGAATCTTAAAAAACAACCACACATGTCCACTTGCGTTAGCCCTCTTAGTTAATCAGAGTTCTCTGATGTCGGATAATTGAGATCATTTCTTTCACTATAGAGATTCTTACTCACTAAAAAGATTGTGCACTTACAGTTTACGGATGTGTGTACTGGGGAAGCACACTGTATGTGCACTCTCAGCTGCTGCACATAATTGTGCACTCAGTTTGCGCATTCAGGATGCACAATTGACTGCGCACTTAATCTACATAATGAATGTGTGGTATGGTTACTCATAACCGTGTTCTCAGTTGTGTATTTGGGATGCACAATTCAAAGTGCACTTAACCTACACAATGATTATAGTGTAAGGCTACTCAATATTGTGCATCCAGAAAACACAATATAATATGCATTTCACCTACACAGAGAAAGTGCGGTAAAGCTACACATAATGTCTGCGTTTTTCACTAGGAATTATAGTACATTAATTTTGGCATCACCACAGGAACAGATTCAATGATTCTTTTTTGGAAATGTAAGCTGCCTTGAAGCAAATACTTATAAGATAGCATGCTCCAAAAGAAAAACACTCACAGGTCTTGACTGATATAGAGCCCCATTTAACACCAGTGAGAGTTTTTCTTTTGAAACATGCAGCCTTATAAGAAATTAAGCATTTGCCTCACTGCAACTTACACTGCTAAGAAAGATGAAGTTGAATCTATTATTGAGGTAATGCCACAATTAAGTTAATGCCAAAATTAAATAAATTTCGTTCTTCCATAAGCAGGGATAGCACAGGATTTTTAAATTTGTTTGTCCCAAGAACTCATATTTTCAGTCTTTTCATAAGTTTTCTGGGTCCTTTCTGAAAATCTTTTGAAACAACAGCTTTAGCTTTCTCCCCCTGTGATGCAGATCACATATTTAATTTTAATAATCATTTAATTTGGCTTTCTTTAATGTAATCTATCCAAAATCATGTATTCTAAATCACTTCTGTTTTCATTTTTCTGCCATTTCGGCTTTTAAATCTGTACTTTCGCTTTTCCCGTATGCATTATTCTTTTTGTTTATTTGTTTCTTCATTCTAGCGTCGTTGTGCTAAAAATAGATTACATTACGTTCGTGTGCTATCGCAACGACTTTTTGATTCCCCTCTTTGGCATCCTGCTGGCGTAAGTTATATTTTTGTTGCCCTGCCTCATCTTTAAAATTATTTGCTCGCGATTACGTCATTTTAATTTTATTGGATTAATTGTTAGGGTTGCTCTGGAATTGGCGTTATTAATCTCAGCCAGGTGTTTGTTCTCGCCAATGTGTAATTCTGTGCTGGCGTAATTTTTAAGTCATTCCATCTTAATTTCACTGTCCATATAGGAGGCATTTTTTTTTATTTCGCTGGGCCACCACCATCAGTTGTAATAAGTTTATATTTCAATAGCATCTTTTTAATAAAATAGTTTTTTTTTACTTAACGTCTTTTTATTACATTGCAACTAAGTGTATCGATCCTGTATTTTCATGTGTCACAACGCAGTCTTAATAATTTAAAACAGCCTAACTAATTAACTTCTTTATACCCCCTGTATGCGATTTCCATTCTGCTTTATACATAATATCACTCCTGTCTAAAAGAAACACTAAAAAAAGAAGAAAGAAAAGTTGCATTTGCATGCAATTGTAAACCAAGATTTACCTTTGATTTGATAGCTAAAATACAAACCCCAGTAACACGCGTTTTGAATTGCCTCATTGCTCGGTAAGGAAGTAAAGAAATGCGGCGCTGCACATGTTGCAGCATAGCTGTCAATAGAAATTATATGATTTAATTGTTAACGAATGGCCCCAAGAAGTACTTAACTAAATTAAATTTATGTATAGTTAAGGAACTTATTTTTAATTTAAACTATATCCATCTATTCATAATTATTTTTTAAAAACCAGAAATTCAGTGTATCTCCGACGTCAAGACTTTAGTCATGACGTCAATCTTCGGCAAATTACTGTGCAATGATCGTGCAAATAGTATGTGCGCTCACGGATCGCACATTGCTTATGCGGTTAGTGGGTGCACAATTATTTTAGAGTGTATTCTTAAGTATTAATCCACCCATGGATTAAAATGAACGTTGTACGCCATTTTCTGAGTAGAAAACTTTCAAAACGTTACGGATTCTGTTGACAGTACGAGATGGCGCTGCATCTGCTTAGGGGAAAGCGTATAGTGCGCATGAGCAGCTTTGAGCAATTTGGAAAATATGTGAAGGAAAGAAAATGCAAAATTTATATAATAGGCTTAAATCAGAATGTTTTTACAGATTAATGTTTCATTTGTGTGTGTTTGCTATTGATATATACTTATTTTCCGAATCTTGAAAACTTTTAAAATTACTTCAATTTTTGTTTGATTGTAGCATTTAACAACTTGAGTAACAACAATGGATACTGCTGCTATATAATTTAAAACGTTAAAAGGTAACGATAATACGAAACAATAAAAGGTAACGTTAAAATTTGAAATAAAAATTAGTTATTCTTTGACTTTTTTTTTAAGTTATGCGTTTAAAAGAACGTTACCATGTTTATGCTAACAAACTTTGACGAAAAACATAGCATTTCGAGATAATTTCGCAAACATGACGTATGGAGCCAAATGAGACGATGCAAATTAATTGTAAGACAAAAGTTTGCTGAGATAAGCAGATATATATAGATATAAATCGTGTAAGTTGCTGTAACAATCTCCATTCCCGTGCTGAAAACGGGTACTTCAGCTAGTATACTATGAAAATAAAGAAAGATACCAATACAGCCGACCTTTGTTTGTCGCTGTTAATTTGTTCCAGGGAGTCGTACCACGATGTTATCGGAAACCATTTCATAGTAAAAAAAATCAGCTTTTCCACACTCATGATTTGATTTGAGTTTGAGGTTAAGGCAAAGCTACACGGGGGCTATCTGCTTATAACTTTAGAAAAAGGATTAAGGGATTCTAACGCGTATTTGCATTACAACTTGAGACCAAACCTTCCCAAACTCCAGATTGTTAGATCGACAGCCTACTTTTGGTCAGAATCCAGGACCTTTATGCTTTGGCTGTCTACCATGTTCAGTTTTTCCACTCACAAACGTGTCATACGAAGTGTTAAGCACTCACACATAAAACTCTATTTCCTTTTCAAACTCAGAGAGAATCACAAGTTTAGTAGCTGTCAAAAAACTTTTCCCTTCCTAGATAAATGTCCCTCACCCCTCTGATGTCCATGCCCTCAGAATACAGAAGGGGCACAAGCAGTCTGTTTTGATTGGTTGATAACTATCATTTCTGATAATCTTGGAAGTGGTATAAAAATTCTTACTTCTTTTAAGGCCTATCTAGAGTTCACGCGTCTTTCTATCACTACAGGGAAGTAAGGGGACATTGTTCGCACGAGTATTAATGACCATAAGGGTCCACCGACAAAAGACTAGTGTGCTAAACAGCAAGCGCCCTCCCCATGTGGAGAGATATAGCTGAGGTTTTCTTTCCGCCAGGCAATATCGTTTCCCATTCATTCATTCCCCTGTTCGTGCGAGAAACGCGTTAACTCTGCATTTACCTTTAGACTCAATTATGGTGGTAGCGCTGAAATGAGGTACGCAGGTATTTATTAGAAGAATTTGAGCATCCGTGAGTGAGAACTACTCGACACTGATACATTCCAATAGCATATCATAACTTGGTAAGGTGTCATAGTCTACAGGTTTCCACTAAAATATATTTTACTCTTCTTTATCCACTACCGGTACTTTTTTCATATGATGATTTACACAATTTTTGTAATACTAGTAACATTTTCGCTTGCAAATCAACAACTGACAACACTTAATTTATCGCGCATGGCTAACGCACTTTTTATGGCGATCTTTCCCAAAATAGTTAATGGATTAGTAACTATTCTTTTTCGAGCTTGGTGAGAGGGAAAAACTGTATTAAGACTTTTTCACACAAATTCAGCTTTAGGAACATTTTCCTTAGGGAAAATTTCTGAAAAATTCGACACGTATACTTTAAACTTGGCTTACCGGTTTGCGAGGGTCCATTTGGATCCACAACTCTATATCCCATAGATGTGGCTGCTTGAAAGATTGAATCCTTCATTTCTGGTTGATATCGTGGCCGATGGACTGTCTGCGGTCCATTTACTCCATGATATCCTTAAACGACAAGAAAGGTAAAAATAAAAAGAAAAATTCCAACTTAAAGACACGTTTGGGAGTATACTTAAGCATGACATTTTTTTTTTTTTTTCCCAATGGCCAAGGGTAGCTACCTACTTGTAGGGTTGGCAGATACGAGTGTTTGTGGTTCATTTCAGATGTGGTTCATTTCATTATGGGGGTGCCTAGCAAGCAGACCAACGTTTCCTCTTGCGAGTGGTTTCCTAATTTAGAACCAAATCCAGATGAAAGACTTGGACAGAGCCACTTGGATTGCCATCCCCAGAGGTATCATTTGAACATGTAGGATTGGATCTGCGACAGATTTTATGTGCACCACCATCTCTTTAGCGTACACGGTCCACAGCAAACTCGGTCTAGATAGGCGTTTACCCCCTCCCCAAGCATTGACCAAGCGGGAGCTACTTCATTTTTGGCGTTTCAATGGGAACCGAGTTCAATCGACCGATCTTCTGCCGGACACTTCATGATAAATATTTTCTTATTGCCATCTCTTCTACAAAAGCATTTCATTCATTTACATACTGTGCAAAATAAGCTATAGAGATACATTAAGTCTAAAAGAAATAAAAACGACACGTAAGCTATCCCTGTGGTAAATTTAAATAACATACTTAAATTTTTTGATATTGCAACTGCATGTGCCAGAAAATACCGCTGTCTGATTGACAAATTGACAATCTGAAGTTGAACACACTTTCATCTCTCTAAGAGTATTCATAAAACATTTTATCCGTATTAATAAATTTTCATCTTTAATTTAATCCCTAAGCATTTATACACTTTCATATATTTTCGAATTCCCCAAGCTGCAATAAGAAAGTTCTGTAAGGCTGAGTCATGATGTTTTCGCTCACAACTACTGAAAGTTAAGGCAGCGATAGCACAAATTGTCCAATGTACATCCTAATCATGTGGAAAACTGACAAACAATGTACTTATCCAATTTTGTTTTCAATGGTGCTCACTTGCCGTACTTATCCAAGTATAAAGAGATTGATTTTAATATAACAAAATAAATTTTTACTGAATCAAAAGAATCTTTGAAAGAATGATTCTCATAACGTACCATTGGATACGTATTCTGGGTCCCTGTTATCTTCTAACTTTTTGAAATATGGCAGAACGTCTTCGTAGCTCCATCCCTCAGCTCCTTCGGCAGCCCACTGGTCATAATTCTTCTGATTCCCTCTATCATAAAGCATCCCACTAAGGACACTGGATCCACCAAGTGTTTTTCCACCTGGCCAAATAACTTGCTGTAGGAGATAAAATATAATATAAACAAGAGACTCAGTGAAAATTTATGGCCATAATTCATAATTTTCATTTTTATAGATACAAAGTTTTGTTCATAATTGATTGGTGTGTATACTAATTTATGAAGAAGGGTGAACATGGATGAATACTAGGGACATGAATCAAATACAGTTAATTATTTTGAGGAAGTTACAAAGTTATAATTAAATAAAACATTACTAATTTGGCAGTTACAGGCAGATGTCGCTGCAATAAATTAGGGATACATTCGTTGGATTCGTTGTGCATATCTATAAGTCCAGGAAATTTAAGACTTGCGAATGATGGAACCTATGTAGGGTAATTATGATATTTGTAATCAATGACCTGTGACGTCCTACAATATCAGGAACTTTCACATCACTGAGATACACATGTACGCTTAAGTAACTAGTATTACATATCAGTGAGTAGCTCCAGGGAGAAAATTTAAAGAAGCTAGCAAAACACAGATTCGTTAATTACTTTCGGCAGTGGTGATTTTTTGTAAGAGTAACTGCTTGTGCTGCTTGTAACGTTTACCCAGTTTACCCCAGTTGTTTTAATGGGACATAAGCAACTATACTACTGGCTACAGCATAGGTTCCTAACCTTTTTTGAACTGGTGTCCCTTTTCTAGTGAATATTTCAATACCGCCCCCCGTCCACTTCAGAGAAACAAGAGCGTACATAATGCATGGTGAAAACAAGAATTAAATTTTAAAAAAATTACTAATACATAGAATAATGTTGAAATTGAAACGCTACTGAATTTCTTCTTCATTTAAAAAAGAGGAATAAAAGTCTTAGCTTACCTGTTATAAGGACAGGCAGGGGTTTTGATGATACGAAGTAATAAATAATAAACTATTGCTTTCTAAATAAATAAATTGACAGTTTCAGAGAACAATCAAAATGTATACTTAATTATATTAGGAAGTATTTTTATTAAAATTTATTTTTATTAAAATATTATCAGCGTAATTTTTAAGTCTTTTTTAGACAATTTTTCTTTAATCTTTCCACGCCCCTCCGTGCCATATCAACGCCCCCTAATTTTCTCTGGGACTTTTACCGCCCCCCTGAAAGCCTCAAACGCCCACAAGGGGGCGTTATCGCCCACGTTGGGAACCTATGGGCTACAGCCTTAAAGCTTAGTAATTGTGCAATGTACAAGTATAAATAAAGGATACATAAAGAATAAAAAATACTACTTTGTGAGTTTTAGTGTTAAAAAAATCAATGAAGTGCTTCTTGTACATTACAACAACAATAAATTGAAAAGCTTAAGGTTCTACTGTGGAAGTTTTCCTTGATGTTCACTATGAAATGATTCAAAATTGTACACCCAAAACAAAATATACTTGAAGCAGTCTCTACTACAAAATTAAGACCTTAGGTTGCTTTCTAAACATCTTCAAATCACTGGTGATGCTTTAAACTTTTATTTTATCTGGAATAGGAAACTAGAAACTATATTTGCACCTCAAGTGTTTTTAAAAAATCACAAGACATGGAAAATGTTAGCTAAATAATTTTATTAGCTAACTAGCTGCGTGCCCGTTCTTCGCACGGTAGGAAACGAAAATTTTCCTTACATGTGTAATTCGAATTTATTCCTGATGTGGAATTTAAAGAAAAAGAGCAAAATTATTTGACTCTTGATGTAAAGTTTGCGTCACGAGTATTAACCTGGCATCATTGCAGTATAATGACTCAAAAAACTACGTCAGTGTCATTCACTATCAAAAAAGTGGAAAGCTTAATGGTTTGCAGAGAACTCCTGGCTTTCAAAATGTCTTATTTCTACATCATACTATTTTTTAGGCTCAAGTTGTAGCATTAAATACCTCAGACACTACATGGAATGGACAACCATTTATTTCTTTCCGAACATGTACCATATAAGGAAATTATTGTAATCATGAAAAAATTCGACTTCGAGATTTTGGTGTATTTACACGTTTTGGGGTCTTCTGAATTCATTTATGCTATTTTCAAGAGATGTTTTTAAGATAACTGCCGTCCCCGCTCTTCATACGGGAATAAGCGAATATTTTACTACTAAATTCATATCTGCATGTGACAAAACAGAATTTCATTTTTAAAAAAGTTCAAGTAATCTCCTCTGTTGAAATTACTGCGGGATATATTAACGCAAATTAGAATTACTTTTCGTTTAGTTGGTTGTAAGACAACCGTTGAAAAAGAAGAAACACTTTTAATTTCATGAAATATTTATTAACGTGGTATATTATGATTTATTCATATTATCCTTACGAATCTAATGATACTACCTATTACGTACATTAATACTATCTATCTTCGCTTCTCCCTCTTCAAGGCTCCCTTAAAAGAAACAGCTTAGATTATTTTGCCCCAATGGAATCTTTTGATTCTATGGCGATTCTTTGCAATTTACGCATTAGCATAAATAATAATCATTTCACATAATGGTTGCCATTAAGGAAACTCTCCATATATATTTAATTTATACATAGTTTTATAAGATTGGCGTATTTAGCGCCGCAAACCATTTCATCTTATTGTGGGGAGAAAATATCCAAGGGAGGCCATTTTAAATATCCATGTATCTAATATAGCGATATCTTTTATATCCTCCATAGTCCTGTCTCCTGAAAAACATCAAACTGTGTAATCTCGAGGAGCTACTTATTCCCGCTTTAATTGTGATATGGCGCAGAGTTGCAGAGTTTACAAATTTCATGCATTTTTTTAATTTATGACGTCACTGTTTGACTGCCGTAAAGGATACCCCAGTTGGTTGAGGGAGTTAATTTCGATATTTCGCATAGTAGTTTCAAACGGTATCATTAAAACTTTTCGTTATGTAGGACCTTTATGGAGGAACGTAATTCAACGTTAAAATAAAACTATACTCGCAGACTGCATGCATATGTTAGGCAATGTCTGCGCCATAATTAAATGTCAAAAATAAAAATAGTAAATAGAAAAATTTTAATATATCGCGCTTTGAAACGAACTTTGTAATTTTTAAAATGAACATTTTCAGCACCGTGAAGACATTTCAATTTTTAAATAAGCACAGGATTAAAATACCACTTCTAATAATAATAATCGTGAATTCCTTAGTTTATTTCTACAGTAAATTTTAATCAAAATATCGTCTCCCTGTGTTGAAAATAGAGCTGGAATAAATGAGTTAAAATTATGGCGTAATTTTTACGTATCTTAAAGCATTTGACATCATAGATCCTAACTTGCGAATTGAAATTCCGATATTCCATTTAAAAACTCGATTGGTTGAGAAAACCCTTTTTTCTAATCCTGTCTGTGGCAACAACCGAAGATAAATTCTCGTGCCGTGATCGCAATGTAATGAATGGCGTAAGATCGCGTTGATGCCATTAAATTCTAAACATTAGGCTGCATTAAAATTCATAAAAAATCATCTAATTTACATAATTTTTTCGTTTTTATTTTAAAAGAGGGAGAAAAGAATGTTTCACGATTTGTCAAAATATCAAAAAGTTATGACGGATAGAATTCAAGATGCGACAGTTTTAAAATTATTTTACGAAACAATTCGCCGAAGCAAATGCTTAGTAAAAAAATTCCTAAAAATCGGTAAATCATGTTACGTATTCAGAACAAACTGTTTTTAAAAGAAAATTTTCTCCTCTATCCGATGATACAAATGCCGTTTTGCTGCGAGCGTAATTTCCGCCGTCATTACGAATTAGGTGAGAAAAAATGCCAAAAATCGCATAAAACATAAAATAAAAAAAATCTAGGTCGAATTTTGAAAAAATCGCTTCGAGGTGCACAACTACATATTTACATCTTCCCGAATACCAAATTTGGTGTTTCTAGGTGTAGCCGTTTGTCCGTAACGCTGCCGACACACACACACACACAGACACCTTCTTTTATAATAAGTAGAGATGATAAAGCTAATAAAATGACACTCTTAAAATATAGTTCAACGTTTCACCGAAACTCCGGTGCCAATTTATCTGCAACCTGTATTTGAAAAATGTGGGGCTAAGATTCACCATTTTAGCGGTGTTTCCTCAAGTACACTCATGTCCATAAATTAAGGATAATTCAGAATCACACAGAAATTGATCTCTAAAATAAAAATTTCACCTGTGGAATGATCACACACATCTTGAAGAAGAATATGCAAATTACAGGAAACCACCAGATGGCGTGGATGGTACGTCACAATGACGAGAGTGTAAGAGAGGGGTATATAAGGAATGGTGGCAAAGAAGTAAAATTGTTCACAAGCGCTGTGAAAGCCTTTCAGTGCAAAAACCGCATAGTTATGGCACAAAGGAAGCATTTGGATGATGTTTTACGTGGCAGAATTATCGGACGACTGGAATGTGGACGTACCCAGCTGGAAGTATCCGAGGAACTTGGAATCGCCCAGAGTGTCATCTCCAGGCTTTGGCAACGATTCCAAGATGATGGTAATGTGAGTAGACGTTACAGCACAGGTCGCCCCCGAGTTACAACGCCGAATGAGGACCGCTATTTGGCAGTTACTGCCAAAAGCAACAGACGGAGTACAGCATCAGACCTGTCTCGTCAGCTCTCTTCAGCTACCGGTACGACAGTTTCAAGGCAGACCGTGTACAGACGCTTAGGGCACATTGGTCTATATGCTCGTAGGCCTGTCAGATGTGTTCCACTTACCGCAACTCACTGTCGCCTGCGATTAACCTGGAGTAGAGAGCATGCATTGTGGACACCGCAACAGTGGTCTTGTGTGATGTTTTCCGACGAGTCCAGGTTTAGTTTGGAGTCTGATTCTCGCCGGACATTCATCTGGAGAGCGCCAGGTACCCGTTACCACCAAGAGAACACCATTGAAAGACACCGTTACGGCGGTGCAGGATGGCTCGTTTGGGGAGGAATTATTCTTGGTTCCAGAACTGACCTGCATGTTCAGAGTGTAACGATGACAGGCCACATCTATCGGGATATCATTCTGGAACAACATGTACGTTTGTTTCGGGGCGCCATGGGTGCTGAATTTGTGTTTATGGATGACAACGCCTGTCCTCACCGTGCAAACATTGTAGACGAATGCCTTCAATCGGAGGATATCACCCGTATGCATTGCCCAGCATACTCACCGGACTTGAATCCAATAGAGCATGTGTGGGATATGCTTGGCCGACGAATTGCAGCCCGTCAACCCCCTCCCACCTGTCTACCGGAACTTCGGAGTGCATTGCTTGATGAGTGGTGTAATATTCCCCAAGATCAGATTGATCATTTGATACTCAGCATGCCTAGGCGTTGTCAGGCCTGTATTGCATCGTCCGGGAGACATACTCCGTATTAACCATCCTACTAACCATGTTGTACTGTTTTTTGTAAATAGGTTCTTTTTTGAAATTTGGTCAAGGGAGTAAAACTTGCAATTTTTATTAATTATGTCAAACATATAGCATCTATTTTGCTCTTTACTTTTTGTTTAATAAATAGACTTTACAAATAAGTCAAATTTGTTTTGCTTCTTTCTCTTTCTTTGCCTGAACTTCGTTATCCTTAATTTATGGACATGAGTGTACTTTAATAATCTATCCTGCAAATAATTAATTTCAGTCAAGTTGCTTTCTATGAAAGATCCATTAGTTTTTAACGAACCATGGTCCGAAATTTCACTATTATCCCAAAGTGATTATTGATAGGTACATGAAGGCGACGTTTTCAATCCCACATTTCTATGTGATTCTGAACCGTCTTGGTTCCCTCTACCACGTCTTGCACGTTTTTTACAAGAGTTCTGAATCACCCTGTATAATGATTTGGGTGATGATGAACGTTTAGTTTATTGTCGCTTTCAAACATAACGTTGTGAAACAGAATTTTTAGAATTCAAACAGAAACATCTGCCTACTTACTCTGTTGTTGAGCAAAGCTCCGGTGTACTTCTGCGGAACAGTCTTGTATTGCCAGTCGATGTCACTAAACCAAAAGGATCGAGAAATGGCTGGCACCTCAGTCAGCAGAGGCGGCGACTTTCCAGCTTCCAGCAGCAGGACACTCACGCAGGGTATTTCTGATAACCGATTAGCAACTACAGATCCGGCAGAACCAGCACCCACTAAAAAAATAAGGTAGCACATTTAGGGTGGACCTATCTACAAAGCTGGAATAGAACGTCAGACGCATGATGAAAATTGACGGCGTAAAGCATAAGTAAGGAAGAGCATTGTAACTAACCAATTGCAGTCCAAGAGAAGAGAAGGAAATTGTTTTTATTGGAAAAAAAAAAGTTTTCAAGTACGCGTCTGTTAGTTTAACATTTCTGCTGTCTGTCCCAGAGAATTAATGCAAATTGTGTCAATGCACTTTCTGTGTTGGCTTTGGTTCTTCACGATGCTCTTCTTTGCAAATGTTTTATGCTGCCAATTTTCGTCATGCGTATATCGTTCTAACTCCATTGATAGTTTTTCAATGCGCTGATCAACTTTCTCAGAAAAAGTGAGTGCTGCCATTAGAAACTTTCGAAATTTTTCACTGTAACCGTAATCGCGAGAGCTCTATTGTTTTAAACAATTTCAATCTCGATCGCATACATCTGAATTCTCATCTTGATTGATTGAACGGTGGCTAAAAGTCCAAACATACATCGGAAAAGGGTTTTTTTTTTCCTTTTTTTTTTACCACATTGTATAGTTAATAAATTCTTAAGTAATACGAATTACCTGTGTATATCATTAATTCTTTCATTTGAAATACCAGAACGTAGGTGCATACGTTTTAATATGAATCTAGACAACAAAAATATTTCTCGATACTACAAGAATGGTTCAAAAAGTAAGGTAACATGTACTTTAATTAAAAAAATGTTTTTTGACGAAATGCAAGAGATGCACAGACATAGCAAGGTATTTAGTAAAAATTATGTCTCAACTTAGCCTGCATGGGCATCCAAGAACTTTTTACATCTGTATACCATTCTATCGTAACCGATTGAAAAAATCAGAACCCTCGTGGTCGTAGAGACACTTTAACGACAGCGTCCTGATCTGCGGCATAGATTGGAAATGACATCTTGCCTGATACTTTTCCAACAGCCTGAAGAAATGGAAAAAGTTATAGGTGCGAGATCTGGCTGGTAAGAAGGATGCCCCTTCGATTTCTCCGATTGTTTGTTGTACCTAGACATGGAATTTAATTCGCTCCGGGAATATGTGCACCCGTGAGAGCTCTTGTTACCTTAATTTTTGAACCACTTACGTAATAATCACATTTTTCACGCGTGAATTAGTTTTAAAGTATTTAATGTTAAGCATACAATCACTTAATTAAATGTGATACTTCAGGAGTTAAAATATATAAGGATAGGCAATATGTCAGAAAATAAGTAAAAATTTTGTGAAAAAATACACATAAAATGATACTTATAACAAGATACGAAAGTTTCGACTGAAAATTTCAGTCTTCGTCAGTCAAAGCTCTTCGTCTAACAAAACAGTGGGGACTGACAAAGAAACAAGCATGCTGCCACATGAGCTTTGACTTACGAAGACTGAATAAGTTTTCAGTCGAAACGATCGTATCTTCTTGTAAGTATAATTTTATGTGTGTTTTTTCACAAAGTTTTTATTTATTTTAACGTTTAACACCAGTATTTTGAGTGTTGTTTTCGCAATATGTAAAAAAGTTTATGTTTATGTTTATTTTCTATAGTAGCGTGTATAAAGCATATCCATGTGCTTTTCATTCAATCCTATGCTTACTTGGTGGGATGAATTAGAATATTGTGTAGTATTTTTTAAATTTTTCAAAATAATTATAAAACGCTTATAAATTTTGTATAGCGTTGTAAAAAGATATGCATGTCACCGTTCTAAAATAAATACTCCATTTTCTTTTTATTTAATTATTTATTTTTGTTAGTTTCTAACATAGTGAAAGTGAAATGGCCATTCGTAACAAAAATTAGTTTTAGTAGCTTAAAAGTTTTTGGATTAATGTTATTTTCAATCAACTAAACTCACACTTTCTCTGAAAATACAATTTAAAGTTGCATAGTCCTATCACATTCAAATTCAATGTTGATGAAGTTTTAAATTTTTTTGTTTTGTAATGAGAATTTTTTTAAACCTTTTCATTAGTAATTAGTAATGAGTAAATAAATTTATTAATTCGATGTGTTCTTTAGAGTAAAAATATACTCACCAATAACATAATCGTACTCTCTGTTTACAGTTTCCGCTGTCTTAGGGGAGTGTTTTTGCCGGGCGAGAGACATTAGTAACAACGGTAGCAGAGTGGAACTCACTAATGGAGTCGGATACGATCTTTCTGCAACCAGATCCATGTTTCACGAAATGTAAAACAAACTGGAGTTACTGATTGAAACGTCGAACTAAAAATTATAAACTTAAAATTAGCAACTAATGCTTCAAAAGAGTTTCAAGAATACCAACAAATGTTACTGCAAAAGTGAGAACCAATACCGTATTTACCCGCGTATAGGTCGAGAAATTTTGAACAAAAAAAAAGGGTTTAAAGTGGAGGGTCGACTTATACGAGGGTCTTTAATTTTTTTTTTTTTTTTTTATCAGAAGTCAAAAATGCGCTTTTAAAAAACAATTGTTCGCTTCCCGCATTCCATAACATAATGACGTCGTTTAAGGTTGATTTCCATGCTAGGAAGAATGTAGCGATACAATGATTAAAAACGTGTATCATGTTGTTGTTCTTGTTCTTGTTGAGGGATTACGGCCAATTAGATGCACGTGGGGTAAGGTGCCCTCCGTAAGGGTCTTTCTAAAGGGACCTAACCCAATGCGTGTATCATGATGAGCCGATGACGGAATTTTGTGAATTGTTTGACAAGTCCGATACTGAATCGGATCTTGAATCACTTTGTATATTAGTACTTTATCATACTATCAGTAGTGTCATATTATTATTATTCATTATAATCAGTTTGATTTTGAATACTACTTTTATATATTATTATCTTTATTATTGTACATTTAGCACTTTCTTTATTTTCAGATGATTTTGAATAAATTATTATTTAAAAGAGTTATTTAAAAAAGTTAAAGTTTCTTGATCGTGAAAGTGGTGGGTCGACTTATACGCGGGTAAATACGGTCTTCTAAAAATCCATTGCGTCAAAGATATAGACTGCTGGCAGAATATTGGATTGATTCATTGCATGCAAAATATTTTTAGCTGCATCTAATGGATAATGCAGTTGGTGTCCCAGAAGCACTAACCTATTATTTTCATCCTAAATATTGATCAGAGACATATACAATAAATTACAAAGTTAAGAAGTATAGAACTTTGTGGTATCAATTAAAATTTTCAAAAGATGAAACCTAAATGAATACAAAAATAAGATTTTATACGACCTCTTACCAAAAAATCCCAGTTAGTAAAATATGCCCATGCATAAATAGGGTTATGTACAAAATTTGAGCATTTTATCCAAAGTGTCGGAAATATGAAAATAAATATATCTTCACTTTTGTCAATGCCTGTCAAAGAGAAAAAAATCAGGTCAAGTGATCGCATTTCAGTAGGCGTTATCAAATTATGAAAGACAACAATAATTGCATAAATACATAATATTTATATTTCTGTTCTTAATGGTTTTGTATACCCCTTCACATATACTTAAACATATCGCTGAGTCCTTTTAAAATGAAAGCCTGAAACTTTGGAACAACGACAACTCATTAACCCTTTAAGGCGCAGTGTTCTCGCTCTAGGAACACCAAACTCTGAAGTTTTGACTGTTGCCAGTCACGAAGAATACATTTGATTTCTATAAAAATAGTTGCGGGTGACATAGCTCCACGAGAATCCTTTACATTTTAGCGCGTCATTTCCCGTAAAATAAATTGTCACGATTACTTTTAACAGCATTGACATCTGCTGAAAAATGGAAGAATGCGAGAACAGCTGGATGGATTGCCCAATGCTGAAAAAGGGCAGCCGTTGCCATCGCTCGACTTAACTACCAGCAAGATGGCGGACGATCGAAACGTTCATCGCGTGCCACAGATCTAGAGACTCTTTTTTTGACGCGGCACAGCCAGCTGTCGTCAAAAAGGGTCTCTAGATCTGTGGCACGCGATGAAACTATCGATCGTCCGCCATCTTGCTGGTTGTTAAGTCGAGCGATGGCAACGGCTGCCCTTTTAGCCTTGGGAAAGGGTTGCACCTCAAAGGGTTAATGCAGGAGGCACATTTTGTTAACTGGGATATTTTTTCTTTGGAGGCCCTACAAAAATTTTAATTTTGTACATATTTAGATTTAAACTTCCGAAAATTTTAAGCGATGCCTTAAAATTCTGTATCTTTTTTTTACTTAAATTTTTAATTTATTGTATCGATAAATATTTAAGAAATAATAGCCTTGGTCAATGTTTGGGGAACACCCCATGTACGTGTCCTATTAGGCATGTACTAAAACTGTTTATCTTGTGTGCTAAGTGATATACATCCTCAAAATAAAGTAAGATTTAAATGGCAATTGTTTTTCTTCTAAGAATACCAGAAATTTATGACATCTCTTTTAAAATGATAGTAAAATAAGTTAAATTTAAAGTGTTAAGAATTAGCAATAAAAAGCATTTAACTGTAAGAATTAAAAGAACGTATTTTTTTAACCACAGTAGAAGGAGGTTTTATAAATTAAAAATAATGTGTGCGTGACTTATTCCACCTACTCCATCCGTAGATTAGACCAAGTCCGAGAGCCCAAAGTCCACAATGAAATCATAAACAAGTAAAAGGTCTCCATATATACAAAGGGTCTCCATATGTTCTACTTCTTATGACATACGAGCTTATTCTTACCCCTAGTAAACATTATCGATTCAGACCGATATTTGGGAATTAAAAAATAAGTCCGTATTGTATCTACCGGCATACACAAACTGGTCAGTGAAACTTCGTAAGCTCTGTTTACTCAAAGATTTCAGAATTGTCTAGTAATTATTTGTCTATTTAAAATAGTTTAATTTTATTACTGCTGTCATCTAGCCGTTTGATATGGCTTCAATACCTTAGTCTAACACTCTTTCCATTTTTAAAATAATGAATACCTAATACAGAATGTTAAAGTGCTTTATAAGCTTGTAAATTTTGCTTGGTCATTGACAATCTGAAAAATTAGCGCTTTACCGCAAATTACATTCTTCAAAACTTTTAAATCAAAAACACATTTTGTGTTTCGATTAAAATTGCTGCTTTGCGATGTAAAGGAACGCAATGCATGTCCTAAATCAATATTATATTACATGTATAATGCACAATTTCTAACGTAAAAGAACATAAAACGACAACGGCTTTAAATGTCGTTGTTATAAAGCAATTAAGTACTTCCGATGGAAAACTTGCTTATTGCTGCATATTTTTCGTTAACTCAAGAAAACGCATTTATATAACTTTTAAAATTTTTTAGTAAAGAAATTAAAAGTCTCGAGATTATAGCTTAGCATGAATATATAAGGAAAAAACGAACATGATTTTGTACTCAAAAAGTATTTGCATCTCAATAAAATAATTTGTTAAACCTTTGTAGAGACCTTTATCTAAAGTAGGGAAAAATATCGGTATCAAACCATATATCAAAAATATTTAGCATAGTTAAAAATAAACAAAATACTTAAAGTTCTATGGAACAAAATGACTTTTTTGTATAAAATTTCATCGCTTTTTAAAAAACAGTAATATGATAAAAGATCTCTTTTTGTTTACTTATTTTTAAATTTAACAGTAATCAAATTTTTTGATAAATCTCAATTGTTCCAAGCAAGGCAACAACATGAAATGAACTTTATGTTAATGTTTTCATTCATTTCATAACTCTAAAAACTGTAAAATTCTAGTCACTCGAAGTATGACTTACCTTCTTGTATATCTCTATCATCCACACGACAAAACTACACTAGATTGTATCATTCTTTAAGTGTTTTCAACTGTACACATTTCTGCTTGGATAAATTTGTGACAAAAAAAAAAGATGAAGCTTTTACCTAACATTAAATCCCATTTTTATTATATAATCTCAAATTTCCAATAATCTCTCTCTGCTTCCTCAATGCGAGTCTAAACTATGTCAAAGTGCAAAATAATGCAATTCATACAGGAAAGTAAAATCCCTTTCCAGATGCTTGAAAATATGCGGAAATGCCATAGGAAGCATATGGATGTGCAAATAGGTCCAATTCTTAAACAAGAAACAAAACAAATCTAATGTGTTTGCAAACAATATAACTTGCAAATGACGTGTGCTGTAAAAAAAGGATGTTTAATGGTTCAAACAAATCACCCAAAGACAATTTTGTATGATAAATCATTTCATTGTTTTCGAAAGATTATCTATTACGGGGAAATCTCTGGATAATCTCATGTTGGTATGTTCTGAGTAACCAGATTAAAAGAAAAATAAATGAGATTAACAACGCTGACCTCGGTCGAGGAATTGATATAGTTTAAGGCCTTTTTAGAAAGTTCCTTTCTCAGATGGAAGAATTTCGCTTTCATGCAAATTTTTGACTGAGTTATTTAAGAACGATATATTTTTAAGCAAATAAAAATTGATAACTTTGTACAATATATGAATAGGAACACTAAAGATTGCACGTACGTACGTTCGCCGACACAATACAAGATAAGAAAGGGGGGATTCTTTTTTTTTTTTTTTAAGAAGGATTTTTTTAGAATAAAAATAAATAAATTTGTAAAAACACATATAATATGTAAGAGAGCATGCTGATTTTATTTCCTACATGCTAAATCCCAGGCAGCACAACAATTCCGAGAACCAACTCTGTAGGTTCTCTTCCTAGAACCTACAGAGAACATTACGTAAATTTCTCTGAACGTTAATGGACGTTCAGAGAACTTGTGCTTCCTGGAATATTGTTCTTGTATGATGTTCTGACTGTATTTTTGAATGATTTTCATGGATCTTCCGAATCTTCAAATAACATTTGTTTATGTCAGTACTACAATTAGACGCGAAAATACGACGAGTCAATTAAACTTATTTTGATAAGCATTTTTATAAGCTAACTTTTTCAGTGAATTTTCTGTAAAATAATTTTTTAGTAAGTGCACGATTTATCGATAAGCTTTAAGACATTCCAACAGACTTATTCGAGACTGTTTCTTGTAAAAGAATGCAATATGAGAACTAGAAAGTAATGCCTTTTTTTCGTATGTCAGTAATACCGTCTAATCAAAACTATTGAAGCTAACAATAAGGAGTTTGGCATGCATGTGAGTTTTTTAACTTATGAGACATAATACAAAAGATAGTATTTCCCAAAATTCGTACCCTAAGGTTTGGGGGAGGGCATAAAATATCCTTTCCACATACCTATTTCTATCTCAAAGAAAAAATGAGAGACGCAAAAAAAAAAAAAAATCAGTCTGTGAAATACAACGCTCACGAATATCCAGAAATCACTTTCCCGACATTTTGAAATTCATCCTCCAAGGAGGGTAGACATGAATCAATGGTGAGTGAGGCCATCTTTCTTATACGAAGAAAATAATACTATCTATAAAATTCTTGCCTGAAAATGTAACAATTCTGCTTGAAATGTAACAATGAATTTTGCCTCTAGGCTCCGCTTGCTTGTAATTAAAAATTTGCAGAAAATTTATTTGTTTCAATTTAATGTAAAAAACTAATCGCTTTCTGGTTACCCTAATATGCGTAGGTAGTGAGAGGTCAAAATTATTTTAAAAGATAATTTAAAGTTTATGATTATCTTACACTTAAACATAACCGAGACAAAATTTGGAAATTTCCTATTCTTTGAACTAAAACTTGTATGTTGAATGCTGACAGTTGTTTTATGGCAAAGATGCGCAATGGCAAACTGCCAAGGATGGAGGGTGCCTTGGTCAAAGGACTTTCTAAGGGATTCTAACTCGTATTCACGTTATATCTGGAAAAAAAAAACGCCCAAAACTCCAGACGGTTAGATTGACAGTCATGCTGCAGGCCCGAACTCGGGACCTTCACTTGAACTAAAGCTTATGTATAAGATTCATGTTTCTAAACGTGTTTGCTTATAACTTAAGTTTTTTCAATCTGTATTTTTCTACATGACTTGAAATTGTTCAGTAAATTAATGTATTTAACTCAAAACCTTTCGTTCATTACACGGTTAAGTGGCATAATAATATAAAAGAAGACATTTTCAGTGATACTCATTTCACAGTGTCGGACATAAATATAAAATTTTGCTTAATGTTGATACATCGTAGTCTGAAGCAGCTTTACTGAGACTTAACTCTAATAAAACTGTGATATTTTTTCACCCTTCAGGATTTTAAGCCCCTTAAGTTGGTTAATTAATGGACTTCAGTTGCTGATTGATGTGGTGTTATCCGGTCATGGGTATGAGTCATGCGAATTGAGAAATAAATTATACTAAATCTTAATTTTAAAATGCAACGTAGAAAAGGACAGTATAGGAGACCAAAGAAATATCGCCACTTTAAGAAAAAAGTATTTTTTCTGTACTGTAAAATGACTTTAAATAAAAGGGTTACTTTCTTTACAGTTTCTTAAGCTTAGCATAAATACGTTAACAAGCTGAAATGGATTTTTTTTGTTTAAAAAGACGTTCTGTGACACATTACTCTGCGGCGTCATTACCCCGGTACCAAATTCGTGACACTCTTTGTTGAAGACACTTCAGAGTAGTCCAAAAAAAAAATGGATTACTGTCTGTGAGTTTCTGTGATTTGTACATACAAGATCATTCGACGAGTTTCTAGAAGAAATAAAAGTTCGTGTTTCAGCCTGACAACTCGAGTGGCTCCTGGAACTTTCTAGCCATTCACAATCATAAGAGTCCATTAAGTCAGCGCAGTTTCTGCTGCATTATAAAAATTTTCCTACCTTAGCATAATCCGACTGCACTCATCGTTCTCATTAAATTTCGGCTCAGTTTAGCAGCAAAAGAAAACGCTGTAAATCTTGTAAATTTTTTTCTTTCACTTTCAAATTCAATAAAATTCTATTAGTCTAAAACTCTCCTTATAACCTTGTCATTTTCTTCAAGTGCACTCTAAGCTAACGCAGTGGACTGGAACAGCAACGGAGTAATATGGTCATTAATTTCCAGAAAAGGTTTCATAGTAGAATGAGTTGCTTAAATGAGTTTGTTTAGCAGGTTAAAAAAAAATTTTTGTTTGAGTAGCAAGCTTATGAATCAATAAAAAGAAATATTCAGGCAGCACAACAATGCTTTCTGAACGTCTATTAATGTTCCGAGAACGTTCTGAGAACATTAATAAAAGTTTAGACCAGGTATGAGCAACCTTTGAAAAGTTGTGGGCCAAACTTTAGGATGTTAGCGAAGTTGCGGGCCAAACTTGCGGATTTTAGCGAAGTGGCGGGCCGTATAATTGGGATTTATATGGGATATTGAATGATTTATACGGAGTTTTCAAATGTTCCGCGGGCCGGATCAAAAGCCGTGGCGGGCGACATCCGGCCCGCGGGCCTGCGGTTGCCCATATGGGGTTTAGACGTTCAGATTTTTTGTACTGCCTGGGAATAATGCCGTGTTACTTAAATAAAAATTCCTCATAATTAATCCATCCTTAAAAGTTGAAAGTGACGCTTTTTTGACCGCTTTTGGAGTAAACAGTAGTATTTCATGTATTTCATGAGCAAAGTTAAAAAAAAAATAAGTAAAAAACAGTTTCGCAGTTCCCATTCATTATACATACGATTCATTATTTAGCAGTTCCAAATAGTTGCGATTCATTATTTAAATTTTATAAAAATCAAAAATGGGTCTGCGTGAAAAATTGTTGACGCTTCACTGAATCACCCTATAATTTATAGTATGCTCCTGTTTGTGTCATGTGACAACTAATCTGTCATGTAAATGAAGGAAGTTACTTTTATTTGTGACACCAAAAAGTAGTAATAGTAAAAGCATTTAAAATATACGCCTATCTACAAAATAGGGAAATATTCTTGATAGTAGATCATATTGCTGACGACTGTCATTTCGGCTTTTTTATTTTTTTTTTTAATGCCGAAATATTATGACAGTTAGTCATTCGTATCTAATGGAACTACTACACTTGCTGCTTTCACTAACTCGAGTTGCATGAAAACAAAGACCTATTGAGTGCCAGTTATTTATAGGAGCATTTCAGTAATTTTAAAGGTATTTTTGACAACTTCAGTGTACTATACTTCACTGTTTAAGACATTACTCTAAATGGTAGAAAGATGAAAATATGGGGCAATGAGAAAAAAATGTGAATAATCTAATGCAGATTTTCTCATTATTTTTAATCTAATGGTGAAAACGAAAGTTTAGTGTGTACAAGGTCGTAGTCACGGGGGGTAGGGATAGTAGGGGTTCCTTCCCCCCACCCCACCCCACCCTCCACTGAAATTTTATTCATTGCTTAAGTAGTTTTTCATTTTCATTGATTCTAGAGATCAATTATAGGGGGAGAAATTTGAGCGCTACATCTCACCTGAAGCGTTGCATATCCCCCCTCTCCGAAATCTTTTTTTCTGGCTACAGCCTTGATTGTAGCATATGTACTAACCTTAAACTATTGCACGTGCTGTTTTTTATTGGTTTGGAATTTTGATTGGTTGAGTAGGTTTTCTGTTTGAGACTGCTTTTAACGTTCCTAGAATGTTAGTTGAATACGTTAGTGGAAACAGGTATACAGTTTCGAATACAAATCTCTAGCGTTGTGGTTCGTTGTTTCAGAAGTGAATATACTTCAACTAAAAAACTCTCTCTTCTGGACTGTTATGGAACCGTGTACGCTAAAAGAAGATGGTGTACATAAAATATTAATGTTCTCCATGTTCAAAGTTCAAACGATACCTCCGGGGTGCCGATGCTGGTTCTGGAATTTGTTTCAAATAAGGCGGCCATTCATAGGAGTCTAGATGACCCCATAATGAAATGTCCAACATCTCCGGCCCTCGTACTGTTTACTCCTGCTGGCGACAGATGATTTTGCCAATAGACATAAAAATTTCGAATGTCGATACTGGGCCAATATTTTAAAAATATCTTCATCCCAGTATTAGTACAATATTAGAAGTATCTTGCGGCTGTTTAAATCATCACAACATATTTATCTAATCTTTCAAAATTGAAAACAGAAATAGAAATTGGATGTATTAATATCTCAAGCAAGGGCGTAGTCGGGATTTTCATTAGGGGGGGGGGGGGGGGCAGGACAAGAAGACCATGGAGTCCAACCCGAGAATGTCCCGGTTTGTCATAATCAGACCCTATGACAAGCTCATCTAGCCCCCCCCACCTCCCTCTGGCTACGCCCATGATCTCAAGCATGTTTTCAGTCCGAGATTAATTAATTTCGGATTACTGCTGAAGAAAATAATTTTAAAATATTAATTTACCGCTAACATTTAATTGTTTTATTTCTATCTCATGGTACTTAATCTGGAAAATTGCACTATGGTTGAAAAGAAAGCTGAAGCATTTTGCATATATTTAAGTCCAAGTTAACATATTGTGAAATTATGCACTAATTTAAAGATAGTATCTGTGTTCTGGTCCGTGGATTTATACATGAAATATCCGTATCTTCATCCTTACTTGCCTATCTAAGCAACAAATTATTCGTTTCATATCCACATCCGCGTATCTACATATTTAACGGTTCAACACACCTCTACACTTCGCCTTTACATTTTGATCTAAAAAAAAAACTTTAAAATTAGTGAATTTTTGTTACATCTGGCAAATGAATGAATATCCTCTATCCCATTAAAAAATCAAAATACACATAAGTCAAGAGCCATAAGAACGAAGTGATAGAGGCGATCATGTGATGTTCTTCCCTTATCCTGTGGAGACCGAAACCTTTTTAGATGTTGGTCGAAGACGTCGAAGCGTTGGTCGAAGCGTCATCTACGTCTTTTTGGTACGGAAAGAATTTTGCGAGTGTTACTGCGATTGTAACGAAACCTTTTTAGATGTTGGTCGAAGACGTCGAAGCGTTGGTCGAAGCGTCATCTACGTCTTTTTGGTACGGAAAGAATTTTGCGAGTGTTACTGCGATTGTAAGCATAGAGAAGAAATAGGTGAAGAGAGCATCCTATTGTATTTTCCAGAGAAGGTTGAAGTTAAGATAGTAGGGAAAGAAAATTAACAAATTTCGCTGTTTATAGCCATCTGTTTCACAAAATCAAGCATTTTATTGATGTAGCAAGCAAAAAGAGGCCAGAGAAATAACGAAATGGATTTTGTAGCTCTATTTCCACAAATCCCGTGACTTGTGTGGTTGTTTCAATTTAGGGTTACAACTGCTCTCTCCACCTGTTCCTCCTTTGTGATTGTATGATTGTAAGAGAAGCAAAGTGCAATACAGGGTACTCATTTTACGCAAAATTTAACGCTCTACAACTTTTAATATATATCTGCTATAGATATATACTAGCACAATGAGGTCGCCGTGACGTCCCTATGAGTCACATAGGTCACAGTCACACTGGTGACCATAAGTGGCGTCAACTGGAAGTCACAGTGTGACTTGCCAATGACAATAGCTTGTGACTTCTTTGTGACGTCAACGTGGTGGATCGTTTGTGACGTCTTGCCAGATCTTACGACTTTTCGATATATTTGCTACTTTTGAAAACGCCATGCGACTAAATTTTATGACTTTGTGATATTTCTACTTTCTTGCTACTTTTTTTGTGATTTTGTGAATTTTAAGTAATTTTGCGAATTTCTCAAAAAAAAGTTTTTTTCAGTGTTAAATCAGTGGAACATTTAAGTCACAGTGCTGTGAATGTGACGGCGCTGTAACCTCGCATTGACGTGATAATGTCGTGCACAAATCACAGTGTGACTTCATGGTCACATTGTGACGTTGCTTCAGAAGGACATTAGACAGTCAAGGCGACTTATTTGTGACTCATTCGCGACGTCCCGTGACGGTCTTGCACTTCGCAGTGACTTCGCATTTAGGTCATGGTGCTATAAGGGATGACACAAAAAACTATGACTTAGATATTTGGCATCAACACCAAAAGAACACCAAAAAGATATTTGGCATCAATGGCACCTTTTTATTCTATGAAGACTCTTTGCAATTTAGTCATTAGCACAAACAATAATCATTTCACAATATGGTTTTGCCATTAAGGAAGCTCTCCATATACATATATGTTTATTTTGTGCATAATTCTCTTAAGATTGGCGTACTTAGCACTGAAAAACATCTCATCTCTCCATAGATGAAAATATTCAAGCGGTCCCAAATTAAATACCCTTATATCATCCAATATAGCTGTACCTCATTAATTCTCTGTGTGTTCTATCTCGTGAAAAACATCAAACTGTGTAATCTCGAGGAGCTATTTAGAATCGCTTTAATTGCAAATAGGACATTAATGTTGCAGAGTTTACAAATTTCATGCATTTTTTTTTAATTTAACTGCCGTAAAAGATACCCCGGGTAGTTGAAGCAGTCAATTTGATTATTTCGCACAATAGTTTTCAAACGGGGTATAATACTGAAACTTACGGTGACGTTGAAATTTTTTTTTTGATTTATATAAGACCGTTATGTAGTGCCTTAATCCAACGTTAAAATAAAAATTATAATCGCAACATGCATATATTAGGAAACATAGTATATGGCTGCGGCATAATTTAATGCCAAAAATAAAAAATTAGTAAACAGAAAAATGTTAATATATCATGCTTTAAAACGAAGTTTGTAACTTTTAAAATGAAAAACATTTTCAGATGCGTGAAACATTTCAATTTTTAAATGTATGCAACATATTAAAATGCCACTTATAATAATAATCGTGAATTTCTAGCTTTAGTTGATTTCTATTGTAAGTTTTCATCAAAATGTCGTCTCTTTGTGTTAAAAAAAGAGCGAAAATGAATTGCGTTAAGATCGCGGCGTACTTTTTACCAATATACAGAATGGAAATTTTTCGAAACATTTTTTTCTAATGTATCTTAAAGAAATTGACGTCACAGATTTTATTTGAGATTTGAAAACCGGTGCCCCGTTTAAAAACTCAATCGATAGGTTAAAAAAACACAGTTCTTCAAATCTTTACTGTGGCAACCTAACTTAAAAACTCGTGCCACAATTGATTTATACAATGGCGTAAACTGTCCGCGTTGATGCTATTAAATTAATATTAGGTGATAGAAAATACGGAAAATCGCATAAAACATAAAATAAAAAAAATCGAATTCGAATTTCGAAAAAATCTCATCTAGGTGCATAACTTCATGTTTAGAACTTCCTGTGTACCAAATTTGGTAATTCTACGTGCAGCCGTTTTTCCGTAACGCCGTAGACAAACAAAGAGATAGGTAGACACACATACAGACATCTTAATAATAATAATAAGAGATTTTTTTGCTAATGATTTCCGCACACAAAAATTGACTCGCGCTAAATTCGAGTATTTCATTTTATTGCATGTATGTAACCATGGGTTACTACTTATAGAAAGCCGGTAGATCAAAAGCAGGCACTGCAGATTATTTTATAATTTGCAGAATAATCTACCTAAATTTGCATTAAGATCACAGATAATTTTTTGCTTGTGATCCTGGTGCTGCAGACTGATACACAAAATGCTGCTATCGAAAACGATATAGTCCCATCAAAACAGGTTTATC